>CM042410.1:21609663-22898829 GCA_023634145.1 Thymallus thymallus | reverse complement strand
AGGCCATGATACTTACTATAGGCTGCCAGTTTAGGCTGCCAGTTTTGGGAGAGAGTGGTTTGCAGTCACTACTCTCACCGATCGCATCTGTCATTGATCAGATTGAAGGAGAGGATGCTGTCTTGTTAGATGTTCTCAGGCTTTTTGCTCATTTAAAAGACAAAATCAGCATTGCCCTCCCCTCAGCCTTGCTGCTCAACAAAGAGGAGACGGCAGTTGATCGATTTGTGGAGAAGCCAATTCACGCAGCAGCATACATGCTGGATCCAAGGCATATTGGGAAACAAATACTTTTTGGAGAACAGATCAACAGTGCATACTATGTGATTTCTAGCCTCTCACACCAACTCTATCTTTAAGAAGGCAAAGTTCTCTACCAAGCAAGGCCTTTGAAATAGGGATGGGATATGTCAAACATGCCAGCACATTTCTCCATTCCTCTGATGGAAGGGGCTCTGTGCATCTGAGGCCCTGTCACCAACCACCTCTGTGATCCTTCAAATCCCACCAACAGCAACAGCCTCTGGCCGCCTAAGGGCACTCTTTAGGAAAACCCAAAGAAAGGTGTGCAACAGTCTAACAAACAATAGAGTGGAGAAATTGATGGCTATCAGGGTGAACTTAAAAAGTTCACCCTGATAGCCATCAATTAAGCCAGGTACAGAAGGGTTCAACACACAGATTCACAGTACAGAAGGGTCCACCACACCAGCTGTGACAGAAAGGAGGGAATTATGGGCATGTCTGTGCGAGCAACTAAGGATGAAAAAATATCACAATAAGGACAGTGAGCTAAATACATTCATTTTTTTTGAGGAGTGGGTCACACAGAAATTGATCATTTTTATATATTATAATTTTGTTCATTGGATGGATAATTTGAGCAATGTTACAAAGTAGGCTACAAGTACAATGTTAGGCTATATCATTGAAGTTCAAAACCTAAATAAAGCCTCTTATTATTTGTATGGAAGAGTATGTCTTATTTGATGACAAAGAGAATTAAAGGAATTAAATCCCCACACATTTATCCCATTTGGTAAATTCCCTGGATTTCACAACCCTGGGCAAAGATTATAGGAAGCATGCAATTAGTTTACAATATCATCGGTAGAGGGAGTTAGTGAACCACAGGTAGTTAGCCTAGACTTAAAGCCTACAGAACTGGCAAGCAGATATCAACAGTTGACTGGAACTTAAAATATTGAACTGTTGTTTGATTTGAAGATAACACCAACAAGGGACTTCACATGTTAGCTACAGTGCTGTAGGCCTAAAGTTATTTGTAATCTATCTGGATGTGAGTAATAACTTAACTTAAAGTTACATTTAAAATCCCAAGGTTTGCTCATGCCAAGCCCACCAGAGAGATTAGGGGTTAAACCCAATCTAAGGGAATTGTTTTGCTGTGCGTTAATTAAAAACAGCTTTGTACTATTGGCCTTCAATTTAACGTAGCACTGAGAGGGTACGAATTAATGCTTGAGTTGAAATTTTAAAAAGAGAGAGAAACAAGAGAAACAACACCATGGCAGCCTGTACCACATGACTGGGTTTCTGTGGTCCAAATGGGAGTGCATGTTGCCCCCTGGTGAAAGGGGGAAGGAGTGGCTGTAGCTGCCTGCCTGTCTGCCTGCCTGCCTGTCTGCCTGCCTGCCTGCCTGCCTGCCTGCCTGGGAGATCCATCCACCACACATGATCCTCTATCCATCACATACACCACTCTGCCAGCCATACTACAAACACACACACACACACTCCCACTCTCACCCCCAACCCCAAACAGAAGAAAAGAAAGGGGAAAATATAGAAAGAAGGAGCAACGAAAGAAAAAGTAGAAAAGCCAAAGGGTTGTAATTGGGGGAACCTAAAGGCTTGCCAGGGAAAATAAGCTCTCAAAAGAAAGGTAGCCATGAGGGCTGTATTTCCTCTGTCTATCCACTGTTCACAGAAAAGGAGAGGAATATTTGTGTTCGATCAAGTTGGCTATTATTAGGCTGTATAAGACATCCCATATCCAAGAGCAGGAGATAAAAGCCTAGAATGTTTTAACAGTGTCACCTCTGCTCTATTTGTATTTTCCCCACTTACAGTATATTGCATATACATATTGGTTTGTTCAGACCATAGTTGTAGTCAGGTCAGTCCCATACATCTGGGGTTTTGAAAATCCATCATCACCTTTTCCTTTCACCACCTCTATCATTAGCAGTTACCCATGCTTATCCAGTGAATGGGGAGTAGAATAACTGTCTGTTCCTGTGTGTCACATCTCCATCTTTGATGTATTGTCCCGTGTGATGAGAGATGAGCAGCAAAGCTTGTCATTGACTGGAAGTCTGGGTCAGTGCTTGAGATAACTTATCATCCAACACCAGGCCAGCTACATGTGCTACATGTACTCTATATGTTGGGAACAGATTGTGGTATTGTAACCATGTGTTCTAACTAGCTAGAGGTATAATAAGGGCTCACAGTTGTTTTTCCTGGTCATGTCACACACCCAAAAATTATACTTAACTATATCTTTACGTTTGCAAGAAGCACACCATCCTGCGGTACTTTTTACATGTTAAGCCATAATAATTAAACATAACTTGAGTTTGCTAATCAGGCTAAGACAGTTGTGTACTGCTACATGTTTAAAGTTCTATCTCTAACACATACTGTAAATTAGTCAGTGTGGAGTCTGTGGGTGTGTGTTGACGCCAAGGAAAGAACACTCCCACACAGCAGGTGGCTGTATGGTGCTGCAGACAGAGGGTCAGAGATATCTTTTCTCAGGAACTTTGTACAAAAACTATCTCAAACTGCAGGAGCGTTAAACAAATAGGTAAGTTCTAAATAAGATACATCAGTATTATATTAAATCATGTTATTACAGCTATACAGATTATATGACAGGAGAACACTGTAGATAGAGGCATATAAAAACCCAATAGAACATAGGGTGAGATCTGGTAACTCCTCTCAGGGTTAAGTATGAGGAACCCCTGTGTGTTTGAACCAAACAGTCCTATCCATCCCTATTATAGTAATCTGTCAGCATCCCACAGCCCTGGGGCCACTCTGGGGTCACTCATAAGGGGCCATGGTGACACTCCTTTTGTCTGCCCTTCCCCTCTGATCCAGAGGTCATCCATTTAGCACAATTTGGGCTTCCACTCCTGTTACTTCTGCTGAGTGTCAGAGGGCCATGGAGTGTCTGTCTGGATAACTGTAGTCACACTCAGGATATGTTCCAAATGGCACCCTATTCCGTATGAGCCCTGGTCAAAAGTAGTCCAAAAATGAATAGGGTGCCATTTGGGAGGCAAGCTCTGACACTTCTCTATTGTCAGTATTTGGACTATACTCTCCCACTCTGAGTGAAGCTGAGAATGTAGGCTCTGGGTCTCCAGCGTCACTTTATTCACTAACATTCACTAACATGAAAGGCAGCTCTAAGCAATCTCGTATGATGAAGGAAAAACCCTTAGGGATTTAGTTTTTTTGTTGTTGAGAGTGTTCCTCGGGTTCTCTCAATGTGGTATTACTCATAAGGGATAAGTGACTGCTAGAAGAGCTGTGCTAATAAGCCTCTATACGTACAGGCTCTTTCAAGTCAATATGATCACATATGCACTTCGTTTCTGGTTTGTAGCATTGACCAAACATTGCATGGTTTAAATAAGTATACTTCTTTGTTATAAAAACAGAGGAGGAATGCTATGAATTCTAGTTTCATACGAATCAGATAATTGAAAGGGTTTACAAGTGATCAAACAAACTGTTGATTCAAGTTGGCTCCACTTGATGTTTTGTCATATCACTGTGTTTACTTGTACTTCATGTACAAACATGCTGACTCTTAATCTTCATACACAGCGCTCTTCTCAACTGTTTGTGTCCCATCTCATCTTAGTAATGAGAACAGAACACAAATGTCCATTATTCACTGTCCCATGAACAATAAAGTTGTATTGTAAGCATTGGCAGACACCTGGCATCAGGGTTATTATCAGAGAACTCCTGAAAATGATTACTACCTCCAGAACCCCACCCCCACCCACCACCTTGGATTTCAGTCAAGGCCTCAGATTACATTAGCCACTCTCACTGAGTTTAATAAATTAAATCAGTGACTCGTGACCTGAATTCACTTAACAGTGACAAAGAACAATACATAGCCCACTGCAGCTGAGAGACAGATGTGCACCATCAAATAAAAACTTTGTGGACAGTTTATGATGCAGGAAATATTTCAGATTTCTGAGACGTGTACGGCGGCGCGTACTGTACGTCTTGGGTAATGACTATTAATGTGACCATAACAAGACAAGTTTCTTTTATGTATTTTTAGAGTGTGCAATAAATGTAAAATAATGTGTCACTAACAATGCCAACAAATGGGTATCAATCATGTTTTCTTCTGCACACTGAAAACGTTATTGGGGAGCAACAAAGTTCCAGTGAATATCGTTATTTTAGACATGATTTGGCATGAATTTATTTAAATGTTTTACCAAACATATAATTTATGTCAGCATTGAACTCATGCATTCCAGAGACATAAAGCTGAGAGTTATTTTGAGTTCTATCAAAAGGAATCTCCTCTCACTAGAGTAACATTTCTCAAATGTCAGGATTGTTCTTGTCACCCTGTAGAGCAGACCTTCGAGAAAATGTAATTTCAGTGAACTGAGAGCTAATCTAATCTGTATCACTATGAACCTAATGCTGGCACCAACAGCATAGAATCAATAGACAAAAAGTGACAGTACACATTTTATTTTCCATTAAGGTATGAAATGTCTATTGTGAGTTACAGTGTTTACATACCCAGTATGGACTGTGTGGAAGCCAATCCTGCAGCACTGGAGACAGTATATACTGTAGCTCCCATTAGTGATTCCTCTGAGCCTGGTAGTGCACAGAGCTTTAGCCATTTCTCAGGGATTATTGGTGATATGAAAGGCTGTAATGTCCATGCAAAGCCATCCATGGATGAATGGAGGGAGCAAGAGGAGATGAGAGGAGAACTATGGGAAGGAGCTCTCCTGGCAGCTTATCCCCCTCTCTGCAATCTTAGAGCTCTGACAAGTTCCCTGACTTCTGACCTCCAGCAGTCAAAGGTCAAGTTGGGTATTCACTCTCACACTCCTACCTCTTTACTTCGACAGAGGATTACTCTCTCCTTTCTCCCAGTGGTGTAATATGTCAGAAATCTGTTGTTTATTTAGCTACTGATTCCAAGGTGTAATATTGCTGTAATATTTACTTTTTAAGCATATTGTATATACAGTATTACGCAGCAGAGATAATTTGGTGCATTTGCAGAGGCCCCACTTTTTTGTGTACAGTTGTAATAAAAATAGTTTTTCGTGGAAAAAGCAAATAGAAAGTCTCTACAGAGAGATACACTCATTCCACTTGTTTTACGCACCACAGGAATTAACCTCATTTTTTTGTGGGGGAATTTTCAAATACCAAAATGCTCTATTATATTAGTTATTTTCTTCTCTCACAGTATTATTCGAATGATGTTTCTCTGACAAGGCCCAGACAGAATCCCTGGGTGTGGACATTGTTTCCCTTGTGCCTCAGTTTGGTGTGGAGACTAGCAGTGGCTCCCACTCTGGCTCTTTAGAATGAAATACTGAATGGGGCTTCACAATGGATCTTTGTGCCTGAAAAACAGTGATGTCATACTTTCCCAGGCTTTCCCCCCTGAGATGCCTAGCAATGAGGGGGAGAGGAGAGGTGGGGCTATTCTCCAACTATTTTGTGGTACACAAAGGAGCAGAATCCAACGTGGTGTTACTCTGGCCTTCTAGGGGTCTTCTTCTCTAAGTCTCGCAGCGCTCCAGCACATCTGGTCAGCGTCACAGGTGAATTATGGGTATCCCCCTCCTCTCTTCCTCCTTTCCCTCATATCAGATTGACCAGTGACCAGTTAAGTTTAGAAGCTATTTTTAGAGAACCTCACTTTCTTCATGATCAAGGTGTCTGCCCTACCAGGTAAGTATATCTCTAACCATTATCATTCACTTATTTTTCATTCAGACACTACTGTATGGTAGAAGGTTAAAGGTCACAATTACGTTCATGCATCAGTTAATACACTATGACTGACATCTCCACTGAAAGGTTAATCCAAGGAGTATCTTAGGCCCTCCAAAGGAGATGCAGTACAACACAGGTACAGTACACAGTAACACGTGCAACGACAGAGGGTACACACACACACACTGGGAACCGGGCTGTGTATTCTCCTTAGTCAGGTAGGTGTTCATCAGCCAGAAAATATCTTCAGATATTTGGGCTGGCCAGTGGGGCGGGGGGAGAAACCACATCCTATTTTTACAGTCATTATTCCTGGGGAGGCATCAGGGTCATGTTAAGAGTGTGCCCAGATGAGAATTGATGTTCTGGGGCTTAGAGAGACACTCTGTCTCATCTCCCCAACAGATCAATTAGACTCTCCAGACTGACTGTTTCATCTCCACAACAGATCAATTAGACTCTCCAGACTGACTGTTTCATCTCCACAACAGATCAATTAGACTCTCCAGACTGACTGTTTCATCTCCACAACAGATCAATTAGACTCTCCAGACTGACTGTTTCATCTCCACACCTCATTTATGCACTAGAATGTCCTCATAGATAGAAGCACTTTGCCAAGCTGGTGCCGAAACCTACTCCCACACCCACTGACATAAGGCTCAGGCACAATTATGAGCTTTACTTTCGAGTGCCATCAGGTTAATGTAAAAACCATTAGCTAACTATCTTCCAAGAATCAATGGAGGGTGATACGTAAACAATTTGTTCACCTGCTAAGGCAACCTCAGACAAATCTTGTGGGTTGGTAAAGCGATTAGCGATGTCAAGAGCGATGGACATTATTTTACATTTCAAAGTGTCTAGAAAGGAGGGTCTTTATAAAATCACATTTTTACTCTACCTTACATTGGTCTGTAGAATCCATATCTGAAAAAATTGTTGCATAAAATCTATTGTATTTCAAGAAGTGAGACAGTAACGCGTCTCATGGCCAAGGGAGATCGCAGGAAGGCGCTGGACAACAGTCTTTCAGGGGTTTCATTTACAGCAAGGCACATTAATATTTACAAATGGAAAAAAAATGTTTAGCAAACAATTCACAGTGTGCTGCAGCTTCTTTATCTTAATGCTGCGCTTAAGAATGCCTCAACAAGCATCTTCTAGCATATAAAGACGGAAACTAAACCCCTGCACCAAACTTTGCACCTCCAAATTGGGCATGAATAGTCACCCAATCAATTAAATCGCCTTCCCCTAGAACAGAGGTGGGCAATAAGTTTGGCTTGAGGGCCACATCGGTATATGGAAAATTCAACCGAGGGCTGCACAGTTTTCTTTAGACTGATTTGTTTGTCAAAATCAATTTTTGGGCCAGAAAAAAAAAATAGTTATTTCTAAATGTCTAAGTCCATTATCATTTCTACATACTGTACTTTGTATCAGGGTTTAGAGCGTTTTTTAAGCATAGCCTGGAGTCATTTTTATTCAAAAAAGAAGACATTAAGAATGATGAATGAGGAGGAGATGAAGATGGAAGGAACCACCCGGAATGAAGTTGAGAAAAACACCCAGAACAGATGTCGCTGTAGATGCACCGTTGAGGCCCTTTGCTCCACTAGGAGCTGAAAGGTATAAGACAAGTAAGTACAGTATACTGTACCACTGCTATCCCCCATTTAACATGGCAGACAGGTGTGCAGGAAGGAAGAGCCAGCCTAACAAACAAAAATAACTCATTTTGGCACTACTGTAACAGATGATTTAGAAGGCTGCGAATGTTGTGGAAAGCATACATGTGGTATAGCTTTAATTGGCTACGAACAGTTGAACCAAAAGTGAGAATCAGACGTGTGTGAATGATTTAGAATGGAGGACTGTTACTTTTCATTGCATTGTTTAGAATAATGTAAGAGTACTTTATATTTTTTCCGTCTCCGATGAGGGTTTTGAGTTCTATCAATCCTATATTCCTTTGTTTCTACTGTGTTCCAGACCATTTTTCACACTCAGATCCTACGCCAACACAATGTTAAGGGCTCAGTTAACATTGGCACAGCAAGAATTACATTCATGTCTCTGTTGCCATGCTGTCACGTGTGCTCCCTCTCCGGCCTCTAGGTCCCCAGGCTGCGGATTATTACGCACACCTGTCACAATCGTCACGCGCGCCAGCGCCTCATGACACCCACCTGGACTCCATCACCTCCTTGATTACCTTCCCTATATCTGTCACTCCCCTTGGTTCTTTCCTCAGGTCTTATTGTCTCTGTTTTATGTCAGTGCGTTGTTCATGTTTCTTGTTCCGTTTATTTATGTGTGCAGTCCTTCATATGATGATTTTTTTTTTTTTTTACAAATCTAACCTTTATTTGTCCATCTAACCAGAGCACAGAAAGATCGACTACTCCTGGAATGAGAAGGAGAAGACTGCCCAAAGTCAAGTCCGCTAGAGAGGCATCGTTGATAGCCTATGTTCCTCATGGGGCGATGGGCCTAAGTAAGTAAGCAATTAACCTTTATTTAAATCAGGAAGTACCATTAAGATAAATGTGTTTTCCAACAGAGACTTGGAATGGAGTTTCATTGCTATTAAAGAGATGCAGAGGGTGTTAATGAATAATCCCAGTCACAGTGAATTATTGACATGATGGGCCCTCATATCTCCCATGGCTGTGCAGACCTCTGGAACAAACAGCACCAGTCCTCCTTTAACTATCAACACGACACTGGCCTTGCATAACTGTCCCCCTAACACACGCACACATATTGCATATCCAAGCAACATGCAGTTGTGCACACTGAGCTATATACCCCCTGACAGACATTTTCTCCTCACATCCCACCCCCTGTACATGACTGCTACCCTCCCACCCCACTACAGGACCTGAATATCAAGTGTGTCTGATATAACAGTGTGTGGTGTCTGCACACATTAACCTGAGAGTCAAAAAGGAAGAAATTTAGTGCTGTTGATATTAATGTGTATTAGCACTGCTGGAGTTTGGTTGCCACTATCAATATGTTTGGGCCATTGCACCTTCTAATAAACACATTAATGTGAATGTAATTTATTGGTTAACAAAAAACAAAGCCGGAGACATTGAAAAATGGCAGAATAAGACACTATTTAGTCAAAATTGAAGAAAATGCAAGATTTCATATCAAATGATAGAAAAATGTCATGCAACAATATGTGTGTGTGTGTGTGTGATAGATAGAGAGCGAGAACTTCAGGGAGGAGGTTATACATGGGAGGAGACTCGTATGATGTTCGACTCAATTCATCTTTCCCAGCAGTGCACATTTTCAGAGCGCATACAGCTAATCAAGGAATGATCGGTGTCCACTGGGTACGCACAACTATTCATTTTTGGGCACTCTAGAAAAAAACAAACACCTGAATGGGTGAACGACTTGCCTACACTCACATCATTTTATGTCCATTCTTTTCTTGCTTTGAGTAGAATGGTTTTGTTTTTCTCCGCTGCAGCTTTTGCTTTGGATGGTATGCTATCTCAAGAAAAGACGAGCCCCCCTTCTCTCACAGAAGCATAGTACTTATCTGCAAGAGAGACTTACAAAGCTCTATGCAGGTGAGCATTAGGGGAGCTAACTACATAATTTCGCTTAGCATTTTTTTAATTTAGTGTCTAGTGCTACTTGGAAAGTTAGGATTTTTTTTTTGCATTGAGCTAATCGGATACTAACAGCAGAGAATACGGAGAAAAACGCAGCAAGAGTCGAGAATCTTAAGAGGACCTCTCGCGCAAGCCTCGACATCTCACCGAGTCTCACCCTCATATCTCAGGAAAAATGTCATCTCAAACTAGAGTCAAGAAGGACAAGGAGATCATAGGAGAATATGAAACGCAAGTCAAAGGTGGGTAATAAAGGATATGCAAATTAATACATGTTTTGATCTTGTGTCTGAATAAATAGCCTTGCAAGCTAAATGACACATGGAACTAAAGTGGGAACGCATATAGGCTAAGGTAGTAGTAGTTGCAATACTACATTTCAATGAACCTTAAGTAAATAACGTTTTGCTTTTGTGGCTCTGCCTGCTTGGTCACCTTACCAGTTCTGAGTGCAGTAGAATGAGTCCATCGCTTGTTGGATCTTTTATGCCTGCTATAAATTAGGTTACTCATTGGGTCAACCTGGTCTCAGATCATTTCGTATTATTCTGTATGTAAATCCGATCTCTTCATTTAGTATGATATGTTACGTTTCGTATGGTATTAATTTGTGAATGTCCATAATCTATTTCGTATGATATTTTACTAATTACTAATTCGTATATGTCAAGAATTATAATTTGTCTGATATGTTACGAATTGCAATTCGTACGATATGTTACTAATTGCAATTCATACAATATGTTACGAATTAGAAAAATGTACAATATGTTAAGAATTTGCCAAACGTATGATGTGTTATGAATTCCAATTTGTTGTTGCTAAAATTGGCTAGGTGACTAACGCTAATGTTAGCTAGCTGGCTAACGTTAGCTAGGCTAGGGGTTAAGGTTAGGAGTTAAGTTAAAGGGTTAGATAAGAGTGTTAGAGGAAGTGTTAGTTAACATGCTAAGTACCTAAAAAGTTGCAAGAAGTTGCTAAAATGCTTAAGTTGTCCATCATGAGATTCGAACAAGCAACCTTTTGGTTGCTAAATGTTCACGTTATATGTCTATCCATCCACCCCAACCAACCACCCTACTTTCAAGTTTTTCCTTAAGTAACCGTCTGTCTTATGTAACCAAACATAACATATATTACTAATTTGAGGGTCCAAGATTTACCTTTACTATGTTACGTCTAGTATTTGAGACCAGGCAAATTGGGTTGGCCAGTAGTGGTTAGTTTGGTCACCTTAATAATCAGCATCACTATTCTTTGTAGCTATTTTGCAGGTGATATGTCAATAAACTTCTGACCCTGTAGGTAGGCTGTCATTGTAAATAAGAATTTGTTCTTAACTAACTTGCCTAGTTATATTAGGGCCCATTAATAAGGGCAGTGGGAGAGACCACAAGTGTTTCCTCCTAATGATAGCATGATTCATAACTGATTCTCATTTTTCAACTATGCACCCTAGAAGACGGAAGGGTCATAGTAAAGATTTAGAAAGGTGGACTCGGGCATGTGCTTTTCCGTCTGGTTTGTTTTAGGGTCAGTGTGTTTATTTTATTTTACCAGGTAAGTTGACTGAGAACACATTCAAATTTACAGCAACAACCTGGGGAATAGTTACAGGGGAGAGGAGGAATGAGCTAATTGGAAGCTGGGGATGATTAGGAGGCCATTATGGTATGAGGGCCAGATTGGGAATTTAGCCAGGACACCAGGGTTAACACCCCTACTCTTACGATAAGTGCCATGGGATCTTTACTGACCACAGAGACTCAGGACACCCATTTAACGCCCCATCTGAAATGCTGCACCCTACACAGGGTAATGTACCCAATCACTGCCCTGGGTCATTAGAATATTTTTAGACCAGAGGAAAAAGTTCCTCCTACTGGCCCTCCAACACTACTTCCAGCAGCATCTGGTCTCCCATCGAGGGACCAACCCTGCTTAGCCACACACACACACACACACACTCAATAATAATGATTAAACACAAAATAGATGAATGAGTAATCTACATTATATTGCACGTGCCATCTTGGGAATAGGCTACTAACAATGGTAGCCTGCATATTATTCAAAATCCATGTGCCAAATATCCCAGCTCATTAGAATTAATATAGCTACCACTGGATTAAATATTAACATACAGTATTTAACTAGGCAAGTCAGTTAAGAACAACTTTTTATTTACAATGACAGCCTAGTGGGTTAAGTACCTTGTTCAGGGCAGAACGACAGATTTTTACCTTGTTAGCTCAAGGATTCGATCCAGCAACCTTTCAGTTACAGGCCAACGCTCTAACCAATCGGCTACCTGCCGCAGCAGCATGACATTCCCCTACAGTATGTGTTTTTCTGCCTCAAGCTGGCTGATGTTTATGAAGTAGGTAGCCTAGTAGTTAATTAACATACAGAAGTAAAATAGAAAATATACTTTTTGTTGTCTGTACACAGCGTTTTTGCACGGCTAGCGTTTCTGGTAGGTACCGGCAGGGAGCTGATCTAGGTTCACCCTCAGAGCATCAAGCTAATCTCTGTGTGTGTGTGTGAGTGAGAGGCAGAGGGGAAGGGTTTATTTGCTGTCTCTGCTGTGACTGAACAACATGGCAGGTCTTGTGGAGTCTATATTCAGGCTTATGTGGCTTCTGCTCTGAACAGATGTTTTACACTATCAGGGCATCTAAAACATCTCCCCAGAGTCCAGACAGATGACACTCACAGGGGACATATCTGGGTCTGGCTGATGGGTCTTCTCATGTGAATGATAGGCTCTTAAGGTGTTACAAAATAAAAAGATACAGATGTTGTTTTTCATGCTTATAGTGAAATGTTTTGATAATTTCTGTGAATCTTTATGCCCGGTTGTGTTTTTGCCTCTTGGTTCTTTTGACCAATCTCAGATATTTTTACATAAGCGCTTTTCAGAACTGATCTGATTGGTCGAAAGACGCCCCCCAAAAAACATTTCAGAATGGGCTGCCTGTCTAAACGCAGCACTAGATAATCTATATACAGTGGGGAGAACAAGTATTTGATACACTGCCGATTTTGCAAGTTTTCCCACTTACAAAGCATGTAGAAGTCTGTAATTTTTATCATAGATACTCTTCAACTGTGAGTGACGGAATCTAAAACAAAAATCCAGAAAATCCCATTGTATGATTTTTAAGTAATTAATTTGCATTTTATTGCATGACATAAGTATTTGATACATCAGAAAAGCAGAACTTAATATTTGGTACAGAAACCTTTGTTTGCAATTACAGAGATCATACGTTTCCTGTAGTTCTTGACCAGGTTTGCACACACTGCAGCAGGGATTTTGGCCCACTCCTCCATACAGACCTTCTCCAGATCCTTCCGGTTTCGGGGCTGTCGCTGGGCAATACAGACTTTCAGCTCCCTCCAAAGATTTTCTATTGGGTTCAGGTCTGGAGACTGGCTAGCCCACTCCAGGACCTTGAGATGCTTCTTACGGAGCCACTCCTTAGTTGCTCTGGCTGTGTGTTTCGGGTCGTTGTCATGCTGGAAGACCCAGCCACGACCCATCTTCAATGCTCTTACTGAGGGAAGGAGGTTGTTGGCCAAGATCTCGCGATACATGGCCCCATCCATCCTCCCCTCAATACGGTGCAGTCGTCCTGTCCCCTTTGCAGAAAAGCATCCCCAAAGAATGATGTTTCCACCTCCATGCTTCACAGTTGGGATGGTGTTCTTGGGGTTGTACTCATCCTTCTTCTTCCTCCAAACACAGCGAGTGGAGTTTAGACCAAAAAGCTCAATTTTTGTCTCATCAGACCATATGACCTTCTCCCATTCCTCCTCTGGATCATCCAGATGGTCATTGGAAAACTTCAGACGGGCCTGGACATGCGCTGGCTTGAGCAGTGGGACCTTGCGTGCGCTGCAGGATTTTAATCCATGACGGCGTAGTGTGTTACTAATGGTTTTCTTTGAGACTGTGGTCCCAGCTCTCTTCAGGTCATTGACCAGGTCCTGCCGTGTAGTTCTGGGCTGATCCCTCACCTTCCTCATGATCATTGATGCCCCACGAGGTGAGATCTTGCATGGTGCCCCCGACCGAGTGAGATTGACCGTCATCTTGAACTTCCATTTTCTAATAATTGCGCCAACAGTTGTTGCCTTCTCACCAAGCTGCTTGCCTATTGTCCTGTAGCCCATCCCAGCCTTGTGCAGGTCTACAATTTTATCCCTGATCACCTTACACTGCTCTCTGGTCTTGGCCATTGTGGAGCGGTTGGAGTCTGTTTGATTGAGTGTGTGGACAGGTGTCTTTTATACAGGTAACGAGTTCAAACAGGTGCAGTTAATACAGGTAATGAGTGGAGAACAGGAGGGCTTCTTAAAGAAAAACTAACAGGTCTGTGAGAGCAGGAATTCTTTCTGTTTGGTAGGTGATCAAATACTTATGTCATGCAATAAAATGCAAATTAATTATAAAAAATCATACAATGTGATTTTCTGGATTTTTGTTTTAGATTCCACCTCTCACAGTTGAAGTGTACCTATGATAAAAATTACAGACCTCTACATGCTTTGTAAGTAGGAAAACCTGCAGTGTATCAAATACTTGTTCTCCCCACTGTATATATTTTATATTCACACACCAGGGTCAGCCATAGTAGTAGTTAGAGTTAAGTGCCTTGCACAAGGGCACATCAACAGTTTTTTCACCTTATCGCCATGGGTTTTCGAACCAGCTACTTTTCAGTTACTGGCCTAACACTGACCACTAGGCTACCTACTGCCCTACACTCTAATTAGGCAAAAGTAGATTTTGTTTATTTGACTGAATGTCTTACTCTGGGCCATACAGTATTAAAGGCCTGGTGACAATACAGTAGCTGTTCATATAATCTGTGATCAATTAGACTGAATGTGTTTACTCTCACTGTTCACACCCTATAATAGTGTGGATGAACACACTTTGGCCGGCATCAACTAGCCTTCTGTGGCCTCGACCTGCCTCACTGCACCTTTCTGTGCATAGCTCTGTTTCATTGATTTCAAAGTCTGGCATTATCTCTAATTTAGTAATGGCTCACGGACTGAGAGATTGGATTTGTGATTGAGGCCTGAGATAAAGGCTACTAGGGAATTCCGTCGTGCTTAAAGCTGGGGATTTGTATCTTATTATTGTCAAGAGTTTCAATCTGTTATTCACCATGTTTATCACTGGGCTGGCCGAGTCATGTTTTCAATGATGATGATATCAATGATGCAATTTCACCCAGTGCCATCCTAGATAACCCAGCCCCGTGCTGCTCTCACTGTGTTCCTATGCATCTGAGGGTAGTGGCCGTGGGGTGTGAAAATCAAAGGAGGCAAATAAGAGATGGAGCTAGATCATTAAGAATAATGAGGAGAGAGAGAGAGAGAATCCATCTTGATCAATGTGAACTGTCTCCTACTACTGTAAAAATGGGAAGACAGGGAATATTTTAGCATGCTAGAGAAGGATGAATGCTTCAGAAATGCTGTAAATAATGTAAGACATCCAAATTGCCAGGTCGCAGTTGCAAATGAGAACTTGTTCTCAACTGACATACCTGGTATGTCAACTGACAAATAAAAAATGAACCATGAAGGGAGAGTGGCGGCAGGTTGCTTAGCAGTTAGAGCATTGGGCCAGTAACCAAAAGGCTGCTTGTTTGACTCCCTGAGCTGACAAGGTGATTTTAATTTGCTCCAGGGTCACTGTTGATAGTGGCTGACCCAGGCTGTGACCCCGCTCTTGGATATGCAAAATATACATTTCCAATTCACGTGTGAAATGATATAAGCCCCCACCTAATTAATATGTGTAAGTTGTATAGTGTGATAATGATGGACAAGTGACTGAACAGGCCAAGAGAAATGGGAGGACACTCTTACTCATTCGTGTTGCTAAGTGGGCAGGGTTGAGTTGCAATGTGAGAGAGGGAAATCTCCCCTCTGACAGTGGTTCCACTTATGCTGTGCTGCAGGGGCTTATGGTTGATGATCCCCTGAGTCAACTCTCAGATGCTAGGAGGTGATGAGAGGAGAGGTTGAACTGCTACTGGAGGATTACTACTACTGAGATTGTATGTCTGTAACTGCTGGTAATAATGGAAGTGAATTGGTCGCATACACAGTTTAGCAGATGTTATAGCGGGTGCAGCAAAATACTTATGTTATTAGCTGCTAACAATGCAGGAAAATATCTAACAAGTGCAAAAAAAAAAAAAGGAAATCAAGAACTATACATATGCACACGATATACTAAGAATGATATACAACAATAGATAGAGTATATTAGAGTGAGCTACGTATGTCAAAAATACAGTATATAAATACATTTCTGGTGTGTATAAACAGTGTAACTAAAAACAAAGTACAGTAGTAGAAATATTAGAATGGGCTATGACGGAAATACAGTATTTAAATATTCAGTCTGAAATGGGAAGTGTCTAGTGGTTCAATGTCTCTATGACATGGGACGGCAGCGTTGGCTGTGTGTGTGAGTGTGAGTGAGCGTGAGCATGTGTGTGTCTGTGTGAGTGAGCGTGAGCATGTGTGTGTCTGTGTGATAGCTTGTGTGTGTGTTTTGTGTGAGTGAGTGTGCATCACTTGGTAGACTGCTAGTGATGGCTGGTCAACAGACTGATGGCATGGTAATAGAAGCAGTTTTTTAGTCTCTCGGTCTTGGCACTGATGCACCTGTACTGACTCCGTCTGCTAGATCAGTGGTTCCCAAACTGTGGGGCGAGAGGGGTCTTCATTAGGCTTCAATGCGCTATTTAGTCTTCACGTAGGAATGAATGGTGTCACATGATCAATGGCTTTGTTCATTCATATATACGGTCATTGGGTGTGACTTTAAATTATGAATTACAACAAACACAATGACATTTCAGCAGAGCCATGCATTGAAATAATAAGTAGTGCAGATTGGAGTGTGAACCTTCACTAGAAGTAGGCACTGGGATCTAGTTAACAACATCTCTCGTCTTTAGCTTGCCGTTGGCCTGACCTCTCCAGCATGGCTCCTCTCTCTCTCTGCCATGCCACTGTGCCGACTGGAAGGCAGTTTTGTTCATTCAACCATCTATTATTCAGCATACACCTGAAGCTGCCATGGGAGCCTTGCTCTTGTTCCATAAAGCCTGGCTGTGTGTAAGACAAGGCCTTGAAAGAGAGTAAGGGAGAGACTGATGCTAATTTATGGAGAAATCTGCCTCATCACTCTTTCTCAGCTGCTCAAACACACAGAGGGACTCCAGCCACCAACACATGGGGGCTCTGAGATCAGTTGGTTAACAATGGCAGCTTTCTCTTTCTGTAGTGCCCAGCCATTGTTTTCTACCATAATTCGATTCCGTTTGTGAAGTGGCACCTGTCATATGGTGAGTTATTGCGTTTTGGCTATGGATGATGTATACAAGAAAGAGAAAGGATTGATGATCAGTGGTGCCTTTCTGATAGGCCATGGTACATCACAGCTGGCTTCTGTAAGGTTGCTTGGCTTGTATTGATAAAACATTGATAGAATGGCTTCAGTAAGTTATCAGTGAATTATTTTAATAGTAATTTGAGCTCACGAGGATGAAGATGTATGAGGGTAGTTCCATTTGATTTCAATCACTTTTTGATGTCACCCATTTTAAGTTGAACAAAACTTTCCATACATGTTTGCCTATGGTAGAAGTCCAAAACATTTAAGAGATAGATGGTTATGTAAAATTAG
Organism: Thymallus thymallus; assembly: GCA_023634145.1. NCBI lineage: Eukaryota > Metazoa > Chordata > Actinopteri > Salmoniformes > Salmonidae > Thymallus > Thymallus thymallus. The sequence goes on along the minus strand of CM042410.1, from coordinate 22,881,417 downwards.
CCATACATCATCTGAGGCGTTTGTGTTGTGCCCACCATCGGGTAAGCCACAACATACTCTAATCTCAGCTCCTTCTTGTTCATCCATTACAGTTTACATGGAAGCTTCACTTTGCTTCCTTCTCTGCTAGACTGGCTTGATAAAAAACAAATTAATGCCGCATTGCCAACGCTTGTTTTCAACCCCTTTCATAATTCCTTCTAAACCACTCAGTTGTGTAGCCGGGCCTTATGGCGCAGCCCCCGTGGTGTGGTTGTCTTGTAATGGTCAATTTCTATTAGATTTGTCTGTTATTTATCTTGGGCTGTTCTCTATCCCTCTCCCCCCTACACCCATCCCTTGCTAGAGGGCAGCAGGTTGCCTGTCCTGTTGGCAGCCTTCCACCCACCCACACACACACACACACTGCAGAGGAAACAGGGTCATGTTGCTGCAGGCAGGCAGCACTCTGTGGTCTGGTCAACTGAGTTTTCACACCTTTAGGCTCAGGTTTCTACTGCTGGGATGTTGAGAAGACATTCTCTGCAGGTACTCCTCAGTCAGCCAAAAGCAAACAAACTCAACCTGCTCTGCAGATTCAATAAAAATCTGAGTGGGATTTGATGAACATCTCATGTAGCAGGTATGCCCAAAAGCACTCTGTCTGTGTAATGTCAATGTTACCCAGATGTCTGCTAAACACCCCTGGTATATTTAGAGTCACCCCTAGTGATCACACCATTCCTATTACTGAGATACAGTCAGAGATGTGTACTGTACATACTGCACAGGTACAACTAGTCTTCAGCCTTTCAGTGAAATTATGTGAATGGTTAGAGAATAAATACTATTTTGACAATAATTCCCTATTAAGAACTTCAGTAAGTTTAGCTTGGAACAGAACAACACTATGCCTATATATATTTCTGATTGTCCCTCTGTGTTTTGCCTTAGCATATTATTTAACTGTCCAGTGAACGTGTTTTACTTTTAAAGTTAATATATTCTGTTGTTGACTCGTCCTATACTCATATTAGTGGCCAAAGCATAAATTGGAGAAAAACACTTAAACCCCCCCCCAACTGAAAATGCTTGCTATTTCCTCATAGAGGATGAGCTGGCCAATCAGCGGTCTACTTTCATGAATATTATTAAAGACCGGTATACACCCATGTAAAGGACATCACACTGCTTTCCTAGCAAGTACCACTTCCTTCTGATTTGGCTCACACAGAGGCTCGAACCCAGGACCTCTGCCTTGCTAGCCTACAATTATAGTGAATTTGTATTTAATGTTGAATAGCCTAGTAATAGGGCATTTTTTAAATATTTTCATAATTAATAGGCTGACACATTGCCTTTAGATACAGAATATCTCACCACCGTGAGTTTCCATCTCCTCCCTTCCTTTCTCCAGCGGGAGCTGTCAACATTGTTTTGTTGTGAAAACACTGTTGGCCTCCGCTATTCCAGTGCCTATGGATGACATGTCTTTTTTGTCTTGCCCCTGTTCTTGCACATTTGATAATGGGCCATTAATTTTACATAGCCTATTAGTAAAGATAAGATTAAATTGAGAATAGTCTGATGGGTGAAAATATGATCAATTGATGAGAGCACAGCGTGTGCAGCCTGAGTCATGGAACAGAGCGCAAGCTTTTTTTGTGACTTTCTCAAACCATCAGTAGCCTGTAGTCGCACCATGCAGCCCATATATGTTTTGATTTCCTAAGACATTCTAAGGTTTGTATCATTCAAAACTAAAGTTGACAAATAACCCTACATCTACTATTGTCAGGCCCTGACTGAGGCCAGGTCTATGGTTCCCTCTAGTGGGAGCTGTAGGGCCACAGTCAGGACCTGACATGAGACCTGGGAGTTTTCTGTTCAGTTTATTCAATCCCCAGTTAGAGGCAGCTGTCTAGAGTTGTCTCTAATTGGGGATCCTATTTATGTTCAGTTGTTTCCCACCTGTGTTTGTGGGTTTTTGTGTGTGTTCATTTTGTTTTCATTTTCTGTCTCTCCTTTGTTCGGTTTTGGGATTATTATACGGAATAAAAGGAATGTCTTCGCACTACAGCTCTGCGCCTCGGGTCCTGTTTCCTAGAGATCGTGACAACTATGTAGAACCTGTTTCAAATGATCACTTTTACCCTCAACATAGCCACTTCATATGCGCGCACTCTCGCTCCGGAATGGAAAAATATATTTTTTATATTATTCAATAATATTCTTTTTACTATAAAATCATATAAAAATCATATATAATGGCACTGGACTTATAGGCATATCTTGTCTGCTAAATGAACAAGCCTACAGCCAATGGCATGGCGCATAGCCAGATAACATACAGTAGGCCAACTCCTATTCTGTTCTTCAGAAATACATTTTCATCATATCATAATGTTTCCTTAGACCTGCCTAAAATAAATAATGGATTTATTGTGATTGATTTTTGTTTCGAAAGGTGCACATCATTGGCTTGTATGCAGCTGTATGCATGGAGGCCTGAAGATGCTAAATGTCTTTATGTTAACTAATGGTAAATTGAGACCGGCAGTCTTTTGCATGACAATAACCGGCTGACAGAATGTCATGACTGCCACAGTCCTATGTACGCCAACACCATTCCAACAGAAAAGCTGCTTTTTAACCCAATTACCATTTTTTGGAAGAAAACTATTTCACTCCTTTTGTAATTAATTATTGGTCATATATAATAGAAATCTGGAAACATTGGAAAGTTACTTTAAAGCTGTATTGTGTTGCAATAAAGCATAGAATAATTTGAAGTCTTTGACATGGAATAATTGGTTCCAGAATATAGATTTTGTTTACATCACACATTTTTGCAAAAAGTGAATGTGCTTTATTATTTTATATCAAGCCGCCTCAATCTTAGTTTTAGGCTTGCTGATTTTAGTGACTATGAGCTTTGATTTAACAATAATGAAATCCCATTTGAAGTTGGGAGTGTCTGTCTGTTTTGCTCCAGGCTACAAGGCAGCTTCTCTGTGATCAGACAGAGAGAGATCAATGCAGCAAACCATCCATGCAGTGTAAGGTATTACAGTAACAAGGCCAAGTAGTACACACAGCCTCAGATTGCTTTATGCAATCAAACCAACACACTCAGCGCACAACGATTGTAATCTAGTTGCATTGATTAATTCATATTGGTCTTTTGCAATATTCAACAATTGAATTAGGTGGTAGAGATAATATTATTGCATTATGTCCATTCGTGTAAAGTACTTCGGTAAAAATACTTTAATATACTACTTAAGCAGTTTTTGGGGTATCTGCACTTTACTTTTAATATTTTGACAACTTTTACTTTTATTCCACTACATTCCTAACGAAAATAATTTCTCACTAAACACACATGCTTCATTTGTAAATTATTATTGTAGTGTACCACTGGCTAGCCGTAAAAAAAAATATATGTGAATGTGCCATCTGGTTTGCTTAATATAAGGAATTTGAAATGATTTATATTTGTACTTTTTATACTTAAGTATATTTTAGTAATTACATTTACTTTTGATACTTAAGTATACACTGTGTGCACAATTATTAGGCAAGTTGTATGTTTGAGGATTAATTTTATTATTGAACAACTACAGTGCTCTCGGTCAATCCAAAATGTTAATAAACCTCAAACCTGAATATTTAAGAAAGTAAAAGTGAGGTTTTGGCTTTCTTTGGAGGATATCTATGTGTGCACAATTATTGGGCAACTATTAGTGTGCAGAATTATTATGCAACTAAATGAAAAATGAAAAGTTCCCCTCACTTGTTTATTTTCATCTGTTAAAGTGAGAATAATAAACAAACAACTAAAAATTTACAAATAAACATTTCTGACATTTAAAAAAAAAATCAGTGACCAATATAGCCATCCTTCTTTTCAATAACAGTCATAGGCCTTCCATCCATGGAGTCTGTCAGTTTCTTTCTGAGTCGAAGTGGAGTTCCGTTCCCATTACTGATCCAGCCACGGGCCCATCCATCTGGTCCGTCAAGAGTCACTCTCATCTCATCAGTCCATAAAACCTTTGAAAAATCGGTCTTCAGATATTTCTTGGCCCAGTCTTGACGTTTCAATTTATGTGTCTTGTTCAGTGGTGGTCGGGTTTCAGCCTTCCTTACCTTGGCCATGTCTCTGAGCACTGAACACCTTGTACTTCTGGGCACTCCAAGTAGGTTGCAGTTCTGGAATATGACAGCACTGGAGGATAATGGGTTCCTGGTAGCTTCACGTGCTGCATCCCTCTGAATGACTTTTTACAATGTTTGACTTTTCAGAGTCAGTTAAATCTATTTTTTGGCCCATTTTGCCTGAGGAAAAGAAGCTGCCTAATAATTATGCACACCTTGATATAGGGTGTTGATCTCCTTAGGCCACACCCTCCCTCATTACACAAATACACATCACCTGATATGCTTAAATCCAATAAGCATTCCAGTTTATACACCTTGGAGTTGGGAAATATGCATAATAATGATGATATGGTCAAAATACTGACTTGCCTAATAATTGTGCACACAGTGTATTTAAAAAACGAATAATTTGTACTCAAGTTTAATACTGTATATACTGTAGATTGTGTATTCCATTAATGTAATTGTCTGCATCATTTCCAATCCCCCATATATATATTTTTGTAAATATATATATATATATGTGTGTGTATGTGTGTATATATATATGTATACCTCATTAGGTACACCTTGCTAGTACCGGGTTGGACCCCCTTTTGACTTCAGAACTGCCTTAATTCTTTGTGGCATAGATTCAACAAGGTGCTGGAAACATTCCTCAGAGATTTTAGTCCATATTGACATTATAGCATCACGCAGTTACTGCAGATTTGTCGGCTGCACATCCATGATGCGAATCTCCCGTTCCACTACATCCCAAAGGTGCTCTATTGGATTGAGATCTGGTGACTGTGGAGGCCATTTGAGTACAGTGAACTCATTGTCATGTTCAAGAAACCAGTTTGAGATGATGTGAGCTTTGTGACATGGCGCGTTATCCTGCTGGAAGTAACCATTAGAAGATGGGTACACTGTGGTTATAAAGGGATGGGCATGGTCAGCAATAGTACTCAGGTAGGCTGTGACGTTTAAACAATGCTCAATTGGTACTAAGGGGCCCAAAGTGTGCCAAGAAAGTATCCCCCACACCTTTACACCACCACCACCAGCCTGAACTGTTGATACAATTCAGGATGGATCTATGCTTTCATGTTGTAGCCTCAGTTTCCTGTTCTTAGCTGACAGGAGTGTTACCCGGTGTGGTCTTCCGCAAAACACCAGTCTCAATGTCAACAGTGAAGAGGCGACTCCAGGATGCTGGCCTTCTAGGCAGAGTTGCAAAGGAAAAGCCATATCTCAGACTGGCCAATAAAAAGAAAAGATTAAGATGGGCAAAAGAACACAGACACTGGGCAGAGGAAGATTGGAAAAAAAGTGACAGACTAATCTAAGTTTGAGGTGTTCGGATCACAAAGAAGAACATTCGTGAGACACAGACCAAATTAAAAGATGCTGGAGGAGTGCTTGACGCCATCTGTCAAGCATGGTGGAGGCAATGTGATGGTCTGGGGGTGCATTGGTGGTGGTAAAGTGGGAGATTTATACATGGTAAAAGGGATATTGAAGAAGGAAGGCTATCACTCCATTTTGCAACGCCATGCCATACCTTGTGGACGGCGCTTAATTGGAGACCATCGCAACACCCACCCGTAGCATGCGCTCCAGCAGGTATATTTCACTGGTCATCCCCAAAGCCAACACCTCCTTTGGCCGCCATTCCTTCCAGTTCTCTGCTGCCAATGACTGGAACGAATTGCAAAAATCTTTGAAGCTAGAGACTACCATCTCCCTCAATAACTTTAAGCATCAGCTTTCCGATCACTGCACCTGTATACAGCCCATCTGTAAATAGCCTACCCTACTGCCTCATTCCCATATTTATTATTTTTGCTCATTTGCACTCTATTATCTCTATTTGCACATCATCATCTGCACAGCTATCATTCCAGTGTTACTGCTAATTTGTAGTTATTTCACCACTATGGCCTATTTATTGCCCTACCTTCCTAATCTTACTACATTTGCACACACTGTACATAGTTTCTATTGTGTTATTGACTGTACGTTTGTTTATCCCATGTGTAACTCTGTTGTTGTTTTTGTCGCACTAATTTGCTTTGTCTTGGGCAGGTCGCAGTTGTAAATGAGAACTTGTTCTCAACTGGCCTACCTGGTTAAATAAAGGTTTAACATTTTTTATATATATTTTTTAAAATATTTTCCTTGATTATTTTCCCCTAACCGTATCACCCCTCCCCTAATTGCAGTAAACTAATGGACAAAAACAATTACGCTTATACATACTATATACATTTTATGGACACAGTATATTTTACAATAGTTGTCTTTTGTTTGTTTTGGTTTTTACTTGAGTCATTTTCTATGAAGGTATCTTTACTTTTACTCACTTTCCAACCTTGTTGAGGATGGCTCGTTGTCAGGCTCAAAAAGCCTCATATTGGTCAGCCTGTTGCGTGCGTTGGTGTGTGTGTGTGTGTGTGTTCCCGAACAAGGACCAGTTGCGCTCTGAGGCGGCTGATGTTGGTGGGATTTGGAGGATGATGGAGGCAACAGGGGAAAGAGCCTCAGATCGACAAAGTCCCTTCCACTGCCATATTGCATCTTCATCCCAAAGCCCTTGCTTGGAAGTGTACTTCGCCAGACTGCCAAGAACCTTACCCTCATCCAGGACAAGGTGGCGAGACACGGTAGTGATGACACCATAGGCCTTGTTGATCTCTGCACCAGACAGGATACCCTTGCCAGCATACTTGGGGTCCAACATGTACGTTGCAGTGTGTATGGGCTTCAGGCAGAAGTCTTCACGCTTTTTGATGTATTTCAGAACTGCAGTTTCCTCTACTTGGAGCAACCGTAAAGTGGGCAGGGCAGTACGGATTTCTTCTCTTACATCTGCAAGCAGAGTCTGAACATCAGACAGGATGGCATTGTCTCCCTCAATCCAGTGCAATGGCTACTGCTATAGGTTTCAGGAGTTTCAGGCTGCTTACCACTCTCTCCCAAAATACATCATCCAGGAGGATCCTCTTGATGTCCATATTGGCAGACTGTGATATGGCCATTTCATGGAGAGACTCCTTCCCTTCCAGGAAACTGTCAAACATGATGACACCACCCCAACGGGTGTTGCTGGGCAGCTTCAATGTGGTGCTCTTATTCTTCTCACTTTGCTTGGTGAGGTAGATTGCTGCTATAACTCGATGACCCTTCACATACCTAACCATTTCCTTGGCTCTCTTGTAGAGTGTATACATTGTTTTCAGTGTCATGATGTCCTTGAGGAGCAGATTCAATGCATGATCAGCATAGCCAATGGGTGTGATGTGAGGGTAGGACCAAGCAGCCTTCATGTTCGCAGCATTGTCTGTCACCAGTGCAAATACGTTCTGTGGTCCAAGGTCATTGATGACTGCCTTCAGCTCATCTGCAATGTAAATACGGGTGTGTCTGTTGTCCCTTGTGTCTGTGCTCTTGTAGAATACTGGTTGAGGGGTGGAGATGATGTAGTTAATTATTCCTTGCCCACAAACATTCGACCACCCATCAGAGATGATTGCAATACAGTCTGCATTCTCTATGATTTGCTTGACCTTCACTCTGTTGAACTATGCATCCAGCAAATGAGTAGATGAAGCATGTCTGGTGGGAGGGGTGTATGCTGGGCGAAGAACATTCAGAAATCTCTTCTAATACACATTGCCTGTGAGCATCAGAGGTGAACCAGTTGCATACACAGCTCGAGCAAGACATTCATCAGCATTCCTCTATGTTCCTCCATTGAGTCAAAAGAACGTCTGATTCCAGGAGGACCATGAGCTGTTGCTATCGATAAGGTGTCTGATTCATAATTTTCACCTTGAATAGAAGTAGAGGGACTTTTGTCAGAGGTTGCTTGTTGTGAGCTCTGAGGGAACTTCATGCACTTGGCCAGATGATTCTGCATCTTTGTTTAATTCTTCACATATGATTTGGCACAGTATTTTCAAATGTACACAGCTTTTCCTTCTACATTAGCTGCAGTGAAATGTCTCCACACATCAGATAGTGCCCGTGGCACTGTATTTTTTCAAAAAAATACAATTCCATGTACAGATAAATAGTTAAGCAGTTAGATTAAACAACTCCTTTGTAAGATAAATGTTTTAAAATGAAACATGTATGGAAACAGGTGTATTAACACTCCTTAGTTAGCAGGCTCAAGCAAGCTAAAACCCATATGGTAGCAAAAACTAACTAGCAGAAATTGTTAACAAGTTAGAAATGATTTAAACACATTTTGCTGTAGGCTACTATTTACTAGTTAACAAAAAATCATGTATGTCATATAAAATATATTCACCCCACCCAGTATTGTAATCAAAACTTACCAGACAGCATGTAGTCCTTGGCTCAGACAGTGTAGTATTGTGGGCTCAATAGCATCTCATTAGTGTGCAAGATCTTGAGAATCAGCTGTACATGTGATGGAAGAATGCACTGTGCATGCAGAGGGTTGCAATTCGATTGAATTGGGTATAGTTTAACCAAAATATGCCACAAGACCTAGAATTGCCTTATGTGTATCCCACAAAAAAGGTTCACTGTTTTAAGCTAACTTTTTTGATGAATTTAAGCAAAATTCCCCAAATTCCAGGGCTTAACTTCCTTAGGAAAATGTCTGGGAAAATTCTAGAAATGTACCGGAAAGTTTCTGACCCTTTGCAACCCTATCCCCAAGTTCCAAACCACCATCTGTGAAACACTGATCTACATTAGATCACTGTAAACTATGATAAGGCCCTGCCTCACCATAAAGGCCAATGTATTGGCCAACTTAGACAATGCAATCAGTGTTTGCTGTACTGTAGTTGTCCTGGTCCCAATTGGCCAAATCTGAAGTGACTGCAGCTGCTCACAATAAATTGCTAGTTTGTATACATTTTCCATGGATTACAGAAATAATCAGGCCTTTGTTGAAAAGCAAAAGCTTTTGCTTAATGAGTGATCTGCAGGGTATTACTTTCTCATTTGTCTGTTACAATAACAGATTAGTCCCCAGGTTCAAGTGTTCTGTTTGCCTCGGCATTGATGTAGTACACATTGGCCTACAGTCAGTATGCGACTGGAATGAGATAGAATTTTCCTGAATACTTACTGCCATTTCAATACATGATCTCACACAACTCAGCGTGCAGTCAGTTGTATGTGCTCAAAAGAATTGTAAATGATACAAAAGCCCCAAAAACCATTACAGAAAGGGAAGAAAAAAAATCCTAAATAAAGTGTGTGTGCTCAGGGAGGAAGGCCAAGCAGGGGAAGTGATGGCATGGTCTTGAGGCCACATTAGTTCCTAGCCAAGGAATTTCCATGGAGGACACAGAGGGGCCACTCTACTTTTCAGATGATTTAACCTCTCTGTCACTGAGATGGCCAGCGGTGAGGAGTGCTAAAATACACACTGTCAACTCATAGCTAGACCTACTGCACTTCACAAAATAGGAAGAGAGAAAAAGTAAAACATTTTAGTTATTAATAAACTCCTAATTACCCTTGAACCTGGCTGATTAACAATATGAGACAGCTAATAGCAGCACAACAGAGATGTACTGTAGCATCGCAGCACAGACTCCCATTATACATTACTGAAGATCTAGAAGAGCACATCTGTCAAGTGACTAAACGCAGGTGGCGAATATGCTAGCAGTATACGCTAGATGGATGTATTAGATCAAGAGCACTGAGGAGCTAAATCATCTTCTTATACCACATGCATGAAACTCAGGGCCCGAGCCCATTCAATCCGGCCTGTGGGTGGTTTGAATATTATAATCGACATTGAAATTACTAAAACCAAATCGAAACTGTGTATAAATGACAATATACATACTTTTATAGTCATTTCACTCTGTCCAGCTTGCTAACAATCATCAAAACGAAAGCTAGATAGCCAGGGAGCATCGGAAACTATCATAAAAAATATCATCAATTTTAAGTGTAGCCCATACGGATCTCAGTGAAGACTGAATGCGGCCCACAGGGAAAATGAGTTTGACACCCCTGGCTTATACATTCACTTGACATCACACATACATTATATATACTGTACTATGGATCAATGATGAATCCATGTGCAGAGAGGATTGTTTTAACAAGTAGCCCGTGGAATGTCTGAGGCAGATTCATGACTGTGGAGCACAGGGGAGACTTTAGGCTGTGTTTTGTGAAATGCTCCATTGTGCTCCACAGGTGAGCCCCACTGCAGAACAGATCTCAGCACTGACATTAAGTCACAATCCAGTCTGTCTATGGAATGGGTCTCCAGTGTCCTGCTCTGCTCTCTTACACTGTCTCAACTGGCAACACTGCCTGGTACCAGAGGCCTCAGTAGTGCATTCCCAATTATAGGCATTCATGACTCTCAGCTTTTCACAGTGGCCCAGGACTACCAGCACAGCAGGGCATTATTATTACATTGCTATGCCCTGGTCTTGTTTGTCATCACCACTGTACTATCTGTGATCTGAACCCACAAGTAACTACTGGCAAACACCTAGAAGGATTGCAGTGAATAATTTATGACCCTTTCTGGATGAGGCGATTATTTCCCTTAACAAAGGAGGAGTGAGAGACACACAAGAGATAAACTCATCTGTTGAGTGTGTCTAAGTAAGATATTTCAGATCTGCATGCTTAAATAGACAGTACATAACTGGTGTTGAAAGTAGACTACTAGGCGTTCTTGACTTGGAGGTAATGGTACACTGCCAGCCAGTACCATCACAGAAATGCAGTTCTTTTTGAGAGCATGTTTGCTTGGTCAGTTCGTTGGGGCTCTCCCCCCTCTCTCTGTCTCTCAATTACATTTAAGGGCTTTATTGGCATGGGAAACATACAGTTGAAATTTACATACACTTAGGTTGAAGTCATTAAAACTCATTTTTCAACCACTCCACAGATTTCATGGTAACAAACTATAGTTTTGGCAGGTCGGTTAGTGGGGCTCACCTGTGGAGCACAATGGAGCATTTCACAAAACACAGCCTAAAGTCTCCCCTGTGCTCCACAGTCATGAACCTGCCTCAGACATTAGGACATCTACTTTGTGCATGACACAAGTAATTCTTCCAACAATTGTTTACAGACAGGTTATTTCACTTATAATTCACTATATCACAATTCCAGTGGGTCAGAAGTTTACATACATTAAGTTGACTGTGCCTTTTAAACAGCTTGGAAAATTCCAGAAGATGTCATGGCTTTAGAAGCTTCTGATTGACATAATTTGAGTCAATTGGAAGTGTAGATAGATAGATAGATAGATAGATAGATAGATAGATAGATAGATAGATAGATAGATAGATAGATAGATAGATAGATAGATAGATAGATAGATAGATAGATAGATAGATAGATAGATAGATAGATAGATAGATAGATAGATAGATAGATAGATAGATAGATAGATAGATAGATAGATAGATAGATAGATAGATAGGTACTTTATTGATCCCGAGGGGGAAATTTCTTTGTCAAGCAGCTACAACAAAACATAGGGCAGGTGCAAAATGCCAGAACGAAAATACACAAAAAACAGATACACGGTACATGATACATAGAGCGGCAGTATGTGGATGTATTTCAAACTCAGTGCCTCTTTGCTCGACATCATGGGAAAATCTAAGTAAATCAGCCAAGACCTCAGAAAGACCTCCACAAGTTTGGTTCATCCTTGGGAGCAATTTCCAAATGCCTGAAGGTACCACGTTCATCTGTACAAACAATAGTACGCAAGTATAAACATCATGGGACCATACAGCCATCATACCGCTCAGGAAGGAGACGCGTTCTGTCTCCTAGAGATTAACGTACGTTGGTGCGAAAAGTGCAAATCAATCCCAGAACAACAGCAAAGGACCTTGTGAAGATGCTAGAGGAAACAGGTACAAAAGTATCTATATCCACAGTAAAACAAGTCCTATATCGACATAACCTGAAAGGCTGCTCAGCAAAGGAAGAAGCCACTGCTCCAAAACCGCCATAATAAAGCCAGACTACGGTTTGCAACTGCACATGGGGACAAAGATCATACTTTTTGGAGAAATGTCCTCTGGTCTGATGAAACAAAAATAGAACTGTTTGGCCATAATGGCCATCGTTATGTTTGGAGGAAAAAAGGGGAGGCTTGCAAGCCGAAGAACACCATCCCAACCATAAAGCACGGGGGTGGCAGCATCATGTTGTGGTGGTGCTTTGCTGCAGGAGGGCCTGGTGCACTTCACAAAAGAGATGGCATCACGAGGAAGGAAAATTATGTGGATATATTGAAGCAACATCTCAAGACATCAGTCAGGAAGTTAAAGCTTGGTCGCAAATGTGTCTTCCAAATGGACAATGACCCCAAGCATACTTCCAAAGTTGTGGCAAAATGCATAAGGGCAACAAAGTCAAGAAATTGGAGTGGCCATCACAAAGCCCTGACCTCAATCCTATAGAACATTTGTGGGCAGAACTAAAAAAGTGTGTGCGAGCAAGGAGGCCTACAAACCTGACTCAGTTACACCAGTTCTGTCAGGAGGAATGGGCCAAAATTCACCCAACTTATTGTGGGAAGCTTGTGGAAGGTTACCTGAAACATTTGACCCAAGTTAAACAATTTAAAGGCAATGCTACCAAATACCAATTGAGTGTATGTAAACTTCTGACCCACTGGGAATGTGATGAAAGAAATAAAAGCTGAAATAAATCCCCTAACCCTAACCCTCTCTACTATTATTCTGGCATTTCACATTCTAAAAATGAAGTGGTGATCCAGGGAATTGTAACTAGGATTAAATGTCAGGAATTGTGAAAAACTAAGTTTAAATGTATAAGGTGTATGTAAACTTCCGACTTCAACTGTATGTTTACATTGCCAAAGCAAGTAAAATAGATAATAAACAAACGTGAAATAAACAATAAAAAATTAACAGTAAACATTACACTCACAAAAGTTCCAAAAGAATAAAGACATTTCAAATGTCAAATAGTTCAAGTACAAATGGAAAATAAATCAACATAAATATGGGTTGTATTTACAATGGTGTTTGCTCTTCACTGGTTGCGCTTTTCTTGTGTCAACAGGTCACACATCTTGCTGCATTGATGGCACACTGTGGTATTTCACCCTATAGATATGGGAGCTTATAAGAATTGGGTTTGTTTTTCGAATTGTTTGTGGGTCTTTGTAATCTTAGGGAAATATGTGTCTTTAATATGGTCATACATTTGGCAGGAGGTTAGGAAGTGCAACTCAGTTTCCACCTCATTTAGCCTGTCTTCTCTTGAGAGCCAGGTCTGCCTACGGCGGCCTTTCTCAATAGCAAGGCTATGCTCACTGAGTCTGTACATAGTCAAAGCTTTCCTTAAGTTTGTGTCAGTCACAGTGGTCAGGTATTTGCTCAACTCAGACCCCTGGTGTGTACATCACTGGACCCCCTGCAGTTCGCATACCAGCGCAACATCTACCTTCTGCAGAGGGCCTACTCTCAACTGGACAACACAAGTAGCACTGTTAGCGAGTATCGGCCTAATTCTGCTCTGCATGCATTATTTGGTGTTTTACCTTGTACACTGAGGATATTTTTGTAGAATTCTGCATGCAGAGTCTCACTTTTGTGTTTGTCCCATTTTGTGAATTCTTGGTTGGTGAGTGGACCCCATAAAGGTCAATGGGTTCTATAACTGATTCAAGTATTTTTTGCCAGATCCTAATTGGTATGTCGAATTTTATGTTTCTTTTGATGGCATAGAAGGCCCTTCTTGCCTTGTCTCTCAGATCGTTTTCAGCTTTGTGGAAGTTACCTGTGGCGCTGATGTATAGGCCAAGGTATGTATCGTTTTTTGTGTGCTCTAGGGCAACGGTGTCTAGATGGAATTTGTATTTGTATTCCTGGCAGCTGGACCTTTTTTGGAACACCATTATTTTGGTCTTACTGAGATTTACTGTCAGGGCCCAGGTCTGACAGAATCTGTGCAGAAGATCTAGGTGCCACTGTAGGCCCTCAGAAGCACCAGATCATCAGCAAACAGTAGACATTTGACTTCAGATTCTAGTCTCTCTCTCTCTCTCTCTCTCTCTCTCTCTGTCATATATAGGAAGTTTGTGTTTATACTGTAGCTGCTGTATGTAGCTGTGATTGTGGTACAGTATTCTCCCAGAATACATGACGTCTCCCTGTGTTTTCAGCTTACTGTTCTGAGGCAGCAGGTGACCTCTGTGGAAACTGTCTAGCTCTAATGTATGAGCATTAGTCTGGCAGGGAAACGCTTTGGCTGCAAATACATGTTTTACCATAGAGTAGCAATATCATAATGGCTAGACCTGTTGAAATACACTAATCAGACATCATGCTCTACAATATTGGCAATTTAGATGGCAGGCATAGTGTACCTATGTACATATTACCTCAATTACCTCAACTACCTTGTACCCCTGCACAATGACTCGGTACCGGTACCCCCTGCATATAGCCTTGTTATTGTTATTTTATTGTGTTACTTTTTTTTTACTCTTTCTTGAACTGCATTGTTGATTAAGGGATTGTAAGTAAGGATTTCACGGTAAGGTTACACCTGTTGTATTCAGCACATGTGACAAATAAAGTTTGATTTGATTTGATTTGATACATTCTGTGATTGTAGAAGATGACATATATTGTACGTAATGTTAGCTGCACCAAGACAGTACTCTATCGCTCCAAAGGATGTTCAGGCTTAATGCTTGGGAGATATAAAGCCATTGCATTTACTAACTCTAGTGCTAAGGTATGTGTTTCAGAGCAGCAATAATACAAAGGAATAACACAAGATTACGTTTTATAGTGACATTATTTGATCCATCCAACGCCTCAACTTGCTACACACCCAAAATCAGAAAGAGAGAATAACATTCATGTCATGTCGCAAGAAGTGAACCTACACGTGCCTTCTCACCCCACTCCCCCTCCTATCCGCATTCCCCCACCCTGCTCTCCTACAATCAGCTCCCAAGAGACCCGTTCATGCCTGCGTTGCCATGGAGACACCATGTGGCCCATTCTCCGTAGTCCTCCATGGCAGCCGGTGCCTGGATACAGCTATGATTGACGGCTGGTGTTGTGAAAGGATGTGTCTGGTGCGCCAGGGTCTTTGCTTCCTTGAAGCTTCAGCCCTGTGTAGCATACTGACACTGTGATGATGATACTCAGGATGGAGAGAAAATCAATGGTTATGAAAGATGAGAGAGCGAAAGAGGCTGGCCGTGATTTCTCTCTCACTGTGAAGTGGTCTGTCTGACTCTGGGCTTGTGATGTGGAGATGACATTTACAGTCTTAAGGCCCTATGAGGGGTGCGCGCTAGTAGCATTTCAATCAGTGATGTCACTTGCTCTGAGACCTTGAAGTAGTTGTTTCCCTTGCTCTGCAAGGGCCGTGGCTTTTGTGGAGTGATAGGTAACGATACTTTGAGGGTGACTGTTGTCGATGTGTGCCGAGGGTCACTGGTTCAAGCCCAGGTTGGGGTGAGGAGAGGGACTGAAAGCAATACTGTTACACATGCAAGAAGACATAGGGCTACTTCACCTATAAGCATGTGACAAATATTAATCCCTCCCTGGGTTGAACTGTATCAATCTCATTTAGACAAGAGTTCCTAATAAGAACCAGAAGGTAATGAGCAGGGATACATGATAAACAGGCTGACAGGCACATGGCTCTCTGCTTTAGGATGCTCCATCAGTTGGGTCCTGGCCATCCATTGATCAGCCTCTGCTGCTACTGCCTTATCATGTGTTACCAGAGCAGAGAGGCTGTGCCGTGCTGCAGTGGTCTGGGTGAATCAGCCACTGGAGAGAGAGGGCATACAGACAGAGAGAGCTGGCACTAGGGAGAGACAGACCGGCAGACCGACAGACTGACAGACACACCGAGAGGGCTGGCACTAGGGAGAGACAGACAGAACCCTACAGCAGGGATTAGACACAGATGAAGAGGGGAAAACTGAGCCTGGAGAAGGAGGGAGAGAGGGTTACACAGACATGGATGCCATGTCTACCACACCTAGCTAAAGCTGTCAGTCAGCAATGGAAGAGGATAAGAGTGAGATGATGAGGTTAGGCTATTGCCATCAGGCATGTGCAGTATGAGAGTCTACTCCAAGCTGATTTTCATGAGCATTTGGCAGAGAGGAAGGAGACCGTAAGCTCTGCAGTAGAGAAGCCAGATATTGCAAAGCTGTGTAGGGGATTAGATGAGTGAATTTGGCTCGGAGGCAGACACTTTTGACTGCTGCGTACATGTGTGTGTGCTCTGTGTGTGTGTAATGCATGTGTGTATGTGTGTGTTATCCCACAGTGGTATAGCAGGCCTGGGATATTGTTGCCAAGGAGGCTAATTCCTTCTGAGGCTATTTATTTTTCATGCGGTGCACCCAGATGTTACACAAACCCATGAACCTCCTGTGTTTCCCTTTACACCCACGACTCTCCGACTCATTCATATTCATATCGGCTGTGTTGGAGCATTTCTCACCTCCTTTGTCACAATGCATGGCTGAGGCTCAGTGTCTGTTACTAATGCCCCTCTTTATAATGGTGTATTCACACATGCACTGCAAACGTTTTGATCTCGCTCACACACTCACACGTGCCTCCCCTATGATCCACTTTTGGGTTCCTGCATCTCTCCTCCTTATATGGGAGCCAGCCAACATGAAGGATCAGAAATTATCTGTTGAGATGATGCACTCCACTCACCATAACAGGCCACAGTGTTTGAGGTGGAAATGGGGGACTGTAGTGCCCTGTGGTGAAACTAGGGCTGTTTTGGTGACCGTATTACCGCCACACTGGCAGTCATGAGTCATGACCACAATTCATGGGACCGTTGAGTCACGGTAATCTCCTTTTATGCGCTCTGGACATGCGCTGGTAGGTCGCTAATGGCCTGGTACTCAGGGCTTATATTGACCCTCTAACCACTCTGACATCAATGCAAATGAAATCGAAAATCACATCAAACACGTATCATCAAAACAGTATCTTGCTTTTAAAACTCACTTAACTGTGATTCATCGATTTGATTCATCAATTTGAACAGCAGGTTGAAACAGTATAAAACATGGTCGTTGTGGATGTTGTTTCAAAGCCTAGCACAACAAAATGGGCAGTGATGATTAATTCAAGACCCCCATATGCATACTAGAGTTTATGTATACGCATAGGCATAGCGGTTAAGAGCGTTGGACCAGTAACGAAAAGGTTGTTGGTTTGAATCCCTGAGATGACTATGTGAAAAATCTGTTGATGTGCACTTGAGCAAGGCACTTAACCCTAATTATTAAAATGTAAATGAATGTATGTGACCGACCGGCTCGATTTGGTCTTTTGTAGCAAACTTTGGCATTGTGTTTTTTTACATTGGATAAAAGTAGAGACCCAGAGCTAGAAAATGGTATATCACACACAACAGTTGAGGAACAATGGGAAAGTAATTCTGCTTTGAAAGTTTATAAATAAATAAATAAATTGCCCTAGAATGTTTTGGTACACCTAGTGGACAGCTGCTCTTTGTCTACACCCATTCAGCATCGTTCACACCCTCTAAAGCCTTTGCCCCACCCATCTCTTTAAGGATTCACATGTGAGGCCATGTACTAAACAACCAAAGATTTCAAGACTAAAGGCTGGTTTATACTACAGGTGTGTCGTAAATTTTATCTGGAGTGCCAGAGTGTGCTCAGAGTGCGCTCTGGGCATTCGTAAACTCAGAGCGTTGTCAGATTGTCCATTCGTAAATTCAGAGCGTTTCGCTCTCGGAGCGTTCAGAGCGCACACTGGATGCTCTGGCCGAGGAGTAGGGTTGATCGGAGAGTTCTGACCTAACAGCAGCAGTCAAGCACCCAAGCTAACTGGCTAACGTTGGCTAGCTTGCTAGCTACTTCCAGACACAAACGAGAGAACAGCTCATTCTGACCATTTTTCTCACCCTAGCAGAGCTAGTTAGGCTGTTTTTATGTTATCCAGAGTGTTGGTGACTGCAACTGTGCTGATGGCAACAATTGAATTACGCTATTTTGCCAACGTTTATTGACACCGTTCATATTCAACGGGTGTTGAGCGTTAGTAAATGTTGCAGTTATTCTGAGCGAATTTAACAGCTACATCTATCGACAGTTGTCACAGTGACATCATGAACATTCTGTTGAAATGGTTGCTTAGTAGTGGAGTCTTTGTGATGGCTTGGTTGTGGTAAGGCCTCTTACTCCCACCTAGGGGAGGAGAGAGGCACACAACCAAGTCATCACACCCTAACTAGGGAGATTATCATCCCCAATCAGAGACAGCTGTCTAGCGTTGTCTCTGATTGGGGATAGTATATAGGCTCCACACATTTCCACCTGTGTGTGGATCATTGTTCTTTTGTTTGTCTGCACTGCCAGCAGGCCACAAAGTAAGTCACCGTGTTTTTGTTTGTAATCGTGTTTGTTTTTCAGTCTCCTTTTTATGTTAAATGCTTCGTGAGAACACCTCATTTTTAATAAATCGGATGACACTTCACCAGCGCTCCGTATATCGTCCCTTATATCCTACGCACTGTGACAGAATGATCCACCACCCTGGGACGCAACGGGGGATTACTTTGGGAGACATCCTCCTCGGTATGGGGAAAATTACCGAGGAGGAACACTCCCATTATCGTGCGGTGGAGGAAGGCTGGTGTCCGGAGCAGAGGCGCCGAAGACGGGGGAAACGTTACCGGGCTAAAGCGAAGGACCAGCTTGGAGCCCAGAAAAAACCCCAAACTGATTTTGGGGGGGGGGCTATGGGGGTGGTCGGGGATCGAGGGAGAAGAGCCCCGACCACTGCACTCGTGGGGGTTCCAGGAGGAGCCCCTACAGCCGTGGGAGCAGGAGTACAGAGAGGAGTCGGAGGAAGACGACAGCGATGTGCTTCTGTTCCCTCACTCGTGGGGGTTCCCGGAGGAACCCTCACAGGATGGGGATTGGCGTTGGAGTAGGGACGACAGGCACAGTCGTGCTCCAGCGTCAGTTCCCAGTCCGGTGCCTCCAGCGCCGGTCCAGAGTCGGAGGAGGAGGAGACCGACTCAGCGCACCAAACCATCGGTGCGCAACAATAGCCCGGTACGGCCCGCGCCTGCTCCGCGCACCAGCTCTATGGTGCGTTTGCCCAGCCCGGCGCGACCCGTGCCAGCTCAACGCACCGACCCAACGGTGCGTTTCCCCAGCCAGGTACAGCCCGTTCCAGCTACTCGCACCAGACCAGTGGTGCGTTCCCCCAGCCCGGTACGGTCTGTGCCTGCTCCTCGCACCCAACCTATGGTGCGTTTCCCCAGCCCGGCGCGACCCGTGCCAGCTCAACGCACCGACCCAACGGTGCGTTTCCCCAGCCAGGTACAGCCCGTTCCAGCTACTCGCACCAGACCAGTGGTGCGTTCCCCCAGCCCGGTACGGTCTGTGCCTGCTCCTCGCACCCAACCTATGGTGCGTTTCCCCAGCCCGGCGCGACCCGTGCCAGCTCAACGCACCGACCCAACGGTGCGTTTCCCCAGCCAGGTACAGCCCGTTCCAGCTACTCGCACCAGACCAGTGGTGCGTTCCCCCAGCCCGGTACGGTCTGTGCCTACTCCTCGCACCCAACCTATGGTGCGTATCTCCAGCCCGGTGCGACCCGTGCCAGCTCCTCGCACCAGACCTATGGTGCGTGTCCCCAGTCCAGTACGCCCCGTGCCTACCCCTCGCACGGAGTCTACAACGACGGTCGACAGCACAGATCTGTGGTTGGAGACCACCTCTGCGTCGGTGCCCAGGGTGGACACGACGTTCAGTCCCGCTGTGGAGCAGGAGCTCCATAGCGTGTCGGTGCCCAGTCTGGGGCCGACAGCCAGCCCAACCACAGGGCTGGAAACCATCTCTGCGTCGGTGTCCAGGGTGGGCACGACGTTCAGCCCCGCTGTGGAGCAGGAGCTCCATAGCGCGTCGGTGCCCAGTCTGGGGCCGACAGCCAGCCCAACCACAGGGCTGGAAACCATCTCTGCGTCGGTGTCCAGGGTGGGCACAACGTTCAGCCCCGCTGTGGAGCAGGAGCTCCATAGCGCGTCGGTGCCCAGTCTGGGGCCGACAGCCAGCCCAACCAGAGGGCTGGAAACCATCTCTGCGTCGGTGCCCAGGGTGGGCACGACATTCAGTCCCGCTGTGGAGCAGGAGCTCCATAGCGTGTCGGCGCCCAGTCTGGGGTCGACAGCCAGACCTGCGACAGGGCTGAAAACCACCTCTACGTCGGTGCCCAGGGTGGGCACGGCGTCCAGCCCGAGGTCTCCGGTGAAGGCCAGCTGCCCGAGGCCTCCGGTGAAGGCCAGCTGCCCGAGGCCTCCGGTGAAGGTCAGCTGCCCGAGGCCTCCGGTGAAGGTCAGCTGCCCGAGGTCTCTGGAGAAGGTCAGCTGCCCGAAGCCTGCGTTGAAGGTCAGCTGCCAGAGACCTCCGGAGAAGGTCAGCTGCCCGAGGCCTTTGGTGAAGGTCAGCTGCCCGAGGCCTTTGGTGAAGGCCAGCAGCCCGAGACCTCCGGAGAAGGTCAGCAGCCCGAGACCTCCGGTGAAGGTCAGCAGCCCGAGGTCCCCGGTGACGGTCAGCAGCCCGAGGTCCCCGGTGACGGTCAGCAGCCCGAGGTCCCCGGTGCCGGTCAGCAGCCTGAGGTCCCCGGTGACGGTCAGCAGCCCGAGGTCCCCGGTGACGGTCAGCAGCCCGAGGTCCCCGGTGACGGTCAGCAGCCCGAGGTCCCCGGCGAAGGTCAGCAGCCCGAGGTCCCCGGGGAGGGTCAGCAGCCCGAGGTCCCCGGGGAGGGTCAGCAGCCCGAGACCTCCGGGGAAGGTGAGCAGCCCTGAACCTCCACCGGAGCCCCATCCGGGTCCGGCCGTCTGCGTCACTCCAGTGCTGGAGCAGTCCGCTCCACCGGTGCCCAGTCCGGGGCCGGTCGTCTGCGTCGCTCCAGTGCCGGAGCAGTCCGCTCCACCGGTGCCCAGTCCGGGGCCGGTCGTCCACGTCGCTCCAGTGCCGGAGCAGTCCGCTCCACCGGTGCCCAGTCCGGGGCCGGTCATCTGCGTCGCTCCAGTGCCGGAGCAGCCCGCTCCACCGGTGCCCAGTCTTGGGCCGGTCATCTACGTCGCTCCAGTGCCGGAGCAGTCCGCTCCACCGGTGCCCAGTCCGGGGCCGGTCGTCTACGTCGCTCCAGTGACGGAGCAGTCCGCTCCACCGGTGCCCAGTCCGGGGCCGGTCGTATGCGTCGCTCCAGTGCCGGAGCAGTCCGCTCCACCGGTGGTCAGCCCCTCTCCAGGGTCGAGGGCTCCCACACCAGGGTCCAGACAGGACTTGGTAAATGGCGGGAGTACTGAGAGGGGAACCATCGCGCTGGGGTCCGGACTGGACCGGGCGTGCAACAGAGAGGTAGGAGAGAAGCTACTCTCAGAGCTTGCGCCACGCCCGGAACCAGAACCGGAGCCTCCACCAGCAACCATCTCAGTACCCCGCCATGTCCCCCCTAGTTTTTTGGACATTTTTTTTTTTTTCCTTTCAGGAGAGGGGGGATTTATTGTGCGATCGGGAGTCCGCACCTTGGGGGGGGGGGTACTGTGATGGCTTGGTTGTGGTAAGGCCTCTTACTCCCACCTAGGGGAGGAGAGAGGCACACAACCAAGTCATCACACCCTAACTAGGGAGATTATCATCCCCAATCAGAGACAGCTGTCTAGCGTTGTCTCTGATTGGGGATAGTATATAGGCTCCACACATTTCCACCTGTGTGTGGATCATTGTTCTTTTGTTTGTCTGCACTGCCAGCAGGCCACAAAGTAAGTCACCGTGTTTTTGTTTGTAATCGTGTTTGTTTTTCAGTCTCCTTTTTATGTTAAATGCTTCGTGAGAACACCTCATTTTTAATAAAAAGGATGACACTTCACCAGCGCTCTGTATATCGTCCCTTATATCCTACGCACTGTGACAGTCTTTTGTTTAGACATATACAGTTGAAGTCAGAAGTTTACATACACCTTAGCCAAATACATTTAAATTGAGTTTTTCACAATTCCTGACATTTAATCCTAGTAAATATTCCCTGTGTTAGGTCAGTTAGGATCACCACTTTATTTTAAGAATGTGAAATGTGAGAATAATAGTAGAGAGAATGATTTATTTCAGCTTTTATTTCTTTCATCACATTCCCAGTGGGTCACTCAATTAGTATTTGGTAGCATTGCCTTTAAATGGTTTAACTTGGGTCAAACGTTTCAGGTAGCCTTCCACAAGCTTCCCACAATAAGTTGGGTGAATTTTCGCCCATTCCTCATGACAGAACTGGTGTAATTGAGTCAGGTTTTTAGGCTTCCTTGCTCGCACACGCTTTTTCAGTTCTGCCCACACATTTTCTATAGGATTGAGGTCAGGGCTTTGTGATGGCCACTCCAATACCTTGACTTTGTTGTCCATTCTAAATCAAAACAAATTGTACATATTAGTAAACACAAGATTCAATTGAGAATGGTCTGATTGGTGAAAATATGATCACTTGATGAGAGAACAGCATGTGCAGCCTGAGGCAAGGAACAGAGCGCATGTAGAGGTCTGTAATTTTTATCATAGGTACACTTCAACTGTGAGAGACAAAAATCCAGAAAATCACATTGTATGATTTTTAAATAATTAATTTGCAATTTATTGCATGACATAAGTATTTGATCACCTACCAACCAGTAAGAATTCCGGCTCTCACAGACCTGTTAGTTTTTCTTTAAGAAGCCCTCCTGTTCTTCACTCATTACCTGTATTAACTGCACCTGTTTGAACTCGTTACCTGTATAAAAGACACCTGTCCACACACTCAATCAAACAGACTCCAACCTCTCCACAATGGCCAAGACCAGAGAGCTGTGTAAGGACATCAGGGATAAAATTGTAGACCTGCACAAGGCTGGGATGGGCTACAGGACAATAGGCAAGCAGCTTGGTGAGAAGGCAACAACTGTTGGCGCAATTATTAGAAAATGGAAGAAGTTCAAGATGACGGTCAATCTCCCTCGGTCTGGGGCACCATGCAAGATCTCATCTCGTGGGGCATCAATGATCATGAGGAAGGTGAGGGATCAGCCCAGAACTACATGGCAGGACCTGGTCAATGACCTGAAGCTGGGACCACAGTCTCAAAGAAAACCATTAGTAACACACTATGCCGTCATGGATTAAAATCCTGCAGCGCACGCAAGGTCCCACTGCTCAAGCCAGCGCATGTCCAGGCCCATCTGAAGTTTGCCAATGACCATCTGGATGATCCAGAGGAGGAATGGGAGAAGGTCATGTGGTCTGATGAGACAAAAATAGAGCTTTGTGGTCTAAACTCCACTCGCCGTGTTTGGAGGAAGAAGAAGGATGAGTACAACCCCAAGAACACCATCCCAACCGTGAAGCATGGAGGTGGAAACATCATTCTTTGGGGATGCTTTTCTGCAAAGGGGACAGGACGACTGCACCGTATTGAGGGGAGGATGGATGGGGCCATGTATCGCGAGATCTTGGCCAACAACCTCCTTCCCTCAGTAAGAGCATTGAAGATGGGTCGTGGCTGGGTCTTCCAGCATGACAACGACCCGAAACACACAGCCAGGGCAACTAAGGAGTGGCTCCGTAAGAAGCATCTCAAGGTCCTGGAGTGGCCTAGCCAGTCTCCAGACCTGAACCCAATAGAAAATCTTTGGAGGGAGCTGAAAGTCCGTATTGCCCAGCGACAGCCCCGAAACCTGAAGGATCTGGAGAAGGTCTGTATGGAGGAGTGGGCCAAAATCCCTGCTGCAGTATGTGCAAACCTGGTCAAGGACTACAGGAAACGTATGATCTCTGTAATTGCAAACAAAGGTTTCTGTACCAAATATTAAGTTCTGCTTTTCTGATGTATCAAATACTTATGTCATGCAATAAAATGCAAATGAATTACTTAAAAATCATACAATGTGATTTTCTGGATTTTTGTTTTAGATTCCGTCACTCACAGTTGAAGAGTACCTATGATAAAAATAACAGACTTCTACATGCTTTGTAAGTGGGAAAACCTGCAAAATCGGCAGTGTATCAAATACTTGTTCTCACCACTGTACAGTAGGCCAACTCATATTCTGTTCTTCAGAAATACATTTTCATCATATCATGTTTCTTTAGACCTGCCTAAAATAAATAATGGATTCATAGTGATGGTGCATATTCAATTGATTAATGTTCGAAAGGTGCACATCAGTGGCTTGTATGTAGCTGTATGCATGGAGGCCTGGAGATGCTAAATGTGTTTATGATAATTAATGGTCAATTACTGTGAGACCGGCAGTCTTTTGCATTACAATAACCGACTGACAACATTTTATGACCGCCACAGCCCTAGGTGAAACCAACCATGTTTACAGCTGCATCTTGTGAGAGTGTGGCATGGGGATGATGGGAAATAGATTCATTCATTCAGTCAGTCAGTCAGTCAGTCAGTCAGTCAGTCAGTCAGTCAGTCCGTCAGTCCGTCAGTCCGTAGCCTGTGTGAGATGAGATGAGATAAGATGACCGGGTCTATCAGGCTAAAGCAGTCTGCTCCACTGCCTACTGGCTGGCTCACACCGTGCCTCTCTCCCCAGCCAAGCCACCCTGAGGATGTTCTGTAGGACACACACT
Organism: Thymallus thymallus; assembly: GCA_023634145.1. Classification (NCBI taxonomy): domain Eukaryota; kingdom Metazoa; phylum Chordata; class Actinopteri; order Salmoniformes; family Salmonidae; genus Thymallus; species Thymallus thymallus. The sequence continues at coordinate 22,856,609 of CM042410.1, read as the reverse complement.
CCAGGACACACCAGTTTGTGTGTTGACGTTTACTCTCATTTGTGCACTGTTCTTCACCCCAACGCTTTTCCTCAGACACTCTGTATTTCAACCCCCGCACTACGCCCTTACCTCTCACTCACCCCTTTCCAGACCTGCTCTGGTCCTTGGTGGTAATGAAGTGACGTTAATGCAGCCGTAGGAGGTTAATCAATTCTGTTTCAACTTAATTGCCTGAAGGAGTCGTTATGTAACCTTCCAAAATGGCAGCCGCGCACAAAACCACTGCATTGGCGCTTCAGCAGTGTCCTGGAACGACTTCTAGGAAGCACAGGTTGCGCTTAACGACCATAGGGTAATGATGTACCTCTGATGTTTGTGATGTCTTTATTACTGGTTTAAAGATCTCCTCATATATTATATTGAGATTGTCTCTAGTGTGGATGTACAATCTGTCTATCAGAAGCCAGGATTCTTGCATTTATTAATGGAAAAGATGGTTGGAAAAAGTAATATTTATGCTAATTGCGTTAACGCTCTACAAAGCCTTGGTTGTAATTCCTGAACAATATGGTGCTTGTACTGCGTTTCCACGCTGCAGCTGTGGGCCCTTTTCCTGATTTTCTGTAGGAAACCACAGAGGAACAGAAAAACATCTCAGATTAAGTGAGATTTATTACTTGAGGGAGCTAAAACATGGAGTTGTGGAGCAGGTCGTCTTTCTAACCTGGGCCTGGCCTGGTCTGGGCTGACTGTTTATTTTCACTCTCTCTTTCCCCCGGCCCTCTGCTCTCTGCAGTCATGCTCAACACACATTACTACAACGCCCTGCAGCTGCCATTATGGGATTTTTTCTGTGGAGGGGTCAAAGTACAGGGATCTCCTACATCCTGGTATTGTTCATGGAGGTCTTCCAGCTCTCTGGTGTGACTGACAGAGTCCACTGACTTTATAATTCCTGTCCTGTCCTGGGACTTTGTCCCGGATGGTGTAGTAATTTTATTGAGCAGGTGCCTTGTGGTGGTGCTGGCTGTGGGGGTTTAGGCTAGGCGGTGATAATGATGATGTATCATCCCAAGATCAGGGTTGAAGTGGTCCATCCTTATTAGGGATTGGCATGAGAAATTGAGTACTCGAACGGACGTCAAATATCGATCTTTAACCAGTGATCACATTTTATTCAAATATTGTAAAACTAGACAAAGTTAATGTGCTTTGACTATAGTGTTCCATTTGTACATGTGCATTTGCGGGACAAAACAATAAACCAAGCCAAGCATCACACAGTTCTGCTCCCTACATTTATTTTCCCTTTCATGTCTCACTCACTAAATTGCGTTCAGACCCCTCCCTCTACACATGCGTGCTGAGTGCATCTGCAGAAATAAATGCCTATAAAAACGTGTCTAACTGATGGGATACACAAGCTACATTCCTTGCCAAATGACGACAGTTTTATCACAAATTTTAAATGGACTGGTTAACTGAAGTATGGAAATATGTGTTCCGACAACGAGATGCAGTTTTGGAATAATTTTTGCTAAGGCTACTTTGCGGTTGTCACTAGTTACCACAGCCACAAAGTCAACATTGGCTATACATTATTATTTTTTTATTATGTAACCTTTATTTAACTAGGCAAGTCAGTTAAGAAGACATTTTTATTTACAATGACGGCCTACACTCGAGACTGGGCCAATTGTACACAACCCTATGGGACTCCCAATCATGGCCGGTTGCGATACAGCCTGGAATCGAACCAGGGTGTCTGTAGTGACGCCTCTAGCACTGAAATGCTGCACCCTTTGGGAGCCACTTGGGAGTTTGATAAAGATGGATTGTATTTTCATTAGAATCACTTAGCCTAGGCCTATAATTCATCCACATGCAGTGTTCATTGTAGAATTGTTCATCCATTCCAAGGACATGGCATAATAAACTCAATCTAATGTCTGTATATCGAAAAGAAGACAAATTTGGGTTTGTAACCCTGAAAAATGGGTCTTTTCAAAATTATCACTCTTTAAGAATAACTGTTCGCACTAAAATAGGTGTCTTGACTGTGATAAGGGCTCGGAAATAATAGCATCTTGTCTGCTAAATTAACAAAACAAGGCTATGCCATTGCACAGCCATAGGCTTCTACAAGCACCTTTTTGAAGATTGTGTTCCACGATATAACATAACTAGTTGATATTACAGTTTCAATAAATTCATCTTAATTGGCACTTTGTTTTTTAATTGACTTAATATATTTGAGGTAATTTAGCAATTAGGATCTGTTATCTGTAATGGTTATGATAAATTAGGCATTGTTGCTCACTGTTGGCATATAGACAAATGTGCTGCCCTGGCTCTTAAAATAGCTTCTTTTTTTATTTTTTTATTCCAGTACTCAAAGAAAAATAATGCGGGCACTCCAAAGGTCAAAAAAGGTCAAATGCCCATCCCTACTCCTTACCTCTGCTCTCACAGGGCTCACAGGGCTCAGGGCTGTGAGCCCTGGGCTCAGGGCTCACAGGGCTGGTTAATGAGCTAGGACCTCTCTGACTGCAGACCTGCCTGATACCATTTGTCATACACAGACTTCTGCAGTTAATATCATGTGTGAGTGGATTCAGGCAACTTCGTCACACAGATTTAATGTACATTAATTAAGCAAGGGATTTCAGAAAACGTAAGGTCCTCAAGAGGCAATTCATTTAGCAGCAGTCAAAGTACATACATACAAACATACAAAACAACAGCAACTCAATTATTTGCAGAATAATTACAAACAAGTCGGCAAGTGCAAAGTCTTAAAATGTCAAAATTTGTCTAGGCCGGCATTTGCATGACAAAGTGCAAGTGCTTAAAGTGCAAATAAGTCCAACATCTTGTTCATTGACTGTGATTTAGACATTCCTGCCAAACTAAAGATATGATTATTGGAGATCTGACATGGGTTAAGATATGGGCATGAGAGAGCAGAGCCAAGCTGAGGTCCATGAAAGCTTATCTGCTTCCTAGAGGTAATCTACGATATAAACTGAAGGACATGTTTTACATTAGTAAGAGTTTACCAGCATGCAAATTGCACCTCAGGACAGTCTTTCATACATACATTCAGAGAAGCATTCATACTGTACTAGAGTTGGGCGGTATCCAGATTGTCATACCGTCATACCGTTTCTGTACCATACATACCAGGGTATAGAGTACTACCGGAAGTGCACAAATAAAATATATTTATTATTATTTTTGACGCACAAAACAATTTAGGCAACAGGGAACTTGGTCCAGAAGGGGATTGAATATCTCTGCTGTAACCAAAAAGCTTTATCTTGACATCTGGCCACTAGCAAGTTAGCCAACCAAATTCATAGCTGGAGCCCTGAGCTGGATATAATTTATATCTTAGATTTCTTATAGTTATACTTAACTTATAGTTATACGCAATGGCGTAGCCCCCAATCCCCACAATGCATTTTTTAAAATAAAAAACAATATTATTTTTAACAGTAGTGAAAATCATACCATCGGTATAAATGGTATATCGCCCAAGCCTATACTGTACTGTGCAGAGTACATTCTCTATTGCAGACTTATTCACTGTACACACAAGCCACAGAGACCTACAGTTTCATCAATACAGAGAAGGCTGTTCAGGGATAAACAAGTGCTTGTGGATTGATGCCTTTCCACAAAAGGCCCATCTGTCTGCATGCTTAACTGCATAATGAATGAAGCCTGTGACTCCAATAACTTTCAGGGAGAGACAGTAGTACTGCCTCATCACTTTGGCTTGCCTGAAAAGTTGCATTCTTTTTAAAGTGCAGTAGTAACTGGATTGGATTGATACAATCATTTGATAACGATTTATGCTGCGGAGAAGCACGCAGAGCTAAAAATAAGATGGCTAAATACATTTACTAGAATACTGATTGCTGAACTTTAATGTAATGTATAATGTGGCCTGCATCCACCTTTGATGATCTTACTGTTAGGTATCTGTGCTGAATTTGAATTTTTTGCTCTGGTATCAAACTCAGACAGTGTATGGTAGTTAACTCCCAGATGAAGTGGTGTAAATAGACAAAAGGGCTGCTCTGTTGTAGGAGCAATGTTGTTCAATAAGTAGCTTCTCTCCCTCATATCTAATTGTGGTAGAATTGCCTCATCGGGCTATTTCTGTCTCAGCCCAATCTCCACAAATGGAAACACGTGTAGAGGAGAAATGCTGTGCACCTGCCGTATGTAATTGCTGCATTGACTAATCAAACAACAGCGTCAAAGCCAATAAAATTGTACCCTTCAATTAAAGGTTGTGCTTACGGCCTATATCTAATTAGTAGAGCTCTTGTTTATTTTGGGGACTTGAATTACCACCATCTTCCCTCCCCCTATCCCCAACACTGGGAGTAGTTTGTGCTTATTATCCATACAAACGCATGAACAAGTGAACCAAAAACACTGTTTGAAATAGGGTGCTCACAGCCTCAACAAGCTCCCTTTTAAAAAAATTACTTGATTGCGCTCAAAGAATTGGGCCATAGCCATCAAGCAGTTTACATTTGATGTCATGGATTCATTTTCATTTCATAAACCATTGATGTTTACACATAATCCAGAATGTTACATTTTTGATTCTGTTAAAAGGTCCATTTTGAAAATGTTTCTTTGAACTGATGTCATGCTGGCTACAAGACTTGTTTTGGTACTGTTCAAAAGGGCAAAGCATCATCTGTAACTGCAGGCCTAAATTCACAGAATTCCTCCTCTTCACAGATTGAAAAGAACCACTGAGGGTATAGACAGTTCAGCGAGGCGCCAAATGAGGAGTCGGGAATATTAAGAGGCGAGGACACACTTCTGGCACGCGTGACCTCATTTTTCAAAATCGTCTGTCAAATCCACCGCTGCAGCTGCTGGTTCACAGTCCCCTGTTTTTTATGAGTCCTCCCTGCCATTCATGCAAATCTGTGTCAAATTCTTCTGGGGAGTTTCTCCTGGCTCCGCTTGTTTCATCACTAGATAGCCTACGTGCTGAGAGGGAAAATGTGAGAACGAGAGAAAATAATAGAAAGGAGTCTGTAATTTGGTCTGGGAAAGGCTCACAGTCCCTGGAAGTATGGATTGGAATGTGTGTGTTGTAGTAGTAGTAGCTGGGCATCTCCAGGGATGGTGCTGGTTATAGGAGACCTCTATGAAGGCCCTTGCAGGCTGAAGCCACAGAAGCTAGGAGGGAGAGGGAGGGAGGCACCTGCATAAAGGGAAGGGCTGGGACAATGGTCAGCCTGTAAAAAAAAGAAAATAATAGAATATTTCACTTTTATTTAACTTGTTTACAGTAGCTACTATGCAGATCAGAAAGAGGAATCTCAGGTTTGCCTGGTTTGTTCTGTAAAATAATCGAGGCAGAGTTGTTCTTTAGTCAAGTTGGATCTCAATTACAATTTATTAAATATTTTTATTTAACTAGGCAAGTTAGTTAAGAACAAATTCTTATTTACAATGACAGCCTAACCCGGCCAAACCCGGACGACGCTGGGCCAGTTGTGCACCGCCCTATGGGACTCCCAACACTACAAAGACTCAGATTTCTCTCCTGGGTACCCACCAGTATTTAGGATCTGCAGTGAGACTGCCAGTGTCAGGTTCCCCTCATAGATGCTGGTTGCTTCTGATACAGGATTTAGCCCAAGCGAGGGTTTGATGCACCTACTCATTGACAGCAGTTTGATTATAGGTTCACTGCTGTAGGAATTCCTGAAGCCAATTCTCACACAACTCATCTTAGTTCAGCTCAGCTCTGGAGCCATTACACTACATTACATTCAGCAGGCAGTCGTGTCTCATCTTCCTAAAGAGATGTTCAATAGCCCAGGGTGGATGAGGGTAAACAAAGTCTGTTTGAAAACAGAAAAGACTGCTACATTACAACTCACGGAACAACAACATTAACCTCTTTCAGACATGATGTGTGGTGCTGATTGACAGCTTTGCCTGAGGGTTGTTAGAGAAACACTTCCTTAACACAGTGAGATGCTTGGAAATATGTTACCAGACATTTCATGGTTGTTAGGTGTGCAAGGTGAAAAACATTATTTTTCAGCCAACTTTTGGTATTTTATTAGGATCCCCATTAGCTGTTGCGAAAGCAGCAGCAACATTTTCTGGGGTCCACACAAAACATGAAACATGACATAATATAGAACATTAATAGACATAACAGCTGTTTGTACACTATTGTTTGTACATATGAACGTGCTACCTTCAGGCGTTTGGAAATTGCTCCCAAGGATGAACCAGACTGAGGTCTTGGCTGATTTCTTTAGATTTTCCCATGATGTCAAGCAAAGAGTTTGAAGGTAGGCCTTTAAATACATCCACAGGTACACCTCCAATTGACTCAAATTATGTCAATTAGCCTATCAGAAGCTTCTAAAACCTTGACATCATTTTCTGGAATTTTCCAAGCTGTTTAAAGGCATGGTCAACTTAGTGTATGTAAACTTCTGACCCACTGGAATTGTGATATAGTGAATTATAAGTGAAATAATCTGTCTGTAAACATTTGTTGGAAGAATTACTTGTGTCATGCACAAAGTAGATGTCCTAACCGACTTGCCAAAACTGTAGTTTGTTAACATGAAGTCTGTGGAGTGGTTGAAAAATGAGTTTTAATGACTTCAACCTAAGTGTATGTAAACTTCCGACTTCAACTATATGTGTAACCATAGTATGTCCAACGTAAATAATGCAAACCCTATCCCTAGATTACTCTATATTGGCAACACTATGGCGGTGTACATCCGTTCATCGCCCAAATAGTCAAATTAGTTGGCCAGTGTGAAAGCACCACTAAATGTGAACGATATGTCATACATTGCAAGTGATTATAATCCATCCACTGTCTCTTGTTGCACAGATGATGAGCTTTAAGGAGACATATGTATTCCTGAGGCCTCTTAACCGTTTCCCCAGGAGAGGCATGCAAAAGGTAGAGGGAGGTGTAGGATATGGGATCAGACCAACAACACAGCTGCCAACACTCCTCCGCAAAAGTGTTGCAAATATAGAGTAATCCAGGGCTAGGGTTTCGATTATTTACGTTGGACGTACTATGGTTGCACATATGGTTAACTTATTATGGTTACCATACTATAATTTCTGCAGCCTTGAAAGACAGGCATCAACATGGCCGAACGAGAGGCTGCCAGTGATTTATAGAAATCGCTTTCTATAACTCTATATTTGGAAGCGCTTAGGTCACCTGACTTTTGGCAGGGATTTGACGACAAGAAAAATACGAAAAGTTCTCACGCATAGAAAGTTTTTTTCTATGACTACAAATTGCTTTCTACGAGTGATAACTTTTTTTCTATGACTACAAGTCGCTTTCTACCCGTGATAACTTTTTGCTCATATCTCTCCTATGTGCAACTCTTTATGGCAGTCATTTTACTTAAGGCCCTTGGAAATGACCTGGATATCTGAAGTTATAAAAAAATTATAATTCAATATATCAGAAAGTGATTTACATTTGTTGATTGGTACTTATTTGTACAGATCATGATACGCAAATACAAAATGCATGCTGTGTGTTTACAAAACATTTGGCATGATATTGATCCCATAAGAAGGGCCTTGGTCAGGGAGGTGACCAAGAACCTGATAGTCACTCTGACAGAGCTCCAGAGTTGCTCTGTGGAGATGGGAGAACCTTCCAGAAGGACAACCATCTCTGAAGCACTCCACCAATCAGGCCTTTATGGTAGAGTGGCCAGGCGGAAGCCACTCCTCAGTAAAAGGGACATGACAGCCCACTTGGAGTTTGCCAAAAGGCACCTAAAGGACTCTCAGACCATGAGAAACAAGATTCTCTGGCCTGATGAAACCAAGATTGAACTCTGGAGGAAACCAGGCACTGCTCATCACCTGACAATACCATACCTACAGTGAAGCATGGCGGTGGCGGCATCATGCTGTGGGGATGTTTTTCAGCGGCAGGGACTGGGAGACTAGTCAGGATCAAGGGAAAGATGAACGGAGCAAAGTAAACCATTTCCAGAGCGCTCAGGACCTCAGACTGGGGCGGAAGCCTAGACAACGCAGGAGGGGCTTCGGGACAAGTCTCTGAATTTCCTTGAGTGGCTCAAGCAGAGCCCGGACTTGAACCCGATCTAATATCTCTGGAAAGACCTGAAAATTGCTGTGCAGCGACACTCCCTATCCAACCTGACAGAGCTTTAACAAAGTACTGAGTAAAGGGTCTGAATACTTATGTAAATGTGATATTTAAATTTTTTATTTTTTGTACATTTGCAAAAATGTCTAAAAACCTGTTTTTGCTTTGTCATTATGTGGTAATGTGTTTAGATTGATGAGAGAAAAAATTACTATTTAATAAATTTTAGAATAAGGCTGTAACATAAAATGTGGAAAAGGTCAAGGGGTCTAAATACTTTCCGAATGCACTATATAAGCATGCTGAAAGACTCTTGACAATATGTTTACAGAGAAATGGCAATGTATTTGTCATCCACCACCTGGTCCTACATAGCAAAAATGTAAATTGTGTTTTTTGAAGAAAAGTAGATAAATTGTATATTATACACTGCAGTTGAGGAACAATGGGAAAGTTATTCTGCTTTCAAAGTTGATAAACTTGTAACTCCACTTTTGAGAAAATGCCCTTGAATGTTTTTGTAAACCTACTGGAGAGCTCTTCTTTGTCTATACCAATTCCTTATTGTTCACACCCTTTTAAGCCATTGCCCCACCCATCTCTTTAAGGAGTCACACGTGATGCCATGTACTAAGCAGAGTAAGGTAGTGTAGTAAACATCCAAAGATTTCAAGACTAAAAGTGGTGAAAGTAGTAGCCTACTATAAGGAAAAACGCCAGTTAGAAATACACTTTATCTAGTCCTTGGCCTATATTCTAATGTGACTTTGGTGCAGGTCATGTTGTTCGGACTGCCAGATGGTGAAGAGTGATTTATCATTCCATAGAACGCTTTTCCACTGCTCCAGAGTCCAATGGCGGCGAGCTTTCCACCACTCCAGCCGACGCTTGGCATTGCACATCGTGATCTTAGGCTTGTGTGCGGCAGTTTGGAACTCAGTAGTGAGTGTTGCAACCTAGGACAGAAGATTTTGAAGCGCTACGCTTTAGCACTCAGCGTTCCCTTTCTGTGAGCTTGTGTGGCCTACCACTTCGCAGCTGAGCCGTTGTTGCTCCTAGACGTTTCCACTTCACAATAACAGCACTTACAGTTGACCGAGGCAGCTCTAGCAGGGCAGAAATTTGACGAACTGACTTGTTGGAAAGGTGTCATCCATCCTGCCACGTTGAAAATCACTGAGCTCTTCAGTAAGGCCATTCTACTGCCAATGTTTATCTATGGAGATTGCATGGCTGTGTGCATGATTTTATACATTTGTCCGCAACAGGTATGGCTGAAATAGCCAAATCCACTAATTTGAAGGGGTGGCCACATACTTTTGTATATATAGTGTAGAAAGTGTCCAGATAAACATATTGATTAAATATTTTATATTATTAGATTAATCTTACCCAGACACAATTTTCTAAATTGATGGGTCATGTGCAAGAAATGCTATAACCACCCCCTAGCCACATCTAGCTAAGGGGATGGGTCACTATTGTCTAGATGTGTTGACAAGTTCATGAAATACAATAGATAGCTGGCTAACTTGATGGGTCATGTAATCATCTGGTGAAGTGGAGTCTTTTGTTTAGATATGTAGCTAAACAATTAACCATAATTCCCAATCCATACTACTAGCAATACAAACTGATTGTCATAGCTACCCACCATGCATGAATCTGCAGGTAGCTTACCAACCATGTTAACATTAGGCTATAACTAGCAATACAAATGGATATCTGAGATACAAATAATATTACTACACAGATCATAGATGCAACATTAGCTAGCGAACCATTAAGCTAACGTTAGCTTGCTACCTAACAGTACGCTTTAACTTGCAATGAAAACGATTTTCGGACAAAATTAAAAACGTATAATATCTGAAAATTTTGCTAGACTCTTACCCGTATACATGGATGAATGCTTCACGGCAGACTGCTAACCCTTTAACTCTGTTTTGTTTGTAGTTACAGCTTGTTTAGCCCATGTTGTGTCAAGTCACTCCGGTTCCCACTGAGCGTAGTAGTAGTCGATCACAACTCTTTCTCACTGATCTTTGTCTATAGCGCCTGCTTAATTCAGGGCAGCAATGTTGTTGAGAGCAGTCCATGGCTAATGTTATATATTTCAACAAAGCCACAGTAGAAAGGATTATCTTCACATACTGAGCAACTCACGTTATAGACAGAAGCATGCTACATGGCAGACCAATCCGAACTCATTTCTCAGCATGCTAAATCAACTAGGCTCATAATTTAACAGTTTTATTTGTATTTACAGATGTCATACAAGTTTGTTTTTTAAGGCACATGTTCCAGAAGGCATTTCTGCCAAAAAACGCATTTTGATAAAAAATTATAATACGTGCAACATGCCTAGCTTCTTGAAACGGGTCACATTTGATCAAACACAACTTTTTCCAACAGTTTGCTAAGAGCTAGCAACAAGCTGATAGGTCTGCTGTGAGAACCAGTAAAGGCCCCTGTACCACTCTTGGGTAGCGGAATGACTTTTGCTTCCCTCCAGGCCTGATGCCAAACACCTTCCTCTACACTTAGATTAAAGATTTGACAGATAGGAGTGGCCATAGTCAGCTACCATCCTCAGTCGCTTTCCATCTAAGTTGTCAATGCCAGGAGGTTTGTCATTACGATAACAATCATTTATCCACCTCTCCCACACTAACTTTACAACATTTTAACTTACAATGCTATTGGCAGCAATTTCAGGGAAAACATGCCCGGTTTAAAAAATAAGAAACTGTGTGAGTGTTAATGAGATTTCACTGCCCTCCGTAACCTATTTCACAGTTGGAAAATAATCCTTGGCACAAATATCATAACAGAATTATTATAAACCCATAATATGATGAAGTATTAAATGTCTCTTTTGCACTTTTTTTAATCCCTTTTGAATAAATCCACAGAATGATTTGTGGTGGTGAAAAACAGCAAATACATTAACTCTTGTCAGATGGTTTCAGAGACATTTGAGGGAGCACGTGCCAACAAAGATAGTAAACATAGCGAAGGAAGGGTTTATTGAATCCCTCCCCATACCTTGATCTGTTCCGAGATGATGACCCTGTTATGAATGACTCATGCCAACTTCCTGTTTTTTGTTTTGATACACAGAGATCCGTAACCAGCTGGTGGAGCAGTTCAAATGTCTGGAGCAGCAGTCCGATTCTCGTATCCAGCTGCTGCAGGACCTGCAGGACTTCTTCCGCCGCAAGGCTGAGATCCAGCTGGAGTACTCCCGCAGCCTGGAGAAACTGGCTGAGCGGTTCTCCAACAAGATCCGCAGCTCCAGAGAACACCACCAGTTCAAGTGAGTTTCCCTCCCTGCAGAGATGAGACCACGACATGGCTAGAGACCACCTAGCTTCAAACTGAGACAAACATTGAAACTGCATGTGAGGCAGCGAGGGAGAGAGTGTGTGTGTGTGTGCATGCGTGTGTGTATGTGTGAGCGTTTGTTTGTGGGTCTACTTGCCTTGCACAGACGTATCTACTGTATCTTTGTGTGTGTGCTTGGGTGTGCAAAATAATCATTTGTATTGTCTGAGAGCTTGTGAACTTGTTGAGTACACATGAAGTTACATTGAACAAAAATATAAACGCAACATGCAAAAATTTCAAAGTTTGAGTTATTATAAGGAAATCAGTCAATTGAAGTAAATGCATTAAACCCTAATCTATGGAATTAACATGACTGGGAATACAGATATGCATCTATTGGTCACAGATACCTTTAAAAAAAGCAGGAGCGTGGATCAGAAAACCATTCGGTATCTGATGTGACCACCATTTGTCTCATGTAACATGACCCGTCTCCTTCGCATAGAGTTGATCAGGCTGTTGATTGTGGCCTGTGGAATGTTGTCCCATTCCTCTTCAATGGCTGTGCGAAGTTGCTGGATATTGGCGGGAACTGGAACATGCTGTCGTACACGTTGATCCAGAGCAGCCCCAAACAGCTCAATGGGTGACATGCACAGAAGGTTGGTGGCACCTTAATTGGGGAGGACCGGCTCGTGGTAATAGCTGGAGCGGAATAGGGGAATGTTATAAAATACATCAAACACATGGTGTGATGCCATTCCATTAACTCCGTCTTCCCCACAGCAGCCTCCACTGGTGACATGTCTGGTGAGTACGCAGGCCATGGAAGAACTGGGACATTTTCAGATTCCAGGAACTGTGTACAGATTCTTGAGACATGGGGCTGTGCATTATCATGCTAAAACGTGAGGTGATGGTGGCGGATGAATGGCACGACAATGGGCCTCAGGATTTTGTCACGGTATCTGTGTGCATTAAAATAGCCATAGATAAAGTGTTAATTTTCCGTAGCTTATGCCTGCCCATACTATAACTCCACCCCCGCCATGGGGCACTCTGTTTACAATATTGACAACAGCAAACTGCTCGCCCACACAACACCATACACGCTGTCTGCCATCTGCCCGGTACAGTTGAATCTGGGATTAATCTGTGAAGAGCACACTTCTCCACTGTGCCAGTGGCCATCGAAGGTGAGCATTTTCCCACTGAAGTCGGTTACGACGCAGAACTGCAGTCAGGTCAAGACCCTGGTGAGGACGACAAGCACGCAGATGAGCTTCCATGAAACGGTTTATGACAGTTTGTGCAGAAATTCCACAGTTTCATCAGCTGTCCAGGTGGCTGATCTCAGATGATCCCGCAGGTGAAGAAGCCGGATGTGGAGGTCCTCGACTGGCGTGGTTACACATGGTCTGTGGTTGTTAGGCCAGTTGGACGTACTGCCAAATTCTCTAAAATGACATTGGAGGCGGCTTATGGTAGAGAAATTAGCATGACATTCTCTGCCAACAGTTCTGGGGGACATTCTTGCAGTCAGCATGCCAATTGCACGCTCCCTCAAAACTTGAGACATCTGTGGCATTGTGTTGTGTGACAAAACTGCACATTTTAGATTGGCCTTTAATTGTCCCCAGCACAAGGTGCACCTGTGTAATGATCATGCTATTTAATCAGCTTCTTGATATGCCACACCTGTCAGGTGGATGGATTATCTTGGAAAATGAGAAATACTCAAAAACAGGGATGTAAACAAATTTGTGCGCAACATTTTAGAGAAATATGCTTATATAAAAAAATAAAAATATATATTATGGCTTCCATCAATGTAATTGTCTGCATCATTTCCAATCCCCCATATATTTTTTTGAAATATACAGCACCAGTCAAACGTTTGGACACACCTATTGATTCAAGGATTTTTCTTTATTTGAACTATTTCCTACATTGTAGAATAACCGTGAAGACATCAAAACTATGAAATAACACATATGGAATCATGTAGTAACCAAATAAGTGTTAAACAAATCAAAATATATTGATTCTTCAAAGTAGCCACCCTTTGCCTTGATGACAGCTTTGCCCACTCTTGGCATTCTCTCAACCATCTTCACGAGGTAGCCACCTGGAATGCATTTCAATTAACAGGTGTGCCTTGTTAATAGTTAATTTGTGTAATTTCTTTCCTTCTTAATGCTTTTGAGCCAATCAGTTGTGTTGTGACAAGGTAGGGGTGGTATACAGAAGATAGCCCTATTTGGTAAAAGACCAAGTCCATATTATGGCAAGAACAGCTTAAATAAGCAAAGAGAAATGACAGTCCATCATTACTTTAAGACATGAAGGTCAGTCAATACAGAACATTTCAAGAACTTTGAAAGTTTCTTCAAGTGCAGTCGCAAAAACCATAAAGCACTATGTTGAAACTGGCTCTCATGAGGACTGCCACAGAAAGGAAGACCCGGAGTTGCCTCTGCTGCAGGGGATAAGTTAATTAGTAAACTGCACCTCAGATTGCAGCCCAAATAAATGCTTCACAAAGTTCAAGTAATAGACACATCTCAACATCAACTGTTCAGAGGAGACTGCAAGAATCAGGCCTTCATGGTCAAATTGCTGCAAAGAAACCACTACTAAAGGACATAATAAGAGGAGGAGGACCTTCACTGTATAGCCCTGGATACTTACCACCGAGACCGGACTAAGCAGCGCTATCAGAAATCTCTGGAAAATGCTAACACCTTAGTTGACGAGTCTACAATACGTAAAACACTAAACAAGAATGGTGTCCATGGGAGGACACCACGGAAGAAGCCACTGCTGTCCAAAAAAAACATTGCTGCACGTCTGAAGTTCGCAAAAGAGCACCTGGATGTTCCACAGCGCTACTGGCAAAATATTCTGTGGACAGATTAAACTAAAGTTGAGTTGTTTGGAAGGACCACAACACTATGTGTGCAGAAAAAAAGGCGCAGCACACCAACATCAAAACCTCATCCCAACTGTAAAGTATGGTGGAGGTAGCATCATGGTTTGGGGCTGCTTTGCTTCCTCAGGGCCTGGACAGCTTGCTATCATTGACAGGAAAATGAATTCCCAAGTTTATCAAGACATTTTGCAGGTGAATGTAAGGCTATCTGTCCACCAATTGAAGCTATACAGAAGTTGGGCGATGCAACAGGACAACGACCCAAAACACAGAAGATACCCGTTCTGTAGTGGCCCAGTCAGAGTCCTGACCTCAACCTAATTGAGATGCTGTGGCATGACCTCAAGAGAGTGGTTCACACCAGACATCTCAAGAATATTGCTGAACTTAAACAGTTTTGTAAAGAGGAATGGTCCAAAATTCCTCCTGACCATTGTGCAGGTCTGATCCGCAACTACAAAAAATGTTTGGTTGAGGTTATTGCTGCCAAAGCAGGGTCAACCAGTTATTAAATCCAAGGGTTCACATACTTTTCCCACCCTGCACTGTGAATGTTTACACGGTATGTTCAATAAAGACATGAAAATGTATAATTGTTTGTGTTATTAGTTTAAGCAGACTGTGTTTGTCTATTGTTGTGACTTTGTTATGCTGAAATCCAGGCTTTTCCAAAGGGTTCACATACTTTTTCTTGCCACTGTATATATATTCCAGTCGTACTTTATCAAAGTCAGCTATGAATAACAGGCCTGGTTTCCAAGATTTTTCATAGTGTTTTTTTGTTTCTAGTACTTGTCTTATATTTTCTCAAATGTATCGTCTATGTAAAAAACCTGTCTGATTAGGATGAATAATATCCAACCATACCTTTTTAATACTAAACTTATATTTTTGTTCAGTATACATCCATTCTTGCCAGATCTTATACTACTCTACCCTGTCTCTTTCTCACAGTAATCTTTCCTAAACCGACTCCTGCTGCATTTTAGGTTCACTCTAGATAGACTTAGGATATTACCATCCTTCTTAGAATACGCAAGTGATTAATGATTTTTCCTCTTTACTCCTTAGAATTCTCAAACCTCCAAAGGAGAAAAAAATGAATCTCATTCTGGATGAAACCTCAATATTAATTGGCAAAACTGATGTATCAGTACTCCAGAATCTCCCCATATAAAGCTCCTATTCCTGAAGCTCTGAGCTGAGGAGGGGCTCACAGCCAGCCAGGCCTTCGCCAGTATTATCCTATATAGTCCAGGCATGGCCACGGCCATGCATGCTAAAAGAATGGGCCTTGTTTCCCATTACATCAATACATAACTTGATTATTATCTGCCATGGTGGGCTGCCAGTGATAGATTTGCAGCTCGCTAGCCAGTCTCAGCCTTAACACTGCAGCGTTTGATTACAGTGCAGTCGTATGCTGCAAAATGTACTCTTTATTCCCTGTTTGTAAAGTATGAACTGTGCTCCCAACTTTTGAATATAATAGCAAGCTACACTTTAACACATTCTAAAGGTTAACTAGGTTAATATGATAACAGTGATCATAACAGTAGTTATGAAGCTTTGCATTTCATTGCAGGCAGTAGAGTAGAGAGGGTGTGTTTCAGAGGGCTTTGTGTCGTCCAGTGAGTTCAGGCCCTGTGGAATTGGATGGGGATTTGACTCAGTAATTGAGGCCAGCTGTTCTAGAGGAGGCAGCCTGCACCAGGGTCCCCAAGGCCAGGCAGACAGTAAACAGGCTTGTGCCGCTGCAGACGCTTTTGCTTAACCAACACATTTGCACTGACTGTACAGTAGATCTTCTAGTAGACCAATCCAATCAGTTGTTGAAGAGCAGGCAGCAGCCACACAGTTCTTACCAGACTCTGCATCTCATCTCCCTCTGCCACCTCAATGCTTTCACCAAGACTGCCTCAACCACTGTAATCGCTCATAGGGCTGCAGTGTAAAGCAGCCATCTACAAGTCTGTAGCTGCAGAGTCTTTGGCTGTGTGTAGTTATCCTGCGAGACACACAGACACACTGGATATTTGTGTGTTGACACTGATTACACACAATTCTTTATGGGGGTCAAATCTAACTCTACTTTATTGAGGAAAACATGTACTTTCTATACCTGTGATATGTGGTAGTCCCAGCTAGTTATCTTAAAATGAATACACTAACTGTATGTCGCTCTGGATATGAGCGTCTGCTAAATGACTAAAATGTAAAATGGCTTCCTTTGGACTCCATTAACCCAACCAAACACAACTATAAAAACGTTCAACCAATTAGCATTGACAGAGGCCTTGTTAAAGACCCTCACTTCGTAAATAAACTCTGGGCACAACGTCTACTGTATATACAGTTACAGTATTTATCACACACGCATGTAATATGGATACTTGTCTTTTACCCTGTTCTTACTGTCTCATTAGTTTAAACACAAACAAGCGCCAACTCTCCATTTTTTCTCTCTCTGTCTCTCTGTGGATATAGTTTGAGGTTGCCCCAGCAGCCCAGCTCTCTGTGGAAGGATAGGTCATGAACAGCATGACCCCTCCGGTCCCTAGCAACTCATGCATGGCAGTCTGCTGCCTTTGCTCTGCACTGCACAACACTATGGGAAATGAAAACAGCACAGTTAAAGACTCTGGTTGGCCTGCCCAGGGCAGACGTCCACATTGAGCTGCTGGGTCGCTGCCCCGGTCCTGTTGGTTTAACCCACACCATATATAAACTCGGCTTTATGAGCCGTTTATGACAGCAGTCACTGATGCAATGCCCAACGCCATTGTAGTTTACATCTGCTCTGCCGTGGGGCTGTCTGTCTGCTCGGTCTCATCTTGACTCGTCTACATTATCATATCAGGTAGCTTGGATTGGATTGGCGCCGCCCCGGGTGGTCGCCTGTTAAGAAGCTCCCATTGTTCGTGCTTTAATTGTTGTTTTAGTATGTTTTTTGTCAGGTTTTTTTGCAACAGTTGAACTATAATAGTTCCAGATTATGGAGTGCTACTGTTTTTCGAAGGTTTTAGCGGTCCTTTTTATCACTGAGGTACTTTTTATTTTTTTCAGCACCGAACGTACACGCGAGTCCTCAATTATTTACAACCAAACCCAGATCCTGGATTTAGCACACGCAGTGCTGCTGCACCCCAGGGAAAAGTTTGATATTCCGGACGAGTTGAAAAGGCGACGGCGTGAATGCAGGGCAGTTCGGGAGTGTAAGGCAAAGCTTAGGAAATACAAGCCGGCTATACCGTCTATCATTATGGGCAGCGTGAGATCGCTGCATAACAAGATGGATGAGCTTGAGGGGCTGGTCCATGGACAAAGAGAATACCGGGGAGCTAGCCTATTGTGTTTTACTGAAACATGGTTAAATGATAACCCCATAGAGAACGTAACTATCGTCGGTTTCCAGACCATCAGAGCAGACAGGGATATCGTTTCTTCCGGTAAGAGTAAGGGAGGGGGGCTAGCTTTATTAGTTAACAACAGATGGTGTAATCCGAGCCATATTACTGTTAAGGAACAGTTTTGTAGCCCGGACATTGAGCTGTTAGCCTTTAGCCTGAGACTCTACTATTTGCAGAGGGAATTCACGGCGGCCATTGCTGTTATTATTTACAACCCTCCCTCCACTCTGTTATTGTGAGGTTACAGACAGCTCATCCCAGTGCCTTCTTTGCCATTTCAGGGGATTTTAACCATGCATCTCTCTCTTCAACGCTGCCCACGTTCAAACAGTTCGTGAAGTACCCAACCAGAAATAATACAACTCTGGACTTGTTATATGCTAATGTGAAGGATGCATACAACTCCACTGCACTCCCTCCCCTCGGTAGACCAGACCCAGGACAGAGCCAATGAGCTGAACCAATTTTTTAACAGGTTCGATACTGGCCTTGTCCACCTCCCCTCCAGCTCCCCAGCCCACACACCCTATGGCTGTCCCACCCCCACTTTGCTCACAACACCTCTGTTGAGACAATCAGCGACCCCCTCCCCACCTCCACCCCCACTCCCTCTGGACTGATCTGCAACACCTCCCTTCCCCCCACCTCTGGACTGATCCTCAACACCCCCCTTCCCCCAAACTCCGCACCTGGGCTGGCTTTCACCACCAACCAAGTGAAGAGAGAGCTAGAGAGACTACATCAGTGGAAAGCGGCGGGCCCTTATGGCATCAGCCCAAGGGTGCTTAGGGTCTGTGCTGACCAACTGTGTGGAATACTCCAGGGACTCTTCAACCTGAGGGTTATGTTTTTTGACTTCTCCAGTGCCTTCAACACCATTCAGCCCCTGCTACTGGGTGAGAAGATGAAGAGGATGAAAGTGGAAGCACCCTTAGTCTCCTGGGTTACGGACTACCTGACCGTTAGGCCACAATTTGTGCGACTACAGAGCTGTGTGTCAGAACGGGCATTGAGCAACACAGGGGCCCCCCAGGGAACGGTCCTGTCCCCCTTCCTGTTCACCCTCTACACCTCTGACTTCAGATAGAACTCTGAAACATGCCACCTACAGAAGTTCTCGGATGACTCCGCAATTGTAGGGTACATCAGGGGTGGGCAGGAGGAGGAGTACAGGAGCACAATCAATGACTTTGTGGTGTGGTGTGAGCAGAACCACCTTCAGCTCAACATCAGCAAAACAAAGGAGATGGTGGTGGACTTCAGGAGAACCAAGTCCCAACTGACTGCAGTACCTATACAGGGGATGGATGTGGAAATGGTTGGGTCATACAAGTTCCTGGGAGTCCATATGGACAACAGGCTGGAATGGGCTGGTAACACCGGGGCTCTGTACAAAAAGGGCCAGAGCCGACTCTACTTTCTGAGGAGGCTCAGGTCCTTCAACGTGTGCAGTAAACTACTGCATACCTTCTATCAGTCATCTTTTTTGCAGTGGTGTGCTGGGGCACCAACATAAAAGCCGGTGATGCTTCTCGGGTAAATAAGCTGATCAGGAAGGCTAGCTCTGTTCTGTGGATTAGCCTTGACACTCTAGAGGAGGTGGCAGAGAGACAGATCCTGGCCAAACTGCTGGCCATCATGGACATGGCCACCCTCTGCCATGGTTATGACGCAGAGGAGCACCTTCAGTTCCAGACTGATCCCACCACGGTGTGCCAGAGAGCGCTACAGGAGGTCCTTCCTGACGCGGCTATTAGACTATTTAATGCCTCACCGGGGTGCCGTGCCGTCGGAAACATAGATCTGGAACTGTTGGGGTGTTAGGACCTAGTTTAAGAATTATGCATCCATCCGTGAGTAACTCTGGTCTGTAATCACTCATTCACTCAGGACTTATTTATTCATTCAGGTCTGTATATACATATTCATGTACAGTTGTTATATCACATGCAATATTGTAAGTAATTCTTGGACTGAACTTACATAGTCATTCACTCAGGAATGCATATTAGTATCCTGTCAGTTGTATCTTTATTTTCTTTGCTTTTAGTATATTGAATGTGCAATCTGTGCATTTATCTGTAATAAAACCCTGCACTAAGGACTGTATTTTAAGGGAATTACTATTATTACCCTAAATTATATCATACGCACATTTAGCTATTTAAGTATCTCATCCTGTCATTTACCTGTACAGTTAATGTAACCATGCAAATATTCACTTACATGTACATTTAACTGTACATTTACCTGTACAGTTAATTTAAACATGCAACATATTCACTTACCTGTTCATTTAAGCAGTCTCTGTATATTAAGTAATCTATTATTACCCTCACTTATATCATACGCACATTTAGCTATTTAAGTATTTCTCTGCCATCTACCTGTATAGTATAGTTAAGCATGCAAATACTCCTTATTTATCTATATCAACTTGCAATATTTTTAACACTCTGTAACAATGTATAGTGTACATATTCAGCCGTTCAACCATACTATGCAATGTCTTTTCATAGCTTTTTGCACTCCAGACTTCTTGTATTTTTATACTTTTTCATACTGCCATTCTATGTATAATGCATCGTGTATCTGTCTTTTGTGTATTTTCGTTCTGGCATTTTGCACCTGCCCTGTTTTTTCGTAGCTGCTTGACGAAGACATTTCCCTTCGTGGATCAATAAAGTATCTATCAATCAATCTATCAATCTATCAATCAATCAATCAATCAATCAATCAATCAATCAGTCTGTCTGTCTGTCTGTCTGTCTGTCTGTCTGTCTGTCTGTCTGTCTGTCTGTCTGTCTGTCTGTCTGTCTGTCTGTCTGTCTGTCTGTCTGTCTGTCTGTCTGTCTGTCTGTCTGTCTATCGTTAGACTAATTAAGATGAGGGTGAAGTATCCCAACACTCCCCCTCTGATTGGACCACAGGAAAGGAGAAGCTGAGGACATAAGTATGCAATAGATCCCTGCAGCTCAGCTCAGCTCAATAGATCCCTGCAGCTCAGCTCAATAGATCCTTGCAGCTCAGCTCAGCTCAATAGATCCATGCAGCTCAGCTCAATAGATCCCTGCAGCTCAGCTCAGAGCTACACTCTTTGAAAAAAGGGTTCCAAAAGGGTTCTTCGGCTGTCCTCATGGGATAACCCTTTTTGGTTCCAGGTAGAACTCTTTTGGGTTCCATGTAGAACCCTCTGTGGAAAGGGTTCTACATGGAACTCGAAAGGGTTCTACCTCCAACCAAAAATGGTTATTTAAAGAGTTCTTCTATGGGGACAGCTGAAATAACCCTTTTAGGTTCTAGATAGCTCCTTTTTTGCTAAGAGTGTACTGCTCCAGCCTACCTGGGTCTCTGCTTGAGATCTATCAGTCTGGTCCCAGTCAACCCACCCAACCCACACCAAAACACCAACCACCAGAAGTCTATTTGATATTCCATTTAACAGTGGCCTCACTGTCAGAGAGTGGGCAAGGGCTTGTCTCTGCCCTTTAGATGGTGCCTATCTTAAATGTTTTGCATATAGCTAGATCTACACAACAGATTACATGGGACGTGGACTCATCTTGACATTAGACAAGTTAGAGATCAAATCAACTTTGATTGTGGAGTGAACTATCACTTTAAACCATTGTGTCTGTGGGACTTCAGGCACTTCCTATTGCTCATTGAATGGTCTTCAATGTCTATGAGACAGACATAAGACTTTGATTGAGGAAACATTTCAGGGTTTATCATTAAATGGGGATTTTAATCACACCCTATTAAATTAATATGGCTGAATATGGTCAGTCAAAACATGGATTAGACATAATCAACAGCAAGCAAGCCATTAGAAAGCAGCTCATGTAATATTGAAAGGAAATTATATAAATCTTCCATTAACGTCCAATCATGTGTTCATTTGTGACCATGTGTGTGACCGTGTGTGTGACCGTGCGTGTGTTAGTGCATGTGTTGTGTGTCTGTGTATGTGTGTCTGTCTGTGCGTGCTTGTGTGTGTGTGGGTATAAGGGGTCATCATTAATGATTGCCCTGGTATCGCGCTTAGCCAGACTGTCTCCTCCATGCTCGTTCTGCTTAACTACAATCACTCTGATGGCCATGTACCAATTACTGCAAAACATGAAAGACTGACTTTACATGATTTTTCATTATAAATAAGAACTGTACTGTTTCGTACCCAGCCCACTGACTGTACAGCCCCTCATCATCTGTACAGCGCCCATCACTGAGTCTTTCCCTGGTGGTGTAGTGGGGTCAGAGCAGGACAGGGGTTAAAGGTTAAACTATGTCCCTGTCAGAGAAAGGCTAGGTGTGTTCAGAGCAAACATCAAACTCCTCTCCAAGGGAAAGTGTGAGAAATCCAATATCCCTTAGGTTTACAACCTCAGCTGGGTGAGGTGACTATCAGCAGCACCAGGTAGGCTGTGTGTGTGTTTCAGGCCCTGCCACCCCCACCCCCACACACACACCACCACATTGCTCTGGCCTAGTCTGCAGCTGCTTACTATCAAATGTTGGCAATGCCTTCCTTCCCAAAAAAATAGGTTCTGCTGAGATAAGCAGTGCAGAGCGGATTAAAAACTTGTTAAAGAGCTCTAACTTCTGGGTTGCATCCCAAATGGCACCCTATTCCCTATATAGTGCGCTATTTTTGACCAGGACCAAGTGCGCTATATACGGAATAGGGTGCCATTTGGGAAGCAGCCCTGGTGTGATTGATAATGCACACTTCCTTGTGGAAGTCCTCTGAAAGGTCCTATGCGTTCTATACATCTGTCACTAAAGAGTGAGCATTTTTCTACACATCACTTAAACTTGGCAAGGGTATAGACTACATTATGGAGATAGCTTATCAGCTATTCATCCTTGAATGAAATGATTAGTGAGGCATCTTCAGATTCTTAAGATGCACGCACGCACACACACACACACACACACACACACACACACACACACACACACACACACACACACACACACACACACACACACACACTCACTCACTTTAGTTGAGGGAACATGGTGGTGAAAGACATAGAGCAGTGTCCTAACACAGTGGTTCCAAAATTGAACTCAGTCCTGCTTTAAACTTACTCTTGAAAGATGTAGTAGTAGAATGCTCAAGGTGAAATTTCAAAATTGTTTAGTGCATCATCAGTTCCTCTTTTCATCTTAGTCATTGCAGACCTTAGAGAGCTATTTATAACTTGTCAGAAATGTCCAGATCAACTAGCCCATATTCAGCTACCGTTTTTTTATTTAGGCTTTTTAGTCAATACATATTTTTGGTGACATAAATATCACATGAATATACATTAGACATGGCAAAATGTGTAGAAAACTACAAAATGTTATTTGCACCCCATGATAATATGTGTAGAATTGCAGGAAATAAGCATTAAACCTGCTAAATTCTCTCCACCATTAAGAGGGGTGTGAACAGTTTGAGTCATTAACAGTGCTTGTGCCCGTAGAAATAGGCGCGGTGCGTGTGCGCACGCAGGGGGGGCGCGGGATGTTCCCCAATGCTGGAAGGGGTGCCTCGAGTGAAAAAGTTTGGGAACCCCTGTCCTAACAGATGAGCCAGATGCTGTAGAGAGGCTCTCCTCTCTCACCGCTCCTCTTCTCTGCCCTCTCCTCTTCTCACCTCTCCGCTCTACTCTTCTCTCCCCTCTCCTCTTCTCTCACCTCTACTCTTCTCTCCCCTCTCCTCTTCTCTCACCTCTCCTCTTCTCTCCCCTCTCCTCACCTCCCCTCTCCCCTCTCCCCGCTCCTCTCCTCTCCTCTCCTCTCCTCTCCTCTCCTCTCCTCTCCTCTCCTCTCCTCTCCTCTCCTCTCCTCTCCTCTCCTCTCCTCTCCTCTCCTCTCCTCTCCTCTCCTCTCCTCTCCTCTCCTCTCCTCTCCTCTCCTCTTCTTACCTCTCCTCTTCTCTCCTCTCCTCTCCTCACACCCTGTGTCCTCAGAGTATGCGTAGGCCAGCTGGCTGGTGTGTTTACAGGCATATTCAATCTATCCCTGTCCCAGTCTGCTGTCCCCACATACTTCAAGATGGCCACCATTGTTCCTGTACCCAAGAAGGCAAAGGTAACTGAACTTAATGACTGTCGCCCCGTAGCTCTCACCACTATCATCATGAAGTGCTTTGAGAGACTAGTCAAGGATAATATCACCTCTACATTACCTGCCACCCTAGACCCACTTCAATTTGCTTACCGCCCCAATAGATCCAAAGATGATGCAATCGCCATCACTCTGCACACTGCCCTATCCCATCTGGACAAGAGGAATACCTATGTAAGAATGCTGTTTATTGACTATAGCTCAGCATTCAACACCATAGTACCCTCCAAGATCATCATTAAGCTTGAGGCCCTGGGTCTGAACCCCGCCCTGTACAACTGGGTCCTGGACTTCCTGACGGGCCGCCCCCAGGTAGTGAAGGTAGGAAACAACACCTCCACTTCACTGATCCTCAACACTGGGGCCCCACAAGGGTGTGTGTTCAGCCCCCTCCTGTACTCCCTGTTCACCCATGACTGCGTGGCCAAGCACGCCTCCAACTCAATCATCAAGTTTGCAGACGACACAACTGTAGTAGTCTTGATTACCAACGATGATGAGACAGCCTAAGGGAGGAGGTGAGGGCTCTGGAAGTCTGGTGCCAGGAAAACAACCTCTCACTCAACGTCAACAAAACAAAGGAGATGATCGTGGACTTCAGGAATCAGCAGAAGGTGCACCCCCCTATCCACATCGACAGGACCGCAGTGGAGAAGGTGGAAAGCTTCAAGTTCTTGGGTGTACACATCACTGACAAACTGAAATGGACCACCCACACAGACAGAGCCTCTTCAACCTCAGGAGGCTAAAGAGATTTGTATTGGTACCTAAAACCGCAAGGCTCTCCAGAGTGTGGTGCAGTCTGCCCAATGCATTATCGGGGGCAAACTACCCACCCTCCAGGACACCTACAGCACCCGATGTCACAGGAAGATCATCAGGGACAACAACCACCAGAGACACTGCCCGCTATCATCCAGAAGGCGAGGTCAGTACAGGTGCATCAAAGCTGGGACCGAGATACTGAAAAACAGCTTCTATCTTAAGGCCATCAGATGCACATTAGAGGCTGCTGCCTATAGGCATAGAAAACACTGGACATTTTAAGAAATGGAACACTAGTCACATATCTGGCATTACTCATCTCATATGTATATACTGTATTCTATACTATTCTACTGTATCTTAGTCCATGCCTCTTGTCCATATATGTGTGTGTATGTATATATATATATATATATATATATACATACACACACATATATGGATATATATATATATATATATATATATATATATATATATATATATATATATTCCTAATTATTTTCTTACTAGATTTGTGTGTATTGGGTATATGTTGTGTAATTGTTAGATATTACTGAATGCTAGAAGCACAAGCATTTCGCTACACCTGCATTAACACATGTATGTGACCAATAAAATTTGATCTCCTCTCCTCTCCTCTCCTCTCCTCTCCTCTCCTCTCCTCTCCTCTCCTCTCCTCTCCTCTCCTCTCCTCTCCTCTCTAGAGACCCAGGGAGCTCATCCTCCACATGTTAATTATACCCAACTGCGGGGACTAGAACCCTTTGCAGTCAGGCTGCTGACTCAACCATTCAGAGAGACAGGAAGGAGAGCTGGCTGCAGCCAACCTTCAATCCAGCAACGCTCTTAACCCCTCGGCTACCTGCCGCCCCACTATAACAGGGAGGAGTTATAGTGTCAGGTGTGAGGTCTGAGGATGAGGAGGCCCTGTATGACTTATACTAGAGCAGCCACACATGTCTAATTGCCCGTTTTCTGCTCCCACTTCATGTGAAATGAGGACAGCAGCTGGGGAGAAGAGAGCCTTCTTGCATTGAAAGTCGCAATGAATAGGCAGCTAAGGTGTTGTATGTATGTAGCTCAAACCTCTGTACTTGTTCTAGTGAATAATAATAAGGCTGAGGCTGTGGAACCAGATGCCCAAATACCTCAGTGCCTTTGAACACACAGTTGCTTTGTCACAGAGCGTTTGAACTCCCTCTCCCTCTCTCTCTCCCAGGCAACACCCAACTAGCTCTGAGCTGCTGTCACGCTAAACACCTGACTTTATTTTAATAATCAGGGAAATTTTACAGGCAGATTCATATTTTATCAGGGATTACAGGGGCTTGGAGATGCCTGCTCAGCGTTTCTGCATAGCCGAGCGGAGGAGTACAGTACTACAGATAGGGAGCCCTGTGAATAGAGCCTTGTTGTTTGGATGGCTAGGGAGAAAGAGGGAGAGCGAGCGACTGGGAGTGGGGTGAGATAGTGTGTGTGAGCCTGGTCGTGCTAAAGGAGAAGATTAATCATCTCAGGCCTCTCATCCACAAATACCAATTAAACAGCGAGGAGCTGCAGCTCTCATAGCCAGATAGGTGCCGGCAGAATAAGGTGCCAAGACAGGAAATAGGCCATCCCAGAAGACAAGGAGAACATGTTTCACCACATTGAGTTTGTATTGTGGTTAGAGAGTCACCCACAGGCCTGATGTTTCCTCTATCTAGTCTCAAAGCAACGCTAAGTTCAATTTAATCGTCCTATTATTACTTGTGACCTCTTGATTATTGGACTGGCCCAAATTGTAATTTGGTTTGATTGGAGGATTACTTCTCCCATTCCTCTTGATTCCAAACCAACGTGCTTGGCTTGCTTCTCTGACAAAGTCCCCCTGTAAAAGTAATTTCGAAACCGTGATCTGATGGACTATACTCAATCAGACCTATTTCAAATGCAGAAGTCTGAAAGCTTGCTTTCAAAGTATAATATGATTCTCTGCCCAACTTCCTCTTCACAGCTAGCATCCTTCCTCCTCTTCCTCAAATGGTGAGATTAATCTTGGGTCAACTGAGTTTACCTGCAATAACATAGTTATGGAGTATCAGTATGTATGTCTGTAGTAGAACCATATGGCTGTACAGCATGTTAGCTGTGTACATTGTGGTGCCTTGCTGTGGGGGTAAGTGGGAGAATAATGGTAGCAGCCCTCTGGAACAGACAGATATCAGCTTCATTAGAAGTGATTAACATTGTGGAAGCTCTCTGTAGAGGGGAGCCTTTGATGGTAGCGCTCGTCCCTTTTCTTTGCAGTAATTGCATGTGCAGTTTTCACCCCGTCTTCGTGAAACCCTCTGCTGCTAGCTCTCTCACTCTGCCTCACCTCTTTGTCCTCTTTCCCAGAGTTTGTTGATTGATTAATGTTGAGATAGGGTTTAGACAGGGGTGGGGACAGGGGTGTGTGTGTGTGTGTGTGTGTATGTGAGTTAACCTACACTGGAGGGGGATGCAGTGAAAGCTGATTAGGCTTCAGTCAGAGCCCATGCCTCTCAGGATCATTATGGTTACCAGCGTTAAGGAATTAAACAATCGATGCCGTGTCAGTCTGGAGCGCTGCAAGAGAAACTAATGGTGTCTGTTCTGGCCTAATGCCATCACTATAGAGAGAGAGGGGGAATATAGAGGGGGAGTGAGGGAGGGAAGGCTGGAGAGAGGAAGAGAGATAGGGTCGGTGGGAGGGAGGTAGAGGGAGAGAGAGAGAGAGAGTTGGGAGAGACAGAGGCAGAGAGAGAGAGTGCTGTGATGTTTGATGTCAGTGTGGTTAAGTTGTATTGTTTACTGTGAACAGGAATCAGTCTTAGTAGCCCTCATTTTTTACTCCAAAAGCTGTAAAAGACAAAAACATAATGCATGTGTGGGTATTGTCTACCCAGTGCAACCGCGGGCAATGTACTCACTCACATTTACTGGGGATGGGCTGTGGGAGTTCAGATATATATCACTTTTGGTCGGTTGAATAGTAGGCCTTTGAAATATTTAAATGATAAAAGCAGAGACAAACCACAGGTATGTACAGTATGTTACAGTAACACTTGCATTGCTAATCACTCTAATGTCACCTCCTCTCTTGTGTTGTGTTCAGGAAGGACCAGCACCTGCTGTCCAGTGTGAACTGCTGGTACCTGGTACTGAACCAGACCAGGAGGGAGAGCAGGGACCACGCCACCCTGAATGACATCTACACCAACAACGTCATAGTCCGTCTCGCCCAGATCAGTGAGGATGTCATCCGCCTCTTCAAGAAGGTCAGTTAATACGTCAGTCATCCCTCTGTCCGACCGTCCGCCTGTCCCTCTGTTTACTCCTTTCTTTATCACCAGTGCCCATGTGGTCAGAGGCAAAGATACAAAAGAGCTCTGGTTTTTATTGTGAGTCCTGAGCAGTAATGGGCAGCATGTCGATTGGTCTTTCTCTAAGATCGTAATCAGACACAAATAACAACAGGCCTCAATGCTTTTTTAGTTAGAACCACATTCAAACCAGCTTTCAAATTATTATTATTTTTTAACCTTTATTTAACTAGGCAAGTCAGAACTTCTTATTTACAATGACAGCCTACCTACAGGGACAGCCATAGTAGTACCGCACCCCTGGAGCAAATTAGAGTTAAGTGCCTTGCTCAAGGACACATCAACAGGTTTTCGCCTTGGAAACGGAAACATTATTAAAGTGACTAGTGTTTCATTCCTTAAGTGGCCAGGGATTTGTAATCTATGTCTATAGGCATCAGTCTCTGATGTGCTATAGATGGTTGTTTAGCATTCGGTGGCGAAGTATAGAGTACAATACAGCATATACATATATCTCAAAAAATAATATCAAGACACAACTGACTTTTGCCAGACAACACCTGGGTAAAGTTAGTTGTGTCTTGATATTATTTTCTGAGAGCAGAGGCATCTTCCTTCCTGACCTCCCATGTAGGCCAAGTTTGTGCAGTCTCTTTCTGACAGTGTACACATGCACTTCGACATTGATTGTGGCAAGAGAGGCCTGTAGATCCCTTGATGTCACTCTGGGGTTCTTAGAGACTTCTATGAGCATCTTTCGGTCAGCTCTTGGGCTGACTTTGGTGGGACGAGCTGTCCTGGGTAGTTTGCCAGTGGTCTGGAATTTTCGTCAGACAGTGGAATGATGAACTTCGAATTGCTTGGAAATTGAATTGTAACCCCTCCCAGACTCATGGGCATCAATAATCTTTCTTCTGAGGGCCTCGGGTAGGTCTTTTGATCTTTGAATGATGTGTTACCACACACCCATATGGTTAAGACCAAACCAGACCAATTTTCTTATCTTTATGGAAGGCTGGACCCTCCTAAATTTCTCTCTAATGTTTTCTAATCATTTGCACTTGTTTTGGTACACCTAATTCAAATTTTAGCCATTTTATGTGATGGTAAACATAGGGGTGTACTAACTTCTTCCCCATAAGGAAAAGGCATTTTTGTTTATTTTAATTACATAACATTTTCAGGGGGTGTACTTACTTTTTCACATGACTGTACATATGAGATGTGTGATGCAATATGTACACACAATTTGATTGACTAAGATACCGTAGAATAGTATAGAGTGCAGTTTATACATAGAGATGAGTGATGCAGATACGGATACATTATTAAAGTGGCTAGTGTTCTATTCCTTAAAGTGGCCTGTTATTTCCAATCCGTGTCTATAGGCAGTCACCTCTAATGTGCTAGTGATGGCTGTTTAGCAGTCTGATGGCCTTGAGATAGAAGCTGTTTTTCAGTCTCTCTGCCCCAGCTTTGATGCACCTGTACTGACCTCTCCTTCTGGATGATAGCGATGTGAACAGGCAGTAGCTCGGGTGGTTGATATCTTTGATGATCGTTTTGGCCTTCCTGTGGCAACGGATGTTGTAGGTGTCCAGGAGGGCGGGAAGTTTGCCCCCAGTAATGCGTGTGTCAGCACATTGTATACCTCCGTCGGTTCCATGTGGCCTGTGGAGTAGTAGTGGAGTAGCATGTTTGAGGTAGAGCAGGGTAGAGCAGGCTAGGGTACCCTCCTGGCCTCCTAACCTCCATGGGTCCCTAATCCCCCCTGGCTGCCTAACCCCCCCTTGAGCCCCTGCTGGTGTGAGCATCGTCTGGCCCTGTGTCAGCAGAGATGACTGAGGTCTAACCCAAACACCAGACCCATGTTTAAACCTGGCAGGCCTTCCTGGAGGTGAGACCCAGCCCACACTGCCATTCTCCATTCACACACTACTGTGCATGCGTGTGTGTGTGCGTGTGTGTGTCAGAAGAAATGTGAATGGGGGAAAAACAACACATGCTGTAGAGAGCACCAGCCAGGGCTGAAAATAGAACAACACAGCCTCCTAGCTTTTCCTCTGGCTGGTAATCTGAATGGAGCTATGCGCGCTCGCTGGCAGTCCTAGAGGTGACAATGAATAACATGTTAAAGAAATATGCTGTGTAGCTTTGTAGCTGTCAAGAAAATGAATGGAGGAGAGAGATGAATAGGTTTACGAGTGAATCAAGCAGCCCATAAAAGAAAGATCCAGTGATGCCTAAGATTTCTGATATCCAGACAGTCATAAATTAATACTCCATAGATAGTGCCATTTTCCTGACCATGTGATCTGACCTTTGACCGGACCAGGAAAACTGGGTCTTTTCTAGACCTGATCTGTCCAGGGAAAAAGACACAGGTCTTTGTTGTAGTATCTCTCCTCAGTGAGGTGTTCTCTGTTGGAGGTTTAGTAGCCTCTGAGTCTGGTTAGAGCTAGACCAGTTAGTCATGGCCTCTGCTGGACTGTGAACCAGTACTGGTTGCCTGTCTGGTATGGTAATGGCTGGTTTCTCACACCTGTGGGAACATTCTCAAGGTTTCACGAGCTGTTTGAAAAGGACATATTTGACACTTTTACAGGTAGTTATCTAACATTTTCATGTAATTATGGGTGGTTCGAGCCCTGAATGCCCTGAATGCTGATTGGCTGAAAGCCGTGGTATATTTAAGCAATAAGGCCCGAGGTTGTGTGGTATATAGCCAATATACCATGGTTAAGGGCTGTTCTTACACATGACGTAACGCGGAGTGCCTGGACACAGCCCTTAGCCGTGGTATATTGACCATATATCACAAACTCCTGAGATGCCTTATTGCTATTATAAACTGTTTACCAACGTAATTAGAGCAGTAAAAATACATGTTTTGTCACACCCGTGGTATACAGCATTCAGGGCTTGAACCACCCAGGGCTCCCGAGTGTTGCAGTGGTCTAAGGCACTGCATCTCAGTGCAAGTGGCATCACTACAGTCCTTGGTTCGAATCCAGGCTGTATCACATCTGGCTGTGATTGTGAGTCCTAAAGGGCGCCGCACAATTGGCCCAGTGTCGTTTGGCCGGGGTAGGCTGTCATTGTAAATAAGATTTTGTTCTTAACTGATTTGCCTAGTTAAATAAAGGTTAAATAAAAAAAAATATATAACAGACCTTATACCATGGCATTGTTGAATATGTGTTTCTGATTGGCTTGAAGGGCATTCTAGAGCGTGCATTATTTCACTTTATAAACTGGGTGGTTCGAGCCCTGAATGCTGTTTGGCTGACAGGCTTGGTATATCCGACCGTATACCACGGGTATTTTTACTGCTCTAATTACATTGGTAGCAAGTTTATAATAGCAATAAGGCACCTCGGGGGTTTGTGGTATATTACCAATATATGTCGAGCTATGGCTCAGTCGAGAACTGCAAGGTCTTAGTGGGGTGCACAGTTCAAAATCCGGTCAAGACAAATGGAACCAACAATAGAATATTTTTTAGAGAGGAGTGCATTTCATGAATGTATTATTTGTAGGCCAGCGCTCTCTGACTTGTCACATCTATATGCTTTCTGTGTGTTGCATCAGGATTGTCCACTCCCTGCCCTGCCCTGCTATACATTCTCTCTCTGCAGTGTCTGACATCAGAGCCACCCATGCATACAAATGCCATTCAACAGCTGCCAGGAGGCTTTCACATATTTCTCACAAAAAGAGCTTACCACTTATCACATTCAGGCCAAGGCTCTTTCATATCTGATTTAACACGACATGTTCCCTGTCCTCCCTGGGAGTTCTGACGATGAAGGTAAAAGAAAATAACAATTTGGCTACCTCTCTTTCTCTCGCTCTTTCTCTCCATCTTTTCTCAGTATATTTTCAAGGGTGGAGGGACACACAAGCATTGTCCAATCAAAGAAAGCTCAGAAAATTCCCTCTCAGCTGGCCCCTCCTCCTGTTGCTATGAGTCCCTCCCTCCATCATTGATTCCACGTTCCAATTTTGACTCGTCATCAGCCTGCGTATGTTAGGGCTTGGTTATGGTTATGAATTCAACCTGTTTGGCGTAACCCATACAAAAATAGTCTGTGTGTGTGTGTGTGATTCAGTGTGAGTGTATGAGGTCTGTGTGTGTTTGGAGATTAGCTCTGGTGCTTGGTGGCTCTGTGCTGTAGAGTCAGAGTGTAGCATTGCTGCTGACTCTATCGATCCCACAGTATTACCCTCCATTATGATTTATGTCCACAAGGGCCACCTTAGCAGGCAGAACCATAAATCCTAGCAGACATGGACATAAAGGGACCATATATCAGATTCAATATACACAGAGCTAAGGCCTGGAACAGTAGGGAGTCTCAGACAGTGGAGGCTTTGGAGACAATATGGGAGTGTGAACGTCCTATATGTGTGTGGGGTTCGATTGAATGTTAAAATGGGCAAAACAAGTCAACTAAGCGACTTGATCATCGGTGCCAGGCGCACCGGTTCCAGTATCTCAGAAATGGCCTGCCGTTATACGACAGTGTCTAGGATTTACAGAGAATGGTGTGACAAACAAAAAACATCCAGTCAGCAGCAGTCCGGTGGGTGAAAACAGCTCGTTGATGAGAGGTTGAAGGAGAACAGCAAGAATAAAGCAAGATAACAAGTAGGCCACATACAGGCAAATAACGGCGCAGTACAACAGTGGTGTGCAGAAAGATACTGTTAACCGTGAGAGTTTGAGAGATAATTACTCATGGTCTCTGCTCTAGAAACACTTTTCTGAGAAAAGGTTAGTCAGAGTCATACTTCTGTGAAGTTAGTAAAGGTGTTTTTTACTTTGTGTGCTGTGAACACTGTAATGTGTGGTGTGGGTGGATTCAAACACCCCGTAGTCTCAATCTAGGAACAGATTGCTTTCTGTGGCACGAACAGCCATGTTAGCAATTACTTTCTCTCACTGAGCTCCCACAATACCAGGTGTGTTCCCACTCTTATCATCACTAACTAGGTTGTGTGGGATGGCTGTAAATGCTGCAGTGTGACAGGCAAACATTCCCCACACCATTACACCACCGCCACCAGCCTGTTTTGTTGACACCAGGTAGGATGGGGCCATGGACTCATGCTGCCTATGCCAAATCCTGACTCTGCCATCAGCATGACGCAACAGGAACCGGGATTCATCGGAGCAGGCAATGTTTTTCCACTCCTCAATTGTCTAGTGTTGGTAATGGAATCACTTCTTATTGTTATTAGCTGATAGGAGTGGAACCCGGTGTGCTCCTGTGGCAGTAGCCCATCCGTGACAAGGACCGACGAGTTGTGCGTTCCGAGATGCCGTTCTGCACACCACTGTTGTACTACTGTAAAGTTTTGAGAATGACACAAGTATTGGTCTCCACAAAGTTTGCTGCTTCAGTGTTCTTAGATCCTTATGTCAGTAGTTACTATGGTACACTGAAGTATAATTACAAGTATTCCATAAGTGTCAAAGGCTTTCATTGACAATGATATTCAGTTTATGCAAAGAGTCAATATTTGCAGTGTTGACTCTTCTTTTTCAAGACCTCTGCAATCCGCCATGGTATGCTGTCAATTAACTTCTGGGCCACATCCCGACTGATGGCAGGCCATTCTTGTATAGAGTTTGTCAGAAGTTTGTCAGAAGTTGTGGATTTTTGTTTGTCCACCCGCCTCTTGAGGATCGACCACAAGTTCTCAATGGGATTAAGGTCTGGGGAGTTTCCTGGCCATGGACCCAAAATGTTGATGTTTTGTTCCCCGAGCCACTTAATTATCCCTTTTGCCTTATGGCAAGGTGCTCCATCATGCTGGAAAAGGCATTGGTCGTCACCAAACTGTTCTTGGATGGTTGGGAGAAGTTGCTCTCGGAGGACGTGTTGTTACCATTCTTTATTCATGGCTGTGTTCTTAGGCAAAACTGTGAGTGAGCCCACTCCCTTGGCTGAGAAGCAACCCCACACATGAATGGTCTCAGGATGCTTTACTGTTGACACAGGACTGATGGTAGCGCTCACCTTGTCTTCTCCGGACAAGGTGTTTTCCGGATGGCCCAAATGGCCTTGTCCTCGTCAACACTCTCACCTGTGTTAACGAGACAATCACTGACATGATGGCAGCTGGTCCTTTTGTGGCAGGGCTGAAATGCAGTGGACATTTTTTGGGGGGGATTAAGTTCATTTTCATGGCAAAGAGGGACTTTGCAATTAATTGCAATTCATTTGATCACTCTTCATGACATTCTGGAGTATATGCAAATTGCCATCATCAACACTGAGGCAGCAAACTTTGTGGAGATTCTTTGTGTCATTCTCAAAACTTTTGGCCACGACTGTATTTACATGAGAAATGGAAATACATCAATGAACTACATGATTGTGTGTGACCACATCATATAGGATAGTAAGTGGTAACACTATAACTGCTGATGCTGATGGTTCAGCCGTTGAGTGGGAGTGTTTTCCCAAGCACTCAGTACAGATCAGAGCTGACAGTTCATAAGGAGAGGGATGTGACATTTACCCATCAAGCACCACAACTAAACAGCAGCTTTAACAATCAGCACCTAAACATCAGTAGCTAAACATAGCCCACATGTAATAATCACAGGAAGAGGCAGCGCGGGGTGGAACATGAAACCACACGCACTCCAGCACTCTTCAGACAGAGAGAGCGAGGCCAGAGGGGAAGTAGTTAATTCACTAGTCTAGTGGTTGATTGTGTTCCACTGGCTGGTTTGGCAGGAAGTCTCTCTTTTAGAATGATGTATGTTTCTGTCTAATCATCACATGTTTATACTCTATGCTCATTCTCAGGGTGTCTCTCTCTGTACTGTATGTACACTTTCTTAAACTGCTGTCAAGATTCAAATCGATCCAGACAGTGTCTCATCACCACCCACACACTGAAAAACATTGCCTGTCAGTTTGTTGGGACAGGATATTCATCACCATTTTTAAATATTTTTTTAATACATGGCAGTTCATTGATTGATGTGCATTGGCCCTAACTGTTTTCCAACCCCTTGTTTTTCAGAGCAAGGACATTGGGATTCAGATGCACGAGGAGCTGGTGAAAGTGACAAACGAACTCTACACTGTGAGTACAACAAAACCAATCTCCTCCCCCTTGTCAGAATCAAACTAACTCTACACTGTGGGCCAGATGTACGTACATTTGCGAACGCAGCGTTAATAGCGCCATGGCCAAGACGCAGAAAGCGCTTGATGTGAAACCGCAGGGTGCGTGTTATGTACCAAACCTGCAGTTCATCAGGTAATCATCGCCTGTCCCCACCCACTATACCGTACATTGTGCGTATTTAAATGCGCAATTGAATGGGCCTCCTCCTCTCTTTCCATCATGGATCAGCCACCAAGTCAGGCAAAACAGCAAAAACAAAAATTTAGCGATTACGAGGTTGATCTGCTTGTTCATGAGGTAACAGCAAATTTAAACATCATACAAGCCCGGAATTCCACACCCACACAAAATAATGACATCTGGACCGAAATCACAAAAAACATCTATGCAATATCCTCGACCCGCAGACAGGTGGAAGAGGTAAAAAAGAGGTGGCAGGACCTCAAACGCCGTACCAAAGAAAAAGTTGCATTTAACAAGGCACAGGCCAGGAAAACTGGTTCAGGTCCCCCAGAAGTGCGCGAATTGACCACTGTTGAAGAGGTTGTGCAGCAAACGCTGGTTGCTGAACAGGTGGAAGGCGTGGAAAGAATTGATACAGCCCTGTGCCATCCCGACCTGCGCAACCCAGCCCTGTGCCATCCCGACCTGCGCAACCCAGCCCTGTGCCATCCCGACCTGCGCAACCCAGACCTGTGCCATCCCGACCTGCGCAACCCAGACCTGTGCCATCCCGACCTGCGCAACCCAGACCTGTGCCATCTCCAACTATACTGAGGCGAGGTCTCAGAAAGAGAAAAATTAAGTCTGAACAAACACAGTCACACTGACAAAAGTCCAACATTGCTGTTGTTCGTTTAATGTGTATTTCCTCTTTGTAATAGCGAGTTTATTATTAGTTTTTTTTTTCACATTTAAAGTGAAAGTTCTAGTTCGTTTATGGTTGAATCCATTTATTTTATATGGATACAATATAAATTAGCAGCGGACATTTCAATATTTTTTTGAGCCAATGTCAAATATTTTGTGTGATTAATTCCTTCAATTTTGTTAAGTTAATCCAAGGTTTTCTTTTTTCAGTGATCAACCAGCTACCAGAGATAATAAATGTAAAACACTTAAACCAAATTACTGCTGCCATTTCACCAGGAGGCATATGCCAGGAAACCTGCTTCCTAAGTTACACCTGCTTTTATGAGGCAGAGAATTTTCAGAGCAAAATAGAGGCGCGCTTTCACCGGCTTTTTCTGTACATAACGCGGAATACATAATTAGGCGCAGTTTACGCTTCCCCTCCCATCTCTTTATGTGACACTCCCACTTTCCCCTTGACCATCCCATTAATGCATATGCATGACACGAAAAGGTATTTTGCCATTTTCAGTTCTCGTGACAGGCAGTCTGTGCTTTCATCTCAGTGCGTCCCGTTTGTACATACCTCGCCATGGTTTTATGCGCACTTTGCGAAACAAATATGCCTGAAGTGGGCGCAAAAGCGTTAGTACATCTGGCCCTGTGAGTATAACAAAACCAATCTCCTCCACCCTATCAGATTCAAACTAACTCTACACTGTGAGTACACACGCTCCTCTCTCGGTCTCGGTCTCTCTATCTATCTGTCTGTCTCTCTCTCCCTTTCTGTCTCTCTCACTCTCTCTCGCTCTCTTTCTCATTCTCTCTCACTCTCTCTCGCTCTCTTTTTGTCTCTCTCGCTCTCTCTGTCTCTAACTCTCCAACTGCAGTGTTTAGTTCAGATGGAGAGGAGGAGGAGGAGGAGGGCTATTGTTATGATGATGGAATGGAACATTGCATTTCTCTCCAAGTGTGCCAGTTATAGGCTGCAGCTCAAATCACATCCACATTGCAGGCTGTTCTGATGCCAGTGGCTGGGCCCACAGTAACAGGAATGTAAACTCTCTAACCACCATTTGCTCTACCATCGGGTCTACTGTGTCTTTGTGTCCGTCAGGGCCTTTCTCTGTGACTTATTAACTCTTCTGTAAACTTTCCATTGTTACCAGGGAGAAATGAAGGGCACACTGTGTGACACTGTGCTTGTGCCCGCCTTTCGCGTTGTGAAGTTGATACTGATGGAGATACTGTGTCCATGTCTGGAGAGGCTCCAGGCAGCTTCAGCAGTCCTCTAGCTACCCCCTAAGAACAGCAGACTAGATTAGTTATTCATCTGATGTCATGAGTGACAGGCTATCAAAGGACATGTCCACCACAACACCGTGGAAAGGGTATTATAGAGAGAAACATTTTCAATATGATGCTCTGAGTTTTACAATACATGTACTATTTGACTGACTTAAGTATAAAAATGCTTTTCTGTTCCTACTTTTAACACATTTTAACAAGAAACAAAAAGATAATCAACCAAGATCAGGGACAAAGACAGACTTTCACCTGTAATGCGTTATAGCTCTTACCCAGTAAAGTAAAATATACACTGAGTGTACAAAACATTTAGAACACCTTCCTAATATTGAGTTACACCCCGCCCTTTTGCCCTCAGAACATCCTCAATTAGTCAGGCATGGACTCTACAAGGTGTCGAAAGCATTCCACAGGGATGCTGG
The DNA here is from genome assembly GCA_023634145.1 of Thymallus thymallus. Classification (NCBI taxonomy): domain Eukaryota; kingdom Metazoa; phylum Chordata; class Actinopteri; order Salmoniformes; family Salmonidae; genus Thymallus; species Thymallus thymallus. Next base: position 22,818,837 of record CM042410.1, on the reverse strand, counting down.
CCCATGTTGACTCCAATGATTCCCACAGTTGTGTCAAGTTGGCTGGATGTTCATTGGGTCATGGACCATTCTTGATGCACACGGGGAAAACTGTTGAGACAAACCGGTGCGGCTGGAACCTAATACCATACCCCGTTTAAAGGCACTTAAATATTTTGTCTTGCCCATTCACCATCTGAATAGCACACATACACAATCCATGTCTCAAAGCTGCTTGAAAATCCTTATTTAACCTGACTCCTCTTTAATGTTTTGTACACAGTATATGATGCATAATAATGACATTGGTCTTTTAGTATCTGTCTAAATGTGGTATATGTTACAGTAAACAAATTATGCATTGTCTCCACTGCAGGCTATATTTTATTGACTGAATCATTTCAAAAGCTCCATGTCCAGTCACACCCTCTAGTCCACACTAATGGATCCACTCTCACCCTGCACATGTACTCAGCACCCCCTACATACTAAAGGCAGGGATATGAGAGCTCACGGCTCCATCAGCAGCACCTCTCTATGCCCTTGAGACTGCCAGTCTTTCCCCACGAGGACAGAGAGATGATATGTTTATGAATGAGACAAGATAGTTTTTCCTCTTAAGCAGCTGGTGTCCAAGCCGCTACCCTGTGTGGGGTACGGCTCAGGGGTCACTCTAGCAGTGGTGTGCATTTCAAGGTCACAGCCAGAAGAGTCCAAATGCATCAGGGAGCAGACAGAGGATCAGATTATTCTCCTGCTCACCAGCCATGGCTTGGCTAAATATGTTGGCTGCTATCAGATAGAATAGCCATGATAATGTTTTATGATAATGGGGAGAGGCTCTCAAATTGTCCCTCTCATCTTCGAGACCCATTTGCCTCATGTGGTGCCCAATCAAAAATCAAACTAATCAGAAACCTACAGCAGTGACTTTTTTCCGAAAGACTCTGATGGCGATGATAATGATGATTATGGTTTCCAGTATTGTTATAGTTATTCTCTGTATAAAATTGCAGTTCAAAAACACAGGGCACCAGAAAACAAGCAGAGCAATTTAGCTCATAGAACATTTGACGCTATTAGCAAATTGGTAATCAGATGACAGGTCTTATGGACTGCAAACAACAATGTATTTAGTCAGAAGTAGAATTGCAGAAATCCCTTGGGAATGCCTTTCACATGCAGTAACACAGAGGGGAGTGATTTAAGAGTGTTTGGGTTAAGCTATTGTTCAAACATTGTTTAAAGTATCTGCTGCTGCTACTAAGACGGATATTGATTTGAGGGCGTGAGGCTTGATGCCTGTGGCTTGAATAATATGTAGAGAATCTGAAATGAGAAATGAGAGCAAAGACCTGCAATCTCTTTAGTGGATCACAGAGTCAATTACTCACCTGGCTGCGCTGATCTAGACAGTACAGGAAACAGTCCTGCTGGTTCATTTGTTATTCAACTCTGCCACACTAGAGGCTGTTTGCCTAATGAATGCGGCAGCACACCACCCTGGTAGTAAGTTTGTTTCAACAAATTATGGAAAGGATGGAGATGATATGCTCTCTGTCTCCACCCTGGGTCTGAGATGAGCAGAACAGTCTGATACAGACCGTCTCAGTCCCACAACTGTATGTTTCTCCATCTCTCTCCAGTTTCATTCCGGGGTACTCCTCTGATTGTCATGGTAAGTGTTAGCCATAATGGACTAACAATTAATTGTGACAGGTCTCCTCACATAACACATTAATATTTTCCAATTGACAAACTACGGAAATACAATTTGAATTTAATTCACAGACTTATAGAACACATATCAAAGTGGCACATTTGCGGCAACATGTTAGGTTGGGTGAGGTCAGTTTAATGCTGCAGCCGCAGTTCACTTTAAGTGGAAATTGCAATTCAGAAAGTAAACCAAATTCCAATTCTAAAAGTTAGACCCATTGTTCTGTTTTGTTCTGTCTGTCTATGTCTGTCTGAGGGATAGAGCCACTGTTCTGTGCTGTAGGTGCTGTGCTATCTGTCATGTTAGGTTGGGTGAGTATTAACATTTCAATGCTGCAGCCAGGGTTCACTTTAAGTGGAAATCACATCTGCCTGTATTTCCACAATGGAATATGTTCCTGGTAGCTTTCGTCAGTGCAAAAACAGAGAGCTTGTTCTGAAGTCAAATAGCCTCAGGGTATTGTCTGAGTGGAGACATACAGTAACCACACACACACACATCTCCTGGAAGGTAGACCCTACCTCACCTCAATGTTCCTGTAAATGACTTTGTCTTTAGCTGCAGGTCTTTTAGTTGTGCTGCTCAATGTTGACTGGAAACCCTTTTTTCTTTTTACGCTGTTGGATAAATGGGTTGCCAACCTAGGGAGATGCACACTGCTAGCCTAGTTTCTCGAAACACTCTGTCATATACCAGAGTAGATAAGAGTTTGTTTTTGCTTTGTGTTTTTTCTTTGAAGTGTTTGCCTTTCAAATCTTTGTCTTTTTTTAAACTCTCGTAAGACTTGTAGCGCCTTGTGCAGTAGAGCTCTGTTGATGAAAGCATTGACTAGATGACACAAATATGCTGTTCTTCTGAGGGTTAGACTAAGAAACCTTACTTTTATACAGAAGCAGTCAGCTGGAAATAGTAGAGATTTTGTGTATGTGTGAGTTCACATAACCCGAACTAACCCATTAACCCTGTTATGGTCTCATAAGTGTCTAGTTCTCTTTCCAGATTAAAAGGAGCCATACCATTCAGTCCCATGATGCTACACAAAGTGAGCATTAACATCCTGGGGTGTATCTAGTTATAGTACTGGGTCTCACTCACTGTCAAGTAACATGCACAGGTGGCATTTTAAGATGCTGCACACATCATGGCTCTACTTTACAAGGATGCTGAATGGTCCACCAAGACCTCCTGAGGCCACACCACAGAACAGTGGGTCTAACCCTCACAGACAGACACCACAGAACAGTGGGTCTAACCCTCACAGACAGACAGCACAGAACAGAGGGTTAGACCCATTGTGCTGTGCTGTCTGTCTGTATGTGTCTATCTAAGAGTTCGACCCACTGTACTGTGCTGTCTGTCTGTCTGTCTGTCTGTCTGTCTGTCTGTCTGTCTGTCTGTCTGTCTGTCTGTCTGTCTGTCTGTCTGTCTGAGGGTTAGACCCACTGTGCTGTGCTGTCTGTCTGTCTGAGGGTTAGACCCACTGTGCTGTGCTGTCTGTCTGTCTGAGGGTTAGACCCACTGTGCTGTTCTGTCTGTCTGTGTCTGTGTCTGTGTCTGTGTCTGTGTCTGTGTCTGTGTCTGTGTCAGTGTCTGTGTCTGTCTGTCTGTCTGTGGGTTAGACCCACTATGCTGTGCTGTCTGTCTGTCTGAGGGTTTGACACTGTTCTGTCTGTCTGTCTGTCTGTCTGTCTGTCTGTCTGTCTGTCTGTCTGTCTGTCTGTCTGTCTGTCTGTCTGTCTGTCTGTCTGTCTGTCTGTCTGTCTGTCTGTCATGCTTCATTGAAAACATTATCTGACTGGCATTTGCTGGCTGTATGTGGGACACGAGCACTGAAGTAGAAACACACACCCTGCAGTGTGTGTAATTTGTGTATGTGTGTGTCTGTCTGTCTGTGCGTGTGTGTGTGTGTGTACACGCTCACTGAGCTTAGGCCAACAAAGGGGCAAATAACAGCTTCCACCTGTCAATGTTGAAGGGGCTATTTCATGCAGCTTGTTGTTAGTATGGCAGAGATTAAAATGTAACATTTCAAACTAGGTCACCCATTTGATCGCTCTATGTCCAGTTTTTGTTGCACCCTCCTCATCCTCGCCTGTCCTGCTCCTCCAGGTGATGAAGACCTACCACATGTACCACACAGAGAGCATCAGCGCTGAGAGCAAGCTGAAGGATGCTGAGAAGCAGGAGGAGAAGCAGTTCAGTAAGTCTGGTGACCTCAACGTCCACCTGCTGCGCCACGAGGACCGCCCCCAGAGACGCAGCTCCGCCAGGAAGATCGAGAAGATGAAGGAGAAGGTGAGGCTGACACCAAGGCTTGATGACCTTAATAATATCTCTAAAAGCTATTGGCTGTGACTGCTGCTAGTTCTGTATGTTTTCAGCCTAGTCACTTCCGTAAATGTTATTTTGTGCAGCAGCTAGAATCATGGTGGGCCCATTTTGGGCCAGAGGTACCCTCTCAGTAGTATGTGAATGAGAAGGTAGTAAGGCTGTGTGAGAGTGGGTGCAGGTCCATTGTGTAAGCTCACCACTCTGAGAGAGAGAGCCGACCGCCCGGAGCTAGACACACATGCACTCTGACAGCTGCATCGTTGGGAAGGGCTCATAAGCAAGCATTTCACGGTAAAGCCTACACCTGTTGTATTCAGCGCATGTGACAAACACAATTTGATTAGATTTTCAGGGGGAATTTCTTCATGCAAATGCATCTCCATTATCAGTGCAGCTCAGGGAATCAAAAGGCTGTCAGGCCGACAGCTTTCCTCCCTCCTCAGGCTGCCATCTCTACAGAGATGCTGCTAGGAGAACCATACCAACCCCACTCACTATTTATAACTTGCTGTAGCTATGAACGTTATTTCTCTCCGCACTGCCTAGTAACTTAATTTTGCAGGCTACAGTGGCAGTCTCATTCAGAATCCTCCTAGCTACCTCCAAACCAAGTAGAAGAGCCATAATACCCATTTGCATGGTAATGGACATGTGCAATTTGAGTTAGTGAATCATGTACAGTGCGTTCGGAAAGTTTTCAGACCCCTTGTCATTTTCCACATTTTGTAACGTTACAGCCTTATTCTAAAATTGATTCAATTGTATTTTTCCCCTACACACAATATCCCATAATGACATAGCAAAAACAGATTTTTAGAACATTTTGCAAATATATAAAATAAACAACTACTGAAATATCATATTTACATAAGTATTCAGAACCTTTACTCAGTACTTTGTTGAAGCGCCTTTGGCAGCCATTACATCCTTGAGTCTTCTTGGGTATGACGCTACAAGCTTGGTACACCTGTATTTGGGGAGTTTCTCCCATTATTCTCTGCAGATCTGTCAGGTTGGATGGGAAGTCTCGCTGCACATCTATTTTCAGGTCTCTCCAGAGATGTTCGATCGAGTTCAAGTCCGAGCTCTGGCTGGGCCACTCAAGGACATTCAGCGACTTGTCCCAAAGCCACTCCTGCGTTGTCTTGGCTGTGTGCTTAGGATCGTTGTCCTGTTGGAAGGTGAACCTTCGCCCAAGTCTGAGGTGCTGAGTGCTTTGGAGTAGGTTTTCATCTAGGATCTCCCTGTACTTTACTCCATTCATCTTTCCCTCGATCCTGACTAGTCTCCCAGTCCCTGCCGCTGAAAAACATCCCCACAGCATGATGCTGCCACCACCATGCTTCACCGTAGGGATGGTGCCAGGTTTCCTCCAGACGTGACGCTTGGAGTTCAGGCCAAAGAGTTCAATCTTGGTTTCATCAGACCAGATCATGTGCCTTTACTGAGGAGTGTTTTCCGCCTGGCCTCTCTACCATAAAGGCCTGATTTGGTGGAGTGCTGTAGAGATGGTTGTCCTTCTGGAATGTTCTTCCATCTCCACAAAGGAACTCTGGAGCTCTGTCAGAGTGACCATGGGTTTCTTGGTCACCTCCCTGACCAAGGCCCTTCTCCCCCGATTGCTCAGATTGGCCCGGTGGCCAGCTCTAGGAAGAGTCTTGGTGGTTCCAGGCTTCTTCCATTTAAGAATAATAGAGGCCACTGTGTTCTTGGGGACCTTCAATGCTGCAGAAATGTTTTGGTACCCTTTCCCAGGCCTGTGCCTCGATATAATCCTGTCTCAGAGCTCTATGGACAATTCCTTCAATCTCATGGCTTTTCTCTGACATTTACTGTCAACTGTGGGAACTTAGACAGGTGTGTGACTTTCCAAATCATGGAGAGGAGCATCGATGGGGGACTGAGTTGAGTGAGGAGGAGCAATACCTGGCTGGAGTGTATAGGAGGATTGTGGAGCTGTGTAGGCAGAATTGGGAAGAGTGCGAGAGCGAGAAGACAGAGCTGACGTTAAAGGTGCCCACGGTGGGAATCCCCAGTCCGGGTTGTTCGGTGCCAGCCTTCCACGCCGAGTCTCCAGTGCGCCTCTCCAGTCCGGTACGTCCCGTGCCGGCTCCCCGCACTCGCCCTGAAGTGCGTGTCACCAGTCCGGTGCCACCTGTGCCGGCTCCACGCACCAGGCCTCCAGTGCGCCTCTCCAGTCCGGTACGCCCAGTGCCGGCTCCCTGCACCCAACCTCCAGTGCGTGCGCCCAGCCAGGTGCCTCCAGTGCCGGTTCCACGCACCCAAGTGTATTTATGTTTAGTTATCCGTTGTTGTTTTTTGTAGTTCGTCATTAAGTATATTTAAGTTAATAAATATATGTCTATCACTGCGCTGCGCCTTGGCCTGTTCATACACCCAACCGTGACAAACCTCTCTGAACATAAATCCTTAGTTGTAGAAACATCTCAAGGATGATCAATGGAAACACAATGCACCTGAGCTCAATTTCGAGTATCATAGCAAGGGGTCTGAATACTTATGTAAGTAAGGTATTTCTGTTTTTTATTTTTAATACATTTGCAAACATGTCTAAAAACCTGTTTTTGCTTTGTCATCATGGGGTATCGTGTGTAGATTGATGAGCAAACATAGTAATTGCATCGATTTTAGGATAACGTAACAAAATGTGGAAAAAGGTAAGGTACTATCCGAATGTACTGTATATTTGAAGTACATGTGTATGTATTTTAAGTACATGCTATCCAGTAGTATCCATCTGGAAGAGGATAAGGAGTGGTTTAAAACATACACGCAGACACACATCAATGTTTGGCTGTTAAATTGCTTCTCTCTTTAGTTCTCCTTTGTGAGCCAAGTCTCAATGATTCTGTGCCAATGCTTTCCATTTCAGTCAATTGTTTTTGTCAATACCATTATGTATCGGTCTACTAACATCCATTAGTAATGCTATGTGAACAGCAGACGGCTACTTATTCCGTATTATGAATCATTGAATATTTCCCAGCTGGATGCCTGAAGCAGATGCAGCATGTCCAGTTAACCATAGCAACAAAGACGGTGCACCAATCTAGAGCTTTGTGTTTTTTGCACTGTGAATCTACTTCGCAATGAGAAATATACAGTAAATTGCTTAAATACAGCATATTTCTATAGATTCTATTCTCGTAGATGACTTCTCATTGACACATTATAAACATGACTTGTTTTATGTGTGAGCACAATTGGAGAATGTGAATGTTTGTGTGAGTCAGTTTTTGTTTGCAAGCACACTGGACCGAAACAGTATTTTATGGCTCTTTCATTGTTCACATCTGGGCTGTGCAGATTGTTGTGCCAAGTGTTAGCAGACAGACAGAATGGCTGTGAGGGAGTGACTAAAGGAGCAGGCTGGGTAGACCACTTATAATGCTGTTATTGTCTACAGGGAGCATCTTAAAAATACAGTGGACCCCTCTGACTTCTTTCCTGACAACACTAAGCCAGGCCATACGGCTGCACAGCAATCCTCCTATGTTATTGTGCAAATACCATTTAACCCACTCAATTTCATGGACTGTTTTCCCCCTTTTTGTCTGCTCTCCATTTCTCTCTCTCTTTCTCTCTTTCTCCTCTCTCCTTCCCCCAGAGACAAGCCAAGTACTCTGAAAACAAGCTGAAGTGCACTAAAGCCCGCAACGACTATTTGTTGAACCTGGCAGCAACGAATGCCGTTGTGGCGAAATACTACATCCACGATGTATCTGATATGATTGATGTAAGTATGCAATAGGCACACAGGTTGGTTTGTGTTTCTCAGCTGGGATTGTCTAATGTTGGTCTAACATTGCTACACTAGATATTCTCACCATCTGTTTCACGGTTCTCAGCCCATTTGCTGTATTGCTACAAGTTGCTCTGTTGGTTTGACTGAACATTTTTACCTCCATTTTGTGTCTCTTAATCTCAAACACAACAGTTTTGTTCTGAGCCACCCAAGAGTATTGTTGTTACAGTATATGTCTAACTGAATGGCTTTGCCAGGTATACATTACACTCCTACTGTATGTTACCACCCAAAAGGCATTGTTATGATTCTTCTGGAATATGAATGATGACTTCCTGTCAAGGGAATGTCATGCCCACATCTATCTTGGAGGGCTTGGAGTGCTGTGAGGGCTAAGGCCCCTCTGGAAGCTGTGCTGAGAGACGTGGAGTGGAGCGTGACCCTGTCACTGTCACACACCACACTCTCCCAGGGAGCCAAGCAAAACACACTGATGGTGAAACATGACCCTGGGTGACACAGACACACGCACACACACACACACACACACACACACACACACGCACACACACACACACACACACACACACACACACACACACACACACACACACACACACACACACACACACACACACACACACACATACAGAAACTCCTCTGCTCTGATGTGTTTCCTACTTCAAAACAAAACTTTCCTTTTCTTTTACTTTATTCATCAAATCTACACACCCGGTCCACTTCTAATAAATAATGTGTTATGTTGAACTCTATGCAACTTCCCCTCCAAAGTATAAATTGGATTAGAGAAATAGAGAGTAATACACAGTTACGTGACAGAAAATACCCTACCTAGGTGAACCACCATCATAATTCAAAATGCAAAGCCAATGCAGCCCAGCAGCAAGCCTGCCTGAGAAGCTTTGTAGACCACTAATGGTTGGAGGAATGAACCCCTAGCCAGGGTCTTGGTGGAGGCTCTGTGTATACAGGCAACAGTGTGGCCAATGTGGTTGGCAGGGATCATTCAGCCCCAGGTTATCTGGTCGTTGTGGCAGGGATCATTCAGCCCCAGGTTACCTGGTCGTTGTGGCAGGGATCATTCAGCCCCAGGTTCCCTGGTCGTTGTGGCAGGGATCATTCAGCCCCAGGTTCCCTGGTCGTTGTGGCAGGGATCATTCAGCCCCAGGTTATCTGGTGGTTCTACCACCAGATGTCCACCCCCCACCTCCCTTCCAGTCTACTGCTGGGTGGTTACTGTGGTATTGCCTCAGGCCTGCCTGGCCTCTTCTAATACTCAGGTCAGGGACTTGGATACAGAGGTCCTGCATATTTAAAGTACTGTATGCCTAGAAACATATGATGCGATTGAACTGAGAGGCTTGAGGCTAGCCAGACTTCTGGCAATGAGATAGATTGCATCTAGGATTTTTCTCTTTAAACGGTTCTAAAAATCAACTGCGTGACGTGTGAAGGAGCTAGCTGGGAGCTGTAGGCTACACAGGGGTCTGCCAGTCGGAGACCTCTGATTGGTGGCTGTGTCTCTGTGCTGGGTCACTTTGTTGGAGCTTTTTCCTGTGTCTGGCAAGCGAAAGGGGCCATGTCACCCCAAATCCTGCCGCGCTGCAGGGAAAGGGATTGTGAGTATGACTTGCTGTGCTGTGCCGCCACAAGCTGGGCAGAGGATAAGGGCCTGTTTGTCATGCCACACAGAAACAGTCACTAGCAGCCAGACATCAAAACAGACCACACTCCAAGAAGTCAGCCCTGTCCATCCGAATCAAAGGAAATAAAATACAGTATTTTGCATGCAAATAAACAACGTCATCAGTTCTGCAGTACCACTATTCTGCCTGTCAGCACTCATGCTACAGTCTACTCATGATAGGACCCTGATGAAATCAAAGCATGGAACTCATTACAGACAGGCAGTGTGTTTCTTATGGGATGTGGCTGTTGAAATAAACTCTGCAGCATAAAGAGCTCTGTGCTCCCATATCGTTCCTCATTGTACACTGACCCTGTTATAAAACATTGGAGCCGAGGACAACTTCCTGTGTGTCTATTAAAGAGCGTTTAGTGAATCACAAAGCAGTCAGACTCAGGCCCCTCCAGCCTCTTAGAAACCCACTTGGCTATAGTAATGAGGTTAGTTTATGCAGCTCCATGGTTGAGCTAATTATCCTAGGTGTCCTACTGTAGTTGCTTTTCTAATTCGGTGTATTCTATTATTCTATTTCTGCCTGTTAACCCACAAACAGTGTCTAATTCGGAATTTAGTTCATGTTGGAGGTCAGATTAGTAACATGCTTGTAGGAAATTAGCGGAATTGTGTGACTGAATCGTGTGCATGCTAAAGACTGAGTTTATCACATTGACTATATATAATGAGGGCATGGATTCAGACTGGTTTGTCAGGTTGTTCATAATTAGAGCCAGGATGTCAGAATGTTTTTAGTCACATGACCTGAGCTGGAAAACTCTTGACCCTAGGTGTATGCTTTTGGGCTCCCGAGTGGCACAGTGGTCTAAGGCACTGCATCTCAATGCTAGAGACCTCACTACAGACCCTGGTTCGATCCCGGGCTGTATCACAACCGGCCGTGATCAGGAGTCCCATAGGGGGGCGCACAATTGGCCCAGCATCGTCCAAATTAGGGGAGGGTTTGGCCAGGGTAGGCCGTCATTTTAAATAAGAATTTGTTCTTAACTGACTAGTTAAATAAAGGTCATGACTCATGATAACTGACTAGTTAAATAAAGGTCATGACTCAAGATAACTGACTAGTTACATGAAGGGCATGACTCATGATAACTGACTAGTTAAATAAAGGTCATGACTCATGATAACTGACTAGTTAAGTAAAGGTCTTGACTCATGATAACTGACTAGTTAAGTAAAGGTCTTGACTCATGATAAATGACTAGTTAAATAAAGGTCTTGACTCATGATAACTGACTAGTTAAATAAAGGTCATGACTCATGATAACTGACTAGTTAAATAAAGGTCTTGACTCATGATAACTGACTAGTTAAATAAAGGTCATGACTCATGATAACTGACTAGTTAAGTAAAGGTCTTGACTCATGATAACTGACTAGTTAAATAAAGGTCTTGACTCATGATAATTGACTAGTTAAATAAAGGTCATGACTCATGATAACTGACTAGTTGTTAAATGTTATTTATTGTATTATACTATACTGTAATGAGTGTATCTCTGTTATTTATTGTATTATACTATACTGTAATGAGTGTATCTCTGTTATTTATTGTATTATACTATACTGTAATGAGTGTATCTCTATGTTATTTAGTGTATTATGCTATACTGTAATGAGTGTATCTCTATGTTATTTATAGTGCTGCGACCTGGGATACCATGCCAGCCTGGCGCGTACCTTCAGGACCTACCTGTCAGCTGAGTACAACCTGGAGACTAGTCGCCATGAGGGCCTGGACATCATCGAGAATGCCGTGGACAACCTGGACTCCCGCAACGACAAACACAAGATCATGGACATGCACAACCAGGTGTTCTGCCCTCCCATGCGCTTCGAGTACCTGCCCCACATGGGGGACGAGGTGAGAGGTGTTAAATGACTGATACATTTGGTACATTTATAGATTCATACTATATCTTTATCGAAATGTATCCAAGTTACAAGTACAACCAATACATTTGTTAAACCACGGAAACCATGTTCATGCCAGCAGAAGCAGCAAGCATGCTTTTTCCAATCCTGTGAGAGTTTGTGAAAAACCCAGTTGCCTGGCCCATACCTTTCTGTCTATTTATCCTCTCAGGTGTGCCAGGTGAGTGCCCAGCAGCCAGTGCAGACTGAGCTCCTGATGCGCTACCACCAGCTGCAGTCCCGCCTGGCCACGCTCAAGATCGAGAACGAGGAGGTGAGGGCTCACCATAGCGTCCCCCCAGTGTGTCTGCTGCTTCCCCCCACTGAGACCGCCCTGTCACCTCTCTCTGACATGACCAAACTCAGCCGGTCTTTAGATACCATCAGCTCTCATCGCAATTTCATTTTAGTGGCCCACACACTCCTTGGGAGCAGAGTCTATATTCAGCTTGTGATATGAACTTGTGTGATAACACTAATGGGTGCATGTTCCATGTAGATTCAGTACATCACTGTTGATGGTCTATTGTGTGTTAGAGCAGCAGGCAGCGCACACACACACACACACCTCCCTCTGAGTGGATGCAAGTGCTAACGGAGGTGCTAATGACCATGGCTGGCTAGTTACGGCCTGCCCTGATGGCTATGCCTCCGTCTCATATCTCCCTGTGTCTCATCATGGCCCATAACATCTCATATAACTGGTGCGTAATCTCAGAGCTGTAGAGAAAGAGCGTGCAGCCATTTTACATACAGCCTGCATGTCATCTAGCTAGACCAGACGCTCTTCATACTCTGCTGTTATTCTGATGGATGGCTGACCGTCGGGTCGTCTGGTACACTGCCTAGGAATATGCCCTATACCTGCTTTAGGCTAGAGGAAGGCTGCCAGCTGTCATGCAGCTACAGTCAAAGGTCATCAGTTGTTATTCAGGGTCGATTTGTCTTTGAAATGGGATATGCCAGTGATCACTCACACTTGACCTTGCATATGTCATAGGGAACCCTGAAGCTAAAAAGCTTCTTACTGGCCTATTATGTTATAAAGGACATAGATCAGATGACTGAGGAGGAAATGCTGCTTTGTTTCTCACTATTTCAGTTTTTGAGTTTAAATTCTTCCCTTTGTTGTTGTTCTGAAGGACTTGGATCAGACGACTGAGTAGGAAATACTGGTTAATTTGTCATCGTTTCAGTTGTTTAATCGTTCCCTTTGCTGTAGGTGAGGAAGACACTGGACGCCACCATGCAGACACTGCAGGACATGCTGACTGTGGAGGACTTTGATGTGTCCGATGCCTTCCAGCATAGCCGCTCCACTGAGTCCATCAAGTCTGTTGCCTCTGAGACTTACATGAGCAAACTGAACGTGGCCAAGAGACGGGCCAACCAGCAGGAGACAGAGGTCTTCTACTTCACTGTGAGTACCTGGCTTTTATACATAGCCTTCATACCTGCCTGTTATACATAGCCTTCATACCTGCCTGTTATACATAAACTTGGATTAGCTAACACAACGTGCCATTGGAACACAGAAGTGATGGTTGCTGATAATGGGCCTCTGTACGCCTATGTAGATATTGCATTAAAAATCAACCGTTTCCAGCTACAATAGTCATTTACAACATTAACAATGTCTACACTGTATTTCTGATCAATTTGATGTTACTTTAATGGACAGAAAAGTTGCTTTTCTTTCAAAAACAAGGACATTTTTAATTGACCCCAAACTTTTGAACGGTAGTGTACATAGCCTTCATACCCACCTGTGATACATAGCCTTCATAACCACCTGCGATACATAGCCTTCATACCTGCCTGTTATACATAGCCTTCATACCTGCCTGTTTTGCCCCTAAGATATGCAGCCATGTCTCAGGGCAACTGCCTGTTATATCTGTTTCGCACTTAAGTAACAGGCCTGGCTGTACTACCATAGCCTTTACTCCCTGACTAAAAGGACCTTGAGCGTCAGCTTAGTACAGGGCACTGCAGTTTACAGTAGTGCACATCAACATCAAGCCATCAGCCATCACACTATTCCATAAAACACATATGACAAGCCCCATGCTTTGGAAATCACATGGAAATGCAATTATCCCTGGAACAAATTGATGTGATCTCTGGCCTCGGTGGTGGATGGCAGGCGGCTCTGCCTGTTCCAGTCACATCCCATTAGCGCTGTTCACTCACTGACGCCTTCATCTGGTCTGTCTGGGTTCACAGAAATTCAAGGAGTTCCTGAACGGCAGCAACCTCATCATTAAACTGCAGGCCAAGCATGACCTCCTGAAGCAGACACTGGGAGAAGGTAAGGCCCCTCAGTCTCTCCACCAATGACATCATGTCTATTTACATCAATGTTAGTTTGACACCCCTTCTCTTAATGCTCCTACTTCTTCCTGGTCACAGTGGTGTTAATGGCAGGCGCCAGGCCTTGCGTGTCAACGCCTAGCTCATTATGAGCCAGAAATCCCTGGGATAGGTGGTGTAAAATGGCCACCCTCAGGCCCAGTAGTGTTGTGGAGCTCTGATCTAATGAGCAGAGTTGAACCAGGCCAAGGAGGAGGGAGGAAACCACAGGGACTTGTGTTTCTCAAGGGGCAGTAGGGACCAGGGAAGAGGGTTATTTAAAGGCGAGTTGCATCAAATGTATCAAAAGGAAACACTAAAACACCATCGATCCCCACTCCTCTCTTCTCATTTGCACGAGTGAGACATTGCACTGGCTGGTTCCTGTATGTTGTAGCCTCTAGGAGGATCCTGGAGGAGTGTGGGTAATAGAAACCCTCGCCCCTCTCACAGAGGCCCCTCCCAGGGGGACCTTTGTTACCTCAGCCATGAGCAGTTTACGCCCAATCAGTCAGGATGTCCCAGTCCCATCAGCACAGGCACATCTCAGCAGCTGCTACTGTACCAGGGTTCACCTTGTAGAGAGGGACAGCAGTCACAACCAGCTGAGGCCATGCGCACACACACACACACACACACACACATTGCACAAACTTGGTCCGCATAAATTTTTCTTGTCAGTTTAGGTGTACGTAATGTTCCTCTGTCATCTTCAGATCTCTATGAACTGATACCTCGAACTGATACCTCATACTGCTTGAATGTGTTTTCATGTAAACATAGCCCACAGCTGGTTTGTTTGTGTGACCGTGGCCCAGTGCTGCTGTCTGTGTAAGGACGTGACATATGGTGGCTGCAGGTACCAACCATGTTTAATTATTCAGGTGATCAATCAAGCCTTCTCATTAAGCGTGTGTGTGTGTGTGTGTGTGTGCGTGTGTGTACATGCATGAATGTGTTATTAGTGACCATGGAGAATACCACATGGTGCACACATCAGACCTAGCTGTAATCTATACAGCACTATGTTAATATAGAAACTACTCAACATGGCTGGGATAGCTACCCTCCTGGGTTCTGAGTGGAAATTAACGATCTTCTGTATTAGATACTTTAGAGAGGTTCACCATGAATATCTCCAGTTAACGCAGATAGAATTCACAGCTAGTCAGATTCATTGCCTATTGTTAGATTGTGGTGCTGTATTTGATGTGTAGGTTTAGCATATTGAGACCTCAACTTTTCAGCTTTTACATAAAGCATTCGTCCTACTTCAGTCACCAATTGCTGTTGTATTCTTGTAGTTACAATGAGACCCTTAACCCTTTACATTTGTACCAATATATGGGTTGAAAATGACAAATTTGGGCACTAATAAGCACCTAAATTGAAATGCTATACATGACGTCAGAATTCTGACTCTGCACTTCACAACTCTGTGTGGGTTTCTGACTGACAGACGTTCTGAACTTGAGCACCGCGAGCGACAAGAAGCTGCACCCATCCCTCCCGGTAATTTGTCTACTGTAGCAATGTTTTTGTTGTTAGAGTGACAGAAATGCTATAAATTAAGATGACTTTATGTATTTTATAAGATGAGACGTTAAGTATTATAATAAATACCGCTTTGATGTAATAAAGCAAAGTCCAAATGTGCACTTCACATTTCCAAATCATAAAACTCATGTCATATACAGTGCCAACGTTTATGATCACTATGTTTGATGTACAGTTACAAGATGACATGGTGTCATACCCTGGGTTGTTCTGAACAGAATGAGCTAATGTTTGTTTATTGTGAAGAACATTTTCTGTGGCACACGCACCTGAATGCATTCCTTTCTATGCATACCAAAATCTTTTTCTCTGAATTGCCTTGTGAAAGCCTAACACTGTAAGATCGTATTTTATAACTTCGATAATCATGTTGGCAATAGAACAAACTTTCAAATCATGCCCACCTGACCCAGTCTGTGATTTATAATTGAAGGTGTTTGGATTGGTAAAACAACATCTTATATATACATATGTACAAAATGACCAATTGGGGGAGAGGGAGAGAGATGGGGAGAAGGAGAGGGAGAGAGGGGGAGAGGGAGAGCGAGAGAGAGAGAGAGAGAGGTGTTTTTGCGTGCACATGTGTCTCTGTGTGTGTTAAAACATGCACAGGGCTTTGGGACAAAGGGCTCATTGAGCTGGCGCTGACATCGCTCAGTGTCACCAGTGTGAGATGATCCCCCCTGTACCCCCAGTCTTCCACCTCCCACCCAGAGCCCTTTTCTTCCCTCGGGAAGCGGGACTGCACCCCACAGGGTCCTCTATGAGGTTTCTACGGTGACAGCTCAATGCCTTTGTCTCAGGGATGCTGTTGTTGCTAGACCATTCAGCTCTCCCTCAATAGCTTTGACTATTCCCATTAAATCCTTCACTGAAGCAGTCAGAAGCAGGAGTTAGCCTGCGCACTGTGCATGCCATGCACTCATATACTTAATGACATTTCTCTCTTGTTTTGTGTTTGCAGGAGAAAGGTCTGAATGTGGGACTACAAGGTAAGATGTCTTAAGATAACTGATATCTCTGGTATTGAAGGAATCAGATGTGAGGAGAAAATACAATGCAATATATTTAATTAGTCAGATCTGGTTTCCTGATCACAAGCCACCAGGTGAGTGTAGCTTGTGTCAAGAACATTGAATGACATACTCCTAGAGCGTATATACTGATACATATAAGGTAATACTTCAGCCTGCTTCTATCAGCAGAATACCCCAAATATCCTCCATACTGGCCTGCTTCTCTAATGACACAAAATGCTTAGGAACCACATTCTATAGAAAGGTCACAGCCAAAATAGCTTGCACTCCTGGTTACCAACTTAGCAAACACATTTCCATAGATACACCATGTAGAAACTTCATCCTAACAATAACTTAACCATTTCAAATCCCCTGCCTTTGTTCCAAGATGCCTTTTCAACTGAACTTATAGAAATTGAATTTAACATGCACAGTCATTGGGTAGAGCAATCATTATTATTGTATGATGAATATAAAAATGTGACTGTAAAACATACAAAGTCCTACACTATGCCTTTCAAGTCTTCAGCCAAATAAACAAAGTCCCCAATTAACCATAACCTACATCTATGAATGTATCCAAAGTTCATGGGTGCATATTAAAGGTACTTTGATGTCAGTGGTAGTCTGATAAAAAACAAAGGAACAAGCTACTGCAGGTCATACAGGATGGAGCATCTTGTTCATATACAACCGTTATTTTCTGCTCCATTTACCTTATTGCCAGGAGTTAATACAAACCTAAGCATCATGTGTTGCAAAGCCACAATGAGCAGAATGGTTGAGGCTGAGTTTAGAGTTCTGGCTGGATGGTAGAGAAGAGAGGGCTGTGTGTCACTGCTCTGTCTGTGTTTGGGAAGGGCTCCAGGGCCGCAGTGCAGATGGAGCAGGCATGCTGGGTAGCTGTTAATGTGTGTCTGTGTTGTGTGGGGCCAGGCCCTGAATAATGAAACCTGAACGCTTTTAGCTCTACCTCCCTCTGAGGGCAAATTACCATCTGTGGGACACAGACACAACTCGGTGTGAAAGTGTGTGTGCGCACGTGTGTGTCTGTTGGTGTGTGTGATTTTAATGAAGTAAATCCCTAATTGTATTTGAACATGTTTTGTCATATTATTCTAAGCTTGGATAAGACTTTAATATCTTGTAGGAGTGCAACTTTAGTTTAGCCTGACGACTCACACTATTCTTCCAATGCTCTAACGTTTGCTACATACTTAAGTCTGAGACTACAGTCATTGAAGTCATTTGTGGTGATGAGGGGCACAAGGGGCATTGTGCAAAACAGTCATCAGCAATTGGATTGTCTCTAACCAATCAGAGTATCAATGCCAATGTCCGCCGCTTTACCCACGTGTGTTCTGGCTCTGGCCCAACCCATCGGTTTCTGGACCAATCTGACGGCCCCAAATGTGTTCCCATTTGGTGAAAGGTCGGGGAGGTACTCAGATCCAGACTCATTGCGGAGAAGAAAATAACATCCGTGGGTGTGGCGTAGCGTTTGGCCAGAGCAAGGAGTCTGGGTAGCCAGGCAAACTTTAGTCCATGACGGGCCTTGCCGAAGTACCACTGGTCTGCTAACCACACTGTACTGAGTGTACAAACCATTAGGAACACCTGTTAGACTGGTGAATCCAGGTGAAAGCTATGATCCCTTATTGATGTCACTTGTTAAATCCACTTCAATCAGTGTAGATGAAGGGGAGGAGACTGTTTAAAGAAGGATTTTTAAGCCTTGAGACATTGAGACATGGATTGTGTACGTGTGCCATTCAGAGGGTGAATGGGCAAGACAAACGATTTAAGTGCCTTTGAACAAGGTGTGGTCTTAGGTGCCAGGCGCACCGATTTGTGTCAAGAACTGCAACGCTGTGGCACCCCACCCAAAGACATCCAGTCAACTTCACACAGCTGTGGGAAGGATTGGAGCCAACATGGTCCAGCATCCCTGTGGAATGCTTTCGACACCTTGTACAGTCCATGCCCCGATGAATTGAGGGGTGCGCAACTCAATATTAGGAAGGTGCTCCTAATGTTTTGTACACTCAGTGTATATGTGAGGGATAACCTGAACTATTAGCAGGTGTGCTTGATTTTATAAGTTCTGATTTAATCATGTTTACATTCAGCTAGACATTAGGAGTCATTAACCTCTCATGTTTTCAATAAGTCAGTCAGAGTGTTTTTTTTAAGGGGCCCAATACTCCCAGCAGCCCAGCCCAGCCCAGCCCAGCCCAGCCTAGTGCTGCCTAGGGGTTAATTACAGGGCAGAGCCATCAGGTTTAAATAACACACACCAGTAAGTGATAAAACGTCTCGTTTTGGTAGAATTGTTAACATTTGGATATGGATCACTTCCTCCTTCCTACACACGTTTCCAAACAAATAAATAGTGCACAGGGGGATAGGGTTAGGGTTAGGGTTAGGGTTTGGGAAGGTGGAAGTCAGGGCTGTTGAGAGTTTCTGTTTTCATAACTGCAGCCTTGCGTGTTCGTTCAACTGTTTCACAGCATATGGTGTTTTTGTTCCCCTCCTCACCCGTCATCTCCCCAGGCCCCCCACTCTACCCCCTAAACCACAGAAAATGCGGAAGCCTAGGCCGCGCTCCATCTATAACCATAAACTGTTTAACGGCAATATGGAGACCTTCATCAAGGTACCCACCATGACTGGGGTGTGTGAATGAGCGCCCTCTGTGGGGCCGGAGGGAGAGGGCGGCTAGGGTCCTCTCCTTTTCTCTCTCCCTTGAGCTCCCCTCCTGCTCACTGCTCTACCTCATCCTGTAACCACTGTCTTTAACCTTACCTCCACTTCCTCTCTTCCCATGGCTCTGACAATGCACACAGACAGGGTGGCAGAGGATTAGTGTCTCCCTATTCTTTTAGATGGTCTCTAACCTCTGCTGTGTCTCATAGTCCCCTCTGTAGAGAGCCCTGTGCTAGTTGGTTCTGTCCCTCACTGCACCCCGTCTCACTACATCTCAAGCCATCCCAGCGGCCCCTGACCTGTGCTTATCCTCCAGGCCTCCAGGGGGGCCTCTGTCTGTCTGTCATCTGTGCTTCTCTAACTGTGCCTCTCTGCCTCCCTTCCTCTGCACCTCCTTGCTGCGCTGCTTTCTGCCCCAGGGGAAGACGGAATGCCCGTACCCGCAACCAGGTACTATCAGTGGGGGGTGGTAGGATGGGAGGTAGGGCGCATGGCACGGTGCTGTAGAGTGGGGCCACCTGAAAACTATTACACTAATAGCTCTACATGCTGATTTCTGCCTTCTCCTCCACACCCAGTCATACTAATGAGCTCCAATTTCATGACTGTTTGCTTGCTGTAATGAGGGGCTGTGAATAGCTATGGTTTCTATCTGTCACTTTAATGGTGCTCATATGAATGTTGGTAGACACTGGTGTTTATGAAGCCATCAAGAAGAGGCATTTGTTTCCTTATGGCGGGGTGCAGGGCATGCCTAGAATACTCAATAAACTGATTAATAGAATACACAGTATGCTGAAATGTATTTTATTATGCAGTGATGCTTCACATAAACAACAGAATCTATCAATATGGACAGTATAGTATTTGTGGTTAATAATTTTCTAGTCCCTGTATTAGTGTCAGTCATCCATGCTTTGGTCTCACTATTGCCATGATTTTCTCTCAGGATTCAGGTCAACCTATTCCTCTTGTGGTTGAGAGCTGTATTCGACACATCAATTTGTATGGTAAGTCTACTAAAATACACCTTTGCTGTATTGGCTGTATTAAAGTGTATTCTAAACACCAGTAGAAAGCTGTGAACTCCACTGTGAACTCCTCATAACAGATGACATATCCTCTGGGTAGAGGTAATCCGTTTACTAAAACATCTCCAGCTCTTGAGACATACCTGCTATGATTTAACACCTCAGTCCCTAGTGCTCTCAGCTGGAAGTGAATAACGTGACAGGAGCGTGGCAGCACATCACGCATAGAGACTTCTGACAGGTCCTTTGGTCTTTGTTTACTAATCAGTTCAACCTTCCCTCTCCCTCCTCCTCCACATCTGACTCCAGCCAGAGTGGTGTAGCCCCAAGGCCTGTACCTCCACTCCCCGACCCCTCCCTTCCCCTACCCCCCTAGACCTAATGAAACCCCCACAAACTGATTAGGGGTTCTCTAACAGACACCATATGCAGCAGACCAACCTCTTCTGGAAGAATAGAAAAACACGTCCGTTGATGACTAGATTACATTTCCTGCTGTCTGTTGTGTGTTTGCCATTGGTCTTTCATGTAGCGTCCGTTTGGGTGTGGGGATAATGCTGGGCTCAGGCTCAGCCTTGGACTCATTATTATGTTTCTATGTCTTGTTGCAGGGCTCCAGCAGCAGGGCATATTCCGTGTGCCTGGATCCCAGGTGGAGGTCAATGATATTAAAAACTCATTTGAGAGAGGTAGGTCCCCGGTGAGACTGGGGGTGATTGGTGATAGATTAGCTATCACAAACCCATTGAAGTTCAGATATACAGTAGATAACTTCATATTATTTTCTAGAATATAAGACCTACATGTAGCAAGCAAAACATTTTAATTGTTTTATGTACAGTAATGAAGTCTTCATTGGTTCATCTTTTCACTGATTCAGTTCCGTTGCAGTGATCAGATACTCCAAAATAATAACTCTACTCTGCTCTATTGTTTTGCTAGGTGAAGACCCATTGATTGAAGACCAGAATGAACATGACATCAACTCAGTGGCAGGGGTCCTCAAGCTGTACTTCAGGGGCCTGGAGAACCCTCTGTTCCCCAAGGAACGCTTCCTGGACCTCATGTCTACTATCAGTGAGTAGACTCTAGAGCCTACTGGTGCCTCCACCGTACACTGTTGGTCAATGTAGTAAATGTGTTCAGGGTAACTGAAATGATACCATAACCCTACCCATCTGGGTGGTGAAATAACACCATTGGGGATAAGGTACAGTACATGCCTTTGGATTATTCACACTTTGTCTTAATGGACTGTGGGTACGTCACTAGTTGAGATAGAATCAAATCAAATTGAAATGTATTATTAATTAAATTGTATTTGTCACATGTGCCGAATACAACAGGTGTAGATCTTACAGTGAAGTGCTTACTTACAAGCCCTTAACCAACAATGCTTTAAGAAGTCAATAAAAAAATAATAGAAAATAAAAATAACAAATAATTAATCAGCAGCAGTTAGATCACAATAGCGAGGCTGTATACAGGAGGTACCGATACAGAGTCAATGTGCGGGAGCACCGGTTAGTCAAGGTGATTTAGGTAATATGTACATGTAGGTAGAGTTAAAGTGACTATGCATAGATAATAACAGAGAGTAGCAGCAGCGTAAAAGAGGGGTCTGGTGGCCCTTATATTTGCTGTTCAGGAGTCTGATGGCTTGGGGGTATACGCTGTTAAGAAGCCTTTTGGACCTAGACTTGGCGAGAGAGAGAGAGAAGCCGCTCTCCAGATCCACAGATACATCATCACTCCCCAACCACAACACCCTACATACACTGCTTTATGGTATAGCAGGGTAGGGCCGAGAGGCACGCAGCGCAACACATGGAAACAATCTCAACACCACGGCTGTCTGCCTGCCTGTGATTTAATAGAAAGCCAATAGGAAGAGAGGAGAGGGGACCACATCGGTCTTTTAACTCAGCATTGCTCTGCAGTGTTTTCCTCTGCTCCATATAGCCCAGTCACTTAAATTAGGAGGAGTTATCTATTAATAATAGGAGCATTTGTGTTGTCATTACTAAGGTCTGCTCATTCTGTATATTCAATAGATCATGGTGTTATGTAGCATCATAGCTTTATTTTCCTCCCATTAACCTCAGTGCCAGGTGGTGTTATGACTCTGGTCTTCCACTGTTTCAGAACTGGAGTCTGGAGCTGAGAGAGCGCATCACGTCCAGCAGATTATTGTGACTCTTCCTCGCACCGTCATCATCGTCATGAGATACCTGTTCGCGTTCCTCAATCAGTAAGTTGGCTATATTGACATAACAACTCGCATATCACAGTCCTCTGTTGTTGAATAGAGTTGTCCCTATACCAGAGTACCTATATACTAAGGGCATACAGTATAACAGGATGGGGTAAAAGTCTGAAATTATAACTTTTATAAACATTTCGGAGTCTTGGGGAATAGAAAAATCCTTGTATTGGACTAAATCAACAAAACTAGTGAATCTCTGCTGCAGTATTCGGAGAGGAAAATACATTGATTTCCAGAGTTATTGAACAGCCCTACTGTTCACGTCCTAGTTATTACCACGTCTGAGCTTTAGAACTTATTTACGGGCCTGCTCTAAACCTCATCCATCAACCCAGTAATATACCTGTCCTGTTTTATTGGGCTGTTATTGATGCTCCCTTTGCTTGGTTCCCCTGCAGAACAAAGCGTTTGATTCCACATTCTGACTTTTACCTCTGTGTTTTATGCCCCCCTCTGACAGAGTTAGGCTCTGGGCCAGCTGTAGGTCTTTACTGCTCCAGCTCCACACCACTCTGCTCTGATTATGAGACCCTTTTAAAGCAGATGTGAGGATAGGCCTTTTGCCTAACTAGAATGCTGCTGGAAGGGAGGATGGGCTTACTGCCCCCTAAACCAGGATGGCTTATTAATAGGCCTGTTATACTGTGAAGTTTTAAGGGGAGGCTTGTTAAGGTTGGATGGGTGTAGAGTCTTTACAGTCACAGCCATACTCAACCCTCTTTATATTTGAGGATTTGGGAAACAGATAGGCCTGACTTTTATTGGCAAACGTAGGTCTTTGAGTATGTTTAATGGATCCACCCATGAATTCACCTCATAATGTAAATATGGAGTTCAGTGGTTCATCTCTCTCTCTCTTCCCCTCCAGCCTATCCCAGTACAGCGATGAGAACATGATGGATCCCTATAACCTGGCCATCTGCTTCGGCCCCACCCTGATGCCAATCCCCGACGGACAGGACCCTGTAGCCATCCAGGCGCATGTCAATGAGATCATCAAGACCATCATCATCCACAACGAGGTCATCTTCCCCAGCCACCGTGAGCTGGACGGGCCGGTCTATGAGAAGTGCATGACTGGTGGAGAGGAGTACTGGTGAGAAGTAGCTAGACCTGGGAGGTCAACACCTTTAAGACAAGCACTGAAGACATACCGTATGGCTAAGGCTAAAGCGGTAATATGGTCACTTGTGTAACCCTGGGTTTAGCACCAGTACAGTTAGACTGTTCTGCTTCTGGCAGCTCCAGCAGGTATGGTCTCTCACAGACAACATTACCATCCTGCTTCTGGCAGCTCCAGCAGGTATGGTCTCTCACAGACAACATTACCATCCTGCTTCTGGCAGCTCCAGCAGGTATGGTCTCTCACAGACAACATTACCATTCTGCTTCTGGAAGCTCCAGCAGGTATGGTCTCTCACAGACAACATTACCATCCTGCTTGATAATGTGCTGAGAAGGAGCGTTTGGAGTGTGTAGTAGAGGGTCGTTTGGAGTGTGTAGTAGAGGGTCGTTTGGAGTGTGTAGTAGAGGGGCGTTTGGAGTGTGTAGTAGAGGGTCGTTTGGAGTGTGTAGTAGAGGGGCGTTTGGAGTGTGTAGTAGAGGGTCGTTTGGAGTGTGTAGTAGAGGTGCGTTTGGAGTGTGTAGTAGAGGGGCGTTTGGAGTGTGTAGTAGAGGGGCGTTTGGAGTGTGTAGTAGAGGGGCGTTTGGAGTGTGTAGTAGAGGTGAGGATGCTATGTAAAGCATGAGTGCATTCCTATGGGTTTTTTTTTTTTACAGACAGTGTTCACATATAACGCCTGTAACAAAGAGGGAGACAAAATATATTTATTAAACAAAGTAAACTATATACAAATAACAATGGTGTGTGTAGTTAGTAGTGTAAGTGAGTGAATGCGTGCGTAGATGGTGACAATGAGGGGTGTTGAGATGTGCGAAAACAAATAAACATAAAGTAGCCCCTAATTTCCACAACGTCTGCGTGACGAGAGTTTCATCAATATATGGGGCAAAGGTGTATTTATTTTTGGGACACACCCGAGCCCAGGTGTGTCCCATTTCACTGACGACCCTCCCAGCTCCGTCCACCGACATCCTATTAAGGAAAACAAGAGCAGAGAGAAAGAATAGAGCAGACAGAGTGGGAGGGTCTTCACCCCCCCTGGTTAAAACTGCCCCACTGCTCCAACCAACCTCATCCTCCCAAGACCTCAGCAACCTTTGCGCACAGGAAGCAACCTTTAAGAGGAAAAAATTAGGACAGAAAACAGCACGACAGAGACAACACAAAATAAACAGTGGCCGGTCACGTGGACGACACGCATACCCTCGGGGACAACACGTATGAGAAAACGTGTGTCCATCGATCAATAGGACCAGACACGTTCAGGAACAGGGCACACGAGAGAGAGCGACAGCAACGACATTATCAGACCCCCTGATGTGCCACACATCGAGATGGAATACCTGTAAAAACAAACACCATCGCAGACCTCAAGAAGGTGAGAGGGTTATGGTCAGTATAGACCACAATAGGTACTACAACCAACCCGACACCTCAAAGTGTTGTCGCACCTTAGCAGAAGGTATATCACTCTCCATCAGAATGGCCTTCAATTTATCCCTGGGACACACCCGAGCCCAGGTGTGTCTCATTTCACTGATGACCTTCCCAGCTCCGCCCACCAACATCCTATTAAGGAAAACAAGAGCAGAGAGAAAGAATAGAGCAGACAGAGTGGGAGGGTCTTCCCACTAAGATAATATATTCTAGTAGCTAGAAATGTCAAAGAGCCGATCTGCCTGGAAGGATACATAATGTTTAAATGGCCTTTTCTCGTTGTTGCATTTTAGCTCATTATTCATGATACAGATTCTCTAAAGTTCATGTAGAACTAATTATTGAAATCAAAAACAAATCAAAGTTTATTTGTCATGTGAACAGGATACAACAGGTGTAAACAGTGCAGTGAAATGCTTACTTGCAAGCTCTTCCGCAACAATGCCATATTCAATATCAAGGTAAAGAAATAGAAAAGTGTCAAATCCAGAATAGATTGTTTAAAAAAGAGCTCCGAATCAATACTAAGTCAGGTAAAATAAAAACACACAAGAAATAAAATACACAGGAGAATGTAAGCTATATACAAGGCCAGTACCATATCAATGTGCAAGGATACTGATGGATGTTGAGGTAGATATGTACATGTAAACACGGGGATACTGGTGGATGTTGAGGTAGATATGTACATGTAAACACGAGGATACTGTTGGATGTTGAGGTAGATATGTACATGTAAACACGAGGATACTGGTGGATGTTGAGGTAGATATGTACATGTAAACACGAGGATACTGGTGGATGTTGAGGTAGATATGTACATGTAAACACAAGGATACTCGTGGATGTTGAGGTAGATATGTACATGTAAACACGAGGAAAACTGACTGAGCTGCAGAATAAATATAGTAATAGTAGCAGCAACGTATGTGGTGATTGTGTGTGTCTGTGTACTATATTTCTATTAAACAGATACCAATAATACTACTTGGGAATGTTTTGCATATCAAAACTCACAGGGATGGCTTCAAAGCTAGCGTGCATCAATATGCTGATTTTTTTGTAGGCCTATGGTCCGTAGTTAAATGAATCCCTTACATGGAGCTGGTCCAACTGTAACATGTACTACTTCCTAGAGAAATCTGCTGATATAAATGCCCCCTACAATTAATCCCTCACTTGGAACAGATCCAAGTATGACCTGTAACTCTCCACTTCCTGGAGGAGGCATTAGTTTAGACCCTGTAACCTATGCAAGTGTTGTGGGTGTTTCTGAGTTTACCATTGACTGACTGTCCATCTCTCTCTCTGTGTCCACAGTGACAGCCCCCACAGTGAGCCAGGCACCATCGATGAGGCTGACAATGGGACTGAGCCACACACCAGTGATGACGGTCAGTATCACCGGGTTCCTTTTATCCTTCAGACACCCTGTAGAGGAACGGTTTGGGTGATTGATCAAGATCAAATGTGCTGTAGCTAGCTGGCTACACAACTAATCGGAATTAGCCAATTGGTTGTTGAAAAACTCCTGAAGCTTGTGTTGTTTCCCTTGCCTTCCTGCTGTTGTCTTAAGTTTAATTTCTCTCTGGTTGGGTTTGTTTTTGTAACTGAACTGTTGTTTATCCTGCTGTGGTTCTTAGTCATGGTGCTTGACGTGCTTTTAGTCTACTAAAGTATGACATAACAGCATAGCCTGTGAGACGTTCAGTATTAAAGTGGTTAGTCAGACCAGGGGCAGTGATTTATCTATGGACCACAATGTCCCCCATAGAGACGGACAGATTGATCTGTAATATCAATTACAACAGCAGATGTATCAGAGATTTGATAGAGCTGATGTGCAGTTGATATGAGGTTATAAAAGGTTGTTTTAACCCTTTACACTCACAGACCTTTCATCCCGTATACGGGTTGAAAAAGGGCAGATTTGGTTATTGATAAGCGCCTCAATTGGAACTCAATGGCTGTACAGTAACATACTATATATGACATCAGAACTCATGCTGTCTGTTTTACAGTGCTGTATGGGATTCAACTGACCGATGTTCTAAACTTGTCTACCAACTACCAAGCGCAACAAACACGGACATGACTCCATTCTATGCTCATTAAAATCTGTTTGTCTGCAGTGCCTTTTCTAACATAGTTAGTCATGTTGGTAATAGAACAAGCTTTCAAATAACGCCCACCTGACCCAGATTGAGATTTATAATGGGAAGTTTTTGCGTTGCGTAAACAACAACAGTAATTGTGTGATAGTGATGGTGGGGATGCAGGGCTGTGTTCCAAACAAAAAAATTACAAGTGTGCTTGCTTCAGTTCCTCAATGGCAAAGCTAGGAGAGCTCAAAAAAGCACTTTATATTTGAAGGCTATTTCCTTGTGTGATAAAAGTGCATTGACATTACTCAGGTACTCTGCACACTGGAGAGGTGAGCAGTTAGACCTGTCACTCAAACCCATTGTTTCTTATGTTGCTCCAAAATGTCCAGGACTATTCTTATTATGTTACTGAATGCATCCAGAGTATTTTCAGATTTTGTTATTAACAAATGCTGTGAAAAGTACAGTAAATGTAAAATGCATATAATGTGTCAGGTGAACTGTTGTGTCTCACCTTTGGTCTGATCATTTCCCCATGATCTCCAAAGTGTTCTCTTTCAATTGCTACCATGGTCATGTGTATGATTTGTATATTTCTTCTGTTAGGAACATTTTAATTGGGCCCTATCCATATAGGCACATTTCCACAAGTGTAAAGGGTTAATGTGGTTGTTCCAAAGCCCGGGATGGATATAGACCCTGTTGATATTTGGACAGGAGAGGTATTGCGTGTGATGGTTGGATGTGCTCAGTATGAATGTGATCTGGCGTGCAAGAAGGCTCTGTAGATGGAATTGGCCTGCATGCTGACCAACCTTATTCTGTGTGTTCTTTAGACTGAAGGAGAGAACAAGGCACAGCTCAGATAGACTGTGACAAGGTTGTGTGTTGGCAACCCCCACCTCTCTCTTATTCTCGCTCTCTCACTCTCTCTCTGTCCCTCCCCTTGTAGTTCTCTCTCTGTATATCCCTCTCTCTCCCATCCTTTGCTCTCTCTTTTTTCAGCGATAGTGCCTTTTGTATTTTCCTTTTTCTGCTCAGAGCCCTGACAGAATAATTGGGCTAAACGCACTCGGAAAACCAAAACACGAGGAACAACACCAAAGATGCTATCTGCTAGCTCTCAATGGGCAGGCCCATAATGTACTACTCTAGGCTAAGCTAGGCTAGGGTAACCCTATCAGGAAAGGGGGATACCTAGTCAGTTGTACAACTGATGCATTCAACTAAAATGTGTCTTCCGCATTTAACCCAACTCCTCTGAATCAGAGAAGTGCGGAGGGCTGCCTTAATCGACATCCACATCATTAGCACCCGGGGAACAGCACCATCTGTAGTGATGGGTGTGTCGGTAATGAGTGCTGACACCCTCCCCAGCCCTCTGAACCAAACAGCAGGACAAAGGCTGACTGCCCTTCACAGCGCCGCCTGCAGAGAGCTAGGAGGGGAGGAGGAGAGTACAGAGGCACAGCCAGGCAGGGATTGGCTCTCTGCGCTGGATTGTGGTCTCCTGTTGTTTAATTAGTGTGCTTGGATGGAATGAGAGTCACATGGTCCTGTCTTGGCTCTTCTCAGACCTGAGGCAAAACCCTCCACTGCCTGCCCCTCACACTGGGTCTAGAGACATGGTTCAACAGCCCGACACAGCAACACTTTCTAGCTGAAACTTGAACTTGAGGTCTACCGTTGAAGTCGGAAGTTTACATACACCTTAGCCAAATACATTTAAACTCAGTTTTTCACAATTCCTGACATTTAATCCTAGTAAAAATTCCCTGTCTTAAGTCAGTTAGGATCACTTAAAGAGTTTTAATGACTTCAACCTAAGTGTATGTAAACTTACGACTTCAACTGTATATAAATACTATGGGCCTAGTTTGACAGTTGTGGCCATCAGCTTGTGTTTTTATTCTGAGTATTTGCTTTTGTTTGGAGAAAAACTGTTATATTGTGATGATCACAGGGATCTTACCCTCACTGCAGACAGGCAGACATGTTATTGTGTTTCTGAGGAAGCGAAAGAGTTTCCTCAGAAACAAAGATTGTTATATCATATCACGTGCAATATTGTAAGTAATTCTTGGACTGTACTTACGTAGTCATTCACTCAGGACTGCATATTAGTATCCTGTCAGTTGTATCTTTTTTTATTGCTTTTAGAATATCGAATTTGCAATTTGTGCATTTATCTGTAATTAAACCCTGTACTAAGGACTGTATTTTAAGGGAATTATTAAATTTACCCTAAATTATATCATACACACATTTAGCTACAGTGGGGAGAACAAGTATTTGATACACTGCCGATTTTGCAGGTTTTCCCACTTACAAAGCATGTAGAAGTCTGTAATTTTTATCATAGGTACTCTTCAACTGTGAGTGACGGAATCTAAAACAAAAATCCAGAAAATCACATTGTATGATTTTTAAGTAATTAATTTGCATTTTATTGCATGACATAAGTATTTGATACATCAGAAAAGCAGAACTTAATATTTGGTACAGACACCTTTGTTTGCAATTACAGAGATCATACGTTTCCTGTAGTTCTTGACCAGGTTTGCACACACTGCAGCAGGGATTTTGGCCCACTCCTCCATACAGATCCTTCATGTTTCGGGGCTGTCGCTGGGCAATAAGGACTTTCAGCTCCCTCCAAAGATTTTCTATTGGGTTCAGGTCTGGAGACTGGCTAGGCCACTCCAGGACCTTGAGATGCTTCTAACGGAGCCACTCCTTAGTTGCCCTGGCTGTGTGTTTTGGGTCGTTGTCATGCTGGAAGACCCAGCCATGACCCACCTTCAATGCTCTTACTGAGGGAAGGAGATTGTTGGCCAAGATCTTGCGATGCATGGCCCCATCCATCCTCCCCTCAATACGGTGCAGTCGTGCTGTCCCCTTTGCAGAAAAGCATCCCCAAAGAATGATGTTTCCACCTCCATGCTTCACGGTTGGGATGGTGTTCTTGGGGTTGTACTCATCCTTCTTCTTCCTCCAAACATGGCGAGTGGAGTTTAGACCAAAAAGCTCTATTTTTGTCTCATCAGGCCACATGACCTTCTCCCATTCCTCCTCTGGATCATCCAGATGGACATTGGCAAACTTCAGACGGGCCTGGACATGCGCTGGCTTGAGCAGGGGGACCTTGCGTGCGCTGCAGGATTTTAATCCATGACGGCGTAGTGTGGTAATAATGGTTTTCTTTGAGACTGTGGTCCCAGCTCTCTTCAGGTCATTGACCAGGTCCTGCCGGATAGTTCTGGGCTGATCCCTCACCTTCCTCATGATCATTGATGCCCCACGAGGTGAGATCTTGCATGGTGCCCCAGACCGAGGGAGATTGACCGTCATCTTGAAGTTCTTCCATTTTCTAATAATTGCGCCAACAGTTGTTGCCTTCTCACCAAGCTGCTTACCTATTGTCCTGTAGCCCATTCCAGCCTTGTGCAGGTCTACAATTTTATCCCTGATGTCCTTACACAGCTCTCTGGCCTTGGCCATTGTGGAGAGGTTGGAGTCTGTTTGATTGAGTGTGTGGACAGGTGTCTTTTATACAGGTAACGAGTTCAAACAGGTGCAGTTAATACAGGTAATGAGTGGAGAACAGGAGGGCTTCTTAAAGAAAAACTAACAGGTCTGTGAGAGCCGGAATTCTTACTGGTTGGTAGGTGATCAAATACTTATTTCATGCAATAAAATGCAAATTAATTATTTAAAAATCATACAATGTGATTTTCTGGATTTTTGTTTTAGATTCTGTCTCTTACAGTTGAAGTGTACCTATGATAAAAATTACAGACCTCTACATGCTTTGTAAGTAGGAAAACCTGCAAAATCGGCAGTGTATCAAATACTTGTTCTCCCCACTGTATTTAAGTATCTCTTCCTGTCATTTACATGTAGAGTTAATGTAACCATGCAAATATTCACTTACCTGTACATTAAACTGTACATTTACCTGTACAGTTCATTTAACCATGCAAATATTCACTTACCTGTTAATTTAACCAGAATATACAGCGGGTGAAATAAGTATTGAACACGTCACCATTTTTCTCAGTAAATATATTGCCAAAGGTGCTATTGACATGACATTTTCACCAGATGTTGGTAGCTTCTGAATGTTCCAGTGAGCACTGTTGGGGAAATAATACAGAAGTGGAAAGACAATCATTTCACCATAAATTTGCCTCGACCAGTTGCTCCTCGCAAGATTTCTGACAGAGGAGTGAAAATAATAATCAGAAGAGTTGTCCAAGAGCCAAGGACCACTTGTGGAGAGCTTCAAAAATACCTGCAATTAGCAGGTACTGTTGTCTCAAAAAAAACAGTAAGTAATGCACTCCACCGCCATGGCCTGTATGCACGCTCACCACACAAGACTCCATTGCTGAAAAAAGAGCATGTTGAAGCTCGTTTAAAGTTTGCTGCACAACATTTGGAAAAGCCAGTGAAATACTGGGAGAATATAGTGTGGTCAGATGAGAGCAAAATTGAATTGTTTGAATGTCATAATACACACCATACCAACAGTGAAGTTTGGAGGTGGGAACATCATGGTGTGGGGCTGCTTTTCAGCAAATGGTACTGGCAAACTTCACATAATTTAAGGAAGGATGAATGGGCAAATTTACCAAGACATTCTTGACAAAAATCTGCTGCCATCTACCAGGATGATGAAGATGAAACGAGGGTGGACATTTCAGCAAGACAATGATCCCAAACACACGGCCAAGGAAACTCTCAATTGGTTTCAAAGAAAGAAAATAAAGCTAGAATGGCCCAGCCAATCACCTGACTTAAATCCCATTGAAAATCTATGGAAAGAACTGAAGATCAAGATTCATAGAAGAGGCCCACAGAACCTTCAAGATTTGAAGACCGTTTGTGTGGAAGAATGGGCCAAAATCACACCAGAGCAATGCATGCGACTAGTTTCTCCATACAGGAGGTGTCTTGAAGCTGTCATTACCAACAAAGGCTTTTGTACAAAGTATTAAATAAATATCAGTGTTCAATACTTTTTCCCTGTGTCATTTCACAATATTACACATTAATTTCTGAACTTATTTGTTTTGGTTTCTTTGTATGTATGGATTACTTGGGTTGTTAACATCTGGTGAAAATGTCATGTCAATAGCACCTTTGGAAATATATTTACTGAGAAAAATGGTGACGTGTTCAATACTTATTTCACCCGCTGTATATCAAGTAAACTATTATTACCCTCACTTATATCATACGCACATTTAGCTATTTAAGTATTTCCCTGCCATCGACCTGTATAGTTTAATTAACCATGCAAATATTCCTTATTTATCAACTTGCAATATTTTTAGAATTTTTTCACCTAACACTCTGTAACAATGTATAGTGTACATATTCAGCCATTCACCCATACTATGCAATGCCTTTTTATAGCTTTTTGCATTCCAGACTGCTTGTATTTTTATACTTTTTCATACTGCCGCACTATGTATCGTTTATCTGTCTTCTGTGTATTTCGTTCTGGCAATTTGCACCTGCCTTGTGTTTTTTTCGTAGCTGCTTGACGAAGAAATTTCCCCTCGGGATCAATAAAGTATCTATCTATCTATCTATCTATCTATCTATCTATCTATCTATCTATCTATCTATCTATCTATCTATCTATCTATCTATCTATCTATCTATCTATCTATCTATCTATCTATCTATCTATCTATCTAGATAGACAATGTTACCTTGCCATGTTCTCTCTCTCCCCTCTCTCTCTCTTCCCCTCCTCTCTCCCCCCCCTCTTTCCTCTTCCTCTCTCCTCCTCATCCTCCTCCTATTCAATCTCCTCCACCTCATCTTCCTCCTCTATTCTCATTCTCCTCCTCCTCTTCCTCCCTTTCTATCCATGTCACTGTAGGTAATTTCCCCCCTGGATGGAGCTCCTAATGGAACTGATTGGGCTTTCTGGTTGATTTGGAAATCTCCCGATGGGAGACTATTTATTTTATACATGTGTTTAACCCCGACTGACCCCTGCTCTCTGTCTGTCTGGTCTGGCCCATAGACACACAGTGAGCTGTGGCTGTAGTAACAGTGTTCAAGTCCAGTCCTGCCATGTACACACACACACACACACACACACACCCTCCTTCCTAACATGGTAATCTAGATGGGAAATCTGACAGCCTGGGGGCTAGCTTAGATTCCTTTTTCATTTTGAACACTCACTACATGTGCATATCTCTATTTGTATTTATTATGGATCCCCATTAGTTCCTGCCAAGGCAGCAGCTACTCTTCCTGGGGTCCGAACACATTAAGGCACTTAAATCACACATAAAACAAAAGATAAAACAGTACATCATTTACCATCATTAGACCACTACATATCTAGAATACAAAATGTATAATACCACCATACAACAATATTACGATGTGCTAGTGTTTGTGTGCATATACTTGTGTCTGTACCTGTGGTGTGTCTCTTCACAGTCCCTGCTGTTCCATAAGGTGTATTTTTATCTGTTTTTTAAAATCTGATTCTACTGCTTGCATCAGTTACCTGATGTGGAATAGAGTTCCATGTAGTCATGGTTCTATGTAGTACTGTGCGCCTCCCATAGTCTGTTCTTGACTTGGGGACTGTGAAGAGACCTCTGGTGGCATGTCTTGTGGGGTATGCTTGGGTGTTTGTATAGTAGTTCAAACAGACAGCTCGCTTCATTCAGCTTGCCAACACTTCTTACACATACAAGTAGTGATGAAATCAATCTCTCCTCTATGGGACTTGTCCCCAAGGTTGCATGTGTCCCGAGTCATCAGGCTCTTTGTGTGATGATATCAGCCTGGCCACAGGGTGTGTTGTGTTGTGTGTTTGCATGTGTGTGCAGACATCCCTCACCCCTCATACCCCCTCCCTTGGCACCGTCCCTGTGGGACAGAGCGGCTTGTAGCAGAGACAGGTCTTCTAATGTCCTCTGGTCCAGGGTTGAAGGGTGACTGATGTTTCCTTACAGACAAATAGAGCCTGTGCCTTTGTGTGTCTGTCCTTTCAATAGGCTGTCTGTAACATGAAAGTTGTTTCTTCTGGCTATTGGTGTGTGAGTAGTTTGGTGTGTTGGGACCCATACTGTCATTAAAGGACCAAGTCATTGGATTGAATGTGTTGTCAACCAGTTTACTAGCTGTTAGGATAGTAGTGTTCCCTGATCAGACTACAGTGTTAGCATAGAGCAGAGTTGTGTATGTGCTTATTGCTGGCACTGGTGTTGATTGGTACTCAATGACAGCTGCTCTTCAACTCACAACAATGCTTGGAATTGAAGTGTATCACCCAAACAGTAACCATCCTCTCTGTTAGAGAACAGAGTTTATATCGTAATGCTGCATCTCTTTTTATTTTTCTTCAACTCAGATATTTCCTCTTTTCCCCATTGTGTCTGATTTGAGGGTGTGAAGAACAAACTCAGCCATTAAATAGAGCCTCCCTGTCATTTTGGCTATTATCAGCCCCTGCAGGCTCTTTGCAATCACAACTCTGTCTGGAGAAGTAGGGTAGTGCACTCTACAGTTATCTGGACTTGAGCACAGACCACAGAGGCTTGAGGCCATTGTCTGAGAACATGAAGACATGCTCTCATTGTTTGCCAACATGGTTTAGGTCTTACACATCTCAATGGGGTGTGAGTTATGTCATTACATCAGGAAAAGAAGCTGGTCCAGGTTGTGACTATGTTTCTCTCCTGCTGTTCGTTATGTCCACAGAGGTAGAGCAGATTGAGGCCATCGCTAAGTTTGACTATGTGGGGCGCACCCCCCGGGAGCTGTCCTTTAAGAAGGGAGCGTCACTACTGTTGTATCACCGCGCCTCCGAGGACTGGTGGGAGGGGAGGCACAACGGTGTGGACGGACTGATCCCACACCAGTACATCGTGGTGCAGGACCTGTGAGTAACACCCATTCATTAACATGAAGCTTCAGCGGTGAACGAAGAGCAGTCTGACAATAAATCTGGCAGGCAGGCAGGCAGGAAACATTAATCAAGTGTTTTCCTCAACAATTCTCCCTCTCTAAAGTGATATAAACCTGAGAGAAATTACAAGTGGCAGGTGTATTTGCTTTGATGTCGTTAGCCGTACATCAGTAACACTAATGGAAGATCCTTGATCGAATATCACAAAGGGAAGGCACAGATAAATAATTCAAATCATGCCTGATGTGTTCGCTCAAAGACACCTCACTGACAAGTGCACCTTAAGTGGTAACACAATTAAATGTGGATTTGATGTAAGTCAATCAGGCTAAGAGGCAGACATAAAGATGCTAAAGAGAAGGCCAGAGCATGGTTTAATTTTACAAATCGAATAAATTTATGCAATCATTTGAAAGATGAGCCGCTTAGTCTCCAATTATAGTGCGACTAATCATCGCTGGTGTCTGTTTCATAAATCCATTTGGATGTTGACTCAACAGTATGGCCAGATTATTATTTCGTATTGCAACTTTCCGCCAAGGAATACATTAAAATGTTAGTATCTGTCTGGAACAGATAAACTGACTGCAGATTGAAAACCAGAGCCCGCTGTAAATATGGACCAATTAGTTTGAATAAACAACAGTCTAAATAAGATCTCTACCAACTGTATGAAGAATGTGCATACTCTCTCATCTCTCCTCTCTCTCTCTCTCTCTTTTTTCAGGGATGATGCGTTCTCAGATAATCTCAGTCAGAAAGCGGACAGCGAGGCGAGCAGCGGACCACTGCTAGATGACAAGGCATCATCCAAAAACGATGTCCCATCACCGTGTGAACACTCCCCCGACTGCAACTTTGTAGGAGTCATGGGGAGGTGGGTCATGATTGGGAAGGAATACCTATTCAAATGTTTTTTTTAGATCAGTGTCCAGGGCCAACCTAGTCCTACTCTGTGTGACTGGGATGTCATTTCTCTCCTCAGGGTGAGGCTACGTTCTGACGGGGCCGCCATCCCTCGGCGCCGCAGCGGAGAGACCCACAGCCCTCCCCGGGGCACTGACACACCCCCCCGGGCTGCAGCCTGTCCCAGCAGCCCCCACAAGGTGGCGGTGAGCAGGAGTCGCATGGAGAGCCCGGAGAAGAGGCGCCTGGGCACATTTGGCAGCGCGGGCAGCATCAACTACGCCGACAGGAAGGCCTACCCCGAGGGCCACCCCCTGAGGCACGTACCAGGGGCCACACGCCACAGCAGCCTGGGGGACCACAAGTCACTGGAGGCTGATGCCCTGGCAGAGGTACAGCCCCAGGCTCTAAAGTATTACCTCTCCCAATGTATAACTGCATAACCTCTTTTCCCCATGCCATGTAACCTTATCAGTTATAGAACCTCACACAATATGGAATGGAATCACCTGTCAATATTTTGAATAGTGGTGCACAAGTGATGTTGTACTATATTCCAAACTAATTTATAGGACAGTATTTCTAAACCTTCAACACAGCAGAGCCACTCATCTTTTCATTTGGTGCTGTTGTGTTGGGCTGTATTGTGTGAGGAGAGGGAGCAGAGAGAGGTGGTGTCTGGGAGAGCAGATGTGATGTCTATGTGTCTGGGTAAAGCAGCCCTGGCACACCAATGTCACGGGGTAATGGAGCTGAATAAAAGCATGGAAAGTTCTGCATTAGACTCTCAGCATCAGTGGCTACTGCCAGTGCTAAACTAAACATGGCTTAGCAGTTATATCAGATTAATTATCTCCTTTCACATTTTCTGTGTATTTTGTGTACGTCAGGACATAGAGAAGACCATGACCACAGCCCTACATGAGCTGCGTGAGCTGGAGCGCCAAAACATGGGCAAGCAGGCTCCAGACGTGGTGCTGGACACCCTGGACACAACCATGAAGAACCCTGTAAACTCGGAGCCCGGCAGCCCTCTCCACACCATCATGATCCGCGACCCGGACGCAGCCATGCGCCGCAGCAGCAGCTCCACCTCTGAGATGATGTCCACCTTCAAGCCCGCCCTATCGGCCCGTCTGGCCGGAGCCCATCTGCGCCCCCCACCCATGAGGCCCGTCCGTCCTCCCCCCACCGGGCACCGCTCCTCCAGCTCCAGTTCCTCTGGGGTAGGAAGCCCTGCTGTCACCCCCACTGAGAAGATCTTCCCCAACAGCACTGCCGCGGCTAGCTCCTTAGCTAACGCTGCCGGGGACAAGTCAGGCACCATGTAGCTCTGAGGGAGACTCAGGGTTGTCATGTTGCAGTGGCTTGAGGGAGAGGAAAGCCCATAGAAATGTAATGATGCGTTGTCTATGTGTTCTCGGAAACACGTGTGGATTTTCCCTCCCTCCTTGTTTTGAGTATGGCTTTATTTCTTGAATTCAGAAAGCTCCTGGAGTGAGCCTGAGTTGCCATAGTGATGGCAGGCGGAGCGGCTGTAGGGGTTTGATAGCATATTAACTCAACACTCTGTGAAGCTTGATGTGAAAACAGACGTGAAAAGAATGAATCAAATCACCTCAAAGTAAAAGTAATTTTTTAGTTTTTGTTTTTACCTCAAAATTAAAAGTCTGTGGCCAGGCCCCGCTTTTTAGAGATTAATTGACTGCAAGACGTGAAGAAGTACTTGTGGAATTTTGGCATTGGTTTTCATCCTGCACTGGTTGTCCAGATGATGTCTGATACCTCCTTACTGGTGTGTATGAGACTCTTTTCTCTGGACTGGATTCGACACTGTCTACCAGACTGCTTCTAAGAGACTGTAACCAAGATGGCCGTCTGCCTTTTGACTGTAAATAGAGACTTACTTGAAGTTGTTATGCCTTTTGTTTGTACTGTAGTATAAGGGATGTTCAACAAAGTAACAACATATCAACATTGTATACGTATATGAGATGCAGAAAACTGAACCAATATACTAACTAATTGTAAGAAACCTGTGGTCAAAATGTAGTTTAACTTGAATATAGTTTATTAATCTTGTACAGGCCAAGACGGAACAGGCAAGGAGATGTGAATGACATTGTCAAAAAAACTAACAAAAAAAGTCAACCAGCAAACAAAGAGTAAATATCAAATGGGTTCTGCTTCCTTTGTTATTTTCTTCCCTTTCTCACACACATCACAGCACTGACAGTTGTGTTTAGAATATGTGGACATGTGGTTGTCATCATACCACACATTGTATTTATGAGTTGAAGTTACGTTTGCACTTCTTCACTCAAATGGATCCTGATGTTCTCTCTCCTGCCCACAGCAGTTCTGCATGCACTGTAAATAAGGCCAAGTCAGTCTCCAGTTGAGTTGAGTCTGCTTTTATTCCTTTTATATTGTTGTTGAAATGCTGTATCATTACCCATAGCCCTTCACTGTTCCAACAGCTCTAGAGTTCAACACAAGAGCCCGTCTTCTGCTGACACAGTAACCTGTGTGAAGTCAGTCCAAAACTAGACACACATTTGTGCCCATGACAGTCCTTCATACTGTACACACTTTGCCATCTTTAAAGCAACCTCTTGCCTGTTCGAGTCTGATTTATGTAATGCTTTTTACTTGCAAAATATGCTGGAAAGTACTGTCATAATATTCCCTTTGATCTGAAATGTGATACCTTACCTAGGCAACTCCAGTGTTTCCTAAGAAGTTAGCCGTAAATGTTGTGATATAATAACATCAGAACAGTGGTCTTACCTTCCTTACATCTCCTCGTCTTGGTTATAACATTCTCACTGTCATGTTCCAGTGTCTCATCCCACTTCTCGTTTTCAGTCCTTTGTAGCGAGGAAATGTAAATGCGTACTGAAAGAAGGCCTATACTGTAGCTGCCATGTTAAATTGTAGCCTCTGCTTGTCTATAGTTGTGTGTACCGCATGCCCATAGTTGGGCTATAGTTGGGCTATAACCTAGTAGTTAACCATTTTGGAATATGTGAATACCTGTTGTCACTAACATGTAGCAGTAACGTGTGGGCAATGGAAGTGAATTGGCAGCAAAGATGGAACAAAAATCAAGGACAGATTTATCAACCTGAATCTCAAGCTGTGATTCCAATATCAATCATATCTACATAATTCAGCCACTGTTATGTGTGCAGATCTTGATTTCTTACACGTAGTTTCCTATGACATACATACTTTCACTGGAAAAAGTTGTCATTATCCCATCCCAGTCAATTCTGCCAACCGCCATCTGTTACACTGCCCCCTGCTGGGTAGATTCTAGCCTACAGGCAGGGCACGCAGAGACATATCAAGCAACAGAAGTTATACACTTTCACTCTCTGCTGGTCATATATGGTATTTATTTAACAAGAAGTACTGTGGATATCAGTCAGGTATGGATAAACACATGGCGCTCAAGAGGAACTGTCACTTACTTTTTTTTGTCCCGTTTGTCCCGTTGAACTAGAAGCATTACATTTCATTTTTTTATTAACCACAGTTCTCATCAGTATAACTGAAGAGTCAATTCAAGGTAATTTTCCTCAAACATACATAAGCTGTATTTTCAAAGATAAAGTAAAGCACATACTAAATGCTGATTTGCAAAAGTAAAATGTATATCTTTGTTTAACTAGTCTGTTTTCATATTTAAATGTTTTTTTTATTAGTATTTTGTTTATTTATGTCTAAAAGGGGTAAGTGCCTTTTGTGCACATCATCAATTTTTAATGAACTTGTATAATACCTTAGTATGTCAGTCATGTTTGATATAAACATTTATCATATTTTTCCTTTGTGTAACACCTTCCCGTACATCATTTCATCTGAGGAATGTCTAGAAAACAAGAATGATGTAAATATGTACTGTACACATTGCTATAGAGGAATTACTATGAACCCTTCAGATGTCTCACTACCAGAATGACTGAAATGTAGTGTTTACTTGTATGATTGATTGTCTAATATGCTCTAGTTGATTCCTGGAGGGGTAAGAGATATATATAAAGAAGATTTGGACTACTGTACATTTACTCAGTTATGGCATCGTTCAGTGAAATCATCTCTGATAATTTCATCCTCTCTCTCTGTGAACTGTCTGTGCTGTGGTTGAGCCTTTACTTCTTCTACTCATATACTCATCATCCTCCTTCAAAGTGAACCAGTGTTGTAGGCAACAGTGGGATTGTCAATAGATCCTAGCTCTTCTACTTGCATGGTTTATAAGGCACTTGGTGAACTCTCTTCTTCTCTGAGCTGTATGAGATGTACAAAGTGTTTTGATTTCTGGAATGTATGCCAAACCTGGGTAATGGATGTTGTATGTTGGCTAAGATAACAATGCTTATGAAGTGACATTCAGAGACCAAACTGGCTGAGTGCCTGTGGTTGTATGTGAGTTGTCATACTGTTTATCCTCTGTCCCTTTCTCTCTTTAACACGTCTATCTGTTCATGAATGCTGATTGGTTAAATCCCTTGTGATGTAATATACACCATGACTCTGTTTGGATGATGAGAACCCTTATGTCCAAATAAAAAAACGAATGTTGCCCTCTGATATTGGCCTTTTCTGACCTTTTATCCAGTAGGTGAAACAAATGAATTAACTATGCTATACTAGCAAATACACATGTTCTTGCCTTAGCCTAATTCACCAATTACCTTGGTATCTGCAGACATTCATGAATCTCTATGAATTTACAGGCTAATAGACAGGCAATAACCGGTGTTCACGGCACTCAGTGTGACAAGTGCAGCACCAGGATGTTAACAGGGCCCTGCTTGTTTGAAGTCAAAGAGAAAAAGCTAATCAAAATTCAACTTTGCAACTTAAATTCCTTTTCTGATCGTTTCTAACAGACATATAGACATCCATTCACAAAAGAACGCAATTAAGTCAGATCAAAATGTGTGCTAATTATCTTCTTAATTTGGCAATTAGGGTTGAGAGAGAGACAGACAAAGAGATCGAGGAAATAGCTTGTTATCAGACAAAGCCCCATGGATGCAGCAGTGACACATGCTTACCAGACGAGCCAACTTCAGTGTGACCCCCTACTGCGCATGGAAAGAGAATGGCTCCACAGGGTAGCGGATGTTTAGAAGTCCAGATCGGTGAAAAGGGGACAAATATAATCATTGTTCCCTGATACCCTCTCACTTATAGGAGGTAGAGACTAGAGAAAGTGTAAGGATCGACACAGGAGATGAGAAGCAGGCACAGGGAGTGAATGTTTAATAACTGACGGACATGAAACGGAACAGGAACAGCGTCTGGACATTATCACATAAAAATTAATGCGGACACAGGGATGAAACAGACAGATATAGGGAAGGCAATCAAAACATGAAGGAGTCCAGGTGAGGCCAATAAGTGCCAAGGAGGGAGAGCGGGAGCAGGTGTGAGAGAAAGAGGATTCAGGAGAGATTAGAGAGATAGCATCCCCAATACTGCAGGAAAACAAACATCAACCCCACCTACATTAATGTAATGTGTACAGAAAGGCAGGGAGTACAGGTATATAAATCAGAATAATTAGGAAGATAAGAGGACGTACAGTACATTGACACCGTTTACAGGCGGCTATAAGGGCACAAGGCGAGACGCAGATGCAGACACAGGAGGCAGATGGTTTGAGCTCCGAGATATTTATTGAAGCCCAAGGGGTAGACAAAAGGCAGGTCAGGGACAGGCAAGAGTTCATCAACCAGAATCAGAGTCCAAAACAGTACAAAGGAGGCAGGCAGGCTCAAGGTTGGGACAGGCAAGGGTTCAATCACCAGGTCCGAGTCCAGACGGTACAGGGCGGTAGGCAGGCTCAAGGTCAGGGCAGGAAGAATGGTGAGCACAGGCAAGGATCAGAACCAGAAGGACTAAGAACAAACAGGGACTGGGGAAAATAGGAGCTGAGAGACAAACTGCTGGTTGACTTGGATAACAAGACGAACTGGCACAGAGACAGAAAAAAAACTGGTAGAAATACACAGGGGGTGATGAGTGACACCTGGAGGGATGGAGACAAGAACAAGGACAGGTGAAACAGATGACAAGGGCAGTGTCGATAGATCCTGCAAAGCCCATTTTCCTGTCACAGTGCATTTCTGTCAAACTGTTTGTGGTCCCACACAAGTATACAAATGATGGTAAGTTGTCAGACTTTCACCTTGGGTTTATCTCTGTTTTCCAGAACCTTGTGTTAAACCCCTAAAATGAACTCTAGAAAGAGACTGAACTTCAGAGCTATTTCTTTGCATTCTTTAAACAAGTATCCTTTGAATTAACTTCTACTTTCCTCAAAGTTTGTTTAGAGACAAGGTTTCTGTACTTTGAATGAAGGTGATGGAATATCTGTGGGATTCTGCTGATAAAGAACCGTCATGGTTTAGTTTGAGATGCAATGTGCCTTG
This sequence comes from Thymallus thymallus, assembly GCA_023634145.1. Taxonomy (NCBI): domain Eukaryota; kingdom Metazoa; phylum Chordata; class Actinopteri; order Salmoniformes; family Salmonidae; genus Thymallus; species Thymallus thymallus. The sequence goes on along the minus strand of CM042410.1, from coordinate 22,776,502 downwards.
TTCAGCAGCTCCCCTCACCCATTTTAATTAAACCCACTCAAACTTGAAAGTAAATAAATAATTGTTAATGCTTCTGACAAGACTGGCAAATCTGGAAAAGCTAGAAAAACAGGTTGTGTAAGTAAGAACTCTCCCAAGGCCTAATTTGGCATATATTCCATAACAATTAGTGAGCAAACGAAAGCACGATATTCAATTATGTATAATTTTCTTTGTGTATGTCAGAACAGGACAACATTATTGTAATTTCCCCCTCCAACCTGAACCATCCTCTGTCTTCAGCGTTACCACGTTGGAGAGATGAACTGTCAAGTGATTACTCTGTTAGCTGAATCCTCTTGAGGACTGAAGTGATGTGCAATACATAATTCATCTGCATCTTGATTCTAATCCAATCTGGATATATAGGTGAACCTGACATCTGGATGTCCTATTGTCTTTGTGGTCCACATTTCAAGTAGCTTATGTTCTGTGTATAGTCTGTAAATGTTTAACAATTGAATCGGCCTGCCCATCAGCACTTCGATTTAAAACATTTCTGATTGCTTAGGCACTATATTTGAAACTATAGGCTATTTTTGCAAAACTCTACACACTAACCACAAAACCTTACACCAAACCAGAAAAACATTATACATCTCATGCAAAAGCAAACAATTATTGCAAAACTATTCACTCTTTTTTTTGTGTTTTTGCGTCAATACAGTACACACAAACCATAATTTGAATAAGCACACGAACCACCAACTACGCACTGATAGTATAAATGAAAAACACTTTTGCTTTTTCTGTGTGGAGGGCATAGCAGTTTGCAATAAAGTTGTCATACATGTAGTATGCACACAGGTATCCAAATGTGTAAAGTTTCGATGTGTATTCCGAACATAACACACTATCAATTCAAATAGGGGAAAAAGTTAACAATCCTCAAACAACAAAAGCGCAGTAGAAGAAAAATTAGGCTCGCCTTCTTTGTGGGTCTGGCCTTAAGACTTCATCCACATCACATGCGATGTTGTCTTGAGCTAGGCGGCATGGAAAGTATCGCCTGGAGTGCCGTATCCAGGCCTGGCATGACCCCTGATCAATGTCTCCACAAGCCTCCTCCATTGCCTGTAGAAGGGGTATGCGTTGGTGGGGCTGGCGATCATACACCTTCCAACACCATGCAGAGAAGAATTCTTCAATAGGATTCAAGAACGGAGAGTATGGGGGGAGATTGAGTGCGATGAAAAGTGGGTGACCTGTGAACCAACTGTGGTGGAAACTAACATTGTCCCAGATGATAACGTACCTGGGCTGCTCTGGCCCCTGGTCATTAGGTATTTGTCTGTTGTGAAGGGTGTCCAGAAATGTGATAATGTGTGCAGTGTTGTATGGGCTTAGGATTGCATAATGGTGAAGGATGCCGTTTTGACTAATAGCCGCACACATTGCTATGTTGCCACCACGTTGTCCTGGAACGTTGATGATGGCATGATGTCCGATAAAATTTATGCCGCGGACCCTTGTTTTTGCAAGTTGAAACCTGCCTCGTCCACATATATTGGCTCATGATGCACTGCATCTGCTTCTAGCTCCATGACTCTCTGAAAGAGACAAGACAAAACAATGTAGCACAGTATGAAAAGACAGGGATCAGTCAATATGATGTAGCACCATACACTTCCAGTACCAATGATAGGATAGTATAGCTTAGTTTCTTTCGAAAGGGATTCTGTACAGCTGCTTCATCCTAATTCTATTGCGTTTCAGTAGATGAGACAGTGCAGAGAGACTCACTCTGTTGATGTTTTGGAATATGGTGTTATCTGCCATTATGTGGTCCTGCAGTTCTCTGAGTCTGATGCAGTTATTTACAATGTGGTTCTCCTACTCTGGGGTGAACAGTCAAACTCTTCCATCAGATACTGATTTTCTTGCAGTTCTGTATAAACATTTGAATGGTTTTAGTGATAGATCCTTCTCATTATGAAAGTACAGTACATATTACTGTACCAGTAAGACTACAGCACTTAGTTACTTACGGTTCTCATTTCAAAATATCCGGATGATACATGCAACAGTATAGTGGCTCAGATGTGGTTGAACCCGTTGCTCAGCCTCCCTCATGCTCATCCCATGGTTGACAACATGGTCAACCACAGTCGCTCTGATTTCATAAGTTAGTGTTCCTGACTCCCCTTCCTCTCCTTTTCCCCCGTCCTACTTCACCTCTTCCTTCTCCTCCTCCTCTTACTTCTTCACCTCCTCGTCCTCCAGTAGTTCTCAGCCCTCTTAATCTCCGTCTAATATTGGCCTCCATTGTTGTCCAAACCAAATGTTTACCTGTGGCCTATTTATAGTGCTCAAGCTCTTATTTGTAAGTGAACTCCTTATCTAAAAGTGTTTTCACGTGTCAACGTGGAAAGGCAATTGGCGAAATAATGTAGCAATTTAGAGACCAACGTTAACAGTTTTGCTAGAAGTGTCTTATTAAATTGCAAACTGAGTGTAAAGCAGTGAGTTGTGTTTACAGTTTTGCAAAAAGTGTGCAATAAAATTACAAACTGAGTGTAAAACAGAGAACATGGGGATTTGGGGAAATTGGCAAACTTTTGTGTTTTATGTTGAGAGTTGAGTACCTGATCAGCAAATGTGTGTTAACAATTGGGAAAACTGTAATATTTACTGTAGACATCCATTAAAAGTAGTATGTAGAGTATTTTGAAGGGGCCTCTGCTGCGCTCTGATCCACTTAAAGATGTTGAAAGGGAACAAGAGCAGCAACATCTTCATCTTGTCCCATACTCACCACCAAGGAGGACAGAGCGCTAGCAGGAGATGATGAGCGCTTGCCAGTTGAAACCTGCTATGAAGAACATCAGACACACAAATTAAGTAAAATCCCAGGTGGGAAATTACCTAATTGTCACCTGAAAGTGGCCACGTAAGTAAACAGCCTCCCTCTCTCTCCCAGTGTTACGCTGAATCCCAATTCTCCACCCATTTCCCAACTCCCTGTCATGGATTTAACTATGGTGGAAACATACAAATCTGAGGCTTTTGAATCTATGACGGAAGTATGAAGTGCACACTTTGGGATAACGTTGGAGAATCGAGATGCAGCCTTAAAATGTAATATGGCGTGTCCTATTGACTGATATGATAATGTTTTCACAACCTCTTGAGGGACATCAGTTATTATATCTGGCAGGTTTGTTCTAACTTCAAGCACAATGTCCTTAATCACTATTCTGATCTGTCTCTGATTCTACCCACGACACATTTACACTTTCGCTGCATGTTGTTTGTGATGCTGAGCCAGGTGGCCACTGGGAAAGAGTTTTTGGAAGAAAACATGCCCAGTTTGAACAAATCCCCTCATACAACAGGACTTTTTTTTTTGTCTGAGGATTTTTGTTTTTGTTAAGTAATATGTTATTCATCAAGTACTTCACCAACCAGAGGGGGGAATAGAGGTAAAATTGACAGAATATAAGTAGAACCAAATCATCCGACATCCCCATGCCTCAAATATGTCTGTCATGAAGGATACACTAACGATACTATACTGAATACTATTGACATTACATGAGCATATTACAGTTTTCCCCAATTGTTTACATACTAAAACTATGAAGGCACAATGACCCAAACCATTTGGCAGAACCATACACCAAATCTGCAATACTACTGGCACATGTTTTGCTTTACACTCAGATTGCAATTCTACAACAAACATTTGACAACACACTGTCACAGTGCATAATAATTGGACAAAGAGCAGAGCGTTCGGGTAGAGACATTCCTTTTAATATATATATAGCTCTTACTACTAAATACGAATTAGCAAAACAATAATCAAAGGAGAGTAAAGCACAATGACTTACGTGCTGCAACACTGCAGTCAAACACTAAACAACGATCCACAACGCAGGTGGATTGTGGAGCGCTTGTATAGCATCCCCAATTAGAGACAACTCTGGACAGCTGTCTCCAATTGGGGTTCACCAACAACCCACTCCTAATGTGATGACCTGACTGTGGCACTTCCACTCTCTCTAGTGGGATTCTGAGGCCTGGCCTCAGTCAGATCATCACACACAGACTTCTCTACCTTTGGCACAACCTTCACAACTAAAATATCTTGTGTGCAAATGAAAAGCAACACTGTTCAACAAGCTCAGCTAACTTAACGCTTGATCACTTTCACTCTTCACATGTGCAAACACTAATTGCATATATGTTCACTTTGCAATCAGACTTTTGGTTTGGATACAAAAGCCACAGGTGAGTACTCCTTTGTTTGGAGAACAATGGAAGCAAACCTGGCAGATAGAGGTGGAGGTGGAGGAAGACCATGAACAAGGAGAGTAATCTCTGATGAAATTTGGGTGACTGTGGTGGACCATGTGGTCAACCATGGTTTGACCTTCAGAGAGGCTGGGCAGAGAGTGGGAATTCCTTTCAAATGGGACTTGGTAGATCTGCTTCATCCGGAGATGGTATTTCTTAAGGATGCAGGCTATGGTTGATAAGCTCACTCTCATGCTATGCAAGATGGCAGGGTTTTCAATAATCTGTTGTTGGATTTCCCGCAGCGTTATGGCATTATTTTCAACTACCATTTGCACAATGGCAGCCTCCTGTTCATCTGTAAATAGACATGTTCTACCACCACGTGGTCGTTGTCTTTTAGTTCTACAAAATCAAAATAGCATACAGTACAGTAAACACTACATAAATACAGTATACAAGATAAACATGGTACAAAGTGGTATAGCTCCTAATTTCCTACATACAGTAATACATTAAACATTTACTTTGTTTCTCCTTACAGTTTGTATTGGAATCTACAGTCTTTACTGTGCATTATGTTGTTCTACTGTCAAGTAGTAAAAGTAGTAGATAGATCCAATGTCTGCAGTACATATTCTCATTTTGGAAAGTCCGGATGATGGATGCTACGGTGAAGCAGCTCAGATTGGGCTGCACTCTCTGCCCAGCCTCTCTGAAGGTCAAACCATGGTTGACCACATGGTCCACCACAGTCACCCACATTTCATCAGATTACTCTCCTTGTTCTTGGTCTTCCTCCACCTCCACCTCTCTCTGCCAAGTTTGCTTCCATTGTTCTCCAAACACAGGAGTACTCACCTGTGGCTTTTGTATCCAAACCAAAAGTCTGATTGCAAAGTGAACATTTATGCAATTAGTGTTTGCACATGTGAAGAGTGATCAAGCGTTAAGTTAGCTGAGCTTGTTGAACAGTGTTGCTTTTCATTTGCACACAAGATATTTTAGTTGTGAAGGTTATGCCAAAGGTAGAGAAGTGTGTGTTGTTTTGCCAAATGTTTGTTATAGAATTGCAATCTGAGTGTAAAGCAAAACATGTGCCAGTAGTATTGCAGATTTGGTGTATGGTTCTGCTAAATGAGTGACAGGTTTGGGTCATTGTGCCTCATGGACAATAGGGAAAAACTGTAACTATGGCTGTCTTCTATGTTGTTCTGGACACAACCCCTAAAATAGAGGTTCTGACTGTACTCCGTTGCATTATAGATTCTGCAACAAACTTGCACATGACACCATCAAAAAAGTTTTTCAATTGGGATTGATTAACCTGTTGGTATAAATACCCAGAGAGAAATACCCAAACGTCTACACATGCGTACTGATATAGAGACATGCGCCCATTGACGATGAAAGGCAAGGCAATGTACTGGCAGAAGTTGATATATGATTTATGTTTTCTTATCAGGCTTCAGCAGTACCCATGCTTTCTGTATGCAAGTCCAGGTGCAGTCACACCTCTGTTGTGTTGTGTTATGCTGTGTCTTTCGTGTCGTGCTGTTCTGTGCTGTGTTGTGACGGGCAGATACGGCCTGTGTAATCAGCCCATATTTATCCAGTCTGGCAGATGGTTGTCTTGGCAGTGCCCTCCACACAGTCACTCCCCAGATCAATACAGACAGCTGGTAATGTCCCCTGTTTAATATCTCCTGCCAGGTTACTATAATGATGTTATTAACACCTAGTGGTTAACAAGATGGACTTTTGATGTAGAGTGGTTGAGTAGCAGTGATGGCAAGCTGTTGTGAGAGGGCTGAGGGCACCCAGAGGGACCAGGAGACAGGTGCTCTCTCTTCAACACTGTTAATCTAGTTACACTAACATTCCTCCTTCGCTTAAATATTGTCTTTAGGCTTGATTTATGATTTAACTGGAAAATTGGAAACAAACTGATGTTTAATCTTGTTAAAAACACACTAACTCAGTTCACTTCAGTTTAGTCTGGGGGTTATTTGTTGATATGGAAATTGCTGCATGTTTATTGCTTCTTCTGTAGTTCCTAGAAAGCAGATAATCTCAAATCGAATTATATTTATTTGTCACATGCGTTGTAAACAACAGGTATAGACTAACAGTGAAATGCTTCCCAACAATGCAGAGAGAACATTTTGAGAAAAATAATAATACATGGAATAAATACACAATTAGTAACAATAACTTAGGGACTGTATGTACGCGGGGTACCAGTACCAAGTCAATGTGCAGTGCTACAAGGATATTGAGGTAGATATGTGTATATACTGTAGGTAGGGATAAACTGACTAGGCAACAGGATATATGGCCACCAAAAATTCTGAAATTTCCATCCCCAACTACAATATTTCCCGTCAAGATAGAACTACCAAAGGAGGATGAGTTGCAATCTACTGCAGAGATAACCTGCAGAGTTATGTCCTACTGTCCAGGTCTGTGCCCAAACAGTTTGAGCTTCTACTCTTAAAAATCCAGAAATAAGTCCCTCACTGTTGCCGTCTGTTACAGCCCCACCTCAGCCCCCAGCTGTGCCCTGGACACCACATGTGGATTTGATTGCCCCCCATCTATCTTCAGAATTTGTACTGTTAGGTGACTTAAACTGGGATTTGCTTGACACCCCGGCTGTCCTTTAATCTAAGATAGATGCCCTCAATCTCACACAAATTATCAAGGAACCTACCAGGTACAACCCCAAATCCGTAAACATGGGTACCATCATAGATATCATCCTAACTAACTTGCCCTCCAAATACACCTCCTCTGTTTTGAACCAGGATCTCAGCGATCACTGCCTGCATTCGAAATGGGTCCCGAACACCCCTTATCACTGTCAAACACTCCCTAAAACACTTCTGCGAGCAGGCCTTTCTAATCGATCTGGCCCGGGTATCCTGGAAGGATATTGACCTCATCCCCTCAGTAGAGGATGCCTGGTTGTTCTTTAAAAGTGCTTTCCTCACCATCCTAAATAAGCATGCCCCATTCAAAAAACTTAGAACTAAGAACAGATATAGCCCCTGGTTCACCCCAGACTTGACTGCCCTTGACCAACACAAAAACATCCTGTGGCGCACTGCATTAGTATTGAATAGCCCCCGCAATATGCAACTTTTCAGGGAAGTCAGGAACCAATATACACAGTCAGTTAGATAAGCAAAGGCTAGCTTTTTCAAACAGACATTTGCATCCTGTAGTACTAATTCCAAAAAGTTCTGGGACACTGCAAAGTCCATGGAGAATAAGAGCATCTCCTCCCAGTTGCCCACTGCATTGAGGCTAGAAAACACTGTCACCACCGATAAATGTACGATAATCAAAAAATGTCAATGACCATTTTGCTACGGCTGGCCATGCTTTCCACCTGGCTACCCCTACCCCGGACAACAGCCCTGTAACCCCCGCTGCAACTTGCCCAAGCCCCCCCCCGCTTCTCCTTCACCCAAATCCAGATAGCTGATGTTCTGAAAGAAGGGGGAGACTCTCTAGACCCAAACTGTTATAGACCTATATCCATCCTGCCCTGCCTTTCTAAAGTCTTCGAAAGCCAAGTTAACAAACAGATCACTGACCACTTCGAATTCCACCGTACCTTCTCTGCTATGCAATCTGGTTTCCGAGCTGGTCACGGGTGCACCTCAGCCACGCTCAAGGTACTAAATGATATCATAACCGCCATCGATAGAAGACAGTACTGTGCAGCCGTCTTCATCGACCTGGCCAAGGCTTTCGACTCTGTCAATCACCGCATTCTTATTGGCAGACTCAACAGCCTTGGTTTCTCAAGTGACTGCCTTGCCTGGTTCTCCAACTACTTCTCAGATAGAGTTCAGTGTGTCAAATCGGAGGGCCTGTTGTCCGGTCCTCTGGCAGTCTCTATGGGGGTGCCACAGGGTTCAATTCTTGGGCCAACTCTATTCTCTATATATATCAACGATGTCGCTCTCGCTGCTGGTGACTCTCTGATCCATCTCTACGCAGACGACACCATTCTGTATACATCTGGCCCCTCTTTGGACACTGGGTTAACTAACCTTCAAACAAGCTTCAATGCCATACAACACTTATTCCATGGCTTCCAACTGCTCTTAAATGCTAGTAAAACTAAATGCATGCTTTTCAATCGAACGCTGTCCGCACCCGCCCACTGGACCATCATCACTACTCTCGACGGGTCTGACATAGAATACGTGGACACCTACAAATACCTAGGCGTCTGGTTAGACTGTAAACTCTCCTTCCAGACTCACATGAATCCTCTCCAATCCAAAATTAAATCTAGAATCGGCTTCCTATTTTGCAACAAAGCCTCCTTCACTCATGCTGCCAAACATGCCCTCGTAAAAACTGACTATCCTACCGATCCTTGACTTCGGCGATGTCATTTACAAAAGAGCCTACAACACTCTACTCAGAAAATTGGATGAAGTCTATCACAGTGCCGTTTTTGTTACCAAAGCCCCATATACTACCCACCACTGCGACCTGTACGCTCTCGTTGGCTGGCCCTCACTACATACTCGTCGACAAACCCACTGGCTCCAGGTCATCTATAAGTCTTTGCTAGGTAAATCTCCGCCTTCTCAGCTCGCTGGTTCTGCTGCCAATGATTGGAACGAATTACAAAAATCACTGAAGCTGGAGACTACCATCTCCCTCAATAACTTTAAGCATCAGTTGTCAGAGCAGCTTACCGATCACTGCACCTGTACCTAGCCCTTCTGTAAAAAGCCTACCCTACTACCTCATCCACATATTTATTATTTTTGCTCATTTGCACTCCAGTATCTCTATTTGCACATCATCATCTGCACATCTATCACTCCAGTGTTAATGCTAATTTGTAATTTACTTCGCCACTACGGCCTATTTATTGTCCTACCTTCCTAACCTTACTACATTTTCACACTCTGTATATATATTTTCTATTGTGTTATTGACTGTACGTTTTGTTTATTCCCATGTATAACTCTGTTGTTGTTTTTGTCGCACTGCTTTGCTTTATCTTGGCCAGGTCGCAGTTGTAAATGAGAACTTGTTCTCAACTGGCCTACCTGGTTAAATAAAGGTGAAATAAAAAAATATAATAAATAGTAGTAGCAATGTATGTGATGAGTCTAAAGAGTTAGTGCAAAATGTGTCAATGCAGTTAGCTATTGGTTAACTATATTAGGCAGTCTTATGGCTTGGGGTACAAGCTGTTCAGTGCCCTGTTGTTTCCAGACTTGGTCCATCAGTACCGCTTGCCATGAGGTAGCAAAGAGAGCAGTTTATGACTTGCGTGACTGGAGTTTTTGACAACTTTTAGGTCTTCCTCTGACACTGCCTGGTATAGAGGTCCTGCATGGCAGGAAACTTGGCCCCAGTGATGTATTCCTTCGTGATGTGGGCACCGAGGAATTTGAAGCTCTAGACCCTCTCCACTACATCCCCATCTAAGTGTTGTGTAATGACCCAGTGCAGGTAAATAAGGTCTCATTTTATCAATATAAACTTCTCCTTACATATGAGACTGTTTTCTCCCTGAGTGGAACCACCTAATAGAAATGTTCTCTGTTTGTATTCAAGTAATGGATTGAGTTTGTGACGTGAAAAACAAAAATATATTAACAAATCATTATCAGATGTTTTGTCCAGGGTTAATTTAGTGTAAAGACAATGCTGCTTGCAAACGTATGCACGCTGAGCAATTATTTACCATTACACCATTCCCCCCACTGAAGTAATTGCAGTTTAATTCCACAGTCAATTACCTTCCCTACTAAGTAGAAGAGTGTGGCCTGGCTTGCGTAATATCAAGTTGATCTGGCTGGTGGAGACCAGAGAGCTGTCAGGAAGTATACGTTCAGATGACAGATTACCCTAAATATCCTTGTTGTTTGGTTATGAACAGCCTTTGGCTTCCTATTCTGATTATTATTGGAAACACAAAGGGACAACTCCTCCGGAACATAGAGTTGTTTACTTGTCAAGGGCAAGAGCTGGAATATTTTTGCAGGCTAGGAGACAACACGCTTTATAAGCTGTAAATTCGATCTCAGCAACCGGACAACCGGACTCAGCAACCGATGGCCAACTCCTAAAAAAAACTCCTCAATCAGTCTCTCAATCTGGGCCAGTGGGCAATGGACAGAACATCCACTGACTGAGAATGAAATGCACTCAGACACAGGGAGAACATGACTGAAAAGGAGGTTGAGGTCACAGTAGATAAAGCCACACATCAGTTCTTTATGAGCCTGTAAAGCAGTGTCTGAGACACAGAGCTGTGAGTGACTTCCGGTGGCAGTGAGCATGGGTGTCTCAAGGTTAATGGGATGACATGATGGGCTGTGAGTAATTCCTCACTACTGGGTAATATAATGGACAGAACCATCTCTACACTCAATGGTCGACTACCTTTAAAAGTTGAGAGTCTATAGGGGGGATGATGATTCAGTGAGGGAAGTCTTGCTACAACAGAACTAACAGAAAATTTTACCTAAACCATGCAGAGCTTTGATTTTTGCATGTCTAGCGCTCATGGTTGTCTCTCATTTTCATTCACGTATTTAGCACAACACCACATTTGTCACACACGATGAACAAAAAAACAGGGTAACTTCACCCAGGAGACCCAAGCATGAAAACTACAGTACATTGGACTCGGCACAACTTCAGAAGTTTACATACACTTAATTAGTATTTGGTAGCATTGCCTTTTAAATTGTTTAACTTGGGTCAATCGTAGCCTTCCACAAGCTTCCCACAATAAGTTGGGTGAATTTTGGCCCATTCCTCCTGACAGAACTGGTGTAACTGAGTCAGGTTTGTAGGCCTCCTTGCTTGCACACACACTTTTTCAGTTCGGCCCAAAAATTTTCTATAGGATTGAGGTCAGGGCTTGATGGCCACTCCAATACCTTGACTTTGTTATTAAGCCATTTTGCCACAACTTTGGAATTATGCTTGGGGTCATTGTCCATTTGGAAGACCCATTTGCGACCAAGCTTTAACTTCCTGACTGATGTCTTGAGATGTTGCTTCAATATAATCACCTAATTTGCACCATAAATGCACCAGTCCCTCCTGCAGCAAAGCAACCCCACAACATGATGCTGCCACCCCCGTGCTTCACGGTTGGGATGGTGTTCTTCGGCTTGAAAGCCTCCGCCTTTTTCATCCAAACATAACAATGGTCATTATGGCCAAACAAATTGCTCCCAAGGATGAACCAGACTTGTGGAAGTCTACAATTATTTTTCTGAGGTCTTGGCTGATTTCCAAGCTGTTTAAAGGCACAGTCAACTTAGTCTATGTAAACTTCTGACCCACTGGAATTGTGATATAGTGAATTATAAGTGAAATAATCTGTCTGTAAACAAATGTTGGAAGAATTAATTGTGTCATGCACAAAGTAGATGCCCTAACCGACTTGCCAAAACCATAGTTTGTTAACATGAAATCTGTGGAGTGGTTGACAAATGAGTTTTAATGACTTCAACCTAAGTTTATGTAAACTTCGAACTTCAACTGCATGTCTAGCCCTAGTCTGGCCACTGTGTGTGCGTGGATGCGTGTGATGGTTGTTCCTTCTGCCCTTTCAATTTTTAACACATAATTTAGCAGAGATGCAGAGAAGCATATTTAGTTTCCTAGGATACAGAAGGATACAGACAACTCAAAAGGTAGGCTTAGATATGCAGAAGAATGTACATATTTTTGACATAGAATTAAGCATAATGATTATGGCTCTAGATTGCAGGAAAAAACTGTTTCAGGTGTTTGAAAAATTCAAAATTATCCAACTTACATATGGGGTGCTTAGCTCCCCTACGGACCACCCCCCTTCAGACATACTCACATACTTGTGTCCCCTCAGATTTCATCATGTGATGATTAGTGCTGGGACATGTTGTAAAGTAATGGTCAACAAGTAGACGATTGAAGACGATGGAGTGTGTGTGTGTGTGTGTGTGTGTGTGTGTGTGCTTGAGTGTATACAGTAGAAGTACTGAGTAGGAAGTAGCAGAATGCATACCCACTCCTTAAACCAAACGACAGACAGTGTTAGAGTAGGCAACCTATTAAAAATGTTTACTTGTTCAAAGAGAAATGCTGAATCCGACAGGCCTCTCCTCCTCTGGCACTCCCTTAACACACTCCCACTTGAAAAGACAGCATAACAAGATCACAACATGAGTACACCTAAATTGGCATGAAGTAATGTTGTTGCTCCACACAGTTTACATCGATTTCAATACAGTTCAATCCTGGACAGTTCAGTTCAGGCTGGAAATAGAGCTCAGGTTTAAAATGAATTGAGTTTTTATCCACCTCCACTCTTATCTCTTGGTTACAGTCGTGTTTAACGACTTTGGCAGCTCTTACAGTTTGCCTGAAACTAACATTAGTCAATGGTCGTGATCATGTGGCTGTCTTTTGAATGTTCCAGCTTCTTTTTTGTTGTTGTTATGTAGATACCTTATGTTTCCTGTTTTCTCTCTCTCTCTTTAGTTCTTGTCCTACATGTGGTTTGAAGAGAAGATTGATGTGTTTGCTCGGTCCACATTAACTTTCCTCTCTTGAGAATATCTTGTGAATATAGATAGAGAGAGGTATACCTGGTTTTTGCCCTAGCAGAGATAAGACCTTTAAGGAGGAGGAAGGGGAGGGTTTTGGCACAATGCAGCTGCTGTCTTATTTCACTAACATTCTTTATTGTGAAGCAGTGGGTCAATTGAGAGAGAAAACAAAGAATCACGTAAGTGTGCTTTAGGGCAGTATTCTACTGGCCATAAGAACATATGGATAATGTGGTTTTGGCATGCTATGGTGTGGTAGAGAGAAAGAGCCCAACATAATTATCCATCACTGTTTGTAAAGTAATTTGACAAGATGCATTTTGTTTAGGCTTTAGAGACACATTATGGAGAAATTATTAGGGCTGTGGCGGTCATGACATTTCGTCAGCTGGTGATTGTCAAGCAAATAATTGCCGGTCTAACAGTAATTTACCGTTAATTAACATAAATACATTTAGCATCTTCTGGCTTCCACGCATAGCCTACAAACCACTGTTGCAGACCCCTTTGGAACATCTACATTTTTAAAAGTCTAATAAATTCATTTAATATAGCCTACACAATCATAATAAATCCATTATTATGTGTACACCACTAGCCTATATATACATATTTCACCATTATTTAACCAGGTCAGTTCAGAAAAAGTTCTCATTTACAACTGCAGCCTGGCCAATACAAAGCAAAGCAGTGCGACAAAAACAACAAAACGAGGTGCACATGGGATAAACAAACGTACAGTCAATAACACAATAGAAAATCTACAGTCGTGGTCAAAAGTTTTGAGAATGACACAAGTATTGGTCTCCACAAAGTTTGCTGCTTCAGTGTTCTTAGATCTGTGTCAGTTGTTACTATGATACACTGAAGTATAATTACAAGTATTCCATAAGTGTCAAAGGCTTTCATTGACAATGACATTCAGTTTATGCAAAGAGTCAATATTTGCAGTGTTGACCCTTCTTTTTCAAGACCTCTGCAAGCCGCCCTGGCATGCTGTCAATTAACTTCTGGGCCACATCCTGACTGATGGCAGGCCATTCTTGCATAATCAATGCTTGGAGTTTGTCAGAAGTTGTGGGTTTTTGTTTGTCCACCCGCCTCTTGAGGATCGACCACAAGTTCTCAATGGGATTATGGTCTGGTGAGCTTCCTGGCCATGGACCCAAAACGTTGATGTTTTGTTCCCAGAGCCACTTAGTTATCACTTTTGCCTTATGGCAAGGTGCTTCATCATGCTGGAAAAGGCATTGGTCGTCAGCAAACTGTTCTTGGATGGTTGGGAGAAGTTGCTCTAGGACAGGATTCGGCAACCTTTTTGATATGAAGTGCCCTTTTCAAAATTTATTGTTTATTAGTGTGCCATGTCAACATTAAGTTTAATTATGACATCACATCAAAAGTTTAATATCCAGGGAATCTGTAGTTTTATTCCATAGCAACATTTGATAACATTTAGTTCCCATAATCAGGACATTGTAATTATAAACGGAGTATGATACAAGGCTGCCATCCTTATAAAAACATCAACATCTGAGTTGAAATCATTAACCTTACCAACATTACACCAATCTTTTTTATCATCTTAAATTTCACTCAGTTATAATGGCAGTAAATGTCAAAACAGGAGAATTAAGAGTAACAGACATATGAGAACTGTACAATAATGCTGTGTAATGATAATAAAGACGGAAGCAATAGCAAGTTCAATGAAGGTTTATTAAATAGAAGTTCACTCAGGAATTCAGAATAGTCAGGAGGGTCAAAAAATTGTCAGCTTTCCAACAAAAGCAGCCCATGTGTCATACATGTCCAAAACGGTTTGCCCTGCACCTTGCAGGCGGAGATTTAGCTCGTTGAGGTGTCCCGTAATGTCCGTGAGAAACATACGTTTCACAACCCATTCCTCGTCCTGCAGTTCGGGATAGTCTTTATAGCATCAAAGCAGCTGACAAACCGCTCCAAAACTTTCCCGCAGCTTAGCCACCTGACTGCTGTGTGGAGAGGGGTATCTTTGTATGCTCAGTTAATTTCCTCGAGCAGAGATGTGAACTGTCGGTGTGTTAGAGCAGATCGCTTAACTATGAAGTTAACAACTTTCACCACTGTAGCCATAACCTCATTAAGATCTGAATTTGACATTTTTGCACAAAGATTTTCTTGGTGTATTATGCAGTGAAGTTTCATGATGGGGTGACCAACTTGTTCCTCGATTAATGTGACTGCTCCCCGCTGTTTCCCGACCATGGCGGGGGCACCATCTGTTGTCACTGCAAAAATCTTGCTAATGTCATTTTGAGGAGCGAGGGATTTTGTTGGTTCAGGCATTGGCTTTAAGCAACATAGTTCCTCTCTTACAGTCACATCACCGTATCTTGCCACGACTGCCAAACGTGGTATGTCATTTACATCCACACTCTCATCAAGTGCAACGCTAAATACCATGGCTTCTTTCAAACCGCCTGTCTGCTGCGCTCTTACGTTTTCTGCCATTTCTTCGATGCGTCGTTCAACACTTCTGGCAGATATGGGAATGTCTTTTATTCTTGATTTTATTGTCTCTTTGTTTGGTAAGCCATAAAACAAAACATCTGAGCTATAGATAAAAGCCTCCTTTATATATTCGCCATCAGTGAATGGCTTTCCCCGTTTTGCAATGCAATTAGCAATGTGATAGCTTGCTTCGGTAGCATGATCTTTGGCCGTGGCGAAGACTTCAAGTGTGTTAGCTTGCTTCCCATACCTGGACACGGCACATTTGATCGATTCAGCCTTGTCTGCCACATCCTTGAATGTTTTCTCATGCTTGGTTTTAACACTCGATGTTCGGCAAACAACATTTTCAAGACATAACGTGCACACAGCACGGTCCTTCTGAAACACAAGACCCCACTCGTCTGTCCATGAGGGCTGGAATGCCGACATACCGCTATCAAGCCCGCTCTGCCAGCAGCGTTACTATAGTAACGCGTCAGCCTACTAGCCAATCAGAGCAGAGGCAGAGTAGGGTGGGTCTCATAGATATTGTCACGGTGCGCATTAATGGGACGATACACGGAGCGCTGATGGAGTGTCATTCCTCTTTTATTTAATGAGATGTCCTCCCGAAGCATTAAATAAACAGACGGAGATGACTAAATAAACCAAAACCACGATTACAAAACAAAACACAGTGACTTACTTGCTTTCTGAAACACGAAGCAGACAAGCAGGAAACAATGATCCACACACAGGTGGATTTGTGCAGATCTTAAATACTATCCCCAATCAGAGACAACGCTATACAGCTGTCTCTGATTGGGGATGATAATCTCCCTAATAGAAGTGTGAGGACTTGGTTGTGTGCCTCTCAACCTCCCCTAGGTGGGGGTAAGAGGCCTTATCACAACCAAGCCCTCACAGTACCCCCCCCTAAGGTGCGGACTCCCGATCGCACACATACAATCCCCCCTCTCCTGAAAGAAAAAATGTCCAAAACTAGGGGGGACATGGCGGGGTACTGAGGTGGTTGCTGGTGGGGGCTCCGGTTCCGGGCGTGGCACAGGCTGTGAGAGTAGCTTTCCTCCTACCTCTCCGTTGCACGCCCGGTCCGGTCCGGACCCCGGCGCGGTGGTTCCCCCCTCAGTACTCCCGCCATTCACCAAGTCCTGTCTGGACCCTGGTGCGGGAGCCCTCGACCCTGGAGAGGGGCTGACAACCGGCCCCGGACTGGGCACCGGTGGAGCGGACTGCTCCGGCACTGGAGCGACGCAGATGACCGGCCCCGGACTGGGCACCGGTGGAGCGGACTGCTCCGTCAATGGAGCGACGTAGACGACCGGCCCCGGACTGGGCACCGGTGGAGCGGACTGCTCCGGTACTGGAGCGGTGCAGACGACCGGCCCCGGACTGGGCACCGGTGGAGCGGACTGCTCCGGCACTGGAGCGACGCAGACGACCGCCCCGGACTGGGCACCGGTGGAGCGGACTGCTCCGGCACTGGAGCGAAGCAGACGACCGGCCCTGGACTGGGCACCGGTGGAGGAGGCTCCAGGCCTTGAGCTGTGGCTGGAGGCTCCGGGCTGCTGACCTTCGCTGGAGGTGGCGGAACGCTGACCTTCGCTGGAGGTGGCGGAACGCTGACCCTCGCTGGAGGTGGCGGGGCGCTGACCTTCGCTGGAGGTGGCGGGGCGCTGACCTTCGCTGGAGGTGGCGGGGCGCTGACCTTCGCTGGAGGTGGCGGGGCGCTGACCTTCGCTGGAGGTGGCGGGGCGCTGACCTTCGCTGGAGGTGGCGGGGCGCTGACCTTCGCTGGAGGTGGCGTGGCGCTGACCTTCGCTGGAGGCCTCGGGCTGCTGACCTTCACTGGAGGCCTCGGGCTGCTGACCTTCACTGGAGGCCTCGGGCTGCTGACCTTCACTGGAGGCCTCGGGCTGCTGACCTTCACTGGAGGCCTCGGGCTGCTGACCTTCACTGGAGGTCTCGGGCTGCTGACCTTCACTGGAGGCCTCGGGCTGCTGACCTTCTCTGGAGACCTCGGGCTGTTGACCTTCTCTGGGGGTCTCGGGCTGCTGACCTTCTCCGGAGGTCTCGGGCTGCTGACCTTCACCGGAGGCCTCGGGGTGCTGACCTTCACAGGAGGCCTCGGGCTGCTGACCTTCTCCGGAGGTCTCGGGCTGCTGACCTTCTCCGGAGGTCTCGGGCTGCTGACCTTCACAGGAGGCCTCAGGCTGCTGACCTTTACAGGAGACCTCAGGCTGCTGACCGTCACAGGAGGCCTCGGGCTGCTGACCTTCTCCGGAGACCTCAGGCTGGATGCCATGCCCACCCTGGGCACCGACGCAGAGGTGGTCTTCAGCCCTGCAGCTGGTCTGGCTGTCGGCCCCAGACTGGGCACCGACACGCTATGGAGCTCCTGCTCCACAGCGGGACTGAACGTCGTGCCCACCCTGGGCACCAACGCAGAGATGGTTTCCAGCCCTCTGGTGGGGCTGGCTGTCGGCCCCAGACTGGGCACCGACACGCTATGGAGCTCCTGCTCCACAGCGGGGCTGAACGTCGTGCCCACCCTGGGCACCGACGCAGAGATGGTTTCCAGCCCTCTGGTGGGGCTGGCTGTCGGCCCCAGACTGGGCACCGACACGCTATGGAGCTCCTGCTCCACAGCGGGGCTGAACGTCGTGCCCACCCTGGGCACCGACGCGGAGAGGGTTTCCAGCCCTGTGGTTGGGCTGGCTGTCGGCCCCAGACTGGGCACCGACACGCTATGGAGCTCCAGCTCCACAGCGGGACTGAACGTCGTGCCCACTCTGGGCACCGACGCAGAGATGGTATCCAGCCCTGTGGTTGGACTGGCTGTCGGCCCCAGGCTGGGCACCGACGCGCTATGGAGCTCCAGCTCCACAGCGGGACTGAACGTCGTGCCCACCCTGGGCACCGACGCAGAGATGGTTTCCAGCCCTGTGGTTGGGCTGGCTGTCGGCCCCAGACTGGGCACCGACGCGCTATGGAGCTCCTGCTCCACAGCGGGACTGAACGTCGTGCCCACTCTGGGCACCGACGCAGAGATGGTCTCCAACCACAGAGCTGTGCTGGCGACCGTCGTTGTAGCCTCCGTGCGAGGAGTAGGCACGGGGCGTACAGGACTGGGGAAACGCACCAGTGATCTGATGCGAGGCGCTGGCACGGGTCGCGCCGGGCTGGGGAAACGCACCGTTTGTCTAGTGCGTGGAGCGGGCGCGGGCCGTACCGGGCTGGGGAAACGCACCATAGGGCTGGTGCGTGGAGCTGGCACGGGTCGCGCCGGGCTGGGGAAACGCACCGTTTGGCTGGTGCGTGGAGCAGGCGCGGGCCGTACCGGGCTGGGGAAACGCACCGTTGGGTTGGTGCGTTTAGCTGGTACGGGACGCACCGGGCTAGTGTTGCGCACCGATGGTGTGGTGCGCTGAGTCGGTCTCCTCTTCCTCCGACTCTGGACCGGCGCTGGAGGCACCGGACTGGGAACTGGCGCTGGAGCACGACTGTCCCTGTCGTGCCTACTCCACCGCCAATCCCCATCCTGTGAGGGCTCCTCCGGGAACCCCCACGAGTGAGGGAACAGAAGCACATCGTCGTCGTCTTCCTCCGACTCCTCTCTGTACTCCTGCTCCCACGGCTGTAGGGGCTCCTCCTGGAACCCCCACGAGTGCAGTGGTCGGGGCTCTTCTCCCTCGATCCCCGACCACCCCCATAGCCCCCCCCCCAAAATCAGTTTGAGGGGTTTTCTGGGCTCCAGGCTGGTCCTCAACTCTAGCCCGGTGACGTGTCCTCCGTCTCCGGCGCCTCGGCTGCTCCGGACCCCAGCCTTCCTCCACCGAGCGATAATAAGAGTGTTCCTCCTCGGTAATTTTCCCCATACCGAGGAGGATATCTCCTAACGTTATTCCCCGTTGCGTCCCAGGGTGGTGGATCATTCTGTCACGGTGCGCATTAATGGGACGATACACGGAGCGCTGATGGAGTGTCATTCCTCTTTTATTTAATGAGATGTCCTCCCGAAGCATTAAATAAACAGACGGAGATGACTAAATAAACCAAAACCACGATTACAAAACAAAACACAGTGACTTACTTGCTTTCTGAAACACGAAGCAGACAAGCAGGAAACAATGATCCACACACAGGTGGATTTGTGCAGATCTTAAATACTATCCCCAATCAGAGACAACGCTATACAGCTGTCTCTGATTGGGGATGATAATCTCCCTAATAGAAGTGTGAGGACTTGGTTGTGTGCCTCTCAACCTCCCCTAGGTGGGGGTAAGAGGCCTTATCACAACCAAGCCCTCACAGTACCCCCCCCTAAGGTGCGGACTCCCGATCGCACACATACAATCCCCCTCTCCTGAAAGAAAAAATGTCCAAAACTAGGGGGGACATGGCGGGGTACTGAGGTGGTTGCTGGTGGGGGCTCCGGTTCCGGGCGTGGCACAGGCTGTGAGAGTAGCTTTCCTCCTACCTCTCAGTTGCACGCCCGGTCCGGTCCGGACCCCGGCGCGGTGGTTCCCCCCTCAGTACTCCCGCCATTCACCAAGTCCTGTCTGGACCCTGGTGCGGGAGCCCTCGACCCTGGAGAGGGGCTGACAACCGGCCCCGGACTGGGCACCGGTGGAGCGGACTGCTCCGGCACTGGAGCGACGCAGATGACCGGCCCCGGACTGGGCACCGGTGGAGCGGACTGCTCCGTCAATGGAGCGACGTAGACGACCGGCCCCGGACTGGGCACCGGTGGAGCGGACTGCTCCGGTACTGGAGCGGTGCAGACGACCGGCCCCGGACTGGGCACCGGTGGAGCGGACTGCTCCGGCACTGGAGCGACGCAGACGACCGCCCCGGACTGGGCACCGGTGGAGCGGACTGCTCCGGCACTGGAGCGAAGCAGACGACCGGCCCTGGACTGGGCACCGGTGGAGGAGGCTCCAGGCCTTGAGCTGTGGCTGGAGGCTCCGGGCTGCTGACCTTCGCTGGAGGTGGCGGAACGCTGACCTTCGCTGGAGGTGGCGGAACGCTGACCCTCGCTGGAGGTGGCGGGGCGCTGACCTTCGCTGGAGGTGGCGGGGCGCTGACCTTCGCTGGAGGTGGCGGGGCGCTGACCTTCGCTGGAGGTGGCGGGGCGCTGACCTTCGCTGGAGGTGGCGTGGCGCTGACCTTCGCTGGAGGCCTCGGGCTGCTGACCTTCACTGGAGGCCTCGGGCTGCTGACCTTCACTGGAGGCCTCGGGCTGCTGACCTTCACTGGAGGCCTCGGGCTGCTGACCTTCACTGGAGGCCTCGGGCTGCTGACCTTCACTGGAGGTCTCGGGCTGCTGACCTTCACTGGAGGCCTCGGGCTGCTGACCTTCTCTGGAGACCTCGGGCTGTTGACCTTCTCTGGGGGTCTCGGGCTGCTGACCTTCTCCGGAGGTCTCGGGCTGCTGACCTTCACCGGAGGCCTCGGGGTGCTGACCTTCACAGGAGGCCTCGGGCTGCTGACCTTCTCCGGAGGTCTCGGGCTGCTGACCTTCTCCGGAGGTCTCGGGCTGCTGACCTTCACAGGAGGCCTCAGGCTGCTGACCTTTACAGGAGACCTCAGGCTGCTGACCGTCACAGGAGGCCTCGGGCTGCTGACCTTCTCCGGAGACCTCAGGCTGGATGCCATGCCCACCCTGGGCACCGACGCAGAGGTGGTCTTCAGCCCTGCAGCTGGTCTGGCTGTCGGCCCCAGACTGGGCACCGACACGCTATGGAGCTCCTGCTCCACAGCGGGACTGAACGTCGTGCCCACCCTGGGCACCAACGCAGAGATGGTTTCCAGCCCTCTGGTGGGGCTGGCTGTCGGCCCCAGACTGGGCACCGACACGCTATGGAGCTCCAGCTCCACAGCGGGACTGAACGTCGTGCCCACTCTGGGCACCGACGCAGAGATGGTATCCAGCCCTGTGGTTGGACTGGCTGTCGGCCCCAGGCTGGGCACCGACGCGCTATGGAGCTCCAGCTCCACAGCGGGACTGAACGTCGTGCCCACCCTGGGCACCGACGCAGAGATGGTTTCCAGCCCTGTGGTTGGGCTGGCTGTCGGCCCCAGACTGGGCACCGACGCGCTATGGAGCTCCTGCTCCACAGCGGGACTGAACGTCGTGCCCACTCTGGGCACCGACGCAGAGATGGTCTCCAACCACAGAGCTGTGCTGGCGACCGTCGTTGTAGCCTCCGTGCGAGGAGTAGGCACGGGGCGTACAGGACTGGGGAAACGCACCAGTGATCTGATGCGAGGCGCTGGCACGGGTCGCGCCGGGCTGGGGAAACGCACCGTTTGTCTAGTGCGTGGAGCGGGCGCGGGCCGTACCGGGCTGGGGAAACGCACCATAGGGCTGGTGCGTGGAGCTGGCACGGGTCGCGCCGGGCTGGGGAAACGCACCGTTTGGCTGGTGCGTGGAGCAGGCGCGGGCCGTACCGGGCTGGGGAAACGCACCGTTGGGTTGGTGCGTTTAGCTGGTACGGGACGCACCGGGCTAGTGTTGCGCACCGATGGTGTGGTGCGCTGAGTCGGTCTCCTCTTCCTCCGACTCTGGACCGGCGCTGGAGGCACCGGACTGGGAACTGGCGCTGGAGCACGACTGTCCCTGTCGTGCCTACTCCACCGCCAATCCCCATCCTGTGAGGGCTCCTCCGGGAACCCCCACGAGTGAGGGAACAGAAGCACATCGTCGTCGTCTTCCTCCGACTCCTCTCTGTACTCCTGCTCCCACGGCTGTAGGGGCTCCTCCTGGAACCCCCACGAGTGCAGTGGTCGGGGCTCTTCTCCCTCGATCCCCGACCACCCCCATAGCCCCCCCCCCAAAATCAGTTTGAGGGGTTTTCTGGGCTCCAGGCTGGTCCTCAACTCTAGCCCGGTGACGTGTCCTCCGTCTCCGGCGCCTCGGCTGCTCCGGACCCCAGCCTTCCTCCACCGAGCGATAATAAGAGTGTTCCTCCTCGGTAATTTTCCCCATACCGAGGAGGATATCTCCTAACGTTATTCCCCGTTGCGTCCCAGGGTGGTGGATCATTCTGTCACGGTGCGCATTAATGGGACGATACACGGAGCGCTGATGGAGTGTCATTCCTCTTTTATTTAATGAGATGTCCTCCCGAAGCATTAAATAAACAGACGGAGATGACTAAATAAACCAAAACCACGATTACAAAACAAAACACAGTGACTTACTTGCTTTCTGAAACACGAAGCAGACAAGCAGGAAACAATGATCCACACACAGGTGGATTTGTGCAGATCTTAAATACTATCCCCAATCAGAGACAACGCTATACAGCTGTCTCTGATTGGGGATGATAATCTCCCTAATAGAAGTGTGAGGACTTGGTTGTGTGCCTCTCAACCTCCCCTAGGTGGGGGTAAGAGGCCTTATCACAACCAAGCCCTCACAGATATACACAGGTTGCGCAACTGTGAACGTTGTCATTTGGCATGCGGATGAGAGAGTGCTTCAGCATTTCAACCATGATTTCAACACATCAATAACTCTCTTCAACACATTGCCATCGTGCCATTGGTTAAGGTACCGCGTGCCTAAGGTTGCTGACGCTTGCTCTAGGAGGATGTGTTGGTACCATTCTTTATTCATGGGTGTGTTCTTAGGCAAAACTGTGAGTGAGCCCACTCCCTTGGCTGAGAAGCAACCCCACACATGAATGGTCTCAGGATGCTTTACTGTTGGCATGACACAGGACTGATGGTAGCGCTCACCTTGTCTTCTCCGGACAAGGTGTTTTCCGGATGGCCCAAACAATCGGAAAGGGGATTCATCAGAGAAAATGACTCTACCCCAGTCATCAGCAGTCCAAACCCTGTACCTTTTGCAGAATATCAGTCTGTCCCTGATGTTTTTCCTGGAGAGAAGTGGCTTCTTTGCTGCCCTTCTTGACACCAGGCCATCCTCCAAAAGTCTTCGCCTCACTGTGCGTGCAGATGCACTCACACCTGCCTGCTGCCATTCCTGAGCGAGCACTGGTGGTGCCCCAATCCCGCAGCTGAATCAACTTTAGGAGATGGTCCTGGTGCTTGCTGGACTTTCTTGGGAGCCCTGACGCCTTCTTCACAACAATTGAACCTCTCTCCTTGAAGTTCTTGATGATCCGATAAATGGATGATTTAGGTGCATGGTTACCTGCAGCAATATCCTTGCATGTGAAGCCCTTTTTGTACAAAGCAATGATGACGGCACGTGTTTCCTTGCAGGTAACCATGTTTGACAGAGGAAGAACAATGATTTCAAGCACCACCCTCCTTTTCAAGTTTCCAGTCTGTTATTCTGACTAAATCAGCATGACAGAGTGATCTCCAGCCTTGTCCTCGTCAACACTCTCACCTGTGTTAACGAGACAATTACTGACATGATGGCAGCTAGTCCTTTTGTGGCAGGGCTGAAATGCAGTGGAAATGTTTTTCGGGGGATTAAGTTCATTTTCATGGCAAAGAGGGACTTTGCAATTAATTGCAATTCATCTGATCACTCTTCATGACATTCTGGAGTATATGCAAATTGCCATCATCAACACTGAGGCAGCAAACTTTGTGGAGACCAATACAGCTGATGCTTAAAGTTATTGAGGGAGATGGTAGTATCCAGCTTCAATGATTTTTGCAATTCGTTCCAGTCATTGGCAGCAGAGAACTGGAAGGAATGGCAGCCAAAGGTGGTGTTGGCTTTGGGGATGACTAGTGAAATATACCTGCTGGAGTGCATGCTACGGGTGGGTGTTGCTATGGTGACCAGCGAGCTGAGATAAGGCAGGGATTTACCTAGTAAAGACTTATAGATGGCCTGGAGCCAGTGGGTTTGGCGACAAATATGTAGTGAGGGCCAGCCAACGAGAGAGTACAGGTCGCAGTGGTGGGTAGTATATGGGGCTTTGGTAACAAAACGGATGGCACTGTGATAGACTACATCCAATTTGCTGAGTAGAGTGTTGGAGGCTATTTTGTAAATTACATTGCCGAAGTCAAGGATCGGTAGGATAATCTACTATCCCCCATATTACAAAAGTTGTAAAAATGATCTTCCCCAAACTTTAAACTCAAGCTCTGCGTTTGTATGCCAGTTAGGCTCTACACCTGGGTTTTTAAAGCAGATTAATGTGCTTAATTTTAAGAAGTTATTTGTCCACTTTATAGGCCTATGGGCTAGGCTACATGAGGCTTGCGACTATGCATGCGCTGTTTCTTGCCTTACTGAACACAAGCTGGGCATCATTAATCATAATATTCACAAGTGATAGGTTAATATTGTCACCTATCAAAATATTATTGATTTAATCTTGTCTTTACATATGCTAAATAATATATGTGTGAAATTTGTTTTGATGTAGAATGGACCATTATCATGCACCTGTCTCGAAATATACATGTCATTATCCACTTAAATAGCAAATTGAGGACACTTTTCCCGTAGTTCATTTTCATGCCAGCCAGGAAGGCTATAACCCTGTTGTAAAGAGAAGCAATGTGCTTAATATTAGGAAAGTTGAGAAATAAATATAGTAGGCCTAGCCTATAGGAAGCTGATGGGATCCTCCTCTTTTTAATCGAGGCCTTCACTCACGCAATTGCATAGCCTGTAGAAATGTCCGCAACATGAACTCAGGGCTCTTATTATGTGTTTGATTCGATTTTCAATTACATTTGCATTGATGTTAGAGTGATTAGAGGGACAATTGAGTGCTGAGTACTAGGCAGTTTGCAAGTTTGATTTGGAGGATGATGGAGACAACAGGGGAAAGAGCCTCAGATCCACAAATTCCCTTCCACCAGGTGGCTGAGGAGATATGTTGGCACGACTGCCATATTGCATCTCCATCCCAAACCCCTTGCTTGGAATTGTACTTCGCCAGATTGCCAATACCCTTGCCCTCATCCAGACCAAGGTGGCGAGACACGGAAGTGATGACACCATAGGCCTTGTTGATCTCTGCACCAGACAGGATGATCTTGCCAGCATACTTGGGGTCCAACATGTACGCTGCAGCGTGTATGGGCTCTTGACGGGGCTGTCCATATCGGCAGACTGTGATATGGCCATTTCTTGGAGAGACTCCTTCCCCTCCAGGAGACTGTCAAACATGATGACAACACCACCCCAAAGGGTGTTTCTGGGCTGCTTCGATGTGGTGCTCTTATTCTTCTCACTTTGCTTGGTGAGGTAGATTGCTGCTATAACTTGATGACCCTTTACTTACCTAACCATTTCCTTGGTTCTCCATTGTTTTCAGTGCCATGATGTCCTTGAGGAGCAGATTCACCAGTGCAAATACCTTCTGTGGTCCAAGGTCATTGATGACTGCCTTCAGCTCATCTGCAATGTAGAGACCGGTATGCCTGTTGTGTCTGTGCTCTTGTAGAATACTGGATGAGTGGTGGAGATTATGTAGTTAATTAGTGTGGTGGTAATGGTAAAATGCACAGATGGAATGTCACTTCTTCTAGGCCATTATATTTCGCACAACAACACCGTGGGGATTAGACAGAGTCCTTTAGACATTAGTATTATGTTGCTAATGTCCATAAATCATTTTACCATCTTGTCCCCTGTGCTGAGAACTGTGACACATCACCTAGTCCTACAGTACTGTAAGTGTATGTTTTCCTCATAAGCAACATTGAATGTAGCTTCCTCCCGATCACTTTCAATGCTTCATTCCAAGTCTGGATAATCCACAGATCTGAGTTGATCAAGAATATCTGTCCTCAAAAATGCAACCAAGCATCTCTGAGCCATAAAGAACCTAACCCTCGCTGAAGATAAAATCTCTAGATTTGGCTTTAAATCTATAATCAGAGTCTCAGAAAATTTGGCAGGGGAGCGTCTCATCAGCAACCCTCTGCAACATCCAGTAATTGAACATTAACTCGGTATCCAAACTCATCAGCACTTTTGGAGGGAAAATGGATGGACGGTTTACTCGGCCTGTGTGTGATTTGAGCCAAATGTTTGAGCCAAACCTTCAAAAGATCTGAGACTAAAGGAAATCACGTGTGTGTGTGTGTGTGTGTGTGTGTGTGTGTGTGTGTGTGTGTGTGTGTGTGTGTGTGTCCCTCCATATACAGTGGGGAGAACAAGTATTTGATACACTGCCGATTTTGCAGGTTTTCCCACTTACAAAGCATGTAGAAGTCTGTAATTTTTATCATAGGTACTCAGGTAGGCTGGTGACCTGGGCCCACCAATCCCCAGCGACTGGACACCCGGGGGTGGCGAGAACACTGGAAGTGCTCCGGGCGAAGTACTGGTGGCCTGGCATGGGGAGGACTGTGCGTCACTATGGCCAGTCTTGCTCCATCTGCGCACGGTCCAAGGCGTCAAGACAGGCTCCCGCAGGGAAGCTCCAGCCACTACCGGTGCCTCAGAGGCCTTGGTCCCATCTGGAATTGGACTTTGTCACCGATCTGTCCCGGTCAGGGGGACATACGACCATCTTGGTGATCGTGGACAGGTTCTCCAAGATGGTTAGTTCGAGCCGGTCTTCAGGATGTATGGAGTTCCGGAGGACATTGTCTCCGACCGTGGGCCCCAATTCACCTCTCGGGTCTGGAAGGCGTTCCTGTCCCAGCTGGGGGTCACGGTCAGCCTCACATGAAGTTTCATGCGGAGCTACTGTCTTGACAGGCCAGGTGAGTGGTCACGCTTTCTTCCCTGGTCAGAGTACGCCCAGAACTCCCTGTGCCAGTCCTCTACAGGTTTAACACCGTTCCAGGCCGTCCTGGGCCGGCTGCCTCCTTTATGTACTTGGACAGGTACCGAACCCAGTGACGTGCCATCTGTGGAGGACTGGTTTCCATCTGCAGAGGAGGTATGGTCCGCCACCCACATCCGCCCGGGGGACAGAGTGTGGCTCTCCACGCGGGACCTCCCTCTCCGTCTGCCGCAAGTTGAGCCCCCGGCATGTGGGGCCATTAAGGTCCTCCAGAAGGTCAATGACGTGTCAGTTAACCTCCAACTGCCCATCCCTTATTCTAACATCTCTCCCACTTTCCATGTCTCTCTCCTCAGACAGGTGGTTCCTGGTCTGCTGGGGGGAGCCGGCCCTGCTGCGGTGCCTCCGCCTCCGGTGGAGGTGGACGGAGGCCCAGCATATAGAGTGGAGACTGTGTTGGACTGCAGCTGCGTCCGGGCGGTGGACATCTGCGACCCGTCGCTGATGACTGAGTTCCACACACACCACCCGGACCTGCCGGCCCCTCGACGTCCAAGTCACCGACGAGTGGAGCTGCGCCTTTGAGGGGGGGGGGGGTACTGTCACGTCCATGCCAACTACCTCGACAGGGCTCCTCCCGCCCCGGCGCTCCGGCTTGCCGGTGTACTAACCCCCGGCATGAGGACGATGGCAGCCTTATCCAAGCACCCATCACCTGCTTCACATTCCCCTGATTCCACCCGCCCACACACACACCGGTTCCCATTCACCCCATTACACTCCATATTTATGTTTCCCTTCCCCGTGTGTAGGGGTGGATTATCGTCGTTGTGCTACGCATGTTATTCTTTATTAAATATAACGCTTTCTCTATTCTTTTTTTAAGCCTCGCATTCGTTACAGTGTGATAATGAATGGAAAATAGTGAAATCAAAGAATGGAACAAAACGAGCAAAAGTTGTAGTGGAAGACAAGGACAAGGTCCAATAATGGCGATTCATTTGGGAAATCCATTTGTAATATCGAGGACTGTGAAGAAAGCAGTGGGAAAGGTGAATTCAATCAAGGTGACTAAAAGCAGCCTTGTTTTGGTTAATTGTGTTGATGAAGAACAGAAGAATCATGCACTGTATGATATTGAATAATCTGTGAATGGAAAATGTTGCAACTGTGGTGGGGATCATACTCCGGACTTCTTTGAGTGCCCTGTTAGGGTGAAGGAGGTTGAGGTGTCAAGGATCAGGGCTGCGCAGTGGATCTCCTATGTGGAGGGGCAAGAGGCAACAGTGTCGAAGATATGGTGGTGGATGCATTGCAACCAGTTTCTAGTGTTTTAAGTCAATCGGGTGATCTGGATACATTCATTGTGAAGAAGGTGGATTTTGTGACATTTATAGCCACAGTGATTAATTGTACAGCACAAGTGTCTAAGAAGTCCAAGAAGCTGGATATTTACATTTACATTCTAGTCATTTAGCAGATGCTCTTATCCAGAGCGACTTACAGTTAGTTAGTGCATAGATGTTAATACTTTCGTTTTTTTTTCGTACGGATATCATTAAATCTACAGCTGAGAGTTTTTTGGGGCTCCAAGACTTCATGGCAGAAGTAAGGACTTTTGTTGCTAGGAAATGTCCCACCCTCACAGGAGGCTTCTGAGCCTGTGTTGGGACCTAATTAGAGTTAGGTTTTTACAGAAAAGCAGGTTGATTTTGTTTAATTCATTTCTTTTTTTGGTAGTTTGTATGATATTTTATTTATTTTTAACAAAAAATGTTCAATTTTGGGATACTTATTATCGACCCGCACAGTAGGTGGCGGAATTTACATTTAATTGTTGCGAAGGCCATTATACCATTGAAGAAGAAGAAGCACCATGAACAGACGTCATCGTCCCGGAAGTGTGCGTTTGCTACGAAAATAAATATACGCGGGATTATTCAATGAAGCAAAGATAATCGTCACAGAGTTTCTTAATTATTTCCCGAATTTGGTTTAGCTAACCAAAACTGTAAGATACTAACTAATGTTAATCAAGAACTGTCATCATGGCCAATTTGAATGAAGCGGATTTACCACCAAATCTGACTTGCCTCAAAGTAAGTGCTGGTTCAAAACGAATCCCACATCGACAAGCTAACACTAGTTAGCTATCTAGCTAACTATTTTCGCAAAATAGACTAGCAAAGTAGTCTAAACCCATGTTAGCAAGCGAGTACAACATATGTGTCAGACAGTTAGCTAGCTAGCTACCCTTGCTTTTATTGTTTTGCCTTTTTAAACATGCATACAGCTAGCTAATTTAGTTAGCCAAGTAGTGTATAACAATCATGTCAATGTGTAGATCCTTTTAGTATGTCAATGTGATGCTCACCATGGAACTATCATACCTGACAGTATTCTTTCTATAATGCAGAATGTTGATACCATTCTCCGATGTCCCATTTGTTTCGAATTCCTGAATATCGCAATGATGACCAAGTGCTCTCACAACTGTAAGATACCCGGATATTGTCGACACCAACTATTTATTCGTTTTCAAAAATGTTTTATAGGTGTACCGTTAGGTGTAGGCTATAGAAGATTACAACACTTGTCTCATAACAATACTGTATCCACACCTGATTATATGCATTTCTCATTACAGTCTGCTCTTTGTGCATAAGACAATATCTGTCCTACAAATTACAATGTCCAGTATGCAATTCAGTAAGTATGATGGCAGTGAATGCACTACATTATGACAATAAAGCTGTCTTTCAAATTGAATCTGTTTAGGTGGCTTGAACCGTTCAAAATCAGACAATCATGTATTTTTCTCTATTTTAGCCTACAACAGAACAGGACCTAAGAAACAACCGGATACTGGATGAACTGGTCACAAACTTTGAATCTGCAAGGTACCTATTGTGTATTAAATACTCACATGATATGCTGGTAGAAAAACAGAGAAACAGAGAAATTGAGAAAAAATCCATAATGTATCTAGCCTATATCTTGAAGCATCTATTCAGGCAAGATGCAGCTCAACTGAGCCTTGATAACCGTGCCTACCAATACCATAGCTGAACTCCCAATTCATAATAGAGAAACTACAACCCTTTGTATTTTCAAAAGGCCACCACGTTCAGTGTTTCAAGGTTGAATCTGAAATTTTGTCTGCCGGTTATTGTCATGCAAAAGACTGCAGGTCTCACGGTAATTGACCATTCATTAACAAACACGTTTAGCATCTCCAGGCCTCCATGCATACAAGCAGCTGAGGCGCACTTTTGGAACATTTACAGTGGGGAGAACAAGTATTTGATACACTGCCGATTTTGCAGGTTTTCCTACTTACAAAGCATGTAGAGTTCTGTAATTTTTATCATAGGTACTCTTCAACTGTGAGTGACGGAATCTAAAACAAAAATCCAGAAAATCACATTGTATGATTTTTAAGTAATTCATTTGCATTTTATTGCATGACATAAGTATTTGATACATCAGAAAAGCAGAACTTAATATTTGGTACAGAAACCTTTGTTTGCAATTACAGATAGATAGATAGGTACTTTATTGATCCCCCGGGGGGGAAATTTCATCGAGATCATACGTTTCCTGTAGTTCTTGACCAGGTTTGCACACACTGCAGCAGGGATTTTGGCCCACTCCTCCATACAGACCTTCTCCAGATCCTTCAGGTTTCGGGGCTGTCGCTGGGCAATACGGACTTTCAGCTCCCTCCAAAGATTTTCTATTGGGTTCAGGTCTGGAGACTGGCTAGGCCACTCCAGGACCTTGAGATGCTTCTTACGGAGCCACTCCTTAGTTGCCCTGGCTGTGTGTTTCGGGTCGTTGTCATGCTGGAAGACCCAGCCACGACCCATCTTCAATGCTCTTACTGAGGGAAGGAGGTTGTTGGCCAAGATCTCGCGATACATGGCCCCATCCATCCTCCCCTCAATACGGTGCAGTCGTCCTGTCCCCTTTGCAGAAAAGCATCCCCAAAGAATGATGTTTCCACCTTCATGCTTCACGGTTGGGATGGTGTTCTTGGGGTTGTACTCATCCTTTTTCTTCCTCCAAACACGGCGAGTGGAGTTTAGACCAAAAAGCTCTATTTTTGTCTCATCAGACCACATGACCATCTCCCATTCCTCCTCTGGATCATCCAGATGGTCATTGGAAAACTTCAGACGGGCCAGGACATGCGCTGGCTTGAGCAGGGGGACCTTGCGTGCGCTGCAGGATTTTAATCCATGACGGCGTAGTGTGTTACTAATGGTTTCATTTGAGACTGTGGTCCCAGCTCTCTTCAGGTCATTGACCAGGTCCTGCCGTGTAGTTCTGGGCTGATCCCTCACCTTCCTCATGATCATTGATCATCTTCCATGGTGCCCCCGACCGAGGGGGATTGACCGTCATCTTGAACTTCTTCCATTTTCTAATAATTGCGCCAACAGTTGTTGCCTTCTCACCAAGCTGCTTGCCTATTGTCCTGTAGCCCATCCCAGCCTTGTGCAGGTCTACAATTTTATCCCTGATGTCCTTACACAGCTCTCTGGTCTTGGCCATTGTGGAGAGGTTGGAGTCTGTTTGAGTGTGTGGACAGGTGAATTTTATACAGGTAATGAGTTCAAACAGGTGCAGTTAATACAGGTAATGAGTGGAGAACAGGAGGGCTTCTTAAAGAAATACTAACAGGTCTGTGAGAGACGGAATTCTTACTGGTTGGTAGGTGATCAAATACTTATGTCATGCAATAAAATGCAAATTAATTATTTAAAAATCTTACAATGTGATTTTCTGAATTTTTGTTTTAGATTCCGTCTCTCACAGTTGAAGAGTACCTATGATAAAAATTACAGAACTCTACATGCTTTGTAAGTAGGAAAACCTGCAAAATCAGCAGTGTATCAAATACTTGTTCTCCCCACTGTATATGTTCCAAAAGCGTGCCTCAGCTGCTTGTATGCATGGAGGCCTGGAGATGCTAAACGTGTTTGTTAATGAATGGTCAATTACTGTGAGACCTGCAGTCTTTTGCATGACAATAACCGGCAGACAAAATTTCATGACAGCCACAGCCCTATTACATTCTTTGCCAAATGAGGACCGTTATATCAAAAATTCAAAATGGACTGGTTGATTTGAAGTAGGAAAATATCTGTTAGTGCCATAAAGGATGTCCCGTATAGCTCAGATGGAAAAAATATAGAAAAATAGCATATTTTCATCAGAATCATTTACCATATGCCTACTCACCAAACAGATGTCATGGCCATAATTCATCACCATGCAGTGTTCAAATAATTTTTTTTTGGGGGGGGGGGAGTGCCCTGCGATTGCGGACAGTGCAATTGCCTTACCAGGCTTTTGTACAGCCCGACAGGATTCTCTTAAAGGTGCCTCTGTAGAAGTTTGAGGGTCTTATGGACGACATTGACATTTCTTCAGCCTACTGAGGTTGAAGAGCTGCTGTTGCACGTTCTTCACCACGCTGTCTGTGTGAAGGGACAATTTCAGGTTGTTAGTGATGTGCACGCTGAGGAACATTAAACTTTTGACCCTCTCCACTGTGGCTCTGTCGATGTGGATGCAGGGTGCTCTCTCTGCTGTCTCCTGTAGTCCACAATAATTTTGTTGACGTTGAGGGAGAAGTTATTTACCTGACACCACTCTGCCAGGGCTCTCACTTCCTCCATGTAGGCTAATTGTGCCTACCACTGTTGTGTCTACCAGAACTTGATGATTGAGTTGGAGAAGTGTGTGGCCACGCAGTCATGGGTTAACAGGGAACATAGGAGGGGGCAGAGCACTCACCCCTGTGGGGCCCCGTGTTGAGGATCAGCCTGGCTGATGTGTTGTTGCCAATAAGTTCATAAAATTAAATTGAGATGATTTTTAAGCCATATCGCCCAGCCCTAGTTCAGACCAAGGGCCCTGTTGAAGGCTGAGCTGTAGTCTGCACAGCATTCTTACATGGGTATTTCTCTTATCCAGGTGGATAGGACAGTGTGCAGTGCAATGGCGATTTTGTCGTCCATGGATCTGTTGGGGCGCTATGCGAATTGTAGTGGGTCTACGATCTCTGGTAAGGTGGAGGTGATATGGTCTTTAACTAGCCTCTCAAAGCACCTCATGACAGAAGTGAGTGCTACTGGGTAATAGTTGTTTAGTTCAGTTACTTTCGCTTTATTGGGTACAGGAACAATGGTGGACATCTTGATGCAAGTGACTGTGATATGGCGAGATTGAATATGTCCGTAAACACTCCAGCCAGCAGGTCTGCACATGCTCTGAGGATGCGGCTTGGGATGCCATCATCCTTGTGATGGTTAACACGCTTAAATGACTTACTCACGTCGGCCACGGAGAACGAGAGCACACAGTCTTGTCGGGGGCCCGCGTTGGTGGCTCGCTGTTTTCCACGAAGCGGGCAAAGAACATGTTTAGCTTGCCTAGGACCAGGGCGTTGGTGTCCGAGACGTGGCTGACTTGTCTGGAGTCCCTGCCACATGTCTTGTGTCTGAGCCGTTGAATTGTGACTCCACTTTGTCCCTGTACTGTCGTTTTGCCTCTGCCTTATGGAGGCCATAGCTGGTCTGTTTGTAGATGTCCATGTTCCCAGTCACCTTGCCATGGTTAAAAGCGTTGGTTAGTGCTTTGTTTTGCAAGAATGCGGACAACTGTCCACAGAGAGTAGCAATGATCCAGGGTTGCGCATGTAGCACAATAGATGTGTTGATAGAATTTCAGTAGTGTTTTCTTCAGATTTAAATAACACAAACAAAATACTGCAAAGTTGGCTAGGCGCTATAAACATCTTGTAGATGCGCACCCACACACACACACACACACACACACACACAAACCTGTAACATGATGAAGCTCCTCCACCAGAAAATAATATTCAAATAGATTTTCCTGCACTTAACCTCTTCCCAGACAGGGCTCCTGACTAACATTTGCCCCTGCTGGCACCACTGATTTTTTTTCAGTTGGTGGCACCAGCCCATGATTTGGTTGCACCTATGTTTATTTCTGCGGCGTCACGCAATATATTTTTTTATCATCTTATGTCATTCACAGTGCTTTATTAAAGAGTGTAATATAGTTGTTTCATCTTTTCATCTAGTGATTTCTTCCATTGTAATCCTTGGGCCACATAAGCAT
Source organism: Thymallus thymallus (assembly GCA_023634145.1). NCBI lineage: Eukaryota > Metazoa > Chordata > Actinopteri > Salmoniformes > Salmonidae > Thymallus > Thymallus thymallus. The sequence goes on along the minus strand of CM042410.1, from coordinate 22,742,286 downwards.
TTTTTTCGGGTCACCTAAAGTCCAAACAAGGTAAAAAATAAAAAACATGTAGGATGGAATAGACCTATATATTATAATCTTTGAGAACTAACAATCACCAAAATAAAAGCTAGACAGTCCGGGAGAATTGAAAATGAACAAACAATGAATTGAGTAGGATGGAGTTTAAGTTTGAGCACAATAACACTGAATTAGCCATGGCATAGTTAATAGAATTGCAGGAAATTCACCTCTTCATTTAGTGCATTTCATTTAGACTGGATGCACATAATATACGTGGCTGGCTTTGTCCTGTTTCATACATGTAACGTGTGGTGAAATTAAAATGTTTTTCTTTTGCATATCCCACTCCCCCTGAGACACCCTCAGAGAGTGGGGTCACGACCAGGGATCGGCCATTATTGACAGCGACCTGGAAGCAATTAGGGTTAAGTGCCTTGCTCAAGGCCATATTGACAGAATTTACCTAGTCAGCTCTGGGATTTGAAGTAGATACTGGCCCAAGGCTCTAACCCTATTGCATTTAACCAAGGGGTAAGGTACTGTGAGCAGTCCTAGTGGGGGATTTATGGCTTTTCCTGCACCACATAGTGTGTGTTGTGAAGGTGCTGGCTGTCCTGTGTGCAGAAGTGTGCTGTGACCTGCTCTAATGCTCAGAGCGAAGACAAATGAAAGGCTTTCAATATGAAAAGCAGAGCATTACACACCTCATTGATTCCACTTTATGGCTCAGTAATGGCTCTGCAGCTACCAGGCACCAGCTGTATTTGTTTGCTCTCCACATTTCCAAGATTGTGGCCAACTGGCCCACTCTTTCTCGCTCGCAGGAAAGTGCAAGATTATTGGACATGTGCAGTTTCTGTCAAGGGGCTCACATTACTGTCAGCAGCATTCATTGGCAAATAACCCTCTCCTCTTTCCAATGGGTCCAAAAACCTTTCCTTAAGATATCCTGCACCTCAATAGATGCAAATGTTTTTGTTTAGCTATTTAGTGTGTGTGTGTGTAATTTTTGGTTGTTGTACATACTGTATGTTTGTGAAATTGTAAATGAATTTGATCAGACTACTTAGAGCTGAAGGATTTGTCAGCTCTGTGCTCTTGTTCCTCTGCTGTGACTGATTTGACTGTATTTATTCACACTAAAGCTCTGATGTTCTTATTCCAGACAGCAGTTGTCAAAAGCTAATTTCGACTCGCCTACAATATCCCCGAAGACCCCGGCCTCGTCTGTTAAGTGTAAAACACCCACACAGACCACGGGCCCCAAGAAAGAGGGCTCCATCCTCAGTCACTTTTTCCGAAAGGGGCCCACCACCTCCACAACGTCTCTCACTACAGAGGCCCCACTAGCACAGCGGCCTGTTCCTTGCAGAAAGAGATTGTCTGGCACTCCTCTACGTAGCCAAACTGTCAAGGAGAGCCCTCATCATACACAGACTGTGAAAGTAGACCCTGACCATCAGGTCTCTGTGAAGGAGGAGCCCATTGAAGACATACCAGCCCAGGTACTGGTGTCTGTGAAGATGGAGAAGATTGACATCTCCATGACAGAGCTGGCGTCCCTGGCTGATTCACAGTCCTCATCACAGGACCTGAAGCCTCTAGTTAAAGGTGAGGCCTGCCTGCAGACTGACTGTCTCCAGGAATTCTTCACTGTGTGTGGAGACACTAATTATATTTTCCACTGGAACATTTTGAATTTGAGAGACTTGGCTGCCAAAACATACAGTATTTATAATGCATATGGGCCTATTCTTAAAATGGAAATGCCCTCCACAGGGAAAACAATGTTGGTTGTACTGTTTTTCGGACTACTAGACATGCTCCGGACCATTGGCGACTACTAAGTATTTCTTAAACTGCCCAGTTTGAACTGAATGTGTCAGTATAGTTCATACATGCAGAATTACTGTCTTACCTCAATTAGCCACAAAATCCCTAGTTTTGAAAGCGACTGTCTTTCTGGAAGCTGTGCTACGCCATTTTATTACATATTCCCCCATGTGGGACAGCCCCCTAGCAATTTGAATTCTAGCCAATGATCTTCAGCCCCTCACCATTTGAGTGACAGCTAGCAAGACACACACACAGCAGAGTGAGAGAGCAATGACATCGTGCACACTTTTGGGTTGTGAGAACTACCTTCAGAACTACCGGCTAAAAAGCATACAAAGAACCGGATAATCCCTTAAACAGTATGGATGATTTCAATGCTACATAGAACTGCTACATAGAACTGTGGCCATTTCACAATGTGTTTCTCCTTTTCTATATGTGTGTTCGTCTATAAATCCTGTCTGTGTTTTGCAGTTGAGTGTCCTGTGTGTTCTGTGGGCATCCCTGAACAGTTCATCAACAAGCACCTGGACAGCTGTCTGATCCAAGGGGAGACGAAGGACAGCCTTAGGAGGTACCAGTGGACACACATTTCACAGGGGTTCGAGAGAGTTCACTTTTTTGACGTTTCTACTTATTTTCTGCTTCCCTGAAACAACAACACTAATGATGTCCGAAGTAAGCTGAAACTTCAAAAAAGGGTCCATTTAAAGAATTCTTATAACATATTTTATATTAACCTTGACGTAAAGCTAGCACTAGTCCAGGCATATGACTTATGTTTTGATATTTTGACGTATGTTTAGATTTATGTTTGGGGAGATGTAATATCCCTTCCTCTGCTGAAATGACTGTCTACTCTACCTTAAAATTTGACCTGCCACAGCGTTGAATAGGAGCTTTTCAATGCTACTGTACTCGTAAATACAGGAATTGCGTCTTGGTGATGAAAAGATGCCATGTGGGCAGAGCCATGTCCTTTCCTGAATCTTCCTCATGGACTTTCTATCTGAAAAGCAGATATTTGAAAGTCTACTCTACATAATGCTTAGTTGGAGTGGGGAACAACAACAGATCCAGAATTACTTGGAAAGCCCAGCTTAAACCCCAATAGATTTGTTAGCCTTACGGGGTGGTCAGCGCAGTGGTGGAAAAACACAATTTTCAGTCACCCAATAAAATCCTTCTAGAGTAAAAGTATTTGGTTTTAAATATTTTTAAGTATCAACAGTACATGTAATTGCAAAAATATACTTAAGTATCAAAAGTAAAAGTATAACTCATTTCACATTCATTATATTACACAAACCAGACAGCACAATTTTATTTTATTGAAGGATAGCAGGGGCACACTCCAACACTCAGACATAATTACAAACTCAGCGTTTGTGTTTAGGCCGTCCGCCAGATCAGAGGCAGTAGGGATGACCAGGGATGTTCTATTGATAAGTGTGTGAGTTGCACCATTTTCCAGTCCTGCTAGGCATTTGAAATGTAACACATACTTTTGGGTGTCAGGAGAAAATTTTTGGAGTGAAAAGTACATTATTTTCTTTAGGAATGTAGTGAAGTAAAAGTTGTAGAAAAATATAAATAGTTAAGTACAGATAGCCCAAAATACAACTTAAGTAGTATTTTTACTTAAGTACTTTACACCACTGGGTCATCGATAGCGAAGCGCTTTATACCATACAATGCTGCCAAGACGCCTGGCTCCAAATATCATTTCATTACAGAGCAATAACATAATAACCTACGTTTCGCCCGACAAGCTGTCTTCATCAGGGTATAATGACAAACACTTCGGGCCACTAGTTTATATAGTTTGGAAGGTTAACAATGGACATCTTAAATTCATGTTCTCTTCCTCTGTGGTGCACTCTGTATGATGGACTCTTATTGGAGCCAGAGGTCAGAGTGCTGCAATAACACTTCCTCACTGTAGTTCATCGTGGAATGAATAATAGTCTAATGACCATATTATAACAAGTTGTAAATTGATCTTCTCTATGGCTTCATATGTCACAGCTCCCTAGGTGCCAAGAGGAGGCCGATGGGGAAGCTGGTGTACACGCTGCTGTCCATGCAGTCGCTGAGGAGGAGGCTGAAGGAGTGCCACCTCTCTTCCCAGGGCACCAGAGACCAGCTGGTCAGGAGGCACCAGGACTTTGTACACTTCTACAATGCTGAGTGTGACGCCCTCGAACCGAAATCAGGTAAGAGCGCCATTTTCACTGTGTGAAAAAGAATGAAGATGGCTTTTTAATGCCAGAGCAGTCTTCTGACCACCATAAATGTAGTTTCCTCCATTCAAAGCTGTCATTGTATAACTGTTAGAAAGCTTTAGACAATTCTGGCCATTATTGACTCCAAGCTATCATTCACGATTTACATCCATTACAATAAAAATGTGAAATCACACCTGCTAGTTCCAGTTTGTGCGTGTGTGCGTGCTCGTGTAGCGGAGGTAATTTACAGCAGCCTAGTGTGGTGTGTACAGAGCCAGGCCCACTGATGGCTGTGTTTGGGGAGAGCACTGCAGGCCATGTCACGGCCCTGCCATGTCCTCTCTGAGTCAGTATTTCCCCATGATGACCCAGAACCTGCCGCTGCATGGAACAGTTAGATGTTCTGCAACAGAAGACACATCTCTGATTGGATGCAGTGTTTGAATGAAACACCAAGGCCTGCTTTGAGCCTAGCACATGATTTGAGAGTCCACTGTTATCAAGACTTAAAATACTCGGTGAAATTATTTTTCTTGCCTTGACTTTTGCCATCCTTGATATTTTGAGGTTGTTTGTTATAGTAATTTTACTTAGAATTTTTTATTTGGCCTTTATTTAACTAGGCAAGTCAGTTATTTACAATGACGGCCTACCCCGCCCTATGGGACAACCAATCACGGCCGGTTGTGATACAGCCTGGAATCGAACCAGGGTCTGTAGTGACGCCTCTAGCATTGAGATGCAGTGCCTTAGACCGCTGCGCCACTCAGGAGCCCCATGCTCTCAGAATGTCAGTGAGTGACCTTGATACTTGATCATCCTCCTAGCTCTCTACTATCCAGTCAGTAGTTGAGCATAACAGATGTTCGAGGATAAACACAAGGCTGTTAATAACACTACTTTTATATCTTTGAACTCGGCGGACAGCACCTGCTCAGACTAATAGATGCCCAGTAGATGTGTTTGTGCAAATCACAAAAGAAAATGTAACCACTTGATAGTTGGTGTGCGTTTCTGGGGATGCTTAATTTCCTCAATAGTGGTCTCTGGAGAAAATACCTTTTTTAATGTGGTAAAAACAACAGTTCACATAAACATCCGTAGGGTTATAAAGGTCTCTGTTCATCCTCTTTCAACAGCCAAAGACATCGCCAAAGAAGTGGAGGCCAATGAGAAGGCCAGGGACCAACTGCAGCGGAAATCCAAATGTGTATGTACCAAAACAGGCTCAAAGCATCACTGACTAGCGCCACAGGACCACCGGATAGTTTCCGTTGTTCCCATCGTAAACAGCCTGGTTAATGTGTTCTTGAAGTTCACTCTACATTCTTTTTGTTGTCCAATTGTGTTGCAGGCCTTGGTCTTCTCTAAGAACCAAAGTCTGGGGGAAATCGATGAGATGCATTCAACTTACAGTAAGTCGTTTCTGACTGTTGCGCTTCCTCCATTGATCTGTTGTCAGTAGCTAGGTTTTTATCCAATTGGCGACAGATTTTAATGCTAATATTCTCAAATCTGCATAAAGAAAATATGCACATTTTCCCACCAGTGGTGTTTCCACCAAACTGACTTGTTATGGATAGAAATCAGTGCATGATGACAGTGCACACAAAATGTACTTTTTTGCTTACGTTTTCATGTAACGAATAAAAAATCTAATGTTCAATGCGTTTCCATCTCATTTTCAACTCTACCGATAGTTTTGTCACAAAAACTGTTAAATAGCAAATGTGCCTGCTCTTGCCAACAGCATACAGGGCAGGTAGGCTAGTATACATGATGAGATTATTATGGATAAGAACATTTTTATTTGTCATGCATTGATCATCATGTCACCAGAATCAGACCCTTGATATTTATTGGAAAGGAGCATCAAGATCACTGTATACTTTCACCACCCTGTGAAGTTCATCATAAGTTATTTAATCTGTTGCCTAAGACATTGCATTGTTTCCCGAGTCGTAGAGGGAGGATCACTCACCATATCATTGAGTAACTCCAAGTTTACTTCGATATTATGGTTATTATATGAATATGTTTGTATAAAAGCGTTTCCTCCATTTAGCTCATAATACGTTTTACAGACACAAAAAGAACAAACAAGTGTATATGTCAGCACTTATAAAATTGTACTAAAATGTCCTGTTTCCATCACATAATGTCGTGATTTCTTTTTATACCGTATGACTTTACTCGCATAAATATTGTGGATGAAAACGTGCTTAGTGTGAGTTCAGAGTTGTTTTATGAAAGCCTTTTCTCCATTGACTTTAGCACTGTTTGGTATTTTATTTCCTCCATTGACTTTAGCACTAATGTGTATTATTGTCTACAATGGATGTGTACAATATTGACTAAGTTGACCATTAAGCCCTGTTTCATCTCTCAGTGAGTATGAATGATTTTTCCTGGTGAATCAGAGCTAACGTCACCCCAGTGAGGGGTTGGCATGGAAATAGTTTAGCAGCATCATTGGGCTCTTGAGTGTATTCTCACTCTGTTTGCATTTGCACTGGTGCAAAGTATTCATGAATTCATGCATAGTAAACCTACATAAAAAAAAATACTACAGTTTACTATAGAATATTAAAGTACTTACTATGGAATTGTGTAGTATACTGGAGAATTCTATACTAAACACTAGTATCCCTCGATTGTCTACTGATTACTATCGAATGTTGTATTATACTGGAGAATACTATGCTACAAACTGTATTGTCCCTCGATCGTGTAGGGCTTACTATAGAATGCTGTAATATACTGGAAAATTCTATATTACACACTGTAGTATCTCTTGATCTTGTAGTGCTTACTATAATATTTTGTAGTATACTGGAGAATACTATACTACAAACTGTAGTATCCCTCTACCACGTAGTGCTTACTTTAGAATTTTTAGATCGATTGGAGTCGTATCTAACTTTTTTTTTTGACCGTGATGTCCTTGGGGAACTCATGCAATACTTTTTGAAGCAACAGCTGATCCTCTCACAAAACAAGATATATAAGTCCCTTTGAACATGGTATGGTAGTAGTCCCCCATTTACTCGTGTTTTCTTTTTGGCACCTGTCGATGTTTCCTTGAGCAAGGCACTTAGCCCTAATTTACTCCAGGGGCTGACCCTGTAGGTAGGCCGTCATTGTAAATAAGAATTTGTTTTTAACTGACTTGCTAGTTAAATAAAAAAACCTAGTTACTCGTAGCTCAGTATTTGAATAATCTATTTTATAGGTAAAAAGACTATCTTTATCAAGGGTTTCAGTAATTGTGGACCCCACTGTGTACAATTTATACCTAATTATTACCCTGACCCTCTGCCACAACAGCTGGTTTCAGGATCCAGCCTATGGCCAACAGAAGAATAGCTAGATAAGAAACCATTTTACCACCATTTTCCTCATTCATCAAACATCTGCAACTCATAATAAGCCATTTATTTATGCCCAAGAATTATTGACAGTTGAGGACCTTTTATAACTGAAACAATGTTTTAATTTTTCACTCCGGTGTCTCTGCATTCAATGTTATTTTTGGAATTGCTCCTTTACTACATGTATTATGGTGGCCTTAACCTACCCCAAACAAATTATTTGCCCATTATATTACCCCAACTTTAAGTTAATTTTCCCTTTTATTGAACTTCTGTCAGTTCTGACATATCTTCTCTTTCTGTCCTTCTGATTTCCAGATGCTGCGATTTCCCCTCAAAACGATCAAACCCTTCATTTATTATGGGCTTATTGCCAGCAATTAACTTCTAGCCCTCTCGTCTGCCTCCATGCATGCACAGTATTGCACACCCATAATTTAATCTAAACGACTATTTGCCATCCATCCATCAAGTAGTAAAAGGAAGTTTCACCATTAAAGACATCTGTTTGATGTCGTCCATGAAAGCTGCTCACCTGAGCTGGAACAAAGCCTGAGACGATAAGGCCAGAGAAAGGAGATGATGGTCTTCTCTTCCTTCTGCTCTGCTCTCTCTTTCTGTGTGCAGCTGAACCCATGTTTAGAGGAAGGTCGTTGTGACATTTTATCAGTCTCGAATGGTGACATTTGCGTACGTTTGTGATTTAGTAAAGGATTGCCTATAAGAAAGAGGTGACTGTGTGATTGGAGCCACATCAAACATGGCGTTTCCTGGAGACAGTCCTCTGCTTTGAGTCAGTTAGGCTACAGGAACAAGCAAGGCAGCAGTATGGGTCTTCAACAGATGCTGACAGGATGTCACACAGATAGTAGTTGGAACAGGTACCAGGTCTTGAGCTCGTTTAGATGTAAATTACTGGTTTGATAATTATCAATATTTGTCCATGCAACTATAATTTCTTGATTACAGCTTAAACTCTTAACTACAGCCAAAAAAGTGCTTTGTCGCTCTGGTGCTGCATATGAAACAGATTGTTTTAGCCACAAAATGTTGATAGCAGGCATTGGAGTTCACTCTACATAGAATGTCCCTGTCTACCAAACGAACAAGTGATGGAAGTTAATTCAGTTAAACTATAATTTGTTTCATATAGACTGAATGAATGTCAGAATTAAATATAGCATGTCTTGATTTCAAACCCAACAAATAGCTATGAGCAGGTATTGTTTTGACATTTTAAATAGAACTCTGGCCAAAACGAGATTAGTCACGGGCAACTAAGTATAATCAAACCATGGATTGTGTGTATTCACCTTGGCTTTCTGAATGCTGCTCTAACTGGATGGTGTAATATACATTCCTCCAAAGATATTCAAATATAACGTGTCATCAGACCACAGTGACCTTCCAATAAAACTTGGGTTCTTTGACCTTCATTCAGTGGCCTCACTCAAGACTCTTCAAGGTGTAAACATGTCATAGCCACATCAGAAACAGTCCTTAGAATAATAGTCTGATTCAGCCACTGGCCTTGTAGGTCTAATCTGAGTAAAAATAAAAATCTGTCTTTTGTCATAAATACTTATACCTCAGAATCCAAAACACAATGATAGCCCTCTTCGCTCTTGCTTATCTGGCTGATAAGCAAGCAAACGGGTACAATTTGTATTCTGCCGCTGAAAATCCCAGGTTGGTGAATCTGGTGAATGTAATTTACTGTATAGTACATGTGCCAACAGTACTGCTGAGTCAGGGTTCTGGGAAAGGAGGCGTGAAATGGAGGCCTAATGCGGACCATGCAGCAGGATCATGCAGAGGCACACACCTCAACTCAATGTACTCTTAGCATCGGACTTGCTGGAATGTTTGGTGCCTCAAGAATGACCTAAGCAGCTGCAGCCAGGGTCCAGTGCTTTTAGAAGCTTAGTATCTATCCACTATGTTCTTCGATGGGAGAACTTTCATCTCTGGTCTTGTCTTATAGATAGATAGATAGATAGATAGATAGGTACTTTATTGATCCCCCGGGGGGGAAATTTCATTATCAAGCAGCTACAACAAAAACACAGGGCAGGTGCAAAATGCCACAACGAAAGTACACAAAAGACAGATACACGGTACATGATACATAGAGCGGCAGTATGAAAAAGTATAGAAATACAGGATATCTGGAGTGCAAAAAAAAAGCTATAAAAGGACATATGGGGATTTATTAGAGTTATTTTTAGATACTGGTTTACAGTACAAGATGTGATCGTGATCAAAATTATATTATTTTAAGCAGATTCCAGAGGATCTATCCATTAGGGCTAGGAATTGCCAATAACCTCACGATAAGATATTATCAAGATACTTAGGTGTTGATATGTATTGCAATTCAATATTGTGATTTTTATTGCGATTCCATGATCCAAACATATTGCTCACCTTATGTCTGCTGCAGAGGGACGAGAGCCATGAGAAAACGTATCAGTCATGGAAATAAAAGTGCTGAAAACAAATTGGCTTATTTAAAAAGGTGGAGAACAAGCTATGAAGGACAAAATGCTGGAGTTTTGCTTCTGGTACAGCTAACTACCGCAAAAATAATATTGCGATATGTAACTATCGATTTTGTTCCCCATCACTACTATCCATAGGATCTGCTTTAGTCATATCACGAGATGAGTGGAGGTTAGCTGTGCTCTGGCTGAGAAAACACAATGTCCTGCAGAACACGGCTATAACAGGCATGGCAGAGGAAAGGAATCTCATGTTGAAATCACTTAACTACACAGGCGGTTGTTATGCAATTCTGTCCTGGTGCGTGTGTTTTCTGTGTGATCTGGACTATTTTGGGCCTAAGTTGTATTGACAGGACAAGTATGGTATGAGAAGTTCAATTTGCACAGGAATGAAACACTGTCCTTTCAGTTAAATCTGGAACCAGGTATGTCGGAGCAGAAATATTTTGTGCTTTTTGTTACTCTCAGATCCATTGTTTCGCCATAACAGCCCTGAAATTGCAATTCCATACTCTTGGTTTTACATTCTCTGGAGTTTATGCTCAGTTCTATTATTGTATTTTTTTTTACCCCTCCCCATATTTTATGTTTTTGTTCTCCTGAACTGAACCCATCTGTTTTGGCCCTCTACATGAATCCGTTCTGCAAACTTGATCCGATAGCTTTGTCTGCCTAAATCGGCCAGTGTTTTAATGAGTTTGTTTCTCCAGCAGGAACTTGTGATTTGATTTAATTTATCGTTTGACCGACTCTGCGTAGGCTGATAAGCTCTCGGAAAGGACTTTATATGGAGCTCTCCCTCGTCAGTTGAAATATCATATTAGTAAAACCCAGAGTTTCTTGGTCTTTTGCTATTCACAACAAAATCCTCCCATTTTAATTGAATTTATTTTGGGTGATAGACATATACAACAAAATGTACAATGTGGACCCAGAGGATATCACTTGAAAGTATTAATTAAAACGCTTGTTTCCAAAGTGGTCCTTGATGGTTAAAACAATAACACATATACAGTTGAAGTTGGAAGTTTACGTACACCTTAGCCAAATACATTTATACTCAGTTTTTCACAATTTATGACATTTAATCCTAGTAAAAATTCCATGTCTTAGGTCAGTTAGGATCACCACTTTATTTTAAGAATGTGAAATGTCAGAATAATAGTAGAGAGAATGGATTTTGCAGGTTTTCTTACTTACAAAGCATGTAGAGGTCTGTAATTTTAATCATAGGTACACTTCAACTGTGAGAGACGGAATCTTAAACAAAAATCCAGAAAATCACATTGTATGAATTTTAAATAATTAATTTGCATTTTATTGCATGACATAAGTATTTGATCACCTACCAACCAGTAAGAATTCCGGCTCTCACAGACCTGTTAGTTTTTCTTTAAGAAGCCCTCCTGTTCTCCACTCATTACCTGTATTAACTGCACCTGTTTGAACTCGTTACCTGTATAAAAGACACCTGTCCACACATTCAATCAAACAGACTCCAACCTCTCCACAATGGCCAAGACCAGAGAGCTGTGTAAGGACATCAGGGATAACATTTTAGACCTGCACAAGGCTAGGATGGGATACAGGACAATAGGCAAGCAGCTTGGTGAGAAGGCAACAACTGTTGGCTCAATTATTAGCAAATGGAAGAAGTTCAAGATGACGGTCAATCCCCCTCGGTCTGGGGCACCATGCAAGATCTCACCTCGTGGGGCATCAATGATCATGAGGAAGGTGAGGGATCAGCCCAGAACTACACGGCAGGACCTGGTCAATGACCTGAAGAGAGCTGGGACCACAGTCTCAAAGAAAACCATTAGTAACACACTACGCCGTCATGGATTAAAATCCTGCAGCGCACGCAAGGTCCCCCTGCTCAAGCCAGCGCATGTCCAGGCCCGTCTGAAGTTTGCCAATGACCATCTGGATGATCCAGAGGAGGAATGGGAGAAGGTCATGTGGTCTGATGAGACAAAAATAGAGCTTTTTGGTCTAAACTCCACTCGCCGTGTTTGGAGGAAGAAGAAGGATGAGTACAACCCCAAGAACACCATCCCAACCGTGAAGCATGGAGGTGGAAACATCATTCTTTGGGGATGCTTTTCTGCAAAGGGGACAGGACGACTGCACCGTATTGAGGGGAGGATGGATGGGGCCATGTATTGCGAGATCTTGGCCAACAACCTCCTTCCCTCAGTAAGAGCATTGAAGATGTGTCGTGGCTGGGTCTTCCAGCATGACAACGACCCGAAACACACAGCCAGGGCAACTAAGGAGTGGCTCCGTAAGAAGCATCTCAAGGTCCTGGAGTGGCCTAGCCAGTCTCCAGACCTGAACCCAATAGAAAATCTTTGGAGGGAGCTGAAAGTCTGTATTGCCTAGCGACAGCCCCGAAACCTGAAGGATCTGGAGAAGGTCTGTATGGAGGAGTGGGCCAAAATCCCTGCTGCAGTGTGTGCAAACCTGGTCAAGAACTACAGGAAACGTATGATCTCTGTAATTGCAAACAAAGGTTTCTGTACCAAATATTAAGTTTTGCTTTTCTGATGTATCAGATACTTATGTCATGCAATAAAATGCAAATTAATTACTTAAAAATCATACAATGTGATTTTCTGGATTTTTGTTTTAGATTCCGTCACTCACAGTTGAAGAGTGCCTATGATAACAATTACAGACTTCTACATGCTTTGTAAGTGGGTAAACCTGCAAAATCGGCATTGTATCAAATACTTGTTCTCCCCACTGTACACTGTTAGTATTTGGTAGCATTGCCTTTAAATTGTTTAACTTGGGTCAAACGTTTTGGAGAGCCTTCCAAGCTTCCCACAATAAGTTGGGCCCATTCCTCCTGACAGAACTGGTGTAACTGAGTCAGGTTTGTAGGCCTCCTTGCTCACACACTTTTTCAGTTCTGCCCACACATTTTCTATAGGATTGAGGTCAGGGCTTTGTGATAGCCTCTCCAATACCTTGACTTTGTTGTCCTTAAGCCATTTTGCCACAACTTTGGAAGTATTCTTGGGGTCATTGTCCATTTGGAAGACCCATTTGCGACCAAGCTTTAACTTCCTGACTGATGTCTTGAGATGTTGCTTTAATATATCCACATAATTTTCCTTCCTCATGATGCCATCTATTTTGTGAAGTGCACCAGTCCCTCCTGCATCAAAGCACCCCCATAACATGATGCTGTCACCCTGTGCTTCACTGTTGGGATAGTGTTCTTCGGCTTGCAAGCCTCCCCCTTTTCCTCCAAACATAACAATGGTCATTATGGCCAAACAGTTTTATTTTTGTTTCATCAGACCAGAGGACATTTCTCCAAAAAGTATGATCTTTGTACCCATGTGCAGTTGCAAACCGTAGTCTGTCTTTTTTATAACAGTTTTGGTGCAGTGGCTTCTTCCTTCCTAAGCGGTCGATATAGGATTTGTTGTACAGTCATGGCCACAAGGTCCTTTGCTGTTGTTCTGGGATTGATTTGTACTTTTTGCACCAAAGTACGCTAATATCTAGGAGAACGCGTCTCCTTCCTGAGCGGTATCGCGGCTGCGTGGTCCCATGGTGTTTATACTTGCGTACTATTGTTTGTACAAATGAACATGGTAACTTCAAGCATTTGGTAATTGCTCCCAAGGATGAACCAGTCCTTGAAATACATCCACAGGTACACCTCCAATTGATTTCAATTAGCCTATCAGAAGCCATAACATCATTTTCTGGAATTTTACAAGCTGTTTAAAGGCACAGTCAACTTAGTGTATGTAAACTTCTGAACCACTGGAATTGTGATATTGTGAATTATAAGTCAAATCATCTGTCTGTAAACAATTGTTGGAAGAATTACTTGTGTCATGCACAAAGTAAATGTCCTAAACGACTTGACAAAACTATAGTTTGTTAACATGAAATCTGTTGAAAAATGTGTTTTAATGACTTCATCCTAAGTGTATGTAAACTTCCGACTTCAACTGTATAAGGATTAAAAGGAAAGACCAAATTACAAACAACCATAAGTACATTCATTTATATTATTCACTGTACTTTTCCCTAACCTTAAATCAACCACATTGTTCAACACCAATTTGATCATATCAACCCACTCAGACACCATTCTAAGTTCACTACTCAGTACATCTGTTAGCTCATTACATTCTGATGCTGCGCTATACATTACTGAAGGTAAATCAATGGTAAAGATAGAGTAGAGAAGTGGGCCTAGGCAGCTTCCTTGAGGAACACCCCAGTGTATATCTTAACTATTTGAAAAGCTACCATTAAAGAACACTTTTGCCTTCTACTGGATAAATAGCTTTCTATCCAGGATAGAGCTGCAGACTTAAAACCATAACATTTGAGTTTACCTAGTAACAGTTCATGATCAATTACATCAAAAGCAGCACTGAAATCTAGCAACACTGCACCAACTAACTTCCTGTCATCCATACTATTTAACCAATCATCTGTCATTTGTGCTAAGGCCGTACCCGTAGAATGCCCTTCTTTGTATGCATTAAATAAGAAATAATCCTGGATTTGTACAGATACAATATTTTCCAATAATTTTCTTTACACAGGCAGCAAGCTAATAGGACGACTATTAGGACCAGTGAATGCTAATAAAAAAATATGATAATAAAATGTTTTATCCTTAGGTAGCGGAATAACCTTTCCAGACTTCTGGGCACTCCCCATACATCAAGCACTTTAAAAAATATGAGCGATTGGGGTGTGACTGTGTATATACATGTCTGTACTCTTTGTGCCTGGCCTGGCTTCTCACCCCTCCTTCTCCTCTGTCTTGCAGGGAAGCAGCATAACAGTGAGTTCTCCCGCCTTATCGCCCAGGTCCGGGGTCGCTTGGAGACGGCGAGGGAGATGAAGGAAGTGAGGAATGAGGGAGGAGAGGAGGACCAGGGAGTGGGCTCTAGCTCTGCAGGTACCACCGTAACCCTTATTATCATGCCGAGGGGATGAAACAGGAGGGTTAGCACCGTCACCACAGGAAATCTTACCTCCCCCAGCCTTCTCAGCAGAGCTCAGTCAATAAGCAATTTGCAAAATAATTGATCAGGGGATTTGCTATCACAATCTTCCCATCACCACTCAGCCCCAGACATTTACATTACATTTTAGTCATTTAGCAGTCGCTCTTATCCAGAGCGACTTACAGTTAGTTAGTGCATACATGCTCATACTTTTTTCGTACTGGTCCCCTGTGGAAATCAAACCCACAACCCTGGCGTTGCTACCATCTGTGCTACACGGGACTACCTCTGATGGCTCCTCTTCAGGTGGTCAGTTGATCATGGCTAGGGCTGTGGCAGTCACTAAATTTTTTCAGCCGGTGATTGTCAAGCAAATTACTGCCGGTCTCACGGTAATTGACCGTTAATTAACATAAACACAGTCGTGTGGAATTTGACTGCCTTAATGCTCGTGATTACCTCTGCCTGTGTTGTTCGTCTTTGGCATGTAAACAAAAAAATAAACACATGCATTGCATAAAATTTGGAAACAAATTGCCACAGCATTTATAAAGTATATATTTTTGGGGTGACATGCAATACATTACAAGCTCTTTTGGGATTCATGCCCAGTATGTCTTGAAAAAGGTCACACTTGGTAACAATATTATGGCGCCTATTAATTTTCAATGGAAGGCAAGACCTAACGCTGAAGTGATTGAAGCTAGTGGAGCTTGTCAAACAGACCCCCATCACAGACCGAAACATCAGCACAAGCAGAGGTAATCATATGCGATAGGATAGGATAGGTACTTTATTGATCCCCGAGGGGAAATTTCTCTAGTCACACTTCAGAATGTTGGCCACATATAGAATATTATTAACTGCTGGTCATTAACCTTTTGCCCTCTGCCTAGAAGACACAGTGGTGTGTTTGTGGTTAAAAGTATTTTGAACATTACTTTGGGGAAATATCTATGGAATAAGATATCATTTGACATGGATGACTTTAGCATCTATCACACAGTCTGCTCAAATCATGTGTACAATGTTAAAACAGGACCGATCCAGATTAAAAGCCATGGCATGGAGGTCAAGGACAGTTTCCCAGCACATATTCCTCATGGCTCATTTTCACCATTAAATGATTTTCTACCCGTTTTATGACTTGATTATGTGTACAGTCCATGTTATTTTCCCTCCTTTCTGTAGATAAGGCAGCAGAACAGGAACACAGTGGTCCCAGTGACTCAGAGGCCTGCTGCGTATTGATGACATCACCAGTGGAGGAGCCCTCTGAGCAGCAGCAGCCTTCTGTTGTAGAGGTCATCTCCATGTCACCCAGCCCCTGTCTCAGTGAGGTGTCCATCAGCAGGTGAGTGAGCCCAGGAGACGGCAGAATTGAGTAGGGTGAAGTTTCCCCTAGACCCTTATCTATTGCAAATTTAATCAAATATCTAATCAAACACTTCATGAGAGCCCATTAGCTCTCTTCGCCACTGATATCATCGCATAGAGCAGTAGAGTAGAGGCACTTACTGAAGTTGCACACAATGGGAACATTTTTAGTAGCCTAGGGTCTGGGAAAATGTTGGCCTTTTAAAAACGCATTTCATGCAATGGAGACTTTAATATTTTTTTATATCGCACAAGTGATCGAAATGGAAGGCTACTTTGACACTGAGAATCTGAGATCAATAAAAACGACCCTGTCTTGAATCCATCAATAGCCTAGGTGTTTCGAGACATATTGTAGGCTTCAATATGAGGAGGAATTTAAAGTCCTAAAAATGCTTTCCAGTTTCACTGACTCACTCGCTGGTGATTGTCGATGCGCTCGTGCCAAAAGCCTATCTCTCTCTTTTGTAAAACAATATTTGAAAGTTGAGCAAATATTTTGGTAGCCTACAGCATAGTCTTCTCTTTCCAACCTGTATTTTCCCTCGATTGTATTTGAAATATTGCTAACCGCCTGTTTTGTCTGCATGCTGTGTTTTCACTGACAGATTTGCAGCGTGTTCCCGACTGTTGGTTATTCCTTGTTATTGGGCTACAATCCACAGCTAGGCTATTTTTTAAAAGAAGCTATTGATTCTCTGTGGCTAAATTATAGGGCTTCTCATGGTGTAGTAGGCTATTCTAAATGATTTAATTTATTTCTGAACAGACAGCAGTAATTCAATAACTTTGGCAAATGTATTTAAATAGATCAGGGGAGCTCCAGTTCCTCCAGAACCCATCTCGCAGCTATGATTCTATAAGGAATGAATTGATGAAGTGCAACGCTGGAGAGATTAGTTGCGGGCTCATGTCTATCAGAGATGAGAGGGAGAGAGATCATAGTAAGTGAATCTCATTGTAGTTATGTAAGAGATACTGACGTGCTTCTCACACAGCCATGGCCACGTGTAGGTATCAAATATAGGTTACAATGTTGCGCAAACCATAAAGCCGTACTTTTTCACATTACGTTTATATTGTGGGGGCAGGAGAATTAGCGAAGAGGCAACGCTAATGAACTTTGATCGCTTTTATTTAGAATTTTTACATTGCAAAAAGTGAAGAAAAAAAAATGTATGCCACGATAGGTACCTGATCCCGCCAAATAGGTTCCGGAACAAAACAGTCCAAAACGGAGAGGTGCTGGATCCTGTTGCACTGACCTTAACCATTTAAAATGTCAACTTCAATGGGGTGTTCAAACTGCAGATTTGTCTGCCTCAAAGAGTTGTATTTTACGTTGCTATGGCAACGACCCCTTTTCCAGACACAGGCCAGGGGCGTGCAATGTTCAGATAGAAATATGCTATGTAGAAAAAACATGCCTCTCCAACAGGTAGAGTAAGGAATCGCTTCGGCTTTATTCATGAACGTGGCCCAAGGCGAGGAGGAATAGGAGAAAATTGCATTGTGTGATGGTATTTGAAGGAAAAACTGAGTTGATTCATTTGGTCCACTGTTTAGTTTGAGCACATCTAAGCAAAATATATTTTGCCATGATGATATAGACAGATGGATGTGTTCTAGACAAGTATGCCCATTCCATATTTTAGTTGATTAGGTAATTGTTTTAAAAGCGTTATAAAATGTCATAGTTTGTTATTCCCTATCTCCAGTGACAAGACCATTATTGTGATGACGCATTACAACATGATTTCCTTATTTCACAGACAAACCACTTAGAAGTTTAATCATGGTTGAAATAGTTTTTTACCCACTCATAGAACATAGACAGGAGTTTCATTTCTGAAGTGTGTTATCCCTTTAATTTAATCAACATGCTTGGATTGGTAGTAGGTTTTGTTTAAGTTTCCTTAGAAGTGTTGCTGAGCTCTCCGTGTGCAGTCTTCTAATCATAGAAAAGGCCAGCATAGGGAGGTGCATACTAAGTGTACTAAAAGCAGGGCCTTGTTTGGTTTTGATTTAATGTTTAGGAGAGACTCATTACTTCCAGCTTTCTGCTCATTATGGGATAAATCAAGGCTGCTCATAGCAGCTGTTTGGGATAGATTGACCCAATGTGTTTGCTTTTTTGTGGTTCTCTCCGGTTTTTATTTCTGTTGAATCTCATTTCCTCCAGGCACAACTGCAGATTCTTCTGCCTACATTTTGCTTTATTGATTTTACTCTTAAGTTCCCTGACATGCATTGATTTACTTCCATGAGAGTAATATGCCAAAGAGCGTGCAAAGATAACACAAAAACAATGAGTAGGCATAGGCTACAACAATTATAGCCAGATGAATTTGTATCGTAATAAGGCCAACTTAGAGCTGGAATCATTTGAACAAAGTACTAGTTCCACAGTCAGTATTAATCCCTCAGTATATCTGCAATGCATTCAGGCACTCTCTGATACCTGGTCCACCGAGCATGGTACCAGCTACTGTAGGATCCTGTCAGGTCTCCCATCAGGGTTGTGCTCATGCTACACTGTATACCTGTCGAAATACCTCACTCCCCAATACCTCACTCTCCTCACTCCCCACTATCTGAGATATCGACTTCAGCCCTCATCCTTCACATTCAACACCCATTCTGTTAAAGTTCCCCAAAGCACACACATCCCTGGGTTGCTCGTCTTATAGGTTCGCTGCAGCTAGCGACTGTAACGAGTTGCAACAAACGTTCAAACTGGACAGTTTTATCTCATTCTCTTCATTCAAAGACTCAATCATGGACTCTCTTACTGACAGTTGTGGCTGCTTTGCGTGATGTGTTGTTGTCTCTACCTTCTTGCCCTTTGTGCTGCTACCATGGTGTGCTGATGCCATGTTGTGATGCTACTATGCTGTGTTGTCATGTGTTGCTGCCATGCTATGTTGTTGTCTTAGGTCTCTCTTTATGTAGTGTTGTCTCTCTTGTTGTGATGTGTGTTTTGTCCTATTGTTTTATTTAATTTATTTTTATTTTTAATCCCAGCCCTGTCACCGTAGAAGGCCTTTTGCCTTTTGGTAGGCTGTCATTGTAAATAAGAATTTGTTCTTAACTGACTTTCCTAGTTAAATAAAGGTTAGACTGCTTGACAGGGAAGTTTAGACAGTCCCTGCCACAACGTTTGGAGACTGGAATTTAAAATAGAATAGGATGTCAGCCTTTTGGCCTTAGGTATAATGAGGGCCTAACACATTCATCAAAGATGGATACAAAACTGCTAGTGTTGAGAGAGTAATAACTGAGTTCAAGGGCACTGCCTCTTCAATCTACTTATGAGCAGCATGGGCAACACAATGTAAGATAAGGATTTACTTAACCATTTACTGTACCACTGTATGAAGATCAAACCAAACAACAATTTAGTGAAATACACTGTGGCCAGTTTCTCACCCCGTTCACAAAAATGGTTCACTCCTACAGACAGTGAGTCACATGTTCGTGGCTCGCTATATAAAGCAGGCAGATAGGCATCGATGCATTCAATTACTGTTTCGTTGAACGTTAGAATGGGCAAAACGAGTGGCCTAAGCGACTTTGAGCGTTGTATAAGCGTTTCAGCGTTTCAGTATCTCAGAAACAGCCGGCGTCCTAGGCTTTTCACGCACGACAGTGTCTAGGGTTTACCGAGAATGGTGCAACAAACAAAAAACATCAAAGCAACAACAAACAGCTCGTTGTTGATGGCTTGAAGGAGAATGGCAAGAATCGGGCAAGCTATCAGGCGGGCCACAAACCGATGCAGAACGGCATCTCAGAACGCACAACTCATCGGTCCTTGTCATGGATGGGCTATTGCAGCAGACGACCACACCGTGTGCCACTCCTATCAGCTAAAAACATGACAAAGCGGCTCCAATGGGCACACGATCACCAACATTTGAGGAGTGGGTTGACGACGAATCCGACGAATCCCGGTTCCTGTTGCGTCATGCTGATGGCTGTCAGGATTTGGCATAGGCAGCATGAGTCCATGGCCCCATCCTACCTGGCGTCAACGGTACAGGCTGGTGGCGGTGGTGTAATGATGTGGGGAATGTTTTACTGGTACACGTTAGGTCCCTTGATACCAATTGAGCAACGTTTCCATGCCTGAAGAATTCAGGCTGTTCTGGGGGCCATGGGGGTCAAACCCGGTACTAGATGGGTGCACCTAAATAAACTGGCCACTGAGTACAGTATATGCACGTAATATACAGTATATGTCTAATTAGCTAGGTTTCTTTGAATTCGGCAGTCAAAATACGTTAACGCCTCTCATCCCAGTATAATGACTAATTAATTTAATGGACTCAGAGGGACTTTGTAGTTTTTACTACCCTGAAGAAGTGTGCTTTATTAGCACTCAGTATTTCAATACATTTTCTCTTTGTTAGTTTTTGTTCATTTTCCCCTGGCCTCGAAGCATTCACGCTGGTCTTTTCATTATTAATAGCTTTCCAATTACACTGGAACCAGCTTCAAAAATACCTGCTTAAATCCCTAGTCATATGCTCCTTGTCCTGGGTTTCCTTACCTGCCTCCCAGGCCCTTTGTGGCTCCAAGACACTGATGTCAGTGGATTTAAGCTAGATAAGGGGTTATATTTGTCTATGCCTCGCGCCACACACTCTCCATTCCTTTGTCCTCCTGTTTTGGGATAAAGTACTCAGTGGACCTCACATCATCACGGCTTTTGTATTTCATTCAGACCCAAACTATCTGCTTGATATGATGACCATGGGATATTATTGTGTCCGCAGTTGGCGTGTGTCCTTGGAAGATCTCATTTACTCTTCTCTCTCTAAAGTGCCGGTTTCCCGGTTTCGACCTTTCCTTGCCTGCCCTGAACCTGAGCCTGCCTGCCGTTTTGTACCTTTGCCCCACTACTCTGGATTACCGAACCCTGTCTTTTGCCTGCCTCCTGTTGGTATAATAAACATTTGTTATTCCAAACAGTTGTCTACGCCTGGGTCTCACCTGTATGCTGATACACTAATGCATTATGTTCATGTCTTATGATAAACTTGGGTAAATTGTCAATACATTTAGTTGATTCCCTACTAAGGTCAATACATGTTTGAATGTTGTTGAATTCCATTTTAATGCCTAGATTATGTGACTCCCCTAATTATCATATTTGAACCAGAATGAGGCTCTCCACTACCTTTTGTTGCTGCAGTGATGATTCACCATCTTCATCAAATGTTTTCATAATGTATCTGCAGATAATTTACAAAAAGCCTAGGCCTACTAGTAGCCAATGCAAATAAGGGAGCCACATTAAGGAGACTCTCGCCGATGCGATTCGAGTCACTCACTTTAGCGTCACTGTCTGGCAAGCCCCGACATCCTAGGAAAGGAAACTGAGGAAGTATTTTGGTTTATTTGTTCTGATGCGATACTATGGATATATAACCACGTTGCATGATTTATATTGATATAGGAGATAGACTTTATTCAGTCTGTTCGACCCCCTTATATAAACTAGTCAACACTCGCTGTTCAATTTTCAATCAAAGCACAGTAAATAGCCTACTATGCGCCACGACTGCGTGTGGCTGGCTATGTGAAATACGCAAAAGAAAATAAATGAATGTGCCCGAAAACAATAATTAAGTCATGGATTTCAACTAATCGATTCCATTACATGGGACGTGCAAATTCACGAGCATCTCTCTTTAAAGAAATGTGACTGCAACCAACCACGGCGCGCACACATTGTACCAGGAGGCGGCATAGACAGCAGACTGTGTTTCCCTGTTATCGCTCGCATTATGACTGACAGGCACCTATCCTATCAATTGCTAGAAGATGCATATCGATCATTCTAGCGGAAGACGGCTCGAATAAGTAGCGAAATGAAACTTTTAAATGAAAAGTAGCCTAGTTAATAAGAACTGGAAAAAGTAGCCATCTGAAAATGTCTGTAACCAGCTGATTAGTCAGCCGGTGCTAATGGAAAACACTGGGTTCCAGTGAGATTTCCCGACACTGAATGAGCCTTAACAGTAGGCTCAGACCTGCTCCTTCTGGTTTAGCCATCTCATCTCTCATTGGTCTCCATCTGTCTGAGCTGGAGATTGTACAGTATACAGGAGTCACCTCATAGAGACGAATGTTTTAGTATAAAAAAATCTAATCTACATCCACTTATGTGCACCCTGGAACAGATTGCATTTGCATTACTTTCTTGTATTGTCCTAGCTTTACTTAGTTTGTATCTTTTAATTCGGTTTTTCCACACAATTGCAGGAGACGCACATGTGCGCCCACACACCTTCCCCTCTGTCTCTAAAGGTGAAGGTTACCATAAGTAGCAACCGTTGAGTTGTCTGTGGAGAGTAATGAGTAAAGCAGACCAACAAAATAGACATCTTATTGGATTGTGGCAGAAACTTGCTAGAGTGATTATTCTCCTTTTTAATGCTGCTGCTTTAATTGTTCTATGCAGCTGTGGTGTTTCACTTTAACGAATAGCTGCCTTAAAAACTATTTAGGCTCCATATTGCCCAAGCATCTTGCTATTTACTACCATTGACTGGAGCTCGTCTTTTAAGCAGAGAAAATAAACGTCCCCTTTTCTGAGCTGAGGGCCGCTGCAGCTAGTCTGCACTGCACCCTGTAATGTCTTATCGGCAGATGTAAGACCATCCAATAAAGCTAAAAGGCCACTGGCCTTCTCCAGAGAGGGACTGACACTCAAATGGTGATTAATTACCATCAGGAATAGTCATGTGTGAAACAAACCAATGCCAGCAGCAGTCAAATAGTCTACCATATGGTACTCTGCATAGACCTGATGAATTGCTGCTTGATCCTACTGGGCTGTTCAGATAATGCCATGTAAACTTAAATTAATTAATTTGGCCCTAATCTATGGATTTCACATGACTGTTGGTCACAGATATCTTTAAAAAAAAAAAGGTAAGGGCATGGATCAGAGAACCAGTCAGTATCTGGTGTGACCACCATTTGCCTCATGCAGCTTGACACATCTCCTTCGCATAGAGTTGATCAGGCTGTTGATTGTAGCCTGTGGAATGTTGTACAACACCACTTCAATGGCTGTGTGAAGTTGCTGGATATTGGTGGGAACTGGAACACAGTCGTACACGTTGATCTAGAGCATCCCAAACATGCTCAATGGGTGACATGTCTGGTGAGTATGCAGGCCATGGAAGAACTGGGACAATTTCAGCTTCCAGGAATTGTGTACAGATCTGTGCAACATGGGGCCGTGCAATATAATGCTGAAACGAGGTGATGACGGCAGATAAATGGCACGACAATGGGCCTCAGGATCTCGTCATGTTCAATTTGCCATGGATAAAATGCAAGTGTGTTTATTGTCAGTAGCTTATGCCATAAGCCCAAAGCCACCATGGGGCACTCTGGTCACAACGTTGACATCAGCAAACTGCTCGCCCACACAACGCCATACACGCTATCTGCCCAGTACAGTTGAAACTAGGATTCATCTGTGAAGAGCACACTTCTCCAGCGTGCCAGGGCCATAGGTGAGCATTTACGAAGTCGAACTGCAGTCAGATCAAGACCTGGTGAGGACGGCGAGCACACAGATGATCTTCCCTGAGACGGTTTCTGACAGTTTGTGCTGAAATTCTTTGATTATGCAAACCTACAGTTTCATCAGCTGTCCAGGTGGCTGGTCTCAGACGATCCCGCAGATGAAGAAGCTGGATATGGAGGACCTGGGCTGGTGTGGTTACATGTGGTCTGCGGTTGTGAGGCCGGTTGGACGTACTGCCAAATTCTATAAAATGGCATTGGATATGGCTTATGGTAGAGAAATGAACATTCAGTTCTCTGGCAACAGCTCTGGTGGACTTTCCTGCAGTCAGCATGCCAATTGCACTCTCCCTCAACTTGAGACATCTGTGGCATTGTGTTGTGTGACAAAACTGCACATTTCTAGAGTGGCCTTTTTACAGCACAAGGTACACCTGTGTAATGATCATGCTGTTTAATCAGCTTCTTAATATGCCACACCTGTCAGGTGAATGGATTATCTGGTCAAAGGAGAAATGCTCACTAACAGGGAAACATTTTAGAGAAATAAGCTTTATGTGAGTTTGGAGTCTTATTTCAGCTCATGAAACACAGGACCAACACTTTATATGCTGCATTTATATTTTTGTTCAGTATAGAAGGTGGATCAAAGCTGGGACGAGAGACTGAAACAGCTTCTCCAGGCCATCTGACTGTTATAGTCACCACTAGCGTGCCTCTGCCCAGTACCCTGCCTTGAACGTAGTCACTGTTACTAGCCAGCTACAACCCGTTACTCTACCCTGCATCTTAGAGACTGCTGCCCTAAGTACACATAGTCACTTTAATAATGTTTACATTATTATACATCAGTGGAAGCTGCTGAGCGGAGGACGGCTCATAATAATGTCTGGAATGGAATCAATGGAGTGGTATAAATGGCAAGATGGCGCTGACAGATAGGGCGGCTCTGCTTCTAGCTCCTAAGCAACTTTGCAGTATTTTTTTTTTTTGTGTGTTATTTCTTAAATTATTAGCCCAGAATTTTTTGGGTGTTATTACATACAGCCGGAAATAACTTTTAGATAACAGAGCGGTAGTAACTCCGTAGCATTACGAACGAGAATATGACTCTCCCAAATTGAATCCTTTGTTCGTACCCCCCGGGGCAATTTAACTTATTTTAGAAGCTGATCCAAAACACCGCCGGTGGATAAGAGGTATGTGCATGTAACTCCCTCTTACTTAGTGCCTTCCAGAAAGTATTCAGACCCCTTCACGTTTTACACATTTTATGTTACAGCCTTATTCTGAAATGAATTAAATAGTTTTTTTCCTAATAAATCTACACACAATACCCCACAATGACAAAACAAAAACAGGTTTTTAGACATTTTAGCAAATTTATTCAAAAGAAAAAACTAAAAGATCACATTAAATCTGCTTAACAAGTCAAGTAAGTTGCATGGACTCTGTGTGCAATAATAGTGTTTAACATGATTTTTGAATGACTACCTCATCTCTGTACCCCTCACATACAATTATCTGTAAGTTACCTCAGTCAAGCAGTGAATTTCAACCACAAAGACCAGGGAGGTTTTCCAATGCCTTGGAAAGAATGGCACTTGTTGGTAGATGGGTAAAAAAAAAAAAAGCAGACATTGAATATCCGTTTGAGCATGGTGATTAGGTTATTATTACACTTTGGATGGTGTATAAATACACCCAGTCACTACAAAGATGCAGGCGTCCTTCCTAACTAATTTGCAGGAGAAGAAGGAAACCGCTCAGGGATTTCTCTGAGGCCAATGGTGACTTTAAAACAGTTAGAGTTTAATGGCTGTGATAGGATAAAACTGAGGATGGATCAACAACATTGTAGTTACTCCACTATACTAACCCAATTAACAGAGTGAAAAGAACGACGCCTGTACAAAATAAAAAATATTCCAAAACATGCACCCTCTTTGCAAGGCACTAAAGTAATACTGCAAAATATGTGGCAAAGCAATTAACTTTTTGTCCTGAATACAAAGTGTTATGTTTGTGGGAAACCCAATACAACACATTACTGAGTACCACTCTCCATATGTTCAATCATGGTGGTGGCTGGATCATGTTATGGGTATAAAGTCAAATCAAATTGTATTGGTTACATACACATGTTTATCAGATGTTAATGCGGGTGTAGTGAAATGCTTGTGCTTCTAGTTCCGACAGTGCAGTAATATCAAACAATTACACAACATATACTCAATACATATACATATGGACAAACGGCATGGACTAAGATACAGTAGAATGGTATTGAATACAGTATATACATATGAGATGAGTAACACAAGATATGTAAACATTATTTAGTGACTAAGATACCGAAGGATAGTATAGAATACAGTATATATAGTGGGGAGAACAAGTATTTGATACACTGCCGATTTTGCAGGTTTTCCTACTTACAAAGCATGTAGAGGTCTGTAATTTTTATCATAGGTACACTTCAACTGTGTCATAGGTACACTTCAAAAATCCAGAAAATCACATTGTATGATTTTTAAATAATTAATTTGCATTTTATTGCATGACATAAGTATTTGATCACCTACCAACCAGTACGAATTCCTTCTCTCACAGACCTGTTAGTTTTTCTTTAAGAAGCCCTCCTGTTCTCCACTCATTACCTGTATTAACTGCACCTGTTTGAACTCGTTACCTGTATAATAGACACCTGTCCACACACTCAATCAAACAGACTCCAACCTCTCCACAATGGCCAAGACCAGAGAGCTGTGTAAGGACATCAGGGATACAATTGTAGACCTGCACAAGGCTGGGATGGGTTACAGGACAGTATGCAAGCAGCTTGGTGAGAAAGCAACAACTGTTGGCGCAATTATTAGAAAATGGAAGAAGTTCAAGATGACGGTCAATCTCCCTCGGTCTGGGGCACCATGCAAGATCTCATCTCGTGGGGCATCAATGATCATGAGGAAGGTGAGGGATCAGCCCAGAACTACACGGCAGGACCTGGTCAATGACCTGAAGAGAGCTGGGACCACAGTCTCAAAGAAAACCATTAGTAACACACTACGCCGTCATGGATTAAAATCCTGCAGCGCACGCAAGGTCCCCCTGCTCAGGTCATGTGGTCTGATGAGACAAAAATAGAGCTTTTTGGTCTAAACTCCACTCGCCGTGTTTGGAGGAAGAAGAAGGATGAGTACAACCCCAAGAACACCATCCCAACCGTGAAGCATGGAGGTGGAAACATCATTCTTTGGGGATGCTTTTCTGCAAAGGGGACAGGACGACTGCACCGTATTGAGGGGAGGATGGATGGGGCCATGTATCGCGAGATCTTGGCCAACAACCTCCTTCCCTCAGTAAGAGCATTGAAGATGGGTCGTGGCTGGGTCTTCCAGCATGACAACGACCCGAAACACACAGCCAGGGCAACTAAGGAGTGGCTCCGTAAGAAGCATCTCAAGGTCCTTGAGTGGCCTAGGCAGTCTCCAGACCTGAACCCAATAGAAAATCTTTGGAGGGAGCTGAAAGTCCGTATTGCCCAGCGACAGCCCCGAAACCTGAAGGATCTGGAGAAGGTCTGTATGGAGGTGTGGGCCAAAATCCCTGCTGCAGTGTGTGCAAACCTGGTCAAGAACTACAGGAAACGTATGATCTCTGTAATTGCAAACAAAGGTTTCTGTACCAAATATTAAGTTCTGCTTTTCTGATGTATCAAATACTTATGTCATGCAATAAAATGCAAATTAATTACTTAAAAATCATACAATGTGATTTTCTGGATTTTTGTTTTAGATTCCGTCTCTCACAGTTGAAGTGTACCTATGATAAAAAGTACAGACTTCTACATGCTTTGTAAGTGGGAAAACCTGCAAAATCGGCAGTGTATCAAATGTACATATGAGATGAGTAACACAAGATATGTAAACATTATTAAGTGACTAAGATACCGAAGGATTGTATAGAATACAGTATATACATTTGAGATGAGTGATGTCAGATATGTAAACAGTATTAAGTCACTAGTGTTCCGTACCTTAAAGTGACCAGTGATTTCTAGTCTGTGCCTTAAAGGCAGCAGCCTCTAATGTGCTAGTGATGGCTGTTTTAGCTGTCTGATGGCCTTGAGATAGAAGCTGTTTTGGAATCTTGCCATGCCAGGCGGTGATACAGCCCGACAGGATGCTTTCAATTGTGCATCTGTAAACGTTTGTGAGGGTTTTAGGTGTTAAGCCACATTTCTTTAGCCTCCTGAGGTTGAAGAGTCTCTGAGCCTTCTTCACCACACTATCTGTGTGGGTGGACCATTTCAGTTTATCAGTGATGTGTACACCAAGGAACTTGAAGGTATGCTTGTAATGATTAAGGACTGGGGAGTTTATCCGGATAAAAAATTTACGGAATGGAGCTAAGCACAGGCAAAATCCTAGATGAAAACCTGGTTCAGTCTGCTTTCCAACATGGGAAATTGTCAATAACCTAAAACACAAGGCCATATATACACTGGAGTTGCTTACCAAGAAGACAGTGAATGTTCCTGAGTGTCCAAGTTACAGTTTTAACTTAAATCTACTTGCAAATCTATTTCAAGACCTGAAAATGGTTGTCTAGCAATGATCAACAACCAATTTGACAGCGCTTGAAGAATAAGGGAAGAAATTACTCTGAAGTGCTTTCCCTTTTCTGATATTTGATGCCACTTTGAGGTGCCTAGAACTCAACTTTATAAAATCGAAAGGGTTAGCATCGCCAAGTGTGATTATTGTCATCACCTCTGGCCATAAGCAATGCCAGATAGTGGAAGAAAATCTATTTTGTACCTAAACTTTCTTCTTGTTTGCTCTGGATCCAACATTTCCTGAAAGCTGGGTTGACCTTTTATCTTGTTTGTGTGCCCCATGCTGATCTCTGAAATCCATATCATCCCCCAGGTTCAGTCAGCCATGTGAACCCTGACGGGTATAAATCCTACAGCTTAGGCCCTTTCTTTCCCAGACCCAGAGCTCTGAGTCACCATGGCCTTCAGAGGCATGACTTGTTTATCAACGTTTTACAGAGGTGTTCCCTGTGGCAGGCTGGACCTCGTTAGGATGCAGCCTCTAGCTTCCTCCACAGAGCTGCTGCTTGTTATTCCTGTGATTTTCATTAAAGCAATCATCTCACAGGCCAACCAAGCATAGAGCCTTGATCCCCCAGCCCAGCCCAGCCCAGCCCAGCCCAGCCCACTGGGTCACAGAGCCAAGCCCAACCTCTACCTGAGCATAGCTCTTCTGCAACCTCAACCCGACCCAGCCCCCAGCCAGCTGCAGTGGGGTACCTTCTATGGCGAGGGAGGGGTGCTGAAGAGTTGTGTGATAAATGCTCAGCTAAGAGAAGTGAAGGCCCACAGACATCAGTGACAGATTCAGGAGTGTTATGGTCCTATTCATAGCCTGTTGGTGCCAATGACTGTCTCACTTTCCCTCTCTCTCAATTCATAAATTTTAAGGGCTTTATTGGCATGGGAAACATGTTAACATTGCCAAAGCAAGTGAAGTAGAAAATAAACAATAACAATTAACAGTAAATATTACACTCACAGAAGTTCCAAAAGAATAAAGACATTGCAAATGTAATTATGTCTATATACAGTGTTGTAGCAATTTGCAAATAGTTAAAGTACAAAAGGGAAAATAAATAAACATAAATATAGGTTGTATTTACAATGGTGTTTATTCTTCACTGGTTGCCCTTTTCTTGTGGCAACAGGTCACACATCTTGCTGCTGTGATGGTACACTGTGGTATTTCACCCAGGAGATATGGGAGTTTATCAAAATTGTTTATCTTTGTCGAGCTGTGTAATCTGAAATATGTGTCTTCTATGGTCATACATTTGGCAGGAGGTTTGACTCTGTCTGTCATACTGCATTGCTATCAGGTGCTGCTGCTTAGCTCGCTCTTTCACCTCTCTGTTCCAATGAAGTGATGCTCTGCTGTGATGACTGACTGATGCTCTGAGAAGTTTATTAATGGTACTGCATGTTCTCTCCTCTGTTTTTTCAGATCTGTATCTGACATCTTCGCTGGCAGATGCTATGAGTAAGTGACTCTGCTCTTCAGAACAAGTTAATAACAGAACGTTCACACACAACACACTCCTGATGTTCATTATCATCCATGTCAGCTCCTGGCATGTTGCCACTTGTCATCTGTTGGAGAAATGCATTCTTCTGCTCACTTCACTCTGCTGGGTTTTTTGTCATTTGGAGTTAGCTGATGCAGGGAAATTACCAATAGCAGATCATTGTAGGCCTCCTTGTGAAATTATTGAGGCATCTGCCAGGACAGCTGTCTTGCTTGACTTGACACAGATGAATGCTTTTTCCACTACCAAACTGCTACACTTCAATTGTATTTTATATATGTCATGTCAGAGCCAGCTCTAGTGTTTTGGGGGACCAAAGTGGAATTTAGAGAGAAACATTTTAGTGATCCCCCTCTTGACAGCACAGAGGAAAAAATGTGAAGTTAATTTTCATTCAATTCTACACATTTTGCCATGTGGCGTAGAGAATATATTTCTTAATTTGATAACACATTTCATGCAATACCAAAAAAAGCAGTTTTGCAGCTAATTTCCTGCAATTGAACACATTTTGCCATAGGGTGGAGATTTTATTTGCGGTTGTTAATATGATACCTGAGTGAGTGACAAAATCGATGGGGGTCCCACGATCGGTAATTCCACCATGATTACTACAAGTTTAGATAGCTCATTTACCAATCTAAAACATGTCAGCTGACATGGGCTAATTGAGTGACTGACATAAGATAACTGCTGGTGAACAACCAAATTTAGAAATTGCACCTTATTCTAACTCTCAACAGTAAGTTGACACTCCGGTAAGACAAGGGGTGGCAGTCTGTGTATATTTGTAAACAACAGCTGGTGCACGAAATCTAATATTAAGGAAGTCTCAAGATTTTGCTCGCCTGAGGTAGAGTATGTCATGATAAGCTATAGACCACACTATTTACCAAGAGAGTTTTCATCTTTATTTTTCGTAGCTGTCTATTTACCATGACAAACCGCACTCAATGAGCTGTATAAGGCCATAAGTAAACAGGAAAACGCTCATCTAGAGGCGGCGCTCCTAGTGGCCGGGGACTTTAATGCAGGGAAACTTAAATCTGTTTTACCGCATTTCTACCAGCATGTTAAATGTGTAACCAGAGAAAAAAAATACTCCAGACCACCTTTACACCACACACACAGACGTGTACAAAGCTCTCCCTCGCCCTCCATTTGGCAAATCTGACCATAATTCTATCCTCCTGATTCCTGCTTACAAGCTAAAATTTAAGCAGGAAGCACCAGTGACTCGGCCAATAAAGAAGTGGTCAGATGACGCAGATGCTAAGCTACAGGACAGACTGGAATATGTTCTGTGATTCTTCCGATGGATTTGAGGAGGACACCACATCAGTCACTGGCTTCAGTGACAGGTCAACATCCGCAAGGCCGCAGGGCCAGACGTATTACCAGGACGGGTACTCCGAGCATGCACTGACCAACTGGCAAGTGTCTTCACTGACATTTTCAACCTGTCCCTGACTGAGTTTGTAATACCAATATGTTTCAAGCAGAACACCATAGTCCCTGTGCCCAAGAACACTAAGGTAACCTGCCTAAATGACTACCGATCCGTAGCACTCACGTCTGTAGCCATGAAGTGCTTTGAAAGGCTGGTCATGGCTCACATCAACACCATTATCTCAGAAACCCTAGGCCCACTCTAATTTGCATACCGCCCCAACGATCCACAGATGATGCAATCTCTATTGCACTCCACATTGCCCTTTCCCACCTGGACAAAAGGAACACCTACGTGAGAATGCTATTCATTGACTGCAGCTTAGCGTTCAACACCATAGTGCCCTCAAAGCTCATCAATAAGCTAAGGACCCTGGGACTAAACAACTCCATCTGCAACTGGATCCTGGACTTCCTGACGGGCCGCCCCCCAGGTGGTAAGGGTAGGCAACAACATATCTGCCATGCTGATCCTCAACACTGGGGCCCTTCAGGGGTGCGTGCTCAGTCCCCTCCTATACTCCCTGTTCACCCATGACTGCATGGCCATGCACGACTCCAACACCATCATTAAGTTTGCCGACGACACAACAGTGGTAGGCCCTATAGGGAGGAGGTCAGAGACTTGGCAGTGTGGTGCCAGAATAACAATCTCTCCCTCAACGTGATCAAGACAAAGGAGATGATTGTGGACTACAGGAAAAAGAGGACTGAGCGTCCCCATTCTCATCGATGGGGCTGTAGTGGAGCAGGTTGAGTTCCTTGGTGTCCACATCCCCAACAAACTATCATGCTCCAAACACACCAAGACAGTTGTGAAGAGGGCATGACAAAGCCTATTCCCCCTCAGGAGACTGAAAAGATTTGGCATGGGTCCTCAGATCCTCAAAAAGTTCTACAGCTGCACCATCGAGAGCATCCTGACACGGCAAGCGGTACCGGAGTGCGAAGTCTAGGTCCAAAATGCTCCTTAACAGCTTCTACCCCCAAGCCATAAGACTCCTGAACAGCTCATCTTTTGTATTTATTATGGATTATTACTCTTCCTGGGGTCCGGCAAACTTAAGGCAGTTATACAATTTTAAAAACATTACAATACTAATTTCAGAATTCACAACACACTGTGTTCTCAAGCCCATACTCCTCTACCACATATCTATAATGCAAAATCTATGTGTGTGTGTATAGTGCGTATGTTATTGTGTGTGTGTATGCATTTGTCTGTGCCTATGTTTGTGTTAATTCACAGTCCCTGTTGCTCCATAAGGTGTATTTATACATGCTATTTCAATCTGATTCTACTGCTTACATAAATTACCTGATGTGGAATAGGTTTCCATGTTGTCATGGATCTATGTAGTACTGTGCGCCTCCCATAGTCTGTTCTGGGCTTGGGGACTGTGAAGAGACCTCTGGTGGCATGTCTTGTGGGGTATGCAATGGTGTCTGAGCTGTGTGCTAGTATTTTAAACAGACAGTTCCTTCAGCTTGTCAACACCTCTTACAAAAACAAGTAATGATGAAGTCAATCTCTCTTCCACTTTGAACCATGAGAGATTGACAGGCATGTCATTAATGTTGGCTCTCCGTGTACTTTTAAGGGCAAGCTGTGATGCCCTGTTCTGAGCCAAGTGCAATTTTCCCAAGTCCCTCTTTGTGGCACCTGACCATAGTACTGAACATTAGTCTAGGTGCCACAAAAGCAGGGCCAGTAGGACCTGCCTTGTTGATCGTGTTCTGGACAGACTTCTCCCCATAGCTACTGTTGTACTAATATGTTTTGACCATGACGGTTTACAATCCAGGGTTACTCCAAGCAGTTTAGTCACCTCAACATGCTCAATATCCACATTATTCATTACAAGATGTAGTTGAGGTTTAGTGAATTATTTACAAATACAATGATTTTAGTTTTGGAAGTAAAACTTATTCCTTGCTACCCATTCCTAAACTAACTGCAGCTCTTTAAGTGTTGCAATCAAATGGCTACCTGGACTATTTGCATTGTTCAACCTACATGTACATATTACCTCAATTACCTCGACTAACCGGTGCTCCCGCACATTGACTCTGTACCGGTACCTCCTGTATACAGCCTCGCTATTGTTATGTTATTGCTGCTCTTTAATTATTTGTTATTTACATTTTTTACTTCTCTATTTTTAAGCTAACACTTATTTTAACTGCATTGTTGGTTAAGGGCTTGTTAAGGGCTTGTTCTATTAGGCGCATGTGACAAAATGTTATTTGATTTGACTTAATTCCTAAAAAAGTGATAAACACATTGAGTGTACAAAACATTAGTAACACCTTCCTAATGTTGAGTTGCTCCCCCTTTTTCCCTCAGAACAGCCTCAATTCATCAGGACATGGACTCTACAAGGCATTGAATGCGTTCCACAGAGATGCTGGCCCATGTTGACTCCAATGCTTCCCAAAGTTGTGTCAAGTTGGCTGGATGTCCTTTGGTGGCGCCTGGCACCTACTACCATACCCTGTTCAACGGCACTTAAATATTTTGTCTTGCCCATTCACCCCCTGAATGGCACACATACACAATCCATGTGTCAATCGGGGGAGAAGGGCCTTGGTCAGGGAGGTGACCAAGAACCTGATGAGCTCCAAAGTTCCTCTATGGAGATGGTCGAACCTTTCAGGAGGACAACCATCTCTGCAGCACTCCACCAATCAGGTCTTTATGGTAGAGTGGCCAGATGGAAGCCACTCCTCAGTAAAAAGCACATGACAGCCAGCTTGGAGTTTGACAAAAGGCAACCAAAGGACTCTCAGACCATGAGAAACAAGATTCTCTGGTCTGATGAAACCAAGATGGAACACTTTGGCCTGAATGCCAAGTGTCACGTTTGGAGGAAACCAAGCACTATCCCTACAGTGAAGCATGGTGTTGGCAGCATCATGCTGTGGGGATGTTTTTCAGCGGCAGGTTTTCATCAAGAAACTCTCTGTACTTCGCTCCGTTGATCTTTCCCTCGATTCTGACTAGTCTGGATCGAGGGAAAGATGAACAGAGCAAAGTACAGAGAGATCCTTGATGAAAACCTGCTTCAGAGCACTCAGGACCTCAGACTGGGGCGAAGATGTTTTTTTTTAGCGATTGCAAATACTTTGGCACTATGTTTTCGATTGACAGTGCATATATTTGTTTATTTAGTTAGTTAGCTATGAGAACAAGCCATCTCGACAGCTAAGTTTACAGCTTATTGTGCTAGTTAGCTAGATTAATCAAAGTGAAGTTGTGTGAGAAACCTCTGCACGAGCTCATCCATCCACACAGATGCGCGTGCAATGATTTAACTGGGAACATTTTCACGCTGTGACGTCACAATCACAACACAACCAGAAGGATTTTTACATGGAACCCTACACCATTACACCTCCAAGGCATCCCTAGTCGATCACCAAACATTCCTGTAAAAAACTCAATGATAAAGGCTTGTGCTCCTATTTTATTTATTAGTTTCGCGCTGTAAATCATTCACACTTGATTCAGCAGCCCTACCACCGGGAAGGCAAAGTGTTCCCATTTTGAACCATTTGTGTCTGAAGGTAGATCTCCGCCTACCTGGCAGGCCCAGAGAGCAAATCAAGTGCACGTATAGGCCTACCGCTGGCCAGTCGGAGGCCAGTCGGAGGCCAGTCTATGGTTTCCTCGAGCCATAGACTGAGATTTCAAAACTTTTAAAACCATGACTAGAGAGAGAATCAACTAATACAGCAAAGAGCTG
This sequence comes from Thymallus thymallus, assembly GCA_023634145.1. Classification (NCBI taxonomy): domain Eukaryota; kingdom Metazoa; phylum Chordata; class Actinopteri; order Salmoniformes; family Salmonidae; genus Thymallus; species Thymallus thymallus. The sequence continues at coordinate 22,707,101 of CM042410.1, read as the reverse complement.
CCCTTTATGAGTAAGTTCATGTTTCAGTTGTTATTCAGCACTTTCAACATTTTTGTAAAAGCCATCCAATGTACGTTCTCCGTACTTACACTCACGTTGCAACCAGCACTGCAGCTGCAATCAATTAATTTTACTTTGTTTTGTACACCAGCTTCAAACAGCTGCCCCATAGGGCAGTGCACAATTGGCCCAGCATCGTCCAGTTTTGGTCGGGGTAGGCCGTCATTGTAAATAAGAATTTGTTCTTAACTGACTTGCCTACTTAAATAAAGGTTCAATAAAATTAAAAAAACACTACTGAATTAAGCAAACTATTCGAATTTTGAATAGCCATTTTAAAATGTACATTTTGTGGCCAATTAACAATTTCTTTGTGGATTTCGATGTGTGCTTGTAGTTATTGTCTTGCTGGAAGGCAAACGTGTTTTTGGCTAAAATGTCCTGGTACTGGGTAAAGTTCATGATGCCATTGACCTTAACATGGGCCCAGCAGAAGCAAAATAGCCCCATAACAGCAAAGATCCACCACCATGGGGGAGAAAAATAAAATTTGAAATTTGAACAGTAATCTCTTGTGTGCATTGTTCTTATTGTTACTGAATACTGTCTGTTCAATAAACAAATATAATTTTTCTTTAAAGATCCACCACCATATTTTACAGTAAGTATGGGGTTTTTTTCTGCTCATGCATCCTCCTTTCGGCACCAAACTCACCAATGGTGTGTGTGGCCAAAGAGCTCTATTTTCATGTCATCCAACAAATGTAAATGCCTGGAGTTTGATTAACAGCATTTGCACTCTGATTGGAACCGATGCTATGGTCAGATGACATAAACATTTTGCTCCTTGGCCACGCACACCAGTGGTGGGTTTGCTGTTGAAAAACAGAAGCGTATATACAGTGGGGAGAACAAGTATTTGATACACTGCAGATTTTGCAGGTTTTCCTACTTACAAAGCATGTAGAGGTCTGTAATTTTTTATCATAGGTACACTTCAACTGTGAGAGACGGAATCTAAAACAAAAATCCAGAAAATCACATTGTATGATTTTTAAATAATTAATTTGCATTTTATTGCATGACATAAGTATTTGATCACCTACCAACCAGTAAGAATTCCGGCTCTCACAGGCCTGTTAGTTTTTCTTTAAGAAGCCCTCCTGTTCTCCACTCATTACCTGTATTAACTGCACCTGTTTGAACTCGTTACCTGTATAAAAGACACCTGTCCACACACTCAATCAAACAGACTCCAACCTCTCCACAATGGCCAAGTCCAGAGAACTGTGTAAGGACATCAGGGATAAAATTGTAGACCTGCACAAGGCTGGGAATGGGCTACAGGACAATAGGCAAGCAGCTTGGTGAGAAGGCAACAACTGTTGGCGCAATTATTAGAAAATGGAAGAAGTTCAAGATGACGGTCAATCTCCCTCGGTCTGAGGCACCATGCAAGATCTCACCTCGTGGGGCATCAATGATCATGAGGAAGGTGAAGGATCAGCCCAGAACTACACGGCAGGACCTGGTCAATGACCTGAAGAGAGCTGGGACCACAGTCTCAAAGAAAACCATTAGTAACACACTACGCCGTCATGGATTAAAATCCTGCAGCGCACGCAAGGTCCCCCTGCTCAAGCCAGCGCATGTCCAGGCCCGTCTGAAGTTTGCCAATGACCATCTGGATCATCCAGAGGAGGAATGGGAGAAGGTCATGTGGTCTGATGAGACAAAAATAGAGCTTTTTGGTCTAAACTCCACTCGCCGTGTTTGGAGGAAGAAGAAGGATGAGTACAACCCTAAGAACACCATCCCAACCGTGAAGCATGGAGGTGGAAACACCATTCCTTGGGGATGCTTTTCTGCAAAGGGGACAGGATAACTGCACCGTATTGAGAGGAGGATGGATGGGGCCATGTATCACGAGATCTTGGCCAACAACCTCCTTCCCTCAGTAAGAGCATTGAAGATGGGTCGTGGCTGGGTCTTCCAGCATGACAACGACCCGAAACACACAGCCAGGGCAACTAAGGAGTGGCTCTGTAAGAAGCATCTCAAGGTCCTGGAGTGGCCTAGCCAGTCTCCAGACCTGAACCCAATAGAAAATCTTTGGAGGGAGCTGAAAGTCCGTATTGCCCAGCGACAGCCTCGAAACCTGAAGGATCTGGATGGAGTAGTGGGCCAAAATCCCTGCTGCAGTGTGTGCAAACCTGGTCAAGAACTACAGGATACGTATGATCTCTGTAATTGCAAACAAAGGTTTCTGTACCAAATATTAAGTTCTGCTTTTCTGATGTATCAAATACTTTAGTGCCTTGCTCAAGGACACCGACAGGTTTTTTTTTCTTCACCTTGTCGGCTCGCGTATTCGAACCAGCGACCTACTGGTCATGGAGCTATTGTTAAGGTCAATGGCATTATAAACTTGAACAATTACCAGGACAATTTAGCCAAAAACCTGGTTGCTTCTGCCTGAAGGCTGACACTTGGCCGCAAGTGGATCTTCCAGGAAATACAATAACCCCAAGTACTAATCAAAATGCACAAAGAAATGGTTAATCGACCACAAAATCAACATTTTGTAATGGCCATCTCAGCCTCCGGGCCTGTGGTTTGAATTGAAGGCAGTCCATAAGAGTAGATGAAAAATATCAAGGATCTGGAAAGATTCTGTATGGAGGAATGGTCTAAGATCCCTCCCAAAGTGTTTTCCAATCTTATAAAACATTTTAGAAAAGGTTATTGAAAAAGAGTATTGGAAACGGGCGCAAATCATTTTGTTAAACCAAATATCTTTCCCTGAACAATTGGATTAGTATAAAATAATAGAATTTCCACATTTCTTTGAGCATACAGTATAGATCAGTATTTGTATGTATTTTTGCTCATCTTTATTAAATGGTGCCAATAATTATGGGCCTGACTGTATTTCGGGTGTGATCCCTAGGGTCTGGATGGCTCCTCATGTGCTCCCTCTCCACAAAGGTGGTGACCCCTCTGACATGAATAATTATCACCTGATCTCTAAACTGTCTTGCCTAGCGAAAATTTTAGAATCTTTAATAAACACTCAACTTAGATATTTTCTAGCTTTGAAGTGTCCATCAGTCTGGTTTCAGGCCAGGTCATCTGCTGCTTCATTGGTGATAAACTACCTGACTAACAGGATACAATGTGTTTCTATCTATATAAACAATATTGGATTGTCTGTAAGAAGTTGTAACCTCCCCTTGTATGCGGATGATACTTTAGTATTCTGTTGACAAGGCTCTTCCAGAACTACAATAAGCCTTTTATGCTTTGCAGAAAGCCTTTGTTGAACTGGACTTGGTACTTAATGCAGGTAAAACTAAGTTTATGTTATTTTCCAAAAAGCTTACAAATGTATCTGATGGTTTATGCATATGTACTTTGGATGGTGCCCACATTGTTCGTGTCCCGGCTTATAAATATCTGGGTATCTGGATTGACGAAAAGCTATTTTTCAAAAAGCATATTGATGATTTAGTTAAGAATTAAAATTGGCTTCCTTTATAGCAGTGGTCACAAACCTTTTCTGAGTCAAGATCACTTTCTGAGTCAAAGTGCAAGGAGAGATCTAGCACTGACTCAAAACATAAGCCTATGCAACATTAACCAACTAAAAACAGTCCTGCAGCAATAAGGTTTCTGCAGTAGGCTATAGGCCCGATACATTTTCAGTGCATATTGGCTACGCTTGAATTTCCCTGCCAATGTTGTTAATCTCAAACCATTTAGAAATTATATTTCAACATTTTAGCTATGTGATCACACTGGTAATATATCATATGTTGTGTTACTGGTGAGGCACAGCTGAGTGAGCATAATAATACATTTATTTTACTGGACTGGTGGCCTGCATCTGATGGTCAGTCCGAGGGGAGGGTGCGGTGGTGAGGCTGCCTCATCTGACTCACCGTCCCTGCTCTCTGCATCTACTGAGAAAAGGCGAAACCTATGTTGAACTGCATTACTTCTGCCTCATGCACCAAATTGATGATGTTACTCCTATGACCAGAGAAAGTAAAATGTTCCTCGATATTAAAAAAACACACAAGCCGCAAATAATAACACAAGCTTATCGAAACATGCATTTTATGGCTCAGAAAATTGTTGACAAAGTTTTGAGTGCTGAATAACAACTTAAACATGAACTTACTCATAAAAACAACAGCTCTTTGCTATATTCGTTGAGTCTCTCAAGTCATGGTTTTAAAAGTTTAAATCTCACATTATCAACTTTGCTGTGCATTCAAGGCTTATTTTGTATGTCTATCGTGCAAGGTAACTGTGCAGACACGGTGATCTGAGGTATCTGATTGGCCAGCGGTAGGCCTATAGTTGCACTCAATTTGCGCTCTGGGGCTGATGGATAGGCAGAGTTCTACCTTCAGCCACATGAAATTGTTCAAAATGTGAATACTTTGCCTTCCCGGCGCTAGGCTGCTGAATCAAGTGCACCTACCGTTAACAGCGTGAAACAAAACAAAAAATAGGAACGTAAGGCTTTATCGTTGTTTTTTTACAGAAATGCTTGGAGATCAACCGGTTGGTGACCATTGCTTTATAGGAATAGGTCAAGAAAAAAAACAAGCCATTCAGTTGACATTCATTCCGGTTATAGATTATGGTGTTGTTGTCTATATGAATGCTGCTGCCGCTGTATTGAAGCCATTGGATGCAGTTTGTCATAGTGCACACACTGCACTTTATTATGGGCGACAGGTTCAGTACACATCACTTTACACATGAGAAAGTAGGCTGGCCCTCTTAAGTTTCGTAGATCAATGCACAGTTCTCTATTTGTTTATAAACCCCTCTTTTGCAAACTTCCGCCATACCTTACTTCATTGCTAAATTACAGACATACGAATCAGCAGACCCGATCACAGGGATGGTTAACTCTAGATGTCCCGTTGATCTCTACGGAATTAGGTATATCTGCATTGTTTTTTTTGCGCCCTGTATATCGAATGATCTGCAGAGCTCTCTGCATCTTGATGCTCTGGTGCCTTAAGGGCAGTTGATAATGGAGGACCTCATTGTTGAGGAATGTGTTTGCTTCTTAAATTTATTGTAGCATTGTATGCTTTTATTTCCTTGTATGTTTGAATGTTGTACATTTTATATATTGTGTTCACGCAGGGCTCCCTTGAAAAAGAGCCATTGGTCTCAATTGGACTCCCTACTAAAATAAAGGTTAAATAGATTTGAGAAAATCCTAGGAGGGTGACCTTAAGGGCCACCATAGCTCTTAGTGAGACTGTGCCCTTTGACCTGCAGCACCCTGCCAGGCCGAAGCTTTACATCCGGGATGGGCAACTGCCGGCCCCCATTTTGTAGGACTGAGGACCAATAACTTACTGTTGAGAGTTAAAATAATAGAATACACAAGGTGCAATTTCGACATTTGGTTGTGTATCAGCAGTCAATTAATTAGCCCATGTCAGCAAAACAATTTTAGATTGATAAGTTAGTCCAGCAGACAGCTATCTAAACTTGTAGTAAGAATGGTTGAATTACCGACCGGGGTGGTGCCCATTAATCACCAGTTATCTTAGTAAAAACGGCAAACATTTGCCTCCACCCTATGGCAAAATGTGTAGAATTGCAGTATATTTGTTATAAAATTACTATATTCTCTTTGCCCCAGGGCAAAATGTGTTGAATTGCAGGAGGGGTGTATGGATATGTGGTATGCAGACCCATAAACCACTGTGGCCCCTCATCATGAGTTCTGTTTTTCTATGGCCCCCAACCCAATCAAAGTTGCCCATCCCTGCTCTACATGTAAAGATGTTTTATATGCACCCCACAGGGCCCCACTGAGCCTGACAGTGTAGAGGGGTCTGTGACCTGCTGCCCCCTCCAGAGACTTGACCTCCACACATTGACCTTCTGACTGTGTTCATGGGTATGTGACCACTGAGGAATGTGAGAAGAGAACAGAGCAGTGCAGGGAGAGATCCTTTATGTTATTAGCCATCTGCAGTGACCGTAGACAGTCAATTAGGATCTGCACAGTACTGCATCTAGACCAATACTTCAACACATCAGCATCGTTTCCCTGGAAAGACACTGTTGGCAAAGAGTGCTTTAATCTAGCTATATCATTAGTGGTGTGATACCACATATGGATGAGAGATATTTAACTAGGCAAGTCAGTTAATAAGAAATTCTTATTTACAATGACTGCCTACCCGGACGACGCTGGGCCAATTGTGCGCCGCCCTATGGGACTCCTGATCACGGCCGGTTGTGATACAACCCGGGATCGAACAAGGGTCTGCAGTGACCCCTCTTGCACTGAGATATAAGCACCTCTAAATATAACCATAACATTCTACAGTACTGTTCTTTCCCCCGGAACAACCACATGAACCAGGACTCATCGGGGCTAATATAGACAACTGTTGCTGTTCCATTTGTCTGTGAGAGAATATCTCCATATAAGTCATGAATTTACCTACTTTATTATTTTCTAATAATGTTATTTGGCCTTTCTGACGCATTAACCTGGGGCTTGATATATGATCAAAGGCCCCAGACTCACTTCTGAGAATTTCTCTCCCCAGAGTTTTGGAGAATGCCTCGAGTGGGAAGCGGGGTTCCTGCTCCATGGAGGAAGACTCTTCTCAGCCACTTGTCCTGGAAAAACGAGCCCGGAAAACCCTGAGGAGGAATGCTGGGAAGAGGACAGGAAAGAGTTGAGCTGAACTCTTTTAAACGCCTTCACCTTTCTATCTAATTACTTTAAGCACATTTTAAGGATATGGCAAGTTATGCAATACATTTGATACATACACTACCGTTCAAAAGTTTGGGGTCACTTAGAAATTTCCTTGTTTTTGAAAGAAAAGCAATTTTTTTTTGTCCATTAAAATAAAATTGATCAGAAATACAGTTTAGACATTGTTAATGTTGTAAATGACTATTGTAATTTGAAACGGCTAATTTTTTATGGAATATATACAGAGGCCCATTATCAGCAACCATCACTCCTGTGTTCCAATGGCACGTTGTGTTGGCTAATCCAAGTTTATCATTTTAAAAGGCTAATTGATCATTAGAAAACCCTTTTGCAATTGTTAGCACAGCTGAAAACTGTTGTGCTGATTAAAGAAGCAATAAAACTGGCCTTCTTTAGACTAGTTGAGTGTCTGGAGCATCAGCATTTGTGGGTTTGATTACAGGCTCAAAATGGCCATAAACAAAGAACTTTCTTCTGAAACTCGTTAGCCTATTCTTGTTCTGAGAAATTAAGGCTACTCCATGCGAGCAAGAGGACAAGTACATTAGAGTATATTGTTTGAGAAACAGACGCCTCACAAGTCCTCAACTGGCAGCTTCATTAAATAGTACTCGCAAAACACCGGGATGCTGGCATTCTAGGCAGAGTTGCGAAGAAAAAGCCATATCTCAGACTGGCCAATAAAAATAAAAGATTAAGGGCAACAGAACACAGACACTGGACAGAGGAAGATATGGCTTTTTGACTGGGTCCAAATTCTCAGAGGAACTCTTAATAGAAAATAGATTGGATAGAATTGTAATGTGCAGAACTTGAACTTTCTTGCTTGTTTTTTGGTGGTTTTGTGTGAAAGCATGTACAATATGTTTAATGTAGGTTTCTGTAACATGACAGCAAGGGTTGCAAAGCTAACGGTAATTTACCAGAACTTTCAGTAATTTTGGTAATTAATATGCAATCTATGGTAATGTAGGCTTGGCCCTAATTTATGTGCTCTCTGTCACCTGGAGCAGCAAATGGTCCAGGAACACAAGGAAAGCACAAAGGACAATGACCAAGGACTAGTCAGCCCTTCCCCTCTGAGGGGACAAAATGTATCTCTCTGTTACAGTATCCAGAGGACTGACTATTGAATGTGTGATAGAATAATACTATACTATCCATGTCTGGTATCTACAGTATCTGAAACTTGTCCCTTAAAGAAGACTCTGAAGCTATCTATATGTGTGTATGATTTCTGTGGTAACGTATATAGGACTCGTTTTACTGTGGATATAGATACTTTTGTACCTTTTTTCCTCCAGCATCTTCACAAGGTCCTTTGTTGTTGTTCTGGGATTGATTTGCAACTCTAGGAGACAGAACTTGAGTACTATTGTTTGTACAGATGAACGTGGTACCTTCAGGCATTTGGAGATTGCTCACAAGGATGGACCAAACTGGCACTGAGTTTGAAGGTAGGCCTTGAAATACATCCACAGGTAAACCTCCAATTGACTCAAATTATGTCAATTAGCCTGTTAGAAGCTTCTAAAGCCATGACATACTTTTCTGGAATTTTCCAAGCTGTTTAAAGGCACAGTCAACTTAGTGTATGTAAACTTCTGACCCACTGGAATTGTGATATATTGAATTATAAGTTAAATAATCTGTCTGTAAATAATTGTTGGAATAATTACTTGTGTCATGCACAAAGTAGATGTCCTAACCGACATGCCAAAACTATTGTTTGTTAACATGAAATCTGGAGTGGTTGAAAAATTAGTTTTAATGACTTCAACCTAAGTGTATGTAAACTTCCGACTTCAACTGTGGTGTGTGTGTGTGTGTGTGTGTGTGTGTGTGTGTGTGTGTGTGTGTGTGTGTGTGTGTGTGTGTGTGTGTGTGTGTGTGTGTGTGTGTGTGTGTGTGTGTGTGTGTGTGTGTGTGTGTGTGTGTGTGTGTGTGTGCGTGCGTCCATATTGTCCATTAGTTTCTAGTTGATAGACCATATTGTTCAAGAGAAAATAGCCTAAATAATGAAAAACAATGGCATTACTGCAACTCTTTCAACTATTGACTTTTTTCACAAATGACACCAGTTTGGCACCAAAACATTTATAACAAAGACATCTTATTTTATATATTTTGCATGTAATAATGCCACACAGAGGGCCAGAGTTAATTAAATTCATAGTACTAGTTGATTTGTCAATATTACAGACACCTGTGATAATCTGAAGTACCCAAAAAGGCCACTAGATGTCACGTACTAACGTTACAAAAAAAAGTTAAAAAATGTGGGTAGTTTACTAGTAAACTTCAAAGGTTACCAGATATATACCCTCCCTTGGCAACCCAAATGACCGCAGAATAAATGAATGAGGAATTTTCAGAGATAGTGCCCACCACCGTGAATTTCATATCACAAACATACAAAAACGTTTTGGTCCGCTATTACCCTGATTTGAGATTTCTGAACATTATTTGTAATGTTCTTTTATATCCTGATAATGAAAGTAGACATGCAAAATCTGTCTTTTCTCATTTACACTTACTAACAGCTGCGTTTGGGTTTCATCCGTTGGACAGAACTTCACTATGACTGCATAGAAGTGGTGTCAGGAAAATAACCTCTCGGTCTCCCCTTGACTTATTCAACATTTTGTTGTGTTACAGCCTGAATTCAAAATGTGTTAAATATTTTTTTCTACACACAACACCCCATAAAGAATTTTCTTTGCTGCACCTGCAATAACGTGCAAAATATGTCTTCAACAATATTATTTGATTGTGTGGTCGTGCTCATCAGAGGGGTTTTGTAACTAGCAGAAATGCTTGAAAATTGTCTCAAAGAGACCCTTGACCTCATCCAAAAGCATTTCCTTGTGGATGGTTTCTGTTACATTTTAGTGTGTAGCAGTCTAGTGCCAGGGATGTCTCGAGTGCCTCTAATCAGTCATTGGATAGCCTGTAATTGACTCTGATTCCCAATAGCTACAAAGCATGAAGCGTTTTCTCAGTCATTTCCCCAGACCAGAGCTCTGCTCGACTACACTGTTGCTATGTTCACCTGGTGAAGTGATAATGATAGAGAAGAAAGACAGAATTCTTTACCCTCATGGTAGAAACTTAATTGTGGCTACTTTGCAGAACGAGAGAGACAGAAACTAGAATCTAATTGTATGTGTCACTAGCTTCGTAAACAACAGGTGTAAGCTTAGTCAAATGTCACGCCTGCTCCCGCTTTCCCTCCCTGGCGCTCGAGGGCACCAAGCTGCCCAGCACTACGCACTCCTGCCACCATCACCACGTACACCTACGTCCCTCGTCACACGCATCAGTGATTATTGGACTCACCTGGACTCAATCACCTGTTTATTACCTTCCCTATATCTGTCTGTTCCATGTCTGTACTATTAAATGTTTAACTCCCCGTACCTGCTTCTCATCTCCAGCCTCGGTCCTTACATGAAAACTTCCCAACATTTAAACAATTATAACACAAGGAATAAATACACAATGATTAACGAGTAAAGTAGGTAATGATTGGAGTTGATTAAACTAAAACTTAAACTATTGCCTCGTGTTTTCTTCTTCCCAGCTCTATCTTATTATTATTATTATTATTATCACAACAACTATATAATAACACATCAATAAAGATGAATAGGCAGATTCCCATATAGAGGACTCTCAAAGACTTCCTTTATAAAACGCTACATGACAGCTGGTAATGATGCTAACATGAGCCGACTGAACCTCTCTGTGCTCCAGCACGTAACCTCAGCCCACCGTCATCCCTCCTCCTCCCACGGCTAGTTAGGATTCAGAGGGGGAGGGGCCTGGGGATTGGGGGCAAGCTAATTAAATGGACAAGAGGTTAATTAGCAGATAAAAGATAACTCAATCAAGGCTTCTTCAGCCCTCCTTTTAGAAACACTATAAATCCCTTCATCCATTTTCATCCTAATTATTTGTGAAGGGAACCCCTCTATTTGGTGCAATGGATCCCCACTCCTGGGCCTGTTCTGTTCTTGCTCTGGCTGTTTGGGGGCCGGGGTGTTCAGTGCAGATAACTCTACCTCTAAGTCAGTGGAGACTGTTCAGCAATGGTGAGCCCACCAGCCAGGAGACATTTGTACATGTTGAATATGAAATCCAATGGATAATTTTTTTCACATGTGTAAATCATTAGAATGGCCATATAATTATCTTAATGGCATTACAATTTGTCAGTGCTAGCGAATCAGTCAGGACTTACTTAGGAGAAAAAGTTATGTGATTACATTTTGATTGCTGTTTTACAGCGGTGTATTTCTACGGTAACACAGACATATTACCTAGGTGCACAATGAAATCCAGTGCAGCTAATCTTTTCTCTTGCTGTGAATAGGTTATTGAATTTGGAAGTGGAGAGAGAGAAAGCGACAGAGCGTCTGAGGAGCTTTTTGATAGGCAGAGAAATCCATCATGATGTGATGATTCCGAGCATCGCCACTCTGCTTCCCCCTACCTCACACATCTGAACGTGTACTTTCTCAACTGTTTGTGTGTAATTATCCCTCTATTTGGAGGAAACAGGGAAGCACACTGTCCTTTCTCTCCTAGACCCCTCTGTCTGTTTTCATTCCTGCAATCTTCACACTTCAAATTCATTAATGGGTTGCTTTTGTTAGACAATGGCAACAAAGAAAGCAAAATTACAAATATAAAATCTGAAATTATCAAGTGGGTGGCACCCAACACTCAATGCAGTTTTATGTCAGCTTTGTGTATAGCTGTTGTGAATTCTGACTTTCTGTACTGCATTTTGATTAGGATAGTGGGCCTCTTTAGTTATTGGCTGCCCAACCTATACATTCAAACCATGCTATCTGCTGACTCAATGCAATGTGTAGTCTGATCTGCTCTGTAATTGCATACATTTTTGAGGTTCAACTAACTTGACTTATTCCACATTCTGTTGTGTTACAGACTAAACTGTTTAGAATTTCTCTGCACATTTATTGAAAATTAAATACAAAAATATCTAATTTACATAAGTATTCAAACCCCTCAGTCAATACATGTTAGAATCACCTTTGGCAGCGATTACTGCTGTGAGCCTTTCTGGGTAAGTCTCTAATAGCTTTGCACACCTGGATTGTACAATATTTGCACATTATTATTTTTTTAATTCTTCATGCTCTGTCAAGTTGGCTGTTGAACATTGCTAGACAGCCATTTTTAAGTCTTGCTATAGAATTTCAAGCCAATTTAAGTCAAAACTGTTACTAGGCCACTCAGGAACATTCAATGTCGTCTTGGTAAGCAACTCCAGTGTATATTTGGCCTTGTGTCTAAGGTTATTGTCCTGCTGAAAGGTGAATTTGTCTCCCAGTGTCTGTCAGAAACAGACTGAACCAGGTTTTCCTCTAGGATTTAGCCTGTGCTTAGCTCTACTCCGTTTATTTTTTTTCATAAAAAATTCCCTAGTCCTTTGCCGATGACAAGCAGTGCTAGAGGCATCACTACAGTCCCTTGTTTGAATCCAGGCTGTATCACATCCGGCCGTGATTGGGAGTCCCATAGGGCGGCGCACAATTGGCCCAGCGTCGTCCAGGTTTGGCCGGGGTAGGCCGTCATTATAAATAAGAATTTGTTCTTAACTGACTTGCCTGGTTAAATAAAGGATAAATAAAAAATAAAAACATGATTGAAAATATGAAGAGTGGTACTCAGTGATGTGTTGTGTTGGATTTGTGTTTGAATTCAGGCTGTAACACAACAAAATGTGAAATAATTCAAGGTTTGTGATTCTTTCTGAAGGCACTGTATCAAACCAAATCACATTTTATTGGTAGCATAACATATTTTGCTGATGTTGTCGCAGGTGCAGTGAAATGCTTGTTTCTAGCTCTAGCTCCAACAGTGCAGTAATACCTAACAATACAAAACAATACACACAAATAAAAAAAAAAATAACAATATTAAGACATATCAGAACGAGCAATGTCAGAGTCTTGAATATAAATATATACTGTCTGTATGATGGTGTGTATAGACATGGACAGTATATGAATAGAAAAAGGTGTGTACAGCAGTAGTTACAGTGGGGAGAACAAGTATTTGATACACTGCCGATTTTGCAGATTTTCCTACTTACAAAGCATGTAGAGGTCTGTAATTTGTATCATAGGTACACTTCAACTGGGAGAGACGGAATCTAAAACAAAAATCCAGAAAATCACATTATATGATTTTTAAATAATTAATTTGCATTTTATTGCATGACATAAGTATTTGATCACCTACCAACCAGTAAGAATTCCGGCTCTCACAGACCTGTTAGTTTTTCTTTAAGAAGCCCTCCTGTTCTCCACTCATTACCTGTATTAACTGCACCTGTTTGAACTCGTTACCTGTATAAAAGACACCTGTCCACACACTCAATCAAACAGACTCCAACCTCTCCACAATGGCCAAGACCAGAGAGCTGTGTAAGGACATGAGGGATAAAATTGTAGACCTGCACAAGGCTGGGATGGCCATTGTGGAGGGATTAGCCCAGAACTACACGGCAGGACCTGGTCAATGACCTGAAGAGAGCTGGGACCACAGTCTCAAAGAAAACCATTAGTAACACACTACGCCGTCATGGATTAAAATCCTGCAGCGCACGCAAGGTCCCACTGCTCAAGCCAGCGCATGTCCAGGCCCGTCTGAAGTTTTCCAATGACCATCTGGATGATCCAGAGGAGGAATGGGAGAAGGTCATGTGGTCTGATGAGACAAAAATAGAGCTTTTTGGTCTAAACTCCACTCGCCGTGTTTGGAGGAAGAAGAAGGATGAGTACAACCCCAAGAACACCATCTCAATGCCTAGCCAGTCTCCAGACCTGAACCCAATCGAAAATCTTTGGAGGGAGCTGAAAGTCCGTATTGCTCAGCGATAGCCCCGAAACCTGAAGGATCTGGAGAAGGTCTGTATGGAGGAGTGGGCCAAAATCCCTGCTGCAGTGTGTGCAAACCTGGCCAAGAACTACAGGAAACATATGATCTCTGTAATTGCAAACAAAGGTTTCTGTACCAAATATTAAGTTCTTCTTTTCTGATGTATCAAATACTTATGTCATGCAATAAAATGCAAATTAATTACTTAAAAATAATACAATGTGATTTTCTGGATTTTTGTTTTAGATTCCGTCACTCACAGTTGAAGAGTATCTATGATAAAAATTACAGACTTCTACATGCTTTGTAAGTGGGAAAACCTGCAAAATCGGCAGTGTATCAAATACTTGTTTTCCCCACTGTATATCATTGACTAGAGTACATTATATACATATGAAGTGGTTAAAACAGTATGTAAACATTATTAAAGTGACCAGTGTTCAATGTCTATGTACATAGGGCAGCAGTGTCTGAGGTGCAGGGTAGAGTACTGGGTGATAGCCGGCTAGTAACAGTGACTAAGTTCAGGGCAGGGTTCTGGGCGGAGGCCGGCTAGTGGTAACTATTTAACAGTCTGATGGTCTGGAGATAGAAGCTGTTTTTCAGTCTCTCTGTCCCTGCTTTGATGCACCTGTACTGTCTTCGCCTTCTAGATGGTAGCGGAGTGAACAGGCCGTGGCTCGGATGACTGAGGTCCTTGATGATCTTCTTGGCTTTCCTATTGCGCCTTCTTCACCACACTGTGTGATTAGACCATTTCAGGTTGTCAGTGATGTGCATGCCGAGGAACTTGAAGCTTTTCACCCTCTGTAGTACCTTGAGAGCTGTCGCGGTGACGGCTTGGGTGGGGATATACACGGCCGTGGCAATGAAGAAAATTATCTTGGGAGGTAATTGTGTGTGTCTGTGTGTGTGTGTGTGTGTGTGTGTTGGTGTGTCAGTGTAACTGTGTGAATAGGATGGATTGGACATTTCTGAGTAGTCTATGACAAGTCCTGCTGCTGCGACCAGCCACCCGAACAGCTGATGATACTGTGGGTTTGCACAACAGAAGAATTTCTGCACAAACTGTCAACTTTGTGAACAACGTGGCGGTGGGGTTATTGCAAAGGCATGCATAAACTACAGAAAAATAACACTATTTTAATTTTACCAATGGCAAAATCCTGAGGCCCATTGCCATTCATCCGCCGCCATCACCTCATGTTTCAACATGATAAAGCACGGCCCCATGTCACAATGATCTGTACATAATTCCTGAAAGCTGAAAATGTCTCAGTTCTTCAATGGCCTGCATACTCACCAGACGTCATCCATTGAGCATGTTTGAGATGCTTTGGATCGACGTGTACGGCAGCGTGTTCCAATTCCCGCCAATATCCAGCAACTTCGCTCAGCCGTTGAAGAAGAGTGGGACAACATTCCACAGGCCTTTTTTATAAAGGTATCTGTGACCAACAGATGCATACAGTATCTGTATTCCCAGTCATGTGAAATCCATAGATTAGGGCCTAATTTATTTATTTCCTTATATGAACTGTAACTCAGTAAAATATTTGAAATGGTTGAATATTGTCTTTATATGTTTGTTCAGTGTATTTGCAAACATTTCTAAAAACATCAACAAAATGTGGAATAAATCAAGGGGTATAAATAGTTTCTGAAGGCACTGTATATTGTATGCTCCAAAGAATTTAGGAATTATATTATTTTATACTAATACAATTGCTGAAAAGATATTGTTAAGTAATACGTTTTTTCTCTCAAAAAAGGTAGGGGCCAAAATTATTGACACCCCAGTTTTCAACATTTTTTTACCTTACCTTTATTTTTTCTTTGATTTTTTTTAACATCACCATATAGCTGATGTTCTAAAAGAGCTGCAAAATCTGGACCCCTACAAATCTGCTGTATCGTCTGAGATCCCTAGAGATTGGAAAGCTGCCGCGGTCATCCCCCTCTTCAAAGGGGGAGACACTCTAGACCCAAACTGTTACAGACCTATATCCATCCTGCATCATTTTGAATCCCACCGTACCTTCTCCGTATGCAATCTGGTTTCCGAGCTGGCCACGGTCAAGGTCCTAAACAATATCATAACCGCCATTGATAAAAGACAGTACTGTGCAGCCGTCTTCACTGACTTGGCCAATGCTTTCGACTCTGTCAATCACCTCATTCTTATCGGCAGACTCAACAGCCTTGGTTTCTCAAATGACTGCCTCGCCTGGTTCACCAACTACTTCTCAGATAGAGTTCAGTGTGTCAAGTTGGAGGGCCTGTTGTCCGGACCTCTGGCAGTCTCTATGGGGTGCCACAGGGTTCAATTCTTGGGCCGACTTTATTCTCTATATATATCAAATGATGTCGCTCTCGCTGCTGGTGACTCTCTGATCCACCTCTACGCAGACGACACCATTCTGTATACATCTGGCCCCTATTTGGACACTGTGTTAACAACCCTCCAAACGAGCTTCAATGCCATACAACACTCCTTCAGTGGCCTCCAACTGCTCTTAAATGCTAGTAAAACTACAAGCATGCTTTTCAATCGAACGCTGCCTGCACCCGCCCACCGGACTATCATCACTACTCTCGACGGGTAGTGATGTCGTCAAAACCAAATTGGATGTAGTCTATCATACGTGGACACCTACAAATACCTAGGCATCTGGTTAGACTGTAAACTCTCCTTCCATACTCACATTAAGCATCTCCAATCCAAAATTAAATCTAGAATCGGCTTCCTATTTCACAACAAATCCTCCTTCACTCATGCTGCTAAACATGCCCTCGTAAAACTGACTATCCTACCGATCCTTGATTTCGGCGATGTCATTTACAAAATAGCCACCAACACTCTACTCAGCAAATTGGATGTAGTCTATCACAGTACCATCCGTTTTGTTACCAAAGCCCCATACACTACCCACCGTTGCGACCTGTACGCTCTCATTGGCTGGCCCTCACTACATATTTGTCGTCAAAACCACTGACTCCAGGTCATCTATAAGTCTTTACTAGGTAGATCCCTGCCTTATGTCAGCTCGCTGGTCACCATAGCAACACCCACCCGTAACATGCGCTCCAGCAGGTATATTTCACTGGTCATCCCCAAAGCCAACACTTCCTTTGGCCGCCATTCCTTCCAGTTCTCTGCTGCCAATGATTGGAACAAATTGCAAAAATCATTGAAGCTGGAGACTACCATCTCCCTCAATAACTTTAAGCATCAGCTGTCAGAGCAGCTTACC
This sequence comes from Thymallus thymallus, assembly GCA_023634145.1. Lineage (NCBI taxonomy): Eukaryota > Metazoa > Chordata > Actinopteri > Salmoniformes > Salmonidae > Thymallus > Thymallus thymallus. The sequence continues at coordinate 22,690,157 of CM042410.1, read as the reverse complement.
AATCACTGCACCTCTATACAGCCCATCTGTAAATAGCCTAACCTACTACCTCATCCCCATATTATTATTTTTTCTCATTTGCACCCCAGTATCTATATTTGCACATCATCATCTGCACATCTATCACCCCAGTGTTAATGCTAATTTGTAATTATTTCACCACTATGGCCTATTTATTGACTTACCTTCCGAATCTTTTTGCACACACTGTACATATATTTTTCTATTGTGTTATTGACTGTACGTTTGTTTATTCCCATGTGTAACTCTGTGTTGTTGTTGTTTTTGTCGTCCTGCTTTGCTTTGTCTTGGCCAGGTCTTAGTTGTAAATGAGAACTTGTTCTCAGCTGGCCTACCTGGTTAAATAAAGGTGAAAAAACTTGGTACTGGTACCCCGTGTATATAGCCAAGTTATCTTTACTTATTGTGTATTTATTATTACTTTTATTATTATGTGTTTAACTTTTCTATTATTTCCCTGTTCCTTCTCTCTGCATTGTTGGGAAGGGCCCGTAAGTAAGCATTTCACTGTTAGTCTACACCTTTTTTTGATTGATATGATTTGATCTTGCTGGAAGATCCACTTGCAGCCAAGTTTCAGCCTCCTGGCAGAGGCAACGAGGCTTTGGCTAAAATGTCCTGGTACTGGTTAAAGTTAATGATGCCGTTGACCTTAACAATGGCCCCAGGATCAGTGGAAATAAAATAGCCCCATAACATCAAGGGCCATGCAAACCTGTGGTGGGTTTGGTGTCGAAATGAGAATACATAAGCAGAAAAAAATATATAACTACTGTAAAATATGGTCGTGGATTTTGATGTGGACTTAAACTATGACCTAATAGTCAATATTTTCAATATATTCAAATTTCAACATAACAAATCTGAATAAAGGAATTTAATCCAGAGAGTGACAGGCACTGTGTGCATTCTATTTCTAGACTAATAATGGTCAGATATGGATGATTATATGGCTTCCTTCTAGTGACAGTCTCCCAAGAAAGCGAAACTATGCTAATATACCTAGACTGGCAGCATCATTAGACTACAGTGTGATGTGATACGACTAGGGAAGGTTGCGTCTACAATGTGAAACAGTATGTGTAAATACGCGCAAGGAGGACCGTAGCAGCTGAATACAGAACGGGTCTCCACTGACATTTCCTCTGTCTTCTACAGCAGAGGTGGAATGCTAATGCAGAGAGGAACACACGGACCCTCCCATAGGGTCAGAGGGCAGGAATGTATCAGCTGGACTCCCATATCATATTGATGTTATATTTTTGTTTGGTTTTGTTTTGTTTAGGTGATAGATCAGCTTTAACATTGCAGAGATATTGTGGCTTCTATCAATGTAATTGTCTGCATCAATTCCAATCCCCAATATACAGTGGGGAGAACAAGTATTTGATACACTGCCGATTTTGCAGGTTTTCCCACTTACAAAGCATGTAGAAGTCTGTAATTTTTATCATAGGTACTCTTCAACTGTGAGTGACGGAATCTAAAACAAAAATCCAGAAAATCACATTGTATGATTTTTAAGTAATTAATTTGCATTTTATTGCATGACATAAGTATTTGATACATCAGAAAAGCAGAACTTAATATTTGGTACAGAAACCTTTGTTTGCAATTACGGAGATCATACGTTTCCTGTAGTTCTTGACCAGGTTTGCACACACTGCAGCAGGGATTTTGGCCCACTCCTCCATCCAGATCCTTCAGGTTTCGGGGCTGTCGCTGGGCAATACGGACTTTCAGCTCCCTCCAAAGATGTTCTATTGGGTTCAGGTCTGGAGACTGGCTAGGCCACTCCAGGACCTTGAGATGCTTCTTACGGAGCCACTCCTTAGTTGCCCTGGCTGTGTGTTTCGGGTCGTTGTCATGCTGGAAGACCCAGCCACGACCCATCTTCAATGCTCTTACAGAGGGAAGGAGGTTGTTGGCCAAGATCTCGCGATACATGGCCCCATCCATCCTCCCCTCAATACGGTGCAGTCGTCCTGTCCCCTTTGCAGAAAAGCATCCCCAAAGAATGATGTTTCCACCTCCATGCTTCACGGTTGGGATGGTGTTCTTGGGGTTGTACTCATCTTTTTTCTTCCTCCAAACATGGCGAGTGGAGTTTAGACCAAAAAGCTCTATTTTTGTCTCATCAGACCACATGACCTTCTCCCATTCCTCCTCTGGATCATCCAGATGGTCATTGGCAAACTTCAGACGGGCCTGGACATGCGCTGGCTTGAGCAGGGGGACCTTGCGTGCGCTGCAGGATTTTAATCCATGACGGCGTAGTGTGTTACTAATGGTTTTCTTTGAGACTGTGGTCCCAGCTCTCTTCAGGTCATTGACCAGGTCCTGCCGTGTAGTTCTGGGCTGTTCCCTCACCTTCCTCATGATCATTGATGCCCCACGAGGTGAGAGCTTGCATGGTGCCCCAGACTGAGGGAGATTGACCGTCATCTTGAACTTCTTCCATTTTCTAATAATTGCGCCAACAGTTGTTGCCTTCTCACCAAGCTGCTTGCCTATTGTCCTGTAGCCCATCCCAGCCTTGTGCAGGTCTACAATTTTATCCCTCATGTCCTTACACAGCTCTCTGGTCTTGGCCATTGTGGAGAGGTTGGAGTCTGTTTGATTGAGTGTGTGGACAGGTGTCTTTTATACAGGTAACGAGTTCAAACAGGTGCAGTTAATACAGGTAATGAGTGGAGAACAGGAGGGCTTCTTAAAGAAAAACGAACAGGTCTGTGAGAGCCGGAATTCTTACTGGTTGGTAGGTGATCAAATACTTATGTCATGCAATAAAATGCAAATTAATTATTTAAAAATCATACAATGTGATTTTCTGGATATTTGTTTTAGATTCCGTCTCTCATAGTTGAAGTATACCTATGATAAAAATTACAGACCTCTACATGCTTTGTAAGTAGGAAAACCTGCAAAATCGGCAGTGTATCAAATACTTGTTCTCCCCACTGTATATTTGTTTGTAAATATATATATCATTTTAAATAATTATACATTTTCCTTCATTATTATTTTCCCCTAACCCTACCACCCCTACCTTAATTGGAGTAAACTAATGGACAACAATATTTCTACTTCCTGCTTATACATACTATATACATTTTATGGACACACTATATTTTATATTAGTTAACTTCAGCTACCCTCAACCCCTCCCATCTATCTCTGAAGACCATCCTGTTTTGATTTCTAGCTGCCATATATTTTTCCACTGTGCTGTGATGTTTCACAAAAGTTCTGAATCTTTCTATTCTCATAGTTTTTACAGATTGTAAATTAAATATAATATTTTTCCTAAGATTATTGTTATATTATTGATCGATTGACTATGACTTTTCAAATCTTCCAGCAGTTCTATTTACAGATTTCCATGTTAGCTCCAAGTTAGCGACCAAAAACAAGCTACATATGGGCAGTACCAAATCAAGTGATCTAATGATTCTGTTTCTTTGCAGCAAAATCTGCAGACCTGGGATGGTTGTATCCCCCGTATATATAACATTCTATTGGTTGCAAGAATTTTGTATAATCATTTAAATTGAAAAACTCAAAGTTTTGAATCCGGCATTGTTTTGTGTATCAGTTGTGTATCAGTTGTCCTTCCAACTATTTTGCAATGTGTATGGCACAGCTGTACATTTTTGGCTCCTTAAATGAAACTGGTATACTTTTTTATTCATCACAATTTTCTTTCGTTTTTAATGCAGGGCTGACAGGCAAGTTCCTTACTTCTCCTCTTTACACTTGCTTCCTCCATTTTCAGTTGGTTGTAATTTTGAATAGGGCAGACATTTCCATATATTTTTGTTAACTGCATGTGTAACTCTACCAGTCCTATTTATGATATAATTTACAAAGATTGTACCATTTTTAAACATTTAGTATATTTGAGTTTAACCATAATATTTGTTATGTTTTTCCCGGTGATTAAACTGAAATTGCAACCAGCTTTCTATGGCTTGTTTTAAAAATAGCGGTATTTTGGAGATTAATTAATTTTCAAATAACCAAAAGTGAGAGGTTGTAATCTGAATGAAAAAGAGAAATCCTGAACACGGGGTGTGCCATTCTTACTAATCTGCTAGAGAACCAGTTCGGATTTAGGTATAGTCTTCATTATTTCTGCCTTCCGAATTCATTTATTTATTATATAAATATGCCCATTAAATGTAATTATGTTTATCTTTGGTGTATTGAGGGGTACTCGGCACTGCTGCAGGAGTGATCCCTCTCCAGACACACAGTGTGAGGACATTTACTAGGTGATGAAAGTGCACGGAAAATTGAGGTTCGCATTTCTTTCGAGGGTTTGGAGACCACGCAACTTCACTCTGAGAAATACAGATCTTATACTCAAATGTCCAGAATGAAAGTGTGATTTCATTTTTAGCCAGACTGAGGTTGACAGTCAGTGATGAGGTCTAGGTTTAAATTTGATGAGTGTGACATGGATATCATTAAAAAGCTGCCCGGTGGCATGCCTGTCTGCTCTGATCGTTGGAATGGCTGAGTGCTGAGCTGAGCGCTGACACAGACCTGATGTGTATTAAAGAGATCTGATTCTATTCTTGTCTGTGGAGCCATAAGGAGCCGTGAAGGGTCCTGTGATAGAATGTGAAATGGAGAGTGTGAAATATGTTTTTAATGGACTTCTCTGATTAAGGCACCTCCAGTTGTCATGGGGATTGTAAAGGAGCGTAATAAGATAAAGGATAAAGGCGCCATCAGCACAGAACAGAACATAGAGCCTGTAATAATTCAAATGGCTGAGAAATTAAATGGGTCCCTGGCGACAGCACATTATGTTCACAATGTCGAAACTGCTTAACTGCAAGGCTGCTCAGCTTACCAGACAGGTCCTTATAATGCTGTATGTTGTTACTATGTAATAACCACTTGAGCTCCACTTGAGCTGCTTGACATGTTATTTACTGGACTGGGTGCCAGCACTATATCATGCCATAGGAGGGAACGAGATGGGCTAGGGGAGATTGGACTTACTGACAGATGATACATGTGATAGAGGTATAATTACTGACAGATGATGCATGTGGTAGAGGTATAATTACTGACAGATGATGCATGTGGTAGAGGTATAATTTACTGACAGATGATACATGTGGTAGAGGTATAATTACTGACAGATGATACATGTGGTAGAGGTATAATTACTGACAGATGATGCATGTGGTAGAGGTATAATTTACTGATAGATGATACATGTGGTAGAGGTATAATTACTGACAGATGATACATGTGGTAGAGGTATAATTACTGACAGATGGTACATGTGGTAGAGGTATAATTACTGACAGATGATACATGTGGTAGAGGTATAATTACTGACAGATGATACATGTGGTAGAGGTATAATTACTGACAGATGGTACATGTGGTAGAGGTATAACTTACTGACAGATGGTACATGTGGTAGAGGTATAATTTACACCTGCAAATGACTACTATAGCTTCCCCCCTACCACATGATGCATGTGGTAGAGGTATAATTTACTGACAGATGATACATGTGGTAGAGGTATAATTACTGACAGATGATACATGTGGTAGAGGTATAATTACTGACAGATGATGCATGTGGTAGAGGTATAATTTACTGATAGATGATACATGTGGTAGAGGTATAATTACTGACAGATGATACATGTGGTAGAGGTATAATTACTGACAGATGGTACATGTGGTAGAGGTATAATTACTGACAGATGATACATGTGGTAGAGGTATAATTACTGACAGATGGTACATGTGGTAGAGGTATAACTTACTGACAGATGGTACATGTGGTAGAGGTATAATTTACACCTGCAAATGACTACTATAGCTTCCCCCCTACCACATATGAGGTGTGACGTCACATCCATAAATCCTCTGAACCATATGCATCTATCAGCATGCTGATGCATCAATGCAGACCTACCATTCAAAGCATGCAATTGGCCGATGTCTTCGATATTCTAATCTCTTTTCTCCTTTGCTTAGTTATATTCAAGTTGGGACTGAATTTCTATGGGCCGCAAACTGAGAGCTGTAATCTTGTGGGAGGTTCCAACATTCCAGTCAGAACCTGAGGAATTCCCCAGGGTGAAGTTTCCCGGACTGGACCTCCATCCCTGGGCTGTGTGGGGTCAGACCAGCTACAGGCTGTAGATGTCTCTCTCTCCACTGGTCTGACTATAGACAGATGTAGACAGTTGTAGGACGAGCAGTGCAAACAACATTCTGTTAGGCCTTATGTTCTCTGCTGTATGCTGCAGTACAGCAGAGCCTCTGTGGGCCTCATTAGCACCTCTGAAATGAGCCCCATTACCCTCATAGCGGGCGAGGGCTCGCTCTCTCTCTCACACACACACATTCTCTCTTCCTCTATTCCTTGTTCTCCAACTCTCCCTGTCTCATTCTGATATGATACATATCACCTCCCACTGTGCCCCTAGGCATGTGCATTCCATACCTGCGGACATGTCTCTCTGGTTACTGAGTGTGGATTCATCATTCCCCTCTCCCTCAGCAGACTGTGACATCCTCAGGACCACACCACCACTGAGGATAGGAGGGAGTCGTATAGAGACACAGCACCGTAATATCTCCAGAAATTGACCTTCCTCATCCATCACGACTGCCACTGATGATGGACAGTAAGGCTCCTTTAGTCCCATATGAAAAACTAACATCCATTCCAATTTCCTACGGGGGTATATACTGTAGGTAAAGGCCCCATCCTCCTCTCTCATTTGTACTGAGGAGGCCAGGTGAATGTCATTTGAACTGAGGAGGCCAATTGAATTTGTCATCATAGTGATATATTATCCCATTCTTACAGAACGCACATTAGTGTGAGAGAATATCAGGGATAACATCCATGATCTCAATCACATGGGATGTACACTCTAAAAAGAAAAGGTTCCTGGAGGCACCTTTAGGGGCTCCTCAGATTGCAACACTATGATGACAACCCCTAAAGGTGCAGGAAACATTTTTCCCTGAAACTTTCTAGGGTTTTAACTTTCTGTATTCTATTAATAATAATATAAATAATATTATTAATAATAACAATAATACTTAGCAATAATACACAAAAAAAAATTAGTCATCAACTATACCAATCAAAGACCACATCTTACAGATACAAATTATATGTTTAGATACTTTAAAAATATTTATAAAATATAAAACTCATAGGCATGTAGAGACACTAACAAAGCATTAGCACATTGAATAACAGCTTTCTAAGTGGTTTCTAGTTTGAGTTATGTGGCTGTTTACAACTGACCTCGCATTACTTTGTGCTCTGGTCTCCCCTATCCTTCTATGAAGCTAAAAGTTTGCCATTCATATGTAATTTACCCTCCTCATCAAATCCCATAACACATTTCTGAATGCACAGCAAGGTTCTTTTCACTGATGCTGCTTACTTAAAAGGAAATGGACCCCCATTGCCACTCCCAATCCCATGGAGATGTCCTCAGGTTCTTCAGTGAGTAGCTCCTCTCCATCCAGGAAGACTTGGATGTGGCTCTCATCCGCAAATGGATTCCCATCTATTGTTATGGTTGGTGATGGGAACTTTACACACTGTAAGAAGTAAAAAAAATGAATTAAGGTTACACAAGTCATATTTCAAACAGTAAGTTAACAACTGAGCACACCTTACAAAGTATTACTTCTAACTTTGCATTTCTTTATTTGTCTGCTGGGAAATGCATACCCTGTCTGTGACGTACAGTCCACATGGACCTTCTTTGAGGAGGTAAGGGAGGAGCAAAATGGCTGCCGTGACCTTGATACCTTGAATTGCAGGGTGTGTAATAAACTGGCAGGATTAGAATAAACAGGGTACGTGAGAAATGTCATGACGGATTATTGGAACCGAGGTCAGAGGAGCAGACGAATAAAATCAAATTTTATTGGTCACATACACATCTCAAGCAGATGTTATTGCAGGTGTAGCGAAATGCTTGTGTTTCTAGCTCCAACAGTGCAGTAATATCTAACAAGTAATATCTAAAAAATTCACAACAATACACACTAATCTAAAGTAAAGGAATGGAATTAAGAATATATACATATTTGGATGAGCAATGTCAGAGCGGCATAGACTAAGATACAGTAGAATAGAATAGAATACAGTATATACATATGAGATGAGTAATGCAAAATATGCAAACATTATTAAAGTGGCCAGTGATTTCAAGTCTATGCATAAAGGGCAGCAGCCTCTAATGTGCTAGTGATGGCTATTTAACAGTCTGATGGCATAGAAATAGAAGCTGTTTTTCAGTCTCTCGGTCCCAGCTTTGATGCACTTGTACTGACCTCGCCTTTTGGATGATAGCGGAGTGAACAGGCAGTGGCTCGGGTGGTTGTTGTCCTTGAGGAACTTTTTGGCCTTCCTGTGACATTGGGTGCTGTAGGTGTCCTGGAGGGCAGGTAGTTTTCCCCCGGTGATGCGTTGGGCAGACCGTACCACCCTCTGGAGAGCCCTGCGGTTGCGGGCAGTGCAGTTGCCGTACAGGATGCTCTAAATTGTGCATCTGTAAAAGTTTGTGAGGGTTTTAGGTGCCAAGCCAAATTTCTTCAGCCTCCTGAGGTTGAAGAGGCGCTGTTGCGCCTTCTTCACCACACTGTCGGTGTGGGTGGACCATTTCAGTTTGTCAGTGATGTGTACACCAAGGAACTTGAAACTTTCCACCTTTTCCACTGCGGTCCCGTCGATGTGAATAGGGGGGTGCTCCTTCTGCTGTTTCCACAATAAGACATAGATAGATAGATAGATAGATAGATAGATAGATAGATAGATAGATAGATAGATAGATAGATAGATAGATAGATAGATAGATAGATAGATAGATAGATAGATACTTTATTGATCCCCCGGGGGGGAAATTTCATAAAATCAATTACATAAATAGTGATTGTCTCGTTATGCTGCTGGAAATGTGATGGAATTAACAATGTGAGAAGAAAATATCCAAGCCAGCACATTCTGATCTGGGTAGGTTATTAGTGTGTGAATAAATGTGAGTATGAAAATGGAAGAATTCTTACATATCCCTTGCCCGTGTGGTCTCTCAACGAGGAATACTTCTGAATGAGTGCTGTGCACACATCCATGTATTGCTGGTTAGTGGTACCTAAAGCAAAAGAGAAATATACAAGATTATATTTAGACTAGCAATTATGTTTGTAATACAAATTACATTGATTGATGCCATTGATTATTATCAAGTAAAAATTGAATATGTGCTATGCTATCAGCTGCAGTGATTATGACAAGATAGTATGGAGAGGGAGAGTATGGAGGACACTGAATACATTCTTTCCCCATTCAGTTAGTATTGGAAAAGACAAAGCAATAACACAGAACACACTCTAATCCCATTTCAAATACATCCAAAGACTTTACAGAGGCTAACCTGTTTGTAAATCCATAGTGAACTTTAAGTATTGTCTTGCTTTGATCTGAAATGCAGAGGACAGAACAGGCCACCCAATACACCAACCTGAAATATATAAATTAGAAATAAACACAACATAAATAACATGAGTATTCAATATCAAATGCATCTAACTAATTTGATCTGTTTTATTGTCTGTCTGTCTGTCTGTCTGTCTGTCTGTCTGTCTGTCTGTCTGTCTGTCTGTCTGTCTGTCTGTCTGTCTGTCTGTCTGTCTGTCTGTCTGTCTGTCTGTCTGTCTGTCTGTCTGTCTGTGTGTCTTTGTGTGTCTTTGTGTGTGTGTCTGTCTTTGTGTGTGTGTCTGTCTTTGTGTGTGTATGTGTCTTACCTGTTTGTGGAGGTTGAGTTTCTCTATCAAAGCAGGTCACCCCAGCACACCAGCCTGAAAGACATACATTTGACATATTCAACATACTTAGTTGATATCAAATGTAACAGCTGTTATTTTCTTTGTCAAGTTTAACATAACCTAGATTGGGTCATCTCTCTCTCTTGCTCTCTTTCTCTCTCTCGCTCTCTTTCTCCCTCTCTCTCTGTGTGTGTATGTGTGTCTGTATGTCTCACAGCACCCAAACTCTCTACTAACTTAACTGGACAGGATAAAATAGGGACTGGAGGAGGATGGAAGGAGATAGTGAGAATGTATCATGGGTTTAAATTAGGGCTAACATTTCTCAATATTGAATCTAGCTAGCTAGCTTAAAGTTAGCTAACGTTAGCTAAAATGTAGCTACCAAAAATGATAGATACAACAATTAACAATTAACATTAGGCTACAGGCTATAGCTTTGCTGATGTAAAATTAAGGTACATTACATGTATTGTTGTTTTTTGATAGTAGTTTGATTAATTATCTTAGCTAACAAATAGCTAAGGTTCACTCAACTTTCACGTCGATTTGTTGCAAGTCATCTTTTATCTGTTGCGTCTCCAACCATCCATGCACTTTCTGCTTCCAGTCTTTTAACCAACATTCTCAATTTGAAATATATGCGCACGAGCACTCTTTACTCACGAGCGCACCGCTGATTACAAAACTAACCCCTCTTTTGAAAAGGGTTCTTCATGTCACCCCTTAAGTCTACAAAGGTTAAAAAAACGAACTGACGGCAGAATATATGTTCTTAAAAGAACCTTAAGGTTCTTTTTTTTAAACCTTAAATTATCCTGAAGGATCCTCGAGGAACCTTTTTCTTTTTAGAGTGTAGTACAGGTATGTGCAAATTTCATTAAGACAAACGGCACCACATTGGCACTTAGACAAAACATCAAAAGATGTGGAACTGGCATCAAGTCTTTCAAAATGCAAATGTTTAAGAACTGAAATCCAATATGCCCAAAATGTCTCACTTTCTTCTCTTCCTTTAGGCAGCAAAGCAGTTTTCATTAGTCACAGATCAGATTGAATAGTTTATTTTATTTTACAACAAACAGATTTCTATCAGATTAGCAGTGTAATGGCTTCAGTTTCACAGTATTACCGTTCTTTCTGAAGTGTTTTTGATAAAGCTATCATTTTCAAGCCAACCTAAATTCAATTTTGACTCAACTGTTGTAAATAATTAAAGGCCCAATGCAGCCATTTTTATATCAATATCAAATCATTTCTGGGTAACAATGAAGTACATTACTGTAATAGATTTTCATTAAAATGGGCAAAAATACTGAAAACTAGCTTTTATTGGCAGAGAGGTTTGGAACTCTTTTTTTATTGGTCTATTAACCATTTTACCGCATGGTGATGTAACCATGGAAAGCTGAACCTCCCACCTGTCACAGCCTGATCTGGTTCACCTGTCTGTGTGCTTGTCTCCACCCCCCTCCAGGTGTCACCCATCTTCCTCATTATACCCTGTATATTTATACCTGTGTTCTCTGTTTGGCTGTTACCAGTTCGTTTTGTTTGTTCAAGCCTACCAGCATTTTCCCCCTTTACCTCTCTATTTCTAAAGTGCCTTTCTTCTTGATTTCCCGGTTTCAACCTTTCCTTTCCTTCCCTGACCCTGAGCCTGCCTGCCATCTTGTACCTTTGCCCCACTACTCTGGATTACCGAACTCTGCCTGCCGTCTTGTACTTTAGCCACATTGCTCTGGATTACTGAACTCTGCCTGCCGTCTTGTATTTTTGTCACATTACTCTGGATTACTGAACTCTGCTTGCCCCTGACCTGTCTTTTGCCTGCCCCCTGTTGGGATATTAAACATGTTATTCCGACCATTGTCTGGGTCTCACCTGTACGCTGATACCCACCCATGAAAACCTGCTGATTAGAAGGTCCTGTGGATATTGTATTATCAACCAGCACACTTTTCACACTTTTACAGTGTTAGTTTCATCAGCTGTTGTACAATATGATACAAAACACAGGGAAAACATTTTTTGGGGACTGCACTGGGTCTTTAAACGTATAGCCAGTCTTAAAATATGCTGAATTGTCCAGCGTAATGGAAATACCAGGAGGTTTTGAAAGCAGGAGGTTTTGTAAAACAAGTTTCCTGTGGAATAGAAATGGATCCTTTCTTTCTATAATTTTCTTAAGACATATTCAAGTATCAATGGAAGAGAGATTGTACCGTCCAGTTGTCACACAGTATTATGTTTACTACTTTTAGACTACTACAGTAATGGTCAATGTCATTGCCAGACATTGTACTGAGTGGAGCTGCTCTGACACTCGTTCTGTCCTGTCGTAGAGATTGCATGGTGGTGATTGGGACCCATAATGCTTCTATCTATTGAGGATTTTCAAACATTTTTAAGTGAATTTCACTTGTTTATGCTCCTTTTTGTGTCAAACCAGTTTTTGATAACTCACTTATGAACCAGATTTTCCATTACAAATAGGGCCTCAAAAGTGAAAGAACACCACGTCTACTTGATTCAGTAAGTGTTCTTCATTAAACTGACACAACGCCACAATCCGCATGGAAAAGTCCATTAACAATTGCCCATCATGTAAAGAGAATCAATGTAGAAAATAATCTGAACATACTCCATATTTGAGCATGCACCAAGCTTGGCTGGTTTCTACATGTTGATGAAGTATTCCAAATGTTTTTTATCAGCAACCGTAGCATTAAACGTAATCAGTGCTTGATGTTTCATGTAGACCACTACGTTTGCCTATAATGAATGTAAATTATCACAAGTAATCTAATCTAGTATAATCTTATTTTATAGATTATACAGTGAAATATAATGATCTGGCAAGCTGCAAATCAGATAAAGGGTCAAATAGTTGTTAAAATCACTGAGATTTACTTTACCGATCTCCTCTTGGGTCCTAAATACCTAGCTCTGATCATAGCACACACAGTGAAGTACAGTACATCATGAATTGCAAATAAATATTAGTGTCACGGACAATATTTTCTTACCTTAATTTCTGTCAGAATTTAGTTCAATAGCTGACTTTGATTGTATTTGATGGATTTCAGTGATAAAGTGAGCCTTCAAAGTCTAGAGCCTTCAAAGTCAACTCTGGACCACAAAGCCAGTTTCACTGAATGTTTTTATTGTTTCCCTCTAATCAGGTAGAACAGAAAACCAGCAGGCTCTGGACCTCATAGGGTAAGAGTTGAATACCCCTTTTATTTGATGGGATTCTCTTCATTGAACTGATATTGTGTCCTGTAATCCAAACGCTCTAACCACTAGGCTACGTGCCCCTTCTGGGAAGGATGATTTTCCTCCCATACACTTGCACACACACAAGCATACACACACATGCATATACTGTACACACACAAACACGCTTCTGCATTTCACGGTAAGATCTAAACCTGTTGTATTCAGCGCATGTGACAAATAAAGTTTGATTTGATATTGGTTCAGTAATTGGAGAAGTTGTTTCTATGGCGACCGATGGGCGTGCACTGTGTGATAACGAGCACTGTGTGATAACAAACATTGCCTCTGATGAGACCCGGTGTAGAGGAGAGAAAAATAAACAATAATGGGAGGAGAGGAAGTGAAATGGGATTAGTAAACCAGACAGGAATATGGGGTGAAACTGAAGATGAAGAGGAGAAACTGGGAAGGATTAAACACAGACAGCTTCAAAGCATCACCTTGGCCGGGACTGCCTGCCAAACCGTCAGCTATCTGAAGAATCCCCTTTATTCTCATTCCTTTTCTAGAATCAACTTCCTCGTGTCTTGTAAAGACTGAAGAAGAAGCTGGGGTGAAAATGGATTGACTGGAGTTGCCTTCTCTATGGTGCTCTAGTCATATAACTTCCCAGTTGGAACATTGCCTATGAGGTAATGCCTCAGGCATGTAACAAACCACTGATTCTCTCTCATTATGTGGTCATTCAGCAGTAGACTATGCATATAATGTGTATTATTATTTTCTCTCACCTGTAAAGTGTGAATGAAGTGAGAAAGTCAAACTAGCCTGACAAATGTTTGTAGGCTGACTGACAAACTGAGCAAAAAAGCGGGGCGAGTTTTAATGGTCTCACCCTGCCTTATTAATAAGCTACATTTAATGAGCTAAGAGGATTATGTTTTGTTTCAAGTAAATTAGATTTATCCGACAGTGATTTCATGCTCTTGGTGCTGAGATTGGGAGTGGGGCAAAAGTTCACTCATGTATTTCCCACCTACTACCCAACAATAACATAATTAAACTCTTATGACTTCTGACACATGCAGAGGTTTTTGAGCTATGGTACTTTCTTAAAGCTACTAAGAGCAGTCTCCTGCACGCTATGGCTTTCTGAAAGCTTCCGTAACCCCTCACTCGACCTGTGTTCTCACCAAAGCTAAGCAGATATCATCAATCTCCAACAGCCCATGGATTATTCAAAAGAGCTTTTTTGGATGCACCTTTACTGTTCAGTTTTGTTCATAACCTTAAAATATGGGGAAATCAGATGCTTCCTCTGACCTGACAGAGGAAGCATCTACAGTCTATTCATTCCATCTATGGCTGATCAATCACAATCTGTCCACAATCCAATTGATTTTGTTTTCATTGATTGAAAAGAGAGTGTAGTGTGTTTTTTAGGTTCCCTCTGTTATTTGATTTTGTCTTTATAAGAAGCCCTGCCTCCAAAATCTACAAACGTCCTTGCCTCATGACGTTATTATGATGCACCCATGGCAAATTCTGCCCGCTGGGATACGATAATGACTAACATTGTGACCAACTTGGTTCCCATCCTAACTCAAAACATAAAAATGCTAAAACATATTTCTCACGAGAAAGAAACATGACTGGAGTTGTTTTCTTGACCGTGAGCTCCCTTGTGGTATGCTAACTCACCATGACTTTGTGACAGATAACAGAGGTGGTCTGACATGAATTAAATCTGAAATTAAAGCCAAAAGCTAAACCCTTTCCAAAGAGCAGAGCCTTGGACAAAGTCCCACTGGTGTGAATTATGACAGCACCAACTAACCCCCTCCAGTCCACACACCCAACAGTGATCAGGTACATTGGTCAGGATAAACACAACTATGTATTTTATCATTGTCACAACCAACAGATTTTTCACCTTGTTCGCTCAGGTATTCCACCCTGAAGAAGGCACAGTGATGTTAATAATCAACGATCCTGTGACCAAAGTGGAGCCTCAAGCACTTGCAGAGGAAGTTGGGTCCTACCGCTTCTTGATTTGCTGTGTCGTATGGTGTGAGATACTGACAATGACAAACAAGGTGAACAAGCTCCTCCATTCCGCCTCAATGCAGTTGGATATCGCAGTGAATTTAATCTCAAATGCAAAGGCCTCCCTCACTACATACCGGGAATCTGGATTCTCTGAGGCCCAGACAACAGCCAAAAGCATTTAAGAAGAAATTAATGTGGAGGCTGTTCTGAAAGAGAAGAGACTGAGAAACAGAAAGAGGCATCTCAGCTATGAGGCTCCTGATGAACCAGTGACTGATGCACTGAAAGAACTTGAAGTCAACTATTTCAACATTGTGGTCGACACTGCTGTGACATCCATGGATGAGAGATTTGAAACACTCTACCAGGTGAAAACCAAATATGGAGTGCTGCTGAACTTCAGCACTGCCTCTCAGACGTCCAGTGAATCTTTAAAGGCTCACTGCATGAAAGTTGAAAACACTCTAACCTTCAGAGATTACTTTGACATCAGTGGAATGGATCTGGCACATGAGATTCAGAATTGACCTGATCTGCCATCAGATAAGATGACTGCCTTTGAGCTGCTTTCCTTTCTCTGTGAGAAAAACCTGGAGGAACTCTATCCTAACCTTTGAACAGCCCTAAGAATTGCAGTCACCCTACCAGTAATAGTAGCATCGGCAGAGAGGAGCTTTTCAAAATTAAAGCTCATCAAAAGCTACCTGAGGTCTTCCATGTCATAGGAACGTTTGAGTGGTCTGGCCAACATGAGCATAAATCATGAGGTGGGGAAACACATGTCCTATGATGACATCATTGATGATTTTGCCTCAAGAAAGTGCAGAAGAGGAATATTTTGATGGTAAGATTTTAATTCAAACATTCAAATATTTACACACTTAGTATCATTTAAGATTGTATGGCAGAAGTGCATTCGTGTAAATGACTGCTTAACTAACTATGTGACATACTTTCTACATTTCTTCCAGACAGTCCAGATAGACTGGTGCCCATGCTGATGCTGAAAATGTCCAGGCTGTAGAGGGAACCAAACTTAATCACACAGCTGGTTGTCCTTCTGGAAGGTTCTCCCATCTCCACAGAGTAACTCTGTCAGAGTAACCATCCGGTTCTTAGTCACCTCCCTGACCAAGGCCCTTCTCCCCCGATTGCTCAGTATCTCCAGGCGGCCAGCTCTAGGAAGAGTCTTGATGGTTCCAAACTTCTTCCATTTAAGAATGATGGAGGCCACTGTGTTCTTGGGGACCTTCAATGCCTTCAGTACCCTTCCCCAACAAAATCCTGTCTCGGAGCTCTACCGACAATTCCTTCGACCTCATGGCTTGGGTTTTGCTCTGACATACACTGTCAACTGTGGGACCTTATATAGACAGGTGTGTGCTTTTCCAAATCATGTCCAATCAATTGAATGTACCACAGGTGGACTCTAATCAAGTTGTAGAAACATCTGAAGGATGATCAATGGAAACAGGATACATCTGAGCTCAATTTCGAGTCTCATACCAAAGGGTCTGAATACTTATGTAAATAAGATATTTCTGTTTTAAATTTGTCATAAATTTGCAAAAATGTCTAACAACTTGTTTTCGTCCCGCGTTATGGGGCATTGTGTGTAGATTGATAAGGGGGAAAGTAATTTAGAATAACATGTGGGAAGGGGTCTGAAAACTTTCAGAATGCACTGTAGCAATTACTGCTATAATGATTATGTTTTTTACTGGGCAATTTTCATAACCATTAACTTCAATTTAAGAAACCTTGATTTCCTGAGTGAAAGGGGAATCTCCATCTCACAGTGCATGTCTCTCTGCTGCCAGTCAGTTTCCTGTGAATGTGACATTGACAATCCAGTGGTGGTGAGTCAGACTTTATATCCTGTGACTTTAGAAGGGTGTCCAGTCCAGTCCACTCCCCATCAGGGCCACAGTGCCCTTGGCTCAGCCTACTCACTGTCCATTAGCCATTATTACAGCCTTACACTGCTCTGGCAGCTTCCTCCCAGCTCACAGCCTGCCCTTGCATTAGCTTTGGCTTCAAGGTCCTGCTGCTTTTACAGACAGAGAGCCCCGCTCAGAATGGTGGTGTTCTGAAGGTCAACCTGCACTTCATTGATTTAGAAAATATATATGGTACTGGATGGATTGGATTCTACCTTTGAGCTGATGGTGGTCCATTGTAGGGAAAAAAACATACATTTCTCTGAAGTAAAAGTTCAGAGAGTAGAGCCTACAGCTCTCTAATGGAAATCAGTCGTTTAATTAATTCATTTGAATATATAATCTCATAGTGGCAATGGGAAAGAGAGATTATGTTGGAAGCAGACAAACAGAGCTGCCAGGTGTGAATACCCTGGCTAATGTTGATACTAGAGAGGTAGAGGACCAGTGGCTGAGACACGTGTGGCTATCGGCTGGACAGGATCAGTCATGAGCTATAAACTGGTTTCCACAGGATGGCTTGTCAGCTGGTTGACTAACTGGACAATAACATTTCACTGTTGTGCAGATCCATATCGCCTGGTCAATAAAGCGACTCACAGGAGCAATTAGGGTTTAGCGCCTTGCACAAGGGCACATCGATAGATTTTTCACCTATTTGGCTTGGGATTCAAACCAGTGACCTTTTGGTTACTTGCCCATGCCTCCTAACCACTAGGGTACCCACAGTGGGGGCTGAAATTAAGGACACCCTTTACAAAAATGACTGTATAAAATATGTAATTCAAATACTAAGCTATATTTATGCAAAAACTATTTGGAAATCATATTATTTAATACTAATACAATATTTTGTTGAACAAGTAATACATTTTTTTTAATCAAAAAGGTAGGGGTCAGTTTACTGACACTCCTGTTTTCGATACCTTTCAATACCTCACCTTGCAAGGAAAATGGCACTGAGCCTTTAAAAAAAAAAAATGATGAGTTGGAGAACACACTGGAAGGGATCTTAGAGCATTGCTCCATACAGAATCCTTCCAGATCCTTGATATCCTTCGTCTGCGCTTATGGGCTGCCCTTTTCAATTCAAAGCACTGGGTTTCAAGTCCGGAGACTGAGATGGCCATTACAAAATGTTGATTTTGTGGCCAATTAACAATTTATTTCTGTATTTTGATGTGTGCTTGGGGTTATTTTCTTTCTTGAAGATCCACTTTCAGCCATTTCAGCTTCCTTACAGAGGCAACCAAGTTTTTGGTTGAAATATCCTGGTACTGGGTAAAGTTCATAATGCCATTGACCTTAACAAGGACCCCAGGACCAGTGAAAGCAAAATAGCCCCATAACATAAAAGATCCACCACCATATTTTACAGTAGGTATGGGATTCTTTTCTGCTCATGCATTCTCATTTCGGCACCAAACCCACCAATGGTGTGCGTGGCCGAAGAGCTTTATTTGCATGTCATTTAACAAATGTAATCGCCTGGAGTTTGATCAACTGCATCGGCACTTGGATTGGTCAGCTGACATGAAAATAGATCTCTTTGGCCATGCACACCAGCGGTGGGTTTGACATTTAAATGAGAATGCATGAGTTGTATTAGTATAAAATAATATAATTTTCCCATATTTTGAGCATACAATATACAGTACATCAGTATTTGAAATATTTATTTTATACAGTCATTTTTGCTCATCTTTATCAAGGGTGTCAATAATTCTGGACCCCACTGTATATCAGTTTGTTTTGTAAGAATAAAAGTATACTTGTTTTTGAAGTATAAAATATCACAGTTGGTAAAAAACCTATGAAGAATCTGCAACACAGCTGCAAGGGGAGAGGGACTACCCACTGGGCACACACTGGTTGAATCAACGTTGTTTCCACGTTATTTCAATTAAATTACGTTGAACCAGTGTAGAAAAGTTGAATTGACATCTGTGCCCAGTGGGTACATATACTGCTTCTTGTTGAATATTTATTGGTCACACTAACGAGGAACTGAAAGAAAAGCAGTGTTGCCGATGAGATTGGGAATTCAGAAGACCCAATTATTCCGGTCTGACATCGACTCAGCTTGTAATGAAAAGTGGATGAAAATAACATCTCTAATCACTGTGTTCTAGCTGTTTCCATCTTTACCCCTCCTAGAAATAGAGAAGCATGACTCATCCACATCCACCTATTATGATAATGGATTGTTTTCATCATGAAGACAGGCAAAATGTGAATTACTAGTCATTTGTTGTTCAGTTAACACTGGATCCAAATACAGGACAGCAGCACTCTCACTTGTTGTGTTGTGTTCCATATGAACAGAACATAATCCTCTGAAATGAAAGACAGATATTGTTGACCACCCCTGTCCACGCTGTGCCCCTCAGACTGGGCTAGCCCAAATAAACACGTCTGCCAGAGGCACTCCACAGACACCATGGGAGGCTTCATCCTGCTATTGTTTGGGAGAGAGAGGGCTGGGTCCTGACTTTACAAACAGACTGAGTCAGCCTCTGAGGAGGGAGGCTCGTCAGAGTGGGCCACTTTGATAGGACCAGCTAGACCTCTGCAGGAAGGGATGCCAGGCAGGTCATTAGCCACTAAGCCCTACAGTAGGTCTGCTGTATTATTCAAGAGCCTGGATGTTACTTGTGACACTTGTAATTTACAGCTCTTTGAGGCCTAGGTGGGATATATCCTGGGCTGGTGCGAAGGTGAGAGGCATTACCTCACTCCACTTGCTAACCCACTCCTGGCAGACCTTTGATACCCACAGCCTTCATCAGAGAATCAACTTATACAAGCCCATAGTTAGACTTAAATGGGCTGGTTGGCTTGTGCCCAAGGACAAGTGCATGTACCTGCATAAATAATTAGGACAACGGTGTCCCAGTGTAGTTTAAAGTAACTGTCCAATAGCAGATCTAAATACATACAAAATACAAAAGTTCATATTCTGTTAACTCATTCCCAAATAATGTTGTTGACTCGTACTATACTCGTATTTGTGGCCAAAGCATAAATCTGAGAAAAAAAAACACTTCAAACACCCCACCTCAAACTTGTATCTCAAACAGACTGTTTAAAAAATGCTTGCTATTTTCTCATAGAACATGATGTCATGTTGGCTCATTGGCTGAGCTGGCCAATCAGCGGTCTACTCGCATTCTGTGTACTCTGTATTGGAGTACACCTACACCATTCCAACATAGAAACGCTGTTTTTTTTTAACATAACTACACATTTTTGGAAGGGAATCTATTTCACTCATATTGTAATAAATTATTATGGGTTATATTTCATAGAAATCTGGAAACACTGAACAGTTACTTTAAAGGGTAGAATCACAACACACATCCTGTTAGAAGGTGTAACCTGTTTGTGATATCACCATCCTCATCATCAGGGCTATAGAATAATTTACTCCGTAGCGGGCCCCTGCGTCAGTGGGAATTCCACAGCCACTGGAATCTGTGGGAGAATGTAGAAGTGACTGGGACTGGGATGAGGATCAGCTCTGGGTGGAATGTGGGATGTGGGCTACAGTAGATGTTGGGAGTGATTTATGTCGCATAGTTGAGTTTTCTTAAAGTTGACCCTGGAGACTCAATGAGGATTCTACAGCGGGGTGTAAAGTGGGGAGAGCCAAGTTATGTAAGGTCCACCATCATTTATCATTAATTACTGTAATAAAGCCTTTTTGCGGGGGAAAAAACGTATTCTGATTGGCTGTGCCGGGCTCCCCAATGGGTGGACCTGGCTCCCAAGTGGGTGGGTCTATGCCCTCCCAGGCCCACCCATGGCTGCACCCCTGCACAGTCATGTGAAATCCATTTATTTAAATTTACTGATTTCATTATATGAACTGTAACTCAGTAAAATCTTTACAATTGTTGCATTTTGCATTAATATTTTTGTTCAGTATATATTTGAAAATGTGAGCTATGTAGTTAATGGAAACAGATTAGTGCCTCCCTCTGGTGGTTGGCTGCATCATTACATCAATTTATATCACTTTACTGCAAAGTTAGGTCAGAGGGGTGGTCCTTAGAAAAACATTTATACAGCTCAACTGCTTCACGGCAAAGAAATCAATGAATTTGTCTCGAGCAGGCAGATCTAAATACATAACTTTCATAGCGCTATGATAAAGCATGAGATCTACACACATTTTCATTTTGTGTGAAGTCAACACAACATGGTAGCAGCACAAAACAGGGTACAAACAGTATTGGGCACAGACAACAGCACAAAGGGCAAAAAGTTAGAGACAACAATACATCACGCAAAGCAGCCACAACTGTCAGTAAGAGTGTCCATGATTGAGTCTTGAGTGAATAAAAAGATTGAGATAAAACTGTCCAGTTTGAGTGTTTGTTGGGAACCTTTAACAAAATGTAACTGGCAGAGCGAGTGTTGTATGTGGAAGATGAGGGCTGCAGTAGATATCTCAGATAGGGGGGAGTGAGGCCTAAGAGGGTTTTATAAATAAGCATCAACCAGTGGGTCTTGCGATGAGTATACAGAGTTGACTAGTTTACAGAGGAGTATAGAGTGCAGTGATGTGTCCTATAAGGAGCATTGGTGGTAAATCTGATGGCCGAATGGTAAAGAACATCTAGCCACTCAAGAGCACCCTTACCTGCCGATCTATAAATTATGTCTCCGTAATCTACCATGGGTAGGATGGTCATCTGAATCAGGGTTAGTTTGGCAGCTGGCGTGAAAGAGGAGCAATTATGATAGAGGAAACCAAGTCTAGATTTAACTTAAGCCTGCAGCTTTGATATGTGCTGAGAGAAGGACAGTGTACCGTCTAGCCATACTCCCAAGTACTTGTATGATGTGACTACCTCAAGCTCTAAACCCTCAGAGGTAGTAATCACACCTGTGGGGAGAGGGGCATTTTTCTTACCAAACCACAGAACAAGGTTTAGGGCAGAGAAAGATTGTTGGACACTAAGAAAGCTTTGTTGTAGAGCATTTAACACAAAATCTGGGGAGGGGCCAGCTGAGCATAAGACTGTATCATCTGCATATAAATGGATAAGAGAGCTTCCTACTGCCTGAGCTATGTTGTTGATGTAAATTGAGAAGAGCGTGGGGCCTAGGATCGAGCCTTGGGGAACACCCTTGGTGACAGGCAGTGGCTGAGACAACAGATGTTCTGACTTTATACACTGCACTCTATGAGAGAGGTAGTTAGCAAACACATGCTGTTTAAATGGCCCAAATATTTATTTAGACATTCACAAATGTAACAGATTTTGACTATAAAATTATATATTTGGTAAAGTAACAAAGAAGGTGAAATATTTTGGGTAGATGTTCCTAAAACAGATCAAGTATGAAAAAGCGTATTCATTCATATACATATAAGTTGGGTGAATTTTGGCCCATTCCTCCTGACAGAACTGGTGTAACTGAGTCAGGTTTGTAGGCCTCCTTGCTCGCACACGTTTTTTCAGTTCTGCCCAAATATTTTCTATAGGATTGAGGTCAGGGATTTGTGATGTCCACTCCAATACCTTGACTTTGTTGTCCTTAGGCCATTTTGCTACAACTTTGGAAGTATGCTTGGGGTCATTGTCCATTTCGAAGACCCATTTGCGACCAAGCTTTAACTTCCTGACTGATATCTTGAGATGTTGCTTCAATATATCCACATAATTTTCCTTCCTCATGATTCCATCTATTTTGTGAAGTGCACCAGTCCCTCCTGCAGCAAAGCACCCCCACAATATGATGCTGCCACCCCCGTGCTTCACGGTTGGGATGGTGTTCTCCCCCTTTTTCCTCCAAACATAATGGTCATTATGGCCAAACAGTTCTATTTTTGTTTAATCAGACCAGAGAACATTTCTCCAAAAAGTGCGATCTTTGTCCCCATGTGCAGCAAACCGTAGTCTGGCTTTTCAATGGCGGTTTTGGAGCAATGGCTTCTTCCTTGCTGAGAGGCCTTTCAGGTTATGTCAATATAGGACACGTTTTACTGTGGATATAGATACTTTTGTACTTGTTTCCTCCAGCATCTTCACAAGGTCCTTTGCTGTTGTTCTGGGATTGATTTGCACTTTTCGCACCAAAGTACGTTCATCTCTAGCGTCTCCTTCCTTAGTGGTATGACGGCTGCATGGTCCCATGGTGTTTATACTTGCGTACTGCTGTTTGCACAGATGAACATGGTACAGTGGGGAGAACAAGTATTTGATACACTGCCGATTTTGCAGGTTTTCCTACTTACAAAGCATGTAGAGGTCTGTAATTTTTATCATAGGTACACTTCAACTGTGATAGACGGAATCTAAAACAAAAATCCAGAAAATCACATTGTATGATTTTTAAATAATTAATTTGCATTTTATTGCATGACATAAGTATTTGATCACCTACCAACCAGTAAGAATTCCGGCTCTCACAGACCTGTTAGTTTTTCTTTAAGAAGCCCTCCTGTTCTCCACTCATTACCTGTATTAACTGCACCTGTTTGAACTCATTACCTGTATAAAAGACACCTGTCCACACACTCAATCAAACAGACTCCAACCTCTCCACAATGGCCAAGACCAGAGAGCTGTGTAAGGACATCATGGATAAAATTGTAGACCTGCACAAGGCTGGGATGGGCTACAGGACAATAGGCAAGCAGCTTGGTGAGAAGGCAACAACTGTTGGCGCAATTATTAGAAAATGGAAGAAGTTCAAGATGAGAGGTCAATCTCCCTCGGTCTGGGGCACCATGCAAGATCTCACCTCGTGGGGCATCAATGATCATGAGGAAGGTGAGGGATCAGCCCAGAACTACACGGCAGGACCTGGTCAATGACCTGAAGAGAGCTGGGACCACAGTCTCAAAGAAAAGCATTAGTAACACACTACGCCGTCATGGATTAAAATCCTGCAGCGCACGCAACGTCCCCCTGCTCAAGCCAGCGCATGTCCAGGCCCGTCTGAAGTTTGCCAATGACCATCTGGATGATCCAGAGGAGGAATGGGAGAAGGTCATGTGGTCTGATGAGAGAAAAATAGAGCTTTTTGGTCTAAACTCCACTCGCCGTGTTTGGAGGAAGAAGAAGGATGAGTACAACCCCATGAACACCATCCCAACCGTGAAGCATGGAGGTGGAAACATCATTCTTTGGGGATGCTTTTCTGCAAAGGGGACAGGACGACTGCACCGTATTGAGGGGAGGATGGATGGGGCCATGTATCGCGAGATCTTGGCCAATAACTTCCTTCCCTCAGTAAGAGCATTGAAGATGGGTCGTGGCTGGGTCTTCCAGCATGACAACGACCCGAAACACACAGCCAGGGCAACTAAGGAGTGGCTCCGTAAGAAGCATCTCAAGGTCCTGGAGTGGCCTAGCCAGTATCCAGACCTGAACCCAATAGAACATCTTTGGAGGGAGCTGAAAGTCCGTATTGCCCAGCGACAGCCCCGAAACCTGAAGGATCTGTATGGAAGAGTGTGCCAAAATCCCTGCTGCACTGTGTGCAAACCTGGTCAAGAACTACAGGAAACGTATGATCTCTGTAATTGCAAACAAAGGTTTCTGTACCAAATATTAAGTTCTGCTTTTCTGATGTATCAAATACTTATGTCATGCAATAAAATGCAAATTAATTACTTAAAAATCATACAATGTGATTTTCTGGATTTTTGTTTTAGATTCCGTCACTCACAGTTGAAGAGTACCTATGATAAACATTACAGACTTCTACATGCTTTGTAAGTGGGAAAACCTGCAAAATCGGCAGTGTATCAAATACTTGTTCTCCCCACTGTACCTTCAGGCATTTGGACATTTCTCCCAAGGATGAACCAGACTTGTGGAGGTCTACAATTCTTTTGAAATACATCCACAGGTACACCTCCAATTGACTCAAAATGTGTAAATTAGCCTATCAGAAGCTTCTAAAGCCATGACATCATTTTCTGGGGGGGGGGTTGATGACTAAAACCCTAGCGAAACAGTGCAAAACGGATGTCAGCTCAACTGTTTTTTTTAATGGGTGAACTACAAAGGGGTTCTCCTAATTTTGTTCTGTTAAACAAGCTACACCACTGACTAATTATGAAAATAAGCCCCTTTAACCTTTGCTATGTTTTAAACTGATGTGTGAGTGACATAAAAAGCAGCAGCAGTGATGAAACTAATGGCATGTAACATTAGCGTGTGGAGGACGATTGACCTGCAGTCAGGAAGCAAAGGAGCAGAAACTAAGCCTATAATACTAAGATTAGGCCAAGACAAGTTAGTCCACACATAGTTGTCTCTTCTAAGGCTATCTACACAGTATCTCATAGGTTGACTTCTTCCTCAATAATCGTCCAGCAACCCTATACTTCTTAGCTCCTCTTATTATTTGTGGGAACCTGTTGACTTTCAGAATTCAGAAGAAGTTTATCTGCCGACCAGGGGGACTCGGATCGGATGCAGGCGGACTCATTCCGTTCAGTGCCTGGGGTAGTGCAGTGCGGTTCATCACAGACATACAGAACAGATGTCTGTGCCGAAAGGCTTTAAAAAACATGCCACTACTGCACAGTAACAGTCAATGAGACAAATATGGTATTTCAAGGTTACGCATCGCATGGATGTAGTCAACATTTGTATTTACAACCTGCCTAAATTCTATCAATAATTTACAGTAGGCCTACATACCTTGACCAGCAGGCTGCCGAGGAAAGAAACCACTGGGGTATAGACCTAAATTTAATTCTATTCCAAGTTGGTTCAATGTAATTTCATTCAAATGATGTGGAAACAACGTTAATTCAACATGTGTGCCATGTAGGATAAAAATGTTCCACACGTGTTTCAGAGGCATTCATGGAATTAAATGGAATGTTGCACTAGCCTAGCCATTATATTGTAACCGAATCAACTGCTGTTGACTGTAAAGCTAGTGTGTGAAGTTGTTATTCAATTAGCCATTTAATTGTGATTGTTCGTTATGTTTGTCTTTATAGGCTTTTAGTTGACATGGGTAAATGATGATGATGATGATGATGATGATGATGATGACCACAACGTTTTCGAAAACAGAACAGTTGTTTTCAGTGTTTTCTTTTCAGATGCATTGAACTGTTCGGCACTAGACAATCATCTATAAGAGTGGCGCACATGGACACCTAGTGGAAAAAATGTGTAAATCAATTTATCGTGTGTAATCTTGGCCAGGGATACAAGGGGTATAAATATCATGCCACTGGCCATTCCTATCGCTACAAGTGAGGGACGCTCACTGGTTTATGAAAAGAAAACACTGTGGCGTTCAAGACAGAGGGTAAAGCAGATTCCCATGTAAGTAGGCTACATTTACATTAGGAAAACCCATCATAATAGGCTATTTATTGCTTGTAGGCTATGTTAAAATATAAATTGGATGTCTGAAAAATATGAATAGACAATGTGTTACACATTTTTTTTGCGAATTAGGTGAGCCTCTATAAATACTTTCTTAAATTATATTTCGTGGTTCTGTTCATTTTTCATTTAAAGGGGCTATCTGCATTTCAAACAATAACAATGCAGACAGAAAATAGACAGCGCTACAAGGAACCATAAAATGTTTGTTTACAATTCAATTATATACAAACAATAGATTAAATAAGCATTTATGTTGGGTTCTAACGGGGTACGAGAGTTGAACTAATCTCATGAGGCATTTATAAGGTATATTCTTAGAAGCTATGGGTAGCCTATATAGTATAAAGTAACAAAAATGGATGCACCAATCTCAGATTGCCCCTTTCATTTGGTATTATATAATTGAATTGTTTTGAATTCAATCAATGTGTTTATGTGTTTCCTCTATTTCCTCTCCTTCAGTGTCTGATCGTATTCGTCTATGAATAAGAAATAAGACTTCAGCGCAAAATTGCGATTACATTTTCCCATTGTGCGTAAATGGTAACAACACAGCTCCACACTAGGACGCTTTGTCTTGACACTTGTTAGATGAAGAGCCAAAGAATACACTGTAGTTTAAAACAACCCTCCAATGTTTAAAGGTGGCTGAACATTGCTGCTATTGTATGATTTTGGGCGTCGCAAGAGGACTGGCCGAGGATACGGTCAACACAATGGAAAATACCATATTAAATGAGCAGGACTTTTGGCCATTCAACAAATCCTCGAGGAACTCAAGCCTTAGCAACGGAACCAACGGGGGAAACCAGACTAACCCCCTGAAACGGAATGACGAGGTGGCTAAAGTGGAGGTGGCCGTGCTCGCCCTGGTCCTGTTCCTGGCCCTGGCTGGAAACCTATGTGTTCTGGTGGCCATCCACACCACCAAGCACACACAGTCCCGAATGTACTACTTCATGAAACACCTCAGCATCGCCGATCTGGTGGTGGCTATATTTCAGGTCCTGCCACAACTTATCTGGGACATTACTTTCCGTTTCTATGGACCGGATATCCTGTGCAGGTTGGTGAAATACCTTCAGATCGTCGGGATGTTCGCCTCTACCTATATGCTTGTTTTGATGTCCATAGACAGGTGCTTGGCGATTTGTCAGCCGCTTCGGTCTCTGCACAAGAGAAAGGACCGCTTTTATGTGATTATATCCTGGGTCCTCAGCCTATTGTTCAGCAGCCCACAGATGTACATATTTTCTCTGAAGGACGTTGGAGCCGGAGTGTATGACTGTTGGGGCGACTTCGTGGAGCCCTGGGGTGCCAAAGCGTATATAACTTGGATTAGCCTTACCATCTACATTATACCAGTGGCCATACTGAGCCTTTGCTATGGGCTAATAAGCTTTAAGATATGGCAAAACTTTAGAATGAAAACCAAGAGGGACCAGTGCATAAGCCTCACAGCGAAGACTTCGAAAGGCCATGCGCTCGCACGGGTGAGCAGTGTAAAGCTAATCTCCAAAGCGAAGATAACCACCGTTAAAATGACATTTGTCATAGTCCTGGCGTATATTGTTTGCTGGACACCTTTCTTCACCGTGCAGATGTGGACGGCTTGGGATCCAGCGGCGCCTCGGGAAGGTAAATTTAAAACTCCACTTCGAAAATAACAGTGGGGTGAGATTCTGTGCGTAATAGGAGCTACTTTAACCATGAGACTTCACAATTCTAGATGGTATCCATTATTAATATGTATCTTTTGAAGTTAAACGACTATGAATGTCCATGGTTAATTTAAGACGCTTGGAATGTATTCTGCCTTGGGGTTTATCATGCGGTGTGCGTAATGTTGCATGCGGTGTACTATTATTTATCAGACTTCGGCATTCTGCACCCCGGAGCAGCCCACAGGTCGAGTAATGATGGTGTACGTAAAAACTTAAATAATTACGAATAGCAAATAGCCTCGATGGTAATACAAATATACACTATACAGTCTTTGCCATTGACAGTCAATTGAAATTCGCACAAGGTTGGACACCGCACTTTTACGCATGAAATCTTGACCCACCTGAGTAACATCAGAGGATCTATGCCATTGTAAGATTAGACGCATCATATGGAGTAGCCTCCCACCCACACAGGCAGTGGATGAAATGACAACATAAGCTTAGATAAGTCCGCAGCATCTCATTATATTCCTCCAGCCAAATAAATGCCAAAGCTATGCCCACCTATAGAATGTTATGGTGACTTGTGGAGACACGGTTGGAACGATCCGAATATGTATTGAATAATGTTACATTTGAAAAAAATAGTATTTGTTTTATTAATTTAATATAGGCTTATGTAAGCCGTCAACATATCCTTAATTTTAGCAAAGTTTTGGGCTGAATTTTACAATGGTGTTTTTTTATGAAGACAACGAAACACCACCACCATCCATTTGATTCACTCTCAGTAACGAACAACAACATTGAGAGGGTGATCTTATTAGGCTATAATACCCCTCCACTGAAGCGAAGCAAATTATCACTGGAAGCAGTCTTTCCTGAGTGTAACCTGCGTGGTTTGTGCGCACCTCTGAGGCCCAACCATCCGAGCCTGCCTGCAGTTCATGCCACGCATGTCATTTCCTCAGTCCAGCACACAGGGCAGCAGCACGGCACCCTAGAGCTCTTTGATGTAGCAGACAGCCACCACTGCAATTAATCACTTAATGACCTGCTTTATGGCCACATCCAACGTTATTAATTCATTAGAGCAGAAATCTTATGCAACCCTTGCTGTTGGAGTGTTGCGTTGGTGAGTCATTGAACCACCATTGAACAGAGTCTTTTTTGTGATTGACCGGGTATCAAACCCTGGAGTAAGGCTAATGCAGTTATAATGCAATATATGACCAAGGTTCGATACCATATATGACCAGGGTTCGATACCCGGTCAATGACACTTTACAAACTGTATCCCATTAGCCAGGCCTATTCACATTAGGATTCTGGCATGGAGGGGAGGGGCCTAATGTTTGGGGTTGCCATGTTGTTTATGTTCTATCCTTTGCAGAAGTATAATATATAGTTGAAGCTGTATTGCTGTAAACAGCTAAGAAACATGGTAAATCAAAGTGAGACCATCCCTCTATTGGAAATACAGCAGAGCACTATGTATTCAACTTAACTGTTCTCTTCCCTCCTGATCCCCACAGCAGCTGCATCACAAATTATTTCACAACATCTCAAGACAAACACCAGGAAATAACACAAGTTATTAGAATCCTCAAACAATTGTGCATTACAAATGTATGGAAAA
This sequence comes from Thymallus thymallus, assembly GCA_023634145.1. Classification (NCBI taxonomy): domain Eukaryota; kingdom Metazoa; phylum Chordata; class Actinopteri; order Salmoniformes; family Salmonidae; genus Thymallus; species Thymallus thymallus. Next base: position 22,660,405 of record CM042410.1, on the reverse strand, counting down.
GTATAGAAATGAAAATTCTCAACCGAAGTTCTCATAAAAAAAACTAGAATAGATGTAATGTAATTAGCATAATCAAAAATATAAATAAATAAATAAAAAATTTCCATCGGTTTAAGCAAGAGATATCTTTTTTGTTGTTGCATGGACTGCGTCTCAATCCACCGGATCCGCCAGTGGCCAATGGCATATGCGGTGGAAGGTGGCCAAGCTACTGCTGTGTTTGTCAGACCATGAGACATCCCGAAAATCGGTCTTGTCATGGAAACATCTGTAGCGTCAGAACGGTTTGACCGTGCATGTGTAAAATAAATATTTCCTTATATCTCTCAGATGTAGGACAGACAGGTTAAAACAAACTTCCTTTTGATTTAATTTTGGACTATCTGTTGTTCCATGTGGTGAACCTGTTATTCATTGAGTTTCTATGGGCTAACAGCAGTAAGGCCAATGCCGTTATAATGCAATATTGGGCATTAACTCTGATAGCGGATACACAGGGGATGCAACATGGTGCAAATAGTTTACTTTCACTATAAAAGTTTCCATACAATACAATTGGAAAATCCATAATTTACTGGCTTTAAAATGGAAAGAAAGGAAATGCAAAACCATTTGAAAGCAGCCATTATGGAAGATAACCTGGCTGCATGTGGCTATGGAGAGTTAAAGTATCCATTAGCTAGCAGCACCACAGCCAGTAGAGTGAGCCCAGACAGCCATACAGACTAATGGGCTATTACTGAGAAGGCCATTGGTAACACATGCAGCGCTTTGCTAATGTTTGATAAGGACTACATCCCAGATTATTTGACATAGCCCTTGATAGAGCAAAGATAACCTGTAGCTTCCTTTTCTTGCCACAGAGAAGCTAAACTGCTGTAAATTGAAAAAAAAACAGTTGTTTTTCTCCTGGAAAACCGTTATACATTGGCTCTCCAGAGATGGGCTCAAATAAGAAGAAAACGTTCTACCTCTCTTGCAATAAATCAAACTGCAAATACTACGAAAGTTCAAGTTCTCTGTTTCCTGCTTTCCCTGAAAAGTGGTGAACTCAGCAGGAACAGGATGCCCAAACAGCAACCAAAAGCAATATCCTTGATTGAAGCTCCATGTGGACCTGTGCTTCCTCTCTCTTGCTTCACAACAGTCCCATAGCTCATATGTAAGGGATTTAGGACTTGAATACACACTCATACTCATATATACAAACACACTCTAGAGTGCACACATGTAAATACATAAGCACACACAGGCACACACACACACACACACACACACACACACACACACACACACACACACACACACACACACACACACACACACACACACACACACACACACACACACACACTAAACTGTAGTATACACTGAGTGTACAAAACATAGACTAACCAGGTGAATTCAGGTGAATGCTATTGTCCCTTATTGATGTTAAATCCACTTCAATCAGTGTAGATGAAGGGGAGGAGACAGGTTAAAGAACAATTGTTAAGCTTTGATTCAATTGAGACATGGATTGTGTACGTGTGCCATTCAGCGGGTGAATGGGCAAGACAAAAGATTTAAGTGCCTTTGAACGGGGTATGTAAGAAAGTCCCAGACGCACGGTTTGAGTGTGTCAAGAACTGCAACGCTGCTGGGTTTTTTCACGCTCAACAGTTTCCTGTGTGTATCAAGAATGGTCCACCACACAAAGGACATCCAGACAACTTGACACAACTGTGGGAAGCATTGGAGAAAAGCGTTGCACAGGGATGCTGGCCCAGGTTTCGACACCTTGTAGAGTCCATGCCCGATGAATTGAGGCTTTCTGAAGGTAATTGGTTTTGAATGGCAACATAATGAAGATAAATGGCTAAACCGTAAAAATTGTTTGGCCAAGACATCCCATCTATGAGTTATTTCCATGCTCATCCATACCTGAGTGTACAGCTTCCATTCTCCCCAAGCTGCCTCACCCTCTGCTCTGCTGTGTGATGCTGACTGGCACTGACTCCATCAATCGGCAGTCTGTGTTAGAAATTCTATAGGAAGAGAGATTGCATATTCTTTCAAACAACAACTTTATTATAATATTTGCAAAAATGAAGCAATCAACCATCACTAAGCCTAAATCAATTACGGGCACGGTTGCCCCCCCCCCCCTCCCGCCCTCCTGCCCGGCACTCATCCTTCTGATGTTCATTCATGTTCTTCTTCAGATAGTGTTTCAGTTCGTCCTCCCAATGGCGCATGTTCAAAGTGGATGGCCCTTGATAATGTCTCTCTCCTGAGCCGCCACTGTCCTTTACAATCCATTATGTCTTATCCATTTTCCTACCAGTACACCAGCAACATGATTGAAGTTTGGACGGGATCTCTCCACATGGACTCATGTCGCACTCCTGAGAGAAAAGGCATTTGATAGCTTTGGCTGGATGCTGCGTACAGGTTGCCGGCTCGGACTCAGGTCTCACAGTAGAAGTGGTGCAGGACAGGGCCGTAGTGAATGTCATTTTCACCATTACTTCAGCCGGTTAAGGGGGGTTGAGGTTCACACTGTTCTTGGTCAAATTATCCCTCCCATGCATCTAGACACTATCTGTGTTCACCTTCGCCATAACCTCCAGAGAGGACAGACCAGAACAACAGTTTAGTTTAGGGCATTTCTGATTCAGGAAATCTAGACAAATGATTTACTGTATGACAAATTATTACTACTACCAATATTCTAAAACAAAATGTCAAAGAGAATAACAATACACAGTTTAAAACATTTTTTTCCCAAATTAGCTTATACTCCCCTATCATCTTGGCGATCTCACCGCAAAGTTACAGGGTCAGGGAGTTAGAGGGCCAATCATTAGGGATACATCCGGACCATACAGCAGACCCAATCTGGTGAGATTTGTATAGAAACAAAACAAAAATACACTTCTTCATATAAAACTAGAGGTGGGGAAAACAATACACATATATCACTCGAGGTGGGAAAACGTCAATGGATTTGGAGTAACATATATTTCTTCATTTTATAAGCAGATGTGAAGAAAACAAATTTGCATATTTACCAAAGGCCCCAGAGGACCAGTAATTAAAAAACAACAACACTGCCTGTTAAATAACAAAATAAACAAAATTAGAATAACAAATCAAATTAGAATTACAACTCTTGATAACTCCATAAGGAAATAATTGTATCCATAAGGTAATGGTAAATAGACTAGAGACAGGTGTCCCTCATTCAAGGACAGCACTCTCTCTCTCTCTCTCCTTCTCGCGTTCCAAATAACACATAGAACTATTGCTATATTATAAACTTCTTCCTAATTATTAGTGTTTACATTGCCCATTTAAATCTCACCCAATGTCTCCAGTCTTTCTAGTAAGGGTGAGCAGGCCTCACCAGGAAGTCAGAACAGAGGTCAGTCAGCCCTATTAAGTATTTTCTTTCCCTTTTTTGTCCCTGTACTTCTGAAACTATTTAAAAACATTTTTTTTTAAACTGCTTACCCGGTTTTCAAACAAATAAAAAAAAGACCCCACACAATAAATCAAACACAGTATTAACACCACTAACAAATAATTCATAACCGGTGAGTTGTGCGTGCGTGTGCTGGGGCCTCATTAATAAAATGGACCAATGTCTCAATTTTGATCTTAAGTATGACTTATGCAGAAAACCATGTATAAGTAGTTATTTATAAAACCTTACTTTGACGTGGAAATTATCTTATCTCTACGCAAAGTCTAGACTTGACGTAAGTGATTTTCCTGCTGGTTATGTAGGTGTATTGCAGTTTGGGACTCATGCGTCCAAGAACTTTGCATTAGCTTTATGGACAATTTGTTAGGAATTATCAATTACAGTTGTGAGAAATTAATTGCCAGACGCAAGGTGTTTTGAATTAAAAACAGGATGCTATGTTCTATAAAAAATGTCAAATTAGAAAAAAGTTACCATGGCTGTTCTTGCGTTATTGGAAGACATTGAAAACCGTGCTTTTAGAAGCAAGGGAGTTTTCAGAGACCGGAATTACTTTTTTGCTCATGATGATCCTCGGCTTATAAATGGCTATCGTCTCCCAATAAATGTTCTGTTAGATTTGTGCGCGGATTTAGCCCTTAATCTGGAAAGGAAGACACGCTGTAATCATGCCATACCCGTATCTGTCCAAGTACTGTCCACTCTGGTATTCCTCACTACTGGGACATTCCAGAGGGAAATGAGTGACAGCTCAGGTATATCACAGCCATCATTCAGCCGCATCCTGACACAAGTAATCGAGGCGATTCTACACGTCTTGTCCACGAGATACATTAGTTTCCAATTACTAGACAACAAACAGGCGCTTGTCAAAGCCGAGTTTGTCCGCTCATTTAATTTCCAAGGGGTCATAGGTGCAGTTCACTGCACGAATATTGCCTTACGCGCACCGTCTGTATATGAACATGTATATGTTAACAGGAAGAATTTCCATTCATTTAATGTTTAGATCATCTGCGATGCCCGTACGCAACTACTCAATGTATGCTGCAAGTGGCCAGGGTCTACGCACGACTCATTCATTCTGCGCCACAGCAGAGTAGGCCTGCGTCTAGAAGCTGGTGAGAGTTTGGTCCATGGCTATTCCTGACTAAACCCTCATTTGTGCTAGCATTCGATAAGGGGAAATCGCTGATTGAAGGCACGTTCAAGTGCCGTCAATTTTAAGTTAATTTGAGATTTATAGATCACAGGTGCTTAAGTTATAAATGGGCTTCTTAGAACCTGCGTAAGCAATGTTTTTATGCTCAGTATCTTTTATGAATCGAACGTAAGCACACCGTCGGAAATAATTACGACCAAGTTCAAGTATAAATCTAAGAACCTTTCTATGTGTGTGTGGTAGAACGTAGGGCAAAAACAAATATAATACATTTGTTGTGTCCGCCTTTAAGGAAAGGATTATAATTTGCCAGTTTAGTGTGATTGATCGTCTCCCTGTAAACGACACCATAAACTAATCCACCAAAGGTTATCATCATAATTCCATCCTTCAAATTACATCTTGGCCCCATTCTCAACCGTGCACCCACCTTTTGCAAAGCCACAAGAATGTTTAATAGTCACGATATGTGATCTGGCTGGGCTGTGAAGACATTTAGCATACAGTATATATTGAATATACGGTAGCATACACAGAACATTCATTTAAATTTGGACTTCCTTTGGAACCATTATTATTATTACTGATAAATATTATATTTTCAAACACGGAAGCTCTGGCTCTGCCTAAAGGAGTTAGATCAAAGAAGCTGTGTGTGAGTTAGTCTGTGTATGTCTGTTTGACTGCTGCTTAGTGCCCCTTGTGGTGTCTCTGGGTCTCAATCACCTGTCATGCCTCAGTGAAAAGATAATGATCCAATGCCAAGATGCATTAATTCATATCCCTCCCTCCCATCTATCCAAGAGCAATGTTATGAATATGAGAGAGGAAACGTATTGGGTTATTTATTAATCTATCATACTGACTTGTGTTCCTCTGAGATTTAAGTTGTGTAATTGTGTGTCTCAAAGTAAGCTACAAAGCAATGGAATTACAGCGTACCTACTTTACTAGCTGCAGGACATCCTGATGCTGCAGGACATACTAATGCTGCAGGTATCCTGATGCTGCAGGACATCCTAATGCTGCATGACATCCTAATGCTGCAGGACATCCTAATGCTGCAGGACATCCTGATGCTGCAGGACATCCTGATGCTGCAGGACATCCTAATGCTGCAGGACATCCTGATGCTGCAGGACATCCTAATGCTGCAGGACAGCAGGACATCCTAATGCTGCAGGACATCCTAATGCTGCAGGACATCCTAATGCTGCAGGACATCCTGATGCTGCAGGACATCCTAATGCTGCAGGACATCCTGATGCTGCAGGACATCCTAATGCTGCAGGACATCCTAATGCTGCATGACATCCTAATGCTGCAGGACATCCTAATGCTGCAGGACATCCTGATGCTGCAGGACATCCTAATGCTGCAGGACATCCTGATGCTGCAGGACATCCTAATGCTGCAGGACAGCAGGACATCCTAATGCTGCAGGACATCCTGATGCTGCAGGACATCCTAATGCTGCAGGACATCCTGATGCTGCAGGACATCCTAATACTGCAGGCAGTGGCGGTTTTAGTTATAGGCGACATGTGCAGCCGCCCAGGGTGGCATCTTAGCGGGGGTGGCACTGGGCACCCGCACAAAAAACTTTGAAAAGGTGACATTTGCGCAATCGATTTTCTATTTGGAATGGTGACATTTGCACGTCACGTCAATGACATCATGTCACCGTGTGGGACTGTGAGTCAATTAACCTTGTTGGAGTGGGTGCCCTGATTCTAGTTTGTGAGCTAGGCAGGCTACTGGAAGCCTGAGGTAGGGGGAGCTAGGCTCCCCACTGGAAGCCTGAGGTAGGGGGAGCGGGGGAATCTATCAAATAGCGGCTGTGCTCCCGTGCCCTTCCGCTGATTGTTCCCAGTGATTTAGATTTGAGCAACCTCCATGTCAGAGCTAGAGGGCCAGCCATTAGAGATGACGTGATAGGAACATGGGAGGAGAGAGACGGATGGAGTGAGGTTAGCAGTGACCAAGAAGAGGTTAAATACAGGACATGAGCCAATTCCATTAGAGTGACTGCCCCTATGTGAAATCGATATGAGTCAGACATTTTTCTAGTGTCAAAATGTACTACTATGTGTAAATAGGATAAAATTGGTCATAAAGTCAGTCTCGTCCCAAACAGAGATTTGCGAGATGATAGGAAAAAATAGTATGTCACAGAATGAAGGATACCGTGGTGCTGGGTTTATTTAAATCCTGCCCACAGCTGGCAGCACCCAAGTAATCATCAATTTGGAATGCAGCTGCACTGCACACAACCCAAATTCCAATTATTTTAAAACCTGAAACCTACTATACATTTTATAAATTCATATACACATATTGAAAGCATTTAATGAGACATTGACGGTCCCTAACTAGCCCTAGAGATTGGCTATCCAATCATTAGCTGTGCGTGGGTCAAATCACTGGGGAAGCCAAGCCAGAAAAAAATGCCATATTACAACCTATGTGTTGTGGTAATTGCGTTGTTTGCTCTATAACCTGTTAGTTCGTATGCCTTGACACGTGATATACAGATATACATCCTTCTTCTTCCTCCAAACATGGCGAGTGGAGTTTAGACCAAAAAGCTATATTTTTGTCTCAATAATGTGTTCTGTTTTGGCAGAGTGAATGTACAAACACTTGCCATGTGCGAACACACACACAAGAGACACCCACATTGAACCACCCACCCAAGACAACTCTTGTTTGGCTTCAGTCATGGCCGCTGCATTTCTTAAATGGATACTTTGGGATTTTGGCAATGAGGCCCAGAGGAAGAGAGAAAGAGAGAAGGGGGGAAGGAGAAAAGGAGAGAGTGAGAGATAATTAAGATGAAAATGGTTTCCTCATGTTTGTCCTCAGAAGAACAAGAGGATAATTTCACGAGACCGGCTGGCATTTCACAACAACCATGTTTATAAGATGTTAAGCTCTCTCTGAATTGTAGATTATTACGACGTGAATGAGATCAATGAAAATCATTTGATCAGATATCATCTTTAAAAATGTTTTAAATCTTCAAACAAATGAATGTCTACCTCAAAAAACTACAACCCACTTAAGTGTGTGTGTGTGTCTTGTTTCCCCAGCCATGCCCTTCATCATCTCCATGCTGCTGGCCAGTCTGAACAGCTGCTGTAACCCGTGGATCTACATGTGCTTTGCGGGCCACCTGTTCTCAGACCTGAGGCAGAACTTTGTGTGCTGCTCGGCCCGCTACCTCAAGTCCTCCCAGTGCCACTGTGATCGGGACCACAACTCCAGCCGCAAGAGCAACTCCTCTACCTACGTCATCAAGAGCACCAGCAGCCAGAGGAGCATCACACAGACCTCCACCACATGAGATGCCCACCCCCCCCCCCAGGTCAGAACTGTAAACCCCTCACACACACCTTACCACCACCGCCCCAAACCCACACTTCTCCTTCCCCTACTGCTGTTCTGCTCCGGGGGAGGCTCACCTAAAACTATTGCACTGCTTTTTATATTTCATCTCGAACATGGTTTGTCAAGAGTAAAATTAACAATTGATTGTTGTACAGATGAAGGAGATTTATTTGGGAACATGTTGAATGTATCCTCTTACAGTCAAATGTCCTGTTGCAGTTCAGAGTGAGTCATCCATTGATTGTGTTTTCAGACTGATGGATTTACATATTTGGTCCATGGAGGAGGACAGAAGATGGTGAATGGAAAATGAAGGACTGACTGTCTGCCACTCGCAACCAAGGAAAGGAGAGGAGGGAGCAGTGTTCTCCCCACTATGGACTTAAAGGCCATTAACAGTGGCCTCCCATGCCACAAACTTTGTGTCAATCAGATCTGTAATGGTGGTTTGGGTTGTGAATACTGACCAAGACAGATGGACATTCATTTTGTCAGCCTGAAGGTAAAGCTACTCTCCTCTTTGCACATATTGACATATAGATATCTCCTGTGCTATGTTGCTCATGTCTGTTGCATCACACCGTCCGTTAGGTCACACACACACACATTACGTTTCAACTATTACACAGTTTGTGAAATGACAACTGCGATATCCGTCATGCTGTAAAGGTTTATTAACTTATTTTAACAGAAGGCAACTCAATAAACTAGCTACCATTTTCTTCTAGGATGAACACAAACATCCAAATGTATTTCAGTTAAGATTGTGGTGTACTTTGGTAAAAATGTTGCTACATAATTACTGTCTGTACTTTCTGAGTGTTAAGCTGTGGTCTTCTTCATTGCAAAATAGGATTGAGAAAAGGGATTACACACACTCAGAACACTCAGAATTGGGAGAGCAATTTCATGAATCCTACTTTGATCTATCTGGATTATTCAATGTATTTTAGAAACCATTGCATAAAGAGGGTGACCTGCCTTAACATTAACTCTGTTCCTTGTACACATCACAAATGGCAGTATTATTTTATTTAACTTTTTACAAAGTTGGCTTCTCCTTTTACTGTTAACGTCTTGGTTTTCAACTTGTCCTTAAAGCTACTGAACATTTAATAGAAAACCTAATTTCCTTATTTGCATTGTTTGTATTTTTATTTTGGGAAAGAACATACTGTTTGTATCTCTTATTTATCTGAAATAAATTGTGTGTTCTATCAAGTGAGTTTGAATAGATTTTTTTGCATCAAATGGAGTTGAGCGGCTTGGTTCTATAATGTGGTGCATTTTGGACCTCATAAGTCTTTTTTTTTTTTTTAAATGTAGTATTCTATGAGAAAAAGGCCATGTTTTTACTTTCAGAAAAAATGTTGGTCAAAATATTGGTCCATGGTGGGAATTTTGAAGCCCAAATTAGCCATAGCTCGTTGAGTGAGTGAGATTGAGTGAGATTGAGCATAATGGTAAACACCTGAACAGGATTTTTACTTCGCTATCAAACATATTTGAACATTTTGAAATGAGTTTTTTTTCTCTATAATTTATGAGTGGGACATACAGACTAAAAACATGAAACATTGTAAAATATATAAAACTGAGTGTTTATATTTATGTACGTTTGCACCATTGTTTTCCCACCAAAGAAATGATGACTAACACAACTCAAGATAAGACCCAGATGAAGACGCAGGAGACGGACAGTTTGAATCTCAGATGTTTATTACAAAACGGGGCAGGCAAATGGCAGGTCAAGGGCAGGCAGAGGTCAGTAGACGACGGCAGTGCGAAAAAGGGACAGAACGGCAGGCAGGCTCTGGGCAGGCAGAATGGTCAGAACTAGAAAACAGAGAAAAACACGCTGGTAAGACTTGGCAAAACAAGACGAACTGGCAAAAGACAAACAGAAAACGCAGGTATAAATACACAGGGCACAATGGGGAAAATGGGAGACACCTAGTGGGGGGTGGAGACAAGGTGAAACAGATCAGGGTGTGACAGATGACACTTCCTGAATGTGGTGTAATTTTAGAAAGGGTCTGTTTTCTTAAATGGAGAATTCCAACAAACTAACAGGGTGGAAACACAGCAAACCTTAAATAAAATAATAATAATTAAAAATAACCATGATAAAAACATTACTGATGAGAGAATTTAATGAGGACTATATAATAATGAAGAAAGACTTTAAACAAGTTATTATTTTAATGCTTATATTTATTGTGGAAGTTGATTAACAACATCCAGGGACATGGCAAAAACGCTTATATCCAGAGAATGTATTTTTTTTAAATGCATAAAATTCTCTTTCAAGATCCATATTTTTGTGTTTTTAAGGTAAACGACATTTGACCTTATATTTAAAGCCTTTTGGAATCAACATTTTACACTAAATAAGAAGTGGTATTTCCTGGGGACAGAAAAGGCACTGCATTGTAGGAAGGACCCCGGCTCATAAAATATGTTGAATTGATAAAATATATATAGGGATGGGGTAATGCTACTTTTCTAGGCATGGCCTGACGTGTCAGGATCCATACCACTGGTTCTCAATTGGTTTTTCTATCCCTACCTTCCAATGAGAATGACTGTTCCTGGGTCCACCTGTTTACTAAAGAAGCAACACCAGAGGAATGGGTAACTTCTGAACAGAGGTACATATGTAGAATCTTAATTTGATCACCCTGATGCAGAAGAACTTTCCTAAAACTTGTAGTATAATTGAAGTTAAAAAAAACTTCTGAAGTTTGTAATTTCCACTTTGAAATTTCAGACTTGATTTTCAATTACGAATTTATCAACCCCTACAAAAATGTCCATTAATTATAATCCACATAATAATTCAAATTAATAATTCAAATCTCCTGTTGCTGCAAGATCATTTTCCCGCTGTAGCAAACTAGTTCAAATTAAGATCCTACATCTGTGGAGGCCAAAAGGATTCTGTACTATTGTACTGTGGGCACAGAAGGTCTCAAGGCTGTTGTGAATGTTTTGAAATAATAATCATCTGTGATATCAATTCAAAGAAATCCAAATACTGCTCTGGAATATTTATAGCTACAGTCTTATCCATCAAATAATTATGTGCAAATGCTGATAGAGCAAATTCCCCACAGATTAGGTTAGGCCCCACTCATCATAAATCAACAACAGATATTTGTACTTCTCTTTCTCAATCAATATATAAAGTTATGCAATAATACCATTGTCGTATATCTTTGGCATACACTCTGATACCAGTACTAAATTCCACTTATCATTTTAAAACCTGGGTCTCCTTTCTTCCTAACATTTTTACAGTTTCTACAGCCACACAGTCAAGTTATTGGTAGCTTACGTGAAATAAATGTGAAGCAAAATTGACAATTTAGAATGTGTTTAATCAAAATTATTCAGTAGAGAAAATGGATCTTATTGATTCTGTAAAAGGTGATATAATCTTGTTCAAGCACTACAATTCTCTTTTCCATTGCACAACATCAACTAGTTTATCATCAGGCACAAAATGCACACATATACACACGCACGCACGCACGCACGCACGCACGCACGCACGCACGCACGCACGCACGCACGCACGCACGCACGCACGCACGCACGCACACACACACACACACACACACACACACACACACACACACACACACACACACACACACACACACACACATCTGACTGTTTAACATACTGTGTATCAATTCAGAATTGGCCAATAAAGTAGAAATTGTGCAGGGCTCTCCAATCCTGTTCTTGTGAACTACCCTCCTGTAGGTTTTTGCTCCAATGCTAGTTGTAACTAACCTAATTCAGCTTATCAACCAGTTAATTATTAGAATCAGTTGTGCTAGATTAGGGTTAGAGCGAAAACCTACCGGAAGTTAGTTCTCCAGAAACAGGGTTGGAGAGCCCTGTATAGGCAGTATTGTCCTACAGGTGCTGCAATGGCGTTAGTGTCACTGGGGGTGTTTATGTCATGTGACCGAGGAGCCACTGTCCTCAGGATCTCAAGATACATTCACTCTGGGAGTCCTGTTTATGCCATGGCTGCCAACCCTCTATTCCCTCAATGAACAGGCAGCTCGCTGCCTTCCAATGGAGCCAAAGCTGTCACACAACCATGCTGCAGCTGTCACAGAGCCTCTAGTGGCGCTGGTCGCTCTGAGCACGTCAGGATTCAAAGGGCAAGACGGGCAGGGCAGGCCCCAGGGTTTCGGGTGGGGTGAAGGAAACAGGGGATGTCTTGGGAAATATGAGGACACCGGAACTGGCAGATAAAAAGGGTGCAATGTTTCATCCAAACACATGTAAACACTGTGGCGGGTGTGAGTCAGTGGTGGCTGGTGGCACTTAAAATGGTGAAGACAGGCTTACAGTAATGTCTGGAACGGAATTCATGGAATGGTCTCAAACACATTAAACACATGGTTTCCATGTGTTTGATACCATTCTATTCCATTCACTCCATTTCATTCATTATTATGAGCCGTCCTCCCCTCACCAGCCACCTCTGATGTGAGTGTCTAGACCTCTTTGCGCAGGGCCACTTTAACACTGCTGAAGATCTTGCCCAGGGCTTCAAATAAGGGGTCACAGAAGGTCTGGATGCAGAGGGAGTAGATGCGACTGATGCACTGGGACTCGATTAGGCAGCTCTTGATGCAGGGCACCACGGCCCAGATGTGACAGAACGAGATGCAGGCGAAGAGGAAGCCCCAGAGCAGAGCCACAGGGATGCCGAAGATGGCTGAGAGGATGCGGTAGCACCAGTACTTGGACACGGTGAAGGTGGTGTAGCTGAGCTTCCACACCCCATCCAGACTGTGTGTGCCATCGGGCTCTGCGATTACATCCTCAAACTCCACCTGCAGGGAAGGAATACCATGGACGACGTTAGTGAGTTCTCACTGAATAAAGAAAGTCTAGTGTTTTCTGAGTACCTAACACCAGGGCTAGGATTCAATCAACGTCCCGTTGTCAACAAACCCATTGCACTGTTGACAATATGCCTTTTGAAGACAATTTCTGTAATGTTCACAAAGTCACGGTAAATGCTGTGAATGTCGGCTCAAGTGTAAATTCCCTTTTAATGTCAAGAGCAATGCGCTTGGCAACAGCACACCCTTGATTTATTCCCTGACCAGTTTCCTCACAAATCAATGGATGTGATTATGCAAAAATTCATGTGTCATTGTGACTTAGCAAAATTACTGTTATCATCAGCAGTGCCTGGGATACATAGTGGATGAAATAAACACAGCTATACTGGGGGCCTATACCACACTTTCATATTCTGTGTACTAACATATAGACCCCTTTCTGTGTTCGCAAACATTTCCACACGAGGGACATGGAGTTCTCATAGACTGCTAGCAAAAAATACTCTATTTACATGACGTTTATGAGTGCATTTCACACTACTTGGGATTATGACGGGATTGTAAAGCTTGTATGAATGTCCTGCTTAATATAATGTGTATGCCATCGTTGCCCATCAACTTCACTTCAACTTCAAGCAGTAAAAATTACCTTTGCTAACTTTGCCACAGACTCTATCAAGGAGCGTTAGCATTCTAGCGAACAACTACTGAATCCAAAATAGATATTTTGCAAAGATCACAACCAAATATAGTATTAGCAACTGCTCAAGCAATAATCAAAACAACATTGTAAGCATATGAGAACCCCAAAAAGTAGTTTTGTTTAGAAGTAATAACTACAGTATGTGAATGTGGTCTATGTTGAATTGGCGCAGATGGCGCTGGCTTTCTTTCTGCTTCCAAAAGTCTGTCCTTGACGTCAGTGTATTGTGTTCTGAAAAGGGGCCTATAGTCTTTGTTCATTTACCCTATGAACTTTCACCCTCGTTGCATTTATCTCAGTGCTAGTGTAGCTCAAAAGGTCCCGCAGTTTCGCACTCTTGATGAATATGCATAGACCAAACTTTTCTCAGAGCACGATTTGGATAAAGTTTCCGGAAACTCAGAGTTCCTTCATGTAAAATGCATGAAGCCTATGATGGCCCAGTTTGTAATTGCTTGTTGTATTCACTATCCAACACCTGGTCCTTACAAAATCCTGGCTCACTGTTGCATAGACATCTGCAATTCAACCCTGAATGGTAATTAACAAGTCAGTGATCATAACAGGGGGATGTTACACTCAACAGATGCCTAACTGATGTAAACCAATTTTGAAATATTATTTGAGGTTCTACTTCTGAATCACAGTCTATTCATTTGAACAAAACTTTAAAATTGGTTGTAGGCATGCTTTCCAAACGTAGTATTTGAATATATCATTTATTAGTGAGATTTAGGTGAGCAGTACAGATTGACAAAACAGAGAAGTCAAGCTTTGTTTTAAATGAATGATTTGACAGAAGAAAAATGTCATTCTCTACAGTGGTTTTTATAGTTCAAGCTCATACAGTAATTAAACTATGTAGATAGTGTGGATAATACTGGAATATAGAACCTGTCCCATTCTATATAGATCCTCTATCATCTACTTAACATGTACAGAATATTTTACAATCCAATCCAGAGAAGTAGTGCCCTCCGCCTTCGCACATACAGTGGGGTCCGAAATTGTTAAAGATGATAAATAATAAAAATACTGAGCTATAGTATATGCTGAAAATAATTGGGAAATAATTTTTTGAGATTTTCTTTAACAAGTTATACTTTTTTTCTGTCTAAAAGGTAGGGGTCAAAATTATTGACAACCCTAAAGATTCTTATAAATAAAGTAGTCAAAAGTTTAATATTTCGTCCCATATTCCTAGCACGCAATGACTACATCAAGCAAGGGACTACAAACTTGTTGGATGCATTTGCAGTTCGTTTGGGTTGGGTTTCAGATTATTTTGTGCACTATAGAAATGCTAAATAATGTATTGTGCCATTTTGGAGTCACTTTTATTCTAAATAAGAATATAATATGTTTCTTAACACTTCTACATTAATGTGGGTGCTACCATGGTTACAGCTCATTCTGAATTAATCGTGAATAATACAGAGGGTTAAAGATCATACCCCCAAGACATGCTAACCATTACCAATAACAGGGGAGGTTAGCGTGTCTTGGGGATATGAACTTTGACCCTCTGTAACTTTCTCACTCATTATTATTCACGATTCATTCAGGATTATCCGTAATCATGGTAGCATCCACATTAATGTAGAAGTGTTTAAAACATTGTCTATTCTTATTTAGAATAAATGTGACTAAAATGACACAATACATTATTTAACTTTAATTTCTGTTGAGCACAAAATAATCTGAAACATTAAAAAGACGAACTGCAAATGCATCTAACAATTTTGTCACAAGATTGATGTCATTGCATGCTAGGAATATGAGAACAAATACTCAACTTTTGATTAATTTATTCAATAATTTTGACCCCTACCTTTTTGATAAAAAAAATCAACTTTTTCTGAACCATTGTATTATTGTAAAATAATATAATTAATAATATTATTTTTTTAGCATCTAATAAAGCTCAGTATTTAAATATTTAAATGTATTTTACACAGTCATTATTGCGCATCTTTATCAAGGGTGTTAATAATTTCGGACCCCACTCTACGTGCTATACTTAACAGATGACTCACTCAAGTCAATGGAAGTTTTTCCATTCGCCCTGTTCAGCCCAACAGTAGACTATCTCCTTCCATGCACTCCTGAGCTCTGGGGAAATATAGCGCATGATATATACCACTGTATGTAAACATGGCGACAAACACAGGAAAAGCAGGGAAAAAGCTCTGAAAAGAAACCACCTCATAATATCCCTGTCTGTCACACCCCTTCAGCCCCATTCCAGAAATAAACCCTTGGTGCCGTGCTGTGGCACAAGGTATAGGCCTGGGACTATTTTAGGACCTTAATGGCAGCAACACTGCAACATACTAGAGTGTACTGTGTTGGCTTTAAGTTTAGACTTTAGATATCATTTTAAACTAAGTTTTAAAACTTTTCTTTCCTTACTTGAGGCAAAAAGGAAGTCAACCTGTAGATCCAGCGTGTGTGTGATGGTTCACCTACCTTGATCACATCCTCATTGATAAATTTAGGGTCTCTGTTGATCAGGTCGATCTCCTTGGTGTGGCTGTCCTTCACGATCTTCTCTTCGTTGGTGTTGTACTGGTACTGGTCGGCCATGGTGGGGCCGTGGGCCCGGGCTGAGGCAGAGGCAGGGAGAGTAGTGGGGCGTGGAGGGCTGGGCAGAGGACAGTGAGCTTTAACTCACTGAAGCAGACTGCAGGCAGCCCCCTCAGTCACACTGAACCCCCTGTTACTACTGTGACGACACGGCTGAAATGCCAGTCGACAGCTGCTGCCCCCACACGCACACAAACACACATCTACGCACGCACGCACCCACACACCCACACTCACACTCACACACCTACACACCCACACACACACATACACACACACACACACCTACACATCCACACTCACACACCCACACTCACACACCCACACTCACACACCCACACACACACCCACACTAACACACCTACACACACCCACACACCCACACCTACACACACCTACATTCACACACCCACACTCACACACCTACACACAACCACACTCACACACACACCCACACACACACCCACACACCCACACTTACACACTCACACACCCACACAAACACCTACACACACCTACACTCACACACACACCCCCATACACACACCTACACTCACACAACCACACTCACACACCTACACACACCCACACTCACACCCACACACACCTACACTCACACACCCACACTCACACACCTACACACACCCACACTCACACACCTACACACACCCACACCCACACTCACACACCCACACTCACATACCTACACACACCCACACTCACACCCACACTCACATACCTACACACACGCCCACACCCACACACTCACACACCCACACACACACACAAACACACACCTATACACACACACCTAGACTACACACACAGCAAAAGCATGTCTTAAAGGGGACCACAGAGCCGTGTCAAATTTCACACTGGGCTGTGGGGTCAGCCGGGCAGGGCTTACATGGTGGCATGAATTTCCACTCTAGGGTGATGCAGTGAAGACTCTCTTACTCCTGCTCCCACTGACACCAACAGTTTACTACAGTACCATCCACACTGACCAACAAGAATGTAGAACTTTGTCATAAACAGTAATCAACTGTATTATGCTTAGTCAGCAAAGTATACATGAACACATAGCACATATTCAAAATAAGAGACAATTGATAAAGGTATAAAGTAAAGAATGAGAAAGTGTATATACTGGATATACCAGATCATTCATCATTCACCCATGTTTGGTTGTTGAACGATCCAAATAATAAACCCTGGGTCACCAGCGACCTGAAGGCCCTGCTACAGGGACAAATTGAAATGCATCCAGAGGGAGCTGAAGTTGCGGATTGCTGAGGGGAAGAGAGGGCATAAGGAGAAGATGGAGGACAAGCTGAGGCAGAGCCAGGTGTGGAAAGGTATGAGAAATATCACTGGCTTCAAAAAGTCAAACAGTGGGCAGACGGAGGGGACCCAGGACAGAGCCAATGAGCTGAAACAATTTTTTAACAGGTTCTTTAACAATCAGCGACCCCCTCCCCACCCAATATAAAAGCCGGTGATGCTTCTCGGGTAAATAAGCTGATCAGGAAGGCTAGCTCTGTTCTGGGGATTAGCCTCTGTATGCCATGGTTATGACGCAGAGGAGCACCTTCAGTCACAGACTGATCCCACCACGGTGTGCCAGAGAGCGCTACAGGAGGTCCTTCCTGCCGGCGGCTATTAGACTATTTAATGCCTCACCGGGGTGCCGTGCCGTCGGAAAAATAGACCTGGAACTGTTGGGGTGTTATGACCTAGTTTAACAATTATGCATCCGTCTGTGAGTAACTCTGGTCTGTAATCACTCATTCACTCAGGACTTATTTATTCATTCAGGACTGTATATACATACTCATATACAGTTGTTATATCATATCACATGCAATATTGTAAGTAATTCTTGGACTTACGTAGTCATTCACTCAGGAATACATATTAGTATCCTGTCAGTTAAATCCTTTTTCATTCATTTTAGTATATCGAATGTGCAATACGTGCAGTTATCTGTAATTAAACCCTGTACTAAGGACTGTATTTTAAGGAATTAGTATTATTACCCTAAATTATATCATAGACACATTTAGCTATTTAAGTATCTCTTCCTGTCATTTACCTGTACAGTTAATGTAACCATGCAAATATTCATTTACCTGTACAGTTAATGTAACCATGCAAATATTCACTTACCTGTACATTTAACTGTATATTTACCTGTACAGTTCATTTAACCATGCAAATATTCACTTACCTGTTCATTAACCAGACTGTATATTAAGTAAACTATTATTACCCTCACTTATATCATATGCACAATTAGCTATTTAAGTATTTCTCTGCCATCGGCCTGTATAGTATAGTTAACCATGCAAATACTTCTTATTTATCAATCAATCAATCAATCAATCAATCAATCAATCAATCAATCAATCAATCAATCTATCTGTTTTTGTTTTTATTCTCCATTTATTTGATGCAAGTAATGGAAAGGAATAGAGGCCAGACGTTGTTTGACTGTGTGACTGTCCTCAGCCCTCTGGTCACTACCACAGGGTTCATGTTGTAATCCCAGCTCGGTGTATTCACTCTTCCCTTCATTCATAAAAAGTGAACGTGATCCTCGTTCTGATTCTTCACCGGTCATTGAAGTAAAACTTGTCCACCTCTGCTCATCCATGTATTGATGAAAGCACAAGAAGCATACTGTAGTTCAGCAGGTGTTGATGCATACCTACATTAACAATTAGAAACATGCACTTTACATATGCATTTTTCTAATATAATTACTTTTAATAAGCAATGGATCATGTGCTTTTCAACCGTGAACTGACCATCAAAATACAATGTCAAAGGAGTTTCAGCTAGCCCTGTGGGCATATGCCCATTTTTTCATCATTAAGCTGTGATAAAACATTTTTTTATTAAGAATCTTGTCCAGCTTTATGCTGATAAACTAACGCTGACACTGCAAATGTTACAGTTAACAAGCTGTCATTGAAATAATAAAACTTCCTTTATGTCTATTAACAAATTCTATGGGCTGTACAGCGAGCAATTACAATTGAAATAATTACATTTTTATTTATGACTCAACCCTCACTGGTGGTAGAATACTGTGTAGTGTGTCACTATCTCAATATGTCTACTATAAAGTATTTAATTGACCTATGGCATATTGCTGGACAGCACATTGTGGTGAGCCAGTGCCAATGCATCTTGGCAAGACTAGTTACTGTAAAACTTAATAATAATGTTCACAAATAATCATCAATAAAATATGAATAGATACGTCCGTATGTATATAGGCCTAATTCATTCCTTACTTAGATTTGTGTGTATTGGGTATATGTTGTGATATTACTATTAAATATTACTGCACTGTCGGAACTAGAAGCACAAGCATTTCGCTACACCCACATTAACATCTGCTAAACATATGTATGGACCAATGCAATTTGATTTGATTTGATGTGGTAATAAAAGTGCTGCTCTGACCACTGTTCATTTCACAGTGGTATAAATTGATCATGCTGAGAAAGGCTGATGCCGAACGTTTTTATTCAAAAAGACAGGCAAGGAAGCATGTACATAACAATTAGACCTAGATATACATGTACATTTTAGTCATTTAGCAGACGCTCTTATCCAGAGCAACTAACAGTTAGTTAATGCATACATGTTCATACTGGACCCACATGGAAATCGAACCCACAACCCTGGCATTGCAAGTGCCATGATATACCATCTGAGCTACACGGGACTACTTATGATATAATGGGTATAGACTATTTCCCCTTTTAGATTAATATTGAAAATAACTGTATATGTTAGTAAATATATACAGTTAGCTTTGAAATGGCATTGTAAGTGAATCAAACCATCTTTTATTATTATTATTATTATTTTTTAATGTTTTAATTAAATGGTTGGTACAGTATCTTAAAGATAGCTTTCACAACACTATAGTGACAATTCCATTGCAAAACCAGACAAAATAATACAATTTTTTTAAAGTATCATTATGTACAGTGTATGTATCTGTAGCAATCACCCTTCATGATATTGTCTCTAAGTATTCGACTTAAAGTCAACTCAAAACAGTTTGGGTGCAAAAGAAAATCTGAGTATTGGCAAAATCCCTTTGCACTCTCTGTTTGGACTCTACATTATGAAGTACGAAGTATCTACAGTTGAAGTCAGAGGTTTACATACACTTAGGTTGAAGTCATTAAAACACATTTTTCGACCACTCCACAGATTTCATGTTAACAAACTATAGTTTTGGCAAGTCAGTTAGGACATCTACTTTGTGCATGACACAAGTAATTCTTCCAACAATTGTTTACAGACAGATTATTTCACTTATAATTCACTATATCACAATTCCAGTGGGTCAGAGGTTTACATACACTAAGTTGACTGTGCCTTTAAACAGCTTGGAAAATTCCAGAAAAGTATGTCATGGCTTTAGAAGCTTCTAATAGGCTAATTGACATAATTTGAGTCAATTGGAGGTTTACCTGTGGATGTATTTCAAGGCCTACCTTCGTCTTTGCTCGACATCTTTGGAAAATCAAAAGAAATCAGCCAAGACCTCAGAAAAACAATGTGTAGACCTTTTCCTTTTCCTCATCCTTGGGAGAAATGTCCAAAAGCCTGAAGGTACCACGTTCATCTGTACAAACAATAGTACGCAGGTATAAACACCATGGGACCACGCAGCCGTCATACCGCTCAGGAAGGAGACGTATTCTGTCTCCTAGAGATGAACGTACTTTGGTGCGAAAAGTGCAAATCAATCCCAGAACAACAGCAAAGGACTTTGTGAAGTGTTAGGCAAGGAAATGTACAGTACACCCCCTGCACACATTGTTGCTTATATGGAATTTAGATGCATGACTAACATTTCTTCATTGATTTACTATAAAACTTAGCCTACTTCACAATTTCAAAAAATATATAATATTTTGATTAACTAGTTAAAGATGAAAAAACTGAATGGTACCATGGGTAAGCAGATTTGACCTCCTAATATGAACAATAGGCCTATATACTGTATATACCACTACCGATATGTCCCATAGTAGAACGTAAAGAATTTAAACTGGGATCTTTCATGATTTAACACTTTCTCAAAATAAATGTATCATCTGATTCAGGATTCCTTGCAGTTGTCACAACCAGTCATTACATCCTATATTTGCTTTCGCATAAACAAGACCATAGATACATTATGATGATACAGAAAAGAGGGAGGAAGAGGAGAAGGAAAAAGAAGCGTAAACTAAGCCAGCAACAGTTATAACAGCATATCGCTATTGTAAACCTGTTGCTATGTATCTACATCAACAGACTGCTGTCCAGTAGTTGGCAAAAAATACTGCATTGAGTCAAGTGAAGTGTGCCTTTAGGGAAGAGCAGTGGCTTGATCATGTTCCCTGCACCAGTTCCCTTTGGGCAGAGAGACAGAGAGTGTGAGAGATGGAGACAGGGGGTGGGAGAGAGGAAGGGGGGAGTGGTGGAATGGGATCAGAGTGCGTGATAGAGGAGTGTATTCTCAGTATGGTGTGAGAGGAGGAGTGAAGCTGGGGTCTAGGGATCTGGGAGGTCTGGAGGGACAGAAATAAATCCCTGATTGTCACGGAGGGCATGCCTGCGTCTTCTGTGTGTGTCAATGCTGTAAACGGACTCTGCAGTAGGTCCTGACTGACAGACACAGACAGACAGACAGACAGACAGACAGACAGACAGACAGACAGACAGACAGACAGACAGACAGACAGACAGACAGACAGACAGACAGACAGACAGACAGACAGACAGACAGACAGACAGACAGACAAATGGCACCCCCATAGATAGACCTCATGGGAGCTAGCAGTACAGTTGATCGTCTATACCTGTGGTATAGGCAAGGGTCAAATTTTAGAACCTGCAACCATGCTCTTACTTCTGTTATACAAAAAATGGGCAGATTGATTTCAATTGATTCCAACTGTGCTTTGAATTTACCTGTACAGCTAGATAACATGACCAGTAATTACAGTAATGCTTCCCTGATCTTTTTTTTTGTTGCTTTGAAGTCCTGATAAGTCCTGTGTGTATGTGTGTGTGTGTGTGTGTGTGTGTGTGTGTGTGTGTGTGTGTGTGTGTGTGTGTGTGTGTGTGTGTGTGTGTGTGTGTGTGTGTGTGTGTGTGTGTGTGTGTGTGTGTGTGTGTGTGTGTGTGTGTGTGTGTGCAACATTATATTTTATCTTAATTGCTAACACATTTCTTTCAAGCTGTGGTTTAGAGATTCAATTAACTCCAATTAACCAATCATTCTAAATGAGCATTTTGTACTAAAACATAAATTATATAATTTTTAGATAATGTAATATAATATAATTTAACATATTTACAAAATACATATGGCAAGTTCTGCTTTTGAACATTTGTAATTTGCATAGTAAAAGGCTGCAATGTTGTTTTTTCTTTGAGAATAAGACATGACTGCAAACAATCAGTGCAACTGTTGTGCTTCAACCAAGACCAGCCCACTCCTTCCACCCTACCTCCCTCCACACTCCCTCCACCCTCCCTCCACACTTCCATATAAGGTGGCAGAGTCCAACATCAGTCCCTGGCCAGTCGGACATTGATGCTACCGCAGCACTTCCCCATACTCTTAAAGAAGGGAGTGATGGCGACGTTTAACACACTGCTCCACACGGTCTGAACCCAGTGCATGTTGATCAGGAAGAGCTGCATACAGGGCATGATCAGCCTGGGGACGGACGGACAGACAGACAGACAGACAGACAGACAGACAGACAGACAGACAGACAGACAGACAGACAGACAGACAGACAGACAGACAGACAGACAGACAGACAGATTGAGCATAAACAGAGCAGTGCAATATCTCTTAAAGCAAGTTTATACTATACATAATGCATTGAAACATCAAGCACATCATACAACTCCATCAAGCACTAACTGAAGACATTGATTGGACCACATCGGAGGAGGTCAAAGGTGAGAGGACCCACCAGATGTGTAGGCAGCTGAGGACAGCGAAGAGGATCCCTGCCACCAGAGAGACGGGCACGGCCAGAAGGAGGGAGATGAGCCGGTAGCACCAGAGACGGGACACCTCAAACAGGGCGTGGCTCCACAGCCACACCTTATCGAAGCTCCGCACTGAGGGGGGCTCCGCTATCACGTCCTCAAACGTCACCTCAGGAGACAGAGTACAGTCAGGGCATGGCCTGGTGCGAGTTCTCTTTAGCATGGGGCTTTAGTGAAGGTCTATGTATAGATATGGTCAGAATAAGGAGGTTGGGAGGTTCTCAAATACTATATTTTTTCCAATAGCATTGACAACTTTTAATGTGATGCAGAGAAGCCATAGACATTAACTGAATCACAGTCACTGCAGTAACCACATTACAATGGGACTGAATAATTACTTATATGGTCACAGTGCGAGATGAAAAACAAGGTACAGTTCTAACTGTGTCCATATGAGGTCAGCATTGCTCAACCCACCAGTTTTCAACATCAGATTCCACTTTGTTGGACGCTAGATCTCCCTCTCTATTGCCTGTAGATGTATGTCCAGCATACCATTCAAGCTATGGGGTTTGAGATAAATGAGTGCTCATCTCAATAAATTCCTAACCAGTTAAGCCATACCACTGAACATTATACACATTGTATAGACATTACATAACAAGTTTACCATTAACAGCTCATGGTGTACACAAAACTCTATGTAGGTGACCCAAATCCTTCCCATTTCGTTCCTATCTCAACCATAACATTTCCAGAGTATCTCAGAACATCAGTATGTGATTATATCCATACTGTCTTTGTTATTTCATGACTGTGTTTAAACCTCCCCTTCCCTTATCTGGAAGTCAACAGACAGGAGATGCATTTGCAAACACGCAGTGCTTTTATCTCCCACAGAGTGCTCCCTGTCTGTATAAAACCCCACTTTAACTTGCTGTTTATCGGGCTGTGCAGCAGTGTGTTTCAGTTACCTTTAGACACTTGTTGACTCCCCTTGGGTCTCTGTCCTTCACCAGAGGCCTGGTGTCACTGTGGGTAGAGATGGATAGTGAGACAGAGTCCTCCACCTGGGCTGGTTCCTCTGCCTCTACCTCCACTACTTCCTCCAGTTTTCCCTCTGCTGTGTGTCTGTCTGGAGGGATCCCCAGGGGTGGGACCCACAGAGGAGTCTTCTCCTGCTCCACTATGTCCTCCAGATCTAGCCTGGTCTCGGCTGGCGTACGCCCCGTGGTCATGGTGTGTGTGTCTCAGTGGCGTGCACCTCACTGGGCTGGGACAGAGGATGAAGGGGGGGGTTGCTCTGGGGGTTGACCACCGTAGACCAATCCTCTCGCCATAGCAGCCCAGTCGGTGGCACCCCAGTGGGACATAGTGGATGGGTGACTGCATCTGTGCATACTCCCTCACTGTGGAATTCCCAAATTGGCTTTCACAGGCCCATAACTTATGACAACCTACAGCTGACAGGCCAAATGAAATAGCTAATTTTGACCTGTGTGAGAACTTTCCTAAAGGAGGAGCTGTTCCCCACATTGTAATTGACGGAGTAAAATTAGCTAATTATATACTAAAAATATCTGAGGCACACGTGTTGATTTGAGTCCATTGATAATACTGCACTAATTATAATGACTTTACTAATGCTGCTTCGTCCTGTAAAACATATTTGCCGGATTTCAAGACACAAAATACATAGTGAGACAATGATATACACTATATATACATAAATGTATGTGGACACCACTTAAAATGTGTGGATTCGGCTATTTCAGCGACACCCGTTGCTGAGAAGTGTATAACATTGAGCACACAGCCATGCAATATCCATAGACAAACATTGGCAGTAGAATGGCCTCACTGAAGAGCTCAGTGACTTTCAACTTGGCACCGTCATAGGATGCCACCTTTCCAACAAGTCAGTTTGTCACAGAACAAGCTCACAGAACGGGACAGCCGAGTGCTGAAGCGCGTAAAAATCGTCTGTTCTGATATTGGGCGGTTAGGCCTGGCTCGCAGTCAGAGTTCCAATTCATCCCAAAGGTGTACGATGGGGTTGAGGTCAAGGCTCTGTGCAGGCCAGTTAAGTTCTTCCACACCAATCTCGACAAACCATTTCTGTATGGACCTCGCTTTGTGCACGGCGGCATTGTCATGCTGAAACAGGAAAGGGCCTTCCCCAGACTGTTGCCACAAGTTGGAAGCACATAATCGTCTAGAATGTCATTGTATGCTGTAGTGTTAAGATTTCCCTTCACTGGAACTAAGGGACCTAGCCCGAACCATGAAAAACAGCCCCAGACCATTATTCCTCATCCACCAAACTTTACAGTTGGCACCATGCATAGGGGCAGGTAGCGTTCTCCTGGCATCCGCCAAACCCAGATTTGTCCGTCGGACTGCCAGATGGCGAAGCATGATTCATCAGAGTCCAATGGCGGCTAGCTTTACACTACTCCAGCTGACGCTTGGCATTGCACATGGTGTACCTATCTATCTATCTATCTATCTATCTATCTATCTATCTATCTATCTATCTATCTATCTATCTATCTATCTATCTATCTATCTATCTATCTATCTATCTATCTATCTATCTATCTATCTATCTATCTATCTATCTATCTATCTATCTATCTATCTATCTATCTATCTATCTATCTATCTATCTTAGGCTTATGTGCGGCTGCTCGGCTATAGAAAACCATTTTGTGAAGCTCCAAACGAATGGTTATTGTGCTGACGTTGCTTCCAGAGGCAGTTTGGAACTCGGTAGTGAGTTTTGCAACTGAGGACAGACGTGGTACACGCTTCAGCATTCGGCTGTGTGGCCTGCCACCGCGGCTGAGCCGTTGTTGCTCCTAGACGTTTCCACTTCACAGTAACAGCACTTACAGTTGACCGAGGCAGCTCTAGCAGGGCAGAAATTTGACGAACTGACTTGTTGGAAAGGTGGCATCCTATGACGGTGCCACACTGACAGTCACTGAGCTCTTCAGTAAGGCCATTCTACTGCCAATATTTGTCTATGGAGATTGCATGGCTGTTGCTCAATTTTATACACCTGTCAGCAACAGGTGTCGCTGAAATAGCCAAAACCACTCATTTGAAGGTGTGTCCACATACTTTTGTATATATATAGTGTATAGGGCAGTACTTGCCACAGATTATGACAGTGTGACTGTCAGCCAGGTGGCGGAGCATATTGTATTTAACTTGACGCTGAGAAGCAATGAGACACACTACAGTTTTTTACAATAACTTTGTTACTATTTTCAGAACCTTGATGTCATTTTTCACAACTCTAGACACAAAACTCACAACCAATGATCAAAATGCAATTTTTTCAAAACTCTAACCCTTTTCTCAATTGCTTGGATACAATAAATATCAAACTTAGATCATTTGTTCATTCAACAAAAATCACCTGTTCAATATGACACAACTTAACATCAAAGTACTACTATTTCAAAAGGCAATTCACACATTACATTTCAAATGAGTGTCTATTCATTTCCTTACAATGATCTAACTATCAATTGATACAACTGCTCAAAATGATAAGTAACTGTTGCATTACTCTTAATGCATAGTTGTATGGAAACAGTCAAACAATCTTCCATGTTTACAGTAAATCATGAAAGTTTCAAGATAACGAGATTCATTGTCACCAATTAGCGTGGAGCATGAACCAATTAGACTACAATATCCATGGATGTAGCCTAAAATTTTATCATAATGCTTCATCAGACCGGTGTCTATGGTCCCAAATACTGTACCACCTTTTCAGACTATTTACAGTATTGACAGTACTGCACTGTATAGATGCAGGCCCTTGTAATTGCTTGTCCAATTCTGCCAACTCGTTACTGATGATTGAGTGCACATTGTGGAATGAGTATATAAAGAGTTGATTGGGATCCAATTGCAAGAGCATAGTGATACGTAACATGGAGCCAGCAGGTGATCAAGGTCACAATGGAGGTCAAGCAGTGGTGGGAGGAAGACGAGGAAGACGTGTTGGTCAAAGGAATGGCAGGGGACAGGCACCCCTTCTGAGAGGTGGTCGTGGGCCTCGTTTGAGAGGTGTGGGGGAACGTGGTAGAGGACAAGGCCACGGACCAAGACAGCGGCAGCAACAGCATAGAGTGTCCAGTGAAATTCGGGCAATAGTTGTAGACCATGTCATAAATCATGGCATGACAATGACTGAGGCGGCTACAATGATACAACCAAACCTCAGAAGGTCAACCGTGGCCTCAATAATTAGAACTTTCCGCAATGAGAACCGGTAAGTTATCAGCATGCACTAAACATTATGCTACTCTCAATTGTCAAATGACTGCATACCAATGTGTATCACAGAATAGGTGATGTGACCAAGTGTCTTCTTACTCTAACGTTCCCTGTAGAATTGTGACCAGGCCAAATAGTGGAGGCAGAGGCAAAATTCTAACTGACCAACAAGAGCAGGCTGTGGTCGATTTGGTTCGGGCCAGAAATGATATTCGCCTTACAGAAATTCGCCAGCATATCTTGGACAATGAAGACATGTTCAACAATGTGGGATCCATAAGTTTGCCAACTATTGCACGCATACTGAAAAGGCACCAGGTATCTATAAAACAACTATACCGTGTTCCTTTCGAAAGAAATGCAGACAGAGTGAAGCAAATGAGGACTGAGTATGTTCAGGTAAGTTCAGTTTCAAGATGGCTGTTTTAAAAACATTCCCAAAAATTCTACATTGTACAGTAATCTCTAAATCTCTTTCCAAAATGTATTTTTAGAGGGTGATGGAGCTGGATGCTGATGACAACCATCACAAATTCATATATTTGGATGAGGCAGGTTTTAATCTGGCCAAGACAAGGAGGAGAGATCGGAATTTCATTGGCCAGCGGGCAACCATCCAAGTACCTGGACAACGTGGGGCCAACATTACCATGTGTGCGGCTATATCAGAAGATGGTGTGGTGGGACGCAGACCTCATATTGGACCATATAATGCAGCTCTCCTTGTCACCTCAGGTTTGTAGAGCTGAAGGTGTGACCTATGTCATTGTGTGGGACAATGTCAGGTTCCATCATGCTCATGTGGTGCAAGCATGGTTTCAGGCCCATGCACAATTTACCACCCTGTATTTACCCCCATACTCTCCCTTCCTTAACCCGATTGAGGAATCTTTCTCCGCATGGAGATGGAAGGTTCATGATAGGCACCCTCATGAACAAGTCACTCTTCTCCAGGCCATGGATGACGCCTGCAATGACATCACAGCAGACCAGTGTCAGGCCTGGATTCGCCATGCCCGAAGGTTTTTTCCAAGATGTTTGGCTAATGAAAACATCCATTGTGATGTAGATGAGAACCTGTGGCCAAATCCACAACACAGAGTTGATGACAATGTAGAAGTACAGTAATCACTCCTGTTTTGTTTCTTACAGTACAAGCAAGCAAGTTGAGGAACACTGCATTTGATGTTTTACAGTACTGTCTTTTCTTTTCTATTTCATAGCTAATTATTTTTGCTTTGATTCAAATAAACCTATGTTGTGATTGTACTGTAGTGTTTTGCATCAATATATTACAAACTTTGTTCAATGATTCCACTGTATCTGTAGTATTTCCTCTACTACCGCAGTACTTTTACAGAGATGTATTTACTGTATATGTAGTACCATAATGAAACCTGTATCACCTATTTTGTTCTACAATATTTAATGATTGTACGAACAATGACACAGTGAAACTATCGGTTGCTTGTGTGTGGGTGATCTATAGTTGTGTTTCAATGGTATTTCACAGTAAATTTGTTTTTGAACCAATGATTGTGCAAGTGCAAGATTTCTTTAAAGATGTGAATAAACAATGCAATGTTTTGAACATTAGACAGCCTGTGTTACAAGTGATAACCGTTTTGAGTTTTGTGTCTAGAGTTTTGAAAAATGACATCAAGGTTCTGAAAATAGTAGCAAAGTGATTGTAAAAAAACTGTAATCTAGTCATCTCCACACCCTGATCCTCTCAGTGATTACACACAATAGGTAAGGAAAACCAGACAAAGCAATTCCTTTCCACGCTCTAATTCACCTCCTTCCACTCGCTATTTGGACACAATTCTCTCAACAGACAAGAGAAGTGTGCATCAAAAGAAAGAGGTGTGTGTGTGTGTATGCGTGTGTATGTGTGTGTATGCGCGTGTGTGTGTGCGTGTGTGTGTGTGTGTGCGTGTGTGTGTGTGTGTGTCCGTCCGACCATCTGTGCATCGGTCTGTGATTGCCCATCTAAGGGCCTGTTGACAGTCTAATTGGCTAGGGATCAACTCTAGCAGAACCCCTCTGAGGTCAAACATCCTCCTCCCTATGACCCCTTCATGGGGTTATGACCCCTCCATGGGGTTATGAATTAATGTCCTTATAGAGAAGGTGCTCTAATGAGAGATCTGTCTCAACAGCTCAGAGAAACATGTCTGAAAAGGATTCCCAAACTCTAACAGATACTGTGTCTGGGGCCCACTGTTCTGTCTGTCTGAATGGACTCCATTAATGACAGGAAAATCCATGCTGTCCTGTAAATACTCTCCGAAAAATCAGACAGCACACCCCTTCCGACCCCAGATTACGTGGATTTGAGCGATGAATTCAGAGCACTGTGTCCTGCCCCTCACACCTGCGTCTCTAGCTTGTGTGCGCTTCATACACCCCCGCCCACACCCACAGCCACCACCCTGTTATCCCTAGTCTGAGTGTGCTCGTGTCATACTTTGCCAACCCCTCTGCTCAGACACAAGCTCACATTGAGCAAACGTTACCTACAGAGAGTTTTTCTGTTGGTAGGGAGCAGACTAGTCAGGTGGCCTTCCTTCCTGTATAAGTCCTAGCTCCATTGTGTCTCTTCTATTTCCCTAAGCACCTTGGACCTCTCCTGTGGAGAGACTAGAGCTCACAGGACTGTCGTGACGTGACTTGCATTAATGTGATGACTGTTATTTATTAAATCAATTAATTATGTTTAATTGTTACTCAATTAAATTAATCATTTAACAATTAACTCATTAGGAATTTCGGGCACCACGGGAAAAGGTGTTTAACGAGTTACCATCTCCCAAATTAAACTCTTGGAAGATATATAGATATATATCTCGATAACAGTCACTTTATTGATGAATCAGCAATACTCAAATTGGCTTAATTATTTATTTACTAACTTACTAAATAATATCACAGAATACATAAACACACACAAGGTGTAGGTTATTGATT
The DNA here is from genome assembly GCA_023634145.1 of Thymallus thymallus. Classification (NCBI taxonomy): domain Eukaryota; kingdom Metazoa; phylum Chordata; class Actinopteri; order Salmoniformes; family Salmonidae; genus Thymallus; species Thymallus thymallus. Next base: position 22,629,920 of record CM042410.1, on the reverse strand, counting down.
ACTAAGATAATACAATGAAAACAGGTCCCTAGTGGACTTACAAAAGCATTACTTTATGGTTATAAAAAGATGGAGGAATAGAGCGAGAGAGGAAGAGGAGAGACAAAGAGATTCAACTATCGTTACATTTGGAAGCTACGCTCACAGAAATTGTAATACTTAGCACCCTAACCGGATGCAGTATATATATATATTTATGCGTAGCTGTCCTCGATCACTGTGTATCTCTGTTGAACTCGATCGGTGTAAGGCTCTGGTTTGTCCACCAGAGGTCACAAAGTCCTTTGTAGAGCTTCTCTGGTAGTAAAGTGGTTGTTAGAAAAGATACTTCAGATGTACCAACCGGTTGTCTGAGAAGGAATTGTATTTTCCACCTCGTGTCTTTAGTCAAATGTTCTAGACCATTGGATGTGCTTGTGGAAGCAGAACAACTTGTGTCGTTGACAGGTGCAGGTGTAGTACTGCTGGTAGTAGCAGATTCCAAGATGGCGTAACAGTGCAGACGTATTTTTGTTCGTCCCGTCTCATGTAAATAGTTTGTAATAGTTTGTAAACTGTCTTTCCACACATTTGTATTTATTTATTTTGTTCCCGATTTACCTCTCCTGCAACCCACCTTACCCAACTTGAAACGGATCTATTATCCTTACTTTTCATTCTTTTAATTGAACCACAGTCAGAAGCTAGCCTGCTAGCTAGCTTGCTAATCTAGCTTCTAGCCATCGCTAACCACTGCTAGCGGTCCTCACCTCCGCTCTGGCTGTTCAGACAGCTTTTAGTTCGGACATTATCGGCCAGTCTGCACAGCGCTCTACCAACCCAGCGCATATCGGACTGCGTTCCCTTCCATTTCACCGGATTTTCCACTGAAATCACAGGACCATCACACCGGATCATCACAGCTAGCTAGCTGCAATCGAGTGACCGACGTTTTTGGCTAACCTCCATTGTTTGTTTACATCCTACCTATGCTAGCGTGAGCTAGGCTCATCTCCCGGACAGCCGACGTGTGCTAGCTACTCTCCCGGACTACAGTACCTCTGTCAACCTACCTGGACCTTCTACTGTCGACACGGAACCCCACCGAGCCACCGTGACTGGTCTGCCGACGTAATTGTCCGACGTGGTCTCAACAGGGTTCTCCTCTGCGACGTCGCCGAAGATCCATCTGCTAGCTCCGGCCTGCTAGCACTCTGAACACTGTGCCTCCTCGCTTGCCTAGTCCAGCGCCCATTGAATCTGCTCTCTCGCTCGCCTCTTTGCTGCTCATCGGACCCTATGATTACTCAGCTTCACAGCTGATGCCTGCAGGACTGTTTGGTTATACGGTATTTCTTTCTGTTTAACTGCCAGGCCCCAGGTCCTGTGTGTAGCATATTACATTTTTCTCTAACCGACCCTCTTTGTCCATTCATCGCCATTACCCGTCGTTGCCTTAGCCCTCTTAATTAACTGTTTTTTTATTTTTTTATTTTATTTTTGTCCCTCAACTGTTTGTTTTTATGCCCCTTTATTTCAATATGCCTTGTCTTTTGTTGTTCAGGTTAGCTATTATTGTTTTTTTTCACTGTAGAGCCCCCAGTCCTGCTCAACTGGCCTCTGATAGCTTTTTTGTCCCTCCCCCCACACATGCGGAGACCTCACCTGGCTTAACTGGTGTCTCCAGAGATGCAACCTCTCTCTTCATTACCCAACGCCTAGGTTTACCTCCACTGAACTCACACCCTACGATACCCTTGTCTGTACATTATGCCCTCAATCTATTCCAACACGCCCAGAAATCTGCTCCTTTTAATCTCTGTACCCAACGCACTAGACGACCAGTTCTTAATGCCTTCAGCCGTGCCCTAATCCTACTCCTCCTCTGTTCCTCTGGTGATGTAGAGGTAAACCCAGGTCCTGTAGCTCCCAGCTTTACACCTATCCCCCAGGCGCTCTCATTTGTTGACTTCTGTAACCGTAAAAGCCTTGGTTTCATGCATGTCAACATTAGAAGCCTCCTCCCTAAGTTTGATTTATTCACTGCTTTAGCACACTCCGCCAACCCGGATGTCCTAGCTGTGTCTGAATCCTGGCTCAGGAAGGCCACCAATAATTCGGAAATCTCCATCCCCAACTACAATATTTCCCGTCAAGATAGAACTGCCAAAGGTGGCGGAGTTGCAATCTACTGCAGAGATAACCTGCAGAGTTCTGTCATACTGTCCAGGTCCGTGCCCAAACAGTTTGAGCTTCTACTTTTAAAAATCCACCTTTCCAGAAATAAGTCTCTCACTGTTGCCGCCTGTTACAGACCCCCCTCAGCCCCCAGCTGTGCCCTGGACTCCATATGTGAATTGATTGCCCCCCATCTATCTTCAGAGTTTGTACTGTTAGGTGACTTAAACTGGGATATGCTTAACACCCCGGCTGTCCTTCAATCTAAGATAGATGCCCTCAATCTCACACAAATTATCAAGGAACCCACCAGGTACAACCCAAAATCCGTAAACATGGGTACCATTATTGATATCATCCTGACTAACTTGCCCTCCAAATACACCTCCTCTGTTTTCAACCAGGATCTCAGCGATCACTGCCTCATCGCCTGCGTTCGCAATGGGTCAGCGGTCAAACGACCACCCCTTATCACTGTTAAACGCTCCCTAAAACACTTTTGTGAGCAGGCCTTTCTATTCGATCTGGCCCAGGTATCCTGGAAGGATATTGACCTCATCCCGTCAGTAGAGGACGCCTGGTTGTTCTTTAAAAGTGCTTTCCTCACCATCCTAAATAAGCATGCCCCTTTCAAAAAACGTAGAACTAAGAATAGATATAGCCCTTGGTTCACCCCAGACTTGTCTGCACTAGACCAACAGAAAAACATCCTGTGGCGCACTGCATTAGCATCGAATAGCCCCCGCGATATGCAGCTATTCAGGGAAGTCAGGAAAAAGTACACACAGTCAGTTAGAAAAGCAAAGGCCAGCTTTTTCAAACAGAAATTTGCTTCCTGTAGTACTAACTCCAAAAAGTTCTGGGACACGGCTGATGTTCTGAAAGAGCTGCTAAGTCTGGACCCCTACAAATCTGCTGGGCTAGATAATCTGGACCCTCTCTTTCTGAAATTATCAGCCAAAATTGTTGCAACACCTATCACTAGCCTGTTCAACCTCTCTTTCGTATCGTCTTAGATCCCTAGAGATTGGAAAGCTGCCGCGGTCATCCCCCTCTTCAAAGGAGGAGACACTCTAGACCCAAACTGTTATAGACCAATATCCATCCTGCCCTGCCTTTCTAAAGTTTTCGAAAGCCAAGTTAACAAACAGATAACTGACCACTTCGAATCCCACCGTACCTTCTCTGCTATGCAATCTGGTTTCCGAGCTGGTCATGGGTGCACCTCAGCTACGCTCAAGGTACTGAACGATATCATAACCGCCATCGATAAAAGACAGTACTGTGCAGCCGTCTTCATCGACCTGGCCAAGGCTTTCGACTCTGTCAATCACAGCATTCTTATTGGCAGACTCAACAGCCTTGGTTTCTCAAGTGACTGCCTTGCCTGGTTCTCTAACTACTTTGCAGACAGGGTTCAGTGTGTCAAATCGGAGGGCCTATTGTCCGATCCTCTGGCAGTCTCTATGGGGGTGCCACAGGGTTCAATTCTTGGGCCAACCCTTTTCTCTATATACATCAACGATGTCGCTCTTGCTGCTGGTGACTCTCTGATCCATCTCTACGCAGATGACACCGTTCTGTATACATCTGGCCCCTCTTTGGACACTGTGTTTACTAACCTTCAAACAAGCTTCAATGCCATACAACACTCCTTCCGTGGCCTCCAACTGCTCTTAAACGCTAGTAAAACTAAGTGCATGCTTTTCTATCGAACGCTGCCAGCACCCGCCCACCGGACTATCATCACTACTCTCGACGGGTCCGAATTAGAATACGTGGACACCTACAAATACCTAGGCATCTGGTTAGACTGTAAACTCAACTTCCAGACTCACATCAACCATCTCCAATCCAAAATTAAATCCAGAATTGGCTTCCTATTTCGCAACAAAGCCTCCTTCACTCATGCTGCCAAACATGCCCTTGTAAAACTGACTATCCTACCGATCCTTGATTTCGGCGATGTCATTTACAAACTAGCCTCCAACACTCTACTTAGCAAATTGGATGTAGTCTATCACAGTGCCATCCGTTTTGTTACCAAAGCCCCATACACTACCCACCACTGCGACCTGTATGCTCTCGTTGGCTGGCCTTCATTATATATTCGTCGCCAAACCCACTGGCTCCAGGTCATCTATAAGTCATTACTAGGTAAATCCCCGCCCTATCTCAGCTCACTGGTCACTATAGCAACACCCACCCGTAGCATGCGCTCCAGCAGGTTTATCTCACTGGTCACCCCCAAAGCCAACACCTCCTTTGGCCGCCATTCCTTCCAGTTCGCTGCTGCCAATGACTGGAACGAATTGCAAAAATCACTGAAGCTAGAGGTTCCTATCTCCCTCACTAACTTTAAGCGTCAGCTGTCAAAGCTGCTTATCGATCACTGCACCTGTATATAGCCCTTCTGTAAATAGCCCACACTACTACCTCATCCCCATATTTATTTTTGTTATTTTCACAAATCTTGCACTCCAGTATCTCTATTTGCACATCATAATTTGCACATCCTTCATTCCTGTGTTAATGATGATAATCTGTAATTTATCTCACCACTATGGTCTATTTATTGTCCTACCTCCTAACCTTACTGCATTTTGCACTACATTTTGCACTCTGTATTTAGATTTTCTATTGTGTTTTTACCATGTTTGTTTACTGTGTAACTCTGTGTTGTTTTTGTCGCACTGCTTTGCTTTGTCTTGGCCAGGTCGCAGTTGCAAATGAGAACTTGTTCTCAACTGACCTACCTGGTTAAATAAAGGTGAAATAAATAAAAAAATAAACTGCCAGTAGAGCTGGTATGCGTCTCTATGGACTTATTTTTTTTAACCATTTATCAATTTTCAAGCAAACCGAATGAGCAGCAGCTACGTTTGGCTAAATACGGACCGTTAGTGGAATTCCCGCAAGAGAGTAACGGTTAATGTGATTGGATGTTAATTATTTGACTAGGCTACCTGTTTTTGACATTGTGTTGTTATTTCGCTGAACACTAGATGGTTTCATTTTATTTTTGGCAGTCAAATGAGGCAACTCAGGCGAGAAAATAACATCACCCAAATGTATAGCCCTGTTGTAAAATCTAAATGGCGTATACCCAACGATATTACCTCAGTTTGGGAATAGCCTTTCTAGACTACTTCAAATCAAATAACATTTTATTGGTCACATACACGCAGTCTCTAATGTGCTAGTGATGGCTGTTTAGCTGTCTGATGACCTTGAGATAGAAGCTGTTTTTCATTCTCTCGGTCCCAGCTTTGATGCACCTGTACTGACCTGGTTTTATTTTTTATTTCACCTTTATTTAACCAGGTAGGTCAGTTGAGAACAAGTTCTCATTTACAACTGCGACCTGGCCAAGACAAAGCAAAGCAGTGCGACAAAAAACAACACAGAGTTACACATGGGAAATAAACAAACGTACAGTCAATCAAGGTTGATGTCCTTGATGATCTTTTTGACCTTCATGTGACATCGGGTGCTGTAGGTGTCCTGGAGGGCGGGTAGTTTGCCCCCAGTAATGCGTTGGGCAGACCGCACCACCCTCTGGAGAGCCTTGCGGTTGTGGGCGGTGCAGTTGCCATACCAGGCGGTGATACAGCCCGACAGGATGCTTTCAATTTTGCATCTGTAAAAGTTAGTGAGGGTTTTAGGTGTTAAGCCAAATTTCTTTAGCCTCCTGAGGTTGAAGAGGCTATGTTACGCCTTCTTCACCACACTGTCTGTGTGGGTGGACCATTTCAGTTTATCAGTGATGTGTACATCAAGGAACTTGAAGTTTTCCACCTTCCCCACTGCGGTCCAGGCGATGTGGATATAGAGGGTGCACCTTCTGCTGTTTCCTGAAGTCAACGTGGATATAGAGGGTGCACCTTCTGCTGTTTCCTGAAGTCAACGATCATCTCCTTTGTTTTTTTTACATTGAGTGAGAGGTTGTTTTCCTGGCACCACACTCCCAGAGCCCTCACCTCATCCCTGTAGGCTGTCTCGTCATTGTTAGTAATCAATCCTACAACTGTTGTGTCGTCTGCAAACTTGATGATTGAGTTGGAGGCGTGCTTGGCCATGCAGTCATGGGTGAACAGGGAGTACATGAGTGGGCTGAGTACGCACCCTTGTGGGGCCCCATTGTTGAGGATCAACAAAGTGGTGTTGTTTCCCGTCAGGAAGTCCAGCTTAATGATGAGCTTGGAGGGTACTATGGTGTTGAATGCTGAGCTGTAGTCAATAAACAGCATTCTTACATAGGTATTCCTCTTGTCCAGATGGGATAGGGCAGTGTGCAGAGTGATGGCGATTGCATCATCTGTGGATCTATTGGTGTGGTAAGCAAATTGAAGTGGATCTAGGGTGGCAGGTAAGGTGGAGGTGATATGATCCTTGACTAGTCTCTCAAAGCACTTCATGATGGCAGAGATGAGTGCTACGGGGCGATAGTCATTAAGTTCAGTTACCTTTGCCTTCTTGGGTACATGAACAATGGTGGCCATCTTGAAGCATGTGGGGACAGCAGACTGTGATAGATATAGATTGAATATGCTTGTAAACACACCAGCCAGCTGGTCTGTGCATGCTCTGAGGACGCGGCTAGGGCCGGCAGCCTTGCGGGGGTTAACACATTTAAATGTTTTCTCACGTCGGCCACGGAGAAGGAGAGCCCACAGTCCTTGGTAGCGGGCCGCGTCGGTGATACTGTGTTATCCTCAAAGCGGGCCAAGAATGTGTTTAACCTGTCCGGAAGGGAGGCGTTGGTCTTGGTGACGTGGTTGTTTTTCCTTATGTAATCTGTGATTGTCTGCAATCCCTGCCACATACGTCTCGTGTCTGAGCCGTTGAATTGCGACTCCACATTATCTCCATATTGACGTTTAGTGTGTATGATTGCCTTGCGGAGTAAATAACTACACTGTTTATGTTCGTCCATATTGCCAGTCACTTTGCCATGGTTAAAGGCGTTGGTTCGTGCTTTCAGTTTTGCGCGAGTGCTACCATTTACCCAAGGTTTCTGATTGGGCTATGTTTTAATATACACTTCCTTATAAATTCGGTCACAGTGTTCGTGTATACGTCTAGATTGTTATCGGAAGCTACCCAGAACATATCCCAGTCCACGTGATCAAAACAATCCTGGAGTATGGATTCCGATTGGTCAGACCAGCAATGAATAGTCCGTATTACAGGTACTTCCTGTTTGAGTTTCTGCCTATAGGAGGGGAGGAGCAAAATGGAGTCATAGTCTGATTTCCCAAATGGGGGGGGGGGGGCTTTGTAACCATTCTGGAAGTTTGAATAGCAGTGGAACTTCGGCAGCCTAGTCCTCAGATTTGCTTTGTTAAAATCCCCAGCTACAATAAATGCAGCCTCAGGGTATGTGGTTTCCAATTGACATAAAGTCCAATTAAGTTATTTGAGGGCCTACGTGGTATCGGCTTGAGGGGGGATATATACGGCTGTGGCAATGATGGCCGAAAATTAGGAGGTAAAATGGTCGGCATTTGATTGTGAGATATTCTAAGTCGGGTGAACAGAAGGACAGTTACACCATAAATCATTAATAAAACATATACCTCCACCCTTCTGCTTCCTGGAGAGATGTTTATTCCTGTCGGTGCGATGTACTGAAAACCCAACTGGCTTTACAGAGTCGGACAGGACATTTCCTGAAAGCCATGTTTCTGTGACGCAGAGTATGTTGCAGTCCCTAGTGTCTCGCTGAAAAGCGACTCTCGCCCTAAGCTCATCAACCTTATTATCCAGAGATTGGTGTGCACGCTTCCTGAGACGGACCAGGAGGCCGCCCTGAGTACTCCACCGGCGTTATTCTTTTTTGGGGGTCGGCATCTGGGATAAGTAAAATTGCCCTGACGAGCACGAACAAAGGATCTGCTCTGGGAAAGTCATAATCCTGATCGTAATGCTGCTGGTTCAGGTGAGTTACCGCTGCTCTAATAACCAATAGTTCTTCCCGGCTGTATGTAATGACACAAAACAATTCCTGAGCTAATAACGTTTAATATACTAGAGTTTCTTGGGAGCTAGTCGCGAAGCAGCCATCTTGGTCGGCGCTAATACTTTACATGCCAGCTGCAGACTGGTAATGCTACGGTCTAGTGAGTTTCTTCTTCTTGTGAAGAGATTGAGAGTTTCAGAGTTTCACCATTTCAAATGTATGGACTACCGTCTCACGTTGTCTGGTCTAATGTACATTTCGTTACGAAGGCTTTTATACTTGGGTAAGAAGGGGGCATTCCATAATGCCGACACAATGTCTGTGCTCAGTTGGGCGTTGTTACTGACTGGGCACAAGTCTATATGAAAACCAATTATCTCATTTAGAAGGCTAAAATCACATTGCTATCTTCACAAAAGTATTCTCATACTTAATCATATTTAGATGCAAACCTGACAACTAGAATGTGTACACCCTCAGAGATAGTTATTTAGTTATACCATCCTGAATTATATAAACAATATGACATGATTTTTATTTAGATCCCCACTGACCATTCCAAACATTCGGATGTCAGAAATAATGTTCAATCTTTTGATGTTATAGTTTTTGGCGGCAAGAGTCTCTCTGTAGCAAAGACATTCCTTTCCCAATACTGCAGGGTAAGAAAGACCAGTTTGCGGCAAATAATTTATGACCGGGTGTTAAGGTGTCAAAGCCGACACAACTCCCCCTCTGGCTATCTGTCAGCCATTTGCCAAGCTGATCTGGCACCTTTGATCTTCACCCAGGAGAGAGTCATGACAGGACGCTGCTGAGGGGAGGACAGCTAATAATAAAGTAAAGAATGGAGCAAACCATGTGTTTGACGCGTTTGTTACCATTCCATGTATTCCGTTTGAGCCATTACTATGAGCCCGTCCTCCCCAATTAAAGGGGAATGGAAACACTAGGATTTAGAGCGCCAGCTAACTGTAACTGTAAATCGCCATATTGGCATTGTTGCGTCACTGGCAGGAGAGAAAATGTTGGAACTCAATTTTACCGAGTAGCTACGAGTCTGAGAATGAGTTTCTTACAGAGAATGAAAGGTTATGGGGGTTATGTTTTTTGACTTCTCCAGTTCCTTCAATACCATTCAGCCCCTGCTACTGGGTGAGAAGATGAAGAGGATGAAAGTGGAAGCACCCTTAGTCTCCTGGGTCACGGACTACCTGACCGGTAGGCCACAATTTGTGTGAATACAGAGCTGTGTGTCAGAACGGGCAGTGAGCAACACAGGGGCCCCTCAGGGATAGGTCCTGTCCCCCCTTCCTGTTCACCCTCTACACCTCGGACTTTAGATATACAGTGGGGAGAACAAGTATTTGATACACTGCCGATTATGCAGGTTTTCCCACTTACAAAGCATGTAGAAGTCTGTCATTTTTATCATAGGTACTCTTCAACTGTGAGTGAGGGAATCTAAAACAAAAATCCAGAAAATCCCATTGTATGATTTTTAAGTAATTAATTTGCACTTTATTGCATGACATAAGTATTTGATACATCAGAAAAGCAGAACTTAATATTTGGTACAGAAACCTTTGTTTGCAATTACAGAGATCCTACGTTTCCTGTAGTTCTTGACCAGGTTTGCACACACTGCAGCAGGGATTTTGGCCCACTCCTCCATACAGACCTTCTCCAGATCCTTCAGGTTTCGGGGCTGTCCCTGGGCAATACGGACTTTCAGCTCCCTCCAAAGATTTTCTATTGGGTTCAGGCCTGGAGACTGGCTAGGCCACTCCAGGACCTTGAGATGCTTCTTACGGAGCCACTCCTTAGTTGCCCTGGCTGTGTGTTTCGGGTCATTGTCATGCTGGAAGACCTAGCCACGACCCATCTTCAATGCTCTTACCGAGGGAAGGAGGTTGTTGGCCAAGATCTCGCGATACATGGCCCCATCCATCCTCCCCTCAATACGGTGCAGTCGTCCTGTCCCCTTTGCAGAAAAGCATCCCCAAAGAATGATGTTTCCACCTCCATGCTTCACGGTTGGGATGGTGTTCTTGGGGTTGTACTCATCCTTCTTCTTCCTCCAAACACAGCGAGTGGAGTTTAGACCAAAAAGCTCTATTTTTGTCTCATCAGACCACATGACCTTCTCCCATTCCTCCTCTGGATCATCCAGATGGTCATTGGCAAACTTCAGACGGGTACTGGACATGCGCTGGCTTGAGCAGGGGGACCTTGCGTGCGCTGCAGGATTTTAATCCATGACGGCGTAGTATGTTACTAATGGTTTTCTTTGAGACTGTGGTCCCAGCTCTCTTCAGGTCATTGACCAGGTCCTGCCGTGTAGTTCTGGGCTGATCCCTCACCTTCCTCATGATCATTGATGCCCCACGAGGTGAGATCTTGAATGGTGCCCCAGACCGAGGGAGATTGACCGTCATCTTGAACTTCTTCCATTTTCTAATAATTGCGCCAACAGTTGTTGCCTTCTCACCAAGCTGCTTGCCTATTGTCCTGTAGCCCATCCCAGCCTTGTGCAGGTCTACAATTTTATCCCTGATGTCCTTACACACCTCTCTGGTCTTGGCCATTGTGGAGAGGCTGGAGTCTGTTTGATTGAGTGTGTAGACAGGTGTCTTTTATACAGGTAACGAGTTCAAACAGGTGCAGTTAATACAGGTAATGAGTGGAGAACAGGAGGGCTTCTTAAAGAAAAACTAACAGGTCTGTGAGAGCCGGAATTCTTACTGGTTGGTAGGTGATCAAATACTTATGTCATGCAATAAAATGCAAATTAATTATTTAAAAATCATACAATGTGATTTTCTGGATTTTTGTTGTAGATTCCGTCTCTCACAGTTGAAGTGTACCTATGATAAAAATTACAGACCTCTACATGCTTTGTAAGTAGGAAAACCTGCAAAATCGGCATTGTATCAAATACTTGTTCTCCCCACTGTAACTCTGAAACATTCCACCTACAGAAGTTCTCGGATGACTCCGCAATTGTAGGGTGCATCAGGGGTGGGCAGGAGGAGGAGTGCAGGAGCACAATCAGTGACTTTGTGTTGTGGTGTGAGCAGAACCACCTTCAGCTCAACATCAGCAAAACAAAGGAGATGGTGGTGGACTTCAGGAGAACCAAGGCACAACTGATTGCAGTCCCTATACAGGGGATGGATGTGGAAATGTTTGGGTCATACAAGTTCCCGGGAGTCCATATGGACAACAGGCTGGAAGTGGCTGGTAACACCGGGGCCCTGTACAAAAAGGGCCAGAGCCAACTCTTCTTTCTGAGGAGGCTCAGGTCCTTCAACGTGTGCAGTAAACTACTGCATACCTTCTACCAGTCTGTGGTGCCATCTTTTTTGCAGTGGTGTGCTGGGGAGCCAACATAAAGCCGGTGATGCTTCTCTGGTAAATAAGCTGATCAGGAAGGCTAGCTCTGTCCTGGGGATGAGCCTTGACACTCTAGAGGAGGAGGCGGAGAGACGGATCCTGGCCAAACTGCTGACCATCATGGACAACGTCACCCACCCTCTGTATGCCATGGTTATGACGCAGAGGAGCACCTTCAGTCACAGACTGATCCCACCACGGTGTGCCAGAGAGCGCTACAGGAGGTCCTTCCAACCGGCGGCTATTAGACTATATAATGCCTCACCGGGGTGCCGTGCCGTCGGCAACACAGACCTGGAACTGTAGGGGTGTTAGAACCTAGTTTAACAATTATGCATCCATCCGTGAGTAACTCTGGTCCGTAATCACTCATTCACTCAGGACTTATTCATTCAGGTCTGTATATACATACTCATATACAGTTGTTATATCATATCACGTGCAATATTGCAAGTAATTCTTGGACTTAACTTAAGTAGTCATTCACTCAGGAATGCATATTAGTATCCTGTCAGTTGCACCTTTTCTCATTGCTTTTAGTATATCGAATGTGCAATACGTGCAGTTGTCTGTAATTAAACCCTGCGCACTAAGGACTGTATTTTAAGGAAATTACTATTATTACCCCAATTATATCATACACACATTTAGCTATTTAAGTATCTCTTCCTGTCATTTACCTGTACAGTTTATGTAACCATGCAAGTATTCACTTACCTGTAAATATAACTGTATATTTACCTGTACAGCTAATTTAACCATGCAAAATATTCACTTACCTGTTCATTTAACCAGTCTGTCTATTAAGTAAACTATTACCCTCACTCATATCATATGCATTTTTAGCTATTGAAGTATTTCTCTGCCATCGACCTGTATAGTATAGTTAACCATCCATCATCCACCAATGTATAGTGTACATATTCAGCCAACCACCCATACTATGCAATGTCTTTTTATAGCTTTTTTGCACTCCAGACATCTTGTATTTCTATACTTTTTCATACCGCCGCTCTATGTATCATGTGTCGTGTATATGTCTTTTGTGTATTTTCGTTCTGGCATTTTGCACCTGCCCTGTGTTTTGTTGTAGCTGCTTGACAAAGAAACTTTCCCCTCGGGGATCAATAAAGTACATATCTATCTATCCAATGTTAGTTAGGGAGCCAATAAACCTACTGAAGCCGTTCGTGTTTGAGCCGATCATTGCCCCAGATCAAAGAGTTTGTTCTAGTAGCAGTAACAACAGACATGCCACCTGAAACACCTCAGCTAGAGGGTCGGCGCAGCCAAACACAAACTGGTGTGAGTGGGGATGCTGCCAGATAATAGCTAGAGTATGAGCATGTGTGTTGTAGAGAGATGGTGGCGATACAGCACTAAATCCCAGTGGATGATGACTGTATTACATCCAGCCAGAGGTTCCTGTCAATCTGTCTGGATGGCGATGTATTTATTAGACGTGTCACTAATCCTTATGAAGGACTTCCTGGCAGAAGAGGTTACTCGACCAGTCAGCAGCCGATATGCCAGTTGAATAATTGGTGAAATGTTGCTTGATTATAAAATGTTTAAGGTTAATAGCAGTAGTGGGTAGGTGCTCAATATATATATAATCAGCATCCTATAACGATACTTATCACCAGCGTTGTTTGGCACGATGGTAATACATTTACCTTTTGATTAGACGACCGGAATTCGAATCGCAGACAGCATCATTTATTTTTTATTTTTCAGTAGGCAAGTCATGAATCATGAAATCTCATTATAACCAATAATGGGGCGTGCTCATTATAAATACATTGTGATTTAGTTTCGGTATCAGACTAACTTTTGTTATGATTTTGTTTGCAGAGCATACAGGCTGGCAGTTTATCGGCAGTTCACCCTATGGGCACAAGGGAGAATTGAACGAGGTGTACGGCGTCACGGGGTCTCATCCCTGCGTGTGTCGTTTCTTCCATAAGAAACGCATACCCAGAAGTAAAGGCATTTACATAGGGCTTGAGTTTCAATAAAACCAGTTATTTTAGTAAATCTAACCTGCTGTATTTTTTTTCAAGACATAGACCTAATGCCTGCGCATTATATAAAATAGTATTAGTTAGCTTGTCCACTATAACAGGTTCAAGTGTAACCAGATAAATCTACTTTCAAGGCGCAATAATCCTGTGTCCCTGTCGCTAGAGTAGTGACTTCAACAAACTTTGGCTGCCATCTATTGGAAAGGAATGGTAACTACACTGGGCAGCTAGTTGGCAGAGTCAAAGTAGACTAATAATACTGGATATACCACTAAGCAGACGCCTTTATCCAAAGCGAACTGGGTGCATGGTAGTGGAAACAGGTCATAGAAACATGATTACAATTTAGATTTTATGGATGGTCAGTCTTTGAATCTATAGCTCTGTGTATGTTTCAGATACAATAAAAATGTCCCATCACTCAGACAGTTAGTGAATACACAGCATCCAACACAGCAAACAATCAATCAAATGTATTTTACAAAAGCCCTTTTTTCATCAAAAAAATAACCAGAGTGGTTATAGAGGGTCAAACAGATCAACACCTCAGGAGCAAATGTCAGTTGGCTTTTCATAGCTGAGCATTCATAGGTTGAGAGAGAGTCGAAACAGCAGGAACGGACAAGGTAGCAGATCAGTTGAAACGGGTAAAAACAAAACAGTGGAAAACAATTCCCCTCCGATTCCCTTTATGGATGGGTGTATCTGGGATTCTGAGCTCTCAGGTTCATACGGCGAGTTATGGTCTTCACTGATCTCACTCTCCGTCAGCTCCAACTGTGGCATATAGGGGCAGGACTCGGTTGTATACTGATGGTCGTGAGAGCAATCTAGCTGGGCCCGGAGCTCTTTAGTGATGGTCCCGGTGGACCTCTTCTCCACCGCAGCACAAGAACACTGGCACCCAGGGGGCAGTTTGGCATGCTGTACTAACCGTTATTTCCTGTTGGTAGAAAACAATTAAGGCATCTATTAGGCTATAGTTATATTAAATAATCACTGCATATACTAAAAATAACAATAACCTTAGAAATTACATGGATTTGCATGTACCTCCTCTGCCTCTGTCTCCTCCAGGATGAAAACCTTTTCAGGGATAAAAATGTCATCCTGAAAACAAACGTTTTGTTAAGACAACTGAACCCAAATAAATCAGTTGGCATTAACAAGCTACCTGTCTTGTATGCTTTGTCAACACACAAACACACGCACAGCAAATACAGGGACATTTTATTTTTCAGCAAACATTAGCTAAGTCAACTTCAGTCTAGCTAAATGAGGTAGAGCTAACAAAACATTACAAAAACAAATCTGTCAAAAAAATGCATTACAGTAACATTACATGACTATATGAAGTGGAAGCTAGCTACAGTAACTATCTAATAACAGGTACACTGAGAAACTTTGTTACAATTTTAGTTGCAGTTGAGTTGCTTGCTAACATTATTTTCTGGGGGGTGTTACACAAAACACTATTAACCTTCAACTAGAGTTGCAACAAAGTTGTCCACTGTCTAACGCTAGCCTATCAACAACAGTTGACCGGTTAACGTTACCTCAGGCTCCATTGCATTGACTCGCGTCACCACCACCAACCGTTCATGTCAGCGACATTGATGATGCCTGGTCGGTCAGTAACGCCTACACCATAACCCTCAACATTTAAAATGGAGGCGCAAGCAGAGGGCTTCAGTGTAGGCCTATGACTTCTTTCCATTCGGAAACTCCCGGTTGCCCTTCATCACAAAGTCAGCCTCTGCAAAGTGCTGTCTGCAGATCCTGCTAGCTCGAGCTGGCACGTCCTTCCTCTTCAGGACATGGAGCCTCGCTTGGGTAGCCAATGGTAGCTTACCAAGGGAGCCAATTCATACAGCCAGGCGCTACAGTGCATGTTTGAATTACTAATTGTTGTTGCCATCTTCATTGTCCGCACCTAACCTCACTCTCCTCGATTCACTCTCCGCGTGAGAACTCAATACCACAGCTAATTTGATTATTCCTGCCAGTGACGCACTGGCGTCAGTCGTTACTATGACAATTTAAAATGGCGTTGACCATAGCTCAATTAAACCTTGTTGACGATCAACATACTAAATATAGAGATGTTTTTATGTTAAATGCCCATGTTTAGTATTAGTGGATTGAATACATCTCTTTGCTTAGATTTACTTCCTAATGTGTTTCCATTCCGCTTTACGGTGCCATCGGCTGCCTGTGCTAGAGATGCAAGGTGGAGGAGAGGACTGGCCTTTAATCTCATCACGCTCTCCATAGTCCCAGTCTGTATTAGATAGAACGTTGGGGCCCACCCATCTGTGGGGAAAACAACCTGTGGTTATTTAGGTTACACCAATGGCTCACAGTAAATATATACAAATGCAATTTTCTTGTCTGCTTGTTTTAGTCAATTACAAAACTACATTTAAGAACAGTACATGTCTAAAGATGACTTTTCAACATTGCCTGCTCCCGAGTGTTCTCACTACTTATAAAACCGTCATATTGTAGGGCTTCCCTCATGTCCCTTCTCATGACGGTGCTAGTGGCTACCTGAGTGAGTGCTAGCTAGCTACCGGCCAGAACATCCCTGGGTCGCTCGTCTTTTCAGTTCGGTGCAACTAGCGACTGAAACGAGCTGCAACAAAAACTGGACAGTTTTATCTCAATCTCTTAAATCAAAGACTCAATCATTGACACTCTTACAGACAGTTGTGGCTGCTTCGCATGATGTATTGTTGTCTCTTCCTTCTTGCCCTTTGTGCTGTTGTCTGTGCCCAATAATGTTTGTACCATGTTTTGTGCTGCTACCATGTTGTGTTGCTGCCATGTTGTGTTGCTACCATGTTGTCATGTTGTGTTGCTACCATGCTGTGTTATCATGTGTTGCTGCCATGCTATGTTGTTGTCTTAGGTCTCTCTTTATGTTGTGTTGTGTTGTCTCTCTTGTCGTGATGTGTGTTTTGACCTATATATAGTGTATATACAGTGTATATCTGGCCCTTCTTTGGACACTGTGTTAACAAACCTCCAAAACGAGCTTCAATGCCATACAACACTCCTTCCGTGGCCTCCAACTGCTCTTAAGTGCTAGTAAAACTAAATGCATGTTCTTCAATCGAACGCTGCCTGAACCCGCCCGCCAGACTAGCATCACTACTCTCGACGGGTCTGACTTATAATATGTGGACATCTACAAATACCTAGGTGTCTGGTTAGACGTAAACTCTCCTTCCAGACTCACGTTAAGCATCTCCAATCCAAAATTAAATCTTGAATCGGCTTCCTATTTCGCAACAAAGCCTCCTTCACTCATGCTGCCAAACATGCCCTCGTAAAACTGACTATCCTACCGATCCTTGACTTCGGCGATTTTTTTCGGCTTTTTTTTCAAAATAGCCTCCAACACTCTACTCAGCAAACTGGATGTAGTCTATAACAGTGCCATCCGTTTTGTCACCAAAGCCCCATATACTACCCACCACTGTGACCTGTATTTGTCGCCAAACCCACTGGCTCCAGGTCATCTATAAGTCTTTGCTAAGTAAATCCCCGCCTTATCTCAGCTCACTGGTCACCATAGCAACACCCACAGTTGAAGTGTACCTATGATAAAAATTACAGACCTCTACATGCTTTGTAAGTAGGAAAACCTGCAAAATTGGCAGTGTATCAAATACTTGTTCTCCCCACTGTATATATACTGGATGTAGTCTATCACAGTATTTTTTTTAAATCCCAGCCCCCGTCCCCGCAAGAGGCCTTTTGCCTTTTGGTAGACCGTCATTGTAAATAAGAATTTGTTCTTAACTGCCTAGTTAAATAAAGGTTAAATAAATAAGAAAATAATATAAAAAACATTAAGCTAGCCAAGACCAACAACACAAACATACAGACTATACACCTCCACATAGTGAGCGGACTATACTAAACAAGTTGGGCCAGTAACCGAAAGTCGCTGGTTTTAATCCCCGAGCTGGCAAGGTGGCAAAATCTGTCGATCTACCCTTCAGCTAGGCAGTTAACCCCCAACAATGCTCCCTGGGCACCAACTGCTCCCACCACACCTCTCGATTCAGAGGGTTTGGGTTAAATGCAGAAGACATTTTGGTTGAATGCAATTTTTTGTTATACAGAAATATCGAAACATGCTGAAAAGCTGCTGTGTTGTTCAATGTACATGTAACAAGGAACTAGGTATCACCTTACCCTACTCACAGGCTCTAGTAGGTCAGGGTTTTTTACCTGGTTACATGTACAGTACATTGAACAACTCAGCAGCTTTTCGGCATGTTCTGTTATTTCTGTATAACAAAAAAATGTATGACGAAGTTGGCTCTTTTTTGTTTGTTCATTTATTAAGCATATTTTTCTTCAGACGTTTTGCCCGTTGATAGTATCGTAGTGTTTGCTATGGTAAGGGGCGGGGTAGCCACCTGCTTAGCAGAAGCTAAGGGGCCTTCATGTAGTTCTGGTTTGGTGACATGCTCATTTCTTGAAACTGATTCAAAAGACTCAATCAAAGAAAAAATATAGAAACCAAGGGAGGAGCAATTCAGAGTTGCCACTAATATCAACGCATCTTCTTAATAATATGTAAAACAGACAATAAAAAACAGCAGGCCTGACTTTGCGCTGCATTAACACAACTCATGTTCATTCAAACTAACATTTCTTAGCATTCTAACCCACAGATTAAAAGGAAATGTAAGCCTACCTTTACTTGTAAATGAATTCCATTGTACTCTCATCATTGCCCCGAAATGCTAACTCCTGCTTTCCTAAGTAGCTGTTGCTCGAATGAGGTCCTTCAGAATCTCACGATTTTCTTCAACCTTAGCATTGTGTATGCTCACTTGTAGCTTTTGCTGCTCATTTAATGCCAGTTCTATCCTTGCGTTCCCAAACATTTTTAGGGTGATCTGGTGTTGGATGTGCACTGCTGATTTCTCATGTTTGTTGAGGGCATTGGTAAGGTTGTTGAGGTTGCAGAACCCACCATTTACCCAAGCGTTTTCGCCGGTTGAAAAAAGCAGGCATGGGAAACAGTATAAACGGCTAGTCGCACTGCAGCCACACAGCCACTCCCGCTTGAATTACCTAATTATTTTTGGACCTTTTCGCTGATGAAGATCAGGCGTTGGTCTTCCTCTCTGAATAATTTCCATGTTCTTAGACATTATGCTAGCCAGCTTAATTCTGTTGAACTTGCAAAAATATGACCTTGACACGCCCATAAGCAGTGCTTGTCCCAGACAAATTATTTGTGTTTTTATTTGAAGAGAGCTGTGTGCCTCTAGCTCCATTTTCTCTGTCTCTCCGATGTGGTTTGTTTATCCTTTGAAGCAGTATGTCGGGACTTTCTCTATTGTCTCATTTTTTGGGGATGTGTTTTGATCCCCACAACAACAGCATGGAACGTTTAGCTGCTGGACTATTGTGTAATATAATAGTGCATTCTTTAAAAAGCAAGACCCACAGGGCACAGAAGTCGGTTCAACGTCTAGTTATGATTTACACATATGTGAATTCAATGTGAAATCAACCCAAAAATGTCACCCTGCCAGTGGATGTATTTTTTTATTTATTTTTTATTTTTACAAAATTCTCTTTTACATTGATGACTCCAATCAGTTTGAATTCAACGTCATAACGTTACATTTTTTGTTGGAAATTATGTGGAAA
The DNA here is from genome assembly GCA_023634145.1 of Thymallus thymallus. NCBI lineage: Eukaryota > Metazoa > Chordata > Actinopteri > Salmoniformes > Salmonidae > Thymallus > Thymallus thymallus. The sequence continues at coordinate 22,610,699 of CM042410.1, read as the reverse complement.
CAACACTGATTCAACCAGTTTTTGCCCAGTGGGGAGCTAGTTGCTGGTTGATATTGTGAAATAGTCCAGGACATAAACATGATGGTTTTGTCTTCATTTTATAATCTGTGTGTGTGTGGACTTGGTCCCCACAAGGTCAAATACTATTTCTAGGGGGTTTAGGGTTAAGGTTAGAATTAGTGTTAGAATTAGGTTTTGGAGATAGGGTTAGTTTTAGGGTTAGGAGCTAGGGTTAGGATTAGGTTTTTGGGTTAAGGTTTTACCTTTTTTTAAAACCTTTATTTAACTAGGGAAGTCAGTTAAGAACAAATTCTTATTTACAATGACAGCCTACCAGCAGGCAAAAAGCCTCCTGCGGGGACGGGGGCTGGGATTAAAAATAAAAAAATTAAATAAAAATATAGGTCAAAACACACATCATGACAAGAGACAACACTACACTACATGAAGAGAGACCTAAGACAACAACATAGTATGGCAACAACACATGATAACACAGCATGGTAGCAACACAACATGACAACAACATGGTAGCAACACAACATGGTAGCAGCACAAAACATGGTACAAACATTATTGGGCACAGACAACAGCACAAAGGGCAAGAAGGTAGAGACAACAATACATCACGCAAAGCAGCCACATGACTGAGTCTTTGAATGAAGAGATTAAGATAAAACTGTCCAGTTTGAGTGTTTGTTGCAGCTTGTTCCAGTCGCTAGCTGCAGTGAACAGGGATGTGTGTACTTTGGGGACCTTTAACAAAATGTGACTGGCAGAACAGGTGTTGTATGTGGAAGATGAGGGCTGCAGTAAATATCTCAGATAGGGGGGAGTGAGGTCTAAGAGGGTTTTATAAATAAGCATCATAACCAGTGGGTCTTGCGACGGGTATACAGAGAGTGTATAGAGTGCAGTGATGTGTCCTATAAGGAGCATTGGTGGTAAATCTGATGCCCGAATGGTAAAGAACATCTAGCCACTCGAGAACACCCTTACCTGCCAATCTATAAATTGCTTCTCCGTAATCTAGCATGGGTAGGATGGTCATCTGAATCAGGTTTAGTTTGGCAGCTGTGGTGAAAGAGGAGCGATTACGATAGAGGAAACCAAATCGAGATACAACTTTAGCATGCAGTTTAGATATGTGCTGAGAGAAGGACAGTGTACCGTCTAGCCATACTCCCAAGCACTTATATGAGGTGACTACATCAAGCTCTAAACCCTCAGAGGTAGTATTTACACCTGTGGGGAGAGGGGCATTCTTCTTACCAGACCTTTGTTTTGGAGGTGTTCAGAACAAGGTTTAGGGCAAAGAAAGCTTGTTGGACACTAAGGCTAGGGTTAAGGTCAGGGTAGGGGTTAGGGAAATTTTGATTTTGAATGGGACTGAATTGTATGTCCCCACAAGGTTAGCTGTGCAAGACTCTGTGTGTGTGTGTGTGTGTGTGTGTGTGTGTGTGTGTGTGTGTGTGTGTGTGTGTGTGTGTGTGTCAGACCAGGGTTCAAATACTGGTTGTTCAGGCATTTTGCACCTGCCTTGTGTTTTTTCGTAGCTGCTTGACGAATAAATGTTCCCTCTGGGATAAATAAAGTATCTATCTATCTATCTTTATTTAAAAATACTAATATACACATAAAGATGAGGGGGGGCGGGGGGGCATTAAAAAAATAAGATGATTTCATCTAATAGGGAGAAGTATGTAACAAAATATTGTGGACAATATTCTAACTTACTCAACCTTTATATACGCAGGTCTAGTGTGTGTGTTTGAGGAGGTCCCTGTTCTTACTAAAGCATGGATTGGTCATACAACCCAGGTCACATACTGTACAATACGCAAATACTCGTTCTATGGCGATGCTGTGTGTCATTATTTGCTGGGAACAATGTGATAGCCCCAATCCAGATAAAGAGCAGTCATAAAATGACACAGCGTCATCACTGCTAGAGCGTCAACATCACTCACTAATGATTTTCATTGGACATTCACTATCTCTCTCTCACTGGAACTGTCCCACTATATGTAGTCAGGTAGGTTCAATCGCTGAGGAGTCTTTTTCTGGTAATGCTGGTCTGTCTTTTTCACTGGCTCTATTCAGATGATAAAAGGCTGTCTCTGTATGTATGTAGCTATAGGCTGTGTGTAGCGAGACACACAGCCTATGTAATGTGAAGAGCAGGCTCAGGCCTCTCTCTCTTTCGCTCTCTGCTCTCCCAATCTGGATTAAAAGCCAAGCATCCAGCACTGCAGCAGAGGATCTCGTTGCTACGTGTCCCTGCTTACTGCCTCACTGCATTTCCATGGCGACAGGTACAGACGACATTTAAGTCGTCCCTCATATTCATTGTGGATGGTTCCATTTTTAAATCTCCATGTTGCTGTTTTGATGTTTTGCACTAGTTTTGCCTTTTATCCATTGCATTGATATTTTTCACAGTAAGATGATTTAAATTATTAGAAAAGATACATCTATTGTTGTTACTCTTGTACTGATGCTTGTCACTTTATTTAAACAATGTGTTAATGAGAGAAAGTTCATTAGAAGCTTTACATTGCCGCTGTACAATTTTAAGTATTCCAATACCTTTTTTCCTGTACATTGAAAACATGTCCATAAATGTTATTTCAGAACATATAATTCATACAACAATATATAAAACAAGCATACATTTTAACCCCCTATGGTCAATGCCAGCTTCCCCGTGGAAATCTAATTAGCATAATACAGAAATCCCCATAAAAATCTGTCAATTTAAGCTGGAGATGTGTTTTTTTATTGGATGCCACCACATTCGCACTTCCGCATACGAACGGTTTGGCCTACAAACAATGGAAAGATGAGACTCTCATGAACACGATGGTGTTCTCCGTTTTGCTCTAGGACCACAGGCCTCACAAGACTGGTCTGAAGGCCCCTCGGTTCCAGTTGAAAAAATGAATGGAAGTATATAAGGAAACTGTTTAACATAATGTTTAGGCCTGTCATGAAACAATGGTCAATGAAATTCTCTCACAATCATTTAATATTTCACATTAAAACACTGTGGTCTTGTGTTGGAGACCTTACCTGAATGAATCCCATACCAATAAATAATGGACACCTACTCAGAGGCACACATTATGTACAGCTTATGAGTAGGGGCTTGAGTTTTTCCAACCACATGACCTGACCTGAAAAACCTCAGGGCCCTATAGTTTTCCTGGTCAGGACATGGGTGCTACGAGTACAGAGGGCTGTCATATTAACAGTCCAAACTGAAGTGTGTTTTCCACTGTCATCTGTGTTTAGCCATGCTCCTCTGGTATCTGTCCAGGGATCCTGACCCCCTGGTCAAGAGTGTTCCTGGGGCTGGAGTTGGCGCAGCTGGAGCGCGTGTCGGCCATGCTGCTGGTCCTCTGAATGAACTGGAGGAAGTTCTCCTGAAAGGAGCCCTCATGGCTGGAGGCCACCAGCTCCACCGGCCCGGAGGAGCAGCAGCGCCGGAACTTGACCAACTCCTCCCTGATCTGCCTGTTGAGAAGGCCATAAAAGAAAGGGTTGACAGCGAAGGAGGAGTAGGCCAGCCATGTGACAGCCTCCTCCACGTCCCCGGGACTCTGCAGGGACGAGCTGAAGGACAGGTGCAGGTGGAAGGAGAAGTAGGGCAGCCAGCAGAGCAGGAACTGGCCCACGATGACCACCAGGGTGAGGGCAGCCTTACCCCCGCTGAATGCCCTCTCAGGGGACAGTCTCTGGGGCAGGCTGCGGGTGGTGTTGATGATGGTGGTCTGGCTGTTAATGGAGTCAGAACGGTTGGCACGTTTGGCTGGGTTGGTTGAGGCCCAGGTGGTGGGCACGGGTGCGTGCTGCAGGGCAGCCGAGCGTGCCACCTTGTACACGTTACAGTAGACAGCAAAGATGACAATGGCAGGAAGCAGGAAACACACAACGCTGAAGAGCACGGCGAACACCTTTCTCAACCGACTGTGGCTCCAGTGGAGGGAGCAGTGGTTGGCAGCGATGGAGCTGTGGGCCCCGTAGGCAGGCCAGCCAAACAGGGTGACCAGGGCCAGCAGGATGGACTTGACCCAGATGAGGAGCATTATCCCGATGGCCAGGTTGATGCTCATCTTCACCTCGTAGCGCATGGGATGGACTATGTAGTAGTAGCGCTCCACACTGATGGCGGTGATGGTGAGGATGGAGGCACAAATGAGGAACACATTGAGGAAGATGTAGACCTGGCACTCCAGCACGGTGAACACCACAGTGCCAAAGAAGGGTGAGTTGGAGATGATGCCCAGGGGCATGAGGAGGATGGCACACAACAGGTCCACCGCACACAGGTGGCACACAAAGGCAAACCTCTTCAGGTGAGGGGCGCGGGCGATGGCCACCATGACTCCAGTGTTGGCCAATAGGGCGATGAGGTTAAGGGTTACCATTGCGAACAGCCCAATCAGATCTTTGATCTGAGACTGGGAGCTGGTGACCACTCCCACCTCTGCGGGGACTGTGGGGTTGGGTCCCCATAGGCCGGTTGTGAGGTTGGCACCTGTGCGATTGGGAATAGAGGCAAGCATCGGACCAGATTTCTCCATAGTTCACAGAAGACTAGTCAGAGGCATCACTACAGCAGCAGGCCCTATGGCAATGTTTACTTTCTTCTCTTTTCAGGTACTTGTCCTCATGTTGGATGTGTCCTGTTAAGGAGACAAAAACACAATTTAAACAATTACTGTATATGAGCTTGAAATGTCATGCTGATGCAGCTTAACATATGTTTTGATTCCTTTATAATCATGTTTGGTAATGCTTTTTCTATTAAATCGGTCTTCATCCCTGTCATGTGAGGGTCAACCTAATTGATTTATTCAATTTCAGATGGCCCTGGAGACATCACTGTACTGGCAAGGAATATGTTCTGCATTAACCCATTCTGTCTGATGGGCTCTTGAGAGAATTTGCTTCTGGTCTTATTCTAAAAAACATATGGCGGGGTGGGTTGATAATTAGCCCAAGGTCAGAGTGGAAATATACTGTACTTTCTATCCCATGCCTTGCTCACACAGAAGAGGATGAGAGTGTAATAAAAAAAACAATTTAGGGTAAAATAAGAGTACAAATAGCTGTTTATGTCCAAGCAACTTTATCTCCCATTCAGGCCCATCCTACACTATTTGTGTGTACTGAAGATAAGAGGGAAAACAAAGTGTTTTGGTAAGCCTGAGAGTTTCAGTTGCTCTCTACCAGTAAGCTCTAAAGGTTTCCCAAAACAGAGGAACACCGCCTTTGTTCATGTCCAACATAATAATCATAATAATAATAATAATAATAATAATACACATTTATTAAAAACTTCTATAGCGCTTTTCATAGAATCTCAAAGAGCTTTAAGAGCAAAAAACAAACATCATATCACAACGCTCCCCAATACATTTTCCGGAGAGTCATCTCTCAAAAGACCCATCATTATATCATTTAACTTTGATTAGTAAAAACATGTTGAACGGGATAGACAAACAATTAGAGTGCCTTTGAACAGGGTATGATAGTAGGTGCCAGGCACACCGGTTTGTATCAAGAACTGTAACGCTGCTGGGTTTTTCACGCTAAGCAGTTACCCGTGGGTATCAAGAAAGGTCCACCAGGCCTCCCGAGTGGCGCAGTGGTCTAAGACACTGCATCACAGTGCTCAAGGCGTCATTACAGACTCGGGTTCGATCCCAGGCTGTGTCACAACCGGCCGTGACCGGGAGTCCCATAGGGCGGAGCACAATTGGCCCAAAAATGTGACGACGTTGAATCAACGTGGAAAACTGATTGGATTTGCAAAAGGTCATCAACATAAGGGCATTTAATATTTTTTTTCACCCAACTTTTAACCTAAATATAATGACAAGGTGAATTTGATATTTTATGCAATGTTGAATTCACATTAGTTGAATGTAAATCAAAACAGTTTGTCTGAAACATGTAGACCTTACTCCTTGCTACATTGTGTGTCAGCATTGCTTGGACACTAAGTAGATAACAGTAAAGGGCACAAAAGATAGTGTGGTGTGAGGCACGGGACCAATGGATGGATTGTGGTGTTTTTCCTCCTTTCTCTCCAAACATTGAGCAACATCAACCTTTCACTCACACAGGAAAGCAAAACAATTCTATCCTTTCGACTTTAATTCATAAGCCCAGTATACTCCCCTTAATTAATGTCCTAGTCCTTTCCATCTTTAGAAAGGCGTATTTTGTATTTACTACAGACAGGAGAAAAAGTAGAACACTTAAGAATAATATGTTTTGAACTGAAGGGTCAATGACTTGTGTGTTAAATGGCGCTTACGGAAAACCTTGTTTATTTTTTGAAGAGGTCACGTGTCACCCATGCTTGTCCCTCCAATGTCCCCTTCACTGCCCCTCTCTGGTCCCACCCCCCTTACTGTCCTTCTCTGGTCCCACCCCCTCCCTCCCTGACATTTCAGCTCGAGCTGTCACTGCACAGCTACTGTCAACTGGGAAACCCACTGAGATAGACTCAATATAATATCTTTCAACGGTGGTCAATTAAAACAAGTTTTTTCTTAAAATTAACATTGTATTCAGGACGTAGCTAAATATGTAGTAGAGGCAAACATTTATGAATTATAATAGATGGGATGTAAAAATGTTTCTGTTAAATTTCCATTCAGGAAATTACAGTATAATATTCTACTCAAAAGATGAAGTAATTTCTTAAGAGCACATAAACATACAGTGGACACTGGACATATGCATTACCTTGACTTTGAAACACATGCACCTGAAGCAGAAAACCCATTCCACAAAAAACAATAACTCTTAAAATAGCTTGTTCTCTCAACTTTCATCTATGATAACCTGATGAAACATTCAAAAGATTTGTGAACTGAGTCAAAATGAGTAGAATGATAACAAAGGTATTGTAACCTACCCATGATATGAGATGATATGTCCAGTCCAATTCAAAAAGAGATAAGGATTTCATGATTCGTCCTTTCTGGAAATCCCTGGTGATGTTTTATTGAGGAGACCTCAGTTAAGCAGAACCAGACCTGAAAAGGTCAAAGTAAACCAGTTACACTGGGTATTTTCACCGGATGAGCAGGACAAGCTCCACACTGCTGAGGATAGAGTTAGCCAGTGGTTTGTCCAGAGGCTTTGAAGTCTCTGATATAGGTATAGAGGGAATCTCCCTGGTCCAGACCAGGCTGTGATCAGAGGGACACTAGTGTGAGAGCAGGTGTGTGTAGAGACTGTTGATCACTTCACTTCACTCAGGATGGTGTCTAAGTCCCTGATCGATGTGAGGATGCGCTCTCCATCCCTCCTCCTCCTCTCACTCTATCACTGTGTAAGGCAGTGACTGTCACACATTGTGCACTGTGTGATTTCCCCCTCCCCCTCCCAGACAGACACACAGTTCACTGTTCCCTCAAGAGACAGTTCTTCCCTGGGTCCTAGAGCACAACAATTAACAACCAAATATCACATTATCATAGAGCGAGGGTTATTAAAATATTAGGTATAATTATGTCCCGACTCCTGAACTCTCCAATATTGGATTTAGTGATTGACCCAACTGTGGTGATATGAGGACATTTCCACCAATCTCTGGATGACACTGTTCAGAATTGAGTGGAAGGAAGAAACTGTAATGGTAACGGTCTGTGTTGGTGTTGCTTTTTATTGAAATGTTGAATGTGTCATCTGAAGAATGTGGTCATCACATTCAACTGTGCATCTACCGCATGCTGCAAACTTGTTGGGCAACAACCACTAAATAAATAGTGGCAACCCACAGTAGTGACATCAAAAGCGCTGAAGAAATAACCTAAGAGTGATTTGTCAAAACACTAGGGTCTGGGCACAATAATAAAATCACTAACTTACATAAATAGGTGAAAGAATATGCAGTCTCCTCAGAACAAGAGGTCTGACAACCAGCTGGAGGGTTATTTGTTTATTGAGCCTGCTTCATAGGTTCAAGTAAATAGATCAGGTGCAAAAAGGCTGAGAGAGGTGGTTACATTCAACAAGGTCTGAGACCGAGTGTTCACTAGTGACACCTCCTGGTTGCAAGGCACATTCTGTCAACAGGCTGCTGTGTGCAATAAACAGCCCATATTCATTCAGTGTCTCAGAGTTTGAGTGCTGATCTAGAATCAGATCCCCCTCTAATTCTTCATTACGATTTAAAACAGGAAAAACTGATCCTAGATCAGGACTCCTACTCTGAGACGCTTTGTGAACGTGTACCCAGGAAAATGTATAAACTGAGACAAGCACATTGATCATCACCGCAGGAACTTGCAAGGAAACACATGAATATTAACATACACAGTGCGCTGGGATTATAGACTTGCAAAGTTGCATGGTCTCCTATCATAGATGCACACTATAGGCAAAACAAACTTCTGTAAACATACAGAACAGAGATCATCTCTACAGTTATTCCGTCAATCATGCATTTGACTCCATGCTAAAACAGCATATAGGCCTATCTAGTGTATTGAATTCTGTTGCATGTACTAACATTCAAACAGTTATTGAAGAGAGATGTTTTCACTTAAAGTAGGTAAGTGAAAATAAAAAGCTTTATACAAGTATATTCAGAGTAGGAAATACTCACAGCTAAAATGAAACCGATATAGTGCAGAATGAAGATACAGGTAGGTACTGTATTGCATATTAGTAAAGGTACAGTATTCACACTACATCTAGTAAAGGTAAAGAGAATACTCCTCCCATAACAGAAGTTAGTGGCCAAATAGTACAACATTGAAAATCCACAATACTATGGTTTGTTCAAAGTAAATATTATAGACTAATAGAATTACAATAAGGACTATCATTTTAATTAAGTGTAGTTTTTAATACTCGGGTTAAGAGTAAAATCACCAACGTCTTGCAACTAAAACTGATAATGGGAGACTTCACTCGAAGCCTGTTGTGCCTCAAAGCATAAGGCACAGAGAAGTATATCTGATATATTATAGGGAACTTTGGTTGAATATGGTACTAATTTTAATAATACTCTTCATACTCTACCAATTAGAGCAGGAGACATCTCTCTCCTAGAGGGCATAGGTGCCTCTCCCCGTCGCCGGTTAAAACTTGAGCTCCAGCAGGTAGCGGATGCGACACTGGTTCTCCTTGTAGACCAGATACTCGCTGTTGGAGAAGCAGCTGTCCTTGTAATGGGGTTGCTTGATGGGTTCACCCTGAGGAACAGCCACCTGCTTACCATCCAGAGTCAGGAAGATGTCCTTAGACGGGTCTGAAACAACACACAGTGTTCACTACACAACCATACACCTGAAACACACAAGTGTTTCCTATACAAACACTGTACTGATATACAGAACAATAGTGTTCACTAGACTGATGCAGTCTTCTGGATATCTGCTGATCATCTACCAGATGTTTAGACATACTAGTGACCACATACAGTAGCGTATATGGAGACAGACACTCGCGACTATGACTCTCTTTCAGTTACACAGACTCTTGGATTCCCATCCTATTCTAACCACATCTCGCCGGCTTTGTATTCATGTTACCTGATGAAATTGCTGTACAATATGAGCTTGTTGCCATCTGAAGCACATTCAAATGTCATTAAAAAAAAAAATCAACACTGTGGCCTGATTGTATTACTGTTGATTATATCTGGAAATGTGCATGTTCATCCTGGCCCGTCTACTGTTAGCCCCAATTCTGACTTGTGCTCTGATATCTGCTTCACTGATTTATTCACTCGTAAAAGCCTGGGTTTTCTGCACGTTAATACTAGAAGCTTATTACCTAAAATGGATCAATTGAAAGTGTGGGTTCACAGCTCCAATTCATATGTGTTGGTCATTACTGAGACATGGTTAAGGAAGTGTGTTTTGAATACTGATGTTAACCTTTCTGGTTATAACCTTTTTCGGCAAGACAGATCTTCCAAAAGTGGTGGAGTGGCAATCTTTAACAAGGAAAACCTTCAGTGCTCGGTTGTCTCCACAAAGAATTTGATTAGCTCTTTGTTGACAGTTGCTGGGCGTTATCGTCCAGCATTAGCACCAACCTGTACCCTACTGGACCTAAGCGATCTCCTGGCCCCTTACACCAAGTCTGAATTTGTCCTGCTAGGTGACCTAAACTGGGACATGAGCAAGTCCTAAAGCAATGGGACTCCCTAAATCTCTCTCAGGTTATTACCAATCCCACAAGGTATGACTCAAAACACCCAGAAAGGCTACTACTCTACTAATCCTGAGAGGTATCAGTCTGGTGTTTTCTGGAATTACCTTAGCTACTTTAAGGAGCAGTTAACCCCCCCCAACACACAAAAATGTTTGCCTGGAGAATAAACCCTCCTCCTCACAGCTCCCCATGATCCTTAATGTTGATGTGTTCGTTACTGACAAGGAGCGTATGGCTGAGGTCTTTAATAAACACTCATTAAAATCAGGATTCCTATTTGACTCAGCCATGCCTCCTTGCCCGTCCAAAACCTCATCTCCCAGCCCTTCAAATGCAACTAGCCCTGATGCTACTCTGTCTTTTTACCCCTGGCCCGCTACATGGTTTCTCCCTGCAGGCGGTCACTTAGTCTGAGGTGCTAAAGGAGCTCCTTAAACTTGACCCAAAAAGAAACATCTGGGTCAGATGGTTTCTTCTTTAAGGTTGCAGCCCCTATCACTGCAGAGCCTCTCTCTCACACCTTTTTAACCTGTCTTTCTTCTCTGGGGAGGTTCCCAGTGCTTGGAAGGCAGCCACGGTTTGTCCTTTATCTTAAGGGGGAGATCAAGCTGATCCTAACTGTCATGTCAACTTCCAGCTTGCCCTTTTTATCAAAAGTGTTGGAAAAACGTGTCAATAATAAACTGACTGGCTTTCTTGAGGTCTATAGTATTCCCTCTGGTATGCAATCTGGTTTCTGCTCAAGTTATGGATGTGTCACTGCAACCTAAATGTCCTAAATGATGTCACCATTGCCCTTGATTCTAAGCAATGTTGTGCTGCCACTGTTATTGGCTTGGCCAAAGCTTTTGATACAGTAGACCATTCCATTCTTGTGAGTCGGCTAAGGATTATTGATGTCTCTGAGGAGTATTCAGCCTGGTTTGCTAACTACCTCTCTCAAAGAGTACAGTGTGTAAATTCAGAACATTTGCTCTCAGCCACTGCCTGTCACCAAGGGAGTACCCCAAGGCTCGATCCTAGGCCCCACACGCTTCTCAATTTACATCAACAACATAGCTCAGGCTACTGTACCTGGTTCCATCTGTCCTCTAGCCACCACACAGTCGTATCCGGTAGGAGCCTCCCTCAGGGAGCTGTCGTCCATAGTGATTGTTTTTTCCTTCCCCAGCACCACCTCGTTCAGAAACATCACCCCCGTGCCTTTAGATGTACACACTACACAGGGACATGACACAGACACATGGCTGTTAGGGAGTTCCTATATGTAGTAAGTAGCATGGCATTTATTCACAAAACTAAAGTGTCATAGTAGTGCACCTAACAGTCTTATACTCACTATATTGTATCATAACATAAATTTGAAAATTGACTGGATATTACGAAGTTGACATCTAAAAGAGATACCGGTAGTTCTGCCACATGGTAGCTATAGCCTCACCGTATGCAGCAGACTTGCTGTTCTCTGAGGCAAAGTAGATGCCTCTGCCCACGCGGCCCCCTGACTGGGGCATGATCCGCAGGCCGCCCTTCAAGATAGCTGCCACCACCGCCACATTGGTACCGTGCCACAGCAGACGCCGGTTCTCCAGACCGTCATTCTCCCTGAATCTCTCTGCCTGCGGAGAACAATCCCCACAGAAAGCTCAATCACTTTAAATACTCAAGTCAAAAAAAATTATAACAAACAAATATATATTTACATTCATCAGCACAAAAATCAAGACCACAGCAAATTAGTAAAAAAAAAGGTATGCTGTATTACAGCGGGCGAAATAAGTATTGAACACGTCACCATTTTTCTCAGTAAATATATTTCCAAAGGTGCTATTGACTTGAAATCTTCACCAGATGTTGGTAACAACCCAAGTAATACATACATACAAAGAAACCAAAACAAATAAGTTCAGAAATTAAGTTGTGTAATAATGTGAAATGACACAGGGAAAAAAAGTATTGAACACATGAAGAAAGGGAGGTGCAAAAAGGCATGGAAAGCCAAGACAACAGCTGAAAACTATCAGTAAATAAAAAGCAATCCAGCCCCCTGTCAGTGCAAATTAATATCAGCTGGTTCAGTCCCAACTGATGACCTACAAAAAGGTATCATTGCCAAGGTGTCACACAAGACATCTCATGATGGGTAAAAGCAAAGAGCTGTCTCAAGACCTTCACAACCTAATTGTTGCAAAACATAATGATGGCATTGGTTATAGGCACATTTCTAAGCTTCTGAATGTTCCAGTGAGCACTGTTGGGGCCATAATACGGAAGTGGAAAGACAATCATTTCACTATAAATGATTAAATAAATATCAGTAAGTGTGTTCAATACTTTTTCCCTATGTCATTTCACATTATTACACAACTTAATGTCTGAACTTATTTGTTTTGGTTTCTTTGCATGTATGGATTACTTGGGTTGTTACCAACATCTGGTGAAAATGTCATGTCAATAGCACCTTTGGAAATATATTTACTGAGAAAAATTGTGACGTGTTCAATACTTATTTCACCCGCTGTATATGCTACAAGGATTATGATATGAAGTTGTTGTGCCATATGTTACCCACCTCAGTCTCTCTGTCCACCTCCCAGACATCTATAATATTTGGCTGGTTGTGGCTACATGAAGTAGCCTTCAGGTATTTCTCGATTACCTTTAAATGAGAAGAAAAAAAAATACAATGGAAGCTCAACATTTACAATATTCTTCTCTTTTTAGTATACAGTATGCTTTGTCGCAGTAAATATAGTCACATATGGCATTTACACCACTAAATATGACCAACAGTATATCACTAAAGACTTTGAACAATAGACATGTTTGTTAGAAATTAAACTTCTAATAGAGATCACAGTACCTGGAATTCCTGTGTATCTCTTTGTAGTAGAAGGAGTTTGCAGTTGAGAGACAGATAGTTCTGGTCCATTGGATGAGGTACTTTCTCCACCTCCATCTGCTCCTGGGCCTTCTCAGTCTCAGCCTTCAAGTTCTGGGCTATCTCAATATCAGCCAGCACCTGCAGGGGACAGCACAGTCAGGAATGGGATCAGGCCTGGACAAGACTACTCATCGTGATTAGGGCCAGGAGTTTCACCTGACCTGATAGGGAAAACTGGGTCCTTATTGTAGGCTATTAAACTCTAGGTCCTAAATAGTACTGATCAAGATCAATGTCATTCCACAAAGGACAATACTGTAACAGCATCTAATAAAGTACAATGTAAGGCAAAGCGGAAGAGGTTCAAGTACAAGCCGGCTATACCATCTATTATTATGGGCAATGTGAGGTGTCTACATAACAAGATGGATGAGTTGGAGGGACTTGTTCGTGGACAAAGGATTTATCGGGAAACGAGCCTAATGTGTTTTACTGAGACTTGGCTGAACGATAACATCCCCATACAGAACGTCACTATCGACGGTTTCCAGACCATCAGAGCGGACAGGGATCGCGTCTCTTCCGGTAAGAGTAAGGGTGGTGGGCTGGCTTTATTAGTTAACAACAGATGGTGTCATCCAAACCATATTACTCTTAAGGAAAAGTTTTGTAGCCCGGACATTGAACTGTTAGCCGTTAGCCTGAGACCATACTATTTGCCGAGGGATTTCACGGCGGCCATTGCTGTTATTGTTTACATCCCTCTGCTGACGCAAACGCAGCGTGTGACGTCATCCACTCTGTTATCGCGAGGTTACAGACAGCGCATCCCAGTGCTTTCTTTGCCATTTCGGGGGATTTTAACCAGGCGGGCCCTGATGGCATCAGCCCAAGGGTGCTGAGGGTCTGTGCTGACCAACTATGTGGAATACTCCAGCGTCTTTTCAACCTTAGCCTGAGCCTAGAAAGGGTCCCTGTGCTGTGGAAAACATCCTGCCTCGTCCCAGTGCCCAAGAAGGCACACCCCACTGTCCTGAATGACTTCAGACCTGTAGCGCTAACATCCCACATCATGAAGACCCTGGAAAGGTTAGTCCTCGCTCACCTCAGACCCCTGGTGTGTTCATCAATGGACCGCCTGCAGTTTGCATACCAGCGCAACATCGGGGTGGATGAGGGCCTTCTGCAGAGGGCCTACTCTCACCTGGACAACGCAGGTTGCACTGTGAGGGTTATGTTTTTTGACTTCTCCAGTGCCTTCAATACCATTCAGCCCCTGCTACTGGGTGAGAAGATGAGGAGGATGAAAGTGGAAGCACCCTTAGTCTCCTGAGTCACGGACTACCTGACCGGTAGGCCACAATTTGTGCGACTACAGAGCTGTGTGTCAGAACGGGCAGTTAGCAACACAGGGGCCCCCAAGGGTACGGCCCTGTCCCCCTTCCTGTTCACCCTCTACACCTCAGACTTCAGATATAACTCTGAAACATGCCACCTACAGAAGTTCTCGGATGACTCTGCTATTGTAGGGTGCATCAGGGGTGGGCAGGAGGAGACGTACAGGAGCACAATCAGTGACTTTGTGTTGTGGTGTGAGCAGAACCACCTTCAGCTCAACATCAGCAAAACAAAGGAGATGGTGGTGGACTTCAGGAGAACCAAGGCACAACTGACTGCAGTCCCTATACAGGGGATGGATGTGGAAATGGTTGGGTCATACAAGTTCCTGGGAGTCCATATGGACAACAGGCTGGAATGCGCCGGTAACACCGGGGCCCTGTACAAAAAGGGCCAGAGCCGACTCTACTTTCTGAGGAGGCTCAGGTCCTTCAACGTGTGCAGTAAACTACTGCATACCTTCTACCAGTCTGTGGTGGCCAGTGCCATCTTTTTTGCAGTGGTGTGCTGGGAAGGCTAGCTCTGTCCTGGGGATGAGCCTTGACACTCTAGAGGAGGTGGCGGAGAGACGGATCCTGGCCAAACTGCTGGCCATCATGGACAACGTCACCCACCCTCTGCACGCTATGGTTATGACGCAGAGGAGCACTTTCAGTCACAGACTGATCCCACCACGGTGTGCCAGAGAGCACTACAGGAGGTCCTTCCTGCCGGCGGCTATTAGAATATATAATGCCTCACCAGGGTGCCGTGCCGTCGGCAACATAGATCTGGAACTGTTGGGGTGCTAGGACCTAGTTTAACAATTATGCATCCATCCGTGAGTAACTCTGGTCCGTCAGCACTCATCCACTCAGGACCTATTTATTCATACAGGTCTGTATATACATACTCATGTACAGTTGTTATATTA
Source organism: Thymallus thymallus (assembly GCA_023634145.1). NCBI lineage: Eukaryota > Metazoa > Chordata > Actinopteri > Salmoniformes > Salmonidae > Thymallus > Thymallus thymallus. The sequence continues at coordinate 22,595,313 of CM042410.1, read as the reverse complement.
TATCACATGCAATATTGTAAGTAATTCTTGGACTTAACCTACGTAGGCATTCACTCAGGAATGCATATTAGTATCCTGCCAGTTGCACCTTTTCTCATTGCTTTTAGTATATCGAATGTGCAATGCGTGCAGTTGTCTGTAATTAAACCCTGCGCACTAAGGACTGTATTTTAAGGGAATTACTATTATTACCCCAAATTATATCATACACACATTTAGCTATTAAAGTATCTCTTCCTGTCATTTACCTGTACAGTTTGTGTAAACATGCATGTATTCACTTATCTGTAAATATAACTGTATACCTAACTGTACAGCTAATTTAACCATGCAAAATTCTCACTTACCTGTTCATTTACCCAGTCTGTCTATTAAGTAAACTATTATTCCCTCGCTCATATCATACGCATTTTTAGCTACTGAAGTATTTCTCTGCCATCGACCTGTATAGTATAGTTAACCATCCAACAATGTATAGTGTACATATTCAGCCAACCACTGATACTATGCAATGTCTTTTTATAGCTTTTTTTTGCACTCCAGATATCTTGTATTTCTATACTTTTTCATACTGCCGCTCTATGTATCATGTACCGTGTATCTGTCTTTTGTGTACTTTCGTTGTGGCATTTTGCACCTGCCCTGTGTTTTGTTGTAGCTGCTTGACAATGAAATTTCCCCCCCGGGGGATCAATAAAGTACCTACCTACCTACCTACCTATCTATCTATCTAAGTTGATCTCACCAGAAGCATCTCCTTCTTTTTCGCCACGATCTCAGAGCTGTCGATGACCGGGGGCCTGTTGCGTCCAAAGTTGTGTGGGATGGTGGTGAAGAACTTGGAGGAGAGCTCCTCCAGTTTGGGCCTTCTGGCGTTCATGGCTCCCTCGATCTCCTCCAGCACCTCAAAGCCCTTAGCAATCTGCAGCTTGCTCAGCTTCCCCAGGGGCATCTTCTTTATGTCTGGTGGCCCATAGAGAGAGAGACAACCAGGGAGGATATGATTACACACATCGTATTACTGCTCTGTCTGAGTTCCTGCACAGTTTATATAGGCCTATGTTGAATACAAATGTTATATATTTTACAGTCCTACTTATATTATCGATCAGACAGACTGGGTTTTTATATGGATTAGACATTTAGCTCCAGATCGCCAGGCTTTACACTATTTAAAATAGTACCCTTCTCTGATCACATAGAGCAGATGCCTGGGCTTCCCTGACTTCAGTTTAACAGCCAAGTATATAATTGCACTGACCGAGTAAAACAATACAACAAGCAGTCCAGTCCAACAGGTATGTTACATAACATGTGTACATAGACAGACCACACCCAGGCTTACTGACTGAGGAACAAAGAGTTGTTTCAGTGCTGGAGGGGTCCAGGTGTTGTGCTAGACAGATTCACACCCACCCAGGTTCATGCACTCCATGGCCTCTTTGAACATGTCATTGCTAAAGATAAGCTGGATGAGCTTTTGCGTGGGGTTGTCCAGGGCGCAAGGGAGGATGTTTCTGGGCCCCTTGACAATCTTTCCATCAACACTGTCCACCTGCAAAAGCCAGAAGAGAGCATTTTATAGAGAGAGAACAGAAATGGACACAGCAAAACAATAATGATAGTCAGCCTGACCGCATTTTAAGATATACTATTAACAGAAGACAGGAAGGTAAAATGTTCTTATTCTTTAGAGTATGGTTGGGCGTTAGCTATATTATTAGATATCAGTTATATTACCTACCTTTTAAAAACAAATAATACTGTCAAAGATTCTGGGCAAAGGATGGACAGACTACAAACCTCAGTCAAAATGTACAAGTCTATCCTCCTGCGGAGTTCGCTACTCTGTGCAGAAAAGGTGAACATGCTGGTGTTCATTGCCAGAAACCTGCTCTGTTTCTCTTGCATTATGTTAAGTCTAACTACTATATACGTACTGAAAATGTAGGCGATGGTGAATAGGGAATAGGCCATTTGGCTTGTTGCCCTGCTGTGTGTTCACTCCGGTGGAGAATTGAAGTTCAAATATGCTAAAACATAATTTATGATATCACAATGTCATTACCATTGACAATGGTTGTCAAACATCATTGATAGATGATGCAATGGTAAAAATCGCCCAACCCTACTTTAGAATCCCTAGTCCTACTGAGACCCAGCCACCACTGTACCTTCACCTCTGCATCCTGGTTTCCATCCACCTCTATCAGGGTGTACTTCCCTGGGTGAGACACAAAGTTGTCCCGCTCCTTCCAGCTGTTCTTCGTCTTGTCTTTGAACTTCTTCTCAAAGTCTTTCATAGCTTTGTCTGGGCTGTCGGAGGGGTCGGATAGGTTTGACTGGCCTGTTTCTCCCTGTAAAGGAGAGGAGAAAATGATGCTTCAATTCAGGATGCACAATAATTTTTAGTTTAGTATAACATAATTAACTAAAATGTAGATTTACTACTAAAGTATACACAGGAATGTGCAGTAAACTACCATGTTGTCCTTGTCTGAAATTAAGCTTACCACTCTCCCCCATCTGGTCCAGCAGTAGTAAGAGGCATCTATATACAACACTTGAATTACATAAAACTTGTTGTTGTTATTTCCAATGTTGGTCTGATTAAGCATGCAATCATAATCTTCATACACCTGTGGGGAGATTAAAAGGAGGAACATGATTCAGGAAAGCACAGATAGAAATGGGCACATTCATCTATTGCACTGTACAGCAGTCTGTCCTACTGACGTGACTGCAGGGTTGATTAAACAAATAATCAAGTAAAATACCTATAACTAGTGACAGTTTCTCAGATTCTGCTATATAGGAATGATTAGAACACATAGTGTAAGCAACACATTGGTCTTTTGAAACGGCTATAACTGAATGCAGAATATACAGTAGATATGAGTGACCTTACACGCTCATTATCTCAGGTATCTTGGGGGAGTGTACATTACAACTGAGCAAAGATAATGTCTTGAACAATGAGACAAGAGCATAGTCCCCTTCTGTATTAGATGAGAGGGGCAAGTGTATATCTCCCTCTCAAGGAGTTAACTTCCAACAAAGTATTACTGTACCCTACATGTCACTTTAAGGTGTGTATAATTTAGAACCTCAGGGATTCCAAATGAAGGATGTGGATGAACTGAACTCACAAAGTCATTCATTGTCATAGCCTTTACGGTCAGTGTGTGAAAAGTGCTTAAATCACAGTAACACTTTCGAAGTACCTTAATGGAGTAATAATGTCTGCACAAGAGGACTTTTTAGTTGAAATAGTACACAATACATTTGTCTGATTGGTGGTACAGGCAAACCAATAAATAGCCTACTCCCTGCCTTGATATGGCATTATGCCCAACTCACCCTTCCTGAACGCTGTTCTGACAGCAAGCAGTGCTCATCAGCCTTCCTTTTGACCTTAACTTCTGACCCTGCAGCCTTCAGAGCCTCTTTGGCAGAGGTAAAGGCATCTTTTGGTGTGTCAGGCTCTTGCTTCACCTTCTTTCCACATGCTTTATTGGCTTTGGTGGATGATGAAGCCCTTCTCTTTGGTGCCATCCTTTATCTGTAACTCAATCACTGCAGAAGAGACAAACATTATGCATCATCAACACACTAAAATGTGAAGAATGAATGATAGGGGATGAAGTGCATCAGGACTTTCACCCTTTCTAGCACACTGACCAATGGCGTTTTGATACAGCTGAGTGAGGCGGGGTACTTCCAGTAACACAGAAGTAGCAGGAGCAGACAGACAAGCCCGTAAGTTCCCTGGCCTGTCTAAGAAGGCATGGAGGAGGTTGAGAGAGCGCAAATTAGCTAACTACAGCAGCTGTCCTAACTGGATTTCAATGTACAATCCTTCAGCAATGTATAGGTAGATAGATAGATAGATAGATAGCTAGTTTAGTTAGCTTGGTGCAAAGTCCAATAACTTCCTTTTGTGTGTGTGTAACGTTAGCTAAACTCCGTTGGAATCGAGAAGTTCACGCACTAGCGTTATCTAGGTAGCTAAATGCAAGGCTATGGATGCCGCTACAGCTGACAGAAATTTGAAGCTAGCTAAATAATTTGCAAACCTTGATCGACATGCTACTTACCCAGAGCAGGTACTCGGCAGCTCGACCGGTCACTGTCAGAAGTAACACGCGCACAAAACAATATATTGACAGGCACACCTCTCACCGACTGTCCAGGGAGTGCTACTTCCGCTTTTAGGAGGAGGGAGGGGAAACGTCATTCAAAAAGTTGCAGATGCAAATGTACATTATATAGCAGGGATGGGCAATTGGCGCGCCAGTGGGTAGAATTGCATTAATTTAACTCTAAAACGTTCTTTCCGCTGTCAAATGCGGGGCCGCAAAAATGCTTTGGGGGAAAAAATGCTAGTGCCGGCTCTAAGTATGCACACTGAGACATTCATGTGCACTTTATTTGATAGGGAATTCAATCTGAATTTCTGAATTCAATGTTCTGCCATTCTGTATTGAATACACAAGTATTATAATGCATTAAAAATGTATTGGCAATTGGTCCTCATAAATAAGGGTCTGCTACAGGTAGGCTATTGTTGCAAACACCATTATACAGAAGAAGAAAAATCTGGTATGTGGTTCTCGGAAATGGCCGGACGGCTCATGACGAGAGGCGGGGAGTTGTCACGGTGAGGAGTGAAGGGACGATACGTGGAGCGATCGTGGAGTGACATCCTTTTTATTTGTATGAGATGTTCTCACGAAGCATAACAAATAAACAAGGAGAGTGAAAATAAATGACTTACTACCAAAAACACAGTGACTTACTTGTGAGTTCTGCAACATGCAGACAAACACAAAGAAACAATGATCCACACACAGGTGGATTTGGAGGGCTGCTAAACACTCCCCCCAATCAGAGACAACTCTAGACAGCTGTCTCTGATTGGGGATCATTAATCCTCCCTCACTAATGTGAGGACTGGGTTGTGGCTCAATCCACTCCCCCAGATGGGAGTAGCGGCTTCAGCCCTCACAGTACCCCCCCTCCAAGGTGCGGGCTCCCGACCGCGCTTGATCTCCCCCCAAAAATGTCACTAAACCAGGAGGGGAAATGGCGGGGTACTGAGGTGGTTGCTGGTGGGGGCTCCGGTTCCGGCCTCGGGCGTGACGCAGGCAGTGACAGCTGCTCTCCTCCTACCTCCCTGTTGCACACCCGGTCCGGTCCCCGGCGCGATGGTTCCCCCCTCAGTACTCCCGCGATTCACCAAGTCCTGTCTGGACCCTGGTGTGGGAGCCCTCGACCCTGGAGAGGGGCTGATGTCCTTCCCCGGCTCGGGCACCGGTGGAGCGGACTGCTCCGGCACTGGAGCGAAGCAGACGACCGGCCCCGGACTGGGCACCGGTGGAGCGGACTGCTCCGGCACTGGAGCGAAGCAGACGACCGGCCCCGGACTGGGCACCGGTGGAGCGGACTGCTCCGGCACTGGAGCGAAGCAGACGACCGGCCCCGGACTGGGCACCGGTGGAGCGGACTGCTCCGGCACTGGAGCGAAGCAGACGACCGGCCCCGGACTGGGCACCGGTGGAGCGGACTGCTCCTGCACTGGAGCGAAGCAGACGACCGGCCCCGGACTGGGCACCGTTGGAGGAGGCTCCAGGCCTTGAGCTGTGGCTGGAGGCTCCGGGCTGCTGACCTTCGCTCGAGGTGGCGGGACGCTGACCTTCGCTGGAGGTGGCGGGACGCTGACCTTCGCTGGAGGTGGCGGGACGCTGACCTTCGCTGGAGGCCTCGGGACGCTGACCTTCGCTGGAGGCCTCGGGACGCTGACCTTCGCTGGAGGCCTCGGGACGCTGACCTTCGCTGGAGGCCTCGGGACGCTGACCTTCGCTGGAGGCCTCGGGACGCTGACCTTCGCTGGAGGCCTCGGGACGCTGACCTTCGCTGGAGGCCTCGGGACGCTGACCTTCGCTGGAGGCCTCGGGACGCTGACCTTCGCTGGAGGCCTCGGGACGCTGACCTTCGCTGGAGGCCTCGGGACGCTGACCTTCGCTGGAGGCCTCGGGACGCTGACCTTCGCTGGAGGCCTCGGGCTGCTGACCTTCGCTGGAGGCCTCGGGCTGCTGACCTTCGCTGGAGGCCTCGGGCTGCTGACCTTCGCTGGAGGCCTCGGGCTGCTGACCTTCGCTGGAGGCCTCGGGCTGCTGACCTTCGCTGGAGGCCTCGGGCTGCTGACCTTCGCTGGAGGCCTCGGGCTGCTGACCTTCGCTGGAGGCCTCGGGCTGCTGACCTTCGCTGGAGGCCTCGGGCTGCTGACCTTCGCTGGAGGCCTCGGGCTGCTGACCTTCGCTGGAGGCCTCGGGCTGCAGACCTTCGCTGGAGGCCTCGGGCTGCAGACCTTCGCTGGAGGCCTCGGGCTGCAGACCTTCGCTGGAGGCCTCGGGCTGCAGACCTTCGCTGGAGGCCCCGGGCTGCAGACCTTCACTGGAGGCCTCGGGCTGCAGACCTTCACTGGAGGCTCAGGGTTGCTGACCTTCACTGGAGGCTCAGGGTTGCTGACCTTCACTGGAGGCTCAGCGTTGCTGACCTTCACTGGAGGTCGGGTGCGAGGAGCTGGCACTGGGCGTACCGGACTGGGCAGACGCACCGTTTGGCTGGTGCGCTGAGCTGGCACGGGTCGCACCGGGCTTTTGTTGCGCACCGATGTTTGGGTGCGCTGAGTCGCTCTCCTCCTCCTCCGACTCTGGACCGGCGCTGAAGGCACCGGGCTGGGAACTGGCACTGGATTAGGACTGTTGCTGTCGTCTCTCCAGCGCCAATCCCCATCCTGTGAGGGTTCCTCCGGGAACCCCCACGAGTGAGGGAACAGAAGCACATCGTCGTCGTCTTCCTCCGACTCCTCTCTGTACTTCCGCTCCCATGGCTGTAAGGGCTCCTCCGGGAACCCCCACGAGTGCAGTGGTCGGGGCTCTTCTCCCTCGACCCCCGACCACCCCCATAGCCCCCCCCCAAAATCCGTTTGGGGGGGTTTTCTGGGCTCCAGGCTGGTCCTTTGCCTTTTTGGCTCGCCGACTCTTTCCCCGACGTCGGCGCCGCTGCTCCGGACCCCAGCCTTCCTCCACTGAACGATAATGGGAGTATTCCTCCTCTGTATTTTTCCCATACCGAGGAGGATATCTCCCAATGTCAGGCTCCGTTGCGTCCCGGACGGGTGGTGGATCATTCTGTCACGGTGAGGAGTGAAGGGACGATATGTGGAGCGATCGTGGAGTGACATCCTTTTTATTTGTATGAGATGTTCTCACGAAGCATAACAAATAAACAAGGAGAGTGAAAATAAATGACTTACTACCAAAAACACAGTGACTTACTTGTGAGTTCTGCAACATGCAGACAAACACAAAGAAACAATGATCCACACACAGGTGGATTTGGAGGGCTGCTAAATACTCCCCCCAATCAGAGACAACTCTAGACAGCTGTCTCTGATTGGGGATCATTAATCCTCCCTCACTGATGTGAGGACTGGGTTGTGGCTCAATCCACTCCCCCAGATGGGAGTAGCGGCTTCACCACTACCCAGCCCTCACAGGAGTGTGTTGGGTATCGCCAATCAAATTGATTTGCAAATTTTCATCGACATTGGTGTCTTATTGGCTTAGATATGATGGTAGGGAGATTTTAATTTAACACTGTGCTTCAACCAAAACCATACTATTGCCCCCACAATAATACTACAATACTTCTTGGTCCATTTACAGAGATATTTTTTTTTTTTTGCTGTCACCCTACACAACCTGACAGACAACATCACATGCTGGGAGCAGCGCAGGGGCTACGGCAAGTGCCTTGCTCAAGGGCACAACGATGGTAAGTAGTATACAGGGATATTGAAACTGGACCACTACCTGCAGATTCCACCGCAGGCAGCTCGGGGGTTCAACAACAAGGTTACATTAGTGCTTAGAAAAACCTGTTTCATGTTGTGAATGTTTGAGAGAGACTGACATTTCTCTGGCTACACCCTATTACTCCAACAATGAATGGCTTGACTGAGTGTGTCAGGGTGTGTCAGGAATGGATCAGCATCGTGAGGAGCCAATTTTCACTACTCATCAGTTTTATTAGGTTAATGCAAAACGATTATGCCATCAATGAGGGACAAGAATTATGAATTTTATGAATAATAACATAGGCTGTCATATTAGGCCACAATCGAGTGTTCATGATCTGTGTTGAACAGATACAGTGCCCTGTCCCTGGCCATTACAACACGTGGCCTCATCTGGGGCACATTAGATTGGATTAATCATCTGTTCTTTATGTGGGAAGGATATAATGTAGGTTTGAGTGAGCATTGATATTTCTATTAAGGAATGTACATTCTGTAGGCCTACTGTCTGGGATTGTACAAGCTAAAGGAGTCAGCATCAATAATGTCATATTTCTCAAATTAGAATGGCATTTTGTAATGACAATCATGTAGATGTAGCAGATCCTACTGTGTTACACCTTCATCATCATCTAAATACAGTGTATTACCAAATTATCCAGTGTACCAGCTGGATTTTGCCACGTTGAGAAAGTTCACCTCAGCAACTTAAGATGGCAGTGTTGAATCAGGGATTTGGTTAAACTTTCGGAGAAGAATCTGTCTCGTGGGGAAAATCTCAATTGCGTACTCCTCGCGTCCTCTCTCCTCGTCGCCTTCTCAAAACCCATTGGAGGAGAAGGTCAGAGGGGCGGGACCTCTGACTTTCTCATCCAATGGGTTTTGAGAAGGAGACGAGGAGAGAGGACACAAGAAGATAGATAGATAGATAGATAGATAGATAGATAGATAGATAGATAGATAGATAGATAGATAGATAGATAGATAGATAGATAGATAGATAGATAGATAGATAGATAGATAGATAGATAGATAGATAGATAGATAGATAGATAGATAGATAGGCAGGCAGGCAGGCAGGCAGGCAGGCAGGCAGGCAGGCAGGCAGGCAGGCAGGCAGGCAGGCAGGCAGGCAGGCAGGCAGGCAGACAGACAGACAGACAGACAGACAGACAGACAGACAGACAGACAGACAGACAGACAGACAGACAGACAGACAGACAGACAGACAGACAGACAGACAGACAGACAGACAGACAGACAGACAGACAGACAGACAGACAGACAGACAGACAGACAGATAGATAGATAGATAGATAGATAGATAGATAGATAGAGTTGAAGTTGGAAGTTTACATACACTTAGGTTGAAACTCATTTTTCAACCACTCCACAGATTTCATGTTAACAAACTATAGTTTTGGCAAGTCGGTTAGGACATCTACTTTGTGCATGACACAAGTAATTCTTCCAACAATTGTTTACAGACATATTATTTCACTTATAATTCACTATATCACAACTCCAGTGGGTCAGAAGTTTACAAACACTAAGTTGACTGTGCCTTTAAACAGCTTGGAAAATTCCAGAAAATGATGTCATGGCTTTAGAAGACATCATTTGAGTCAATTGGGGGTGTACCTGTGGATGTATTTAAAGGCCTACCTTCAAACTCAATGCCTCTTTGCTCGACATCATTGGAAAATCAAAAGAAATCAGCCAAGACCTCAGAAAATAAACTTGTAGACTTCCACAAGTCTGGTTCATCCATGGGAGCAATTTCCAAACGCCTGAAGGTACCACGTTCATCTGTACAAACAATAGTACACAAGTACACACCATGGGACCACGCAGCCGTCATACCGCTCAGGAAGGAGACGCGTTCTGTCTCATAGAGATGAATGTACTTTGGTGCGAAAAGTGCAAATCAATCCCAGAACAACAGCAAAGGACCTTGTGAAGATGCTGAAGGAAACGGATACAAAAGTATCTATATCCACAGTAAAAGAGTCCTATATCGACATAACCTGAAAGGCTGCTCAGCAAGGAAGAAGCCGCTGCTCAAAACCGCCATAAAAAAGCCAGACTACGGTTTGCAACTGCACATGGGGACAAAGATCGTACTTTTTGGAGAAATGTCCTCTGGTCTTTCGAAACAAAAATAGAACTGTTTGGCCATAATGTTCATCGTTATGTTTGGAGGAAAAAGGGGGAGGCTTGCAAGCCGAAGAACACCATCCCTGTGAAGCACGGGGGTGGCAGCATCCTGTTGTGGGGGTGCTTTGCTGCAAGAGGGACTGGTCACAAAATAGATGGCACCATGAGTAAGGAAAATTATGTGGATATATTGAAGCAACATCTCAAGACATCAGTCATCAGTTAAAGCTTGGTCGCAAATGGGTCTTCCAAATGGACAATGACCCCAAGCATACTTCCAAAGTTTTGGCAAAATGGCTTAAGGACAACAAAGTCATAATTCCATTAAAATACAGTCCTTAGTACAGGGTTTGATTACAGATAATGCACATATTGCACATTCGATATACTGAAAGCAACGAAAAAAGATACAACTGATACTAATATGCATTTGTGAGTGAATGACTATGTAAGTTCAGTCCAAGAATTACTTACAATATTGCACGTGATATGATATAACAATTGTACATGAATATGTACAGTATATGCAGTCCTGAATGAATAAGTCCTGAGTGAATGAGTGATTACAGACCAGCATGTCATTGAGATCTTCCCATTGCCTCTTTCGACTCTTCCGCTGTACAACTTATGTTTAGTGTATTCCAAAGGCACCTGAGGAGGATCTTCTCTCATTTTAACTCATGTAGATGCTTGGGCTAATTTTCATTGAGTCTGTTTGGTCTGCTGGCTTGTCAGATGGTGAATTAAATAGACAAATATTTGTCAGCTTTCTGATTTCACTCACCAACATATCTGAAGTGAGGAATTGCACAAGGAATTGCACATGCTAATATAATAGTATTTTGGAGAGGGATTGTATGATAAATATTTTAATCACAGAATATATACAGTAATATTTGCCTATGATTCTCGTACTGTCTCAAATTTATTTGCATTATTCCTCCTGACATCAGAGTTTTGAGTTAGAATGTTTAGCATTCAAAAGTTGAAGCATCTCATTTGGTGGCAGTTTGCAGTGGGTCAAGGTGTGCCACTGTGATTCTTCAATAAATTAAGGTAAGCTTTGTCTGACTGAGCGTGGAATTTTAAGCTGCTGACATATTTTTATCAGTTATGGGTTCTCGAGATGTGGCCATGGAAGTTACATCAGGCCTCCTGAAAATGCCACGCTGTTAAATACCTGAAAATTACAACTGTTGTAGTTTGTTGAGTCTGAAGTTCTTGGAAGTGTATATGAGGGTTATTCATGCCGAGGCTCCATGGGGATGGAATTCTGTAATTAAAAATCATGAAGTTAACCCATAACAGTCTAAGCCCTGTCTAAGCCAGGGGAGGGGAGGAGGGGTTCTACTAAGCTACATGGAATTGTTTTCAGAAGGTCATACCAAGGATCATTTTGCTCTTTGATATTGAATTTTAAGACTCCCAGAAGACCCCCACAAATGTGGGCCTTACTGCTATTCGCCTATATAAACGCATTGAATAACAGATTCACTACATGGAACAACAGAGTCCCCCACAAAAAATCTAAAGGAAGTTTGTTCTGAAGTGTCTTTCCTAAACATTTATTTAATACCTTATTTTTGGCACTAAACAGTCTATATGTACTGTATATATTTTCAACTGTAAGGACTGTGGGCGTTGTACAGCAAAAGAGACCTGTTGGCATCCTAGAGTTCGTGAGAGTCGCACCTTTCCATAGAGGGTTCATAATAGGCCAAACCGTTCAGACGCTACAGATGATTTTGTGAGAAGACCGATTTTCAAGATGTTTCATGGTCTGACAAATACCGCTCTAGCTCTGTCAACTTTCACCGCAGATATCGCTATCTTAAATTGACTGATTTTTATGGGGATTCTTTTATTAGGTTAATTAGATTTCCACAAGGGCGCGAACATCGACTCTAGGGATTTTTAAATCACCTTTCTCCAAATGCTCTGTGGGATTGAAGAGAAGTGGTAGCACAAGTACATGCAACATCGTATCTTTCTATCTCTACAGACTAGAGTTTGATCTCCTCCTTGGTGTCTCTGAGTTACATAATGTGTATTTTGATTGAGTGACAATTTAACTACAACACATTTTGTTTCAGTCAGACAGCCTGTGTATGAGAGATATAGAATAGTCAACCCAAATGTAGTTTTCATATGAATAAAAAACACATTTTATTTACATAAATTACAAGAAAGCACAAACCGGTTCACCAAAACCTACATTAAAAACATCTTGTATATATTACATTTAACAGCTTTACCATAATTTACTCCATGTCTTAAGTAAAATCTTAAATAAAAAGAAGGGCTATGATACGGAATCTTTATTGGCATCTCTTTTTAAAATCGCTACTAGTCATTGAATGGAAACAGAATTGGGACAATGTACTCACAGCACTTAGAGGACAACAAAATCTGGACAATCTTCTGTGTGACCTCTTTAATATCTGAAACAGCTGATTCTGGACTAGTGGTTATAGAACTCTGTATACAATGTTTGTCAGCAGAGGAACATGAGGCTCAGTCAGTCAGCCTTCACAAGGAGGAAGTTGTGGAGTCCACCACTTCTCGCCCATTACACACCGTTGGCACAATATTGGAGGCTGAAGCTGCAGAAAGAGAACAGTCCATTTTCAAAACGGTAACTAGGCCACTCAGGAACATTCAATGTTGTCTTGGTAAGCAACTCCAGTGTATTTTTGGCCTTGTACTTTAGGTTATTGTCCTGCTGAAAGCTGAATTTGTCTCCCAGTGTCTGTTGGAAAGCAGACTGAACCAGGTTTTCCTCTAGGATTTTGACTGTGCTTAGCTCTATTCCGTTTTTTATCCTAAAAAAACTCTCTAGTCCTTGCCGATGCCAAGCATACCCATAGCATAATGCAGCCACCACCATGCTTGAAAATATGAAGTGTGGTACTCAGTGCTGTGTTTTGTTGGATTTGCTCTAAACATAATGCTTTGTATTCAGGACATAAAGTACATTTCTTTGCCACTATTTTTGCAGTTTTACCTTATTGCAAACAGGATGCATGTTTTGGAATATTTTTATTCTGCTTCCTTCTTTTCACTCTGTCATTTAGGTTAGTATTGTGGATTAAATACAATGTTGTTGACCCATCCTCAGTTTTCTCCTATCACAGCCATGTAACTGTTGGCCTCATGGTGAAATCCCTGAGCGGTTTCTTTCCTCTCTGGCAACTGAGTTAGGAAGTACGCCTGTATCTTTGTAGTGACTGGGTGTATTGACACACCATCCAAAGTGTAATTAATAACTTCACCATGCTCAAAGGGATAGTCAATGTTAGCTTTTTTATTAGGTGCCCTTGGTCTTTGTGGTTGAATCTGTGTTTGAAATTCACTGCTCGACTGAGGGACCTTACAGATAATTGTATGTGTGGGGTACAGAGATGAGGTAGTCATTAAAACATCAAGTTAAACACTATTATTGCATACAGAGTGAGTCCATAAAACGTATTATGTGACTTGTTAAGCAAACTTGTATTCCTAAATTTATTTAAGCTTGCCATAACAAAGGGGTTGAATACTTATTGACTCAAGACATTTGAGCTTTTAATGTTTAATTAATTTGTATACATTTCTAAAAACACAATTCCACTTTGACATTATGAGATATTGTGTGTAGGTCAGTGACCCAAAATCTCAATTTAATCCATTTTAAATTCAGGCTGTAAATCAACAAAATGTGGAAAAAGTCAAGGGGTGGTTATTTGTGAATACTTTCTAAAGGCACTGTATAGTGTAATATGTTGAAATATCTCAGTGATGAATAATGGTACAGTAAAATTACTTTTTAACGACCATGACGGTAATGATGATGATGATGATAATAATGGTGTTGATGAAGGTTGTGTTTTCCTGCCGGCTTGTACCTTGAGAGAAGCTGGATCCGGGGCCGGTGGTGACGCTGAAGCGGGTAGTGGCCACCCGGAGAGAGGTGACGTTCTTCTGTGGCTGGAACAGGATGATGTGGGTCTTAGGGGCAAAGAGGCAGCCCAGCACCACCGAGCCACTCAGGCTGACAGAGATACACATGGTGGTGGTCTGCACCTGAATGGAGGAGAGGGAGATAGGAAGAGGACGGGACCAAAGACAGGGATTACTCATCTGATAAAGCCATATTACGGAACACAATACACCATAGAGACTGAGGAATGTCAAAAAGCAAACAGTAGCCAGACAACCTCAGGAAATAGAAGGTTACGTGTGATTGTGTGGTGCTGCCAGCAGCATTTGAGAGGAGAGTGATGTGTGAGCTGTTTGTTTGCCTGTCAGTCCCTCACTTAAGCCCCCCTCCTTCCCCTCCTCCCCTTCCGTCCGCCCACATGCAGTTGTGTGTCATCAGCTAGTCCTTTTATATCCAGCCCAGCTTTGTTTTTGTCTCTTCCCAGATTACAGTTTAGTTATAATGCAGCCTATAGGTAGTGCTGCATGGTGAGTGGGTGTTGGGTACATCTTGCTAGCCTGCCATCCCACACACTTCCCAGGCTCAGCAGGTGTCTCTCCATGTCTCCCTGAATACTAATATCAGCATTAGAATGAGCTGGGCTGGCAGGCAGAGAGCACCCAGCAGTGGACACGATGTTCAAGCAGTGCTGTGGTCCTTCACCTCACTGCTGTCACTGACAGTAGGCTACAGAGAATGCAAATTTACCATAACATGACACAAGTGAATATTTGAGTTGTGTAGCAAGTCCAATGTGAAATGCACTAGAAATAAATATTTGAATTGTCGACAGCCTACTTCTGGCAGTCCCTTTGTTGTGCTGGAAACTGTCTGTCACATGTAGGCTGCTTAATAACAATGCAATGTGGGCAGTGTAGCCTACTGCATAACAATAAGCTTCTAATTGATTTGAATAATGCAAAGATGTTTCTTAGGAACAGCAGAGAACTGGGAATCTGCCTTCTCAGTAAAACAAGCTGTGTTTTCCAAGAGGGTTGAATTCAGGATGTAGAGCATGGCAACTCTGGATCTTACCAGCCTTCTCTCATGGTGTGATTAAATTGTTCATTATGAAAACTGACAGAGATTTTTGTAAGTACTCTCGATAAGACTTTTAGATACAGGTGTCTGTTTTAAAAAGACAGTGTAGTCTGTGTTAGCCCTACTCAACGTATATTCAGGTGTGTTATTTCACAGAGAAGAAGCCCTCACAGGGAGAGTGAGATAATTCTATATTTTCAGCCTGATAGCAGAAGGTGAACGTAGAACATGATTAGAAGATTTTAGGGCTTATTTTGTCTTGTAGGAGAGAGTGGGCAGAGACGTCATGCCCCCTCAGATTTTAGTACCCCTCCTATTCTCCCTAGTAAGTGGTTCCTTCCAAGGTGCACCGAGGAGCAAAGACATGCTAGGCAGGACGCTAAATACTCAAGTGCATACAGACAGTATCGTCAGTGAAGGAGAAGAGAGAGTGTCCAGTAAAGCATTTGATTTGATTTAGCTGCCGGTGCTGGGCAGTACAAGCAGGAGGTATGTTTGTAACTTAATGTGATCAAACTATGTAGTCTTCTGATTCCTTCTTGATGAATAAATAAAATGAAAATGTGTTGAGGTTTCTCTGTAATTCTAGCCACCTAGCAATTTTATGAAGTTGGCTTTAGCTAGCCAGCTAGATAGGTTCCCAATCTCCCAACCTAATAACTAGCTGCCAAGCCATTTCAGCCTATCAATCAAGTTAGAGTTGCTTGTCTAATTATCTTAGCTGGCATGCCTGCTGGTAAGGTTGCTAGAAAATACAAAAATTGCTGTAATTCTCGGGTTATGATACTATACCAGTGTGGCAGTTGTACTAAACTCCTAAGGCATAACAGTTCTTAAGAATCAATGAGAATCAAGAATTAACATGACAATTGAACAGGTAGAGAGGTATGCTTAGATAACCTATGCAGAATATATATATTTTTTAATACAATATAATTAGGCATAATGATTATGATTCTACATTGCAGGAAAAAGCTGTTTCAGGTGTTTGAAAAATTACCCCTCCGGACCACCCCCGTTGTAAATAAAGGTCCCTTCGCTACCACACCCACAATGGAAGCACAATCATGGCTTCGGCTTCACAGGTGGTCGGTTTCCACTAGCTTCCATAGACACAAAGTCAGATTCCACAGCTACAAATAAAACAAATGCTTTATGGTCTTCATTTAAGGTTAGGGTTAGGCATACGGTTAGCAGTGTGGTTAAGGTTAGGGTTAAGATTAGGGTTAGGTTTCAAATCGAATTTTAAGAAGATAAATTGTAGAAATGGGCGGGATTTATGATTTTGTAGCTGCACAAATGTCAGTAAATGCGAAATACATTAAACTTCCTATATTTTTACAGACATGCATCCCTTTTTCACAACAATAAGCTGTAGAAATATAGTAATATACATTATATAGGAAACACTAAATGTACCATTGTTTTATGGATATTTACTTAAGTTTTACATTCTAAATGCAGATACTTATAGTAAAAAAACTATTTCTGATGTTTATAAACAGTATAAAACTATGCAAGAGAATGTAAAAAGAATGCTGTCGTCTGTGAGTGTACTGATATTGATCACTACATTACAAACATTAACTGCATTCTACCTTGACTCTCAGGTAGAAGACCATGCTATACTGTAATTTTTTCACATCCATATCACCACTTCAGCAATTTCGTCATCAGAGTATGATCCATTATGATCATTCATTATGATCCAACATGCTCTTCCATATCAGACACTTTCTCCTCTATTTCAAAGTCACCATCCCCTACATCACTTTTTCGAACTATTAAAAAGGTTAGTGTAATGAAAGACCAGTCAATACTTCACATTGCATTTTGCCATTTCCATTAGAAACCATTTGACAACGAATCAGAAACACGTTGGAGGCGTCATTCAAACGCCCGCGCACACAACTGGCGCCAACAGGCAGCAGCTTGGCACATGAATTGATAGGAGAGCAGATAGCTATCATACCAAGGTGAGCATTACAACCAAACGCTTGCTTAATTGTTTAACATAAACGTTAAATAGCTAGATGTGCAGCTCATTAACGTGGCGTTGTATTTGCTAGCTAATATCGTGGAGTTTGTGGTTGCTGCTCACACACGTTAGCAACATAGCTAGTTAATACTACCCGAGCTATCTGCCGACCAGACTTTGTCTAGCTAGCAGCAAGCCAGCTAAGATAAGCACACGTTTTTTGTAACATATGTTGTTGGTAGCTAGTTAATTATGAATTATGAAGCATTGCATTAAGCTATTTAGCTAGATTGCTAGCTGCATTTCATAACCTAGCTATTGCGCTAACTTGCTAGCTAGCACACGTTGATCTTGCTAGTTAGGTAGTTTGCTGCGTAAACCATGTTTCTCTCTTTCTCCTTCAACAGTTACTTTAATTGGAATTGAGGAAATTGCCTGCAACCTTCAAACTGAAGTAAGATTCATAGCTAGCTTAGTTTAGCAAACTGAGTACCTTAGCATAGAAGTACAAATAAATAATCGCTGTTGTCCCCTTTTTGAAGTCCATTGTAATCAAGCAAATCAGAAAGATACACTTCAGTAGTTAATTGGAACCTAGATTAAAATCTACAAGGTACTTTTTTTCTTTGTTACAAGTAAGTTAAATATAGAAAAATTGGGAACATGCCAGATCTTCCAAATAATTGGTATGTCCTTCCTGTGGCCTCACTGTTAAAACGTTACAAGGTTATGTGGATCATCAGTCATTACACCGGCATGAAGCAAAATGACCAATATGTATGCTGCATGGTTAGCTGCAAATCTCAGTTTACAAAATATGATGCTTTTAAAAGTAATCTGCATCGTCATCATCATAGAGTGCTGTATCACACTGACACGATGCAAGGGCTGTTTACATGTTAAAATTGGCATTGTCAGAAACAAGGCCTTGATTGGAAGGATGTTCTTGCTCGTCTAAGGTCACATGTTTCAAGAAGAGAAAAGGTAAAATACCCATTCAGAGACTGGCAAAGCCTTTACATTAAGGTCCACTTTTACCTCCCACAGTTTCAAGGCAGCATAGGTTTGCTTCAGCTGCACATGTCTCAATTATTTAGTTCACCCCTTATTGATGAAGGGCCAGATGATATACTGAACCCAACTGTTAAGAAAATTCTATATAAAAAAAATCTTGTGTTTTAAATGAAGTTACAGGCCAATTCCCTCCTACGATACAAATGATTGTTGATGAGATTAATATACTTAATGGACTTAGTCATCAGTACACTCAAGATCAACTCAAGGTTGCCCTTCAGTCTAATACTAACTTGAGAGTCAGAAATGGAAGGTGTTTTAAAGACCTTGGAGGACACAGATTTGTATGCATGCATATTTTATACTTTAATATACTTATAATACAGGATTGGAAATAGCATTTTAATACACTTACATATTCCTAATTTAAACTAATAGTTTATTTTAAGTGTACCAAAATGCTATTTGTAATCCTGTATTACAAGTATTGTGACCGGGCCTGCATAACAATAAAGCAGGTGTGGAAAAGGAATGAAACAAAAAGAACCAAGGACAATTTAAAGTGTTTTAAATTAAATAAACAAGGCGTTTAATTTCCAAATAAACAAGTCGACTTATCTCTCTGTAAACCAATATGCACTCTTAAGGAACAAAAAGCAGACATAACAGAAGCTATACTGATGAATAGGAGGAGAGGAGTCCGACTCCTGTCAGGTTGTTGTGTCAGGACCGAAGCTTCGAACGTCATTAGGCACGTAGTGTTGTAACTTTGACAACAAGCTTCTGGTTTACTGCATTGAATTGGTAGCTCTTTGAAAACTGAACTGAACTTTTTTTTATTCTTCCCATCACTACTTATTACTATTTAAATACTATTTTAATACTATATAGTGTTCTAATGTACAACTTAAGTGGTTCCAAAATAATACTTGGGTAACAATGTGTCAGACCTGTTTGGGTGTGTGTGAGGGAGGGGGATGGAGCAGGAACAAAAGAGGGAGATTAAGTGTGTGAGGTTGCAGGAGGTAATAAGAGAATTGTGTAAAGAGAGGAAGAGTTTGAGTGGAAGATAAAGTGGTAAAACGTTTCACCCCTTGTCTGTTATTACCATAGGGTGTACTCTGACTGCTGCTTGATGGTTTCTGTGGACCAGATCGTTCTGAATGGCATTCTTACCTTCAACGATGCCCTGGTAATGATGATTGTGTCATACTATTGCCTTAACATAAATTACCCCTCTGACCTGGCAGCAACATTGGAGTTCCTGCAGAGGTATTAATTCATTTCATTTGAAGTGACTGACTGTATAGTTCTTCCAGGATTTCTTTGTAGCACTTGGGAAAGTGGCGTGTAACGTTATATTGCGCACCTATTGCAATAGACATTACTTTCTTGGCACACGTTATAACTAACTCTAGTCAGGTGCCTTACTGTTGACTACATCTTTCAATTTCAAAACAGAACCACACCAGTCCCTTGTTGGCCAATAGAAATGTAGCATTTCAGGATACACTTTCTAAGCACCTTATATACTTTCTGGTGAAAAAAAACATAATTCCACTGTTACTTTAACTGTATCATAGACATTTTCTAATATTACATTGTAAACATCCTACATGTAGCCCCTTTAAATTAGATACATTTATTTTTGCAGGTACAATAAATCAAATGATTGTATCTGAAGGGGTAGAGGACCACTGCTAGTGATTAAGAATGGAGGACACACTAGTATAGAATGAATTCATGTTATTTCATCCAACGCAGGTGCCTATTCAAGATCAAACCAGATAAGGAGTCCAAAGTGGAGAAGAACTCAAGAAAGCAGCATGCAATCAATCCAAAAGTTATTTCTCTGATCTCAAACATTGCACACTATGAATGGAGGGAGTAGCCTTGCACACGCACACATACAGGCACTTAAATCCACCGACTACAGCACACAGTCAAGAAACAGGCAGATGATTAAAAACACTTGACCAAAATGTTAGAACTGAATGTTTTTACATTCGCATGTTGTAAGTTGCTTTTTAGTGAATGTTTGACACAGTATATGTAAAGTTTGAGGTAAATAAAGTGTTTTTGCTCTAGGATCGACAAACCTTGTCCTACACATCTCCCATCCACCTCCACCCAATCCACCCCCGCATATAGTTGTTTGTGGGTTAGAACAACAGAATAATAACTTGACCTACATTTGTTTACCAAAATATTACAATATTTTTGTATAAAAAAAAAAATGCTTTAATTGAATTTCCTATGTTTGACACTGTAACTATCAAGTGTATAGTTCCAGAAATGTTTGTACACTGAGATGACCTGATACCCCTCTTCTTAACACACCCATCCCATCCCACCCATTTACCTCTGCCATGCCACTGCACTCACAGGTTACGGTTTCAACGTGTATTGAATAACTTAATATTGTAAAATATAAATAACTTAATCTTGTAAAATATATCCCTGTGTAATATCTTATTTTGTTTTTTTTTTGCTGGAGAATTCTTTATTTTCAATGTAACCAATAGTTGTTACATTAGGTTTTTGTAATATAATGATAATTATCTGTTTTCTAGCATTTTGTCATCAGTTAAGGAGTAGTGTCTGTTTTCTAGCTGACCAATTCTTTATTTTCACAACTGATACCAGTTATTTTGAGAGTAGGGTTTTGTAATATTATGACAATTATGTGTTCTAGCTTTATTTTGGCATCAATTCAGGAGTCATTTCTGGGTTTAAGCTGTCTAATTCTCTATTTTCACAATTGATACCAGTTAAAATGAGGGTTGTTTTTTGTAATATTATAATCTGTGTTCTAGCTATATTTTGTCATCAATTAAGGAGTTCTTTAGGCTTTTTAGCTGGCCAATTCTTTATTTTCACAACCAAAAAAGGATTCCAGGTAGAAATAGGAGTTATTGTCATAAAATTGCAGTAATATACTTAACTTGATTGAAAGTAATCACTGTTTTTATACAGATTTTTTATATATATCTTTAGTCTGTAGTTTTACAGTCTATTTCTGGCACCTGTGCTGACATACTTTTAGCATAAATTAACAGGATTCTTTTTTTTTTTACAGGATCATGGTTAGTGTCGTTTTTGGTGCTCTTTATAACCAGGAAATTACGGTAAAAACTTGTCAACACAGAGGTTGAAACATTGATAACCAATGGGCACTACATTAATATATATTGTTTTTTCAATTTTGGGAGAAAATATAACGTCTATGTTGCACAGTAATAATAGGTTTCATGATGATTGTATTTTAATCATGAATAGTTATGTTTTTTTCAGGGACAACATCCTGAAATATATGTAGATCTCTTTGTTAGAAAGAATACTATATTTCCCTTGACGTAGTGATGCTGAATGTAAAAAAAATAATTGCTCAACTTACCCCGTTCTCCCCTAGAGTATAGGAGTATATATGAGTATGAAATATATATTATAAATGTCAACAATAAAACCTAAAGATACTGTATATCTGATATTTTAAAAACCTACGGGCATTTTTTCTTCTTTTTTTTACCCAACTCCTAACCTAAATCCAATGACATGGTGAAATGTTTGGTTGGTTTCACATTGAGTTCACGTTCGTTGACAACCAAATGTAAATCAAAACTAGACATTGAACTGACGTCTGTGCCCAGTGTGAATGGCACTTTGGATATTAATGATGTTTCATCACCTTGTTAACCTACATATCCCCTTCAGGGAGGACATTGTTAATATTTTATGTGGTAATCATGTTTGTAATTCATGCCTCAGGTGACCGTATTTTGTTTCCTTAAACATTTCATGGATGACGTCCAGACTTCTGAAATCTCATCCCAGAGTAAGATTGTAGCAGACGGAACACAGTTTAGTGATATTTCCCTCACTGAAGACAATACACAAATTACATGAGTCTTCGTTCCAGTTCAGAGATGGTCAGATTAGAGCTGTGTTGATCCGTTCTGTCCGTGTCCCCTTCTCTCCCCTCCCCCTTCTGCCTAGGGGCCATGAGGTAGTGTCCCTTTGAAGCCCTGGGAGACACACCGTAATCCCAGCACACGGGACACAGGTGGGACTCAGCGTCCTGATCTTTCACACTCTATTCCACACAGGGACACAGCTACGTTCTGTTGCCCATCCAGACCTCATACTCTCCAGCCTGTCCATCTGTGTCTGCAGAGGTAGGTGCACCAGGGGACCTATGTCTCTCTCCCCAGTCCACACAGGTATCCCAGAGGGGACCAAATACCGCAGAGCTCAGTACCTCTGGAAGTCTCATCAGATCTCTAGCTTCAGGATTCAACAATCTAACCATGATTAAGTCACTTGGCCACAAATATTTTGCCATCTGGGTCGTTCCAGGAGTTAAAAGCCCTTTAAGTGCCCTTCAATATGAAACACATGGTTTTCAAAATCATTGTAAAGTTCTAGTTATTTTGTTGCTTTGAGAAAGTAATTTCTTAAGATTTAAATCAAAATTTATTTGCCACAATTTGTAGATTTACAGTGAAATTGCAATGCAGATTATTATTTATCATGCAGATTATTATTTATTTAATGTGATTAGTGAATAATTTACACCTGTCCCTCATTTTAAGGTCAGCCTTGTTACGTGAACTGAACACTCATTAGAAACATTGAAGATATAATAGTCAAATCACAGTGTAAAATCAGGTGAGCTGCTTCTACTCTTTTTGGCCATTTTCTGGTGTTTAACAATAAAATAAAAGTGAAGCTTGCATTCAATTGCCACTCCCTGTTGCACACAACAAGCTTACATAGAGTGGTGAGGAGGAGCTCTGCAGACCAAAAGTAATTTAGCCATTCATTGTAGCCATTTTCTCAAGTTTTCTCATGTCAATTAACTTGTGGCGTTCATGGATTACTCATTATACTAATAAAGTCAGATTTAATCAACAAATATGATAGTCACTTTAAAAAAGTTTAAGGGTACAAGACCGTGTACATATCTGGCTGTGTTGGCAAAATTACTACATATCGCATCGAGCCAAGCAGGGAGAGTCTGCCCGTTGTCACAGTTCCAAGACCAGTCAGAAACGTCCAGCTAACCTTACGCCAATGACGACGGTGGATGTAAAAATTTAACTTTGATCTGCATTAAGTAGCAATGATATCCTTCGCCATCATTGTCTTACGACACAACAGATACTGTAGCTTGAACCGGTCATGACTATTCAACAAAGCAATAAATCATTTTCATGTTTCTTTCCAGAGCATTTCATAGTTACAAGATTTTATAACTAACTAGCAAAGGAGTTTTGAGGTTGAGGGTGCAGTATTTATGAAGTTTGGCAATGTGGACGAAAAATAGCATAGTTCAGCTAGTTTAGGATATAGCAGGGCGTACATGTGCACTAGGCTAATTCAGGACAGACATTGAAGTTTTTATGCCCTTTTTGATTAAACAATTCAGAGACTGAAACTAATACATCAGATGACAAATATTTAATTAGAGCGAATCGATATACAATCCCAAAATCAGCTGTAACTGTCAATAGTAAAACAAAGCTTAAAATTATGTTTGAGTGAACCCGAAACCAGAAAATGAATGACTCTCTTACTCACCACTATTCCCTCTGTCGCAAAGGGATTTATAGCTGATTTAAGATGAAATCTTCATTCCTGTTACTGTCAACCATGCTACTTTAATGTGCACCTCATTTACTATATACTTTTGTTTTGTTCTTTTACTCTTGAAATGGTTGAACATGTGCTCCTTATGACAGAATGTTAAAGTAAAACAAATGACCTTCCCCAAAAGGCACTCTACTGATGGAATGACCCAGCTGTTACGCCTTTTGCTATGGTAGGCTCTGCTGTACACACTCCACATACAAGCTTGTGTACAACATAAACATAATTTATAGCCCAGGTATTTATCTGCTTCAATCACTGAAAACAACCAGCACTTATTGGAGACAAGCTTCTCTTTGAGCTAGGTGTCTATTTCCTTAAAGTGATACTTAAGGATTTTAGCAATGAAGATAGTATTTGTATGTCTCTGCATCTAGTACGCTAGTTAGCAATTGTGCTCTAACGCTAGTTATCAACCTCCTTCAAACTGCACACAGATACATAGTATCCCTTTAATGCACACATACTTTTTTTGCTCTATAAAATGTTGAAAAGACTACCACACTGGCCAGTATAAACATTATAATAACAAATCCATCGCTGATCAGACTTGCAAAGACTAGGCTGCCTGTCATACACCCACCAATTTCACACTTCAGCACCATGGAAAGCATTATTTGGTGTTGTGTCGTCTTTTTGGTGGCGCCATTGCTAGGATTTTTTTTTATGCACATGAATGGGAATCTCAGAGCTGTGTCCATGGTAACCTCGCATTTAGACCCCGCATTTATTTGCTGAAATGTATGGCCATGCCTGTCTATTAAAAGGGACAGGCGGCTATTTGAGGCTGTGTTTAATTGAAGTTTTATGGTAGGTATGGTAATGTGGAAATAAAATGATCATAACACACATCTATAATCCCAGCAGTGACACACAACTGAATGAGGTTTGCTCTATGCTAATTGTCATTAAGTAGGTGTTTTCAGTATAAATCCGTCCCACCTAATTAAACCGGTCATTTTGCTGGTATATGATCTCCTATGAGCCTTTGTTCTCCTCTGGAACAGATTTCTCAGTCACATGAAAAGAGAGCAGCTTTTTTTATCAGAGTTAAAGACAAGCAATCAAAGGGATTTTTTATTTGTTTAGAAAAAATTAATTGAGCCAAACTCAAGTCCCCTGAATATCTTTAAGGACATAGGAAATACACAAATAGAAATGACAACCAAGGAATCAGTTTTGTGTGTCTTCAACCTCCGTTTGTAAAGTAGATAAAAGCTATATGTTAGGCGTGTGTGTTGAGGTTGTGTTGTTCATTTTTGGAAAAGTAGTGATGTACTGTGAAACTCAAAAACAGAAAAAACGTGTGACTTTGTTTACAAAATCAAAGGCATAGGACGTCTGCTTATTATTTTCACCAGAATACTATGTGACTTGATAACTCACCCTGTAGTCGCTGGCTGTGACGTAGAAGA
Source organism: Thymallus thymallus (assembly GCA_023634145.1). Classification (NCBI taxonomy): domain Eukaryota; kingdom Metazoa; phylum Chordata; class Actinopteri; order Salmoniformes; family Salmonidae; genus Thymallus; species Thymallus thymallus. Next base: position 22,570,237 of record CM042410.1, on the reverse strand, counting down.
TGGGCTGGAAGGCCAGCCAGATGATACAGGTGGTGTACATGGTGAACCCAATGAACTTGGCCTCGTTGAAGTTCTCGGGGCACTTCCTGGTCTTAAAGGCGTAGACAGTGCAGAGGATAATGAGGATGCAGTTGTAGGTGAGGGACATGAGCATACTGGAGTCCTTGCTGTTGCACTTGAGGGTGACTATATCCCTCCTCTCTGGGTTCACTTCCTTCCTGACCCCCGGGGCCTCCACCAGGAGCCAGACCACCACCACCACCAGCTGACAGGAGATCAGACCCCCGCAGATGGCCACCTGGGAGGCAGGGCTGATGAACCTTGGCCGCTGGGCTCCATCCTTCACCCCGCTGAAAATGCGTGCAATGCGGTTGGTCTTTGTGAGAAGCGCAGAGTAGCACACAGCGAAGGAGGTGCCCAGGCCTAGTCGACGTAGGGTACACACAGCCATGGAGGGCTTGGAGATATAGATGAAGGTCATACTGTAGCACATCAGAACACCCAGCAGGAGGATGTAGGACAGCTCCCGCCCGCTTGCCTTCACCACGGGGGTATCATTGTGCTTGAGGAAGAGGCCGATGATGAAGAGTGTACACATCATGCCCAGGCAGGAGATTGTAACAGGGCCTATAGCCCAGGCGTCCTCCCAGCGAATATACTCCTCGGGCAGGTTGTAGCAACCCGTCAGGTTGGCCAGGGGCCATTCGCTGAACTTGCAGTCGGTGCAGGTGAACTCATCCTTCAAGTACTGGTAGGGCTGGCAGGGGATGCAGATCCAGCAGCACACTTCTCCAGGCTGCATGCTCTTCACCTCGTTCTTCCTGCAGGGGTCGCTGCATTGGGAGGTTGGTGCAGCATGGCCTTCCCAGGGGATCTGGCTGGTATTAAGGGTCAGATTCTGGGCCCAGTAGCCCACCTTACGGTAGACATAGCGCCCGTCCTCTTTGTGGTAGTGAAAGATGTTGTAGCGGCCTAGGCTGTCTCCATAGGTATCGAACCTCACCATGTTCTCTGTGTCTGCTGGACGGAATGGAGCTGCAGTGTGAGAAAGAGAAGACCATGGTCATGTTATGATGGTTGAAAGTCAAATAAGCAAATGAATGTCTATCCTTAACAACACAATATATAATTAACCCTCTGAACTCTGACTCACTCAGATTCGCATTTTGAATTGATTGCTTAATTCTTTCCTAGCATCAAGTGTACAATGAATCCAGGTTCTTGGAGTCGACATGGTTTGATTGAATGAGCTTGTATCTGCTTTATCACTGTGTCTCCCCTCTGACATTCCATTCCTTTCACATGGGATTAAACAGTAACTGATGCATCAGAGACACAGGTGCAAACCCAGCACTTACATAATTGAAGCCAGAAGGTTGAGTCTGTTTTCTTTGACACAGGCTTATTGCACTTGAATGAGAACCTCAGAGAGAGATTTAAACGTGTTTTTTACTATTCAGGTGCCAACCACTATGGGTTTACAGCAGATTCATTCAACACCTTGGAATAGAAAGTTACTATACAATCACTTGGTACCATGTCAAAACGATTGAACATTTATCTTAACATCAATCCATTCATAATGTCTGACTATGGAATAATACATTCTTAATGTCAAACTATGGAATAACAATTTGCAAGCCATGGATAGAAATACCAATGCATTTATAGCTATAAAGTAGGCCGAGCAAATTGACAGAATTGCACCTGGACAGCTAAATAGCCCCATTATTCTCCATAAAGAACCATCTAGTCTCTTAAACTAGAGGAAATGGGGCTTTGTAATGGATGAAGGATCATTTGTGACCCTGCTGTACTGCATCTCCCCAAAGATCTCCATACACTTCAGGCCATCAGGCAATTCTAGTCTTGTAATCCAATCTGATGTCTTCTGACAGCTGGGGATCCATCTACAATCCATGGACGGTTGAGATGGATAGCTTGGCTAAAGCAACCCTCATGGACTTTGAACCACATTTTACCATCACCGCCTTAAGACTTGGAGACATACAACTACTCAGTCAAGGATTTAGTAGTTAGAGCATTTGGCTTGGTGTTGTTATCTGTGTTGCACAGATGTGTTGATGCTATAGGGTTTTACATAAATTATCTGTTACACTGACTATCTCTGGTCACCACCTGACTGAAAGTGCCATTGCCTGATGAGGGTGTTTATGTGATTCCTATCTGTAATATTCAGGCTGTAGTCCAAGTCACTCTCGACACACTCTAGGCAGATGAGATGCGTGACAAAATGAGCCTCAGCGTGTGAGGCTGGAAATTGATGTTTCGTCTTTGCAAATTGAATCATTACAAGCTACTATCTTCAGCAGCAATATAAAAACAACTAGAATTAGTCCTGGACTGTTCCCATGTACTGTAGGAAGGTAGGAATTGATACAATGGAACTAAATGTATGTAATCAAATTTGTCAGCAAGCAGGGCACTCGATTATGATTGCAGTATATCATGCAGTGTAGTTTTCATTGTCATCATTATGTGTCGAGAGTCTAATAAGAGACAAAAGGATAATGTAGATGAAAGAGACTTTAGTCATCAACCCCAAAAAACTGTTGGTCTATTTGTTCTCTGGTCTATTTATCCTTCTTAGGATATAGCCATTTCTGAGGATATAGAAAATCACATTTCTCTGTATACATGTAACAGGGTTTCTGCCACTGCAGAAATATGTATTCAATGTTTATGTATTCCAACTGGTTGGTTGAATTTACATATCAATAAGGTGTTATGACATTGGTCATGCTTGCAGTGAGGGGAAAATTGTGGCTGTCAATTCTTCACAGTCTGATAATTCTATCCAAGTGGTAGATCACGTTCTGAAATATTGTCTGAAATACATATGTCATGCAATAAAATGCAAATTAATTATTTAAAAATCATACAATGTGATTTTCTGGATTTTTGTTTTAGATTCCGTCTCTCACAGTTGAAGTGTACCTATGATAAAAATTACAGACCTCTACATGCTTTGTAAGTAGGAAAACCTGCAAAATCGGCAGTGTATCAAATACTTGTTCTCCCCACTGTATATATATGTTTACGGTACCTGTTAGATATTGGGGGCTTCCTGTGATGTGCTTTTGTATGATTGCTGTACAAGTGAGTTAGGTAGCATGCTCGAAATATAATGGTCACATTAACCCCTGCTAAATCTACAGCCATCAGACTTCTGTCCTGCACATCTAATGTGTTTTCTTTGTGTCTATTGTCAAAGAATAAACCACAGATCAACTGGGACCATTGGCTGGCATTCTTTTCTTTAAAAACACAACTCAAGACAGTTAACCATCACATCTGTTACATAAGGTCATGTATCCATGCTCATCAATCTTCTCAACTCACCGTCAAACTTGGTTTTCAGGATATACTCCCTGTAGAACCTCCTGCCATTGCCTGGCATCAGAGCGTCACAGATCTTGGTGGTGGAATTGGGGCACAGCGCCTGCCTCATGTTATGCAGGGCATGAGCCATGGCATAGACAGCGTTCACCACAAACATGATCTTGGACTCCTGCTCGAACAGGCCATCCCGCAGAGAGTGCTTCCCACAGCCCTGGTCATGGAGGCTACATTGGAAGCGATTCTCCCAGAACTCCCTGAACCAGGGGTTACGTGTGTTGTTGTAGGGATTCAGGCCCGTGAAGTACTCAGCAAACTGGGGAATGGGGTAGGAGGCCAACTCGATGGTGAAGGCCCCGTCCGCCACAGCCTCGCTGCCCCTCACCACAATCTCCTGCGCCCCCCAGCCATCGCTGGCCACCCAGGTGAAGGACGCATTCAATCGGTTGGCAGCCACCAGCAGCTCACGGGCATCCTCGCTGCGTGTGAAGAGGATGACCACCTTGGCGTTGGACTTCTGCCGCAACGAGTGGATTACCTGGTCGTAACTGTAGCGGTTCATCGAGCGGCTAACCTTGGCTGAGGTGGCGATGCAGATCTGGCGGGCACGGGCCTCCTGCTGGAAGGCGTCGATGCCCGTCTCGCCGTAGTCACCCTCCGATGCCACGGTTGACACATAGGTCCAGTTGAAGAAGCGCAGGATCTCTGCCATGGCCTTGGCCTGGTAGAAGTCAGGGGGCACCGTGCGGGCAAAGTAGTCATAGCGGCTCTTGTCGCTGAGCTTGGCGCTGGTGGAGGCGTAGCTGATCTGAGGGATCTGGAAGAGACGAAGGAGGTTGGCTACCTGGAGAGAAAGAGAGAAAGCTACTATGAGAGCATGATCGAGATTTGAACAATACTCTACTGGCTCTAATCGATCTGTATTGCGGAAGTTCAGCATTACAGCCCGCATTAGCGAAGACTGCGTTCAAGGTGACCTTTGCCATTTGGAAATAACCTTTACATTTCTATCAATCAATCTGTAACGTTTCAGCGATACAGATAGAATAGAGTCCTAAGTCTTTACAGTACTTAGATATTATACTCTAGTAAAAGTACTGGTAAAGTATAGTACTTATAACTGTTATACATGTAAAACAATTCACAGATATTGCTTGTGGGTCATTTCTTTATAACTCAAGTGGTGAAATGAGCCACATCAGATACAGAATACTGTAATCTCACTAAAGGGACAATCAGTCTCGTTCCAATCTGCAGCCTCTGATCTCCCTCTGAGGTCCCAGCAGTGTGTTTCAGGATTCTCCTTTCTGTCTGACAACATCCTTGGGTTGCCACAGGCTCCAGGAATGCCTATATAGCCTACTACCCAGATCTGTCATATCTGATCTGATCTACCACACTGTCTACCACACTGTCGACAAAGTCCACCAATAAAACCATGCAATATCTGATGATTGTATTGCAACTGATGATTGTGAAAAACATTTTAAGGTTAATTTCACACAAATTCTACATATTTTGCCATGGGGCGTAGAGAAAATGTTACAGTTTTAAAGTACGTTCGCTGCAATTATTCACAGTTTGCCATGGGGCGGAGAAAAAATTTGCAGTTTTACAGCAACATTTCTGCAATTCTACACATTTTGCCATAGGGTGGGGAGAAATGTTTGCAGTTTATTTTATTATATATGAGTGAGAGTGACTAACAGAATTAATATGGGCCTCCCAGTAGGGGTTAATGTGACCATTATTACTACAAGTTTAGATAGCAGGCTAGATTATTTTACCAATCTCCAGCCACCCTTGTCATAGATTGTTCTCTCAGCTACCGCACAGCAAGTAAAAATATATTTTTTTTTAACAGTTTATTTTAGTAAATACTTTCTTAACACTTATTGTTCTTAAAATTGCATTTTTGGTTAAGGGCTCGTAAGTAAGCATTTCACTGTAAGGTCTACACCTGTTGTATTCGGCGCATTTTGTTTTTAGTGATCAACATTTTATTTTTATTTCACAATATACACACACAAGGTAGGATCACGTTACAAATACTAGCTGACATGACAACATTAACATACAATATAACTATTTACATACTGTCAGGAGTAAATTATTTGAGTGCACAATATGACATTTACAGAAAGGAAGTAGAGTTTACAATAAAACATATTCTAGATTATTCTCAGAAAAGGAAATGTCCCCCCTACCCCACTCCCCTACCATGAGAGTCCAATGCTTGGTCATGAGTTGTTGATATCTGATAACTTTTTGCATAATACATCTCATGCCTCAACTGTATTTGCCCGAGCTTTATTTATCACCGCCCCTGATCGCTCTATACGAACAATATCTTGAAAATATGATAACCATGTTTGAGGCGAGAGGATTGTGGGGGTAATCCAAGCACTAAGGATAACCTTTTTTGTTGCTGTTAGCCCCGCATAAATGATACATTTCTGGACCAGTTGCAATACAAGTGAAGAGTCATCATTCAACAAAAATAAAGGTGGATCTTTGTTCACAGGGAAAGCTAGCATTTTTGTAAGGAAATCTGAAACATGTGACCAGAACTGGGACACCACAGGACATTCCCAAAACATGTGCATTAGTGTTCCAGCACTAACTGCAGGTAAAGGAACCATGAAAAGCCTGGAAGTGAATACATTTGTTTGAGGTCCTGGGTACACAAAAGGATTATTGTTTGTCAGCAGGTATGGTTATGCCATATAGGAGAAGAATCACAGGACTTCTTAGTGTTGCCTATATGTTTTCTCAGCGTAATACCATACTTGTAGTGAGTTGGTAAAAATGTAACCACATTTTTGTATTCTGTTTTTATCTTGATGCCTGAAAAAACTAGATCTGTAAGTCTATGCGGTGCAACAAGAGCTTCCTCCGAGCCTCTCCAAGAAGCTGCAATAGAATCATCGGGCCATACTCTCAAGGATTTTATTTGGAAAGACCAGTAATATAATTTGTAATCCGGAAGAGTCAATCCTCCTGTTCCCTTTAACCGTGTAAGAGTATCATATCGAATGTGTGGCTTTCTATCATTCCAAATCAACTTTGAGGTCCTTGACTTAAGTTCCTCAAAGTATTTTGGTGGAGGAGGTATAGGCAGCATAGAGAAAATAAAATGTAGTCGGCCGAGTATGTTCATTTTTACTATAGCAATCCTGCCTTGTAATGAGATTTTAAGAGAGGACCATCTCTGCAGATCAGAAGTGATCTCCTCTTTTAGTTTGACATAGTTCCTTCTGCAAACTTGAGAAAATTTGGTGGGTATGCATATGCCCAAATAACTGAAGTCTGCCTCATGCCGCTGCACTGGAGATGCAACAGGCAAAGTAAGCAATTCCGCAGGGCTATTAAGGGGCACCAGTATAGATTTTTCCCAGTTTATTTTATATCCAGAGAATTAAAATAGTAAATAATTTCTGAATCTGTGGAAGGGAAATTGAGATGTCTGAGAAATACAATAAGGTGTCATCAGCATAGAGTGAAACTTTATGCTGGGTACCTTTAATATTGATGGGTGAAATAAATGGGTCCAATCTAATCGCTTGAGCAAGGGGCTCCTTAGACAGTGCAAAGAGCATTGGTGATAGTGGACATCCTTGTTTTATGGAACATTGTAAACAGAAAGTCTTGGATAGAATGTTTCCCATTTGCACAACTGCTTGGGATGCAGAATACAACGTTTTTAACATGGAGATAAATCCTTTACCAAAACCAAAGGCCTCCAAAACACACCATAAATAGTTCCATTCTAGCCTATCAAAGGCCTTTTCTGCATCCAAACTAAAAAGTGCAGCAGGGACTGGGTTGTTTTCAGACTCATTTATGATATGGAATAGACGTCTAATATTGTCTGAGGCTAAACGACCCTTTATAAACCCAGTTTGATCATCGCTAATTAGATTTCCTACAAGTTCTAGTCTGATGGCAAGTACCTTTGCAAACAGCTTGAGCTCTGTAAGGCTTAAGGGCCTGTAACTTTTACAGTCTAGGGGAGATTTGCACTTTTTTAACAAAACTATAATCAGTGAGGTATTTTGGTCTCTATGGAATTCTCCATGTTTTAATGCATGATTGATAGAACCAAGAATTAGTGGCCCGACAATATCCCATATTTCAAGAAACGGCTCAGGAGGAAACCATCAAGTCCTGGTGACTTGCCTCTTTTCATAGATGTTAATGCACTCCTGAGTTCTTCAAGAGTAAGTGGGAAGTCAAGGAATTCAGATAGCTCTCTGTCGAGTTTGGGAAGGTCCAATGATGATAAGAAGTGTGTCATCTTACTATGAAACTGCTTAAACGTGTCATTAATTTCTGTCGGGTCATGTGATATCTTACCAGATGCTGTTTGAATTGTATTGATACAAGAAAAGGCCTCATTTTGCTTAAGCCTGGCAGACAAAAGTCTACTAGCTTTCTCCCCTTCAGAATAGTATGTTACTCTTGTGCAATGCATTATAAATTCTGCTTTAGCTCGTAGTAAAGTCTTATACTCGTGTTTTAATGCTGTTAAAATCTTCAGATTCTGCTCGTTTTCAACCAGGGCAATCTGTTTTTCCTGATCTACTACTTTTTTACTGCGAGTTGAGTTAAGATGTGAGGCAAACGAGGTACAATTTCCCCTCAAAAAACATTTTGACACCTCCCAAGGTGACTGAGGGGATGTGGCTGTATCTGTATTAAACAATAAAAATTCTTTCAACTTTACTGAAAGTTTTGTAAAAATGCCTTATTCTGCAGCAATGTTGTGTTAAAACGCCATCTTCTGGCACCTTTCTGTTTGGAGCTGTCAAGTAAGATACTATACAGGACAGCTCCATGGTCAGAAATGACTATGGGGAGCAGCTCGGTTGTCTAAATACACCTGTTTATATAGGGAGATACAAATATGTAGTTATATCCGTGAAAATGTATTATGTCTTGAAGAAAAGTATAATCTTTGACGGTCAAATTCCTTAGACGCCAGGCGTCTAAAATAGTAGGCTCTAGAGCAAATGAGAGGAGATCACCAGAAGCCTGATCATTTTGAGAGTGCGATGAAACATAAGGCCTATCTAGCTGAGAATTACATACCTGATTAAAATCTCCTCCCACAACAGGTTGGTATTCTGAAAGATAGTATTTTCAAGATAGAACTAAGGAAATTAGAATCAGGTATGTGTGGGGAATAGATTGAGGCGAAACACATCTTAGTATGATTTATAACCATAGTTACAAATACAAAATGTCCATCATCGTCATTTTTCAGAACCATCAACCTGAACGTGTAGTTTTCTATCAAAAAATATTAAAACACCTTTTGTTTTGTTAGTGGCTGAGGAGTGAGCAACACATTTATAGTATCTGTTTCGGAATCTATTGACATCAGAATGTTTAAGGTGAGTTTCTTGTATTAGGGCGACATCAACCTTTTTGCGTCTGATGTATTCTAAGCATTTGGTACTCTTGATAGCGGAATTCAAACCATGGGAATTTAACGACATTACGATGAGCTCAAGGTTCATTAAAAACCTTTGTCATATAGAATGTAAACAAAAAATGTAATTAAAAACTCTGAAGTCCTCTTGCTGTCATCTGTCGTTTGACGTGGTCGAAGGATTTCCTCTTCAGTGTGGTTTCGTTGCTGTGGTCTGGGTAAAATGCCAGATTGAATCTCCCATGTCTCGGTGGGTTCTCGAGAGCTCTGATTCCACTCGGTCCTCATATCTTAACAGACAGAAAATGAGGGTGCGGGGGCGGCTACGGTTATTATTGCCACTGCAGATTCGGTGTGCCCGATGAATTTCAATTTTCCTCCCTTGAAGCAACTGTATCCATTTTGGTAGATTCTCCTGAAGAAAACCTTTTGGGTCAGAACCCTCTGCCGTTTCTTCCAGGCCCACCAGACGTATGTTCACTCTCCTCTCTCTGTCTTCAAGCGACGTAATCTTATCCCGCAGTTGCTTCACTGCATCTCGGCAGGTGGCTATGTCGTCTGTAGCAGCCCTGGCGCTAACCTGCATCTCCTCACAGCGCTGCTCCAGGGACTTGTATGTGACAGATTGGCTGGCACCGTCGTTTGAACGTTTTAAGATGGACGTGTAGCAGGCTTCCAACATATCCTTGAGTGATTTAATTTCTCCCGAAAGCAGTTCCTCCAGGAATTCCTTAACCGCTTGTTTGACCATTGCCTGCATCAAGGTTTGTTGTTCATTCAGAACCTTCAATATGGCGGAGTTGGATGTATCCTCACTGGTCTTAGTTGTCTCTGTGTCTTTCTTTGTTTGGAAAGCTTTCAGGCTTCCCTGTGTTGAGTATCCTTGGTCATGTAGGTCCATGTTATTAAGCATTTTGAAGGTTTAAAGGCCAATTATCAGGAGTTTATTACGGATTTTGGACGTTTGAGACGGTACTCAGAACTACACATGCATCTCTGCCAAAAGGCCACCGGAAATCTCCACTGCCATTTCTCACATAATTTGTTTTGCCGACACAAAAAGATCCCACCATGTGGAACGATCAAATGATCCGTCAGCATTTATAAAATTATACTGAAACCTCCTGTTTCCATCACAGTTATCATGATGTTTTTTTTATAAGGGATGACTTTACTCATATAAAAACTGTGGATGGAAATGTGGTTAGTGACTGACTTAACAACGGAAGAACTGCTGATACACAACCAAATTTAGAAAATGCACCTTGTGTATTCTATTATTCTAACTCTCAACAGTAAGGTGTGACCCCGACAGAGTTCCTATTTTATTTTATTTTTTTCACCTTTTGGAACTGAAAAAGTTGCCCATCCCTGATTTAAATTATTTATAGATTCCATTTCACTGTAAAGAAATACACAGAGAAAGACAGACAGAGGGGGGTGAGAATACACCAAATAATCCTGAAACGTTTTATTTTTCCCTGGCTGTAATATGTTTTGTCAGTGACTAGTGACATGGTGCAGTAGAAGCTGCTCACTGACTTTAGCTTGAGGCATTTCTCTGGAAGCCTAGGGGGAGACTGGCCTGATCACTTCAAAGGATGCCAAACCACATTTATTCTCCTTTAATTCAGGGTCTCACAGCCCCACTCTCACAACACAACATCCTGAATTCCAATAAACCATTCCTTTAAAGGTCTAATGCAGCCGTTTTTATCTAAATATCAAATAATTTCTGGGTAACCATGAAGTACCTTACTGTGATTGTTTCCAATTAAAATGATAAAAAAGAAACAAAAATAGCTTATTAGCAAAGAGCCATTTCTCAAGCAATACTTTTTCTAGGACTGGTCTGAGTGGGGAGGAGAAAACTGAAAACTAGCTGTTGGTAGAGAGGTTTTGAACTCTCCTTACTAATCTAGTAACTAATTTAACGTCTGGTGATGTCACCAGGCAGGCCAAAAATCCATCCCACCAAAACAGGCTGAAATTTCAGGTGGTCTTTTCAAACAGCTCTTATGCTAAAAAGGCATCATTATTTTTACAATTTCACAGTATTGTAGCGATCTGGCCAGCATAGTAGCTGAAGAGTGCTAGGGATTGTGGGTAGCTCGCCACAGTATTATTCCAACCTCATAGAAATGTATATAAAACACAAAAAATCTCATTTTTGACTGCTCTGGGCCTTAAAGAAAATATTATACTGCACATAATTAATTACGCATACATTCAAGACCTTTTTTGACATTTTTTTTAACATACAGCTCTAGAATAAGAAAATAGATGCCTAGGTGTTCTGAAATGATGTGGGAATAGAATGTATGGCCATGTATAAAACAATATTTGACCAATACCTCTCTGAGATATCTAATTCATTCTGTCCATCATATTAATAAAATGTCAAATGATTTTGCTTGTAAAAAATGTTGTGTTACTGAAAATGAAGCCAAACATTGGGAGATGTCAGGAGAAATCTGATGTGATGTGCCTGGATGAGTCTTAATCATGGGAATCTTTGTTATTCTCCAAGATCAGAAGGTTGAATAACATATGAGCCAGAGGCAGTGATTGCCTAACTGAGTTATTTATTAGAATTAATTAGATAATATTAGAAATTACATTATGCGATATGTAAATCAGAAGCAGCTGGAATTGAACCCAGGAGTCAGGACTCAGGACCTCATCCAGATCCAAAATATTCATCTATTCTACTGCTTTAGGTTTGTTGTTTTCAAGGGTCTAGACCAGGGTTCCCTGTTCCGAAGCGTTCTAGACCAGCATTCCCACAAATAATAGAGACATACAGTGCAATCGGAAAGTATTCAGACCCCTTTTTCGCCATTTTGTTACATTACAGCCATATTCTAAAATTGATGAAACATTTTTTTCCCCTCATCAATCTACACACATAATGACAAAGCAAAAACAGTTTTTAATGCATCACTGATTTTAAATGGGATTTATGCAGCTCTGACATCATTGACAAGGAATGTAAATGCAGTCCAGGAAAAGCATTAAACGATCCCTAAGCACTCCGACTCACTTGACATATTTAACTTTTTCAAAAACACTATAATCATAAGAGTGCAGTGGCGACCCGTCATTCAGGGCAGGTGGGGCAGAGCCGGTGTGTGATAGTAGTGGTGGCGCTTGGCTTGCACGTGCAAATTCAGCACACACAACATTCTGAAAGAGAATTGTGTCATTTGTGTCAAGCACCATATTCACGGCTCAGTATAAAAACACAGCAACGTGAGTAAAAGTACAGGAATAGAGAGTGGTGCAGAACTCTTTATTACATTAATACTAGACATCTCTGGAGTGGTCATATACACTTGGTGGGTTCGGGGAAGAAAAAAAAGAAGGTCGCTGTGCAATTTCCCCAGTGCAATATTTTTTAAAGAAGAGTACTTTTTTAAAATGTACAGTGTATGATCTTAATGTATTTGATAATACTATGTGAAGTATTCCATTTGATCAATTCCATTGATTAATGGTGTACGAAAATAATTTTAAAACTGCATTTCTACAAGATGAGCAAAGAGGATCAACAGCAGCAGCCATTGTTTTTACAGGCTCATAAATATTCCTGTAGGAAGCAGCAGCCTTCACCTCGGCACTCTGTTGACAGTGTTACAATCAACAGACAATCTCCCCTGTGTGATTCATGGCCTATGTACACCTAATTGTCTGGATATTTTCTAGGCATGTACTGGTGCTGTTAAAGAATAAAGGACATCCAGGAGCTGGGGGAACAGAGAGAGGGAAGAGAGAGAAAAGGAGGGAGAGAGAGGAAGGGAAAGTGAGATCAGAGAGAGAAGAGGAGGGAGAGAGAGGAAGGGAAAGAGAGGCCAGAGAGAGAAGAGGAGGGAGAGAGAGGAAGGGAAAGAGAGGCCAGAGAGAGAAGAGGAGGGAGAGAGAGGAAGTGAAAGAGAGGCCAGAGAGAGAAGAGGAAGGGAAAGAGAGAAAGGGAAAGTGAGATCAGAGAGAGAAGAGGAGGGAGAGAGAGGAAGGGAAAGAGAGGCCAGAGAGAGAAGAGGAGGGAGAGAGAGGAAGGGAAAGAGAGGCCAGAGAGAGAAGAGGAGAGAGAGAGAGGAAGGGAAAGAGAGGCCAGAGAGAGAAGAGGAGGGAGAGAGAGGAAGGGAAAGAGAGGCCAGAGAGAGAAGAGGAGGGAGAGAGAGGAAGGGAAATAGAGGCCAGGGAGATAAGAGGAGGGAGAGAGAGAGAGAGACTGTCCTAGCTTAGGCTACAGCGGCACAACCTCATGGAGATGTCATGATTTTTTCAAACTGAAAAGCCCATCTGCTCTTCCCAGAAGGCCTGTCTCAGTGTGCCTCTGCAGCAATAACACAATTTTCCCACTGCAGCCATCCTGAGCCATGCTCACAATCACATATGCACAGCAGCACACTCACACACTCTCAAACACACATGTGCAAACACACACATTCACTCAGTGGCATACCACAGTTTCAAGGCCGTCTATGATTGGTTCAGATTTGGTTCAGATTTAGTCTGGACCAGACCAAAAACCAATGTTCGTGGACCAAAAAAATATGTCAAAAAGGCTTCAGTCCGTGCTTACTGAGGTGCCTACAGTTTAGCCTGAAATTGTATTTTATGAATGCCCATCTACGTGGTAAGCCTACAGTTTGTAAAACACACAATGTTTTAAACCAAAAAAATAGACGTCCACTCAGGACAGGAAAAAGAAAAGACATCCCATTCATGTGGTGGGCCCACCATTTGTAAAACAGGCCGTTGCATTGCCTTTATTAGTCCTGATTCCTTTGACAAATCAATTTGGCTACTTAAGCACAGAATATCAGCTACCCAAATTTATCAGGAGGTATCGCAATGTGTTTACACAGCAGGAAATTCAGAAGTATTTTCTTTTTCGCTATGATCAGCTTGTCAAAAATTGATGGATACAAACTTGAAAACACTGATCATGACAATGGGGTGAAACTCCTGGACAACAGTTGTGATTGTCCATTCCATATTAATCCATTTTACTTTCACCTGTCCTCTTTTCAGGATGACATTTGTTAACATGACAGCATTTTTTATTTGATTGGGTGCAGTTTAGGTTAGGCTATTTGATCGGATAAACCTGCATGAAAAGTGTCCTTCTCATTACATTGTCATACATTTTATCTCCAGGCTACTGAAAAAAACACATTCTCTTTCTGCCATATACTATATCTGCCACATAATTTATGTTAGATAATTTTTTGAACAGAACGTTGGTGGAGCGCTGCAGAGATGTGTCTCTCCAACAGCACCCTGGTGAAGCGTGCTGGGAATGGACAAGCAAAATATTATGCGTCTATGCCTTTGACAAAGTGGGCACTGCTTATCACAGGGTGGCATCAGCTCTCACCTAAAAATCCCATATGCCACTGGTTGAGGGAAACTGTCATTATTTTGGGGGGAAATTATGTGAGGTTTTACATGTTGTTGTTGGTGGTGCTCAGAAAATGCCACCCTCCTCAATATGACGCCATAGGCAGCCAGTGCATGCACTGCTACATGAACGCCCACAGACACACACTCAATACTGAGGAAGAGGAGGTTCAAAGACAGTCATATGTGTGTTGAACTCCCCAGGGTATGGCTAGCAGACTATAGCAGGAGATTCCATACTTAGAATCAACACCAGTTCACTTCTCAAGAGTTCAGTTGCTTGGCAACCGCCCTTAAAATGTTCCACCAAGTGGAAAGGTGACCTCGTTGGGCACTAGAGGAGAGAATCTCTCTCATCAGAGCTGCCCTCTCACCTTGCCGAGTGATACGGGGCTCCCATACTGCCAGGGACCACACAGTCATCACAGCAGACCACACACTGCTGCTAAGCTGTCATTTGGAAAAGGATGGAAGGAATTAATTTATAGGCATGCATGTGTCACAGGCTTTGGTTTTTTCGTTTGTATTTTGAGGTTGGACGTTAGCAAGTTAGAATGTGGGGCGCACCGATTGGTGTCACCTCGTTAGTCAGTATGTGTTACACCTGTGCTGGTTTGTCCATCTCGTAGTCAAAAGGTGTTTCACCTGTGCTGTCCCAGGTGATATTTAAGAGTGGCTGGCCCAGTGCTCCAGTTGTTTTGAGAGATGTGGAGGGTTAACACCTTTAGTTGGCGCTCCCTATTTTGATTTCTAGAAAAACAATCCTTTATAAGATCTTCCCTGTTTTCGCTTTGCTCCACTTTTTGGTTTGCTCCTGTCTTTTTAAGTTTGATGTGGGTTTTGTTTGTACATTTAGTGGGTGCTCATGGTGGGTGTCTTTCAGGTTCCAGTTATTGTTGCTAGTCAACTTTCAGTGTACACCCCCATGAGTGTCTTTCAGAACCCCTCTTAAAACCCAACATGTTTGAGCAACAATGTTTTGTTTTCTTGCTGGGGAACGTAACACATGCATATCTTAAATTGGGTTGGCAATTCATCTTGACAGGTTTGTCTTCTGAAGCCCTTGGAACTCTATCACTATCTCACTCAGCTCTCATCCATCTTCATCACACAACCCATTCCCATCCTTTCTGTCTCAGATGGAGTATTGTACAAAATGGTAATGACATCACGTGTCTCCGATCCAAGTGTTCAGGAGATCCTTCCATCTGGGATCGACTTCCTCTATTCCTTACCCCCATTTTCTCACTCCTTAAAATTGTCTGTCTAAGCTAACTGGGAGGGAGCAAAAATGTTGCCACACAGGATATAAAGGCATTAATTCACATATCAGATGGACAGTGCACACACTCATTCAGTGGTGCAGAGGAGATTATATGGATTGTGAGAGTTCTGCCGAGCCACTGAATAATCCAATCACATGTAAATTATTTATGATTTGGGGAAGTGTTCTTTACTTTTCCTCATGAATTATGCATTTCCACTGCATGGCTTTACTGATATGTTTCATAATTATTGTAATGTCTGGCATGAATTCGATCATGTGTGCACATCCATGTAATATACTCTGGGTGAGTCGTGTGTCTAGAACCAGATGAAAACCGCTGAGGACTGAAAATAGCCATTGTTTTTCCTCTTTAAGATAAGAATGAGATGTTTGAGATCTCTGTTAGAACCTCATTATTATTGTATAAATTAGGATAATTTTTCTGGTGTAGTAAATGTCAACCAATGTTTCCGTAAGAATGTGCGGGAGTGTGTGTGTGTGTGTGTGTGTGCATTTGTGTGTGCGTGCATTTGTGCGTGTGCATGTGTGTGTGCTTGCCTGCATGTGTGTAAGTATGTGCGTCTTCTCCTATCAGATGTTACGATCTCATTCACCTCTAAATGGCACCCTATCTCATTAATTAGAGAGTCTCAGGCTGTGTCTGGAGAATGTGTTAAAACATTCCTCTTTCTCTCTCTCAGAGAGCACAGAAGGAAGAGCCATTGAATTTAAAACCTTTCCAGAGTCTATATGGGTCCACACTTTTCAGTTAACACTTTGAGCTGATGCTGTTACACTTTCTCAGGTACATTCAGAGACTCCTGCGTTTTCTTGGCTGTGTGCTTAGGGTTGTTGTCCTGTTGGAAGGTGAACCTTCGCCCCAGTCTGGGGTCCTGAGCACTCTGGAGCAGGTTTTCATCAAGGATCTCCCTGTACTTTGCTCCGTTCATCTTTCCCTCAATCATGACTAGTCTCCCAGTCCCTGCCGCTGAAAAACATTCCACCACCATGCTTTACCATAGGGATGGTGCAGGTTTCCTCCAGACGTAGCGCTTGGCATTCGGGCCAAAGAGTTCCATCTTGGTTTCATCAAACCAGAGAATCTTGTTTCTCATGGTCTGAGAGTACTTTAGGTGCCTTTTTGCAAACTCCAAGAAGGCTGTCATTTACCTTTTACTGAGGAGTGGCTTCCGTCTGGCCACTCTACCATAAAGGCCTGATTGGTGGAGTGCTGCAGAGATGGTTGTCCTTCTGGAAGGTTCTCCCATCTCCACAGAGGAACTCTGGAACTTCTCCCCCGATTGCTCAGTTTGGCTGGGAGGCCAGCTCTAGGAAGAGTCTTGGTGCTTCCAAACTTCTTCCATTTAAGAATGATGGAGGCCACTGTGTTCTTGGGGACCTTCAATACTGCAGAAATGTTTTGGTAACCTTCCCCAGATCTGTGCCTCGACACAATCCTGTCTCAGCGCTCTATGGACAAATCCTTTCGACCTCATGGCTTGATTTTTGCTCTGACATGCACTGTCAACTGTGGGACCTTATATAGACAGGTGTGTGCCTTTCCAAATAATGTCCAATCAAGTTGTAGAAACATCTCAAGGATGATAAATGGAAACAGGATGCACCTGAGCTCAATGAATACTTACATTTTTGTTTTATATAAATTTGCAACCTGTTTTTGCTTTGTCATTATGGGGTATTGTGTGTAGATTGATTAGGGAAAAAACAATGAATTGTAGAGTTCCCATCCATGACTGTATTCGTTAGTGACAAAGACATGGTTGTTGAAATTATACATTTTCAGTCCTGTGGCCTTAACCAAGTAAGTTCCTAAGCAAATATGATATAATTACAATGAAATTATTTAAGGCAATACATCACATACAGTATATCATAAGGCCTTACATTGATGGCCTGGTTTTGCCCTTATACAGTGATCCAAAACTCCTGGTTTACAGGCCACAGCTGTAAACTGGGTAATTCTTATTGGAATCCAGCCAGAGTGGGGATATCCAGCAATTGGATTGTTTATTCTCCTGCAACATGCATTCAGAATTACTGCCAGGGTTTGGAAGATTGATAAAGAAACTACCTAAACCATTTAAACTGGAACAACCATTTCAGTAATGGGTGCAATAAGTCAACTAACAGATTGGATTAGTTTAGGAAAATGTATGTTATTTATCTTTGTGCAGCATAAGATTCATTAATCAATCAATGTACATGCAAAAAATCAACCTGCAATAGAGCAGGCTGGGAAATATGATAATGATGGGTGTGGTTTTCACTGTACACAGAGTAAAAATGTCAAAATCTCGCTCAACTCTGGTCATTAACACCAACACTGGGGTTATTTTACACCACTGAGTGTTAATTTAACTATTTACAGAGAGTCCTGAATCAACACTGGAGATGTTACAAGAAAAATGATCAACACTAGGTAACACTGGCCAATTTGCTGTGTAGCAGTGTCAGTGAGTCATGTTTAACAGGGCTGTTGTCGAGGGTAACGCTGCTGGAGCCTCTGCAATGCTTTAATTAAGGACTAGCCCCAAGGCTAAATGTTCCTCGCTGTAATTGTAGAATATACTGCATCACAAATTAACACACAGCACCCGCATGGCTGATGAAGAAAAATAGCGCTAAAGCTCTCTCAACTACTCATTGATACCCACTGAAATGTTAGTGTCTGTGACAACAGCACAGCAGCATACCACCCTGCATCCCACTGCTGGCTTGCCTCTGAAGCTATCCAGGGTCCTGGATGGGAGACAAGATGCTGTTGGAAGTGGTGTTCGGGGGCCAGTAGGAGGCACTCTTACCTCTTGTCCCCCCCAACACACACACAAATAGAATATCCCAATGCACCAGGGTAGTGATTGGGGGCATTGCCCTGTGTAGGGTGCCGTCTTTTGGATGGGACGTTAACCAGTTGTCCAGACTCTCTGTTTTCACTGAAGATCCCAAGGCACTTATCATAAGAGTAGTGGTGTTAACCCTGGTGTCCTGGCTAAATTCCAAATCTGGCCCTCATACCATAATGGCCATCTATCATCCCCAGCTTCCAATTGGCTCATTCATCCCCTGTAACTACTTCCTAGGTCATTGCTGTAAATGAGCATGTGATCCCAGGCAATTTACCTGGTAAAACAAGGTGTAAATGCCTTTGTAGCGATGAACTATAGGGATCCTTTTGAAGAGAGCAACATGTGGGCATATCACTAAGATATGTTGTGCAGGAATCCTTTCTGTAATTAGATAAAGTCTGGTATTTGATGTCAGTTTCACACATTTCCTCAACAGGCCAAAGGTGATACATTAAGACTAAATTGGTTAAATGTTTGTGAAGCGCAAGCATTCCATTAAATCATACCATTCACTAATTTCAATACCTACAGATGGCTGCAAAGCGCACATAGGTCTGTCTAAGATGGCAGTATTAGGCTGTCAACTGGCTTGTGAATAATGCCATGTGTTCACTCAGTGTGTGCCACTCACAGTTTCATCAGAGTGTATCTACTGTATCTAGCCTTGAATCCCTTTATCCTCTCTCCTCTCTGAGCATAGGCCTCTCTGTGAGTATGAGGCTGGCTCAGATCCCCCAACAGCCCTTCTGCACCCAAGAGATGGGTAAGCCTGTGTGGAGCCTTCGATGGCGTCACAGACCCTCGCCTCCACACTACCTCCCAATCTGTGCCTGTGGAACGCCATGACGCCCGCTGGCCAGGCCCCAGGCTAGATCCACCCACAGATCACATCTGACTCTGGGACACAACAACAACCCCACCGGCAGGCTGCAGCAGCACCAACCTGCTCACTGTGACCAGTCCAGACTCCCAGAGTGGTGGCGGCCATGTTCTGCTGCATCTTCATGGTGATGGGGAGGTGTACCAGGGGATTGTGAGGTTTCCTGTGGCCTGACTGGCTGGCTGGCCACAGGAAGAGCAGGGTAGACAAACATGAGGAGAGGAGAGGAGAGGAGAGGAGAGGAGAGGAGAGGAGAGGAGAGGAGAGGAGAGGAGAGGAGAGGAGAGGAGAGGAGGGGGCTGATGAGCCAAAGGCTTCAGAGCAGTAGAACCTGCAGCTAGTGTGAAAGACGCCCACACACACTCATTACTCACTCCACCTGCATATCTCTGAATAACATAATCTCTGGCTCACTCTGACAGCCTGTTAGGAGCACAGGAAATCATTGTTTATGGGGCCATCAATCAGTTTCTATGAATCAGATACTCTGCAGTCTGCACAACAATGTGAGCCTTTGTAGGAATTACATCAGCTGTAATCGTGATGACAGTACAGTGTGTTTGCGAAGCGCTGTTCCACAAACCCAAAGTGCTTAAAGCATGAATGATAAAGGAAGTGCAATACAAGAAGAGATTAGTCT
Source organism: Thymallus thymallus (assembly GCA_023634145.1). Taxonomy (NCBI): domain Eukaryota; kingdom Metazoa; phylum Chordata; class Actinopteri; order Salmoniformes; family Salmonidae; genus Thymallus; species Thymallus thymallus. Next base: position 22,550,383 of record CM042410.1, on the reverse strand, counting down.
TAATAATTGAGGGCTAGTTTGCTCAGCGCACAAATGGAAGGCTGAACAAAACGCCCTATAAAGCACAGTCAGTGGTGTCGGCATGAAGGTGATGACAGACTTACACTCTCTGGAACCCTGTGGAGCGGTCCGGGCCAAGTTCAATCAGCCCTACTAGACTAGGTCTAGTTCATCACAGACACCCACTGGCCCACCAGCTCACCACTACAACATAGAGAGCAGTGGAGGCTCCTCAAAGGAGGAAGGGGAGGACCATCCTCCTCAGCGAATTTCATAAAATTAAAATGGTAAAACATTTCATCCTTTATCCTTTTTAGATAAAACTATACTAAATATAATCACGTCACCCCAAAAAAAATTCAAACACACTATTTTGCAAAGGTCTACAGTAGCCTCAACAGCACCATGGTGTAGCTGGAGGACAGCTAACTTCCGTTGACTTCAATACAAAACCTAGGAGGCTCATGGTTCTCACCCCTTTCCATAGACTTACACAGTCATCATGACAACTTCTGAAGGACGTCCTCCAATCAAAGGATCAGATAATTAATCTAGTACTGAAAGCATAAGCTACATCTAGCTAGCACTGCATTTCATAAAATGTGGTGAGTAGTTGACCCAAAGAGAGAGAAAGAGTAGTTGAACAGTTTTGAACAAATGCATTTCTTCTAAGATGAAGGAGAAGCAGGAAAGAAATAGAGAGAGAGAGAGAGAGAGATTTCGTCATTTTTTTTTCACTTTCCGTTTCACTTACTTAGCTAGCAAATGCAGCTAGCTAGTTTAGCCTACTGAAACACCCTGCTCAAACAGAGGGATGCTATGTTAGGTAGCTGGCTATGCTTACTGACTGTACACTGTAACGTTACTGCATGATTGTAGTGGGTTTACAAACGTGTTAGTTCTATTAGCTATGCAGAATATGACGTTACTTGGCTAATACGGTGACAGCGATGTAGGCTGTGTGTAGTGGTTTGGCTTGGAAAGTTTTTTTTGCCTAGTCACATACAGCTGAGCAGAGACGCGAGAAGGAATACAATGTGGCTGCTATGTGAACTGTGTTTACGCGTCATCAAGGCAAAAGGTAGCTATGTGTTATTTCATAGTTTTGATGTCTTCACTATTATCCTACAATGTAGAAAATAGTAAAGACACAGCAAAACCCTGGAATGAGTAGGTGTGTCCAAACTTTGACTGGTACTGTATATATATATATATATTTACTGTATATACAGTGCATTTGGAAAGGCTTTAGACCCCTTGACTTTTTCCACATTTTGTTACGTCACAGACTTATTCTAAAATGTATATAAAACAATAAATCCTCATCAATCTACACAATACCCCATAATGACATAGGAAAAACAGGTTTTTAAATGAATCTAGGATGTAGCCCTGAATGATCAAACATCTCTGGAGAGACCTGAAAATAGCTGTGTACCGACGCTCCCCATCCAACCTGACAGAGCTTGAGAGGATCTGCAGTGAAGAATGGGAGAAACACACAAGATACAGGTGTGCCAAGCTTATAGCGTCATACCCAAGAAGACTCGAGGCCGAAATCGCTGCCAAAGGTGCTTCAATAAAGTACTGAGTAAAGGGTCTGAATACCTATGTAAATGTGATATTTATTTTTTTCATTCAGGAAAAATAATGTGCTTTGTCATGATGGGGAATTGTGTGTAGATTGATGAGAGAAAAAATATATTTAATCAATTTTAAAATAAGACTGTAACTTAACTAAGTGTGTGGGGGGGGGTCTGAATAATTTTAGTAGGCCTTTCATCACATCCTTTTGAGGAGCTTGACTTGCTTGGCCTCACCAATCAGTCGCTACTGCTGCTACTGTTACTGCTGCTGAGAGTAATCATGCTGCCACTAGTCATCCTATCAGCCCATCCTCCTCAACCCAACATCTGCAGCTTGTCTGCATCTGACAGGTCCACTCCTGGAGTGTGAATTACCAGGGAAGAGAGGAGCTCCTCTAAATGAAATCAGCCAAGCATATGGGCAAACAGGTAAACAGATCTGCCTTATGGAACCTCATTCTCATTAAAGCTCCTGTGTTAACATCTCACTAAACATGAAGCACCGTAATTGCTTGCCGGGTACTTTAGTTTAATCAGAGACAGTTATATGATCATCAGTCATTGTGTCCCTGCTCTATTCTATGGAGAGAAACCACGGCTATCTGGACAGTTACATAGATTTACGGAACAGTTGCTGCATCAGTATTTACCTAGCATGAGTTGGGATTGTTCAAAACCCGAGACTGGGAGATACATTTAGAAACTAGGAGTAATTCAGTGTTTGGTTAGAAGAAGAAAAAATATCTCCTTATATCACTTTCAGAAAGTATATTTAGCAAGAATGTAGAAAACTTTCAGTACTTATAATCAGCAACCATACACTGAGTATACCGAACATTAGGAACATTGAGTCTCCCCCCCCCTCAATGAATTTACTCCAATGCTTTCCACAGCTGTGTCAAGTTGGCTGGATGTCCTTTGGGTGGTGGACCATTCTTGATACACACGGGAAACTGTTGAGTGTGAAAAATCCAGCACCGTTGCAGTTCTTGACACCAAACCACCTACTACCACACCCTGTTCAAAGACATCAATATTTTGTCTTGCACATTCACCCTCTGAAAGGCACACATAAACAATCTATGTCTCAGTTGTCTCAAGGCTTCAAAAATATTCTTTAATCTGTCTCCTCCCCTTCAATCTACACTGATTGAAGTGGATTTAACAAATGACATCAATAAGGGATCATAGCTTTCACCTGGATTCACCTGGTCAGAGCAGATGTTTTTAATGTTTTGTATATTCAGTGTAGGTATGAGTCTATAGAATGGAGCAGCATAAACAAAGGTCATTAACGTGTATGTAGGGTGGGCCCAGCCCCCAGCCCCCAAAGTGGCTATTTACACTCTATGTGAAAGGTTTCTTTGTCTTCTCAGGAATTCAGCCTTCTCTGTGTTGCTCCCCATTCTGTCACACCTCTGTGATAACATCCTGTAGCTCTGATATCCGATTGGAGATTAACTTTACAGTAATACTATTGGTCAACAGATGTTATAAAGGGGACTCAGATTCATTGTCTCTTTCTCTTTGTTCCTGACCTGCGCTGGTGAGATACACTCTCTCTTTTTCTCTCACCAACCCAGGGACTCTTGGGGCATGACCTTTCGGGCTGTGACTTCTCTCTCTCCCTCTCTGATCATGCCTAAAATAATGTATTCTAATGCTAGTATTTTAACTTAAGCTTAATGCATTGTATAATGTTATCAATCATTTTTGGAAAGACAAATCTCAGACCTTTCTTGACCTTTCTATTACCTCAACTCAACTATAGTCTCTTGCATATTGCTAAGTTATCTTTATGGAGTCAGATATTAAGTTTAATAGACTTTATCATATTCATTGCACAGTCTTATTGTAGGTTGTGTGTAAGGTACTGTATATACAGTAATAATACATGCATGATAAATATTACCCCACTACAGTACATGATGATCCCAACATGATATATCTTACGGATCATTTGGGCTAAACTGGAGTTTATTCCATTAGATTCTCCGATATATAACGAACACACGCGTGATGGAGAATATGCAAGCAACTGATCTGTTTGAGTTATGGCAATCAAATTGTATTAATGATTTGATCAAAAAAGGCAAGAAAAGTCTCACATTTGATTCGACTAGGAATTACATTTTTCAGTACTGCCAATATATTGGCAATCAAAAGAAAACATCTAAGAGGATGTTGATTCTAGAGCTTGCTGTATTTTTACTTGGCAAAAACTAATTGCGAACATGCTTGATACCACTAGGGGTGAACATACGTGATACCAATGTGAAACCACTGTGGGCCTCAAGTAGCTTAGCGGTTAGAATGTTAAACTAGTAACCGAAAGGTCGCTGGTTTGAATACCCGTTCTGACAAGGTGAAAAATCTGCCAATGTGCCCTTAAGCAAAGCACTTAACTCTAATTTGCTCCAGGGGCACAGTACTACTATGGCTGACCCTGTAAAACAGCCCATTTATCTGGTGTACGTGACAATAAAAGGGACATCAGAGTGCAAAATAGAGCAGAAAACAAGCGTGATCTGACTAGGTCATTTCTACATGACGCGCAGTGAGGTTTGTTAGAAGAGAGCACAAATAAATTCCAAAACAGTTTATTTGCACAGTCCGTCCCACCTATGGGTGGGGTGTGTGCATCCACGCCACTCTCTAGTGTGTGAGCGGGCCAAGCTACCGAAACAGCCCCTATTGCAGCTATTATGACAGGTACAAACAGCCCACAAAGCATTGTTGTGATTTCTGTAAAAGGGAAAGGAAAGAGGATATCTAGTCAGTTGCACAACTGAATGCATTCAACTGGAAGAATGGCATACGGTTAGGCGCTGTTGGAATCTTGGCAGAGGAAATCCTCCTGCACATTTCAGGCAGCCTGTCGGCCCACAGAGTTGGACCAACTATACAGTTAGGTTCTGTAACTCTTGTCACAGAAGCAGTCATACTAGATGTTGAGATTTAGGGAGGGGGTAACCATCCCGTTTCTACTTGCAGCATAGGGTAGATTGGGAGCTTTCTCCTAAAACTTAGGATATTGATTATTTGACGATGTTGTGTTAACTAATTCTTCCTTTACAACTCAATGGTTTATATATCAATTTGTGACATCTATATAGGTTATTTTTGTGAATGTCCCTGCAAACAATAATGAGTCAATACAATTGGCCTAGACTAGTTGAGTATCTGGAGCATCAGCATTTGTGAGTTCGATTACAGGCTCAAATAATTTTTTTCTGAAACTCGTTCTTCTCTTGTTCTGAGAAATGAAGGCTATTCCATGCGAGAAATTGCCAAGAAACTGAAGATCTCGTACAATGCTGTGTACTACTCCCTTCACAGAACAGCGCAAACTGGCTCAAACTAGAATAGAAAGAGGAGTGGGAGGCCCCGGTGCACAACTGAGCAAGAGGACAAGTACATTAGAGTGTCTAGTTTGAGAAACAGATGCCTCACAAGTCCTCAACTGGCAGCTTCATTAAATAGTACCCGCAAAACACCAGTCTCAACATCAACAGTGAAGAGGCGACACCGGGATGCTGGCCTTCTAGGCAGAGTTGCAAAGAAAAAAACATTTCTCAGACTGGCCAATTAAAATAAAAGATTAAGATGGGCAAAAGAACACAGACACTGGACAGAGGAAGATTGGAAAAAAGTGTTACGGACAGAAAAACCTAAGTTTGAGGTGTTCGGATCACAAAGAAGAACATTCGTGAGACGCAGACCAAATGAAAAGATGCTGGAGGAGTGCTTGACACCATCTGTCAAGTATGGTGGAGGCAATGTGATGGTCTGGGGGTGCATTGGTGGTGGTAAAGTGGGAGATTTGTACAGGGTAAAAGGGATCTTGAAGAAGGAAGGCTATCACTCCATTTTGCAACGCCATGCCATACCCTGTGGACGGCGCTTAACTGGAGACAATTTCCTCCTACAACAGGACAATGACCCAAAGCACAGCACCAAACTATGCAAGAACTATTTAGGGAAGAAGCAGTCAGCTGGTATTCTGTCTATAATGGAGTGGCCAGCAGAGTCATCGGATCTCAACCCTATTGAGCTGTTGTGGGAGCAGCTTGACAGTGTGGTACGTAAGAAGTGCCCATCAAGTCAATCCAACTTGTGGGAGGTGCTTCAGGAAGCATGGGGTGAAATCTCTTCAGATTACCTAAAAAAATTGACAACTGGAGTGCCAAAGGTCTGTAAGGCTGTAATTGCTGCAAATGGAGGATTATTTGACAAAAGCAAAGTTTGTAGGACACACTTCAATCAGTATAAATAAAATCATTATTTATGTCAACGTCTTGACTATATTTCCTATTCATTTTGCAACTCATTTCATGGAAAACAAGCACATTTCTAAGTGACCCCAAACTTTTGAACGGTAGTGTATATATGATAAATATTACCCCACTACATGCAGAGTCAGTGCTGTACCTGTATGGAGACGTCGCTGTAGGAGCCTCCTATCACCCCAGAGATGGCCAGAGGGACGTCGTCATGGATGGCGTAGGAGCCATCAGGGCAGGTGTACTCACTGTCGTCCACTTTGGTGAGGGAGGCACGGACAAACTCCAGGCTCTGTTCCAGGGCGTAGGTGTCCTTAGAGCAGGTGTCCAGGATGTGGGCTCCCAGCCGTATCCCCGGCAGCAGGCGCTCGTCCTTGTTGATCTCATCCAGGGCTAACAACATGGCCTCCAGTCTCTGAATCCCTCTCTGAGCATTGATCTTCCCACAGTCCTCAGGCCCCTCACCCTTCTGGTGCACAGGGAACAGCCCACCTATGATCAGGTCCCCGTCCACTGTGATCTCTCTCTTGCTGTCCGTGTTGAAACCTGACATGGAGAGACCCAGTGGGGCCTGGGCCAGGAGGTACACACACACACACAGCAAGCAGAGGTGGGAGAGGTGTAGGGGTCGGGGCAGAGGGCGCAGCCCCAACCAAGGGGACCTACCCGGTGACATGGCCCTGGGCCCTAGGTGAGTCAGGTCACTGCTGTCTGGTACTTCTCTTCCTCTGGTTTCCTCTGTCTCTGGAGCTGGGGAGGGTACAGTACGCTAGCAAGGCACAGAGAAGCGTGACACGATGGCACCAGATCTCAAAGCGCCAGATTTTTTGTCCTGTCTGAGGCCATCTCCTGCATCAATGGCATTGTCTTTAAGGTTCTGAAGATTACAGCCTGCGGGTCAAACAGAGGAGGAGCCAGTCAATGCTGCAACAAAATGAGACTGTTGTCTTACAGACACACACACTTTCCACAATTATACATCATCTTTACGACAGTAAAATTTGTGTTGTATTATTTCATTGAAATTTGTGATAATATCTGATGTGGAAATAGGGATATTCACTAGATAAAGACACATTGAAATCAAAGTGATATTGACTATTTCTAATAGTTACACATATACAACACTACATAGACTAGTGCAGGGGTACTCAAATTGGAGAAGGTCTAGGGAGCAAAGTTCCGAATGGATATTGTCTTTTATCGGCTTAGTAACAAACCCGCACCTCGCAACTCATGTTACCCCAAACTGTTCACACCTGTGTTGTTGAGGGAAATAACATTTAGCAGTTTTAAAGCAAATTTCCTGCAATTCCACACATTTTGTCATGGGGCGAGAGAAAATGTTGCTGATTTCCTGCAATTCTACACATTTTGCCATGTCTTATGTATGTTCATATGATAGCTTGCTCATGTGACTCAACAAAATCAATGCCCCCTTGGAGTCAAGACATCAGGGCACGTCATCTGGCCATGATAACTACAAGATTAAGATAGCTGGTAAGCCTAATTTACCTAACTAACATGGGCTTGTTGACCAACTTGACATTTCTGACAGGTTATACTGTTTTTTTTATTGCTTTGGTAATATTTTCACAAGTACAGTACCAGTCAAAAGTTTGGACACACCTACTCAATCAAGGGTTTTTCTTATTTTTTTTACTATTTCCTACATTTTAGAATGATAGTGAAGACATCAAAACTATGAAAAAACACATGAAATCATGTAGTAACCAAAAAATGATTAAACAAATCCAAATATATATATTTAAACACATTTTCAATTGACTAAGCACAACGCACAAAATCACACAGTAACTTTTTCACCAAACCTAATCAGTGTTTCATCTAGAAATACCTTTCATATAAAGTAATTGCCTTTCCCAATGCAATGCTCACAATCATTTTCATATGATTCTCTTCTCATTTGTTTAAATACATTTGACCATCACTTAAACTGTACTTAATGGCTATTCACTTAACCGTATGGTACACCTATAGATTTTAAATTGGTTTGTCTACTATATATGGATTTTGAGAACTACAGAAATAAAATGTGTGTTTGTAAAGCATAAACATCTAAATAACATGTACTGTATGATACATGATAACCATACGTAATAACTACTCGATATTGCTAATTGATTTCACATAGTGGTAACCACAATTGGTCACCATATAAAAGGGTGTGTGTGAACATTTGCAATTTCTTTCAACATGGAGCAGGATAGACAGTAAGGGAGAGGATGAAATCAAAGAGCTTGTAGACAAGGGGCCTGTCAGAGAGGTGGGCATTGGCCCGTCAATGAGGTCAAAGAGGTAGGCATGGGCCCGTCAAAGAGGTCAAAGAGGTGGAAATCAAAGAGAGGGAGGCAGACGGCAGGGAACTGTTGTGTCTAATGAAGTCCGGGCCATCGTCGTTGACCATGTGGTAAACAGAGGCATTACCATGGCAGAGGCTGACAGATTAGTTCACCCCAATCTGAAAAGATAAACTGTCAATTTGATCATGAGAACATTTTGCAGGATATGCACTATGCTTTACCATTACATTTACAGTAAATTATATATTTTAATGCATGTAAATTCACAAAATATGTTGCAGTATTCTTACAGTATGATCTAGTGACAGTATACTAAGCTCTACCTAGAAGACCGACCAGCAGGAGTGGGCAGTGGTGGAAATGGTGAAGGCCAGGAATGACATACAGCTGTCTGGAATAAAGCAGGCTATTGAGGAGAACGATGACACCTTTGCCAATGTGGCATCCATCAGCCTACCAACAATTGCCAGCCTTTTGAAGAGGTACCAGATATCTATGAAATAAATTGCCTTCGAAAAGTATTCAGACCCCTTGACTTTTTCCCCGTTTTGTTAGCCTTATTCTAAAATGTATTAACAATTTTTTTCCCCTCATCAATCTACACACAATATCCCATAAAGAAAAAGCAAAAACTGTTTTTTATAAATGTTTTGTGATTTATAAAATACAAAAACTGAAATATTACATGTACATAAGTATTCAGACCCTTTACTCAATACCTTGTTGAAGCACCTTTTGCTGCGATTACAGCCTCAAGTCTTCTTGGGTATGATGCTACAAGCTTCTCACACCTGTATTTGGGGAGTTTCTCCCATTCTTCTCTGCAGATCCTCTCAAGCTCTATCAGGTTGGATGGGGAGCGTAGCTGCATAGCTATTTTATGTTAGAAGTCCGGGCTCTGGCTGGGCCACTCAAGGACATTCAGAGACTTGTCCCGAAGCCACTCCTGTGTTGTGTTCGCTGTGTGTTTAGGTCCTGAGCACTCTGGATCAGGTTTTCATCAAGGATCTCTCTGTACTTTACTCTGTTCAACTTTGCCTCGATCCTGACTAGTCTCCCAGTCCCTGCCGCTGAAAAACATCCCCACAGCATGATGCTGCCACCACCATGCTTCACCGTAGGGATGTTGCCAGGTTTCCACCAGACTTGACACTTGGCATTCAGGGTTTCATCTTGGTTTCATCAGACCAGAGAATCTTGTTTCTCATGGTCTGATAGTCCTTTAGGTGCCTTTTTGCAAACTCCAAGCGGGCTGTCTGGATTCCGTCTGGCCACTCTACCATAAAGGCCTGATTGGTGGAGTGCTGCAGAGATGGTTGTCCTTCTGGAAGTTTCTCCCATCTCCACAGAGGAACTCTGGAGCTCTGTCAGAGTGACAATCAGGTTCTTGGTCACCTCCCTGAAGAACGCCCTTCTCCCCCAATTGCTCAGTTTGGACAGGCGGATAGCTCTAGAAAGAGTCTTGGTGGTTTCAAACTTCTTTCATTTAAGAATACCACTGTGTTCTTGGGGACCTTCAATGCTGCAGAAATGTTTTGGTACCCTTCCCCAGATCTCTGCTCCTTCTGGCCACGGATGAGGCATTCGACGACATCAATGCAGACCAATGTAAAGCTTGGATTCGCCATGCCAAAAGGTTTTCCCTAAGGTGTATGAACAATAAGGACATTCCAAAGTGATGTGAATTTTGCTCAAGACAGACTTGATGCAAATTGTGTGTGCTAAACGTTATGTTTTATTTCAATTCATTTAATTTCATTTTTGCATGAATGATTGTAGAGGATGCCTTCATTGATCACACATTGGATAGATATTATGGAAATGATAGATTTTCTGTCACTTTTGTGGGGTAATGTAAGTGTATTGCATAATGTGAAAACTGTGTAATCTACTGTAATTTACAATACTGTAGCACATTACTTTCAGTACTTCTAAGGGTGATTTGAAATACGTATGTTGCATTGCTATTGGATTAACTGGTAGTGAAAATGACTACATTTAAAAGATATCAAAATGTTGTATTTGGTCAGTAAACCTATGTTGTCATTACATTTCACAATAAACTTACATTTTGAATCAATGGTTGTGTGGTGAGAGATGTTTACAATCCAAATGAATGCACAATGACAGGTTTTGAATGAAAGACTGGCTGAGTTACAAGTGTGACAAGTGTTGTACTACGATTTGTGAAAACGTACCACATACTTGTGAAAATAGTACCAAAGTGATAAAAAAAAGGTAAACAGCTCTCTAAGGGCTGTCAGTGAACATTTCCAAATTGCATCTTGTGACTTATACTATTATAAATCAACAGAAGCAAGTTAAAAGCCTGACATATTTCTGCATTATCATTATTGATTTTTTTAGTCCAGATTGACCCCGTTCTGGATCCGGACTGCGGTCTGCCTGTTGAGTATGGCTGGGCTAGTGTATAGAGTCACTAGTTATATTCTCTTGTGTGATGTTACAATATTCATAAGGTCCTTTTCCCATTCCACATATGTAATATTTAACAAAATTTTCCCAAAAATTACTAGGGGTCTGTCAAGTCATATTTCAGGATAATGTGACATAATCATATGTTACATAGCCAGGATGTGATTGCACTTTTACTGTAGCTGTGTAGCTGAACATAGATGAACAGCAAAATAGGAAACACCACCAAACATACTGATGTCACAGAAATCCTTGGTCCCTCATGGTGAATCGCTTCCTTTGGAATAACGTGTGTTCGTCTTCCTCCTTGCCTGAGGGGTCATGTGACTGTTCTGGTATGAAACTCTCTCAGTCCCTCCCTTTCTACTCTTCCTCTCTCTCTTTCCTTCTCTCCATCTAGTTTCCTGTCTGGCCTCATGTCTCTCACTGCAGGGAGATACGTCTACACACACACACACACACACACACACACACACACACACACACACACACACACACACACACACACACACACACACACACACACACACACACACACACACACACAGGCACAAACACATACACACAGATGCACACACACAAACTGTATGAAATGGTATCCATTGGAGAACACTGTAAAAAAGATTCAGCAAACACACAAACAAATATACTATCCTACTCACACTCACAAAGAGCTGTTGAAATCTCCCTGCAGCAGTAGCTGAAGACTCGTTTTTTTACTCCATACGCTTATTCATACTTCCTTATTCATACTTATATGATGATCATGATCTACGTTTACATTGGGAAACTACTGTAGTGGTGGATGTACAACACCACAATGACATTGTGTTTACTCATTCACAGCTTTGTTTCGGTTTATTACATTTTTCTCCAACTGAAACCAATGAAAACCAGGACTGCATACAAATAAACTTAACCAAGCGTTGCACACATGACCCATGTGGATCCAGTAGATGGATGGACAGGTTCAGTACACAACATTGCTTTCTGTATCAGACAATAGGCTGGCCCTCTGTGAAGTCTCGTAGATCGATGAATTGCACTATTTTTGTTTATAAAGCCATCTTGCATAAACTTCTGCCGTGCCTTACTTCATTGTTAACCTATGAGCTACCAGACCCGGTCTCTGGGATGGTTAACTCTGGAGATCCCTTCCATCTCCACTGAGTTAGGTAAATCTGCTTTTAGTTTTTCTGCACCATACATGTGGAATAATCTCCAAGGCTCTATAAAATTGGAATAGTTGGTGCCTCTAGGGCAATTCAGACCTTTTTACTGAGGAATGTTTTTGTTATAGATAGATAGATAGATAGATAGATAGATAGATAGATAGATAGATAGATAGATAGATAGATAGATAGATAGATAGATAGATAGATAGATAGATAGATAGATAGATAGATAGATAGATAGATAGATAGATAGATAGATAGATAGATAGATAGATAGATAGATAGATAGATAGGTACTTTATTGATCCCCCGGGGGGGAAATTTCATTATCAAGCAGCTACAACAAAAACACAGGGCAGGTGCAAAATGCCACAACGAAAGTACACAAAAGACAGATACACGGTACATGATACATAGAGCGGCAGTATGAAAAAGTATAGAAATACAGGATATCTGGAGTGCAAAAAAAAAAGCTATAAAAGGACATTGCGTAGTATGAGTGGTTGGCTGAATATGTACACTATACATTAGTGGATGTTGGATGGTTAACTATACTATACAGGTCGATGGCAGAGAAATACTTCAGTAGCTAATGCGTATGATATGAGCGAGGGTAATAATAGTTTACTTAATAGACAGAATGGGTAAATGAACAGGTAAGTGAAAAATTTTGCATGGTTAAATTAGCTGTACAGTTAGGTATACAGTTATATTTACAGATAAGTGAATACTTGCATGTTTACACAAACTGTACAGGTAAATGACAGGAAGAGATACTTTAATAGCTAAATGTGTGTATGATATCATTGGGGTAATAATAGTAATTCCCTTAAAATACAGTCCTTAGTGCGCAGGGTTTAATTACAGACAACTGCACTTATTGCACATTTGATATACTAAAAGCAATGAGAAAAGGTGCAACTGGCAGGATACTAATATGCATTCCTGAGTGAATGCCTAGGTCCAATAATTACTTACAATATTGCATGTGATATAATATATATGATTGCTTTTCGTGTATTGATGTGAATATTTATGTATAGTGTATATTGAGGTATATTGATGTGTATTGATGTGAATAATGATGTATAGTGTATATTAATCTATATTGATGTGTATTGATGTGTACACAGGGCTCATCTGTAAAAGAGACCTTGGTCTCTGTCAGCATGACTCCCTGTCAAAATAACGTTTAAATAAAAATGGATGGGTCTAGGTGCAGCAACAGCAGGTCTGTGGTTCCTAGTATCATGTCACTCTTCTCCTCTGTCCTCCCCAGGGCTTAATTAGGGAGGGAGCAGTTTATCAGAGCAGGATATTAAGCCAATATCATCTGCCTTAGCCACTGCCGCTAGCTGCCTCTGCCAGAGAGATTATGAAAATTAGTCATAAAAAAGGCAGTCAGGCTTTGTACTGATTTGTTGTGGATTTCTCAATTTTCTCTTGAAGAGTATGTGAAATCTTCAACAAAACAGTTTTTCCCGTTCTTTGTTTTGAGGGTCTGGGAGAAAGATATTGGATTGAAGAACTCTTTCATGTTTTCCTTCACTATGGCCATCGGCCATCTCATGATGTATATGGCTCTGTAAGGCACATGACATTTACTACCTAAATTAAGTACCATTCTCTGAAATGAAAAAGTCTAAAAGTGCAGTGTTTCAATCATTGCTGTAGATCTTCCCTGCTCGCCTGTGTGTGTGTGTGTGTGTTTGTGTGTGTGCCCGTGCATGGGTGTGTGTGTCTGTGCATGCATTCCTATGGTTGGTGTGTTTGTGTGCATGCGTGTGTATGTCCACTCAGAGATATAGGTGCTCATCTCATCAACACACATTCTCCCACTCATTAGGGCCCCTCTCTCTACCCTTTGTTTCCATGGAAACTTGTCAAAGGACATGAAGGGTGGGGAGGAGACGGGAGATGGGCGAGGAGATCTTACCATGGAGCAAGGTCTTGTGGGAGCACTGGGAAGGAAACCTGCTGTAAACTGGCCCCATCTTCTCACTGTAACCTTTCACTGCAAAAGGGTTCTGAAGTTTGTAATTTCCACTTTCCACTAATTTCAGACTTGATTTTCCCTTACGAAAGATGTATCAACCACTACAAAAATTTACATTAATTATAATCCACATAATGATTCACATTTTCTGTTGCTGCAGGATTATTTTCCTGCTGTAACAAATTGGATCAAATTAAGATCCTACATCTGTATGGCTCTATTCCACACGTAATTGCCATTTGCCAGGTATTCTACTTTGTATATAATTCACAGATAATTCACAGATAAATCACCTTTATATATTCAATTCACCAATACACCCTAACCCTCAATGTTATTTCTGCACTGCAGATACTTTAGAGGCAATGCCTGTGTGTTTTTGTGGATGTATGAAGCTAGAAGTGACACATTGCATTGAATCTTACTGCACCTCTCTGCTGCAGCATTTTGTGGTCTGACAGGTCTTTTTTCTCCAACACCAAATGAGAGTGGGGATGTCACGCCTTTCCCTTAGCCCCAGAGAGTCAGGTAAACACAGTAAAAGAGAGAGAGAGAGAGAGAAAAAAAAAAGAGAGAGAGAGAGCAGTTGCCAAATATGTATATACAAAAATATCTGTACACAAATTCTCATAATAAATGTCAACTTCTGGTGTGCGAAATGGGAATGACACTTAGCCAGCATGTTAAAACCCTTAAAGTACACACCCATAAGAGAGGAGGAGGGCAAAAGGGTTCTTAAACTGTCTCTCTTTTCTTTTCTCATCCGACTCATCTCCCAGGAGAGGCCGCTATCTCCCAAGCAGGAGTCTATGTTCATCAGCTTCAGCATCAGGTTCCTCTCTGTCTCTCATCCTTCTTTATCTTTCTGACACTCCTGTTCTTTCACATATCCCCTGCTTGGAAGAGGAATTCTAAAGCAAACCTCATTTGATACTGTACAGACCTGGTATTTCCCACTTAAACTGGTACTTAATTCCCCTTTCTTCCCAAAGTTCCCTCTCTTCAAAAAGCCGTACAGAACAGCATGATACAGTGCATATTTGAGGAGGACATTTGAACAATACTGTTAAATGAATGTTTTATACTATATATTCTAAGCCAAAATATTAAACTACTCATAAGTCTGTAGTATTTGCTTGGGAATTAATCGCCTTAGTAAAACACCAGGAGGAGATACAGTATGCAGCATTATATTAGAGAAGTATTGTTTTTTACAAGGTGGAGGTATGTAAGGGGCCTCAAGACAATCAGATTATTTGACCTGTGGTTTACCTAATGTGCGGTCGTGCATTTTACCAGACAAACTAGCCATAAGGAAGAACAACACACTCACTTTACATAATCTGGTCTAATATACAGCACAACAAACCATGTATACAATAGCCTGTAGCACAGCAAAGGACAATGCACATAACGGTATGTATTCTTTACGGTCAACAGGCAATGATTTCCTCACCCTAAATTGGGTTAACTGTTAACTTCAAAGATCACACAGACTCATTTCATCCTCTATTCTACCATGCAGCCATCTCCCCTCTCTTCCTTATCTTTTCTGCTTTCCGCTTCACCAGATGGACTTTTTAATTCAAGTTTGTGGAGCCTGCCAGTCTCAAGTGTGTGGAGCCTGCCAGTCTCAAGTGTGTGGAGCCTGCCAGTCTCAAGTTTGTGGAGCCTGCCAGCCTCAAGTTTGTGGAGCCTGCCAGCCTCAAGTGTGTGGAGCCTGCCAGCCTCAAGTGTGTGGAGCCTGCCAACCAGGCGGTGTAAAGGAATAGAAAGGGTGGGGGCTGAGGAAAGCTGGGAAGGATGGAAGGGTTGAGGAGAAGGAAGAGAAGGAGGAGAAGGAGGGGAAGGAAGGAAGGAGGAGAAGGAAGGGAAGGAGGAGAAGGAAGGAAGGAGGAGAAGGAGGAGAAGGAAGGAAGGAGGAGAAGGAGGAGAAGGAAGGAAGGAGGAGAAGGAGGAGAAGGAAGGAAGGAGGAGAAGGAGGAGAAGGAAGAGAAGGAAAGAAGGAAGGAGGAGAAGGAGGAGAAGGAAGGAAGGAAGGAGGAGAAGGAGGAGAAGGAAGGAAGGAGGAGAAGGAGGAGAAGGAAGGAAGGAGGAGAAGGAGGAGAAGGAAGGAAGGAGGGCAGAGAAATGGAAAGAGGAGGGTGAGCCTCACAAGGTGGAAGGTAGATAGGCTGGGAAATTGAGTCACAACCTGCAATCAGAGTACAACCTGTGGCAACCCTCTTTATGACAAAATCTGTGAGAGGTTTCATTCTTTCACAAAAAATATTATTTTCCCATTCCAAAGCATACTAGATATGACTGATGGATTTAGCCTATATGTAGAAAAATATCCCCCAGTTATAACAGAAGAAACATGCTTTATGTCTCTAAATTCTCATTACACACACTCTCAAGACATGCTTTGCCAAGTCTAGTCTGGTAGTAATTCATCTGGGTACAATGAGTGAAGAAATAACAAATTCCATCCCCCTAATCTGTCCATGGTAGTGCAGGGACAGCAGTGGCAGCCTGACAAATATCTCTCTCAGTTGAGGCCCTAACAAATCCCTGCCTAACTAATCTCTCTCTCTCTCTCTCTCTCTCTCTCTCTCTCTCTCTCTCTCTCTCTCTCTCTCTCTCTCTCTCTCTCTCAGTTAGTGATAGTCTAAAGGAGATAGATATCTGCTTTAGATTGAAGGCCACTTCCTCTCTCTTTGGCAGACTGTGGACTTGTAGACGTTTAACTTGCCACAAAAAGGGCAGTGCTGAAAAGTTGTATAACAAACAAATGTTTTCCCAGGAGAGTTTTTATTCATTTTTCTCATTAAGTAACACTTCAACTGCAGAGTAAAAACCAGTTGAATCCAACTCCATGAATCCATGCCTGGGAGATTGACTGTATCAATGATAACCGCTGACATTGCTGAGGCAAAAAGGCAAACCAATCTCGGAAAATTTAGAGCGCTGACCTTTCCAAATTAGGTCGCTGTTACCAAACCAATTAGGGGAAAGGTGTTAATTGAAGTTTAAACGATAGCAACCCAGGCAAACTGAGGCTGGCGCTGTATCGTAACTAGTGGGGACAGACAGCAATTAGAGAGATGTCAATCAAATCAGACCCTCACTCACTCTCTCACCACCACAGTTTATTTCCTCCTCATTGATCTCAAAATTCAAAAGGCAATCGCACATCTGAGCTACTTTGTTGCAGTTGAATGAGATGAGAAAAAATTATATTGCTGGTATCACTGTTCTTTATTAAGCTTTACGTATCGGCCTCAAGGCCTTCGTCAGAGCTTTTGTTATTGTTTTTAATTTGCACTCTCATGTAGACATTGCTCCATCCACATCCGTTCAATGCATGTATGAGGAAAACAAGCGTATGTTACCAAATATAACAATGTGCATTTCTAATTCTAATAAAGTACATACAATGTATTAAACAAGACTGTGAAACCACAATGAGGACATCGACCTATCAAGTAAGTGTGTGTCTCCACTCAGCTCCCCCCTTACAGTAACTCCACCCCTGGCACGCTCTCTGCACCTGTGTGAGGGAGGGAATCCCCTAGGACAGTTCCATAGCTCCGCCCCTTCCCATGGGCCTGATTCCACCTCACTGTGTACTTCCTCATTTAAGATTCCTTGACTGTTATTTGTGCGTGAGCGAGCTCATTACAGGTAGAGATGTGATTGTCCCAGACAGGGTGATGGATGCATGTTGTTTCTGTTTCAGGGGCTGCATAAAGTTTTCTGTGGGTCTTTCCATTATTCATCAAACACACCATTAGTGACAAGAGAGAAACAAGAGTGTGGGCTTCCCTGATCCTGAACTAAGACCTGAGACATGTCTCAACATATAACACTCAAACACACATCTCTCATATGTGCACACACACACACACACACACACACACACACACACACACACACACACACACACACCACACACACACACACACACACACACACACACACACACACACACACACACACACACACATATGCACACACACACACACACACACATCTGTACAAACACAAACACACGCATGCCCAATACAAATTATGTCTGTGCAGCAGAGAACACTTACAGATTCTCACAATATAAACCAAATGACTTTCAGTGGGACAGATGCATGGCTGAACACATAAACACACATTGTCCCTGGTCCTACATAGCTACCTCAAGGGTCTTGACTGTCCCCCCAGGCCTATCTATTAGTCTTATCGAGGGACACACACCATCTGCTGTATACTGCCCTAGCCACATTATTATGGAAGAGCAAAAATGCCTGGAAGCATAACTCACACTGGAAACAATGTCGCCGGAGATGTTCAGGTACTTACAGTATTTCATCAGCCAGTAATTGTTTTAATCAACTAAAGATTTAGTTTAGTAGGAGTTCAGAGTGTGTGTATGTGTACGTGTGTGTGTGAATTTAAAATAAATCAGAAAGAGGCCATAAGGAGGTGTAAGTAATTAAGCTGTCCTGTTTGATAGGACCACAGCCATTCATCATCCTGCAGTTTAATCACAGATGACGGCTAGTTTATGAAACCCAAATCACTGATAAGAGATCTGGGTGACACTGAGATATCTATCAGGCATTTGGGTTTAATTAGTTACTATGGTTTCCCTATCTATATCAGCTCATGCTCTTATTTAGGATGAAACAGGGCAGATCTACCTGCAGAGGAACCCTTGTACATTCATAATATTCATATATTCCATTAATGATTTTCCATACACTACATCCATGTATTATGCTCAATGTATCTGGTGAATGGTGGTGACATAGACCTACTTCAAGGTTCTGTGGCTTCAGAAAAACGGTCCTTTTCATTATAGTACTTGTATGTCCTTTGTGAGAGATTTACCTCATCCACATACTTACAGTATTTCAATACAGTCACTGACATCTGACCTGCAGTCTATGGGGCTTGTCTTGTCTTCTGTGCTTTAGTCTAAAATCACCTTTGAAACAGACAGGCACACCTTATTGACATTCTCCTGAAAGTACACATATTTTATACATTCTTTCAAAAAACATTCAGTCTGGGCTTTGTGACTATGTGTTGAGGTGGAGGAGTCAGGAGGAGTCAGAGGAGAACAGGCTTGTTCAGGCTCCTGGGAGCCAGTGGTCCATGGTCTACAGGTGAGCTCCTTCTCCACACACTAATGAGTAGCAATCTAGGTGCCTCCGTGGCCTGGAGGCCCGGCGCTGGGGACGCTTGTGTTATTGGCAGATAACAAGGATTTTAACACGCAGGGTGCTCAGCAATAACACTGCTCCTCCACGCTCTGAGACACTCTGATACGCAGAGCTACATCGACTCCCATCCCCCGACACACCCAGGGGGATTGGCAGGGTTTCATCCCATGCCATCGTGCGACGCTGTGAAGCGCTCCCCGGGGGCCACTACCCACTCTGCACCGCGCTGATACAGGTGAGGTGGAATCCATTAAGACTAAAGAGATGGTGGCTCGTCTCATTCTCCTCCTCCACCTCCTGTTCCTGATTATGCTCAGAGATCCAGATGAAAAGAGAAGAGCATGTTCCTCTTAAGCCTCTCTGCTACCAGGGTCTGAGTGCTGCCATGGGCACACCACTGCTTTACAAGACATGCTCCAAGAAAGACACCAACATGCAATGCCATTGTCATAAGGCTTCTCCCTCTTTTACTTGTTCCCACATCCCTGAAAAGTCCAGTAGCTACAGGCATTACAAGTATACTATACTGTGTTGAATATGACCTGGGAATCTATGATGTGGAGTGAATAGGTTCACTTGTGAGCCAAGGGTTTGTCCACCTCTTGGACTTATTATGTTATGCACTAAAGCCCTGTTCATACCTGATGCTAACATGCATCCTGTGTCTGGATTGTGTCCACATTCTGATAGTGCCAGCAGACATGTGTAGACCACGTTTACCACACGATTAACCACGTCTCTGAACATGCACAACTCACCACTGGGGTCAGAAGCCATGTAGATGTGTAAACTAAAGGCAGATGTTTGGATGTTGTAGGCGACTCATTAAAGGAAACATCCTCATTTGACCAACTGTGTGATGATCAAAACTGCAACTTGATTTTGAAAGTCTCAACATATGACAATAGCGTACAGGTTGAATAATGGAAATACAATCAAATATATGATGGATGAAGAGACCCTTCTGAAGAACACTTATTGATTAGTGTCTACTACATTTGCTTAAAGATATAAAAAGGTAAAGATGAGCATGATCTCATTGGTTTACTATGACAACCAAATAACCCTATTCTATAGTCATTGCATTTACTATTTTCTTTTCTCCAACTTGTCAATCAAATTCTGTAACAACAATTCTACACACTATGAGAGGTGTGTCAATAGAATGGGAATATCTATTCTATATCTAAAACAAAGCTTTGTTGCATTATTGCATTGCTATAGTCTTACTAATAAAGCACGGTCGTAATCGTGCATACAAAGTGCATGCTGCTGTTGCTGGGAACAAATGTAGGCTACACAAAAACCATAAGCTCTTACCTGTCCAATGAATCTCAATTCTGAACGATTCCAAGTCCGACAGGTTACACAAATTACGTGAGGCACTTCATATCCTTGGTGATACTTTCAATAAATATCGTGTTATTCTGACGAATAAACAATTCGTGGATACTGATGGTGGAGGGAGGAAGGAAGGAAAAGGACGGAGCGTGAATGAAGTTTTCCCGCCTTGCAGCTGCGGCGCGCATGAGTAACTGTCCTTGGTGCTGAACAAGACTCCGAGGAGCGCGCGGATTCCTTGAGATTTTATCCCGTGGTTAAAAAGTCTACCCACCGTTTTACCCACCTCTGGTACTAATTTAACATTATACTCACTTGAGTCACTTCAGATTACTAACCTCGCGTCAACACCTCATAACTCAACTGTATAACAGATCTCATGTGATAACAAGTGAGACAGCGAGACGTTATCAATGAGCCTGGTAGAAAGGATGAGTCGAGGAATTGAAAATATCTGATCCCGGATGCATGAGATTTAAGGAGTCAACTCATTATTCCATGCATAGTTTTACAAATGTATTTTTAAAACTGTCACACAAGTCCATCATGTGAACTGAACTGTCATTTTGACTGCCAGACCAGAAGGCAACAGACCGAACGCCTGTGGATAATAGCGACTCCGAATAGGTGTGTCTGTGGGCTATCAAGCCTGCACTTTGTGAACGACCACCCTGGCAATCAATACAGATGCTATTGATTAATTTCGATCGGCGCAATGGTTCGTAGCTTTTCTAAAAAGTGTAAAATTAGGCCTAAGTGTTATCATGTATAGCCAAATAATAGCATATTAATAATGCATAGTGATATTGGGCTAGTATTAGTACAATAAGAATAATTAGAAGATAGATTATGTTATCCTAATAGCTTTTTGCATTCTGTTTTCGAGAGCCTTTGATTAGGTTGCGCTGAGCATGTCAATGTGGAGAAGCTCACGGAATCGTCTTGATTTTGTTTAACCGAACAAGCAAAACTCATAACAGCAGCTGTTCGGAGACAGTTTAGGTGCATCACCGCGATGTCAATGGATTTCTATTTACAGTCCACGCACAAGTTCTGACACCGGAGCGCAGGCGAGGGAGAGCGCGATGTGGCTCCCAGGTGGTGACCCTGGGCGCACGGGATATGGACTCTCGAGATCACCACATTATGTGTTGTGACCTCTAACCCTCTTCTGCCAAAACCACTGTATGCGACGTCATCCATCTTCATACGTCCAATGGAATAATATTAATTATAATGGACAGCATAGGAAAGGCCATATCTCCATGACCTCAAAGCATTCAAATGTAGGCTTCCCCGTGTTGGTTTCACTATTAATTAAATCAGTTGTCAACGCAGTGTAGGCCCTATGTAGCTACTCTCCTAACTTGCCTTTGGATAACTGGTGGGGTGCCAGATTAAACAATTGCGATTATATATTGCAGACATGCTGTATATCTGTCCTTCATGACAGTATCTATCAATTCCTCTTCAAATAGAAAATACAGATCTGTATGAGGTATAGGCTACACTTTCATTCAACTCATCACACATGTCCCTATAAACCACCATGAGGTTGCCCAGAGACCAGGAGATGAATACCTACATGAGTTTAAAATGTAAATATCCCACACTCTAACACCACGAAGATGACATGATAATAATAATAAACCCTACCTTAGCCAGGGCATTTAGCCTGCCTTTCTGAAATATTTAACCTCTGAAATTCAACAAAATATTCTATATGAGTCTCAGATGTTTGATGATTACATGCATGCTTAGAGCCCCAATCCATGTGGAAGAAAATCCACATCGATGCACCAAGTGATTGGAGCAGGACTAGACACTGGATGGTTTAACATGTGGCCCATAAAGGATGGAAAGCAAAGTGATCCAAACAAAGCCCAGTAATATAAAAGCGATGAGTGTGATATCGAGAAGTCACGGTATGGTTTCTTAGTGATTACATTTTCTTGGGATGGAATTTAATCATTGATTTCATAATTGCACACTGCACTTTAAGAAATGCTGTGCATGTCCTGGATGGAGGGATTTGACAGTTTGGAGACCCCCCCCCCCATCCCCACACATACAGCCTGACCCTACACACCCGACTTAGACACAGGCAGTAGTGCTGACAACATTGGCTATACAGAATAGCATTTCTCAACCATTTCTGTACCAGTTACTGGCGAGACATGGTCCTCTTCCTCATTTGTAATAACCAGCTCATGTTTAAAACATATACAATATGTAAAAACCCAACTGGAGATACAACTGACCACTATAACTGTGGCTCTACTCTAGCCATTTCGTTTGACTCCTGGTTGTGATGTCTGTCCGTCTCAGCATCGTCTCTGCTGTACTCTGTGCTTCTTGTTCTCAGTCTCTCTAACATTTTCCCCTGGTGTCAATAGTGCCACTAACCTTTACAGTATAAAGTAATTCATAGCGCTTTATTAAGAAGTATAATAAATAGACTACTGAGGTATTCAAGAAATAAGTAGTTTAATCTAACATGTCCCAGCAGGAATGCATGATTAAATATATTTTAATGTGCAGTCAGCAACCTCATCCAGTGATTGTTATGAATTTTGGTTTGACAATTAGACTATAGACTCCAGAATTTCCAGATTACATTTTTTGTTCAATAGAGGTGAATTACATACATCTTTATATGCACTAACTAATCTAATAGGCACATTCATTTGGGGTTCAACACCTGAGGAAGTGGAAACTTAAAATACATTAACTAGATCGCTAACTCTAAATATAATATCCACTGCTAGTAGCCATGTATTCATTCAACAGTAAATGTAATGTTCTAAAAAAACTTAGCAGTTGTAGGCGACCCATATGCATTGCTCCATATTTCAAAGCCATATCACATATCTTGGTTGTAAAGTAGTTGCTATTGAGATCAATATTGAGAGTTGAGAAATACAAATTATTCCTACAGAAAGCTGAAACCCTCCTCTGTTCCACCGGGACAAGGGGACGAAGTTTCCAAAACTGTCTCTTTTCCGCAATTGCATATAGAAATGTTATATGCTCAGAACACATTTTTCTGTTGAGCGCATGGGGGAGAGGAGTGTAGCTCGCTCATCACAGCAGCAGGCACAGGCACAGTGCAGACACTTTCATGCAGGAATCCTGAAGAAATGGCACTTTACTGTTTGACCAAATCATGGTTTTAGCTGCCTAAAAAATGTTTTGAGTGAGGTAACAATGTATAATGTGCTCTTTCTATGTTTATAGGCACACTTTCCGGTTATTTACAATCCATAATCGCAGGTCTTTTCGCTGGGTTTAAAGATAAACATTAACAGCTAATTAAAGTAGACAATTTAATTGTTAAGTTACTCTACTTATCATAAAGGCAAAAGGGCCAAGAATTCCCCCATAGTCACCTTTGGTCTGGTTAATTCCTGATGTGCTGACATGTAGCTCTTTGCCACTTCTTCCCTCAGACATAGAATGACCTGAGAAGCACTGACCATGTGGAGCTGTGAATGTAGTCTTCCCAATATGGCTATGAACAGAGGCACTGGGATATTAGGTAAAGCAATGAACACTTTCAGACCATGATTGTACATACAAGTACTGCTCTTCACACACACATTGTGCATATTGATTTCCTCCTCTGTCCTAAACATCTATTCCTTCAAGAGTCTGCTGAGACACATTGTTCCTTCACAAAGAGGTTGCATGGCAGCGCAAGTTAAATCACATATATTATACCATTAGAGATGCTTTTATTAAGTCTTTTGAAATCTATTCACCAGGCCGATCTCTGAGCCTTCTATAAAAAATAGAGGAAATGGGAGTATAAATACAGGCCTCCAAGAAAGTACAGAAAAGTGTGAATGGTCATGAAAGCTGGTTGCATGAAAGAAAGTGTTGTTAAGTTAATATGTGCTTTGGGTCCATCTGTAATTTCCTCATATAATAACCCTCCCTACTTATGGGAGGCAAGGTCTTCTTCAGAAAAGAGCGAGTGAGAGACTTTAAATCAATAAAAAGGCCAGAGAGGATGAGTTTTCAACAATGTAGCATGAGCAGTAAGGATAGAGGAATATACTTTCACTGTATGAATACTACAGGGGCATACCACATAATATGCATACATTAGCAATACAGTATTGATTTTCTGTATAGATACACGGAAAAAAGACAATTGCACATTATCTTTGCAAAGAATTGCAATTAAAACACATTTATTCCAGACAGAAAAGCACACCCATGGCATTGTACATTATCTCCATCACTCAAAGCACAAGACGAGAGACCCAACAGAATAACATGTGACAACAACAAATGGAATGAGCCCAATGTCTATTTTATAGGCTTATCATGCTATACAGGAAGTTGTTATAACTAAAATAAGGGAAGAATTCAGAACATCCCTGATTCAAGTAAAAAAGTAAAGATTATATTGGTACACATGACAGACCAGAGTAGTCAAACAAGTTTCTAGACTGGAAACACCTAGACCAAGGTAATAGAACATATCATCTGAAAGGTGAAGATTTCAAATATGTTCTATTGATTGGCTATATGCTTAAACTGTTATATATGTATACCAGATTAATAAAAATACTGTTTTAGACTGTTTCCATCTCATCTAAACTTTTAGACTGTTTCCATCTCAGAGTTGAATTGTAAATCCTAGGCCTTGATGACTTTGAGTCTGATCTGACTTTCACCTAAAGCCCCTACTCTTACAGTTCTATGGATTAGTCTACGACACTCCGCCTTGCTTTTCACAGGTGTCAAACCTGTTTCAAATTGAGGGCAAAAGCAAAATTACCTTGTTAGGTCAAAATGAATAAGGTAGATATTGCTTTAGATAACCTCTTGTACAGTACTTGCTCTGGATTTTTCTGGTCACTACGTTATGTGAAAAGGCATCACAACAGTATTCTGAAAATATTGTCAATTGTCATGACATGTAGGTAGATACAATTACAAATCCTTCACAACTAAATGCATAAGATAACTTCATATAATGGTTGTTCATCTTAATCCAGTGGTCACCAACCTTTTCTGAGTCAAGCAAGATCACTTTCGCAGTCATAAAGCAAGCAGAGATCTACCGCTCAGATTTATTTTTAAACATTACTTAAAAAATGTAACCTAATAAAAACAGTTCTGTAGGAATGAGGTTTGTGCAGTAGGCCTAATACATTATTGCAGTATACTGGCTATTTGCCTGGCCTGTCAATATTGTTCTTCTCAGATCATATTATATTTCAAAACTCGAGCTTTGATAATAAAATAGATCAGTTGGTGTAGCACTTGTGAGGCACAGCTGAGCGTATATTGAAATAATACGCTTTTTTATTTTACTGGACTGATGGTACCTGCATCTGATGGACATGGTGCTTTCAAGACAACTGAGAACTCGGGGGAAATTATGACGTCAGGGATCTTCAGTTGGATGACTGTTCAAAACGATATTTTGCATTGAGAGTGGAAGTAAGGAGAAGCGTGTTTAATGTTTTGTAATAGCGTTGAATAAAAACAGTGTTGACAGTGCTGAATACAAACTTAGACATGAACTCACTCATAAAAACAACAGCTCTTTGCTGTATTATTTGACAGTCTCTCTATGGTCATTGTTTTAAAAGTTATGAAATCTCATGTAGGCTAGTATCAAACTTTGCTGTGGCCAGGGACCTGGAATCTGTATGAACAGTGATTTGAGCTATCCGATTGGCCAGTGGAGTAGCACTCGATTTAGACACAGATCTCACGGAGTTAAGTCTTTTCAGACAAATGAAATGGTTAAAAATGGGAACACTTTGCCTCCCCAGTGCGGCGCAGGACTTCTGAATCAAGTGCACCTACCAGCGCAACACAAATAAAAAAAAAAAAGGAGCGGCAGCATTTATAACAGCCTTTATAATTGGATTTTCTACAGAAATGTTTGGTCATCGACTAGGAATACCTTCAAGATTGACCAAACGCGATCGACCGGTTGGTAACCACTGTCTTAAACTATACTGTATTTGTGCAGACTTCAAAACTATGACACAACACATATGGAATCATGTAGTAACCAAAAAAGTGTTAAACAAATCAAAATAGATTTTATATTTGAGATTCTTCAAATAGCCACCCTTTGCCTTGATGACAGCTTTGCACACTCTTGGCATTTCTCTTCACCTGGAATACTTTTCCATCAGTCTTGAAAGAGTTCCCACATATGCTGAGAGAATGCCAAGAGTGGCTACTTTAAAGAATCTCAAATATAAAATATATTTTGATTTGTTTAACACTTTTTTGGTTACTATATGATTCCATATGTGTTATTTAATAGTTTTGATGTCTTAACTATTATTCTAATAAATAGTAAAAAATAAAGAAAAACCCTGGAATGAGTAGGTGTGTCCAAACTTTTGACTGGTACTGGTAGTGATAGTGTTTGAATGGACAAAGATATTGTTAGATATTGTCAAAGTAGGCACACATTTTATGTAAGATAATTGTATATGTATATATATATATATATATATATATATATATATATATATATATATATATATATATATATATATATATATATATAAATACAATTATCTTACATAAAATGTGTGCCTACTTTGACAATATCTAACAATATCTTTGTCCACTAAAAGACTATCAATTTCTACTGGTGAATGTATCATGTCCTACAACAGTTATATCTGTTTAATGTTGATCAACCCATCTTTGTTTTGTCTCTCACAGACATTACAGTTTTACATACAGGAAAGTTCAGAGGTCCAGAAATAGATGGCATGTCTGTCATGATAAATAGTATGGCTACAGATCCACCAAGTTGACATGAAAGACAACTAAGATTAGCTGAAGAAATCTCTCTCCCACCTTAAAAAGGATCAAACCCGAGGGGTTACCTCCATCCATCCCTTTATCTCCCCCTCTTCTACTCATCTCCATCCCCCATGGGCACCCTCTCCTCAGCTACAGCCTCTACTGGGGCTTCCTTGGATTCTTCCTTCACCGTGGGGCGTTTCTCCTCCCTCCCCTCCATCCCCAACTCTCTCTCCAGCTCTTCCACCAAGTCCAGTTCCTCAAAGGAGGAACTGCTGCCCACTGACTCGCTGGAGCCCCTGTCCCCGTGCTCCTTTTCGCTGGGCTCCCTGTGCTCTTCACCCTGCCCCTGGTCCTCCAGGTACCCGTCCCCCTGGTCCCTGTGGGGCAGTGAGGGGGGCAGCGAGGGGGCTGAGGACGGGGTCTGAGGCGTCTCTGTGCTCTTTGACTGCGTCTGGCTGCTCAGCTTGCTGCTGACATCACTGTGGGACTCTGCACCTGCAACCACAGGAAGAGAGGTGTCAGGTGAAACAGTGAATAGATGTCAGTTCAAAACGAACCATCTGCAGAGCCAGAAATGACAAGAAATGTAATTGCGGAGACGTCAAGAACAAAAGTGTAAGGGCTATTTTCAATCTGTATGGCTGAAGTGTTACAGATTGCGTGATATAAGTTTAATTTCCAATTAACCAGTACCTTGAATGCAGCCTCTGCTAACTCAGGAATGGTACATTTAAATTTCAATCCCACTGGAACGCTGAACTTCCGTGATATGGATTGAATAGAGCCCTAAGTCCACACTCATTAACTCATTGACTTACCTGGTTAAAAAAAGGTGAAAAAATAAATAAATAAATAAATAATAATAATTAACTGCTGTGTTTTGTGTCTTCCTACGTATTATAATTGAAGACAAGTACACAAGAGGGAGAAAGAGACAAAGAGTAAAAGAGAGTGAGAGAGAAAGAGAAAGCATAGAGAGGGAGAATGTTAAGGAGAAAGAGAGAGCAGACAGAGGCACAGAGTTGGCATCCTGACAAGGTACTCTCCTTAATCTATCTGGTTGGGATCTTTCCAGCTTCAAGCTAATTAATTACTTCAATAACTTTACAAAAAGGGAAACAGACAAAAGATAAAATTAGGGTAAGCAAGCTACAGTACAAGTACAAACATTGCCCTGTAAATTGAGACAAACTGACTACATATATTCCCACGTTACTCAACAGCTCACATAGGAGGTTACTAGCTCCATTATACACAGAGACTTCATTGGTGTCAATGCCAGATCTGCCATTGTTGTCATTTTTAAGAGATGCTGAGAAAATTGGGCCAGTTTGAACGTGGGCAGCAACAAGCGACAATAACAGCGTTGTCACTCACATCCTTCCAGTTGGATGGTTTTTGAATGAATGAGTGTATGCAAGACTGCATTGCAGAATTCACCTTCTGAGAAGGCTAGAGGATCTCATTGGGTGGGGGGGGATCTTTGATATTCTGCCGTGCTGCTGTACTCCACCCGTTCTGTGCATGAATACTGTGGGTGTGTGTGTCTGTGTGTGTGTATGTGTCTGTGTGCGTGTGTGTGTGTCTGTGTGCGTGTGCGTGTCTGTGTGTGTGTGTGTCTGTGTGTGTGTGTGTGTGTGTGTGTGTGTGTGTATGTGTGTGTTTCACTGATATTATTGGTCCTAGAGACAAAGGCCCATTCCTACACAGCCAACCACACAGCAATTTCAGTCCGTCACATGATATCTAATGATGCCATCTTGCCTGGTTGCTCATTTAGTATTTCTCCAACTCACTCCTTTACCAGAGGGGAATGGCCATGGTTTCTGCTGTCTGGTCCAGGAAATAAATAATATGTGCAGTCATCACCAGGATGGACTATTAGCGTAATGCTACAGAGATTCCCTGCATATAACACGATGAACTGGCCCATGATGCTTTCAGAGTAATTAACATGTGCCAACGCTGAGCCTGATTAGCCTATGAATGCTAGTCCTTTCTGATGGAGGAAGATCCACCAGGGTCTTATCATAATATCCTCCTCAGCTTGTCATGATCCAAGACATATTGGATTGGAGTGGTTTGTGTGAATGTGTGCATTTGCATGTGTGTGTGTGTGTGTGTGTGTGTGTGTGTGTGGGGTTATAATGGGCCTGGAATGAAGATGAATGAATAATCTTGATCCCTTTCATGGAGAGAAGCTAGCGTGACCTCTGCCATCTCCCTGTCTGTATCGTTTTGGGGATGGGGAGATTAATTCCTGCCTATTGTGACTGCAATCAGCACTGTCGTCTCAATTAGGCCCCAGCTCTGTGGTCATTGTGCAGAAATGGACAGGCTAAAAATAGGCATACAAATGTGAGAATTTTTCAGTATTGATTAATGTAGCAGTCTACAGGACACCAGTCAGTACCCTCTATATGTGATCTCATTATGTAATCCCATGAATCCAAAGCATGTGCATCATCCTATTGTGACAGGTGTGTGATGTAGGAGAACATCCCAGGTTACATATAGGCTACTGCTTTCACATATGATTGACATATATAGCCTGTATATGACCCTCTTACAAAAGGCAATTTTTACAACATTCTTGCCTGCATACACTCTTTATACCGGCTGTGTGCATGCTGGGGACAAGTGGTAGTAGTGGTGTGCAGATGTGGGTGGGCTCTATTTTAATAAATACATTGAGAATATACACTATCAAAACAAAATCCACTATTAATTTGTTTAGGCAGGTCCTAAGAAACATTATAAGCCTAAAGCATTTTTTGAGTGAAAATAATAGCATATTTTTAGTTGAATTAGGTCTATGTTATGGGTGTGTGCAGCCATGCCTGCGGCATCCAAATGAAATCAATAGTTAGTTATTTTGTTAATTAAACAGACAAAACACAGCGACCCGATCACAGTCAACACACAGGCTATATTTTATAGCAACAATATAAGATAATAAAATTAAACTAATATTTTTCTCACACAACTTGTGCTGCTGTCATCTAAAAAGTGAAAAGTCTACTTTGAAACAGAGCCCAAGCCTGTGCTTTTACCAAACATCTCACATTTAGCCTATTAATTTATCAAGACGAGTCCCTACGCTTGTCGCTGTGGGAGTTTCAGTAAACAACAACTTGATACATGCCTTCAATTGCATTAGCCTACTTTATATAATAATATTATTATATAATATTCAGTGATATTTATTCACACAGTAATTCTTTATGGATCCATCCAGTTGTGGTTAAGAAAACAGTGCATGCTTAGTGGTGGGCTATGCAAAGAGATGGGTGAAGTGACATGCCTTGCAAAGTTTAAAACTGGCAGGAGGATGGTTAACGGGCACTGCCTAGCAACCATCAAGAGTTTAAGAGCATAGTGCGTTCCAATGCCGCCGTTTCATACTACGTTTCATACTAAGCCATAGGCAGAACTCTACCTAAATGATTACTAGGTTGTTAGGCGAAAATAAAAGTTTCAGCTTTGATATCGTCAATACCTTTCAGATATAAGGAAAAGGCGGAAAAAAGTTGGCGGTATGGTAAAGTTGGCAGAAAACGTCTTAGTATGAAAGGGACAGTCACCTACAGCGATGAACCAGCGAATAGCTTTTCTCTTTGTAGGGAATCATCTTCCAACAGCCTTGGAGAGGTTAATTAATTAAAGAACAATGTAGGATTCATCTCCTGTCAGTGTCCCAGGAGGGTAACGGGACACCCTGGCCCAGCCTCTCCTTTCCTCTGCTGGGTTCACACCCCAAACAACCCTTATCTACACATTACACTGTGTTATGGACCATCTTATCACAGGGGACCACAGTGCAATAAACACACATGGTCTCTGAGCCCCTCACACAAGTCCCACATCCTTCAGATCTGTCCATATCTCACCAAGCTCATTATCAGGTCCAGTGTATCTGAGCCTGTCTGTAATATGCAGAGAGACCATGTCTATATGAGAGGTGTTCTGGCTCTGGGGTTATTTATGGCATATTAATAAGCAGAGAAACATCCAATTTACCAGCCAGCAAGTTCATACACTGCAAATTCATCATGTCTAAAAAGGGCATATTGGGCAATGATTTTCATTATGCCTGAGTTTTTCTATGAAGGGGTAATCCTAAACCTTCTCAATGAGAGGGAGGTGATTAGGATCAGTGGGTCCATGGAGATATTATATACAGTTGAAGCCAGAAGTTTACATACACTTAGGTTGAAGTCATTAAAACTCATTTTTCAACCATTCCACAGATTTCATGTTAACAAACTATAGTTTTGGCAAGTCGGTTAGGACATCTACTTTGTGCATGACACAAGTAATTCACTTATTTCACTTATAATTCACTATCACAATTCCAGTGGGTCAGAACTTTAAATACGCTAAGTTGTGTCTTCAAACAGCTTGGAAAATTCCTGAAAATGATGTCATGGCTTTAGAAGCTTCTAATAGGCTAAATGACATAATTTGAGTCAATTGGAGGTGTACCTGTGGATGTATTTCAAGGCCTACCTTCAAACTCAGTGCCTCTTTGCTCGACATCATTGGAAAATCAAAAGAAATCAGCCAAGACCTCAGAAAAAAAATTCTGGTTTATCCTTGGGAGCAATTTCCAAACGTCTGACGTTACCACGTTCATTTGTACAAACAATAGTGCACAAGTATAAACACCATGGGACCACGCAGCCGTCATGCCACTCAGGAAGGAGACGCGTTCTGTCTCCTAGAGATAAACGTACTTTAATGCGAAAAGTGCAAATCAATCCCAGAACAACAGCAAAGGACTTTGTGAAGATCCTGGAGGAAACAGGTACAAAGCTATCTATATATCCACAGTAAAACAAGTCCTATATCAACATAAACTGAAAGGCCGCTCAGCAAGGAAGAAGCCACTGCTCCAAATCCGCCATAAAAAAGCCAGACTACGGTTTGCAACTGCACATGGCGACAAAGATCGTACATTTTGGAGAAATGTCCTCTGGTCTGATGAAACAAAAATAGAACTGTTTGGCCATAATGACCAACGTTATGTTTGGAGGAAAAAGGGGTAGGCTTGCAAGCCGAAGGACACCATCCCAACCGTGAAGCACGGGGGTGGCAGCATCATGTTGTGGGAGTGATTTGCTCCAGGAGGGACTGGTGCACTTCACAAAATAGATAGCAACATGAGGAAGGAAACTTATGTGGATATATTGAAGCAACATCTCAAGACATCATCGCAAATGGGTCTTCCAAATGGACAATGACCCCAAGCATACTTCCAAAGTCGTGGAAAAATGGCTTAAGGACAACAAAGTCAAGGTATTGGAGTGGCCATCACAAAGCCCTGACCTCAATCCTATAGGAAGTTTGTGGGCAGAACTGAAAAAGCGTGTGCGAGCAAGGAGGCTTACAAACCTAACTCAATTACACCAGTTCTGTCAGGAGGAATGGGCCAAAGTTCACCCAACTTATTGTGGGAAGCTTGTGGAAGGCTACTCGCAACGTTTGACCCAAGTTAAACAATTTAAAGGCAATGCTACCAAATACTAATTCAGTGTATGTAAACTTCTGACCCACTGGGAAGGTGATGAAAGAAATAAAAGCTGAAATAAACCATTCTCTCTACTATTATTCAGACATTTCACATTTTTTAAATAAAGTGGTGATCCTAACTGACCTAAGACAGGGAACTTTTACTAGGATTAAATGTCAGAAATTGTATTTGGTATTGGCTAAGGTGTATGTAAACTTCCGACTTCAACTGTATGTGTTGTATTTGAGAATTATCAGGCTGCGGTACATGTGAATGGCAGGTAGAGTTTTTTCTGTTCTACCAGCTGCTGAGCTGGGAAATAATGGGTCCATTTAGTATACCCCCAGGAAGACCCTTCCGACAAAACCTGACTACTTTCACCCACCCCCAAACAACTGGAAATAAGTCATGACAAAAGTCCCAAAGAGGCAGACCATGCCATTGAAAGTGTTTTAGATAGTATTTGCCTATATTAGTTGCTAAATTGTGCCTACTGGGATTATTAGCTACGGTATCAAGGTCTTGTTCAAAATGGTTTCAGACCAAAGAGAAGAGGAGAGGAGAGGAGAGGAGAGGAGAGGAGAGGAGAGGAGAGGAGAGGAGAGGAGAGGAGAGGAGGGTTTTAAAGAGTAACTTTCATGCTCCTGGTCTTCATTTTTCAAGTTTTCTAGCACTTTTTGCTCCTAGCGATTCAACTCTAACATTGAAATCGTGCCTCTACGTCATCTCAAGGGATGGGTTCAGTATGAAATACACTCCCTTCTAGATGAGCTGGGTGGTACCACCTCAAGGGATGTGACAGCGTGCCTTATTTGGTAATGGTCTTGGTAAATGGAGTGTGCCAATATATTTTATATGATGCTTCCTACACAACATTTCAAAGGCAGTAAGGCACATTTCTGCTTGACCAAATTCAACGTTTTTGTTTACCGTTTCATACACATTTCTTATTTTACAAAGAAAAAAAAACATGTAGGCTTTGAGGATCATACGTTTATATTCGTAGCTACCTCGATCATAACAAGAAATAGATGACAATGGTGGACATGTCAATTCATTATATTTTTTCACAACCACTATTGGTTGTGAAAAATAGTGGCTCATAGTTCAATGGTTATGAATTCTAGCCCCACATGGGGTAGATATATGTATTTTTCAAATCCTTTATATATAATATTCATCCCGTGCCCATACACTTCTAATTCTGAAAAGTGATAGCATACTTGTGTGAGGGGTCGCCCTGGTAGTAGGCTAATTGTAGGTTTTTATTCAGTACAGTGTTAGCATTTAAAATATCCTCATCTAAGTATCAGTTTAACGGCCATAACTGTACAACCAAATAATTTACAGCAACTAGTACACCT
Source organism: Thymallus thymallus (assembly GCA_023634145.1). NCBI lineage: Eukaryota > Metazoa > Chordata > Actinopteri > Salmoniformes > Salmonidae > Thymallus > Thymallus thymallus. The sequence continues at coordinate 22,516,367 of CM042410.1, read as the reverse complement.
GACATCTTCCTCCCTTCCAATAGCCTTTATTATAACAACAATACCATATGTAGGCCTAATTGTATAACAATTACATATAAAATGTTGTAATTGTTGTGTAATTATACAGCAATTAGAAATAAATGACATTCAGTAGGACTAAATGATACTGTAGCCATCTCTGTACTTCTTCTGGAGGGTAATAATAATAATGTCATATAGACCCAGACCACAGTTCAGCTCAACAAGCTCTCTGACAACAGACTATTGTTCATCAAGGACAGATGATGCTTATTTGGTGCTCTTCACTGCATGATCCCATAGTTTAGGAGTGGGAGATAGAAATAGGAGAAAAATGTAATGTTCCATAACTACCCTCGACATGGTACATATTGTCTCCTGAGTTTGTGTTCCAAAATGAAACACCCTGTTTGGCTAACAATCTAGATTCTGTACATAAGTACGGTGTTAAAATAAATACCTTAACTGCGCAATGAAACGAATGCAAAACCACATCCTCCTCACACAGGCACACTTGGTGAAACAAGTCCCCTGAGGTACAGTAGTAAGACCTGCAGAGAATACTAATCATCTCATTGACAATATATGAGATAAAAAACACCACATGTTGTGTCTACTTGTGTAGTATCCTTATTTATGTATCTTGTGATTAATGAAATAAACAGTTATTTACATAGCAGTGATCTTCAGATCATCATCATATGTAAAGCACATGATTTGTATTGTCATTTCTCTAGAGGGAAGTTGAGCACACAGTACTGCAGTAATGTGTGTACAGTACAGTACAGCCAGCCCTCAAGCCCACACATCCAAGGCATTGTGTTTGAGTTATAGGCTGGTCTGTCAGACACAGCTCAGCACCACTGATTGAGCAATCTCTTATTATGAGAACAAACAACAAGCCAGTCTGGAACTCTCTCTAAAGTGGAGGATGAATGTCTGATTTACTAGTGAATGCAGAGTGATTATTATCCCAAATATAGGACCATAATGTACAGTGTCTGTAAACCAACCCTCAAAACACACACACACCTTCTGCATTGCAGAACTGTGCTGACCCACTGTGTAAACTGATTGCTATAAAAAGTGCATGCTTCACAAGATCTTCTGGGGGACTGACTGATTGATTATTGAAGCAATTTAGATTTAGAGTGAAAGTGAAAAATCCTCAGGTCATGATGTCACAACACAGTACACCAGACAAACTCCCACACTACCAGAAGTACACACTACGTGACAGGGCCAAGCAGAGAGCGAAAGAAAGAGAGAGAGAAAGAAAGAAAGAACGAGAGAGAGCGAGAGAGAGCGAGAGAGAGAGCGAGAGAGAGCGAGAGAGAGAGCGAGAGAGAGAGCGAGAGAGGAAGAGATATGAGAGGTCAGAGAGAGAGAGAAAGAGGTGAGGGAGGAAGGAGAGAGGGAGAGAGTCAACTGTTAGAGTAAACTGAACACAGTTGGGTTTTCTGAAGTCTATTGCTTGAACATATCCAAAATATATTTTTACCCACATATTAAATTCTACCAATGAACACCATTTTGTCTCAATTCGGTGGTGTTGACAAACAAATTCAAAGCTGTGAACAGCCCATCTTGTCTATGTCATCAACAGACTGGCACTGCCCTCCTCAGTGACTGATGGCAGAGACTATAACCATGGTAACCAGTTCTGAACCCACCCAGACATCATTACATGAATGGTCACAGAACAAAGGAAAGACAATAACCCCCATAATACAAGGCATCTGATTAACAAGAGTTGTGTACTTTATGAGGAAGAGGGGTTGTTTCCCATTCCCTCTGTGTCACCTCCTCTCAGTCAAGCCATCTCAGTCTACACCTACACCTCCAGCCCCCACCACACACACACCCACACACACACACACCCCACTGCTTCTCTTACAAAATTATTTGTGCAAAGGCAAAGTCAATATCACCGCTGTGCTAACCTAAAGGCCCAGTTTAAAAGAGTAATGGAGGGTCTAAAAAAACATTGCACTTGAAAAAGCAGTCTCCCAGTGACAGAAGAATTACAGGGGCTGTTGGGTGGGATCAACACGGTGGGGCACAAAATACCTGCAGCCACATCCTGGCTGTCTGTTGGTTCTTTATATCTAACACACAGCCTTACCTTTGGATAGACTAGACTACAGCTGTAGAGCTATATCTCTGCAAACTCAATCTAGCTGAAGTAATTCAAACAAACCTCTTAGTCGAACAAGCTGTTCAGGAAGAAATAGTTCAATGCTTTTGTCTTATTTTCTTGCTATGAATGAAACTAATCTAAAACACATCTGTGGTTGGGTTGAATGAATGAGAACTGAAAGATATGTGCTGTTAGTTGAACTAGCCCATTACATCCTAAAGGGGGAGAGCACACCTGGTTGGTCAATGTCAGTGGTTGTATGGAAGAAGGAGGGGCTTAGAGTACCTGAAATATCCGTCCCTCTGTCCTGGTCCGAGGACTCCTCTGTCATCAGTGTCTTGGCCGCTGTCTGTGTGATGAGCTCGGGCACAACGAAGCCAGTGTGGTGGAAACCGCTCTGGGATGACAGCGGAGCCATGTAGTGGGTTAGGTCCCCTGTATTGATCTCAATGAATGGCCAGGCATGGAGCTGCCTCTCCTGTGGGTGAGAGAGAGTGAGACAGAGACGGAGACAGAGAGACAGAGACACAGAGAGGAAGAGATATATAGATGTCAAGGAGAGACAGAGAGGTGAGGGAGGAAGGAGAGAGGGAGAGAGTAAACTGTTAGAGTAAACTGAACACAGTTGGGTTTTCTGAAGTTCAGACTGCATGTTTCATTCCCATTGGCAAGAGGCAGTCTATTTTGTGATATCTGCCCTCCTCTCCTGAGCTTTTCTAAAGCTCAGCTGCTCTGTATCCAAAAAGCACTTATCTCAACAATGTAGGGTGTGTTACTCTAAAGAAAGACTAAGTCCTTCTCTAAAGACGTCTGCTGTTGACCAGAAAGACTTGTCAGTTTGACCATGTACCACATCAATAAGCCCTGCGTTTCTCCCATAACAATAAACAGCTATGAACCTTTAAGCTGATTTTAAGCTAATTTCTCTCCTCTCCGACTCTAGAGTGCAACACAAAACAGTCTTTAAAAGAGACTCTTTCCAGGAGATTGCCCGCTGCTTTACACCTTTACTTTACGCCATGCTCATTAATGTTTAACGCTAGGCAGTTTGCTTATCCAGCACATACTGATTAGAACAAGGCTGTGTGAGGGATGAGCACACACACACACACACACACACACACACACACACACACACACAGAACAATTACGCTACATTTAATGAGCCAACCTCTTTTGTCTGGAACAAAGACATCAGGCAGACATTCCTGTAATTAAAAAACGTGTCATTAAAAAAAGAGGTTACACAGCATCGATATGAGGATTGATATATACAGATATTCCACTAGTGCTGTGATCCATACTGTATAGCAGCACATACTGACCTTTAATGGAAGATAAGTCTCAGCAAATGGAATCATCTTTAGAGCAGGGGCACATTGCTGCCTTAGAGGGACAACCTTTAGACAACTTTAGACAACCTTTAGAAGAACTTTACCCTTCCAAAGAAAGCAGCACATTAGGCTTCTCAAGGCAACCTGTTTCGTTGTCCTTCAATTCCTAAAACCCAATGATCACCATGTTTCTGCAGGTTTAAAATGAAATCCACTAGCTTCTCACATTCCTACTACTGCTACACCGGGGCTCAACTATACAGTCGTGGTCAAAAGTTTTGAGAATGACACAGGTATTGGTCTCCACAAAGTTTGCTGCTTCAGTGTTCTTAGATGTTTATGTCAGTAGTTACTATGGTTCACTGAAGTATAATTACAAGTATTCCATAAGTGTCAAAGGCTTTCATTGACAATGACATTCAGTTTATGCAAAGAATCAATATTTGCAGTGTTGACCCTTCTTTTTCAAGACCTCTGCAATCCGCCCTGGCATACTGTCAATTAACTTCTGGGCCACATCCTGACTGATGGCAGGCCATTCTTGCATAATCAATGCTTGGAGTTTGCCAGAAGTTGTGGGTTTTTGTTTGTCCACCCTGCTCTTGAGGATCGACCACAAGTTCTCAATGGGATTAAGGTCTGGGGAGTTTCCTGGCCATGGACCCAAAATGTTGATGTTTTGTTCCCCGAGCCACTTAGTTATCACTTCTGCCTTATGGCAAGGTGCTCCATCATGCTGGAAAAGGCATTGGTCGTCACCAAACTGTTCTTGGATGGTTGGGAGAAGTTGCTCTCGGAGGATGTGTTGGTACCATTCTTTATTCATGGCTGAGTTCTTAGGCAAAATTATGAGTGAGCCCACTCCCTTGGCTGAGAAGCAACCCCACACATGAATGGTCTGAGGATGCTTTACTGTTGGCATGACACAGGACTGATGGTAGCGCTCACCTTGTCTTCTCCGGACATGTGTTTTCCGGATGGCCCAAGAAATCGGAAAGGGGATTCATCAGAGAAAATGACTCTACCCCAGTCCTCAGCAGTCCAATCCCTGTACCTTTTGCAGAATATCAGTCTGTCCCTGATGTTTTTCCTGGAGAGAAGTGGCTTCTTTGCTGCCCTTCTTGACACCAGGCCATCCTCCAAAAGTCTTCACCTCACTGTGCGTGCAGATGCACTCACACCTGCCTGCTGCCATTCCTGAGCAAGCTCTGCACTGGTGGTGCCCCGATCCCGCAGCTGAATCAACTTAAGGAGACGGTCCTGGCGTGTGCTGGACTTTCTTGGGCGCCCTGACGCATTCTTCACAACAATTGAACCTCTCTCCTTGAAGTTCTTGATGATCCGATAAATGGTTGATTTAGGTGCAATCTTACTGGCAGCAATATACTTTCCTGTGAAGCCATTTTTGTGCAAAGCAATGATGACGGCACATGTTTCCTTGCAGGTAACCATGGTGACAGAGGAAGAACAATGATTTCAAGCACCACCCTCCTTTTAAAGCTTCCAGTCTGTTATTCTGACTCAATCAGCATGACAGAGTGATCTCCAGCCTTGTCCTCGTCAACACTCTCACCTATGTTAACGAGACAATCACTGACATGATGGCAGCTGGTCCTTTTGTGGCAGGGCTGAAATGCAGTGGAAATGTTTTTTGGGGATTAAGTTCATTTTCTGTACTGTTATATAAAAAAAGTCCATCGCAATGAAAATGAAAAAAGTGTTTTATGCAGATGGGCAGAAGGCATCACACAAGAAGAGAAGAGTGGAGCGAGATGATGAAACCCTCCCAGTATGCTGACATAACACTCTAGTATACTGTATATGTTTGGTGCAAGAATATGAATTTATGGCATGTGAGATGCCATGTTCCTCCACATGCCAGGCCATTAATATTTCATTTGTATATAGCCATTATGTCTATATAGACACTTTCCTAGGGTGGAGGGAGGTGGATGTGTGATGAAATTAAGAGTTTCATTCCTAAACGTTATATATCAATTTTCATAAATGTTGATAAATTGGCTTTTTTTGGTTAAAGAGCTTCTGAAATAGTTTGTGTGTTTTTAAGCTATCTAATCATGGCATGGGGTTAAATGACAGACATTTATTTGTTTGAAACCTACCACTAGATTGTTTGTATTTCAGAAATGAAACCATCACATTTTGTTGCAAAATTTGATATATCCACCTCACTCTTAAAGAAAAAAGTAGCACTACAATTCTTTATAAAGAACTGTACAAATGATACATTTTTCATATCAATATTTTAACAAATATATATTAAGAGATGGAGACCGTGGGTTGGAAGTGTGCAGCCCCCTCTCCACTTTAGGAGACGAGAGGGAAAGAGAAAGAGAGGGGGGATGGAGGGGGCTGGTGATCAGTTTTTTTATTGGGCGAGGGTGGCTGTGTGAACGAGGGGGAATGATTGGTTTTAATCTTATCCTGGGTAAAATAGGTATGAAGCGAGCTCGTTCCGCTCCTCCGTGGTATGAATCACCTGCTACACATGAACCCCCCCTACCCAAGCCCCCAAGGCTACTGCCATATGTAAATGAGCCACAGCCACATCTCCTTGAACCCTCCCAGATAATGAGGAGCAGGAGGAAGGAGACAAATACAATAAGCCGCACACCGACCGTCTCTGAGAGAGAGAGAGAGAGAGAGAGAGAGAGTGAGCGACCAAGAGGGAAAATGTGTCAAAAGCAACCAAACTGCAAATAAATTACCGCTAGCTACGTACATGTGTCAGAGACAGTAAGACGAGTGCTCATTCCTCAGTGTCTGATCTCACCACTGCCTTTACACAAATCTGTAAATGTTTAAAGCGTGGGGCGGGTGAGGACACAAGGAGAAACGAGGGGCATTTCTCTTCAAACTTCAGCAACGCTCCTGTAGTATATGACAGATACTGTGGCATCACTGTGACAGGCAGAGGGAAGTGTTTACATGTACTGAGACTGATTTGACAGATAAAGGAACATACTAAATAAAACATATTAGCTGCATTATATCTCTAGTAGCATTGCTCTGATAGAACAATGTTTCATAATTGAAACACACTCTAGCAAAGCCAGTCACTGAAACACACACCAGAGAAGCCATCATTTGGGGTACAGTGGATTATTTTGATTACAATCCGATGTCATGATAATTGTAGACTCAACAAGTTCCAACTTCCTGTGAATATAACCAGTAGGGAAGAAATTGCAGTAGGTAATGGTTTGCTGAGACTCTCTGTTACAAACCGCTCTGGTGCTAGCATTATCCCTAGCATGGTTATTGTCAAGTGGCTATTTAAAGCCTGATATGAATTACAGTCCATCTCACAAAAGTAGAAGTAATTCAAAAATCAAGGTGAATACAAAGAAGGATGAATTACATTGGTTTACCAATCGCAGGGACCAACAAAGAGCAGAGGTGATTTGTAAAACCCTTAGCGGCATTTCGCAAATGTCACTACAAATCCTCTCTAAAGGCACCAATAGTGTTCAAAGTATAGGGCATCAACATATTTCCTAGACATGTCAGGACTAGCTGTAGTGTCTGTGTGCTGGTGTTGTTGAGACTGATAAAGATGACATGAAAGCTGAGAGATATCTTCTATTGAGAAAGTAATTAACCTCCACAGCTCCAGGATACAACAGACAATCACACTACAACACAGCAGTATCTACAACACACACTGCCTTAATGAATGTACATCTACAATGGAATGCATCCATTGGAGAGAGAGAGAGGGATAGAGACATAAACCATGTTTCCATCCACAGTTTTAATGCTAGTAAAGTCATACAGTATAAAGAATAAATCACGACAGCTGTACAATTTTATAAATGGTGACAGATAATTTGTTTGTTCGACATGGTTGGATCTTTTTGTGTCGTTAAAATGAATGATGCGAGAAATGGCGGTGGAAACGCTTTTATACGCAAATATTGATATAATAACAATCATATCAAAGTCAACTTTGAGTCACGCGATGATGTCCCACTACGACTCAGGAAACGATGCAATTTCTTAGGCTAAAGATTAAATAAATGATGATGAACTTCACAGGGTGGTGAAAGTGTAAGGTGATCTTGATGCTCCTTTCCAATAAATATCGAGGGTCTTATTCTGGTGACATGATGATCAATGCTTGACTGCCATTTGACAAAAATGTCAATCTGTCGCCAATTGGATGAAAACCTAGCTATAAAGGCATTTCTGCTTCACATGTTCTTTGCACGGGCCTTGCAGTAGTACATGTGCTACAGTATGATCTGTATATAACACTGCGTTACTAAGGGACAGATCAACATTTACTGAAGGGTTAGCTGGAGAAAAATGGAAGAGAGTCATGCTTTTTCAATTTCAGTCAAGGGGAGGGTTTAGAATGTTTTACATGTAGTATAGGGGAGGGTCATGTAAGTTGTAATTGTTTACCTTTCTATATTTCTCAGTGTTTTCTAATCAGTTGTTTATTAGCCTATAGACTGAGTATACAAGGCATTAAGAACACCTGCTCTTTCCCTGACAGCCTGACCAGGTGAATCCAGGTGAAAGCTATGATCCCTTATTGATGTCACTTAAATGCACTTCAAATCAGTGTACAGTAGATGAAGAGGAGGAGACAGGTTAAAAATGGATTTTTTAAGCCTTGATTCAATTGAGACATGGATTGTGTATGTGTGCCATTCAGAGGGTGAATGGGCAAGACAAAATATTTAAGTTCCTTTGAACGGGGTATGGTAGTAGGTGTCAGGCGCAATGGTTTGTGTCAAGAATTGCAACACAGAGTTACACATGGGAATAAACAAACATACAGTCAATAACACAATAGAAAATCTATGTACAGTGTGTGCAAATGTAGTTAGATTAGGAAGGTAAGGCAATAAATAGGCCATAGTGGCGAAATAATTACAATTTAGCATTAAGACTGGAGTGATAGAGGTGCAGATGATGTGCAAATAAGAGAAACTGGGGTGCAAATGAGCAAAAATAACAATATGTGGATGAGGTAGTAGGTTAGGCTATTTACAGGTGCAGTGATCGGTAAACTGCTCTGACAGCTGATGCTTAAAGTTATTGAGGGAGATGGTAGTCTCCAGCTTCAATGATTTTTGCCATATGTTTCAGTCATTGGCAGCAGAGAACTGGAAGGAATGGCGGCCAAAGGAGGTGTTGGCTTTGGGGATGACCAGTGAAATATACCTGCTGGAGCGCATGTTACGGGTGGGTGTTGCTATGGTGACCAGCGAGCTGAGATAAGAAGGGGATTTACCTAGCAAAGATTTATAGATGACCTGGAGCCAGTAGGTTTGGCGACGAATATGTAGTGAGGGCCAGCCAGCAAGAGCGTACAGGTCGTAGCAATGCCCGCCCAAATGGAATGCTGTGCCCCCTCAAAAAAATGTATATAATGTTGTTAAAGTATAACTAAGTGTGTCATAAATTTTTCTGAAAATGGGTTGATATAATGACACTTTAAAAATAATATATAAAATAATAAATTGTTATAAAATGCATTATTACAAGTTTTTTTTATTAGCCTGCTTGGTGTAAAACTGACGTGAAGTTTGCGATCATGCGCAATGGTGTGATGTGATAGTTAACTGACACCAACTAGCTATGTTAGTTTCTATAGAGTCGAACACGCTTGTTATAGGAGTGGATTGATAGACAATAAAAAATGGACATCCGAAAGTGGCTTCTGCCACAAAGCCAACCGAAAGTCTCCCATCTAAAGAGTGGGAGAAGATGAGGTAGGACATTCTTCGAGATCATCGACATTGCTGAGCCTGAACGACAAAAGCGGAGGGGCACCTGCTAACCATGAAGCTGTAGCTAGCTCAGCGCCAGCTAGCACTACTACGGTTGATCCTGTCCTGGAACAGATACCCCGGGCCCCAGATGATCTTGGGATAAATAAACCAAACCAAGTTTTGTTGCAGCAATACCCAAACCGTATGTACCAGGGCAAAAAGTGGTCATTTGTAAGTGGATGGTATCAACCGAGATTGGTTGGAATACAGTGTCAAGGCAGACGCAGCTTACTGCTTTCCTTGCCGCCATTTCGGTAATACTGCGCGGGGAACAGCAGACTCGGCTTTCCTGGTCCGGGGCTACAATGATTGGAAACATGCAGTTGAAAAGGATAAGGGTTTTCATAGACATGCAAACTCCAAAGAGCATATCACCTGCCAGGCATTGTGGTATGAGCTAGAGAAGCGTGAGAGGAAAGGCAACGAAATCTCAACACTTGTTAACGCAGACCAACAAAAAAAAAAACAGGTATTATGTTTCCTCCCTGATTGATGTAATAGCATAATAGCAAGGCAGTGGCCTTTTCCTCTCACTACTAGACTACACAATTAAGAGAGACAGTAAGACAAGTGCTCATTCCTCAGTGTCTGATCTCACAATTGGCCGAAATATTGAAGTCTATCACGCGAAATGCTACATATACATGTCACAGCATACAGAATGAACTCATTGGTACACTCAGCAGTGTGGTGACGGAAGCTATAGTGGGTGAAATAGGCAATTCATGGTATACCATAAAGGTTGATGGCACCCGGGACCCAAATGGCTGCGAAAACATATAAATTGTAATGCGATATGTTTCTGAAAAAAAACAAGCTACAGAGCGCCTTCTTACTATAGCAACTGCCGATGCAGGAGATGCTAAAACACGGGCAGACACTTTAATAGCAGAACTAACCGAAACTGGCCTGAACACCTCCAAGATCTTAAGCCAAGTGTATGACGGAGTCTCACTCATGTCTGGAAGTCGTGGTGGAGTACAAAAACTCTTACAATAAAAACTAGAGCGAGAAATACCGTATGTGCACTGTTTTAACCACCAGCTACATTTAGTTGTAAATGCGTGCCGCCTTGTGAAAAAAAAAAAGCCCACCCATTTAATTTGTTCTGGGGCAGAGTTTGGGTCGCAGTGGTGGGTAGTTTATGGGTCTTTGGTAACAAAACTGATGGCACTGTGATAGGCTACATCCAATTTGCTGAGTAGAGTGTTGGAGGCTATTTTGTAAATGATATCGCCAAAGTCAAGGTTCGGTAGGATAGTCAGTTTTACAAGGGCATGTTTGGCAGCATGAGTGAAGGAGGCTTTGTTGCGAAATAGAAAGCCGATTCTTGATTTAATTTTGGAAGTGCTGAATGGCATTGAAACTCGTTTGGAGGTTTGTTAACACAGTGTCCAAAGAAGGGCCAGATGTATACAGAATGGTGTCGTCTGTGTAGAGGTGGATCAGACAGTCACCAGCAGCATGAGCGACATCATTGATATATACAGAGAATAGGGTCGTCCCAAGAATTGAACCCTGTGGCACCCCCATAGAGACCTTGAGCGTCGCTGAGGTGCACCCATGACCAGTTCGGAAACCAGATTGCATAGCGGAGAAGTTGCTGCGGGGGGGGTGCAGAGCTATTGGCTGGGGTAGGGGTAGCCAGGTGGAAAGCATGGCCAGCCTTAGCAAAATGCTTGCAGTGGGCAGCTGCAGTGGGCAGCTGGGAGGAGGTGCTCATATCCCAGTTTAGGTCACCTAACAGTACGAACCCTGAAGATAGATGGGGGGCAATCAATTCACATATGGTGTTCAGGGCACAGCTGGGGGCTGAGGGAGGTCTGTAACAAGTGGCAACAGTGAGAGACTTATTTCTGGAAGGTGGATTTTTAGAAGTAGAAGCTCAAACTGTTCGGGCACAGAACTCTGCAGGCTCTCTCTACAATAGATTGCAACTCCGCCTCTTTTGGCAGTTCTATCTTGACGGGAAATGTTGTAGGTTGGCGGAGTGTGCTAAAGCAGTGAATAAATCAAACTTAGGGAGGAGGCTTTTGATGTTAACATGCATGAAACCAAGGCTTTTACGGTTATAGAAGTCAACAAATGAGAGCGCCTGGGGAATAGGTGTAGTACTGGGGGCTACAGGGCCTGGGTTTATCTCAACATCACCAGAGGAACAGAGAATGAGTAGTATAAGGGTACGGCTAAAGGCTTTAAGAACTGGTCATCTAGTGTGTTGGGTACAGAGAATAAAAGGAGCTGATTTCTGGGCGCGGTAGAATAGATTGAGGGCATAATGTACAGACAGGGATATGGTAGGATGTGAAATCAGTTGAGGTAAACCTAGGCGTTGGGTAACCAGGCACCAGTTAAGCCAGGTGAGGTCTCCGCGTGTGTGGAGGGTGGGACAAAGGAGCTATCTGAGGCATGTTGAGCGGGACTGGGGGCTCTACAGTGAAATAGAAAAATAAGAAATAACCTAAACAGCAACAGACAAGGCATATTGACATAAGAGAGAGGCATAAAACAATCACAGGAGTTAATCAAGAGAGCTAAGACAACAACGGGTAATGGCGATGAAATAGACAAAGAGGGTCAGTTAGAGAAAATGTTGTGCCACACACAGGACCATCTCTGTTGAAACCACGTCTGCCGACGTAGTCGTCCGACGTGGTTTCAACAGAGATGGTCCTGTGTGTGGCACAACATTTTCTCCAGTCGTGATGGATCGTAGGGTCTTGGTGTCGACAATACAAGGTCCAGGCAGGATTGACAAAGAGGAACTGTAGCCCGGGAATTAGCTAGTACACATCGGCTAGCCGGGAGATGGGCCTAGCTCGAAGTGCATGCTTCGGGACAGTAACTGGTGCATGCTTCGGGACAGTAGTGTTAGCCAAACAACACCCACTCGGTTGCAGCTAGCTAGCTACGATGATCTGGTGTGATGGTCCTGTGATTTCTGCAGAAATCCAGTGATGTGGTAGAGAACGCAATCCGATATGTGCTGGGTTGGTAGTGCGCTGTGCGGACTGGCCGATATTGTCCGAACTAAAGCTGGCTGGTTCAGGCAGAGCAGTGGTGGAGACCGCTAGCAATGGCTAGAAGCTAGTTAGCAGGCTAGCAAGCAGGAGAGCTTCTGTCTGAGGTTCAGTTAAATGGGAAAGAAATAAAGAAATAGTAGATACGTTCCACGTTGGGTGAGGCGGGTTGCAGGAAAAGTATATGATAATAAGAAATATATACGGAAAAATAGAGAAGAACAGACTATTTACACGGGACGCGGGACAGGACAAAAAAAAAACATGTCTGCACTGTTACGCCATCTTGGTAATGATCTTGTAGAGTCCATGCCCGGACAAATTGAGGATGTTCATGTGTGCCCATTGCAGCCCCTCATCTCTGATTCTCTGCTGGCCGTGCAATATTTGTAAACTGAGGAGTTCTGAGATACCGGAAAAAAAGAAATCACCTTTATAATAAAGCATTGCATGCAACTGGGCGGCAGGTAGGCTAGCGGTTAGAGCGTTGGGCCAGTAACCGAAAGGTCGCTGGTTCTAATATCCGAGCCGACAAGGTTAAAATCCTGTCGATGTGTCCTTGAGCAAGGCACTTAACCCTAATTTGCTCCAGGGGCGCCATACTACTATGGCTGACCCTGTAGGTAGGCCGTCATTGTAAAAAAATAATTTGTTCTTAACTGACTTGCCTAGTTAAATAAAGGTTAAATAAAAAATAAAGTGGCGTAGAGTGGAGCCACTTACAGAAGTTGCACACATGGGGAACATTTTAAGTAGCCTAGGGCCTGGGAAAATGTTGGCCTTTCATAAAAGCATTTCAACGTCATTTTACATGACTGAAGACTTTGATCGAAATGGCAGGCTACTTTGACATTGACAAACTGAGAATCTGAGATCAATAAAAACAACATTGCCTTGAATCCATCAATATGTGTGTGGAGACATACAAACATATGTAGGATCCAACAAAACATCACACAGAAACAGAAATATGGGACCTGTCAGACTCTGACCCTGGATACATAGAGAAGCAATAGGCTTCTCTATGGCCAGAGCCTGACAGTACCCCCCCCAAAGGCGCAGACTCCCGAACGCCAACCAAAACACAAATACATGGGGGGAGGGTTAAGGAGGGAAGCTTAGTTCTTTGGTGGCGGTTCCGGCCCCGGCGAAGTAGACAACTTCCCGCCATGCTCTCTCCTTATCACCGGACTGGGCACCGGTGGGACAAACGACTCCGGCCATGGAGCCCATGGAGCGGGGCAAATACCTGGGCCTGGACTGGGCAGCGGTGGGGTAAACGGCTCCGGCCAGGGAGCGGGGCAAATAACCGGACCCGGACTGGGCACCGGTGGGGTAAACGGCTCCGGCCATGGAGCGGGGCAAATAACCGGGCCCGGACTGGGCACCGGTGGGACAAACGGCTCCGGCCATGAGGCGGGGAACATAACCTGGCCCGGACTGGGCACCGGTGGGACAAACGGCTCCGGCCATGGAGTGGAGCAGACTACCGGACCTGGACTGGGCACCGGTGGAGCGGACTGCTCTGGCCTGGGAGTGGGGCAAATAACCGGGCTGCGGACCTTCGCTGGGCGTTCCGGGCTGCGGACCTTCGCCATGCACTCTTTAAATAGCCTACCTCTGTGTCAGTGAAGGGCTGATAAATTAAAACCAAGACTCGCATTGAGAGGGCAAAAAGCACAGGTTTGATATAATCTAATCCGTTTTAATTATATAAAGTGATCTGTAAGAGCGCTTTGATACTGGATGCTTTATGCTAGAAAGAAGCTATAAAATACCCGGGAAAGACTCCGATGCATATGGGGAGATCATTGTTTAGTTTCTTTGATATTCAGAGGCTGACTTCACTTGGGAAGTAATCTAATTGTCACTGTCAATTAATTAAGCTATTCACTTTCTGTACAATAGAAGATGTTTCAAACCAGACAGCTTTTAGGGAAACACTTGTGACCTCTCTTTGGGTTAAGCCACGGAAGGAGAGTAGCCAGCAGTTAACGCTTAAATTTTTCTGCGTCGGTAAGCCCTACTCTGTCTGGGGTGGAAATGTAGGCCAAACTTTTGAAAGATACTCCCAATGAAGTCTCAGATTTAATTATTTGCAAACATGGACAGTTTTGTTGCAAACAAGACACACTGATTTGGCATTGGAGAAATATGATTGAGGTGGTGAAAGGCTGACAATGTGACAATGACCAGTCCCTCTCGCCCTCTTCCCCCACAGGAGAAGAGGGAAAATGCCCAAGCTTTATGACTCTTTGTTCCTAGACTATGTGCTTGGAGCCAAAAATTATGCCCATGAAACAAGACATTGGGAACATGATTAATTTTATCCGAAATGTAGAGAATGAAGTCTGTTCGCCTATGAATATGAATGTCGATTCTGTGCTGTCATTAAAATTCGTGATGACGAAAACACTAACTTTAAGAGTTTTCATACTGTGTAAATGATGTTTACATTCGTTACGTTTGGTAAGAAATATCCAGATTAAAGATAATGTTTTTGTGATGATAAAACTGTGATTTTAGCTGTTTACACGAGATCATAGTTAATTCTAATGCCTTGCTTGCCCAAGCTAAGCTCAGGGAAATCAGATGAGAAGGTCATGAATGGCAGAAACGCCTGTATAAAACCTTTGAGACTCTAATAAACTTTCTTGACTAGAAGACATTCGCAAGTCAAAACCCCAAAAAGACAAAACGAGGTTCCAACAAAATACTATTTAGGAACAATCAATGCTACGGTTGAGAACTGTATTTAAGTAGGTGGATTCGAGCAGAATCACCACGTTTACTCTCTTCTAAGTCATCAAAGGTCTACACTGCTTTCATCCCCATCAAAGGGGGTATCTACCACAACTGATTAGCCGCCCTCAGAAGACCAATCTTCAGGAACGGGAACAGACAACGAAAAGAAAGGACATATTGACATCTTGTGGACAATCAGAGACTACGTGTCTAGGATTAAGCCTGTGTCTCACAGCCCTTTGTCTTCTGTTTCCAGGCCCAGCCCTCCTCCCCGTGTCATCGATGGCCATCCGGCTTACACGGTGAGACGCCTCCTGAGTGTTCGACCACGGGGCAGTGGTTTCCAGTACCTGGTTGACTGGGAGGGTTATGGCTCAGAGGAGAGGTGCTGGGTTCCTGTTAGAGACATCCTGGACCTAACCCTCATTGCCGACCTCCACCGCCGGCACCCCGGTCAACCAGGTATGCGCCCAGGTAGGACGCCAGGTGGCGCCCCTAGGAGGAGGAGGTACTGTCACACCCTGATCTGTTTCACCTGTCCTTGTTCTTGTCTCCACCCCTCCAGGTGTCACTCATCACCCCCTGTGTATTTCTACCTGTTTTTTCTGTCTGTCTGTGCCAGTTCATCTTGTTATCCAAGGTAACCAGCGTTTCTTTCTCTCAGCTCCTGTTTTTTCCCAGTCTCTGTTTTTCTAGTCCTCCTGGTTCTGACCCTTGCCTGTCCTGACACAGAGCCCGCCTGCCTGACCATTCTTCCTGCCCTGACCTTAAGCCTGCCTACCGCCCTGTACCGTTTGGACTCTGACCTGGTTCATGAACTCTTGCCTGTCCCTGAACTGCCTTTTGTCTACCCCTTGTACTATAATAAATATCAGAGCTCAAACATCTGCCTCCTGTGACTGCATTTGGGTCTCGCCTTGTGTCGTTATAGGGTTAACGGTAGACATGTTCTCTGCTATCCACTTTGTTTTAATTATTGTTTTGGGTATAGGGAAGGGTCACTTTTTTAGCGTTCAGGTAGGGTTTAGGTTTCTGAAGGGAGGGCCATCCATTTCCATTTCAGAGAGGTCCGATTTTCTCCATGTAACCGTTATTATAAATAACGTTTACCCACTAACCACTTAATCATTAAGAAAGAGCATGTGAATAATGGATCGCCAACAGTGCCCGTTAGATTTACGGCCCATCGGCGCCCCGACTGTTCCATTTGCCACCCACACTGATCCTGCCCTCCGCCACACCATTATTACACCCTGATTTGACAGCCAAACAGAAAAAAAGTTACCTCCCACAAGCATTATTAATCACTGATAAATAGATTAGTGTATTCTTTGTCTCCTGGTAGCTCAGTTTCTCCTTGGACGCCATCAGATATCTCCCTCCCACAGATGCCATCAGATATCTCCCTCCCACAGATGCCATCCGATATCTCCCTCCCACCGCAGAGGAAATTAAAAAAAGAGATTAACTGGTGTGTCATAATCAAAATGGCGCTCCTGGCGTGAACGTTTTTAATTACGATGGGATGATGTTGGATTTCCTTCCTCCTCCCACTATTCCCCGCATAGCAAACCTGCTTCGCCATGTTCCTGGTAGGAGGAGATCCATTTCCATGACCGGCGACCCGGGAGTCAACATGCTTCCAGTTAACCTGCTCAGTCTAGTGCTGGAGGTTTAATCAGGGGTTGCTGGGACTGAGATGGTCTCTGCTCTCATATGGAGGACGGAGTGGACCTCTCTGAATCTATACAGAACAGCACAGCACAGTATAGTTCAGCACAGCACAGCACAGCCCATGTCTGCCTAACTGTTAACTCCACTGTGGAGCATAGGCTAAGATCAGCCCTAACCACATGCAAAGAAGACAATTATAAAATGCATGTTTATTGGGTTGCTATGTATATTTCTCTGTAAATAGGCAGCCTGTGGTCAGCATATTATGATAAGCAGTATTGCTGATGTTGGTTAGTGTATTTGGCTGTAGTAACAATATCTTATAATCCTTCTAAAATGGGGCCCGTGGTTGTGCTGCTTTTCTCCCCGTTACACGACCGGCTCCTCAATAATTCAGGAGCTTTATAAAGCATTGATGAAAACTGAGTGTTTTTCTGGGTTAAACAGGCATTTAGGCGGCTCCTGTGCTGCACTATAATTGGTTTTATTACTTTATCAAATAATTTCACCTTCTTTCCTCTCATGTAAAATGCATATGGGTCTGGGGTGGCAGAGCTAGACACAGAGCTGAACTCAGGCTATAGAGCTAAAGACACAGAGTTGTGTATAGGAACCCAGGCTATTTGAAGATCAAACTAGGCTTTAGCGTCTAGACACACAGATCTTAATAGGGGGAAAGCTCTCTCCAGTCTAATAAGCACAGTGTGATATTTTACCTGATATCTACCCAGCCATTCCCACTACAATTCACCCATGCATCTTCCGTTCTAATCTCATCCCATGTATTATAATGAAGGAATGCTTTATAGATTATTTAACCAACATGCTATGGTTGATATATAGGACTGACATCCACAACAACAGCCATTCAACTGAACCTGAGGCCAGAACTACCTCCCTGACAGAATACACAGGCTACTGTACAAACCAAAGACGGGTATGTTTAGTGTGAATACTTCCTTGTCTGGACTATGAGGCTGATCTGGAGGTGCAGTGTATCAGTGATAACTACTAACCACATGCAAACCCAGCAGCACACACAGAGAGTCAGGAACACTTGGCTTCAAACTGTAAACTTTCTCAGAGTTGATATGGGTCTGGGATTAGTACAGAGTGTGGCAGAGCTAAAGACACAGAGCTGAACTCGGGAAATAGAGTTGATATCATTACCTCTCACTGAGTGTGCTGTATAGTGTAATAAAATAGATTATTGTGCTGGGAGCCCTCTAGACAGAGACCGGCCGACATGAGGAGGGACGAGGAAGTTATCAGGGATAAAAAGAACACTGCTTTACTATCTTATTTTCATCCCTGAAACACATAAACTACATGACACACATCCAGCTCACTGGTGATCTTGGATGCTCCACTAACAATGTCATGGATCTCACACCCATTAGCTGCAATCGCAACAGATTATAAAAACTAACCCTACTACTGGAGAGAGAGTTTTGGAGGATGTAGCATTTGTAGCACCACACTTGAAACTGTCCTCCAAATAAATTAACAAGCGATTGCTGACAATGAAGGCAGATTATCATGAGAGAGCCTCAGCCTCCTCCTGGATCGATGTTGAAATCCATGACTAATTAATTAAAACAGACCAATACAAGACAGAAACCAAGAGATAGAAGAGCGAAGTAGCAGACACAAAAAATGGAGCAAGCACAAATTGATCGAGAAACTGCAGTCAATTGGTATGCAAGGACAAGGTTCAACTCCCTCAATATAAACTATACCTAATTTGATTTTCTGTCCACAAAAGCAAACCATTTTAAGGAAAGAGTTAGCGTTAAGGATCATTTGTGTAATTGGGAAGTTCATTAAGTGACTGGAGGTAAGACAGGGGAAATTAGGAGGAGAGAGAGAGAGAGAGAGAGAGAGAGAGAGAGAGAGACAGACAGACAGAAGGGAGGGTCTTGTGGGGGTTTGTCGTGACTTTGCTCTCTCTGGCAGCTGCTTGGCTGAGAGTAGACATCCCCCCTCTTCATAGACACTATAGGAGTAAAGGGAACACAGGTACTGTAACAACACCCTTGGTTGGAGCATTCAAGCCACAGAAAAAGTACATGCAGCCATGGTATAATAATAACTATTAGCCCTAGTAGCAGTAGAGGTTGCCTATTCAACGTTTATCGATAACTGTAGAGCACTGTGCAGTACAGTACATAGGCCTTACACAAACCACTGGTAATAAACTGAAAAGCAACACTACTTTAAGACACCTTTCTCCCTCTTCCAATCTCTTAGGCTAGACGCCACTATAGAAGCAGCGTTTTATTCCCAGATGTGTGTGATGGTGGTAGCCTTGTTCGTCCTTCACACGGGGAGAGCGTTTCAAAAGGTCTCTATGATAGGCTCAGGCATTCTTCATTCTGCTCATTTTCATCTGCTATCTGTCTCCCCTCTCTTTGTGACCAGCCCAGTGACAGCAGCGGAGAGAGGGAGGAGAGAGGCTGAGAGAGAGAGCTGAGCAGCAGGTCACATCTCTCAGGGATGTCTATAGGGCCATAACACATCAAAATGTTCACAGCTCTGACTGGACATCATCCCCTATAGAGTCCGGCTGGACATTCAGACACTAGAGCTATACAGCTAGAATGTACTACAGTAACGTTTGATTAACGTTTGCTCTCGTTTTTCAGATAAAGAAAACTGTGCAGGGTCTTCAGTACACAAGCAGCATAGTAGAAACCCAAGCACAATACTGTTGTCAGAGTAAAAGACTGTGAAATGAATCCATTACATCCCATAGAGTTCATATTTGCTCAGCTTTTAGAGAAGCGATCACCTTCTCATTCTTCCTGATCCATCTGTAGAGAGCCCATCATATCCTCCTAAAGCTCTTTAGTCCCTCTCTCACACCTAAGCTCCTCATTGGCTAATGAGTCGACGCAGAAGCCCACTTTTCCCTCTGTCTACCAAAAGGTTGGGGGTCATATATGGATTGTGAAGAGGAGCTGCTGCAATACGACAACAAACCAATAATAAACCTGTCATCCTCTCAGCTGAGGCATGGAGAAGAGTCATTCCAAATGTTAGCCAGATATAAGACATGACAAAGATGAATGCTCAAATCAAAACAAGAGAAATTGGGTTTAACGGACTGCATTCTATAAATGCCCGTTCAGATAGAAAGCAGTATTCATCCTTTGTAACAGGTGACAAACTAACTTTTGTTTCACCAATGTGTAAATCCCTCTCTGTTGGTCTCGGTTATGTCTCTACGTGACTCATGTATGCACTGAGATCTCAGGACTCCCCAAATTATTAGATCCCTCTCTACTCTGTCTCACGTTCTCTGTCTCAAGTTATTGCAAATCATCTCTTTATGATTCTATCTGGGTAATTATATAGAATTATCATTCAGAGGAATGACAGAGGAAAATGTATACAAAAGCAAGGCAGGGTGACAATTGGTGACAGTCCCCTGAGTCCCCTCTCTCCCCTGGCCTATTTACTCCCTCAGTACCTCCTTATACCCCCATCCCCCCCCCCCTCCTCTTCTCCTGCTCTCTCTCTTCTCTCTCAGTGGGGACGGACAAAAACTCTATTTCACACCTCTATAGAGGTGTTCAATTGTGACTGTCCCTGCCGGTCACACACTTCCTCAGCACAGAGTATTTCTGTCCTCCTTGTGTTGCCTATATTTTCCACATCCTTCCAGGCAAGCCCAGACACAGTTACAGGGAGGACACCCGCTAACTGTGTCCTCCATCCCAGTGTGGCCACCAGCAGCCAGGCAGAGAGGCATGGAGCTGGGCATCAGGCTATGGTCCGGCTGGAGGAGGGTGGAGGATGGAGGTTGGCTGTTGGGTTCAACCTCTAGTTGCACCCATCGATCGATGAGCAGGAAGACTTGATGAGCTGTAGTGACTCTGTCAGCAGCCGCTGGGTCCTCCCAGCTCCCCCAGAATCGATGATGCAGGCTGGGGGGAGAGGAGAGGCAATCAGGCCAATTGCACTGACCATGGATTATTCCTCTGCCTCTCATTTCTTCTCTACTCTCTTCTCTAGGGATCAGCTCGACACTTCTTTACTCCAAACCCAATTCGGATCCAGCTAATAACAAGGCACTTAACAGAGAGAAAATAACAACAGGAGTTTTTCTGTGCTGAGCCAAAACCTGGTCTCACTCCACTGACTCTACTGGCTGACAAACCATTGACATCTTGTAGGTTCAGAACAGAACACTTATTAGCCATTATTTTGATTCTCTGTAAGAGCAGGTGTGTGTGTGTAGGGAGACCATACACATGTATATGTTTTAAAATGGGGTCCATATCCCATTTAGGACCCCATTTTAAAGAAACAATTAAAACAAACACTAGTCTCACCCTTGGCTGTGAGAAATCAGCTCAGTGCACGAATTTTGCAGAAACACAGGCCATTTAGAGAGCCATTAGTGTGATTTGGGTTCAATTAGTCTTGGCCATTAACGTGTCCTACATCATGCAAGCATTCAATGAAAAAACAGGGATCCTCCCGAAATACATTAATATAAATGGTGAGTCATTCTCAAATCGCCAACGCAATTCCCAGTTTGATAGGGATGTTAATCTGTGAGTAATGTCAGACGTATTGACGTCTGTATTGTAATGATATACAATTAGACTGGACAGTGATGGTGAAATGGGTCAGGGAGACTGGTGTAGAACAGGTTTAATTAACCGTTTGAATGTACAGTATGTCCTAGCCTATATAGGTCTAATCCATACCTTTCCTCTTCATCAGTGGGTTAAAGCTAGAAGCAGCAGTAGAGGTTAGGGTGAGGTAGAAAGCAGTCATTACTGAGGGGATTCTGGCCTGGGATGATCTAGGAAGAGTAGCCTTGGTAGGCAGGATTTTCTACCTGCCCTTATGTTTAAAGGCGGCCTTTAAACATAGTGGTACGGTATGGATGGATAAGTTAGCGCATCTCTCCCGGGATATTTTTGTGGAGAGATAAAAACGAACAGACGTTTCCACCCCCAACGAACCTGTTCTCTGAGGGACAGATTCCATGTATGTATGCATGTACAGTGCCTTCAGAAAGGATTCACACCCCTCAACTTTGTCCACATTTTGTTGTGTTACAGCCTGGATTCGAACCAGGGACTGTAGTGACGCCTCTTGCACTGAGATGCTGTGCATTAGACCACTGGCCACTCGGGAGCCAGTTTAATGGCTGTGATAGGAAACAACATTGTAGTTACTCCACAATACTAACCTAAATGACAGAGTGAAAAGAAGGAAGCCTGTACAGAATAAAACTATTCCAAAACATGCATCCTGTTTGCAATAAGGCACCTAAGGAAAACTGTAAAGAATGTGGCAAAGAAATGTACTTTATGTCCTGAATACAAAGCGTTATGTTTGGGGCAAATCCAGCACAACACAGCACTGGGTATGCTTGTCATCGGCAAGGACTAGGGAGTTTTTTTGGATAAACATAAACGGAATAGAGTTCAGCACAGGCAAAATCCTAGAGAAAAACCTGGTTCAATCTGTTTTCCAACAGACACTTGGAGTCAAATTCAGCAGGACAATAACCTAAAACATAAGGCCATATATACACTGGAGTTGCTTAGCAAGACGACATTGAATGTTCCTAAATGGCTGTGGCAAGACATGAAAATGGCTGTCTAGCAATGATCAACAACCAACTTGACAGAATTGAAGAATTTTAAAAAGAATAATGTGCAAATATTGTACAATCCAGGTGTGCAAAGCTCTTAGAGACTTACCCAGAAAGACTGATTATAACATGTATTGACTCAGGGGTGTGAATACTTGAATACATGTTTTCACTTGTGTGTGTGTGTGTGTGTGTGTGCATATGTACAGTTAACTCCCCAAATAAAGGAAACACTTAGTAAACAAGGGATACAAAGTGTATTGGAAGCAGGTAAACTACAGTCCCATTGCCCCCCCACCCCTCCTCTCTAGGGTGGCCTAATCAGTTTAACTGGAGCCCAGACGGTTTGTGGGGAGAGGAGCTGATTGTCCCCCTACCCAGTACAGGGCTACTGGGCCCCTGTCATCTGTCCTGGGCAGGCCCTTAATTAAAACACCTCAGGGCTCCCAGACCACTAGAACCTCCTAATCCTCTCTCCTCTCATCCCTCATTTTCTGACGTTGTCATTCTCTAATTAAGTGCTTGTGATTGTGTTGGGGACAGCTTTGGCGTCCCACATCTCATTATTTCTTCTTCTTCTTCTTCTTCTTCTTCTTCTTCTTCTTCTTCTTCTTCTTCTTCTTCTTCTTCTTCTTCTTCTTCTTCTTCTTCTTCTTCTTCTTCTTCCTCATCCACTTCCTCCTCTTGTCATCTCCTCTCCAGACTGTCTATGACTGAGCCTTGGGATAAGGAACAGTGGGTCTCTGTGAAACCGTGAAGAGGCTATGAATGAACCTCTGGTCCATATATCCAGAAGCAGCAGCATGGTAAATACATGGATTTACATTGTGGCTCTAGTAGCCAATGATCCCAATCGAGGGATCATTGGCTACTAGAGCTCAGTGCTAGATGCGTCACTACAGACAACCTGGTTCGAATCCAGACTGTATCACAACTCGGCGTGATTGGGAGTCCCATAGGGCGGCGCACAATTGGCCCAGCGTTGTCCGAGTTTGGCCGTTGTAGGCCGTCATTGTAAGTAAGAATTTGTTCTTAACTGACTTGCCTAGTTAAACAAAGGTTAAATTAAATAAAAATAAATTAAGCCGCTGGAGCAAATTAGGGTTAAGTGCCTTGCTCAAGGATACATCGACAGTTTGTTTATGTCGGCTCAGGTATTCGAACCAGCGACATTTTAATACATTATAGGATAAGGCTGTAACGTAACAAAATGTGGAAAAAGTCAAGGGGTCTGAATACTTTCCGAATGCACTGTATCTGGTGTTTTGTTGGTGGTGACGGAAAACGCTGTCTCAGGCATTGTTCCAGAACTTTTTTTTGTGATGATGGAACATGCCGTTGACCCCCACAGTGATTAGACAGGAATACGTGCAGTTATCTGTAATTAAACCCTGTGCACTAAGGACTGTATTTTAAGGGAATTACTATTATTACCCCAATTATATCATACACACATTTAGCTATTTAAGTATCTCTTCCTGTCATTTACCTGTACAATTAATGTAAGCATGCAAATATTCACTTACCTGTAAATGTAACTGTATATTTACCTGTACAGTTAATGTAACCATGCAAAATATTCAATTACCTGTTCATTTAACCAGACTGTATATTAAGTAAACTATTATTACCCTCACTTATATCATATGCATTTTTAGCTATTGAAGTATTTCTCTGCCATCGACCTGTATAGTATAGTTAACCATCCAACATCCACCAATGTATAGTGTACATATTCAGCCATCCACCCATACTATGCAATGTCTTTTTATAGTTTTTTTCCACTATTTTCGTTCTGGCATTTTGCACCTGCCCTATGTTTTGTTGTAGCTGCTTGACAAAGAAATTTCCCCTCGGGGATCAATAAAGTACCTATCTATCTATCTATCTATCTATCTATCTATCTATCTATCTATCTATCTATCTATCTATCTATCTATCTATCTATCTATCTATCTATCTATCTATCTATCTATCTATCTATCTATCTATCTATCTATCTATCTATCTATCTATCTATCTATCTATCTATCTATCTATCTATCTATCCTCTATTATCTCTCTCCTGTTCTCTTTCTCTCACCCTCTCTCGATCTTACTTTTTCTATCCCTCTGTTCTCTCTTTATTCCTCTCTGTATTTCTTGCCTTATCTCACAGTTTCTCTTTCTCTCTTTCTACCCCATTATCTTTTTCCCACAATCACAGTCATTATAGG
This sequence comes from Thymallus thymallus, assembly GCA_023634145.1. Classification (NCBI taxonomy): domain Eukaryota; kingdom Metazoa; phylum Chordata; class Actinopteri; order Salmoniformes; family Salmonidae; genus Thymallus; species Thymallus thymallus. The sequence continues at coordinate 22,491,814 of CM042410.1, read as the reverse complement.
CTGAACAGGAATAGGGGAGCAGGGGGAGGGGAGGAGCAGTGAAGGGACAGGGAGATTAGGCACTCTGTCAGCAGAGTTGACTGTTAATTCTAACCATTAGCCCTGTTCTCTAGTAATGGGTGGCCCATCTGGGCCTCAACCATGGCCCTGTGGTTGGGAGGCTGCATGTTGTCAGCCCAGCTCTGGTGTCTCTTTCCCCAGCACCAGGATGCTCTGTGAGGGCTGGACACAGCAACATCCTCCCTCACTCAGTCACAGAGGCTGGTGGAGGAGAAGGCCTAGGAGTGTTGCTGGGGAAAATTAGTGTATTTGGTACCTTCTAAATATGTGTGATTACTTCAGTTGATGTTTCCTGTTGTTATCGCTTTAGCTTTCTTCTCTCTGAGATGGTTGTCACAGTCCTTATTCGTCACTACTGAGTTTAGTTTACTTTTGATAGATAGATAGATAGATAGATAGATAGATAGATAGATAGATAGATAGATAGATAGATAGATAGATAGATAGATAGATAGATAGATAGATAGATAGATAGATAGATAGATAGGTACTTTATTGATCCCCGAGGGGAAATTTCTTTGTCAAGCAGCTACAACAAAACATAGGGCAGGTGCAAAATGCCAGAACGAAAATACACAAAAGACAGATACACGGTACACGATACATAGAGCAGCAGCATGAAAAAGTAAAAAAATTAAAGAAGTCTGGAGTGCTAAAAAAGCTATAAAAAGACATTGCATAGTATGGGTGGTTGGCTGAATATGTACACTATACATTGGTTGGATGGTGCATGGTTAACTATACTATACAGCTATACAGCTAAAAGTGCGTATGATATAAGTGAGGGTAATAATAGTTTACTTAATATACAGACTGGTTAAATGAACAGGTAAGTGAATATTTTATATGGTTAAATTAACTGTACAGGTAAATATACAGTTACATTTACAGGTAAGTGAATATTTGCATGGTTACATAAACTGTACAGGTAAATGACAGGAAGAGATACTTAAATAGCTAAATGTGTGTATGATATAATTTAGGGTAATAACAGTAATTCCCTTAAAATACAGTCCTTAGTGTGCAGGGTTTAATTACAGATTAATGCACGTATTGCACATTCGATATACATATTTGTTAAACTAGGTCCTAACACCCCAACAGTTCCAGGTCTGAGATGAGGAGAGAGGTAGAGATGAGAGACAGTGAAAGAGAGATTCTATAACACACTCTAGGGTCCACTAGAGTCTTCAGTACAGTACATTATGTGATGATAATTGGGAGGTGATAGAGGGATTCTATCCGAGTGTGGGAGTGGGCCCTATGGCCCCTGTACATGAGTAGGTTCAACCTTGGTCTTCTCTTATTATTCTACTAAGAAAAGCTCTGAGCCTCTACAGCTACTGTAGCTAACATTCCTAACAACATCCCTGCCCCAGTCTATCATTACCTTACCACTCGCATTTTAGGAGGTTACCTTGGTCAGGTGAAAGTTTCCCTCTTAAACACATCCAGATACTGTCCAACACAGTCAGCTATACAGCAGTCTCTCTAAAGAATATATCACCTGGTCCCAGAGGGCACTTAAATCTGACCGACCTGTCCCTCTGCCTTTCTAAAGCCCCATTCCAGTCTGGCCATACCTCACTGGCTCCAAATGACTCCAAATCCTCATCAGCTAAAGCATGTGACGGTCTGTTAAAAAGAAAGTCCTTCCATTAGCATGCCCTCCCTACCTAGAAGATGAGCAGACTATTTCTGGCCACCAGGCCAAGGTGTCCGTCAGTCAGTCTAACTCCTGACACAAAGAGTGAGGTCTCTGATAGAGGAAATCATTATGGTCTGTCCTTGGGGCTAACCCTCTAACTTATAGCAGCCCTCCTCATTCTCCCAGCCTCTTTAGAACTCAGCATCCTTCTTCTTTAAACTACCTAGAGGCTTTTCAAATCCTCCCCACATAGCGAAAACCAACTGACACTTTGTATTAAGAGTACAATGTTCCGGCTCTCCTTCAAATTCAACTGTGACTTTCTGAAAACAGAATGCCTTATTCATATGGTAATGATGCTGCAGTCCACAATGACAATTGTCCTTGGAGCCCCCGAGGGGGAATTAACACAAATGCCAGCCACAGGGAGAGTTTGCAGTACTTTGTTTCTCTAGTGGTTTTTATTATCTAAAGTGCTGTGTTGTTGTGCTCAGACATAGAGATATCTCTTTCTTTTTTTTTGCTCCACTTGTTCCGCTTCATGTTGCAAGTTTTGGACAGTTTGCCAACAAATGACTAACTGGGTAGCAGGCTCCCTGAGGAAAGTATGGAACACTATGTCAGCAAAGAAGACCGCTAAGAAAAAAACTGTAAATTCTGAACCAGCAGGACTGGAGGTCCAGCTCCAAACAGAGGTGAATCAATAGGATATGTCTCTCTCTAAGTGGAGGTGGATTATACAGTGTGTCAGGTAAATGGCTTGCCCTCTCTGGTTGAGGAATCAAATCTCCACCGAGCATTTAGGTTTAATACAAAAACATTTCATCTTCATGTTATGGTGCCGTTCGGGCAGTTTAGAGTATTGATTGGGGAATTATTTGTGGAGGAATGTAACTGGTTTTCTGGGTGATCTGGGATGTTTTACTTGTGCTTCCCAAGACTGTTTTTGAATTTTAATGTGTGTATACTGTATATGTAAATGTTGTGTGTATTTGTGTTGTATTGTGCAGAGCACATCTGAAAAAGACACCTAGGCCTCAATGTCTTCGCTGATAAAATAACAGTAAAATAAAAAGACAGCTTCTCTGGTTAATAACTGCTAATCATTCAATTGTGTCAATCAGACCAGTAAAAATATGTTTATGTGGTCATGATTGCACCGACCGGATGTCCTATCACATTTGTCCAGAAAGCTAACCATTTACAAATGTTTATGACGGGGAGACAGTACACTACCTTGGCACATTGAGAGGAGAGTGGGTTGTTATAGAACGCCCCTTTGGCCTGAGCCCAAACACAGAGGAAGATGTGATTGTGGAGGCAGCTAGGCTATAGCTCCATCTGCTCAACCATGAAGGATCACACAGCCAGTGGAGATGTAGACTCTACCCGCTTCTCTCAATGAAGCCCACAGCACAGCTCAACCAGACAGCTCAGCTCAAATCCAAAACAAGCATGCCTGTCTGCCAAATTAAAGAGCAGACTGACACACTCTGCAGCTATGGCAATCCAAACAGCTTGCCACACAATACGTTGACTGACACAAGAGAAACGCATATGTCAGTACAGACAACAAAAATTAGAATATACGCCATTAGTTAGAATTGTTGTCTTGTTCTGTAACAGGGTTGTCAAAATTTCCACAGTGCATGTTGATCGTTTCCAGCTGTGACTTTTTAAAAACATTTTAGAGAGAAGGGTGAAATGAAATTAAACCCAACACGTCTGATACCACAGCTATGCGCCGGTCACAGAGCAGAACAACTTTAAGGAGGAGAGGGAGACTGACTTTCTAACTTCTTCCCTGACTAGGTTTGCAAAGGGTGGGTATATTACTGGAAACCTTCTATGTTTACCAGTAAACTACCAGAATTTTGGTAACTTTCAAGGAAAAATACACTACATGACCAACAGTATGTGGACATCTGCTCGTCGAACTTCTCAATCCAAAATCATGGGAATTAATATGAGTTGGTCCACCCTTTGCTGCTATAACAGCCTTCACTCTTCTGGAAGGCTTTCCACAAGATTTTTGGAACATTGTTGCGCAAGAGCATCAGCCGCAAGAGCATTAGTGAGGTCGGCACTGATGTTGGGCGAATAGGCCTGACTCGCAGTCTGCGTTCCAATTCATCCCAAAGGTATTTGATGGCGTTGAGGTCAGGGCTCTGTGCAGGCCAGTCAAGTTCTTCCACACCGATCTCACTTTGTGCACAGGGGCATTGTCATGCTGAAACAGGAAAGGGCCTTCCCCAAACTGTTGCACAAAGTTGGAAGTACAGAATCGCCTAGAATGCCATTGTATGCTGTAGCGTTAAGATTTCCCTTCACTGGAACTAAGGGGCCTAGCCCGAACCATGAAAAACAGCCCCAGACCATTGTTCCTCCTCCACCAAACATTACAGTTGGCAATATGCATTGGGGCAACTGAGCAGCCATAATGTTTCAGCAGCAGCACTAGTGGAACTCTCCGTCTCAGAAGATACTAAAACAGATCTGATGTTATGGGTTGCCAGTCTGTAGTGTGTATCACACTAAAGTGTGAGATGCGTCCCAGTCTGTATCACACTAAAGTGTGAGATGCGTCCCAGTCTGTAGTGTGTATCACACTAAAGTGTGAGATGCGTCCCAGTCTGTAGTGTGTATCACACTAAAGTGCATACTACCTCCTGGTCCTCTGGTTTGTCAGTTGTGTTTTACTTCTTTCCAGGCGGCTGGCTTAAGTGAGCTTGTTGTCAAGGAAACCGTCTCTGCCAAAGATCCCTCTCTCCTTTTTTCCATGGAGACGGGATACTTTGATAATCCCAGGGATTGAACGAGAGGAGAGGAAGGGTGGTTGGAGGGAGGGAGGCGAGTAGAACCTGGCTGGGGATCTGAAGCACTGGGCTAGACCAGGTGACTGTCATCAAGATGCGCATACAGTACACACATACACATGGCATGCACACTCACGCACTTACACATAAAGCTTATTCAGATAGAAGGGAGACTCTTGTCAGCATCTGCCTTTAATGAAGACTCTGTTCACTTTAAGCATTTGGTCCCCCCTTTGCTGCTATAAACAGCCTCCAACTCTTCTGGGAAGGCTTTCGACTAGATGTTGGAACACTGCTGTGGGGACTTGCTTCCATTCAGCCACAAGAGCATTAGTGAGGTCGGGCACTGATGTTGGCGATTAGGCCTGACTGGCAGTCAGCGTTCCAATTCATCCCAAAGCTGTTCGATGGGGCTCTGTGCAGTCCATTAAAGTTCTTCCACACCGATCTCAACTAACCATTTCTGTATGGACCTTGCTTTGTGAAAGGGGGCATTGTCATGCTGAAACAGGAAAGGGCCTTCCCCAAAATGTTGCAACAAAGTTGGAAGCATAGAATCGTCAAGAATGTCATTGCTGTAGCGTTAAGATTTCCCTCCACTGGAACTAAGGGTCATAGCCAGAACCATGAAAAACAGCCCCAGATCATTATTCCTCCTCCACCAAACTCTACAGTTGGCACTATGCATTTGGGCAGGTAGAGTTCTCCTGGCATCTGCCAAACCCAGATTCGTCCGTCGAACTGCCATATGGTGAAGCGTGATTCATCACTCCAGAGAATGCATTTCCACTGCTCCAGAGTCAAAAAGCGGCAAGCTTTACACCACTCCAGTCGGCGCTTGGCATTGCGCATGGTGATCTTAGGCTTGTGTGCAACTGCTCGGCCATGGAAACCCATTTAATTTCAAACCCATTCCAGAGGCATTTTGGAACTCAGTAGTCACATTCTGTGATCTTGTGTGTTCGTAATTGAGCCATTGTTCCTCCTAGACGTTTCCACTTCACAATAACAGCACTTACAGTTGACCGGCGCAGCTCTAGCAGGGCAGATATTTGACTAACTGACTTATTGGAAAGGTGGCATCCAATGACGGTGCCACGTTGAAAGTCACTGAGCTCTTCAGTAAGGCTATTCTACTGCCAATGTTTGTCTATGGAGATTGCAAGGCTGTGTGCTCGATTTTATACACCCCCGTAAGCAACGGGTGTGGCTGAAATAGCCAAATCCACTAATTTGAAGGGATGTCCACATAATTTTCTATATATAGTGTACTTCACTTAATCACAATGCTAGAAGGCAATGCAAAATAATTGTTCCATTCTTATCAACACAGTGTCACACACATTAAACTCAAGCAAAAGATAACCATTCTATTCAGTTGCTCAGAGGTACAAAATCTGAACATAAACACATGCAAATGAATAATATGGAGAAGGAGAAGATGTAAATTCATTTCCTGCTCTCAAAGCAAGACAAATAAACTATTTATATTAATTTTGAGCAGAATATAAAAAAAGTGATCCAGCATGAAAATCTGGAGTACAATAACATGCCAACAGGTCTATATGGGGGGGGGGGGGGGGGTGTCCATATGGAGGGGGTGTCCATATGAAAGTATCCCTCCTATCTCAGGCTGTGTCAGTGACAGGAGAGAGAGATGCTGGCAGCATTATCCCACATTATTAATGTACAAAAGACAATGAGCAGCCCGGACTGCCAACCAACGCCATATTAAAACTGCCTGTGTGTGTGAGACTGAGGGAGTGAGAGAGAGAAAGAAACAGTTGAAAGAGTGGGAGGGAGGGAGAGAGAGAGCTGAGAAACAGGATGGAGAGAGAGAGAGCGAGGAGAGAGAGCGAGAGAGAAGAGACATGCACACAAGGACAAACAAACACAGTAAATAAATCACTCCCTACTGTCCATCTGATTCACTGTCACCATGAACATGTACTGGCTCATTTACCATAATGGAATTACATTACATTACATAACCCATTGACGTGATAAAATATATTAACATCAATACAGGAGAGCTAACGTGTTATTCAATGAACTTATTCCTTTTTTACTTCCACATAACAAACAGGGCAATTAGTAAGCTTGAGGGAGTTAGTCACTAGTACATCTCAGCTTATTAAAACTTCTAGTTTTATCTTCAAAAGAATGGCTATTTGAAGTTAATCCATGGGTCCTGAAAATGCACGCCTCCCCTCACAGTCTCTGTCCTGCTAACCAGTGCATTTATCTCTAGGTGTAATTTGTTCAAGGCTGGGAGGAACCTAACTAGAGAGATTTAGGGACAGTGTGCTAGCTCTGTCTCTCACAGTCTGTCACCACACCTCCCTCCCTCCCCCTCTTTCTCTCCAGAGTGTCTGCCAATCTCTCTCTCTCTCTTTCTGTGTAGAACTCATTCATGCGATATACTGGTTGTCTGCTCTTTTAGGATTGAGCCCAGTCAGTCAGTCAGTGAAGGGTGAGGAGCTGTGTACATGCCATGCACCGCTGAGGACACTAACAAGTATATGTTGTGTGTGTCCGGCAGCCCAACCATCCCCTCTGCTCGGCTCTCCTCTACTCGTACCCTTCCTCCTTTCCCACCCCTCCTTTCTCCACACCCAGCCCCATGTGTTTCTGTACATTGGGCTTGGGTACACCACTGCCATCCTCTCCTGCTCAACGCCCCGTATTGTGCCATGGTGGAGGTTATTGGTATTTTTTTATTTTCTTTAGAAACAGAGATGCTCATTGTTCACTTCATGGAGCTCATCGGGAAGCTTCATTATATATGGGCATTATCTAGAGCAGGTGTTCCCAAACCTTTTCCCTTCCAGCATTGGGGAACATCCCGCGCCCCCCTGCACGCGCAACGTCTATTTCTATGGGCACAAGGCGACAAACTGTTCACACCCCTCTTGTTGGTGCAGAGTATTTTGCAGGTTTAAAGAAGAAAATAAAGTTTTGCTGTTTTGAAGCAATTTCTTTTGCAATTCTAAACATTTAGCCATGTCTCTCAACCAGCTTCATGAGGACCGCCACAGGAATGGAAGACCCAGAAATACCTCTGCTGCAGAGGATAAGTTCTATCGAGTTACCAGCCTCAGAAATTGCAGCCCAAATAAATCTCTCCCTCCCTCCCTCCCTCCCACTGTCCACCCATCATTCACCTACAACTCCCAAGGACGATCTTTATCCTGCCCTGGACCAATTTACATGACAACAAACAATAACAGTAATTTCACTGCTGGTGATAATGATAAGGTCCTCTCAGACAGTACAGTAGGTGCTGGCTGACTGACTCACAGGTCTGGTGGATGGGCTCAGACACAGACATGCCTCTTTAATGTCCTTGCTCTCTAACATTAACCTTTACCTCCTGGCTGTAATATTTCTGCCCCAGCGGAGCAGCCCATTAGGAGTGGGCAGAGGAGGGGGACTGCTGGGTCAATGAGGGCCAGGGGTAATGGCTCTCACTCAGCTCTGCTCTGTTCTGGATTGGAGGAGTGGTGTGGAGGGTGGGAGGAAGGAGAGAGGGAGGAAGGAGGAGGGGAGGGGTGGAAGACAGAGAGGGTGAGCACTCAGGTGGGTCTTTGACTGACGATCCATAACCATGCTGTGAGTTAAAATACCAAATCCTCTCCTTCCGAGCTACCCACAGCCAACCCCCCACCTTCACTCTACCTCCTCTCTTCACTGCCTACCACAGCCTCCTGACGAAACAGGGAGTCCACAGGCAAGTGCTGCTTAATGTAGGGCTCCTATTGTCCTCAGCCTCAGGCTTTTAAGGCTCACTGGGAGGGAATGCAACATTTCAATGGGAAAAGGACTTGACTCTCTCCCACCTGTGTGTTATTTGTGGTCTTCACTTGCTTGGGGAGGCTGAGAGAGCTGGAACGACAGAAATCACATTTGGTTTATGGTAATTCACCTTAACAGAAGATTCAACTCGGATGCAACAGCGTGCGTCATTCTTTGGGTGGTGGCCCATTCTTGATACACATGGGAAACAGCAGCGTTGCAGTTCTTGACATTCTCTGGCACCTACTACCATAACCCATTCAAAAGGCACTTAAATATTTTGTCTTGCCCATACTCATATATCTTGCCCAATATTTTGTCTTGCCCATACTCATACTAACCGTACTATTTGTGATGCAAATTCAGTATATAGTATGCTTATTGGTCATAGTATGGATGTAGTTAGTATGCCAAAAGTTCCCGAATGTCGTACTACATTCGCCAAAATATGAAGTATACAAACAGGTCTGGTACACTCTCGTCTGAGTGTACCAGACCACAGAACAACTGATGAATTTACGAATGCTCAACACCCATTGAATATGACTGGTGTCAGTAAGTTAGTCAGTTACAACAGCAATCAAGCACCCAAGCTGAGGTAAGAATGCTCGAATCAACCCTACTCCTCGGCCAGAGCATCCAGACCGAGGTAAAGTTGGTTTTATATTCACACATTCGGACATTCAAAAGACATTCAACAGACATTTTCCAAAAGCCATTTAAAATGGTAAAAATCAATAACTAATTAATTGAAACATAAAATATATATGATTTATTCTATAAATGTCTAGCATACTTTTACAACCTTTATTTTGAGGAAAAAGTCCTTGATAGAAATACATTAAATCTATCAAATGCCATTTTAAACTGTATAAATCAATAACTAATTCACTGTTTGTCACAGATTCATCAACCTAGATATGATTTATTCTATAAAAGTCTAGCATACCTTTACAACCTTTTTTAAAATACAAATTCCAGTTTTGATTTGATATAAATAATTAGAATATATAAAATGCCATTAAAAGCGGTATAAATCAATAACTAATTATCAATTTGTCACAGAATCATCAAACTAGGTATGATCTATTCTATAAATGTCTAGCATACTTTAAATACTTTTGCTTTGAGTAAATATTCCAGTTTTGATTTGATAGAAATACATCAAATCTATAAAATGCCATTTAAAGCGGTATAAATCAATAACTAATTCACCGTTTGTAACTAATTATCAATTTGTCACAGAATCATCAAACTAGGTATGATTTATTATATAAATGTCTAGCATACTTTTAATACCTTTGCTTTGAGTAAATATTCCAAATTCGAGTTTTGACTTGATAGAAATACATAAGATGCCATTTAAAGCGGTATAAATCAATAACTAATTCATTCATTGATTTATACAGCTTTAAATTGCATTTTAAAGATTTTATGTATTTCCATCAAAACTGGAATTTTTATTCAAAACAAAGGTTGTAAAAGTGTGCGCTCTGAACGCTCTGAATTTACAAACGGACAATCTGACAACACTCTAAATTAACAAACGCGCACTCGGAGTACACTCTGGCACTCCAGATTGAATTTAATAACACACCTGAAGTCGTAAAATGTCTAGCTAGTAATTTGTTATGCAAACAAGATAGCAAGAGGCTGCCTAGCAACAGCGTCAACTTCTGATAGACCGGCGAAGCGTTAGTACGCTCAACTGAAAGGATACTCTTTGTATACAGTACACCAAAATTAACTAATAGTATATAGTATGCAGTATACACTACCGTTCAAAAGTTTGGGGTCACTTAGAAATGTCCTTGTTTTTTGTCCATTAAAATAACATCGAATTGATCAGAAATACATTGTAGACATTGTTAATGTTGTAAATGACTATTGTAGCTGGAAACGGCTGATTTTTAATGGGATACCTACATTTTATTAAATTTCACCTTTATTTAACCAGGTAGGCCAGTTGAGAACAAGTTCTCATTTACAACTGCGACCTGGCCAGGACAAAGCAAAGCAGTGCGACAAAAAACAACACAGAGTTACACATGAGAATAAACAAACGTACAGTCAATAACACAATAGAGAATCTACAGTGGGGAGAACAAGTATTTGATACACTGCCGATTTTGCAGGTTTTCCCACTTACAAAGCATGTAGAAGTCCAGAAAAATCCAGAAAATCTCATTGTATGATTTTTAAGTAATTAATTTGCATTTTATTGCATGACATAAGTATTTGATACATCAGAAAAGCAGAACTTAATATTTGGTACAGAAACCTTTGTTTGCAATTACAGAGATCATACGTTTCCTGTAGTTCTTGACCAGGTTTGCACACACTGCAGCAGGGATTTTGGCCCACTCCTCTATCCAGATCCTTCAGGTTTCGTGGCTGTCACTGGGCAATACGGACTTTCAGCTCCCTCCAAAGATTTTCTATTGGGTTCAGGTCTGGAGACTGGCTAGGCCACTCCAGGACCTTGAGATACTTCTTAGTTGCCCTGGCTGTGTGTTTCGGGTCGTTGTCATGCTGGAAGACCCAGCCACGACCCATCTTCAATGCTCTTACAGAGGGAAGGAGGTTGATGGCCAAGATCTCGCGATACATGGCCCCATCCATCCTCCCCTCAATATGGTGCAGTCGTCCTGTCCCCTTTGCAGAAAAGCATCCCCAAAGATGGATGTTTCCACCTCCATGCTTCACGGTTGGGATGGTGTTCTTGGGGTTGTACTCATCCTTCTTCTTCCTCCAAACATGGCGAGTGGAGTTTAGACCAAAAAGCAAAATTTTTGTCTCATCAGACCACATGACCTTCTCCCATTCCTCCTCTGGATCATCCAGATGGTCATTGGCAAACTTCAGACGGGCCTGGACATGCGCTGGCTTGAGCAGGGGGACCTTGCGTGCGCTGCAGGATTTTAATCCATGACGCCATAGTGTGTTACTAATGGTTTTCTTTGAGACTGTGGTCCCAGCTCTCTTCAGGTCATTGACCAGGTCCTGCCGTGTAGTTCTGGGCTGATCCCTCACCTTCCTCATGATCATTGATGCCCCACGAGGTGAGATCTTGCATGGTGCCCCAGACCGAGGGAGATTGACCGTCATCTTGAACTTCTTCCATTTTCTAATAATTGCGCCAACAGTTGTTGCCTTCTCACCAAGCTGCTTGCCTATTGTCCTGTAGCCCATCCCAGCCTTGTGCAGGTCTACAATTGTATCCCTGATGTCCTTACACAGCTCTCTGGTCTTGGCCATTGTGGAGAGGTTGGAGTCTGTTTGATTGAGTGTGTGGACAGGTGTCTTTTATACAGGTAACGAGTTAAAACAGGTGCAGTTAATACAGGTAATGAGTGGAGAACAGGAGGGCTTCTTAAAGAAAAACTAACAGGTCTGTGAGAGCCGGAATTCTTACTGGTTGGTAGGTGATCAAATACTTATGTCATGCAATACAATGCAAATGTATTATTTAAAAATCATACAATGTGATTTTCTGGATTTTTGTTTTAGATTCCGTCTCTCACAGTTGAAGTGTACCTATGATAAAAATTACAGACCTCTACATGCTTTGTAAGTAGGGAAACCTGCAAAATCGGCAGTGTATCAAATACTTGTTCTCCCCACTGTATATACATAGTGTGCAAATGTAGTGCAAAATGCAGTAAGGTTAGGAAGGTAGGACAATAAATAGGCCATATTGGCAAAATAATTTACAAATTAGAATTAACACTGGAGTGACAGATGTGCAAATGATGATGTGCAAATAGAGATTGGAGTTCAAAATGAGCAAAAATAATAAATATGGGGATGAGGTAGTAGTGTGGGATATTTACAGAAGGGCTATATACCAGGTGCAGTGATCGATAAGCAGCTCTGACAGCAGATGCCTAAAGTTATTGAGGGAGACAGGAACCTCTAGCTTCAAGGATTTTTGCAGTTCGTTCCAGTCATTGGCAGCAGAGAACTGGAAGGAATGGCGGCCAAAGGAGGTGTTGGCTTTGGGGGTGACCAGTGAAATATACCTGTTGGAGCGCATGCTACGGGTGGGTGTTGCTATGGTGACCAGCGAGCTGAGATAGGGCGGAGATTTACCTAATAAAGACTTATAGATGACCTGGAGACAGTGGGTTTGGCAACGAATGTGTAGTGAGCGAATATGTATATACAGCCAACGAGAGAATACAGGTCGCAGTGGTGGGTAGTATAAGGGGCTTTGGTAGCAAAACGGACGGCATTGTGATAGATTACATCCAATTTGCTGAGTAGAGTGTTGGAGGCTATTTTGTAAATGACATCGCCGAAGTCAAGGATCGGTAGGATAGTCAGTTTTACAAGGGTATGTTTGGCAGCATGAGTGAAGGAGGCTTTGTTGCGAAATAGGAAGCCGATTCTAGATTTAATTTTGGATTGGAGATGGTTAATGTGAGTCTGGAAGTTGAGTTTACAGTCTAACCAGATGCCTAGGTATTTGTAGGTGTCCACGTATTCTAAGTCAGACCCGTCGAGAGTAGTAATGATAGTCCGGTGGGCGGGTGCGGGCAGCGTTCGATTGAAAAGCATGCATTTAGTTTTACTAGCATTTAAGAGCAGTTACCTTTAGTACCTTGAGCGTAGCTGAGGTGCACCCATGACCAGCTCGGAAACCAGATTGCATAGCAGAGAAGGTCCGGTGGGATTCGAAGTGGTCAGTGATCTGTTTATTAACTTGGCTTTCGAAGACTTATGGGGTAGCCAGGTGGAAAACATGGCCAGCCGTAGCAAAATTATTATTGACATTTTCGATTATCGTGAATTTATCGGTGGTGACAGTGTTTCCTAGCATCAATGCAGTGGGCAACTGGGAGGAGGTGCTCTTATTCTCCATGGACTTTACAGTGTCCCAGAACTTTTTGGAATTACATAGGTGTACAGATGCCCATTATCAGCAACCATCACTCCTGTGTTCATGTGGCACGTTGTGTTAGCAAATCCAGTCTAATTGATCATTAGAAAACCCTTTTTCAATTATGTTAGCACAGCTGAAAACTGTTGTGCCAATTAAAGAAGCAGTAAAACTGGCCTTCTTTAGACTAGTTGAGTATCTGGAGGAAATCCATATCTTCCTCTGATCAGTGTCTGTGTTCTTGTCTTTTTATTGTCCAGTCTGAGATATGGCTTTTTCTTTGCAACTCTGCCTAGAAGGTCAGCATCCCGGAGTCGACTCTTCACTGTTGACGTTTAGACTGGTGTTTTGCGGGTACTATTTAATGAAGCTGCCAGTTAAGGACTTGTGAGGCGTCTGTTTCTCAAACTAGACACTCTAATGTACTTGTCCTCTTGCTCAGATGTGCACTGTGGCCTCCCACTCATCTTTCTATTCTGGTTAGATTGTACAAGATCTTCAGTTTCTTGGCAATTTCTCGCATGGAATAGCCTTCATTTATCAGAACAAGATTAGACTGACGAGTTTCAGAAGAAAGTTCTTTGTTTCTGGCCATTTTGAGCCTGTAATCGATCCCACAAATGCTGATGTTCCAGATACTCAACTAGTCTAAAGAAGGCCAGGTTTATTGCTTCTTTAATCAGCACAACAGTTTTCAGCTGTGCTAACATAATTGCAAAAGGGTTTTCTAATGATCAATTAGCATTTTAAAATGATAAACTTGGATTAGCTAACATAACGTGCCAATGGAACACACAAGTAATGGTTGCTGATAATGGGCCTCTGTACGCCTATGTAGATATTCCATAAGAAAATCTGCCATTTCCAGCTACAATAGTCATTTACAACATTAAGAATGTCTACATGTATTTCTGATAAATTTGATGTTATTTTAATGGACAAAAAAATTGCTTTTTTTGTCCATTACATTTCTAAGTGACCCCAAACATTTGAACGGTAGTGAATACTCATTAAGTATGTAGTATACAGTATGTTAGTATGGGTATTCGAACACAGCTCAGGTGTTCCTAATGCTTTGTACACTCAGTGTAGGCTACTACACCAGAAAGCATAGAGGATCATTAGCTAAAAAAAAAAGTTGTGGCCATGTTTTAAATCGCATAGCCTACAGTCAGAAGGGCCTACAGAGCGGGCAGCAAATATCAAATAGATGATTGTTGAGTTGAGAGACCCATACAGGCAATGCTCTACTTAATTGATTGAACATTAGCTTATTGGCACCAGTGGAAAACATTGGCCATAAAGGGAAAGGGAGGATATTAGGCTAAAATGTGTCTTCCGCATTTAACCCCTCTGTCATTTTGCCTTAATCGACATCCACGTTAGTGATGGGAAGTTCGGCTCTTTTCCGAGAGCCGGCTCTTTTGGCTCAGCTCACAAAGAAGAGCCGGCTCTTTCGACTCCTGAACGGCTCTTAATTTAGGATTTTTTTGTAGGCCTTTATTTTACCCTAACTTTAAAAAAAAAAAATGGTTTGTGTGTTGAAAACCCTTTCATGTGCAGTGTTTTTATGCATTTATTTTGTTACAAAAGCATTCTTTTGTTTTTAATCATTTTAATCAAACATTTTTTTGCACAAATTAACAACAAAAAAACAGCAAATAAACAGAATTGAACTAGAACAGAACTAGAACCAAACTCAAGCAAACAGTATTAATGTCCTCAGTGAAGATTGGCATTCAAAAAAATCAGATGCCTCAGCTTTGATGGACTGATCCTATTTCTTCTTTCTGAGATTATCTGCCCTGTTTTTGAGAAGATTCTCTCTGAAGGAACCGATGTTGCCACAATACACAGTCTCCCTTCCATCACCTTCGCCAGGCGTGGAAAGACTGAGGCCTTGGCCTGCCACCAGCTCAGTGGGTCTTCTGCTCGTTGGATGATGGGCTCCTCAAGATAAGACCTCACCTCCAGTATAGCATCATCATCAAAAAGCCTCCAAACAACAGAGGTTTGTGGTTCCTCATACACTTGGCCTTCTAATGGCGGAGCTGGCTGGCTGCTAGGGGTGCATCTTGCTGCTGCACTAATTCTCTGAAGTGCCTCATCAACAGCTCTGTTGTCATTGAATGCAAGTTTTTTAAACCTAGGATCCAATAATGTGGTTTCTGAGTGGACAGTGTTGTACTCCATACGCAGAAATTTCCGGTCCATGGCTGAACAAAGAGCTGCAACCAATTCTTTCCCTTTCTGCATGGTTACAGTCTGTTGGGCTGTCACACGCTGCAAACCTTTGCATAGCAGGAGCATTTTTGAGGCAGAAACATAGCTGAGGGAGAGAAACAGCAACTTTTAAAATGAAGCTTTTTTTAAAGTATGTGGCATATTATATGTGGCACATTATACTGTATTGTTTCTGCAATGTATAATAGTGACTGAATGGTAGTAGTGAAAAAAAATGGTCCAAGGTACCTGTCTGCACTTATTTCCACAGTCACCTCCTCAAATGGTTGCAGGACGGTGCAGACCTCTTTCACCAGCTCCCATTCCTCTTGACATAGAGCATCAACTGGTGCGTTGATGAGGGCCAGGGTGGAGATGATGGCATCTTTTGTTTCAAGAATTCGTTTCAACATATAAAATGTTGAGTTCCACCTGGTGGCACACTCTTGTTTGGGCCTCAGTTCAGGCATCCCCATCTGGCACTGTGTGGACTTTAGCCTCTGTGTTGCAACTGTGCTTTTGTGGAAAAACTCCACAACAGCCTTCACCTTATCCACGGTTGGTTTGACCACCTTTAGGGCATCTCTAATCATGAGGTTTAGTGTATGTGCCAGACATGGGTGATGGGTCCACTTAAGAATTTTTATGGCTTTGGTGATGTTTGCTGCATTGTCACTCACACAGCACACTACTTTGTCCTCTACTTGACACTCTTTTGCCACTCTTACTAGCTCATCTGCTAGGTTTTCTGCAGTGTGTCTCTCTGTGAACTCAAAGCAGTCCAAAAGGCAAGATGTCATCTTGTAATTTTCAATGAAATGGCAAGTGACAGCCATGAAAGAGCAGGTTGTTCTGGAGGTCCAGCAGTCAGTTGTCAGGCAAACTGATGGAGCTTGTTTCACCCTTACTTGCCATAATGCCCGTTCTGTGTCATATAGTTTAGGTATTGTTGTTTGGGACAATGTTTTTCTACTGGGAAGAGTGTATGTGGGATTTAAAGTTTTGACAAAACTTTTAAAACCTCTGTCCTCCACAATTGAAAAGGGTTGGAAATCAGTAGCTATCATTTTAGCTAGCTCTACATCAATGCTGTGCTGTTTGGATGGGGTCATCACTTTGGGTATAAACTGGCTTATTTTGCTTTGAGCTGCAGTAGGAGAGGTTATACCTGCATGTGTGGGGAAGCCAGTAGATGCTGCTGCAGTTGCTGTTTTTTGGGGATGAGACACACCAGGATCTGTAGATGGGGTGCTAGCTTGCCCTCTCTCCTCTAACTGCACTGTAGGATGGACAGTTCTCATATGTCTATGCAGGTTTGTGGTGGAACCTGCTCTTAAAGTAATTTTCATCTTGCAGTGAACGCACTCTGCTTTGTTGTTTCCATTGTCTTTAAACTGGAGCCAGATGCTGCTTCTCTTTCGGGTGTCACTCATAGTTACGACTCACACACTCTCCTCACCGCTATCTGACAGACAGTGTCGTTATTAACGTTGTTACGACTCATTAACTTGCAGTGGAGTGCCGCTTCACTTCACCCCCCTCTCTGTTTTTACATAATGGTATGATCCCATATCCTCACATCTGATTGGCCGCGATGCGATTGCTGACCAATCAAAACAAAGTTCTGCCTGTAAGCACGCAGCGAAAGGAAAAAAACTGGGAGCCGGCTCTCACTCGATGCGAGCCGGCTCTTCTGATTCACTACAAAGCATCGGCTCTCAGAGCCGCATCTTTTGCGCATGACACATCACTAATCCACGTCTTCGGCGCCCGATAAACAGTAGGTTAACTGCCTTGTTCAGGGGCAGAATGACAGATTTTTACCCTGTCAGCTCTGGGATTCGATCCAGCAAACTTTTGGTTACTGACCCAACGCTCCTACCCTCCAGGCTATTGACTTTTCCTCAGCCAACAAGACAAGTAACGAACAGCAAAATCACTATCCTATGTCAATCTACTATCCCCCATAGTAGAAAAGTTGACATATTCTATTGGTCAGGTTGTCATTCTATGCAAGAAAGAAACAGCCTATTCCAAAAAGAATCTGGGACAAAAGTGGGACGATAGATCCCAAATTCATACAACCTGTAGGCTTAGGCTACATCGAAAAAACCTTTAAAAAGCAATGAGGCTCATACAACAGATCAGAACGTTTAGCATAACATTTTGATAAACTATTATTTCTTTACATTATAAGCGCAGCAATGCGCACAAGGAAGTAGGTTACGCGCGAATGTTCGTTCCATTGTGCAATTAGTGGTAAAACCCCTTAGAAATTTAGAAAGATGGGAGATCTAAATATGCAACAACTAGCATGGGTTGTTAATATGACAAGGATTGTGCCTTTGGCTACTGGACAATGAAAGTGAATTTGAAAACCAATAGAACATGAGAGAAAAAGGCTACTGGTTTCAACGGCATATAGAAGTCTTTATAAAAAATATTTTGCCTGCATGTTTGGTTGGATTTTGGCTAAACTACTTTGAAGCAAGGTAAGACATATCTCATAATATTTAGTAAAATGTTCAGGTTTCACTAAAAAATAAGTATGTTTTCAAAAAGGCATAATACCTCCAGGACATTGCAAAGCGGTGTGTGACGCTCTGAAGCCTGCGGAGTTGCCTATGCACTTGAATGGCGAATGGGAAGCGCGCTTCAATTACCAGTTGAGGAATAAAAATAGTAGCTCTTTTAAATAGTGGCCATTGTTGTTGTTGTTGTTGTTGTTTCTCATGCATTTGCCTTTAGAATTGTCGCGCAATGATTGGGCTTATTCATTCTTTAGAGTCTAAGTCATTTGGGAGGGGGTTCTAAGCTGACTATGGAATTGTTTTAAGATGGTCATACTATTGATCATTTAGCTATTTGATTTTGAATTTTACGACCACTGTAGGTAATTTTGTTTGGGGCCTTTACTACTAAAGCCCATAGAAACGCATTGAATAACACATTCATAAATGGCAAAAGAACAGGAGAGTCAAAAAATAAATCATAAGAAACAAGGTGTAAGAGCTGATATATGTTTAGCTAATGAATATGTTAATCTACAACAAGAGTTATTAAGTGAATGTATTGTGTGATCATAGATCTTTAGAACTGCTGTAGGTTTGGGTAGGGGGGAGCTATGTGGAAGGAATGTGCTAGCTGGGGGTTTTACGATAGAACTGTGTCTTGTTGTAATATGAAGCTTGGACATCTACTAAGAGGACCACTACTTCCATCAACTGGATTGCGTCACGAGGCTGGGACCAGCCTGCACGCCAACGATAGGCTGAGTAAGTTTAAACCACACTCAGCCTCTACTCCGACAGGTCAGCAAGGAGCGGAAATGATCCTGTCGGAGTATTTAAGGAAGAACAAAGGATAGGGGCGCTCTCTTTTTTCCATGCCCTGACTTGCTGTTTGCCCTGCGTGGTGTCACAGTGAGCCTGTATATACAAACTTCATATTTACCATTGAACGGTTTGTTAGAATAAAATACATAGATGACTTAAACGGCGTAGTAATCCTTTTGTTCCAATACCAGATTTGAATTGACGCGACCTTAAAAAAGGTTTTGAAGTGTCTGTCCTAAATCTAGGAGATGTAAATAAAACTCTGGAAATATACTGTATAATATATATACAGCGGGTGAAATAAGTATTGAACACGTCACCATTTTTCTCAGTAAATATATTTCCAAAGGTGCTATTGACATGAAATCTTCACCAGATGTTGGTAACTACCCAAGTAATCCATACATACAAAGAAACCAAAACAAATAAGTTCAGAAATTAAGTTGTGTAATAATGTGAAATGACACAGGGAAAAAGTATTGAACACATGAAGAAAGGGAGGTGCAAAAAGGCATGGAAAGCCAAGACAACAGCTGAAAACTATCAGTAAATAAAAAGCAATCCAGCCCCCTGTCTGTGCAAATTAATATCAGCTGGTTCAGTCCCAACTGATGGCCTACAAAAAGGTCTCATTGCTAAGGTGTCACACAAGACACATCTCTTGATGGGTAAAAGCAAAGAGCGGTCTCAAGACATTCACAACCTAATTGTTGCAAAACATAATGATGGCATTGGTTATAGGCGCATTTCTAAGCTTGAATGTTCCAGTGAGCACTGTTGGGGCCATAATACGGAAGTGGAAAGACAATCATTTCACCATAAATATGCCTCGACCAGGTGTTCCTCGCAAGATTTCTGACAGAGGAGTGAAAAGAATAATCAGAAGAGTTGTCCAAGAGCCAAGGACCACTTGTGGAGAGCTCCGAAAAGACCTGCAATTAGCATGTACTGTTGTCTCAAAGAAAACAGTAAGTAATGCACTCCACCGCCATGGCCTGTATGCACGCTCACCACGCAAGACTCCATTGCTGAAAAAAAAGCATGTTGAAGCTTGTTTAAAGTTTACTGCACAACATTTGGAAAAGCCAGTGAAATACTGGGAGAATATGGTGTGGTCAGATGAGAGCAAAATTGAACTGTTTGGATGTCATAATACACACCATGTTTGGAAGAGGTGGGAACATCATGGTGTGGGCTGCTTTTCAGCAAATGGTACTGGCAAACTTCACATAATTGAAGGAAGGATGAATGTACAAATTTACCGAGACATTCTTGACAAAAATCTGCTGCCATCTACCAGGATGATGAAGATGAGACGAGGGTGGACATTTCAGCAAGACAATGATCCCAAACACACAGCCAAGGAAACTCTCAATTGGTTTCAAATAAAGAAAATAAAGCTGCTAGAATGGCCCAGCCAATCACCTGACTTAAATCCCATTGAAAATCTATGGAAAGAACTGAATATCAAGATTCATAGAAGATGCCCACAGAACCTTCAAGATTTGAAGACTGTTTGTGTGGAAGAATGGGCCAAAATCACACCAGAGCAATGCATGCGACTAGTTTCTCCATACAGGAGGCGTCTTGAAGCTGTCATTACCAACAAAGGCTTTTGTACAAAGTATTAAATAAATATCAGTAAGTGTGTTCAATACTTTTTCCCTGTGTCATTTCACATTATTACACATAACTTAATTTCTGAACTTATTTGTTTTGGTTTCTTTGTATGTTTGGATTACTTGGGTTGTTACCAACATTTGGTGAAAATGTAATGTCAATAGCACCTTTGGAAATATATTTACTCAGAAAAATGTTCAATACTTATTTCACCCGCTGTATATACAGTGGAGAGAACAAGTATTTGATACACTGCCGATTTTGCAGGTTTTCCTACTTACAAAGCATGTAGAGGTCTGTAATTTTTATCATAGGTACACTTCAACTGTGAGAGACAGAATCTAAAACAAAAATCCAGAAAATCACATTGTATGATTTTTAAATAATTAATTTGCATTTTATTGCATGACATAAGTATTTGATCACCTACCAACCAGTAAGAATTCCGGCTCTCACAGACCTGTTAGTTTTTCTTTAAGAAGCCCTCCTGTTCTCCACTCATTACCTGTATTAACTGCACCTATTTGAACTTGTTACCTGTATAAAAGACACCTGTCCACACACTCAATCAAACAGACTCCAACCTCTCCACAATGGCCAAGACCAGAGAGCTGTGTAAGGACATCAGGGATAAAATTGTAGACCTGCACAAGGCTGGGATGGGCTACAGGACAATAGGCAAGCAGCTTGGTGAGAAGGCATCAACTGTTGGCGCAATTATTAGAAAATGGAAGAAGTTAAAGATGACGGTCAATCTCCCTCGGTCTGGGACACCATGCAAGATCTCACCTCGTGGGGCATCAATGATCATGAGGAAGGTGAGGGATCAGCCCAGAACTACACGGCAAGCCCTGGTCAATGACCTGAAGAGAGCTGGGACCACAGTCTCAAAGAAAACCATTAGTAACACACTACGCCGTCATGGATTAAAATCCTGCAGCGCACGCAAGGTCCCCCTGCTCAAGCCAGCGCATGTCCAGGCCCGTCTGAAGTTTGCCAATGACCATCTGGATGATCCAGAGGAGGAATGGGAGAAGGTCATGTGGTCTGATGAGAAAAAAATAGAGCTTTTTGGTCTAAACTCCACTCGCCGTGTTTGGAGGAAGAAGAAGGATGAGTACAACCCCAAGAACACCATCCCAACCGTGAAGCATGAAGGTGGAAACATAATTCTTTGGGGATGCTTTTCTGCAAAGGGGACAGGACGACTGCACCGTATTGAGGGGAGGATGGATGGGGCCATGTATTGCGAGATCTTGGCCAACAACCATGCAATTATTGTCATGCAATAAAATGCAAATTAATTACTTAAAAATCATACAATGTGATTTTCTGGATTTTTGTTTTAGATTCCGTCACTCACAGTTGAAGAGTACCTATGATAAAAAATGACAGACTTCTACATGCTTTGTAAGTGGGAAAACCTGCAAAATCGGCAGTGTATCAAATACTTGTTCTCCCCACTGTATATGAGTTTTTTTTTTTTACATCTCCTAGATTTATAGCTTTTCATACATTTTTGGGGGGCCAAAAGCCGGCTATTAACGGCTAACGGAAACCCTGACACACACACACACACACACACACACACACTCTTCAAACCTCCTATGCTCCTTTGAGACCCCTCTTTTAAAATGTCACAGATCTCTTCTTCTAGTCATGGTAGCCAAAATAATGGGCAACTGGGCATTTTTATCCATGACCCTAAGCATGATGGGATGTTAATTGCTTAATAAACTCAGGAACCACACCTGTGTGGAAGCACCTGCTTTCAATATACTTTGTATCCCTCATTTACTCTAGTGTTTTATTTATTTTGGCAGTTACTGTATTTAGCTGAGGTCCCTAAGGACCACATAAACAGAATTTTCACACTGGTTGAGAAATGTATCTCAGCACAATTACTTGCCTTTAAAAAAGGGACTCAATGTACAGGTTTGACTTTAAACCAGCTGGAAAAGTCACATTACCATATTTTTCCATGACAGAGGCTGCCTTCCAAATGGCACCTTATTCCTTATGTAGTGCACTACATTTGACCAGGGCCCATAGTAAGAAGTGCAATGTAGGGAATAGGGTGCCATTTGGGACACAGTCAGTGTGTCAGGTCCATAGAGACGGGCTACCATCCCCAGCCGAGTGATACAGTTGACCGCGACACGCCAGGCCTTTGATAGCACCACGGCTCCAGTGAAAGGTGGAGGATGAACCAGGGCCATCTTTGTCCACACAGGAACAAAAGGAGGCCGGTGCACATTGTGCCTCACTACAATAGCACTCAGCATCAAAAGACTGCCTCACTCTGACCAGTCTCTCTCTCTCTCGCTCTTTTTCTTTCTCCTGTTCTCCCCATTTCTCTTTCTCTCTCAAAGGGATGCTTCCATAAAGGTCTTCTCTATTATACCTCATATCTGATAAGTCACATTGAAATGTAACATTTATCCCTTGTAAATATCCCTGAATTCCCCCAGCGCCAGAAAGAGATAATGCATATCATTCTGAGCAGCGACAGTCACTGCCATCAAACACTCCTCACCACCACCTATTTCAAACCTCACATCTCAGATATCTGTCTTCAAAGAGAGAGCCCTTTTCTACCACAATCCCACTCTAACACATTTGTGAGAAAAGGCCTATTTCTCATCACAGCCATTTCAAATCCCCACAAAGAATCAGGGAATGCATAAACCATGATATGATAAAGAAAAACCCTCCAGGTCTGAATAGAAGTGCATCTGGTCTGGTGTGAGGAGGGTGGGCTGGTGGCTCCAGTCTGGTGGCTGTATGAGACCACAGTGGGACGGGGACATGTTAATGTGACATTTGGGGCTATATGTGACTGTGACAGAGGATAATAGAAGCAGACAGGAGGCAGGGCTCTTCTCTATTTGATAACTCTAATAATAAATAACACCCTGTTTATGACCCATTAATATTAGGCTAAATCAACCTGTATTCTACCACAGAAAAGGATCAAATCAATCCACACACGTCCATCATACTCGGATTCAATTAGGTTTGATATCATTGAGTGGAGCAGGATTAAAGAGTAGCTACTGCAAACAGACTTTTAGTGGGGAGATAATTGTAATAGAAAAACTGCCTAGGGGAATTTGGGCTATTGGTGATGCATGGTTGAAATAATGATTGACTACTAACAACGGATACATGTGGATTTCAAGCTTTGTGGGGTAGTCTTCATGAGATTTAAACTGTCCAGATTCCAAGTACTGTATCAACATCTTGATTATGTGTATGATCACTAAAGGTGAATGGAATACCACTGGTTTGGCACTGAGAGGGCTAAGGTTCCTGCTCCTATCTCCCCATAACGATCACAGGGCTGTGGAGCAGCTCTAGCCTTCTCCCCTCTCACCTAACTGGCTGCATCTCCCTTCCAGCTCGGCCCATTGGCACATTAATCGCAGACTGCCGTAACACAGATTGCATTAGCAGCTAAGTGATCAAATTAGGCACCAGCACGCTCACCCACCCCCACAATCAGCGCCACTTTCCGATGTAGACGGCGCTATGCTCAATCAATTTGCTTCCCTAATCTAATCGAGTAGCTCACACACAGCTCCATGCCCCGTTTTCATTCCCAGCACACACAACATGGAAAACATGAGCTCTCTGACACACACAGAGTGACACACACACAGCGAGAGACATGCATTCAAATTCATACACAAACCCCATGCGCACACACACACGCACACACACACACCATCCGTCAATAGAATAACAAGCTTGCTTTTTCTCAGGCTGTCACTGGTTTCTTGTTAACAGTTAGTTTAGGTGCAGATCAGCAGCAGAGAGTAGGAGTAGATGTTGTCACCGTCTCTAGTCTTCATTGACACCATTCATCTCCCCAGCATGCCTAGGCTGCAGCATCCTCACACACGCATGCACACACACAGGTCTCGCTTCCTGAGAGAGGATACCTAGACTGAGACTGATAGGGAACGAGTCATACCCAAGTATGTCTCTGTTGAGACACTGTTAGATTTGACTGAAAAATCGGCACACTCAAATCACAATGATAGTTGAAGAGCACGGCCAGTGACTGCTGAAATTAAATTCCAAAAGCAACTCTGTGTACACGTTAGTTAGTTCAATTAAAGCCTGGGAGTGAAGTCTTTGATCATTAATAAATCAGAGCAAATATGCAACTAGATCTACAATGTCTTCCATCCCAGGGAATTGACTGAACAGAATCAAGATTTGAACCCATAAAGTGTCACTCCAGGCAGGCTCTCCATAGAGAAACACTCATTTATCATATCTCTTAATGAGGCAGAACTGGCTGAGTGCTAACACATACAGTATACTGCAGCTGCTGCTAGTTAGGGCACACAGGAACAAGTGAAGGCATGGATAAGAGATGGAGCAGAATTTGGGCAAGTAGGCTATATCATGCACTGTAGAGGCTATTTTGGCTGCTGAGATAACAAGTAGACTATATCATGCACTGTAGAGGCTATTTCTGCTGCTGAGATAACAAGTAGGCTATATCATGCACTGTAGAGGCTATTTTGGCTGCTGAGATAACAAGTAGGCTATATCATGCACTGTAGAGGCTATTTTGGCTGCTGAGATAACAAGTAGACTATATCATGCACTGTAGAGGCTATTTTGGCTGCTGAGATAACAAGTAGACTATATCATGCACTGTAGAGGGTATTTTGGCTGCTGAGATAACAAGTAGACTATATCATGCACTGTAGAGGCTATTTTGGCTGCTGAGATAACAAGTAGGCTATATCATGCACTGTAGAGGCTATTTTTGCTGCTGAGATAACAAGTAGACTATATCATGCACTGTAGAGGCTATTTTGGCTGCTGAGATAACAAGTAGGCTATATCATGCACTGTAGAGGCTATTTTGGCTGCAGAGATAACAAGTAGGCTATATCATGCACTGTAGATGCTATTTTGGCTGCAGAGATAACAAGTAGACTATATCATGCACTGTAGAGGCTATTTTGGCTGCTGAGATAACAAGTAGCAGTTCAAGGTGAGTTTAGACAAAGTTGTTCAGCGCCTCAATATTATCTAAATGTTTTGTTTTCAAAAGTGGTGGATAAAAAGGACTGCATCTATTTCTATTCACAAGGACAGCTTATATTGGGCCAAATGTATTTTGTTTCTCAAAGAGAGATTCATGATAAAGCCACTTACTCACAGCTTTGTTTACTTTCACAGACAGCCTCTGCAAATTAATAATTCAAACAAGGTGGTGGTGTTCTTTCTGGCTTTAGACAGACAGGAGACTGGGGGAGCTACAGGTCAATGTGTTCTCACCCACACTGCTCAACTCCAAGTATAGACATGTTCAGTATTTAACACCATTAATTTAAAAAAAAAACCTGTGACATAGGCCTACAACATTTCAGTTTTCACTTGATTTTCTTTATTGAGAGACACAGATACTGTCTGAGCTTTAGCAGAGTGTAGAAAATAGTGTGTATGAGAATAATGCACGTTGTATTTCTTAGCATTGCCTGTCCACTCTTGTTGTTAAGAGTTGAACTCTTGATTTCTCCTTCTCTGACTTATAAGCACTGCTATCATGTAGTACAGCTTCCACACATGGCTGCCTGCTGCTAACTGCAACAAATTTCACCTATTTTTGTTTACAAAATTTGTTTACATCCATTAGTGAGCAAAATGTCCAGTTTTGTCACACAACACAATGCCACAGATGTCTCAAAACCTCTCGTCTGAAACCAGCCACCTGGACAGCTGATGAAACTGTGGGTTTGCACAAATAATTTCTGCACAAACTGCCAGACCGTCTCAGGGACGTTTCAGTGGTCAAATGCTCAACTTCGATGGCCACTGGCACGCTGATGAATCCTGGTTTCAACTGTACCGGACAGATGGCAGACTGCGTGCATGGCGTTTTTTATTTCACCTTTATTTAACCAGGTAGGTCAGTTGAGAACAAGTTCTCATTTGCAACTGCGACCTGGCCAAGACAAAGCAAAGCAGTGCGACAAAAACAACAACACAGAGTTACACAGTAAACAAACATAGTCAAAAACACAATAGAAAATCTATATACAGAGTGCAAAATGTAGTGCAAAATGCAATAAGGTTAGGAGGTAGGACAATAAATAGACCATAGTGGTGATATAAATTACTGATTAGCATTAACACAGGAATAAAGGATGTGCAAATTATGATGTGCAAATAGAGATACTGGAGTGCAAGATTAGCGAAAAATAATACAAATAAATATGGGGATGAGGTAGTAGTGTGGGCTATATACAGGTGCAGTGATCGATAAGCAGCTTTGACAGCTGATGCTTAAAGTTAGTGAGGGAGATGGGAACCTCCAGCTTCAATGATTTTTGCAATTCGTTC
Source organism: Thymallus thymallus (assembly GCA_023634145.1). NCBI lineage: Eukaryota > Metazoa > Chordata > Actinopteri > Salmoniformes > Salmonidae > Thymallus > Thymallus thymallus. The sequence continues at coordinate 22,465,066 of CM042410.1, read as the reverse complement.
CAGTCATTGGCAGCAGAGAACTGGAAGGAATGGCGGCCAAAGGAGGTGTTGGCTTTGGGGGTGACCAGTGAAATATACCTGCTGGAGCGCATGCTACGGGTGGGTGTTGCTATGGTGACCAGCGAGCTGAGATAGGGCGAGGATTTACCTAATAAAGACATATAGATGACCTGGAGCCAGTGGGTTTGGCGACGAATATATAATGAAGGCCAGCCAACGAGAGCATACAGGTCGCAGTGGTGGGTAGTATATGGGGCTTTGATAACAAAACGGATGGCACTGTGATAGATTACATCCAATTTGCTGAGCAGAGTGTTGGAGGCTAATTTGTAAATGACATCGCCGAAATCAAGGATCGGTAGGATAGTCAGTTTTACAAGGGCAAGTTTGGCAGCATGAGTGAAGGAGGCTTTGTTGCGAAATAGGAAGCCGATTCTGGATTTAATTTTGGATTGGAGATGTCCACGTATTCTAAGTCGGACCCGTCGAGAGTAGTGATGATATTCCGGTGGGCTGGTGCGGGCAGCGTTCGATAGAAAAGCATGCATTTGGTTTTACTAGCATTTAAGAGCAATTGGAGGCCACGGAAGGAGTGTTTGTATGGCATTGAAGCTTTTTTGAAGGTTAGTAAACACAGTGTCCAAAGAGGGGCCAGATGTATACAGAATGGTGTCGTCTGCGTAGAGATGGATCAGAGAGTCACCAGCAGCGAGAGATAGATAGATAGATAGATAGATAGATAGATAGATAGATAGATAGATAGATAGATAGATAGATAGATAGATAGATAGATAGATAGATAGATAGATAGATAGATAGATAGATAGATAGATAGATAGATAGATAGATAGATACTTTATTGATCCCCCGGGGGGGAAATTTCATTGTCAAGCAGCTACAACAAACACACAGGGCAGGTGCAAAATGCCACAACGAAAGTACACAAAAGACAGATACACGGTACATGATACATAGAGCGGCAGTATGAAAAAGTATAGAAATACAAGATATCTGGAGTGCAAAAAAAGCTATAAAAGGACATTGCATAGTATGAGTGGTTGGCTGAATATGTACACTATACATTGGTGGATGTTGGATGGTTAACTATACTATACAGGTCGATGGCAGAGAAATACTTCAGTAGCTAAAAATGCGTATGATATGAGCGAGGGTAATAATAGTTTACTTAATAGACAGACTGGGTAAATGAACAGGTAAGTGAAAATTTTGCATGGTTAAGTTAGCTGTACAGTTAGGTATACAGTTATATTTACAGATAAGTGAATACTTGCATGTTTACACAAACTGTACAGGTAAATGACAGGAAGAGATACTTTAATAGCTAAATGTGTGTATGATATCATTTGGGGTAATAATAGTAATTCCCTTAAAATACAGTCCTTAGTGCGCAGGGTTTAATTACAGACAACTGCACTTATTGCACATTCGATATACTAAAAGCAATGAGAAAAGGTGCAACTGGCAGGATACTAATATGCATTCCTGAGTGAATGCCTACGTCCAATAATTACTTACAATATTGCATGTGATATAATATAACAACTGTACATGAGTATGTATATACAGACCTGTATGAATAAATAGGTCCTGAGTGGATGAGTGCTGACGGACCAGAGTTACTCACGGATGGATGCATAATTGTTAAACTAGGTCCTAGCACCCCAACAGTTCCAGATCTATGTTGCCGACGGCACGGCACCCCGGTGAGGCATTATATAGTCTCATAGCCGCCGGCAGGAAGGACCTCCTGTAGCGCTCTCTGGCACACCGTGGTGGGATCAGTCTGTGACTGAAAGTGCTCCTCTGCATCATAACCATAGCGTGCAGAGGGTGGGTGACGTTGTCCATGATGGCCAGCAGTTTGGCCAGGATCCGTCTCTCCACCACCTCCTCAAGAGTGTCAAGGCTCATCCCCAGGACAGAGCTAGCCTTCCTGATCAGCTTATTTACCCGAGAAGCATCACCGGCTTTGATGTTTGCTCCCCAGCACACCACTGCAAAAAAGATGGCACTGGCCACCACAGACTGGTAGAAGGTATGCAGTAGTTTACTGCACACGTTGAAGGACCTGAGCCTCCTCAGAAAGTAGAGTCGGCTCTGGCCCTTTTTGTACAGGGCCCCGGTGTTACCAGCCCATTCCAGCCTGTTGTCCATATGGACACCCAGGAACTTGTATGACTCAACCATTTCCACATCCATCCCCTGTATAGGGACTGCAGTCAGTTGTGCCTTGGTTCTCCTGAAGTCCACCACCATCTCCTTAGTTTTGCTGATGTTGAGCTGAAGGTGGTTCTGCTCACACCACAACACAAAGTCACTGATTGTGCTCCTGTACTCCTCCTCCTGCCCACCCCTGATGCACCCTACAATAGCAGAGTCATCAAAGAACTTCTGTAGGTGGCATGTTTCAGAGTTATATCTGAAGTCTGAGGTGTAGAGGGTGAACAGGAAGGGGGACAGGACCGTACCCTGGGGGGCCCCTGTGTCTAGATTGTCTAGCCCAGCAGATTTGTAGGGGTCCAGAATTAGCAGCTCTTTCAGAACATCATCCGTCTGGATTTGGGTGAAGGAGAAGCGGGGGGGGGGCTTGGGCAAGTAGCTGCCGGGGGCACAGAGCTGTTGGCCGGGGTAGGGGTAGTCAGGTGGAAAGCATGGCCAGCCGTAGCAAAATGCTTATTTAAATTTTCGATAATTGTGAATTTATCGGTGGTGACAGTGTTTCCGAGCCTCAATGCAGTGGGCAACTGGGAGGAGATGCTCTTATTCTCCATGGACTTTACAGTGTCCCAGAACGTTTTGGAGTTAGTACTACAGGAAGCAAACTTCTGTTTGAAAAAGCTGGCCTTTGCTTTTCTAACTGACTGTGTGTACTTGTTCCTGACTTCCCTGAATAGCTGCATATCGCGGGGGCTATTCGATGCTAATGCAGTGCGCCACAGGATGTTTTTGTGTTGGTCTAGTGCAGTCAAGTCTGGGGTGAACCAAGGGCTATATCTGTTCTTAGTTCTACGTTTTTTGAAAGGGGCATGCTTATTTAGGATGGTGAGGAAAGCACTTTTAAAGAACAACCAGGCGTCCTCTACTGACGTGATGAGGTCAATATCCTTCCAGGATACCTGGGCCAGATCGAATAGAAAGGCCTGCTCGCAAAAGTGTTTTAGGGAGCGTTTGACAGTGATAAGGGGTGGTCGTTTGACCGCTGACTCATTGCGAACGCAGGCGATGAGGCAGTGATCGCTGAGATCCTGGTTGAAAACAGAGGAGGTGTATTTGGAGGGCAAGTTAGTCAGGATGATATCAATGATGGTACCCATGTTTACGGATTCTGGGTTGTACCTGGTGGGTTCCTTGATCATTTGTGTGAGATTGAGGGCATCTATTTTAGATTGAAGGACAGCCGGGGTGTTAAGCATATCCCAGTTTAAGTCACCTAACAGTACAAACTCTGAAGATAGATGGGGGGCAATCAATTCACATATGGAGTCCAGGGCACAGCTGGGGGCTGAGGGGGGTCTGTAACAGGCGGCAACGGTGAGAGACTTATTTCTGGAAAGGTGGATTTTTAAGAGTAGAAGCTCAAACTGTTTGGGCATAGACCTGGACAGTATGACAGAACTCTGCAGGTTATCTCTGCAGTAGATTGCAACTCCGCCACCTTTGGCAGTTCTATCTTGACGGGAAATATTGTAGTTGGGGATGGAAATTTTGGTGGCCTTCCTGAGCCAGGATTCAGACACAGCTAGGACATCCGGGTTGGCGGAGTGTGCTAAAGCAGTGAATAAATCAAACTTAGGGAGCAGGCTTCTAATGTTGACATGCATGAAACCAAGGCTTTTACGGTTACAGAAGTCAACAAATGAGAGCGCCTGGGGAATAGGCTTAGTACTGGGGGCTACAGGACCTGGGTTTACCTCAACATCACCAGAGGAACAAAGGAGGAGTAGGATTAGGGCACGGCTGAAGGCATTAAGAACTGGTCGTCTAGTGCGTTGGGTACAGAGAATAAAAGGAGCAGATTTCTGGGCGTGGTGGAATAGATTGAGGGCATAATGTATAGACAAGGGTATAGTAGGATGTGAGTTCAGTGGAGGTAAACCTAGGCGTTGGGTAATGAAGAGAGAGGTTGCATCTCTGGAGACACCAGTTAAGCCAGGTGAGGTCTCCGCATGTGTGGGGGGAGGGACAAAAGAGCTATCAGAGGCCAGTTGAGCAGGACTGGGGACTCTACAGTGAAATAAAACAATAATAGCTAACCTAAACAGCAAAAGACAAGGCATATTGAAATAAGAAAGGGGCATAAAAACAAACAGTTAATGAGGAGCAAAAAAATAACAGTTAATTAAGAGGGCTAATCAAGACAACGTTGTTTGGATGAGCGGTTTGCTAATGTCAAAGTTGTGAACAGAGGCTGTGGGGTTATGGTATGGGAAGGCATAAGCTATGGTCAACAAACACAATTGCATTTTATCGATAGCCATTTGAATGCATAGAGATACCTTTATGAGATCCTGAGGCCCATTGTCATGCCACTCATCCACCACCATCATGTTTTAGCATGATAATGCACAGCCCCATTTCACAAGAATCTGTACACAATTCATGGAAGCTGAACATTTCCCAGTTCTTCCATGGCCTGCATGCTCACCAGACATGTCACCCAACTTCGCACAACTATTGAAGAGGAGCGGGACAACATTCCACAAATCAACAGCCTGATCAACTCTATGCGAAGGAGACATGTTGCGCTGCATGTGGCAAATAGTGGTCACACCAGATACTGACTGGTTTTCTGATCAACGCCTTTACTTTATTTATTTCTTTAAAGGGATCTGTGACCAACAGATGCATATCTGTATTCCCAGTCATGTGAAATCCAAAACTTAGAGCTTAATGAATGCATTTCAATTGACAGATTTTCTTACATGAACTGTAACTCAGTAAAGTCTTTGAAATTGTTGTATGTTGCGTTTATATTTTAGTTCAGTGTAATAATATCACATTACTGAACAGGGCCTGCTGGCTGTTCTGAATCAGAAAGCTCCCTAGTCCCTATCAAAAAGTGTAGCGTACTTATGATTCCACACGGCCCTCAGTGGAGCATTCGTCATGGGCAAATGCCTTCTCCAGAACGCCCAACCTGAAGCCTCTCTACTCCCATTATGGCATATGTGAGCACAAGGGCAGAGTTTAGGCCATCTCCATTTTGAAGTAGTCCATTTTTAATTCTTCTATGAGTTGGCACCCAAACTGAAAGGGTGCATACTGCCAGCTAGGGTGTATTTTTCGAACTAGTATAAAACCAACATTGGCGATTTACTGCCATCTAGTTATGGAATATTTTCTCACAAGTATACAATGCATTCTGAAAGTATTCAGACCCCTTAACTTCTTTCACATTTTGTAACAGCCTTATTCTAAAAGTGATTAATTTATTGTTTTTCCTCATCAATCTACACACAATGACCCATAATGACAAAGTTAAAAATAAAAAACAGAAATAACTTATTTACATAAGTATTCAGACCCTTTGCTATGAGACTCGATATTGAGCTCAGCTTGTTTCCATTGATCATCCAGTTTCTAAAACTGATTGGTCCACCTCTGGTAAATTCAATTGATTGGACATGATTTGGAAAGACACACACCTGTCTATATAAAGGTCCCACAGTTGACAGTGCATGTCAGAGCTAAAACCAAGCCATGAGGTCGAAGAAATTGTCCGTAGAGCTCCAAGACAGGATTGTGTCAAAGCACAGATCTAGGGAAGGGTCCCAAAAAATATATGCAGCTTTGAAGGTCCCCAAGAACAGTGGCCTCCATCATTCTTAAATGAAAGAAGTTTGAAGTTTACCAAGACTCTTCCTAGAGCTGGCCGCCAGGCCAAACTGAGCAATCGAGGGAGGAGGGCCTTGGACAGGGAGGTGACCAAGAATCCGATTGGTCACTCTGACAGAGCTCCAGAGTTCTTCTGTGGAGATGGTAGAACCTTCCAGAAGGACAACCATCTCTGCAGCAATCAGGCCTTTATTGTTGAGTGGCCAGAGGGAAGTCATGAAAACCTGCTCCAGAGTACTCAGGACCTCAGACTGGGGCGAAGGTTCTTTTTCCAACAGGACAATCAGCCTAAGCACACAGCCAAGTCAACGCAGGAGTGGCTTCGGGTATCTGAATGTCCTTGAGTGGCCCAGCCAGAGCCTGGACTTGAACCTATCGAACATCTCTGGAGAGACCTGAAAATACCTGTGCAGCGACACTCCCCAAAGGTTTTGCTTTGTCATTATGGGGTATTGTGTGTAGATTGATGAGGGGGGAAAAAACAATGTAATAATTTTTTAGAATAAGGCTGTAAGGGAAGAATATGATCCTTCCCTCACTCATAGGAAGGCCCACCCAGTTGACTTCTGGTGGAAGCCCTTGTTGTAGAAAAATCAGCTCTTGTAGTCGAGAAAACTGTTAATCATTCACCCAGGTTTATTCAATAGTGACCTGTGCAGGGGAGACCTTTTCTGGCCAGCATTGGACTCCCTTAGACACAAATACATTTTAGCTCATATAGGCAAGGACCATCTGGTTTAGATCAGTATTCTCTTTTCTGATGAGTTTTCTTATCTATTATATAAGACATACATATTGTAGGTATCCAAGTGATATACAACCCCCCACCCCTTCAATGTATAACATGTGGGATTGCCTTGTGCCATACTGCCCTTCCTCAAATCCAGTTTTGTCCGGTTCTAGTTCAACTTGGATAAGAGCTTTAAAGCACACAGTATAGTTCTCTAATACAATTGTCATTTAGCTTAATTTTTCCTTCACACCCTCAATGGCAATGTCCATGCCAAAATGGGTTTTATCCATCTAGTGTCCTCTATCTAACTCTATGGTGTTAAATTCCCACTTCCCACTTACAAACACATCATTAGGCTTGGAAAAAAGCAGAGCAGAGGACCCAATTACAGAAGTCCACATTTTAAGTGGATCGAACATTAAAAGTTGGAAGGGGGAGTTTCCTTTCCTTTAGTGCGGTTTGATTCTCATCCTCCGTGCCTATATCCACTGATTATGCTCAGAGCCAGAGTGCATTGGGAAACAAACACACACTGGGTACTGAGCTAAATAAAGGTCTGGTTAATTGTAAGGTGTTGGGCCAACTGATAACCTGCCTATTCCCTCCATACTTCATTCCCCACATCAGTAGTCATTAGGAAGCCTCAACTAAGAGTACCCCACTGAGCACAATTACTGCTGGAAATACCAGGGGGGGTGGGGGGTTGTTAACCATTAGTAATCTAACTGGTTTGCATTGTGGACGATAACCAAGTCAATCTCTCATTGTTCTCTCAAAACAGTTCCAAGAGGCATCCACTCCTCATGTCTAACAAAACACAGTGCTAGAGGTGTTTCATCTTCTACTTCACCCGCAATGCACTTCTATTCCCCAATAATGTACATTTATACAATAATGCTTGTCTTTCTCCCCATCAGTGTGTGATGGCCCCTGAGGTGCCAGATGCGGTGTGTGGGTCTGTGTGGGGCCAGTCTGCGTATTCCCAACCCACACACAGCAACCCAACCCACCCCACAGCCTCGGCCTCATTAGCAAACCTGACAACACGATCTCCACTGACTTGTCACATGACACTTTGTAATGTCACACACTACCACACACACTTTCCCAGAACCCCTCTGTGTCCCATCTCCCTTCCCCTCCCCTCCTATTGGAAAAACCTGGGGATTGTGAAAGCAAAGCCTAGTGTCTGAGAAGAAATGTCAACAGCAGATCAGTCTCAACACCTCTGATCCTGGTTATCCCCAGTACTGCCACAGGGTACAGGATTAGCAGCCTTCTGCCTGCTTCACCCAGAGGGGTCCTCCTCACTAATATTCACTCACCCACCGTTCCTCTGCCAGGCAGCCTGGTCTTTACACCGTGAGGCTGGAGACTAGAGCCATTTGGTCCAGAGGAGAGGGCTGGCTGCCTGACTCTGACATGTAAGATCCAGGTATGTACATGTAGGATCAGATTATTACCCAACCCCAATCCTAACCCAAATTTAACATTAGGGTGATTGGAAACATATCTGATCCTATATCAGTGGTTAAGGGAAACATCTACCAACTCTGACTTGGGAATCAGTGTGTGATGAGGCTCAGGGTTTGGTCATTCATAGGAGATCCAGCAGAAACCTCCAACAGACCAGGAACTAGTTTATGAGGTAGTTAGTGGACAGTAAAAACACAGACAGTGCAGAGACAGACATACTTTATTATGGGGTGCAGACAGTAGAATCAGGGATCTTAGAAAACACAGAGGATAACAATTCCTAGTAAGACAGCCTTGAATTGTTTATCAAGTGGTTGGCTCGGGCTGTGGAGCAGCGGTTTCCAAACTTTTTATAGTCCCGTATCCCTTCAAACACTTAACCTCCAGCTGCATGCCTCCTCTAGCACCAGGGTCAGCGCACTCTCAAATCTTGTTTTTTGCCATCATTGTAAACCTGCCACACACACACTATACATTTATTAAACATAAGAATGACTTGAGTTTTTGTCACAACCCGGCTCGTGGGAAGTGACAAAGAGCTCTTATAGGACCAGGTACAAACAATAATATTAACCATAATCAATAGTTTTGCATCTTACATATAAAATCTTATTTGTTCATCATAAATGGTGAATAACTCACCCCAGGTTAATGAGAAGAGTGTGCTTGAAAGGATGCACATAACTCTGCAATGTTCGGTTGTATTGGAGAGTCTCAGTCTTAAATCATTTTCCACACACGGTCTGTGCCTGTATTTAGTTTTCATGCTAGTGAGGGCCGATAATCCACTTTCACATAGGTACGGGGTTGCAAAGGGCATCAGTGTCTAAACAGCATGATTTGCCAAGGCAGGATACTCTTGAGTGCAGCCCAATCCAGAAATCTGGCATGGCTTCTGATTAAAATTCAATTTTCACAGAACCGCTTGTTGCAATTTCAATGAGGCTCTCTTGTTCAGATATAGGTAAGTGGACTGGAGGCAGGGCATGAAAGTGATAATAAATCCAGTTGTTTGTGTCATCCGTTTGGGGAAAGTACTTGCGTAATTGCGCATCCAGCTCACTCAGGTGCGTTGCTATATCACATTTGACATTGTCCGTAAGCTTGACTTTATTTGCACACAAAAAAAATCATACATGGATGGAAACCTGGGTTTTGTCCTTGTTAATGCAGACACAGAAAAGCTCCAACTTCTTAATCATAGCCTCAATTTTGTCCCCCACATTGAATATACAGTTTAAGTCGGAAGTTTACATACAGCTTAGCCAAATACATTTAAACTCAGTTTTTCACAATTCCTGACATTTAATCCTAGTAAAAATTCCCTGTCTTAGGTCAGTTAGGATCACCACTTTATTTTAGGAATGTGAAATGTCAGAATAATAATAGAGAGAATTATTTCTTTCAGCTTTTATTTCTTTCATCACATTCCCAGTGGGTCAGAAGTTTACATACACTCAATTAGTATTTGGTAGCGTTGCCTTTAAATTGTTAAACTTGGGTCAAATGTTTCGGGTAACCTTCCACAAGCTTCACACAATAAGTTGGGTGAATTTTGGCCCATTCCTCCTTACAGAACTGGTGTAACTGAGTCAGGTTTGTAGGCCTCCTTGCTCACACATGCTTTTTCAGTTCTGCCCACAAATGTTCTATAGGATTGAGGTCAGGGCTTTGTGATGGCCACTCCAATACCTTGACTTTGTTGTCCTTAAGCCATTTTGCCACAACTTTGGAAGTATGTTTGGGGCCAACGTCCATTTGGAAGACCCATTTGCGACCAAGCATTAACTTCCTGACTGATGTCTTGAGATGTTGCTTCAATATATCCACATAACTTATGCTGCCACCCCCATGCCTTACGGTTGGGATGGTGTTCTTCGGTTTGCAAGCCTCCCCCTTTTTCCTCCAAACATAACAATGGTCATTATGGCCAAAGAGTTCTATTTTTGTTTCATCAGATCAGAGGCCATTTCTCCAACACAAGAGTTCAGGGGCCTTGCTTTAACAAAGTTAACCATTTTCACTGTAGTGTTCAAAATGTCTTTCAAGCTGTCAGGCATTCCCTTGGCAGCAAGAGCCTCTCGGTGGATGCTGCAGTGTATCAAAAGGGTGTCGGAAGCAACTGCTTGCACGCGCGTTACCACTCCACTATGTCTCCCTGTCATGGCTTTTGCCCCATTAGTACAGATACCAACACATCTTGACCACCAAAGTCCATTTGATGTCACAAAGCTGTCCAGTACTAAAAATATCCATTCCTGTGGTCCTGGTTTCCAGTGGTTTGCAGAAGAGGATGTCTTCCTTAATTGACCCCCCATAAACGTAAACAACATATTTTTATTTTTATTTTATTTCACCTTTATTTAACCAGGTAGGTCAGTTGAGAACAAGTTCTCATTTGCAACTGTGACCTGGCCAAGACAAAGCAAAGCAGTGCGACAAATAACAACACAGAGTTACACATTAAACAAACAGTCAAAAACACAATAGAAAAATCTATATACAGAGTGCAAATACCAGGAGCAGTGCCAGGCCTGCCACGTCTGTGGACTCATCCAGCTGTAACGCATAGAATTCACTGGCTTGTATGCAAAGCAGTAATTGTTTCAAAACATCTCCTGCCATGTCACTAATGTGTCGTGAAACAGTGTTGTTTGATGAAGGCATATTCACGGCAGCAGGAATAATTAAGTCCTCCAAAATAGTATGGGGCTTGCCTGTCCTAGCCACTCGGTAGCTCACCATATAAGACACTTCTAGCCCCTTCTTATTAATGGTATCTGTTGCTTTTATACATGTCTTACTACTCGAAAGTCATCTTAATTCTTGCTCAATAAACTCGTGGCTTATTTTTCAAATTGGCATGTTTCGTTTCTAAATGTCTGTGCAAGAGTGAAGGTTTCAAGTTGTGAGATAGTACTTTTGCACATATAACACACTACTCCCAATATAAGTGAACCCCAAGTGGAATTCCCGCAAGAGAGTAACGGTTAATGTGATTGGATGTTAATTATTTGACTAGGCTACCTGTATTTTACATTGTGTTAGATGGTTTATTTATATTTTTTTACAGTGAAACGAGGCTACTCAGGCAAGAAAACACCCAAATATATACCCCCTTGGAAAATTTAAATGGATTGTTTGAACATTTTAAGAAAAAAAATGTAAAGAGAAAAAAGTTTGAAAATGTGAATCACATCTTTATTTGGCGTACCCCTGACGGTATTGCCTGTACCCCAGTTTGGGAATACCCACTGTAGAGGGAATGAGTAAAAGAGAAGAAAGGGAGAGAACAAGCCAACCGTAGTGCCTTTCTGGAGAAAAAAAACTCAGAGATGCTATGAGGGCTACATACCATGGGTCTGGGTAGGGCTGTGTGAGAGGTGTGTGCTCACACATGGACCAAATATTGTATACCCTAAGGTTTAGGATAATCACTCAATCTATGTCTCTAGCTAAAGACCGTAGGACTATAACAATGCCTGATAATCCTGAATCTACCTCAGTTAAACTGTGTTTTGTTTTTTTCTTATGCCAGAGAAAACATGCAGAAAAATGTGTAAATACATTATGTCGTGCCTACAGTACACACACACACAAGTCAGGTTGGACTTATGAGTGGGTAAATAGCTTGTGTTCTCAGAAAGATACCAGCACACAAGAGACAAACACAGGCCCACTCTCTCTTTGTAGATCACAGGATCAAACACTAACTCCAGCACCCGCTACTGAGAGAGAGAGAGAGAGAGAGAGAGAGAGCGAGAGAGAGAGAGAGAGAGAGAGCTTTAGAGCTGGGAGCCATCTGTTTTATGTAGCCTACCTTTTGATTTGATTAGATTTTTAGAGAAAGCCGTGGATGACTTTGGTTATGTTGTTTGATGTTTTCTATCGTTGTTCCCCTGTAGTGTCACTGGGGCAGGTTATATGCTGTAGCTGTAGCTCTTGCTGTGCAGCTCTCACACACACACACAACATGTTCTCGTTTCATACAACCCTATTGCTTCCATTTAAAGCAGAATCAAATCTGGGCTCAAGGTTATTTTGAACTTCTCCTATAAATGCCATGAACTTCAGTTTAAAGGCCAAGATGTATCTGCACATTTGGCTGGATGGAATAAGCAGACACCAAGTCGATGGATCTCACTGAGGTGTTGGATGATGGCTGGACACACACACACACACACACACACACACAGCTCAAAGTCTGTGTGTGAGAGTGTAGCCCAATGTGGGCTTTAAGTGTGTGTGTGTGTGTGTGTGTTTTTGTGTGTGTGTCAAATAAAAAATCTAATAAAATGTTATTTGTCACATGCTAACAGTGAAATGCTTACTTACTCTATGTGTATGCGTGCGTGTGCACATGTCGTACGTGCGTGTCCATGTATCTGTCAGTGTAGGGCAGGGCTAGCTGTGAGGTAGTGCTGCGGTCGAGTGTTCAACCAGGCCACCGTGACATGATGCCGTACAGATACAACCTGTAGCCTGTAGCCCTGCCCGTCACTCAGCACTCCTTCGCCACTCCATCCTCCCACCGCCTGCAGCCCCCACACAGACATTCTACACCCTCCCACACTGGGGGTTTCTCAGCAGCAGGAGGGCTATAGAGAGTGGGGGTTGAGTGGGAGTAGGGGGGCTAAGCAATAACATCCAACATTCATTTCAAGTATGATTACAGGGAATAGAGTATTATCTTGTCTTAATTATCATTCTCTTTTATTGTTTTGATGAGACCAGGGTGAAGTCAAATGCCACGGTGGCATTATAATGCGTTTTCCTTCCCCGCCTCTCTTGTTTTCTTGTTGGTGAGATTGGATTGCTGTTTTCTCTGCAGAGAGAGAAGCCAGACAGGAAGAGAAGAGAAGCGTGGGAGTCTTGTCATCAGGGAGAGAGGAGAGGTGATGAGAGGAGACTGGCACTTAACAATAGTTAGACTGAGTGTGAGTGTTATGAGGACTCCCATCCAAAAGTCTCTACTGACTAATGGCCTTCAAATGAAGTCAAACGGCCATAACATCTATGTGCCAGAGGACAGGGGATGACACTGCATCAGTCTCACAGAACAATGATTCATGCCTTAGCGTGAATATATCAAAAGCAATATTTCCATGGCAGCCTTTACTCACGTATCAGACATTAAGGAGATGGTGACTGTGTCAAAGTGAATGTGAGGCAGATTTGACCTGCAGCTCAATTGGAAAAGCATCGCAGGGAACAGCAGCCCAGAGCTGTCTAAACACACAGACACACACACAAACAGACATACACAAACAGACATACACACACAAAACACACAAATACCTATCAGGCTGTGCTCACAGGAGTCTAATTGTCAGCAGGGTATGTGATCCACAGCAGGGGTATCAGACTGGAAGAGTAGCTGAAAGACTGAGGAAACCAGGAATCAATGAGCACATCACAAACAAAACAAACTGCCTCAACCTCCACTGGCCCACATAGACAGGACTGTCTCTGGACAGAAGAGCTTCAAGCCCTTCCAGAGTACCACATTAAACAGCACAAGGACATGAGTTCAGGTCTAACAAAGTGCTACTTTGTATGACAGTTAACAAGAAGACTAGTGTAAATGTTGGTCCCATACCGATCTAACTGTACACCGAGGTGAAACTCCTCAAACTGTAGCTTGCTCCTCTAATGCCCATGCTACAGTATTGGTACTTAGGGGAGGGCCAGTCAGTGCTGGGTGAGAGAACACATTCAGATAGGGGAGAACTCAGGGAGCACAGGGATGCTTTAGACCTGTGCACTATGTCAGGAATCAGGACTAATAAAAGCCAATGCAACTGCCTGTTTTACAAGCAGTACCACACGGATGGGCAATCATAAAATGTAATTGCCAGCTGACACTGTACACTATTCACTGCATAAGCATCATATCAGTCTTAATATAGCCGTGATGCTCATCCATAACTTTGGGTTGCTACTGTACATTTAGCAAAAATTCCCAGGTTTTCCAGAAATCCTGGTTGGCGTGTCCTAGATTTCCTGCTTTCATTCCTTACTGATTTCTGGAATTTTACAACCAGGAATTCTGGAAAACCTGGGAATTTTGGGAAAGTTACCGGAAATGTGCAACCCTATCCAGACACAGGACAGGACACTGCAGTGCATACTGTATATTGAATATTACGGTAAGGTCCAGTGCTGGTTGTAGGCAGAGTGGAGTCTAAGAGAGGCCATAAGCTCTGAGTCACCCCAGGGTTGCAGGCCTTGTGTTAGCCAATACAAGTGTAATAGAAGGAACGACAGCATTAATAATGAAGGAAGCCCATCTAGCTCTGGCCAGACTGCACACCAACACACACACGTGCATACACACATATACACACCGCTACTAATGTTAGGGCTGTCACAAGAGACTCCCTATCGTATTGTCATTGAGTACAATGGGTCAGTGTTGCACACTGAGTATACATCATCACTCCCTTGGGACCTAAACATCCTGAGAGCCTTACAGCAGATATTTATGACCACAGAGGGTCACAGAAATTACTGGTTATTTTAGTAACAGAGGGAGGAGGACAACACATATATAGGTAGGTCTACATCTATCCAAATGGAGCTCTGTCTTTGAGAGATCATTCTTATTACTCAGTTAATAACAGTCTGGTTATCAACAAATATGAGTCCTCTAATATGAGGTGAGCGATTCAGGGCCCATGTTGTTATCCATTAAATCAGTAGAAAGTAGGAGACAGAGAGAGAGAGAGACAACTCTTCATCTGTAAGAGCATGTAGACTGGGAGATGTCATTCACTGCAGCACTTTCTATGGCTTTCTATGTAAGGATTTCATATCAGTGTGGACACGTGTGTGCATGCGTGTGTGTGTCAGAGTGTGAGAATGTGTGTTAGTGTACACATGACAGGTGCAAAGAATTGCTGATGCTATCCCTGCTCTAAAACTATCATGCATGTAATAACTATGATGGTAAAGGGACATCTGTAAATGCAAAACACTAGAATCCCCCCAAACAGGCTCTTAGCTGGCACAGTGGTGACAGACAGATAGACATGTGTAGAAGGAAGGAAAATACACCAGTAACAATGTAACAACAACTGTGGTAATATCAGACCACCGGATATCTCAACTCCCTGAGGAATACGACCAGGAACACCAACACTTGCCAAAACATACTTGGAAATCCATTTGGCCGATCACTACGGCATCAGCGAACAGCCTTACTTGAGTAAAAGGATAGGCATCACACATGAACGCATTCAAAACATGACCTCCTCACAGCGCTGGATAGCTGGCTGTCCGTCAACTCCACAGTGAGTGATGGCTGATTTGGTTGTTGTGGTTTTCTAGGTGGATACACCTGAATTCCTCTCGGTTCCAGCTCCTGCCCACTCATCAGGCCAGGACATTAAATATGGATTCTGTGGACAAGCGGAAGCAATTTACTATGTTTAATTCAACAAATAATCACATCAAAAGCAGATGGAGAAGAGTAGCACGTGAATAAACCATGACAGGACTGAAGCCGAGGGAATCAAATCTCAGAGCTCTGGAGCAAACTGAGAAGGTGCCACCGTTCAGGAGAGAACTGAGAGAAGAAGGGTCACCTCTATATCTATTAATGCAACTATCCACCAAACTAAATGCTAGGGCCAGGAGTTGTGTGACCTGATCAGCAGAAACTCTGGACCCTACCTATGCTATTGACTAAACTACATTGCGACATTGTGGCCATGGGGTACAGTGGTATAGTGGACGCAGGAACAGTCTGTCATCCAGGAAAGTATTGCATAAAATCACATACACATTGGAGCTTCAATATTGGCTGTAATTTCCCATGTTTCCCATTCTGTTGCTCCTCCACTGATATAGTGTAGAGATGCAGGATCTTTGACCAGTTTATCACAGCAGGAAAATTATCCTGGATCAACAGGAAATTTGAATTATTGTGTGGATTATAATTAATGGAACATCAGAGAAAATCAAGTCTGAGATTTGAAAGTGGAAATTACAAACTTTAGAAGCCTTTTTAAACCTTGAATACACTACAAGTTTGAATATCGTGTTGTGCAGGAAATTTCCTGCAACAGGATGATAAAATGTATATCCTACACTTCTGTATAGATGGTAAAACAAAGCAATAAAAGCAGAAGCCCTCTTTAATTGATCTCACGGTTGTGTTTACTCAGCTCTAGCAGTTCCAGTAACATCTTAGGAAAAGTGTACCCCTTTCCTTAAAAGGTCATGGTCAATAGCAACCACTAGAACCCACAAGATTAGAACACATAGATGACATAACACATTCTGTCTAAGACAAGGCAAAACAGACATTTCTCCACAGGAGGCCTGGGTTGTTAAAGTCCCAGCTCAGATAAATGGATTACTAAATGGACTGGAGCTGTACGCTCCCCCTCCTGTTTTGGCTCGGGGGGGGGGACAATTGAGAGAGTTTTGTATGACTCAGCCCTGGAAATAACACCCTGATGATTGTTCCTTCCCCTTCTGAGGTGCATTAGATCAGGCAGAGCAAGCTTGATATATTGTGACAGACAGACAGACAGACAGACAGACAGACAGACAGACAGACAGACAGACAGACAGACAGAAACACAAACGCTGCCCCCACAGTAAAGAATCCATTTGTCTTTGTAAAATCATTCAATAATCGAAAATCTGAAATGTAAGGAGTGTGACTGTGTTGTCTGACAGGCTGTTGTGTATGAGAGTGTCTGAGGCAGCTTGCTTCCTGCCAGAGTAAGTGGGTGAGAGATTAGGAGGGCTAAGCTGGAGAGCAGGGGGGCTGTTGGACCGTGGAGTGGGAGAGCTCCAGGGAGAGATGGGAGCAGCTCTGCACTTAACCGTTTTTTCTGACAGCCAACATGTAGCCTGGTCTCTGGGAGCCTGGAGCAGATAGAGCCTAGAGTGAGGCCAGGGCCCTAGGAGACAGGCAGGCAGGCTGGGCATATGGCCAGTGTGAGAAAACACATGTACATGAGTGTGGCAGAATGCATGAAATTCACTGTGCCAGACCACCCACTTAACCCTTCTGTTTCATTGTCAGGCTTGCTAATGCCAGGAAGTCTGTCACTGGCTCTTGTGCTATATGACAGGGCCGTAAAGAAGCTAGGCTCCCACCACCAGCATGCCTCCTGGCAGTAAAGACTGTAGCAGAGTGGGACAGTGTGTAGTACTACAGTAAGAACTGTCACTGGAGGCTCCCCCCTCTCTCCTCCCCGCTCTGCTCTATTACTCATATGCCCAGGCATAGCCCTACTCCTAATCCACAGCCCAGCCATCTCAACATTACCCTCCATTATTCATTAGCCTAGCCGTGGCCCCTTTACGTACCACTGACAGCACTAACCCTGTTAACAAACAGCCCGGCCCTCACTCACACACTGACTCCTCAGGCTGAGGATGTTAACAGTAGTGCATTCATGGACAGACAGAGGAGGGAGCAGGGGGTTTAATGACCCATCACAGCACCCAGGTCAAGTCATCGTCAGCTGATGGACTCTGACACACCACGTTATGGGCCTCACGCAGCCGAAGGAGAGCAGAGCATGATGCTTTCTCTGCCCTGGGTAGGACATGATGCTGCTTTCACCGCCTTGACATCAGCTGTAGGCAGGCTAGCAGACACATAGCCTGCCCATTGTTATGTAACAGAAGACGTAATGTGTTGTGAAATTATCAATTGGTTTGATGGCTAGATCCTTTTTTTTGCTGATCTGCTTCCACTTAGTGTAGTAGGTCCCTTAGTAATGGAACACCAAGACGAAAGGCTACCGTTAGCCTTAAACAGATGTCATTATGTAATTCTGAGTTAAGGTTTTATCGTGGTGTTGCATGGTGCTGAATGTAATCCATAATGTCAACAGTCAAACCCACTCAAGCTTTTCAGTAATTGTCTGCATGTGACAAGTGCACATATGTGGCTATTTTGAGGCTTCGATGTGCTGACAGGGCTGTATGACAGGGCTGTTTCAGTGTAGTGAGCAGCAGGCAGAAACTCAGTTGTGTCGCTCTCTTGCCTCCTTCTCTGTGCCTGCCAACACACCTCTACAACAGATGGAGGGCTCAACAGATCAAAGTGCCACTCCCATGCCGCACTGGCACTGTTGGCAGTACCTTAGCAACTGTCAGCACAAACATGGTCAGTGTCTGTCTAAAAAAATACTTCTCAACTACTAAACAGTTTATGGAGAAATCCACACACCCAAATGTATATTGTATAGCCTGGTCCCAGATCTGTATGTGCTTGAGCCAACTCCTCTGACTCTTGCATTTGTAATTCCATCAAATCAAATTTTACTATTAGTTGCATACACATACAGGATTTTGCATATGTTATCGCAGGTGCAGCAAAATGCTTATGATCATTTTTATTACAAAACAATACACACAACTCAATAAAAATAACAATATTAAGACATATCAGAACGAGCAATGTCAGAGTATGGAATATAAATATATACTGTATGTGTATGATGGTGTGTATAGACATTATGGACAGTATATGAATAGAAAAAGGTGTGTACAGCAGTAGTTATATCATTGACTAGAATACAGTATATTCTAGGGATGCACCGATCGATCGGCAAGAGATCGGAATCGGACGATTTCCACTCAAAATACGAGATCGGTGGTAGTCCAATTTTCTTTTCTAATGGCCGAAACAGAAAAATTATTTTTGACATAAAATACATGAGCCAAGTGTTGATTTGCGCCAGTAAAGCTCTCAACGTGTCGGCCGTGTGGCAATTTTACAACGTGTCGGAGACAGATGCAACTAATGCAATATATGTAAATCCAGTGTATCTCGAGGTGGAAGCAAGTCAAAAAAATGTAATACAACAAACTTAATAAGGCAATGTACGACGAAATAGTGAAACTCCAGAGGCGGGAAAGCAGCAGCGGAGCTGTATCACAGATGCAGCTTTACCTCTCAGAGGCACCCATTCCACGGAGCGCACAACCTCTGGCTTACTGGCAGAACAACAAGGGCCGTTTTCCTGCTCTCTCAACCGTGGCACTAGCATACCTCTCTGCGCCCTCCACAAGTGTGGACAGCGAACGCTTGTTTAGCTCTGTTTCACATATCGTGGATGAAAAGAGGAACAGACTGTCTTCTGAAAAAGTAGAGATGCTAGTCTTTGTTAAAAAAAATCTACCATTGATG
The DNA here is from genome assembly GCA_023634145.1 of Thymallus thymallus. Lineage (NCBI taxonomy): Eukaryota > Metazoa > Chordata > Actinopteri > Salmoniformes > Salmonidae > Thymallus > Thymallus thymallus. The sequence continues at coordinate 22,445,840 of CM042410.1, read as the reverse complement.
CTTAAAAGTTAGAAATAGGAGATGTAGCCATATGGCATTGACAAAGGCTAATTCATTTGTTTCGTAAAATGTTATTTTCTTTTTTTTACAAAAACCCTACTAATTTTGTTTCCTTTTATTGCCTATTTGTTGGCTTTTTAGTTATCTATTTACATAGGGTTTTGGCATCATTTAAGTATTCTAAATATTCAGATTTGGAAATAGGCCATAGGCAGGTGACTGTTATGCTGAAAAATATTTTGATTAGCCTATTATATAAACTCTGTTTTGTTGCTAAAATAATACAGTTAGTGTCACTTTTTGTCAGGTTATTCTGTTTTGTTCCTAAATAATACAGTTAGTGTCCATTTTTGTCAGGTTATAGCCTGCATTACTGCATTTGCTAGTTGTCAATAAAATGGCCACTAATTTTGAGTTTATCTGGAATAAAAATGTATCTTTAATGAATAATATACATATAAAAAGTATAAAATCGGTATCGGACGATTTTGAAGACTGAAAATCGGCATCGGCCTAAAAAAAAAAAAAAAGTGATCGGTGCATCCCTAGTATATACATATGAAGTAGGTAAAACAGTATGTAAACATTATTAAAGTGACCAGTGTTCGATGACTATGTACATAGGGCAGCAGTCTCTGAGGTGCAGGGTAGAGTACTGGGTGATAGCCGGCTAGTAACAGTGACTAAGTTCAAGGCAGGGTTCTGGGACGGAGGCCGGCTAGTGGTGACTATTTAACAGTCTGATGGCCTGAAGATAGAAGCTGTTTTTCAGTCTCTCTGTCCCAGCTTTGATGCACCTGTACTGTCTCCGCCTTCTAGATCCCAGCGGGAGTAAACATGCCATTTAGTTCAGTTACCTTCACTTTCTTAGGTATAGGAACAATGGTGGACATCTTGAAACAAGTGGGAACAACAGACTGTGATAGGGAGAAATTCAATATGTCCGTAAACACTCCAGCCAGCTAGTCTGCACATGCTCTGAAGATGTGGCTTGGGATGCCGTCTGGGTCGGCAGCCTTGCGAGGGTTAACACGCTTAAATGTCTTACTCATGCCGGCCACAGAGAACGAGAGCTCACAGTCCTCGAGAGGAGAGGTGGCCAGTGTCGGCGGCACTGTGGTTTCCTTGAAGTGTGCAATGGTGTTTAGCTTGTCCGTGAGCAAGGCATCGGTGACACACAAAGATGGGGCCGGTGGGCTACTCTACCATCATATAACACAAAATCAAGGACCCTGCAAATCTTAAAAATATAGAATCCCTTTACCTTTTCAGACTGAACCCCAGTGCTCCCCAGACAGACAGACAGACAAAGACACACACACACACAAATCATATCACATCCAGGGAATTATGCATGCAGAGGGATGCCCCTGAATGAATCCATGTGTGTAAATGTCATCAGTAAATGTCAATAGCTTTTCTGGGGGCAGGCCTGAGGACATGGAGGCTCAGCATATGGGCCCAGGGACCCACACCTACCTTCATTCATTCTTAATCAACTATAAAGAGCTCCTCTGTTTAGCGTGATTAATTTTAAAACACACAGCCCCGGCAACGGTGGACTTTTGACAAAGACGGAGTAGAATAGAGGCCGACAGTTTGCGACAACAGCCTAAATCGTGTGGAAGCCTTATGTACCACCACAGATTATCCAAAAATGGAAAGCAGTCGGGAGGCGGCAAGATCAGGTGGGACCCTTCTAGCCAATGAGAGGGCAGATACGAGTGTGATAACAGGCACCCAAGTTGCCGGGATGTCACGTTTTAATACTTATATTAGTATACTCGTAACAACATAAGCATTAGGAAACTTCTATTCGATCAAATAAGCCACACGTAGCAAATAAGCCATTACATTTGTTTGTTAACCAAATTCGACATGCTCTCATTGACCTCCATACAAAAACTCCTTGCTTAGTGAGCAAAAATAAATAAATGTCACCTGCTGGAGAAGACACATTTTTGGCACAGTTATCCCTCTCGTTTCGCCTCATCCTCTCTGCTACCACATAAATAAAGAGGACTAGGTAACCTCTAATGATGGTGTATGGTACATACCATGATGTAGCTGCGGAGCTCGGGGTAGACTCTGTAGGGTGCCAGCCAGTGGGACAGGGGGGTGGTGGAGGGGAAGGTGGTGGTCACAGCCAGGGACACCTCGGGGAAGGACAGCACATTGAAGCCAAACTTCTCATACAGCTTCTGGAGCTCTTCGTCAGGCTTCTCATCGCCCTCGCTCAGGATACTGCCAATGATGTAGCGACACTGGTCATCAAGCACCTGAGAGAGAGGGAGACACAGAGAGAGAGAGAGACACAGAGAGATATTGAGAAGAACAGCAGGGGGGGGATGACACAGACTGATACAAAACGAGACCAAAACATATGTAAAATATTAAATTCAGTACATATACACTGAGTGAACAAAACATTATGAACACCTTCCTAAAGTTGAGTTGCACCCCCTTTTGCCCTCAGAAAAGCCTCAATTCCTCAGGGTATGGACTCTACAAGGTTCCCACAGTTGTGTCAAGTTGGCTGGATGTCCTTTGGGTGGTGGACCCTTCTTGATACACACAGGAAACTGTTGAACGTGAAAAACCCAGCAGTGTTGCAGCTCTTGACACTCAAACCGGTGCGACTGGCACCACTTCTACAGATGTAAGATCTTAACTTGATCACTCTTTTGTTGCTGAGAATGTTCCTGCAATGTATTTGAGGTTTAAAAATGCTTAAATTGTTGTAATTTCCACTTGAAATTTTAAACATAATTTGGCGTAATACAAATGTATCAACCCCTACAGAAATGTCCATTAATTATAATCCACATAATAGTTCACATTAACGGTTGCTGCAAGACTATTTTCCTGCTGTAGCAAACTGGCTCAAATGAAGATCCTACATCTGTACCAAACCCGGTTCAAAGGCACTTTAACCTTTCATCTTGGGGGCGGCAGGTAGCCTAGCGGTTAGAGCGTTGGGACAGTAACCGAAAGATCGCTGGTTTGAATACCCGAGCCGACAAGGTGAAAAACCTGTAGATGTGTCCTTGAGCAAGGCACTTAACCCTAATTTGTTCCAGGGGCGCCGTACTACTATGGATGACCTTGTAGGTAGGCCGTCATTGTAAATATGAATTTGTTCTTAACTGATTTGCCTAGTTAAATTGCCCATTCACCCTCTAAATGGCACACATACACAATCCATGTCTCAAATCTTTCTTTAACCTGTCTCCTCCCCTTTATCTACACTGATTGAAGTGAATTTAACAAGTGACATCAATAAAGGATCATAGATTCACCTGGCCAGTCTATGTCATGGAAAGAGAGAAATGTTTTGTACACAGTGTAAATCTCAATCCATCCTCCCAGTCCTCCAATCAGACCAGCTAGTACAAGAGAACAACAGAAGGCAGAAGGAATGGGACAATCTTTCAACATCAGTGTGTGTGTGTGGACATAAGACAGCGAGCTGTCAATCACACTGGGCTCCAGTCTTGCTGCAGGCTGTCTGGTAGCTGGTGATACAGTGACATAAGAGAACAACATGAGGTCAGATCTCAAAAACATAGCTGCTGGGCTGGGCGCTGCTGTTGTAGGCCTGTGACGGTCTTCCTTGGTGTGACTGGTGCCGTCTGTGGAGGCTGGCATGGAGCGAGGGCACAGATGGCATCCAGCGCTCTTCATCAACATCCCTGACAGCCCCACACACACACACACACACACACACACACATCTTATAATTACACCAGCCACAATTAATTCATATTTCTCCTCCTTCTTCTCTCTCCCCCGCTACACTCTTTTCAATAAACATTTCAATACCATAAAGTAACCAGGCCCTGGTACAGGGGAATACAAGGTCAAAAAATGGTGAAGAAAGTCACAAGAGTCGCCAGGTATGGGCTATAGGCTACTCACTAACCAACAAAACATCCCTTTAATCTCCTAACACCTCTTCCTGACCAGTGGCTGGGCCATGCAAGTAATAGAATGAGTGACAGTGTCTGTATTGTTCAGTCTGTATGATGTAGCCGGGGTATCTGTCTGATCTGCCGCCTTCTCCCTTACAGGCAGCATGAGTCATGGGACAAACATATCAGGGAATTATTATACTGTCAAGAGTGTATTGGTTATATTGGATCTACTGCTCTGCTCTAAGCCAGTGCAAACAAAGCTAATCGCAATGGCTGTGTTCCTAGCGGCTTAGTACACAATCAACACCAAAACGGCCCATGTGGATGCTGCTTTTGTCCAGGCTGTCGATGTACAAGTTATATTGTCTTGGCTGCGTGTATCGCCCACCTTCCTACATGAGCATGATAAAAGGTGTTGGTTGTCAACAGGGCTTGTGTATAAATGACTGGTCGCTGTCAATACTGCCAGGCTATGATAAGACACAGCTACACCCATTTAAATAAAAGGAGAGATGGCCGATGCCTTCCCACGGCTTCGTCCAACTATCTAACCATCTCTCCCTTCTTCGCTTAGTCTCAAAAACCCGACCCTAGGCAACAGTGACTAGGGTCTGGTTTCTCTTTTGGCAGCTTCGATAAGGGGTAGCACCATGTAGCCGAGAACAGCTAGCTTCTGTTCTCCTCTGGGTACATTGACTTCAATACAAAAGCTAGGAGTCTCATGGTTCTCACTCCCTTCCATAGACTTACACAGTAATTATGACAACTTCTGGAGGACATCCTCCAACCTATCAGAGCTCTTGCAGAATGAACTGACATGTTTGCCACCCAATCAAATGATCAGAGAATTAATCTAGTACTGAAATTTGGTCAGTAGTTGACTCAAAGAAAGAGCAAGACAATAGTTGAACAGTTAAATTCATTTCAAAAATTAAGAAGTAAGAGAGAGCAAGATATTTTGTTGCATTTTCTTCACTTTCACTTATATGGTGTCAACGATGTAGGCTGTGTGTAGTGGTTAGCGGTTATGGCATGAAGGTTGGAAAACAATTTTTGCCTGATCAGAGACAGATGTTTTGTTGTGCAATTAAGTCCACAAGTGAAGGGATACGGTGAGTGGAGGAGAGCGTGTAGATGCGAGAAGAAATCATACATCGAGCAAAGTGATCATGCTGTTTGTATGTAGCTGCTATGAAAGTGAACTGTGTTTGAGTTCGGGTGATCAGGGGTTTATTCATTCCGGCAATTCTGTTGAAAACCTTTTCTTAAACGGATGCAAACGGAACATACCTCAATTTGTCCAATAGAAATTTGTTCATTTGCAAATGTTGAAGTAATGACTACACCCTAGATCAGCTAGACACAGGCCAGAGTGTGCAAGGCGGTATTGAATGTATTACTGTCTACGTTGTAAACTTTAATTCGTAGTCTAGGTTGTTGCAACCTCATGAAGTAGCCTAAACCTATCAATGTTACATTGAGCTGGGAGAATGGAATATGAATGGCAGTCATCCAATATGCTATAGAAATAAGGCCATTCCTCATCTTAAAACGGCACAGACCGCCACTGACACACACAAACACACTTGTACGCGCATGTACAGAAACACGCGCAGACACAAACACAATCAGAAACACTGCATTTCATCTCTCCTCCACTACAGATACAACACCCCAGAGAGACTACAGGCAATTAGAAGATTTTGTAGTATCCTTCTCCCTCTTGCTCTCTCCTCTGCAGTACATATAAAAGTTAGGTTTGTCTGAGAAATGTAATGCACTAGGAGAATTCTGCCAGTCAGTCTGTCCGATGCAGACAGCTGTGTTCTCAAAGCCAACCACAGCTCCGTAAACAGTTGTTCAGAGTTGGCTTCTGAGCTAGGCGTCAATCCACAGAGGAGGCTGAGGAGAGTTGACCGACCTTATATTGGCCCAGGCGAACAACTGGTGCATTGGTTAATGGGAAGACAGTGGAGCTATCTACACCATAATTGGACGGTGTAGTTGTCGAGTTGCATCGCCAAGGCTCAGAAAACTAATTCAGCACATCACACGGTATAAACTCCATCACATCAGCACCACCAAGAACATCAGCCAGAGTTTACACAAACTGCAGAGGTCCCACAATTATCCCTCCAGTCAACTTTAAGTAGTTGTTTATACTCATCCACATGCTTTAGAATGCTCATTATTTCCTAAAGCAGATGCATCCTCTCACAAATGGTGCCATTCTCCTTTTCTCTCCACCCCAGTTCCTCTCTAAGCCAGGTCTCCTGAGACCTGTTGGGAAGAAAAGTAATTTTGAAAACAATTCTTTGCTTGGAGGTGCGAGGGCCTTTTCTGACAGATGAGGGCTCTCCAACAATAAAAAGGTAGGGCTGGCAGAGGTAATTCATTATTAGCAGACATGTAATGAGGATTTACACTCATGTTCTCCGCTCCCAGGCCCTCTGCTGCTCTTCCCTCCCGTGTATCACTTCTAGGAATTAATTATTCTCAATATCAGCCTGTTTTCCAAATTGCTCATCGCTAAAGTATTAGCGCTTTAGGGAGGACGGTGCGGGGCACAGACACATACTTGATTTTTAACTAGGAGGAGAGAAACCTAACATCTGTGTTACAGTCCGAGAAGAGATGTATATAATGATAGAGCCCCATAGTACATAATGATAGAGCCCCATAGTATAATGGCGCCAGTGGAGAAGGCTGCCGTTCTACAGGCGCCTAACCAATTGTGCTACTATGCGTGTTTTTTTGCGTTATTTGTAACTTATTTTGTACGTAATGTTTCTGCCACCGTCTCTTATGACCGAAAAGAGCTTCTGGATATCAGGACAGCGATTACTCACCTCGGACTGGACAAATAACTTTTTTTCTTCAACGAGTCGGACGCAAAGGATGTACTTCAAAACACCCGACAAGGTCGAAATCCCCGTGTTTCGCAGGAGAAAGAGACAGAGATATCAGGGACGCAGGTCGGAGTGCCTTGGAAAGGATCCGACGGCGAGTGGGTAATCTGCCTTTACCATCAGTATTACTAGCCAACGTACAATCATTGAAAAATAAATTAGACGAGGTACGATCACGAATATCCTACCAACAGGACATTAAAAACTAATATCTTATGTTTCACTGAGTCGTGGCTGAACAACGACATGAATAACATACAGCTAGCGAGTTAAGCTTTTTCGGCAGGATAGAACAGCGGTCTCTGGCAAGACAAGGGGTGGCAGTCTAAGTATATTTGTAAACAACAGTTGGTGCATGAACTCTAAGGAAGTCTAGAGGTTTTGCTCACCTGAGGTAGAGTATCTCATGATAAGATGTAGACCACACTATTTACCAAGAGAGTTTTGCATACCGCCCCAACAGATCCACAGATGATGCAATCTCTATTGCACTCAACACTGCCCTTTCCCACCTGGACAAAAGGAACACCTATGTGAGAATGCTATTCATTGACTACAGCTCAGCCTTCAACACCATAGTGCCCTCAAAGCTCATCACTAAGCTAAGGACCCTTTGACTAAACAACTCCATCTGCAACTGGATCCTGGACTTCCCGACGAGCCACCCCCAGGTGGTCAGGGTAGGTAACAACACATCCGCCACGCTGATCCTCAACACGGGGGCCCCTTAGGGGTGTGTGCTCAGTCCCCTCCTGTACTCCCTGTTCACTCACGACTGCATGCCCAGGTACGACTCCAACACCATCATCAAGTTTGCCGATGACACAACAGTGGTAGGCCTGATCACCTCCTATAGGGAGGTCAGAGACCTGGCCGTGTGATGCCAGGACAACAACCTCTCCCTAAACATGATTAAGACAAAGGAGATGATTGTGGAATCCAGGAAAAGGAGGACCGAGCACTCCCCCATTCTCATCGACAGGGCTGTCGTGGAGCAGGTTGAGAGCTTCAAGTTCCTTGGTGTCCACATCACCTTCAAACTACAATGGTCCAAACACACTAAGACAGTTGTGAAGAGGGCACAACAAAGCCTATTTCCCCTCAGGAGACTGAAAAGATTTGGCATGGGTCCTCAGATCCTCAAAAGATTAAACAGCTGCACCATTGAGAGCATCCTGACTGGTTGCATCACTGCCTGGTATGGCAACTGCTCGGCCTCCGACCGCAAGGCACTATCGAGGGTAGTGCGTACGGCCCAGTACATCACTGGGGCCAAGCTTCCTGCCATCCAAGACCTCTACACCAGGCGGTGTCAGAGGAAGGCCCTAAAAATTGTCCAAGACTCCAGTCACCCTAATCATAGAGTGTTCTCTCTGCTACCGCACGGCAAGCGGTACCGGAGCGGCAAGTCTAGATCCAAAAGGCTTCTTAACAGCTTCTACCCGCAAGCCATAAGACTCCTGAATAGCTCATTTACACTGCTGCTACTCTCTGTTTATTATCTATGCATAGTCACTTTAACTCTACCTACATGTACATATTACCTCAATTACCCGGTGCTCCCGCACATTGACTCTGTACCGGTACACCTGTATAAAGCCTCGCTATTGTTATTTTATTGCTGCTGGTTTATTATTTGTTACTTATTTTCTATTTTTCAAAATGTTTCTTAAAACTTCTTAAAGAATTGTTGGTTAAGGGCTTGTAGGTAAGCATTTCACGGTAAGGTCTACACCTGCTGTATTCGGTGCATGTGACAAATAACATTTGATTTGATTTGATTAGATTTGAGCCAAGGATGACACTCATGACAGTTTAACAACAAGGCAGGCCTTCAAATAAAATATTAGCCTGGATTGGCAATGTGGCATGGGATCATTTAGTCTCCTGATGAATCCTTTAGAATGGTTAACATGCCAGATCAGGAATGGATCATTAGCTCACTGTCTATGGATAGCTTTCATGATGTCCACTCAACACCATTGCTTGGGCCTGTTTCCCAGACCCTAGTCCTGGACTAAAAATCACATTGGAGATTCTTAATTTAGAAAGATTGCTAATCCAGGCCGGGGCTTAAATCTGGCTATGGGAAACCGGCCCCTCTTGACTGATGCCGAGTAGCACACAGGGTAGGTATACACAGTTGGGTTTCTCTCAGCCTAACACACAGTAGGATGGGTTTCCTCTCCAGGTTCTGGTGGCAGGGTTCACTACTCACCCATCCAGTCACAGCAGGGGGGGTACGCTGTTAGTGTCCTCATTCTAGGCTGATTTAGCACTGCTGGTTTCAAACTACAGCAATGCCCTCTCTCAATTTCCTCTTTACTGGTTAGTTTGTGTAGTCCAACATATGCAAAAGTGCAGCAGAAACAGGGTGACGTGGGATATATATTCAGAGTAGAATATAAAACACTGCTTGTTTGTTCATATATTTTGAAATTTGCTGCCCCTTTAAATCTTGTGTTATCAGGCTCCAGTGCATGCACACAGTCAACACACATTCTGCACTGACTGTTGTGAGGGAATGGATGGAGCTAAGAGGCTGTGTAATTGTGAACCAATGCTGCACTGCACTACAGTTGACAGACCCTTAACATCAATGTCATGAGAAACAGATGGTCAATGTATGAAGCCTTTAATCCAACACACAGTCTGTAGAGTGGAGCGCATTAAACAAGCACAGTAGTTAGACAAACAATTCACATCAATGCCTATTTTAGAGAATGGCTTACAATTATGGCATGGGAGTTTACAATTATGGCATGTAGTATAGTATGTGAAGGCCGACTCTCTCCAAGTGTTAGCCTAATAAGAATTATTGAGTAGACTAGATATCCATCCACAAAGAACAGGGCAAAGTCAAATGTCACCGACAGTGAGAAGATTGAGAAAACATGAAGGACACAGTCACATCAAGTCCTTCTGCCCACCATTTTGTGTAAGATGAGATGAGACGGCCTGTCAGTTGCAGTTATTGTTAAGGCGGCTGATTGGAAGCCATTACCCCCCCCACCCCATAGGCCCATGACACGGCCAATAGATTCCCAGGCCGACTGAAATTGAAACTAATAGGGGTTCACAATGGAAAGACTACAGATAACTTATGACGTTGGGCTGTTTCAGGCCGAATAAAACAGGCAACAAATAAAGTATGTTAGGAAAACAACTGGCTAAACATTGAGGCTGTTTTATTGGTCACATACATTTAGCAGATGTTATTGCGGGTGAAGCGAAATGTTTGTGTTTCTAGCTCCAACAGTGCAGTAATATCTAACAAGTAATATCTAACAAATTCACAACAATACACACTAAAGTAAAGGAATTAAGAATATATAAATATTTGGATGAGCAATGTCAGAGCGGCATAGACTAGGATACAGTAGAACAAAATAGAAAACAAATAAAAACCAAAGAACCCGATGGTCACTGACAGAGCTCCAGAGTTCCTCTGTGGAGATGGGAGAACCCTCGAGCAGGACAACCATCTCTGCAGCACTCCACCAATCAGGCCTTTATGGTAGGGTGGCCAGATGGAAGCCAGTCCTCAGTAAAAAGGCACATGACAGCCCGCATGAAGTTTGCCAAAGGACCCCTAAACACTCTCAGACCATGAGAAACAAGATTGAACTCATTGGCCTGAATGCCAAGCATCACGTCTGGAGGAAACCCTGCACCATCTCTACGGTGAAGCATGGTGGTGGCAGCATCATGCTGTGGGGATGTTTTTCAGCAGCAGGGACTGGGAGACTAATCAGGATCAAGAGAAAGATTAACAAAGCAATGTACAGAGAGATCCTTGATGAAATCCTGCTCCAGAGTGCTCAGGACCTCAGACTGGGGCGAAGGTTCACCTTCCAATAGGACAAGAACCCTAAGCACACAGCCAAGAAAACGCAGGACTGGCTTCAGGACAATTCTCTGAATGTCCTTGAGTGGCCCAGCCAGAGCCTGGACTTGAACCCGATCGAACATCTCTGGAGACACCTGAAAATAGCTGTGTAGCGACGCTCACCATCCAACCTGACAGAGCTTGAGAGGATCTGCAGTGAAGAATGGGAGAAACTCCCCAAATAAAGGTGCGCCAATCTTGTAGCGTCATACCTAAGAAAACTGGAGGCTGTAATAGCTGCCAAAGGTGATTCAACAAAGTACTGAGTAAAGGGTTTGAATACTTATGCAAATGTAATATTCCCATTTTTTTATTTTTTATAAATTTGCTAAAATTTCTAAAAACCTGTTTGTTCTTTGTCATTATGGGGTATTGTGAGTAGATTGATAAGGACAACAAACAATTTAATCAATTTTAGAATAAGGCGGTAATGTAACAAAATGTGGAAAAAGTTAAGGGGTCTGAATACTTTCCGAACGCACTGTATATTCCTGTTACACTTTTCAGCCCTATTTACATGCGTATCCTTCTACCAGCCACTTTTACGTAAAAACCTATGTCAACCACTCCAGTACACCAGCACATTGAATAAGGTACTGGCACTGACCTTTATAAAATCACATTGTCGTGTTTTTTCAACCTATATCTTATGTTTGGAAAAAGAAAATCTACACTGAACAAAAATATAAATGCAACTTACAACAATTTAAAAAGATTTCCTCATATAAGGAAATCAGTCAATTGAAATTAAATCATTAGGCCCTAATCTATGGATTTCACATGACTGGGAATACAGATATGCATCTATTGGTCACAGATACCTTTTTTTAAAAAGGTAGGGGCGTGGATCAGAAAACCGGTCAGTATCTGTTGTGGCCACCATTTGCCTCATGCAGCGCAGCATATCTCCTTTGCATAGAGTTGATCAGGCTGTTGATTGTGGCCTGTGGAATGATGTCCCACTACTCTTCAATGGCTGTGCGAAGTTGCTGGATATTGGCGTGAACTGGAACACACCGTTGTACACGTTGATCCTGAGCATCCCAAAATGCTCAATGGGTGACATGTCTGGTGAGCATGCAGGCCATAGAACTGGGACATTTTCAGCTTCCATGAATTGTGTACAGATCCTTGCAACATGGGGCTGTGCATTATCATGATGAACCATGAGGTGATGACGGCGGATGAATGGCACGACAATGGGCCTCAGGATCTCGTCACAGTATCTCTGTGCTTTCAAATTGCCATCGATAAAATGCAAATGTGTTCATTGTCCGTAGCTTATGCCTGCCCATACCATAACCCCACCGCCACCATGGGGCACTCTGTTCACAACGTTGACATAAGCAAACCGCTAACACACACACACGACACCATACACGTTGTTTGCCATCTGCCCTGTACAGTTGAAACTGGGATTAATCTGTGAAGGGCACATTTCTCCAGCGTGCCAGTGGCCATCGAAGGTGAGCATTTTCCCACTGAAGTCGGTTACGACACCGAACTGCAGTCAGGTCAAGACCCTGGTGAGGACAACGAGCATGCAGATAAGCTTCCCTGAGACATTTGACAGTTGTGCAAACTCAGTTTCATCAGCTATCCTAGTGGCGGGCCTCAGATGATCCCACAGGTGAAGAAGCCGGATCATAATGTGGAGGTCCTGGGTTACACGTGGTCTGCCGTTGTGAGGCCGGTTGGACATACTGCCAAATTCTCTAAAACGATGTATTCCTGCAGCATGACAATTGTGCACAACATTTGAGAGAAATAAGCTTTTTGTGCGTATGGAACATTTCTGGGATCTTTTATTTCAACTCATGAAACCAACACTTTACATGTTGCGTTTATATATTTATTCTCAGTGATTATTATTATTATTACTACTACTATCAATGCATTGTTTGGAAAGAGGTCTCAAGGTAAGAATTTAACTGTACTGTTTTACACCTGTTGTTTCCTGTGCACGTGGCGAATAAACTTTGAAACTTGAAAAAAGGTTTTAGTTACTGGCCATTTGCCATGTAGGCTTAATTTGTCTGGCCAATCGAATCAGTCAGGTACACCCTGGCTGCTTTCCGCTGGACCTCTCTCTATTACCACACTAGAGAGCACCATAGACCTGCAGTGTCTCCACTCAAACAGTCTAATAAGCTGAGGAAACAATGAGGTCACTGTGGTCTACCTGTCCACTCTGCTATGAGGTAGACTGACCTGAGACCTGACCCGTGACTCTCAGCAGCCCTGTTAGGACAACCAGGCCTTTGTGGTAATGAGATCAGAGCATTACGCCAATTAAAGAAGACACACACACACACACAGACCAGCCACCTGTCTGCCCGCCAATCACTGGACAGCCAGTACAAAGAGCCAGCCAGGCCTAAAGCTAATTGGCTGTCTGGGTGCTGTCTGTGATGCCCCAACATAGAGAGGTATGGATGCCAGTCACCGCAGAGAGACCACAGCAGATTAATAGTGGACAGACTGGCTATAGATCTAGGTCAAATGAAGATGCTAAACCCAATATCAAAATGACATGCAATGAATGTATGCAACCGGAATCCTGTTAGTTATGCTAATAGTGTGTGTGTGTGTGTGTGTGTGTGTGTGTGTGTGTGTGTGTGTGTGTGTGTGTGTGTGTGTGTGTGCACGCACGCGTCCTCCAGACAAAATCCCTCTGTTATAGGAATGCCATCACTGCTCTCTAGTGGTAAACGATGTGCCCTTACATGAAAAGCCATAATAACACATTTATAACCTTTCAAACATTGCTCTTAAAATCCCCCAATGCATAAGGCCTGAAATACTTCTAAACAGTAGGCCTATGCACTGGGTGACGAGGGGCCAACTTATAAACATTAAGCTTAGGTTAGCCTATATGACTAACAGTGTATGAGTGACTGACAACCTCTCTTCAGCTGCTGCATTACATTGGAGCAGCTAAGGAATGTCTCTAACCAAAAGAGCCATTGACAAACTAACTCATTCTCAATTAAGTGGCAGTTGGTTGGCAGGCCTGTAAGACATGGTGTTGAAACTGTAACATAAAAGAGAAAGAGAGTTTGAGGCAGGCGGTAGAAGATAATTCCAGCTCTGTCTGTATCCATCAGGTATCTTTTCCACAAGGGAAGGCAAGCAGACAGACAGTGAGGACTGAGACTCCATTCTCCTGCTGGTGGGGTTGAAACTGACTTTTTTTTTTTTATCTCGCTCTTCTCATCCGTTCCGCTTGTGAGGAGACATTAATTGCACACCCCACATGCATATTAAAACCTCTCTGTTAGAAAGCCTGTCAAAACACACACACTAAAATATTCATGCACAAGGGAAACAGACAGCGAGCAGCATGTCACTCTTCCCCCTTTTTCAAATATTGCTTTTCCCCTTCAGGAACTCTTCACGCACAATTTGGATTGTTCAGTATTTGGCTGTTAACGGTTTGGATGAAGGCATTGGCAGCCCAAGGATAGAAAGTAAACAGTATAACTCAGAAGTAGTACTGGGCATTTCCATCGAAAAGGACCCATGAGCACCAACATGTGAAGTTCATAGAAGCAGACGATTTACATCAGTGTTGGAATTAAACTACATAGTCATTAGACGGAAATTACTGTAAAGAACAGCTAGACTATAATCACATTCATCAAGTAAGCTACCAAATTTCAACTCATTGGAAGGCGAGTCTAGGCTAGTGTGCTGCTGCATAATGCCTTGTGTTAAGTAGTAATGATGCCTGTGCTGTGCTTTAGATCTGGTACTGGCATCTCTCCCTCCATCCGCCATGCGCCAGACTGTTTCAACTAGGACTGAGGCTTTTTCCATAGAGGGCCTCACCACAAAGTTCCTCTACTATGACTCACTGTCAGAGTTTCCACAAAAATCTGCACTTTCACACACACACACACACACACACACACACACACACACACAGAATGAGAGCGAGAGAGACAGCGAGAGCGAGACAGAGACATCGAGAGCGAGACAGACAGCGAGAGCGAGACAGCGAGTCAGACCGACAAGGAAATAGACTGTCAGGTTGTGTTACACACCAGTTGCCTAAATGAATAACTTTGACAGAAGTTCTTCAGAAAGTATTCATACCTCTTGACTTTTTCCACATTGTGTTGTGTTACAGCCTGAATTCAAAATTGATTAATTATATATTTTCTCTCAACCATCACACAATACCCCATGATGACAAAGTAAAAAAAATATATTGTAGAAAATGTTGCATATTTATTGTAAATTAAATACAGTAATATCTCATTTACATAAGTATTCACACCCATGAGTCAATACATGTTAGAATTACCTTTGGAAGCGATTACAGGTGTGAGTCTTTCTGGGTAAGTCTCAAAGAGCTTCGCACACCTAGATTGTACATTATTTTTTTATTCTTCAAGCTCTGTCAAGTTGGTTGTTCATTGCTAGACAGTCATTTTCAAGTCTTGCCATAGATTTTTAGGCCAATAAAGTCAAAACTATAACTAGACCACTCAGAAAAATTCAATGTCATCTTGCTAAGCACCTCCATAGTATATTTGGCCTTGTGTTTTAGGTTATTGTCCTCCTTGTCTCCCAGTGTCTGTTGGAAAGCAGACTGAACCAGGTTTCCGCTAAAATGTAGCTATATTACATTTATTTTTATCCTAAAAAAAACGGCCTAGTCCTTGACAATGACAACGATACCCATAACATGATGTAGCCACCACCATGCTTGAAAAATATGAAGAGTGGTACAAGTGATGTGTTGTGTTGGTTTGGCCCCAAACGTAATGCTTTGTATTAAGAAATGTCTTTGCACACTTTTTGCTGTTTTAATTTAGTGACTTATTCCGAACAGGATGTACATTTAGGAAAATGTGTTATTGTGTATAGGCTTCCTTCTTTTCACTCTGTCATTTAGGTTAGTATTGTTGAGTAACTACAATGTTGTTGATCCAGCCTCACTTTTCTTCTATCACAGCCATTAAACTCTGTAACTGTTTTAGTCACCATTGGCCTCATGGTGAAATCCTTGAGTAAACCACTGGATTTCTCATGGTATGGTTGGGTATGCAAAATGGGTCAACTTTCAGCACCATCTCCTGAATGTCCAAATAGTCACTTTCTTCCATTGGCAAACATGTATGGAATGTTTTGTTTAAATCAAAAGTGATTGAATTCGGCCTGAGTCACTCAGAGTACTCAAATGTCAGAGGCTGACAAAACACAATACCACTATCCTATCCAAGAGCTCATCTAACTGCTACACACACCAGCAGCACAAAGCAATTCCAAAACCACAATGCATGCAACATAAGGTTGCGTGTTCGAATCTCATCAGGGACGACTTTAGCAACTACTTAATACTATTTAGCTACTTTGCATGGTAGCTAAACCTTTAATGTAACTCCTAACCCTAACATTAGCCATCTAGATAATGTTATCCACAACAACTAGTAATTCGTAACATATATGTTTTGCTAATTCGTAACATATTGTACAAATTGCAATTTGTAACAAATCATACGAAATGGATGACATCCACAAATGTGACCGACCACCTTGATTTGGTCTTATGTAGCAAAATTTGAAATTGTCTTTTTTTACATTGGATAAAATCAGAGACACAGATCAAACAGTATATCATACATTGCATTTGAGCAACAATGGGAAAGTAATGAATGTTTTGGTGCCTACTGGAGAGGTCTTCTTTGTCTACACCCATTCAGCATCGTTCACACCCTCTTAAGCTTTAGCCCCACCCATCTCGTTTCGCTCTGGGAGCGCTCAGAGTGCACACTGGATGCTCTGGCTGATGAGTAAGGTTGATCCGAGCATTCTGACCTCACAACGGCAGTCAAGCACCCAAGCTAACTGGCTAACATTGGCTAGCTACTTCCAGACACAAATGAGAGAACCATTTTACTCGACCTAGCAGAGCTGGCTTGGGCTGTTTTCATGTTATCCAGACCGTTTGTAACTAACTGGGCTGCTGGCAACAATTTAACTACAACAATTGCCAAAGTTTACTGACACTGGCCAAATTCACCCGTTCGTAAATTCATCAGTTATTCTGGCATACCCAGACTGAATTTACGAAGGCACCCGAAATGGTTACTTGCATAGTGGAGTCTTTTGTTGAGACATATAGCTAGCTAGCTAGCTAGGTAAGCAATGAACCATGATCCCAACTCATGACGTTACTACCCTGCATGAATGCAGCTGGCCCAGAACAGAGCGGCACGTCTTGCTCTTCATTGTAATCAGAGTGCTAATATAAATACCATGCATGCCAGTCTCTCTTGTGTCACAACCCGGCTCATAGAGAGTGACAAACAAGGGAGTCCACACGTTGACAGAGTTTAAGGGTGTAACAGATATTTATTAAATAACTAAACAAAACTATACAAACAATAGTAACTGTGAGGTGTGAAAGTGGACATGAAGAGTGTAGTGGTGGTGTTTGGATGCAAGTGGAATGAATATAAGGTGTAAGTGTTGAATGGTGCATCTAACCAAAAAGTAGACTCAAAAATACTACAAACCACAAAAACAGGGTGCAGGCTGAGAGAGCGACCGTCAGGTCTGAACAATGGGATTTATATCAACACCTGAATCAACCCAGGTGCCCCTTGTCAGCTAACGACCCAATCAGCGCCACCTGTGTCCAAACTGAAAAACAGAGTCAGAACACAGAAGGAAACAGGGAGAGCGACGTAACACTTGGCTAAGAGTTGAGGAAAGACTGACTTTCACTTTTTGTTTTTATAAGAAACATGAATGTGTTGGATATTCCAAATTGTTTGCATAGTCAACTCACAAACAGCACTGACACACACACTTACGCCACCAGACATGACACCAGGTTTTTTTTCTTTTTTTTCCCCCCACAGTGCCCAGGTCAAGAACAAAGGAAATATACATTATTATTCAGAGCCATGAGTGCATGGAACTCCCTACCATCTTATATAGTGCAAGTGAACAGCAAACCTGGTTAAAAAACAAACAAATATAGCAACACTTGACAGCACAACGCCTCTCCCCCATGTGACCTACTTGTTGTGTATATGTACTGACATGTATGTGTAACTGAAAGATGCACACACACTACATTTAATGTACGTAAATTGCAAAGTCTTTTGTCTTCTATATATTTTTGGTTATTTTTCGGACCCCAGTAAGACTAGCTATCGCCATTGGCGTCGGCTAATGGGGACCCTACTAAATCAAAATGTGAGGCAGAGACATCCCTTTCAAAACACCAAAAAGTGTTATGAATGACATTTGGTGATTGTTATTCATTACGCCTACACAAGTCTTGTAACCGGAATTGATGCGTACACTGCTGTCCGCGGGCGTCTGTCTCGGCCACTTATCTTTCCCTTTTGAGCATATTCTACAAGTTTTCAAGTCTATTTGCTCCTTTTTCATGCGACTGACATGCGGTAATGATAAATAGTAGAATAGCCTACAGTTTTCTTGGAATATACACTGAGGGTAGAAAACATTAAGAACACCTTCCTAATATGGAGTTGCATCCCTCCCTTTTACCCTCAGAAAAGCCTCAATTCCTCGGGGCATGGACAAAGTGTCGAAAGCGTTCCATAGGGATGCTGGCCCATGTTGATGCCAATGCTTCCCACAGTTGTGTCAAGTTGGCTGGATGTCCTTTGGGTGGTGGACCATTCTTGAGAATGGCACACAAACACAATCCATGTCTCAATTGTCTTCAGGCTTCTCAAAATCCTTCTTCAAATAAGTCTCCTCCCTTTCATCTACACTGATTGAAGTGAATTTAACAAGAGACATCGATATAGGATCATAGCTTTTACCTGGATTCACCTGGTCATTTTATGCCATTAAAAGAGCATGTTCATAATGTTTTGTACACTCAGTGTATGTTTGAATTATTGTGATAGGCTCCTGTTTTACCGGCATGGTGTACCCCAACTATTTATTTTGCCGGTACGCCTTATGGCTTAATTTCACTCTTGGTCTTGCAGGGATTTCACATCACAAATGTAATCATCAACCTGTTGCCTTTGTAGCATGTCTGCTCCTATTGCCACTGGGTCACACCATTGGGTCACATGAGTGTATCCAGCCCATCCCATTGGCCACCCAGCCTGTGCCCAGACCTTATCATCAGTTAGGATCTCAGTTAACATCTAGGCTAACAGGCAGCTTTTGTGTGGCTCCCACAGCTTGTTGACTAAACACCTGGGCTCATGTCAGGACTGGAGCAACTTATGAATCCATCAAAATACAGTTCCCAGCTGTATATTACTATACAGGACAGGTATAGTTAAAGATTAACAAGGATGTAACCATGATACTCCACAAACTGTTGCAGTGTAAAGTTACTAAACAGTGGGGCATCGAGAAGGAGGCCTGACACTGTCCTAGGAACAACCCTCAAGCCAGTTTCTTCTTACAGCCACTGTGTCTGAAGAAATTACATGCAAACACTATAACTGAGTGAACAGGATTACATTCATACTACAGTCAGGGTGTACTTACTATACTATATTTAATGTCATAAGTTCTGTTTCTTCATCTGACCCATGGGAGGGAGGATTTGCCCATCTCGTTTACATTCATGAGTCAGTTGTATGTCCCTGAGTGGCGCAGCGGTCTAAGTCACTGCATCTCAGCGCTCGAGGCATCACTACAGAACCTGGTTCAATTCCAGGCTGTATCACAATCCAGCCGTGATTGGGAGTCCCATAGGGCGGCGCACAATTGGCCGAGCGTTATCCTGGTTAGGGGAGGCCGCGGTAGGCCGTCATTGTAAATAAGAATGTGTTAACAGACTTGCCTAGTTAAATAAAGGTTAAATAAAAAAGTAAACTGGAACCACAATGGGGGAACTCATCAGCAGTGTAACATGGCATTGTGCAGCTGACTTTATTCATGCTCCCAAATCAGAATTCCATTCAGGCACGTCCCTTTGAAAAGAGTGGACTGTGAGGACAGTTATTATCTCACTCACCTCACCACACCACACAAGACCACACCACACACTATGACAGTCAGGTCAGCATGCCATTCTTACCTCTGTGGAGTCATCGTAGGACACACGGATGGTTTTGAGCTTTGGCCCAATACTGACAGTCTCTGTGAAGGCTGTACCACAGTCTTTATAAGGTCCTTTATGGAGTTTGTAGGCAATGGTAACGTTTTTGATATAAGGCGACCCTGTCTTGATATTGACCTCAGTGAACAGCCCAGAGTACACAACAGCTGCAACCACTGTTACAATCAAACACAAGATGAGAAACACTATCAGTGCTAAAATAATAGAGTCAGACATTTTCTACACTAACACTGCTGCCACTGATGCAACTCAACCTCTTCACAGTGAAACGTTCTGTTCTGACAATGTCAAGCTATATGAAATGTCAAGAAAAGCCTCCTCGGGATGTAGGAATTGGCGGACTGTCTACAAACTACAAACCACGAACGTCTGGAATAAGATATTTCCGAGATTTGAAAAGAAAATGCATATGAATTGCTTGGAATGATAAAACAAGAACAATCCGTACAACTGTTGTTTGCATTTATAACATTTTCCGTGATAACTGAAGGTAGGACGAAAGATTGTTATAACTAACCCAAGATAGACCAGAGCCTGTCGTTTCCAATGGAGCAAATGAATCAAAGTCTGCAGCACAAGCAAGGAGGTGGGTAGAGCCAAGCACAAGCTAGTGAGATCCTATTGGCGCATTCTAGCATTTATTTGCATATTTCAGTTAGGGAACGCCTACTCTGAAGTGCGCGTGTGCGTTAACTGAATGCGCCCTTGCACTCCTCATAAACAACGCAATTTTTTGAAACTTTGGCAAAAGGTACAGTCTACGAAATGCAGTCCACTCTGTTTGTTACCAATTATAGTCAAGGAAACATAAAACTATATGGATAATCGATGAGAAAATTAGCAGAATGTCGGCCAAAATTATTCTCGCTCCACCTTCTCCTACTGCCGGCCACTAAGCTTCCTCTCATCACCATATTTGGTAGTGAGTGGAAACACCAACAGGATGCTTCACATTTATACATCATGTGAAATATCTGGCTTGTTGTTCTATCTGTGGTACGACGGTCGCCTTATATTGCAAACACCGTTTATTTCCCTAAACACTGAAAAATGCTTCCTGGGTAAACCATCTAGCCTCGTATGAAGGGGCGTCCCTTTTCGATTAAGCTCGGCATTTTGTTTATCTTTAATCATAAAAATAACCACATAACATTTGTGCATTATTGTGTGAATTATTATTACAATATCAATCGACTTGTTAACTATTCCAGGTTACGTTTATTTTAAAGTAGCTAGAATATATTTGCACGAGACTGTACCACCACACCTCATCTTACACTCTATGTTGTAAACGGCGTCGGTTCTCTTACCAAGGAGCTGCGTCCATGGGGCTTGTTTGAGCGGATCACTTTTGTCATGTAGGTTACCGCCTTTTAAAGTGTGTTGCATTATGGGGATACAAATTGCCAGACTTGCACCCACATGTTGACTGCAAGAACTATACAATTTTTTTTGTGACTTTTTCACTACTGCTGCAAGTTTCTGCAGTTGCTCTTCATAAACTTAATCCTGGAGCCATTACCTGCATTGTGGGAGGCTTTTTTCAACCAATCATTAGGGTGTTTTTGTTTATGCATGCTTTTCAATCGAACGCTGCCCGCACCCGCCCACCGGACTATCATCACTACTCTCGACGGGTCTGAATACGTGAACACCTACAAATACCTAGGCGTCTGGTTAGACTGTAAACTCAACTTCCAGACTCACATAAACCATCTCCAATCCAAAATTAAATCTAGAATCGGCTTCCTATTTCGCAACAAAGCCTCCTTCACTCATGCTGCCAAACATACCCTTGTAAAACTGACTATCGTACCGATCCTTGACTTCGGCGATGTAATTTACAAAATAGCCTCCAACACTCTACTCAGCAAATTGGATGTAATCTATCACAGTGCCATCCGTTTTGTTACCAAAGCCCCATATACTACCCACCACTGCGACCTGTATTCTCTCGTTGGCTGGCCCTCACTACATATTGGGTTTGGCGACAAGGGCATGTTTGAAGCATGAGTGTAGGAGGCTTTGTTGCGAAGTAGGAAGCCGATTCTAGATTTAATTTTGGATTGGAGATGGATAATGTGAGTCTGGAAATTGAGTTTACAGTCTAACCAGACACCAATGTGCCTACTCTGGTCTTGGCACATGCGCTGTAGCTAACAGCTAGCGGATACAGTGCGGGTAGGCTTGTCTACATGATGAGATTATTATGGATAAGAGCCAGAATATTTAAGCATCGATCATCATGTCACCAGAATAAGACCCTCAATATTGATTGTAATGGAGCATCAAGATCACTGTGCACTTTCATCACCCTGTGAAGTTCATCATACATTATTTAATCTGTAGCCTTATAAACTGCATGTTTTCCTGAGTCGTAGTGGGAGGACCAAACACCATATAACCATGTCGTTTGACTAAGTTTACTTCAATATGATGGTTATTATATTAATATTTGCGCATAAAGGAGTTTCGCATGATACATTTTACAGACAGAAAAAGATCCCACCATGTCGAGCAAACAAATTTTCTGCCGGCATTTAACAAATTCTACCGAAACTTCCTGATTCCATCACAGCTGTTGTATTTAAAAAATATATATTGTATGACTCGCATAAAAACTATGGATAGAAATGTGTTGCCCAGCCAGAAGGCCTCCTGACAGTGGTTGAGGATGAGCATGGCCTTCACTCCGTACACAAACTGCTCCAGGCTCTTCTTCAGGACTGGCACATGGTTGGTCAGAATGGTGTCCTGGTGGATCTGGGCAACAACACTACAGGTCACCACAACACCACACACAAATAGTATGACAAAACATGCCTTTTCATATCACACACGTCCCCATAATCGACTTCATTGATATACACTGTGTGTACAAAACATTAGTAACACCTTCCTAATATTGAGTTGCACCCCTTTTTGCCCTCAGAACAGCCTCAATTCGTCGGGCATGGACTATACAAGTTGTCGAAAGTGTTCCACAGGGATGCTGGCCCATGTTGACTCCACAGTTGTGTCAAGTTGGCTGGATGTCCTTTGGGTGGTGGACCATTCTTGATGCACACAGGAAACTGTTGAGTGTGAAAAATCCAGCAGAGTTGCCGTTCTTGACACACACTACCATACACCGTTCAAAGGCCCTTAAATATTTTGTATTGCCCATTCATCCTCTAAATGACACACATACAAATCCTTCTTTAACCTGACTCCTCCTCTTCATCTACACTGATTGAAGTGGATTTAACAAGTGACATCAATAAGGGATCATAGCTTTCACCTGGATTCACCTGGTCAGTCTATGTCATGGAAAGAGCAGGTATTCCTAATGTTTTGTACACTCAGTGTAGATGGAATCTCAGAGGGATGTCATTTTGTCTTCATATGTTGGCTAGCATCATTCACACATATTTCATCCACACAGAAGGTTTCTGTGGAGAGGACAGGAGTAGTGTTGGAGGCTGGCTGGGTTGTACCTTGGAGTGTCCACACATGACTATTTTAAAGTTGTAGATTTTATTGTGTTGATGGATTTCTTGTGTATTATGTATTGACGACTATTTTAAATTGTGTCAAATAATTCAGCATTAGCTGCTATTAACACCATGTAATGTTGCCTTACTGAATGTGGCTTATACCCTGTTCTTTTTAAAACTGAAATCCAACAATGGCATCCCCAGTTTCAGGAAAGACTCCAAGAAAAGACGGCCATACTAGCAACAACAACAACTTAAAATTCAGAATATATAACAGTTATGGAATGTGTCTGACACTGTGGCAGGCAGAGCCAGAGCCAATGTATTGAGACTCACCTTTAGGCACATATTTAGTACTGGTCTGTTAAACACCTTGCGAGGAGAAGATGAAGGCAACACATTAGAATACACACACTACCTCTAGCTTCTCAACACCAAAACCCAGCCAGCAGAGCCCATCCACATGCACACACACCCCTGCACGCACGTACACACACAACAAACACATATAAAAACACACATCCCTGCACACGTGGCATGGAGCCAGCAGAGCATGACAGATGTCTTAATCTCCCTCCATCCAGAGTGTGTGTTGGAGAGGCAGAACACCCAAGGGAATACATGTTTACACGCTTCTCGTTTAACGTGGGCACAGTCATTTAAATGCTATTTCCAGCCATACATCTTCCATAATTAACTGAACAATCATAACACATACTAGACACATCATGTGTTTGAATAAGGGTTAACCCATTCATGACTAGCTCCAAGTGCAAACAGACTCAGTACCTTGACCAGGATGTGGAAGTCTCTGACAGCCAGGTTCCATGTCAGCAGCTTCTCACTCTTCACCTGGACACAGGAAAGGGTAAATCACACACAATGCACACTAATGCTTGCTGAATGTATGCAGTAACACACAAGCGTATCATAGTCACTGCACAATGTCTACTAGCGCCCACTAGCCAGCTAGCTTGAATCTGCTCCACTGGCAGTTCCTCTGTGCCTGTCTGTGTACGTGTGTCCAGTTGTGTAACTGGTGTACCTCATTGCTGTCGCTGTGCCTGCCAGGGGGAATCTTCCTCACAGCCTTCTCCAGCTCTCCCATAATCCCCTTATAGAACAGGAACGTCAGCCTAGAGAGGGGTGGGGTGGGGGGGGGGGGTCACTGGACAGGGGGTCACTGTAACAACTCATATAGGAGTATAGAGGTCAGGAGAGATAGTGTTAGTTGTACACATACAGTGGGGAGAACAAGTATTTGATACACTGCCGATTTTGCAGGTTTTCCTACTTACAAAGCATGTATGATTTTAAAATAATTAATTTGCATTTTATTGCATGACATAAGTATTTGATCACCTACCAACCAGTAAGAATTCCGGCTCTCACAGACCTGTTAGTTTTTCTTAAAGAAGCCCTCATGTTCTCCACTCATTACCTGTATTAACTGCACCTGTTTGAACTAGTTACCTGTATAAAAGACACCTGTCCACACACTCAATCAAACAGACTTCAACCTCTCCACAATGGCCAAGACCAGAGAGCTGTGTAAGGACATCAGGGATAAAATTGTAGACCTGCACAAGGCTGGGATGGGCTACAGGACAATAGGCAAGCAGCTTGGTGAGAAGGCAACAACTGTTGGCGCAATTATTAGAAAATGGAAGAAGTTCAAGATGACGGTCAATCTCCCTCGGTCTGGGGCACCATGCAAGATCTCACCTCGTGGGGCATCAATGATCATGAGGAAGGTGAGGGATCAGCCCAGAACTACACGGCAGGACCTGGTCAATGACCTGAAGAGAGCTGGGACCACAGTCTCAAAGAAAACCATTAGTAACACACTACGCCGTCATGGATTAAAATCCTGCAGCGCACGCAAGGTACCCCTGTTCAAGCCAGCGCATGTCCAGGCCCGTCTGAAGTTTGCCAATGACCATCTGGATGATCCAGAGGAGGAATGGGAGAAGGTCATGTGGTCTGTTGAGACAAAAATAGAGCTTTTTGGTCTAAACTCCACTCGCCATGTTTGGAGGAAGAAGAAGGATGAGTACAACCCCAAGAACACCATCCCAACCGTGAAGCATGGAGGTGGAAACATCATTCTTTGGGGATGCTTTTCTGCAAAGGGGACAGGATGACTGTACCGTATTGAGGGGAGGATGGAGGGGCCATGTATCGCGAGATCTTGGCCAACAACCTCCTTCCCTCAGTAAGAGCATTGAAGATGGGTCGTGGCTGGGTCTTCCAGCATGACAATGACCCGAAACACACAGCCAGGGCAACTAAGGAGTGGCTCCGTAAGAAGCATCTCAAGGTCCTGGAGTGGCCTAGCCAGTCTCTGAACCCAATAGAAAATCTTTGGAGGGAGCTGAAAGTCTGTATTGCCCAGCGACAGCCTCGAAACCTGAAGGATCTGGAGAAGGTCTGTATGGAGGAGTGGGCCAAAATCCCTGCTGCAGTGTGTGCAAACCTGGTCAAGAACTACAGGAAACGTATGATCTCTGTAATTGCAAACAAAGGTTTCTGTACCAAATATTAAGTTCTGCTTTTCTGATGTATCAAATACTTATGTCATGCAATAAAATGCAAATTAATTACTTAATCATACAATGTGATTTTCTGGATTTTTGTTTTAGATTCCGTCACTCACAGTTGAAGAGTAACTATGATAAAAAATTACAGACTTCTACATGCTTTGTAAGTGGGAAAACCTGCAAAATCGGCAGTGTATCAAATACTTGTTCTCCCCACTGTATGTACCAGGACCTACCGTTTGAGAGTGGGCCAAGTTCTAGAGCTGGCGTCTTTGCCTGCTGCGTTGAGGAGCTCAGAGATGCCCTCGCCAGCTATCTCCTCCACCGCCTTCAGAACATCATCAGTGTGCTCCAGGTAAATACTACAGAGATGGGGAGTGTAGAGGAGAGGAGGGAACAAAAACACCATGAACACTCAGAATAGTATTATTATTCCACAATAGCAGGAGAAGAACTGTAATAAATGAAGTTACAAGACGGTTGGGACTCCCCTAGAGTAAATTCCCCTTTCCAGTGTCTGTAGTATACTGACACCCAATGGCCACCTTAATTCATTAACTGCTTTACATTATCAGTGAATCCTTGTGAGACACACACCTGAGGAGCGTTCTGAGTGTCTGGTTGTGTTTGGGTCCTTTCTCTCCGTCTCCACTAGTAGTCACCCACTCCTGGCACAGGAACTGCCAGTCTAGGGTTGCTAGAGAGAGAGACCGTTATATACTGAACAGATCCTCATTGAAAATAAATGTAACTTTTCAGAATATCAATAAATCTTCGGAATTGACTAGACTGAAATGGAATTAATCCTGATACAGTCAATTTTACTGTTGTATCAATCCTATAGAGACTGATTTTGCGTGTGTGTCTCACCGGTCTGCTCCCTGTATGTAGTCTGTTGCCCTCCTCTCTCGGCCACAGTGGTGAGCAGCTGGGAGAGACACAGAGCTATTCTGAGGCTGGGCACCGTACAGTGGAAGTTCAGCAGGTACTTAAAGCTGTGTCTGAAGACCAGAGAGATAGGGGAGAACAGCTTTACCATACTTGTCTCACACACACACACACACACACAACACTGGCTGTGATCTGATAGGGAATGTTTCACTACTCTGGTCCAGGGTCAGTTCAGGCCCTCCCTCTTTCAGGCGGTCAGCCAGCACTCCCAGAGCTCTCTTCAGCAGGCCACGGTGCTCTGGCTGGGAAAAAACAGACCTGACACACAGCGAAACAAGAGTCATTCACCACAGCTACTGATACAACTGGCAGGACTGTAGGCTACACCACCAGATCCATAGAGAAAACCTGTTCAAGGAGAGCTGCAGGCTATTGTTGCAGCCCACTAACACACCTGATTCCCATTTGTATGGGAATCAAGTGTGTTAGAGCTGGGCTGGAACAGTACAAGCCAACACCACTGTGATGATATGGTCCTGAAAGGCAGGAGTGTGCCGGTGGTGTGTAGAGGTGTGACTGACCAGCCAAAGGTGGTGTATAGGACCTGTAGGAGGAGCTGGTAGGCTGAGGACAGAAGCTGGTGCTCCTTCACATCCAGACCTGGGGTGTCCACCACCCCCTGGTTTTTAGACAGCAGAGTCTGCACACAGCAGGAAAGACAGCCACAAAGGGGGACACTACAACAATGAGCTAAATATGTGCCGAGACCCAAAAAAGCATGACGCTTTGTGTGTGTGTGTGTCTTCTGTGTGTACCTGGAAGTGATTGTGGCAGTTCTCCAGGTGGGTGCAGAGGGTGGGCAGCAGCTGGACACAGCAAGCGGCGAGGTTCTTAGGGCTCTTCTGCTGCAGGTGGGAGAAACCCACGCTCTTGTCTGTCTTTCCCTGCAGCCAGGAGACAATATGGAGGATGAAAGAGAAACTGATGTGTGTGTGTGTGTGTGCATGTCCTACCTTGAAGAATGGGGCTCTCTTGGCAGGGGCAGCAGTCAGACTGAACTCCAGTTTGCACCACATATCCTCCAGCAGGAAGATTAATTCTGCTGGACCCAGCTGCACCCCCTCACGCACCTACACAGGGAAAGAGTATCTCTGTACAGCACACAGACACAGCTAGTGTCCCTTTATTTGAGTGTGTATGAGACATATACAGGATACAAGGTTGCAGACAATTTGGCGTTAACTGAGTCAATTCAGAGAATGTGATAACACTATTATTATGGTTGTTCAATTCAGTAATTGAATTTCCATCCATCTCATTAATTGGCATAGTTCAAATGTAATAAGAGCCCAACCTTGAGGGAGTATTGTGTGTGTGATGTGTCCAGGCTCTGGGCTGGGTGGTGTCCTACCTTGCTGTGGAGCTCACTGTCCAGTAGAGAGTGGGAGAGCAGGTCATACCGCAGCACACTGAGCACCTCCATGTCCAGCTCTCTGAAGAAGGGCCGGTAGGTCACGAGACTGAGACTGACCCCTGGCCTGCTGGCCTCCTGAACCTTCTCCTCTGGATGGTCGTGTGGGGTTAGAGGGAACACAATAAAATATAATTTAATTCCACTCCTGGAAAAGAGTATTGTATGTAAAAGTCACATCCTGTGACAAAGGTGAGAGGTCAGAGGTGTGTGTGTGTGTGTGTGTGTGTGTTAACCTGCTGGGTCTCCTCTGCCTCGATGCCCTCCTCCAGCTGAGAGCTGTCTGCTGATGAGTTCTTAGCAGGGGCTTTCCTCTTCTTACCAGTACCCTCTGCAAGACAACCACCACAATAAGTGGTGAATCTCAGGAAAAAGTTTTAAAAAATGAAATTTTCCCTGGCCAGTAAGGTATGTTCCTTTAAGGCCTGCTTACCTTTCTTTCCCTTCTGTGGAGCAGCAGTAGAGCTAGACACTGGAGCTCCCTCTGTACTCTCCCCATCAAAGTTTGATAGAGGAGGAGTATAGCCAGGGGTTGCTGAAACACAAAAGCTGGAATGGTCAAATTAACAGTCCATGGAATTCTCACATTTTCAAAAGCATGTAATATTTAAACATTTATCAGAAAAATGTTGATAAAATGCAGTCAACATTTTATTTTCCTGTCCATTGTTATAGTATTGTTTCAGTACAGTATTGTACCTGCCAAAATACTCTCCAATACGAGTCTGGAGGTAGGTGATGTTCTAAAGACATCTCAGGGTCTTTCTGACTGCAGAATGCATTCACAACCTGTGTATATACACACACACACACACACACACACACACACACACGCAAGTGAGTCGAGTAAACACAGACAAACAAATATATGTATAGTTAGAGAACAGTAAGATCAGATACAAGGGGGTGAAAAGGACAGGTGACAGTGAGAGGACAGACAGGTGTGTCAGGTGACATCAGATGTGACATGCAAGAGAAGACAGATCCACAAATATGCCATATGAATGGAGTCCAAAGCAAATATACAGTTGAAGTCGGAAGTTTACATACACCTTAGCCAAATACATTTAAACTCAATTTTTCACAATTCCTGACATTTAATCCTAGTAAAAATGTCCTGTCTTAGGTCAGTTAGGATCACCACTTTATTTTAGGAATGTGAAATGTCAGAATAATAGGTAGAGAGAATTATTTATTTCAGCTTTTATTTCTTTCATCACATTCCCAGTGGGTCAGAAGTTTACATACACTCAATTAGTATTTGGTAGCATTGCCTTTAAATTGTTTAACTTGGGTCAAACGTTTCGGGTAGCCTTCCACAAGCTTCCTCTGACCCACTGGAATTGCGATATAGTGAATTATAAGTGAAATAATCAGTCTGTAAACAATTGTTGGAAGAATTACTTGTGTCATGCACAAAGTAGATATCCTAACCGACTTGCCAAAACTATAGTTTGTTAACATGAAATCTGTGGAGTGGTTGAAAAATTTATTTTAATGACTTCAACCTAAGTGTATGTAAACGTCCGACTTCAACTGTACATGTTTTGCTATACACTATAAATCCCTTGTCTAAGACAGAGCTGTACTTACCTTTCTAAACCAGTTGATGGTGTGGAAGAGCAGGCCACAGAGGAACTCTATCAGGCTTGGACTCCGACTTCTCCACCACATCCATGTCAGTCAGGATCAGAGGGCAGCCTGCAAACACACACACGCACAAACTCCCATTAGAATGGCAAGAACCAGAGCATGTCTAATCAATTCCCAGCACAGCAGGCTGAGTTGAAACATGCATGTGTGTGCTGCAGTGTTAGTAGCCTTACATGATCTACCTGAAGTGATTTCATCATGATAAAACAAAAACCATACCAACCATTTATCAAGGACATTTATAGTGCCTTCAGAAAGTATTCCCCTTGAATGTTTTACATTTTGTTGTGTTACAGCCTGAATTTAAAATTGATCAAATTTAGATTATTTTGTCACTGGCCTACACACAATACCCCATAATGTTAAAGTGGAATGTTTTAAATAAATTAATAAAAAATGAAATGCTGAAATGTCTTGAGTCAATAAGTACTTAATCCCTTTGTTATGGCAAGCTTAAATAAGTTATGGAGTAAAAATGTGTTGCATGGACTCATTCTGTTTGCAATAATAGTGCTTAACATATTTATTTTATGAACACCTCATCACTGTACCCCACACATACAATTATCTGTAAGATCCTTCAGTCGAGCAGTGAATTTCAGATTCAACCACAAAGACCAGGGAGGTTTTCCAATGCCTCGCAAAGAAGGGCACCTATTGGTAGATGGGTAAAAACGTTATACAGTCATGTGAAAAAGTAAGTACCCCCCTTTTTTTACATATTTGGACAGATGGATATGTAATCTTCACTTCAACACTATTGACAGATAAAGGTTACCCAATTTAACAAATCACACACACACAAAAAAAACTTTGAAAATGTTATGCAATTAAAATAAACAAAAATGCCTTTTCCTTATGGGGAAAAAGTTAGTACACCCCTACCTTTACCATCACATAAAATGGCAAAAAGTAGAATTAGGTACCAAAACAAGTGCAAATGATTAGAAAACATTAGAGAGAAAGGAGGGTCCAGCCTTCCATAAAGATAAGAAAATTGGTCTGGTTTGGTCACCAACCATATTGGTGTGTGGTAACACATCATTCAAAGATCAAAAGACCTACCCGAGGCCCTCAGTAGAAAGATTATTGATGCCCATGAGTCTGGGAGGGGTTACAAATCCATTTCCAAGCAATTCAAAGTACATCATTCCATTTCCAAGCAATTCGAAGTACATCATTCCACTGTCCGATGAAAATTCCAGACCACTGGCACCGAGAGATCAGCGTACCCTTATGCACATAGAGTAGCACACACCATACACTTCTTGCCTATATCATTCACCTGTCTGTATGTCTCCTTGGGCAATGTGCCACCTTGAGAATACTCCACTTTGGGCCTAGAGAGCGAGAGAAGACTCAGAGACTAATACAGGATGTAATACATGGAACGTACATGTATCTGTAGACACAATAATTAGTCTCCCCAATGAGTGGAAAAATGGGGGCATCGTTGGGGCTCTTTCTTCCACCAGGAGCTATCAGGTGCCCCCATGCTGCCCACCACCATGACAGCACCGATGATGCAGATGCGCTTGTACTTGGGCACGGTGCTGGAGAGCTGCTTACGGACTACTATGTGCATGTCATCCAGAGAAGAACAGAGACAGAGGAAGCAGATGTAGATATTTGGCATAAGGAATGACAAGGGGAGAAATATACAAGAGATACAGAGAATGATTTACAGAGAAATACAGTACATAGTCATGTTGGGCACCACATAACCACACCACAGAGATGGTAGGTAGGTACACTGTACTGCTTTCTTGAGGCATCAGTGCTGCCCCCCATGAAACGGTATAGGCCTATACAGTGCATTCGGAAAGTATTCAGACCCATTTACTTTTTCCACATTTTGTTACAATACAACCTTTTTCCATCACCAATCTACACACAATACCATATAATAACACAGCAAAAACGGTTTAAAAAATAAAAATAATTGCAAATAATAAAAAAATAAGATGTCACATTTACATAACTATTCAGACCCTTTACTCAGTACTTGGTTGAAGCACCTTTGGCAGCGATTACAGCCTTGAGTCTTCTTGGATGTGAAGCTACAAGCTTGGCACACTTGTATTTGGGGAGTTTTCCCATTCTTCTCCGCAGATCTTCTCAAGCGTTGTCAGGTTGAATGGGGAACGTTGCTGCACAGCTATTTTCAGGTCTCTTCGGAGATGTCCGATCGGGTTCAAGTCTGGGCTCTGGCTGGGCCACTCAAGGACATTCAGAGACTTGTCCCGAAGCCACTCCTGCTTTGTCTGGGCTGTGTGCTAGGGGTAATTGTCCTGTTGGAAGGTGAACCTTCGCCCCAGTCTGAGGTCCTGAAGCAGGTTTTCATCAAGGATCCCTCTGTACTTGTTCATCTTTCTCTCGATCCTGACTAGTCTCCCAGTCCCTGCCTCCGTCTGGCCACTACCATAAAGGCCTGATTGGTGGAGTGCTGAAAAGATGGTTGTCCTTCTGGAAGGTTCACCCATCTCCACAGAGGAACTCTGGAGCTCTGTCAGAGTGACCATCTGGTTCTTGGTCACCTCCCTGACAAAGGCCTTTCTCCCTCGATTGCTTAGTTTGGCAGGGCAGCCAGCTCTAGGAAGAGTCTTGGTGGTGCCAAACTGCTTCCATTTAAGAATGATGGAGGCCACTGTGTTCTTGGGGACCTTCAATGCTGCAGAATTCTTTTGGTACCCTTCCCCAGATCTGTGCCTCGACACAATCCTGTCTCGGTGCTCTACGGACAATTCCTTCGACCTCATGGCTTGGTTTTTGCTCTGACATGCACTGTCAACTGTGGGACCTTATATAGACAGGTGTGTGCCTTTCCAAATCATGTCCAATCAATTGAATTTACCACAGGTGGACTCCAATCAACTTGTAGAAACATCTCAAGGATTATCAATGGAAACAGGATGCAACTGAGCTCAATTTCAAGTCTAAGAGCAAAGAGTCTGAATACTTATGTAAATTAAACATTTCTAAAAACCTGTTTTCGCTTTGTCATTATGGGGTATTTTGTGTAGATTGATGAGGGAAACATTTTTTTAAATACATTTTAGTATAAGGCTGTACCGTAACAAAATGTGGAAAAAGTCAAGGGGTCTGAATACTTTCCGAATGCACTGTATCTCCATGATTGCCCCACAGTGTCTGAGCCCCTCACCTGGGTGTGTGTGCCATGTTGCTGCTGTCCGAAGGCAAGGCCGCTGAGCAGGTGGAAGAGCTTGCGGATCTGCTAGGGAGTCAAGCTGTCCATGTAGTCCAGGATACCCTTCAAACACAACACCAGTGAGAGGTTAACACCAACCCTACTAAAATGGACACTGTGTTGACAAAATATAGAATAGATGGCTTCTGATCTGTTGGAGACATAGGTTAGTCCTCACCTTAACGAAGACTGCGTAGAGAGACATCTCAGAGGGTTTCTCTGTCACCAGGCCACACAGCAGCTCCAGAGCCACGTCCAACTCTCCACCCACTATATACATGGTTCACCAGGGAGCCTACCACCTCCTAGTATATTTGTATTTGTATTTATCTCCATTAAGGCACATCACAAAATAAACAAACCAAAAAATGTAATAAAACAGTACATCATATAACATCAATACACCACTATAATACAACAATATTAAAATGTACGTTACAGCCTTATTCAAACATGTATAAAATAAAATAAATTCCTCATCCAGCAACAAACAATACCCCATAATGACAAAGCGAAAACAAGTTTTACATAAGTATTCAGACCCTTTCCGATGAGACTCAAAATTGAGCTCAGGTGCATCTTGTTTACATTGAAAGTCCTTGAGTTGTTTCTACAACTTGATTGGAGTCCACCTGTGGTAAATTCAATTGATTGGATATTACAAAGAAAAAGCCATATCTCAGACTGGCCAATAAAAAGAAAAGATTAAGATGGGCAAAAGAACACAGACACTGGACAGAGAAGATATGGCTTTTTCTTTGCAACTCTTTATTTTTTATTTTTTTATTTTATTTCACCTTTATTTAACCAGGTAGGTCAGTTGAGAACAAGTTCTCATTTGCAACTGTGACCTGGCCAAGACAAAGCAAAGCAGTGCGACAAAAAAAAACACAGAGTTACACAGTAAACAAACAGTCAAAAACACAATAGAAGAAATCTATATACAGAGTGCAAAATGTAGTGCAAAATGCAGTAAGGTTAGGAGGTAGGACAATAAATAGACTATAGTGGTGAAATAAATTACAGAATTATCATCATTAACACAGGAATGAAGGATGTGCAAATTATTATGTGCAAATAGAGATACTGGAGTGCAAGATTAGCAAAAATAAATAAATAAATATGGGGATGAGGTAGTAGTGTGGGCTGTTTACAGAAGGGCTATGTACAGGTGCAGTGATCGATAAGCAGCTTTGACAGCTGATGCTTAAAGTTGTTGAGTGAGATAGGAACCTCCAGCTTCAATGATTTTTGCAATTCGTTCCAGTCATTGGCAGCAGAGAACTGGAAGGAAAGGCGGCCAAAGGAGGTGTTGGCTTTGGGGGTGACTAGTGAGATATACCTGCTGGAGCGCATGCTCCGGGTGGGTGTTGCTATGGTGACCAGTGAGCTGAGATAGGGCGGAGATTTACCTAATAAAGACTTATAGATGACCTGGAGCCAGTGGGTTGGCGACAAATATATAATGAAGGCCAGCCAACAAGAGCATACAGGTCGCAGTGGTGGGTAGTATATGGGGCTTTGGTAACAAAACGGATGGCACTATGATAGATTACATCCAATTTGCTGAGCAGAGTGATGGAGGCTAATTTGTAAATGACATCACCGAAATCAAGGATCGGTAGGATAGTCAGTTTTACAAGGGCAAGTTTGGCAGCATGAGTGAAGGAGGCTTTGTTGCGAAATAGGAAGCCGATTCTGGATTTAATTTTGGATTGGAGATGGTTGATGTGAGACTGGAAGTTGAGTTTACAGTCTAACCAGACGCATAGGTATTTGTAGGTGTCCACGTATTCTAAGTCGGATCCGTCAAGAGTAGTGATGATAGTCCGGTGGGCAGGTGCGGGCAGCGTTCGATAGAAAAGCATGCATTTGGTTTTACTAGCATTTAAGAGCAGTTGGAGGCCACGGAAGGAGTGTTGTATGGCGTTGAAGCTTGTTTGAAGGTTAGTAAACACAGTGTCCAAAGAGGGGCTCGATGTATACAGAATGGTGTCGTCTGCGTAGAGATGGATCAGAGAGTCACCAGCAGCGAGAGCGACATCATTGATGTATATAGAGAAAAGGGTTGGCCCAAGAATTGAACCCTGTGGCACCCCCATAGAAACTGCCAGAGGATCGGACAACAGGCCCTCCGATTTGACACACTGAACTCTGTCTGCGAAGTAGTTGGAGAACCAGGCAAGGCAGTCACTTGAGAAACCAAGGCTGTTGAGTCTGCCAATAAGAATGCGGTGATTGACAGAGTCGAAAGCCTTGGCCAGGTCGATGAAGACGGCTGCACAGTACTGTCTTTTATCGATGGCGATTATGATATCGTTCAGTACCTTGAGCGTAGCTGAGGTGCACCCATGACCAGCTCGGAAACCAGATTGCATAGCAGAGAAGGTACGGTGGGATTCAAAGTGGTCAGTTATCTGTTTGTTAACTTGGCTTTCGAAGACTTTAGAAAGGCAGGGGAGGATGGATATATGTCTATAACAGTTTGGGTCTAGAGTGTCTCCCCCTTTGAAGAGGGGGATGACCGCGGTAGCTTTCCAATCTCTAGGGATCTCAGACGATACGAAAGAGAGGTTGAACAGGCTAGTGATCGGTGTTGCAACAATTTTGGCTGATAATTTCAGAAAGAGAGGGTCCAGATTGTCTAGTCCAGCAGATTTGTAGGGGTTCAGATTTAGCAGCTCTTTCAGAACATCATCCGTCTGGATTGGGGTGAAGGAGAAGCGGGGGGGGCTTGGGCAAGTGGCTGCCAGGGGCACAGAGCTGTTGGCCGGGGTAGGGGTAGCCAGGTGGAAAGCATGGCCAGCCGTAGCAAAATGCTTATTGAAGTTTTCGATAATTGTGGATTTATCGTAGGTGACAGTGTTTCCGAGCCTCAATGCAGTGGGCAACTGGGAGGAGGTGCTCTTATTCTCCATGGACTTTACAGTGTCCCAGAACTTTTTGGAATTAGTACTACAGGAAGCAAATTTCAGTTTGAAAAAGCTGGCCTTTGCTTTTCTAACTGACTGTGTGTACTTGTTCCTGACTTCCCTGAATAGTTGCATATCGTGGGGGCTATTCGATGCTAATGCAGTGCGCCACAGGATGTTTTTGTGTTGGTCTAGTGCAGTCAAGTCTGGGGTGAACCAAGGGCTATATCTGTTCTTAGTTCTACGTTTTTTGAAAGGGGCATGCTTATTTAGGATGGTGAGGAAAGCACTTTTAAAGAACAACCAGGCTTCCTCTACTGACGGGATGAGGTCAATATCCTTCCAGGATACCTGGGCCAGATCGAATAGGAAGGCCTGCTCGCAAAAGTGTTTTAGGGAGCGTTTGACAGTGATAAGGGGTGGTCGTTTGACCGCTGACCCATTACGAACGCAGGCGATGAGGCAGTTATCGCTGAGATCCTGGTTGAAAACAGAGGAGGTGTATTTGGAGGGGAAGTTAGTCAGGATGATATCAATGATGGTACCCATGGTTACGGATTTTGGGTTGTACCTGGTTGGTTCCATGATAATTTGTGTGAGATTGAGGGCATCTATCTTAGATTGAAGGACAGCCGGGGTGTTAAGCATATCCCAGTTTAAGTCACCTAACAATACAAACTCTGAAGATAGATGGGGGGCAATCAATTCACATATGGAGTCCAGGGCACAGCTGGGGGCTGAGGGGGGTCTGTAACAGGCGGCAACAGTGAGAGACCTATTTCTGGAAAGGTGGATTTTTAAAAGTAGAAGCTCAAACTGTTTGGGCACGGACCTGGACAGTATGACAGAACTCTGCAGGTTATCTCTGCAGTAGATTGCAACTCCGCCACCTTTGGCAGTTCTATCTTGACGGGAAATATTGTAGTTGGGGATGGAAATTTCCGAATTATTGGTGGCCTTCCTGAGCCAGGATTCAGACACAGCTAGGACATCCGGGTTGGTGGAGTGTGCTAAAGCAGTGAATAAATCAAACTTAGGGAGGAGGCTTCTAATGTTGACATGCATGAAACCAAGGCTTTTACGGTTACAGAAGTCAACAAATGAGAGCACCTGGGGAATAGGTGTAATGCTGGGAGCTACAGGACCTGGGTTTACCTCTACATCACCAGAGGAACAGAGGAGGAGTAGGATTAGGGCACGGCTGAAGGCATTAAGAACTGGTCGTCTAGTGCGTTGGGTACAGAGAGTAAAAGGAGCAGATTTCTGGGCGTGTTGGAATAGATTGAGGGCATAATGTACAAACAAGGGTATAGTAGGATGTGAGTTCAGTGGAGGTAAACCTAGGTGTTGGGTAATGAAGAGAGAGGTTGCATCTCTGGAGACACCAGTTAAGCCAGGTGAGGTCTCCGCTTGTGTGGGGGAGGGACAAAAAAGCTATCAGCGGCCAGTTGAGCAGGACTGGGGGCTCTACAGTGAAATAAAACAATAATAGCTAACCTAAACAACAAAAGACAAGGCATATTGAAATAAAGGGGCATAAAAACAAACAGTTAATGAGGGGCAAAAAAAAATAACAGTTAATTAAGAGGGCTAAGGCAACGACGGGTAATGGCAATGGATGGACAAAGAGGGTCAGTTAGAGAAAAATGTGATGTGCTACACACAGGACCTGGGGCCTGGCAGTTAAACAGAAAGAAATACCGTATAACCAAACAGTCCTGCAGGCATCAGCTGTGAAGCTGAACAATCATAGGATCCGATGAGCAGCAAAGAGGCGAGCCAGAGAGCAGTTCAGTGGGCGAGGAGGCACAGCGTTCAGAGTGTTAGCAGGCCACGCTAGCAGGCCGGAGCTAGCAGATGGATCTTCGGCGATGTCGCAGAGGAGAACCCTGTTGAGACCACGTCGGACAATTACGTCGGCAGACCAGTCGCGGTGGCTCGGTGGGGCTCCGTGTCGACAGTAGAAGGTCCAGGCAGGTTGACAGAGGTACTGTAGCCCGGGAGAGTAGCTAGCACACGTCGGCTGTCCGGGAGATGAGCCTAGCTCACGCTAGCATAGGTAGGATGTAAACAAACAATGGAGGTTAGCCAAAAACGTCGGTCACTCGATTGCAGCTACTCTGCAACTCTGCCTAGAAGGCCAGCATCACGGAGTCGCCTCTTCACTGTTGACGTTGAGACTGGTGTTTTGCGGGTACTACTTAATGAAGCTGCCAGTTGAGGACTTGTGAGGCGTCTGTTTCTCAAACTAGACACTCTAATGTACTTGTCCTCTTGCTCTGTTGTGCACCAGGGCCTCCCTCTCCTCTTTCTATTCTGGTTAGAGACAGTTTGCTCTGTCCTGTGAAGGGAGTAGTACACAGCGTTGTACGAGATATTAAGTTCCTTGGCAATTTCTCGCATGGAATAGCCTTCATTTATCAGAACAAGAATAGACTAATGAGTTTCAGAAGAAAGTTATTTGTTTCTGGCCATTTTGAGCCTGTAATTGAACCCACAAATGCTGATGTTCCAGATACTCAACTAGTCTAAAGAAGGCCAGTTTTATTGCTTCTTTAATCAGCACAACAGTTTTCAGCTGTGCTAACATAATTGCAAAAGGGTTTTCTAATGATCAATTAGCCTTTTAAAATGATAAACTTGGATTAGCTAACACAACGTGCCATTGGAACACAGGAGTGATGGTTGCTGATAACGGGCCTCTGTACACCTATGTAGATATTCCATTAAAAACCAGCCGTTTCAAGATACAATAGTAATTTACAACATTAACAATGTCTACACTCTATTTTTGATTAATTTTATGTTATTTTAATGGACAAAAAAATGCTTTTCTTTCAAGTGACCCCAAACTTTTGAACGGTAGTGTATACTGCCACTGAGCAAACAAATAAGATAATTTGAGAGAGCCAGGTGCCCTGCTGCCCTTGGAGCTGTGTGATCTGTGGCGTTAGCTGGAGTTCCCATCGGCCAGGCGTGGTGCACAGGGGAGGAGACAGTTCTTGAACCTCTCAGGATCCTCAATGTGAGACTCCAGTCCTGTGATGAACTCCTGGACAATCTATTAGACATCAAGGTTAGAAGATCAGGCATCACGCTTTATAGAACGTGCAATACCAAAGACAGTTTGGAAACATTATACTCACACCGGGGTATCTGGGACTCTTTTTCAGTCGTTTCTGCAGTCTCTTTTGGAAAACCACTTGGTCTACAGCTTACAAAGCAATAGAATGATGCATTATCCACCAATTGCCAGTTAAGAACAATAATTAGTCAATATGTTGATGAATGACTGTTGAGGCTGTGTCTTTCTTACCAATCTCATTGGATATACTGCCTTGTCTCAAGATGACACCAGCCTCGCACAGAAATTGGCCAAAGACAGAGTCATTATTGTTGTCCACCTGAGCAGTGGCCTTGGACTGACACCCAGTGGTCTTACTCTGGGTTCTGGGTTCTGGGTTCTGAATGAGATGGGGATGGATCCCTAATGGACTGACTAACACTAGCTAGTTTGTTTATTTTTCATGAGACACAGTCTGGTTTCCTTGTTTGTTTGAGAGCTTGAAGGACTTAAATGACTTACTTGACACATCTGGTGGAGCAGCACTTTCGCTTTTGTCCACAGAGGGGCGTCTCTTCTTGCGAATCATCTTCTGGAAAATGAGACAAATGAAGGGGTCACTCACAAGCGGGCCTGGTTCCACAAGGGGGAGAAAGGAGACTTAGCCCCTTCTGTTCAAACTTTAGCCCACACAGTTTTAGTTTTATGTAATAAAAATCGCAAAAAAGTTTCAATGATTGAGTGACAGGTTGGTGCAAAATCTGTATCTCTGCTGAGCTGTGTCAGCGCAATGAACAGGGTGCACCGTGTGTGTGTAGGGGGACTATGGAAAGGTTAGATATGACTCCTTTGGGTTTCCATAAAAAGCAGGAAAGAAACGCATGTGTTCCTACAACACAAAAGTAAGACTCGATGCTACTGGGCTGCTGAAGGCAGTGACGGACCCCGACTTTAAGGTTACAGTGTCAGGGCCTGACAATAATCAGGGAGTCTTGGTTGGTGTTGGTCAATCCTCAATTAGAGGCAGCTGTCTTGAGTTGTCTCTAATTGGGGATTCTATTTATGTTCACATGGCGTCCACCTGCATGTGGATCATTGTCTGTCTGTGTCTGCTTGTGTGCTAGACACCAGCTCACGGTGCTATCTTCGTGTCCTGCGTTTCTTGTTTTTTTCGTTATTATAAATAAACATGTCTGCATATACCTCTTGCTCTGTGCCTCGTTCCCTCACCACTCACCGTGACATACAGCCACCAGAATCCTGTCTTCTCGATCCTCCAAACACATTACTCCAGGCAAAAGCAATAGATCTTTACACTGGAGTCAACGTGGTATGCAGTGCGTTGGAGTTTGTCAAGAAGCTGAGGTGTGACAGCGAGTCCGAAGCCATTTAGGCACAATTTAATGCCAGTGGCACTGACACACCACCAGCTCCAAGCAAACGACAACGTTATGTTGGTACAAATCTCAACCAATATGTGGTGGACAGTACAGTAGGTCAGCAGAACAGAGGAGAAGAGACTGAGTGTAAAAGACTCGCTGGATGCTGTCATTGGTGAAATGTCCGAACGATTTTGCGAATGCAACAGCCAACTGGTGGAGGCCCTGTGTGCCCTTGACCCAGAGAGCCATTACTTTATGGATGTGAAAAAGGTGTAAACACCGCTGGATCTAAGCAAAACAGATTTGGTGGAAGCTGAGTTTAGTGTCGCTAGACAGTTTTTGCAGACTGAAATCACCCACTCCGGCTCCAATGAGGACAAATGGACCCCATTTGATATCCTGAAATGATTCTTTGGGCCTCTCTTCGCTATCCTGATCGTGCTTACTGCACTGAAACATGGACTGACTTTTGGGGCGTCCACAGCTACATGCAAGAACACATTTTCCAGGTGTTCAATCAGCACAGAAGAGGCATGCTACACCCGAGGAAAGCTCAACTAATCCAACTGGTATTTGAGGGGGATTTACAAGAAGATTTCAGGGAGAACGGAATAATCGATTACTCAGGATGTTCCACAGAGCAATAAGGAAGCTGCAACTCTTCTGAAAGGTTACGATTGAAACAATCTAGCTGATTGTTTTTTATCAATATTTTTGTGTAATAATTGTGTAGGGCGCTCTCCATGGTCCTGATAGAGCGCAGCGAGACTTCGTGCCATTGAACCTGTCACTTCTTGGTTAAAAGCATTTTTTTAAACTCTTTTTTTATTGTGGTATAGATAAGATATAATTCCAATGCAAAAACCCAAATGATGTCCCTGGGTATAGCTACATACAATATCATAGAAATAAATAGGCAATGTTCTATTATGTTTTCTTAGTAGCCTATTGGTTTTCGTTGCTCTAAATGGAACTGTAGTATGTTTATGGTAGGCTGGCATTGCATAATTGATTGCGTGGTTCGACTTTGATTCACAGAAGTGTATTTGTGCCATATCACAACATGTTGCTGAACTCATAAGCAAGCGGCATGATTTTCCATGTTTGAAGTGGGCCTTTAAATACCTATTTATTTGTCAAAACAGCTGTGCATGGCTGCATCTCACTGTAGTAGGCTATGTTTTGGTTATTTGGATCTCCATTCACCTTTTGTTTACTGCATTTGTTTACTGTTAATGTAATTAGCCCAAATATAGATTGTGTCATGCCTTTATCGATCTGCAATTTTTTTTACTTGGCCTACTACTTGGTACCGTTGTTTTCTTCTGTTGGTGAATTGCCCCAACTAGTTGCCTATATTCATTACCAAAACGGCCTAGCTGTAGGGCGCTGTCCATTGAGCTAATACAGCGCAGCAGAGACAGGCTACAGATTTCAAAAGCACTCTCTTCATTTTAACTTTATGTTAATTGTGGTATAGGGTGATTATATTGCATAATTCAATATAATTCCATTGCAAGACCCCCAAAAATGTTTGCCACCTCGCCAATTTCAACTGCCCCTTAGTCGCAGTTGAAATCTCTTATATCGAGGCAGAACTGAGTTTTGATAGATGGTCGTGGGATTTGCAAGCAATAACATTGAGTCACCATCAGTTGATTCTTGTAAAAATTTCAATTCTGAAAACGCTTACCTGTAGCTACCTATGTTTGTCCTGTACAACAGCGGTCCTTCGCAGGATGCTGAAATTCATACTTTTAATAAAAACTTTTTGCGAATACAACCACCAACCTTTATCTAATTTGTGTTGCTAGTACTACTTACAATGTAAGCTGAGATTCAACTGGCACATGCACATTCGCGCTGAGTTGAGCAACAAAAATTAGGAAAAAGTTGGTGGTTGTATTAGTTTTTATTAAAAGTATGAATTTCAGCACCCCGCGGAAGGACGGCAGTTGTACAGGACAAACATAGGTACAGGTAAACATTTTGAGAATTGACACATTTACAAGAATCTACTGATGGTGACTTTTTTTAACCTCTACTTAACTAGGTAAGTCAGTTAAGAACAAATTCTTATTTACAATGACGGCCTACACCGGCCAAACTCGGGCG
The DNA here is from genome assembly GCA_023634145.1 of Thymallus thymallus. Taxonomy (NCBI): domain Eukaryota; kingdom Metazoa; phylum Chordata; class Actinopteri; order Salmoniformes; family Salmonidae; genus Thymallus; species Thymallus thymallus. The sequence continues at coordinate 22,403,337 of CM042410.1, read as the reverse complement.
ACGCTGGGCCAATTGTGCGCCGCCCTATGGGACTCCCAATCTCGGCCGGTTGTAATACAGCCTGGATACACACATAAGAGAACGGAGTTGAGCATTCCTAGGCTATGGTTTGGTTTGACTGTACCTACCTGTTCACACAAGCTCATGCTGAAAGAAACTGTATGTAGTGCTTAATTTGAGCCAGATGTTTTCGCAACATCTTTGAGACCAACGCGTGGCTCCTGCTCAAAAGAGAAGGCTAGTCTGTCTGCTGTAGGCTATACAAGTATTTGACAAACTTCTAAACGTTGTTTTACAAAGTAAAACAAGAGAGATATAGGCTTTTGGCACGAACACATCGGCCATAACCGCGCTTCATTGGGTGAAGCCTTGTTCACATTTTGCCGCATACACATCGTGATGTATTTCATTACACTTTACGTCATCTTCACGGACTCTTGCCCCACTACTGAATGGACAAGTGTAGCACAGATAGAACAATGATCCAGATATGTATAAATGTGAAGCATCCGGTTGGCGTTTCCACTCATAAACAAATATGGAAATGAGAGGAAGCGCAGTGGCCGGCAGTAGGAAAATATGGAGTGAGATGGATTTTGGCCGAAATTCTGCTAATTTTCTCACATATTGAAACATTGGATCTCATTACAGTTTTCTGTTTCCAAAACTAGAATTGGTAACAAACAAAGTGGATTGTGTTTTGTAGACTGTACCCTTTGCCAAAACATTGTGTTGTTTAGGAGTACAAGGGCGAACTAAGTTATTGCACTTCACAGAGTAAGCAGTCCCTAACGGATATATGCAAATAAATTCTAGCGCCAATAGGATGTCATTAGCTCGTGCTTGGCTCTGCCCACCTCCTTGCTTATTCTGCCCACTATTATTATTTTGCTCCCATTGGAAACGCTCTGGTGTATCTTGAGTTAGTTATACAAATATTTGAGTGTAGTGTTTGTATTGCAAAATATTACATTTTCATTCAGGATAAATATATTGTTTCAGGTGATAATAAAATAGGTTTTGTTTAGTTACTTTTTCCTCAACTTGTTTCTCTAACTTTATATCAAGTCAAGCTAGTTTGCACCGCAGAGCAGCTAGCTAACTATAAGCTAGGTCAGGTTGAAGAAACCAGTAGCTAGCGACCTCCACTTAATAATTACGTATAATCAAAAACAAACACCATAACCATCACAATCAACTTAAACGGGAGGCAACACTCATATAATATAATTGGCTTAACAGGCAATGTGTATTACTTAACATTACTATTAAAATAGTACTAGGAATGTGTAACGGTTTACAATTTCCTAGCTATCCCATAAAAACATTGCTGAAAAACAAATATTATTGGTAACTTCCTGTTCTTCGATAGACTCTGGCTGGACTGAAGACGATGCAAAGTCTGGAAAATGTCAAAGTATGCAGTGTCCGTCTCGCAACAGAGCCTTCTACCGCAAGGGGGCGTTACGATTCCACTCCGTTTTCTATGTCCCCATTGAAATGCATGACATCTGGCGTAACGTATCGGAGTGCTTATTGGTAATGTAAACAAGGCTTTCAGCCTAATTTCTACCAGATGCATCAAACTCTTTGTGTTCCAACGTTAGTCATTAATTGTCAATGGAGCAGTCCGCAACACTGCGTTGGGATGCCGCACTAGGCTGCGGTGCGTTCTGTGTACCGCATGTGTTCAATATTTTCAACTTGTGCATTGCTTTTCCGTGCGGTGGTACAAATGGAAGTTCATAAACAGTCAAGCCAGTTAGCTAGCTAGCTATCTAACTATAAAGCTAACCACTTTGCTACACTGAACCAAAATTTTAAACGCAACATGTTACAATTTCTAAGATTTGACTGAGTTACAGTTCATATAAGAAAATCTGTACATTTTAATAAATTAATTATGCCCTAATCTGTGGATTTCACATGACTGGGAATACAGATATGCATCTGTTGGTCAAAGATACCTTTTTAAAAAAGGTAGGGGCGTGGATCAGAAAACCAGTCAGTATCTGGTATGACCACCATTTGCCTCATGTAGTGCAACACATCTCCATCGCATAGAGTTGATCAGGCTGTTGATTGTGGCCTGTGGAATGTTGTACAACACCACTTCAATGGCTGTGTGAAGTTGCTGGATATTGGTGGGAACTGGAACACACTGTCATACACGTTGATCTAGAGCATCCCAAACATGCTCAATGGGTGACATGTCTGGTGAGTATGCAGGCCATGGAAGAACTGGGACAATTTCAGCTTACAGGAATTGTGTACAGATCCTTGTGACATGGGGCCGTGCAATATAATGCTGAAACATGAGGTGATGGCGGCGGATGAATGGCACGACAATGGGCCTCAGGATCTCATCACGGTATCTCTGTGTATTCAAATTGCCATCGATAAAATGCAATTGTGTTTATTGTCCGTAGCCTTTTCCTGCCCACACCATAACCCCATCGCCACCATGGGGCACTCTGTTCACACCACTGACACCACCAAACCGCTCGTCCACAGCAATAAAAGGTGTCACACAACATAATGTACATATGTCTCAAGTTTTGAGGGAGCGTGCAATTGGCATGCTAACTCCAGAGATGTTGCCAGATAATTTAATGATAATTTCTCTACCATAAGCCACCTCCAACATAGTTTTAGAGAATTTGGCAGTACGCAAACCGGCCTCACAACCACAGAACACGTGCAACCAGCTTAGCCCAGGACCTCCACATCCGGCTTCTTCACCTGTGGGATGGTCTGAGACCAGCCACCCGGACGGCAGGGAACCCAGAGACAGCGAAAATTACCTCCATGTAGCAAACCTTTCTGCAGCCTTGCGAAGCACATGTGCATCAAGTACAGACAATGCTAGTCCAGCAAAAACAACATACTGCAAAACTCATGCCATTTAGTGGACATACGGTGTTACCCATAAGCAATACGTTAAGTTGCTCCGGATGTCATGCATTTCAATGGGGACGTCCACAACGGCATGGAAATGCAACACCCCCTTGTGATTGAAGGCTCTATTGTGAGACGGACTCCACATACTTGGATGTATCTAACTTTGCGTCTTGTTCAATCCAGGACTGAAGACGATGATAATGACGTTTGCTTTTGATGATAACTATTAGGTGGAGGTCGCTAGCTACAATGGTATCTTCAACCCAGTCTAGCTTTTAGCTAGCTAGCTGCTCTGAAGTGCAAGCTAGCTTGACTTGCTATAAAGTTAGAGAAACAAGTTGAGTAAAAAGTAGCTCAACAAAACATGGTTTATTATAACCTGAAACAATATATTTATCCTGTCTTGAATGAAAAAGTAATATTTTGCTATTTCCAAAAGTAAATGCGATCTCTCTCCTCCACCTTGCCTTACAAACACTACACTTGTCCATTCCGTTACCAGGGCAAGACTCCGAGAAGATGAGGTACGGCGTAATGAAATACGTCACGATGTAAAAGGGGCATGAGCCAGTGAAACTGGAAAGCATTTTTAGGACTATAATTTCCCCCTCATATTGTATCCTACAATATGTGTATCCACACACCTAGGCCAAGACTATTGATGGATTCAAGACAGGGTCGTTTTTATTGATCTCAGATTCTCAGTTTGTCCGTGTCAAATAGCCTGTCATTTCGATCATTTGTGTGGTATTAAAAAAGATTCAGCTAAAATCTTCAGTCATGTAAAATGACGTAGAATTGCATGAAATTCGTTTACCAAAATCACAAAAAATTCCCGGACCCTTGGCTACTGAAATGTTTACAATTTGTGCAACTTCTGTAAGTGCCTCTATTCTGCTGCTGCTCAAATGTGATGATATGCATGCCCTGCTTTATTATAAACGTGATTTTATTGACACAATTTGTCCTAGTAAGTAAGTACATAGATGGAACTAGCTAGCTAGTCACACTCACTGCTATCGTTGGGTTGAGAAACTGGCTTGTCGCTAAATTAGTTAAGTAGCCGCAAGTACAAGACTAGTCTAGTGCTACTCAATTATTCATTGGCTAACGTTAGCTAACTCTCTATGTTGATATATTGTAAATTAGACTGATATTTCACGGAAGCGTGGCCTGCACGAATTAGTTTATTTGACTTAGGAAGGATTGTAGAGAATGATGCGTACTGTAAAAACTGGTGACAGCGACTCTTGTCAAAGTACAGCACAGGTTCACGCGCCAGTGTTTTGCAATGCAGTAAGAGACCTTGTATAAAGTCAAGACAGTAGCGATATAGTAAAAAACTGAAACTCTAGCCGTCTACAACGTCTCTACTTTAGACGTCAAAGGGGTGTCATTATAATTTGTATCGTATTATATTCTTCAAGTGTACATAGTTATTTGTCCTGGATAACGCCTACTCGTGCGATTTTAATACAACATATCCATTATCTCTAGACGGTCCCTAAAATGTTCGTGAAGTACCTCCCATTTCTGTGTAGGTACCTTATATAAAAGTCCAACAGACCTTTTTCGTAGACAGAAGCGGGGTTGACATTTACAAGGCAAATGGCTGTATGCAAGACGTTCTACGACCTGACAGCAAAGCTCCTTACAGGAGAATTGTTTAATTTCTCGTCTCTGCAGGGTAAAGTTGTGCTGATCGAGAATGTGGCGTCTCTCTGAGGCACGACCACCAGGGATTACACCCAGATGAACGATCTCCATGAACGGTACGCCGACAAGGGGCTCGTGATTGTGGGGGTGCCCTGCAATCAATTCGGACATCAGGTAAGGGGGGATACATTTTCTTATCATTCTAAATATGGGTGATTTTAGCACGTAAATCTTGGTGGGGGAAAAATTGGTGGGATGCATGCCAGCAAAGCCACAACACAACACTAAACAATACATTAATTGCACTATAACGTTGACAAACGGTGCCCACAAACTGTCCCAACAACAGAGTCCCAACAGCAGTCCCAACACCTTACCACTGCTACACCTGGCTGTCAGTCGAGCCTTGTCTGGCAGCAAAACAGTTCATTCAGCCTCATTTACTGCCTTTAAAACAAAAAAGACAGGCTCTCCTCCACCTTGCGTTACAAACACTACACTTGTCCATTCCGTAGCCGGGCAAGACTCCGATATGGCTGACTTGCTTAAACAAATGTGGTTTCTACTGACAATTGAGATGTACAAACTATGGCATAAAGGGACGACAAGCGTTTAATAGTCTATCCGTAATTTTGATTAAGACATTAATGAGCGAGCTAGGACGGACTAGTCAATATAACCATTTGTTCAGCACTTTTGGAATGCACAGCGACAGAATTCAGAACATGGGTCGTTCTTACAGTGTTCTCCCTGTACCCCAAGTCAGAACCGTAGGATAAATAAAGGGGGCATATAAGCAGACAATGAAAGCTCTTGATCTCAATTTCATAATGAAGGGTACAGATTGGCACTATCAATTATGAAATTAGATGGGGCCCATCCAATTTATTGAGGGTTCTAGCTATGGCTTTTGACAATGGACTCACCTTGATATTAGCCCACTTTTGAGATCAAACATCTAACAAACATTTGCTGTACATGTTACATTCTTCCCATCTACTCCTGCAGGAGAACTGCAAGAACAAAGAGATCCTGATGTCTTTAAAGTATGTCCGTCCGGGAAATGGCTTTGAGCCGAAGTTCCAGCTCCTTGAGAAAGTGGATGTGAATGGGAAGGACGCCCACCCCCTGTTTGTGTACCTCAAGGAGAAGCTGCCATTCCCAAGCGACGAGCCTATGGCCTTAATGAACGACCCCAAGTGTATCATCTGGAGTCCCGTCTGCAGGACTGACATCTCCTGGAACTTTGAGAAGTTCCTCATTGGGCCAGACGGAGAGCCATTCAAGCGTTATGGCAGGAGATTCCTGACCAGCAACATTGAGGGTGACATCAAGAAGCTTCTTAATACAGCAAAATAAACCGTCCAAGTGTTGGTCACACATGGGCAATAGTGGGGAGTGGAAATCATGCCAATATGATTTGTGATGTCTTTTCAAATTAGAAAGTGTGTCACACTTTTGGAAATGTCCTTGGCCATAACTCAAAAAGAAACAACTTTCAACAGCTTCCCTTATCAATAAATACTTCCTCATCCTTACAAGCTTAGCCTCTGTGACAGCAGCACACCCATTATCTTTTCAAATCATGTGCTGTGCTCTCATATGCAAAATGCTGCTGTGTTCTGAACTTTTATTAAATGAAGGCATCCATTGAAACCAAGCCATTTGTGAGAGGGATGTCTGATGAAATGTAAAAGCCTTAACATAAGTTTCATTGGGCCCATGTAAAGCAAAACTGTTTTAATGTAACAAGTTGCCCAAATAAATTAATTATTTGTATTTTTTGTCTGTCTTTTACATTTGTTTTTTTGTGATTTAATGCTCAAGTCAAATGTGAAAGTGTGGCAACATGAGCAAAAATGTTGTTTAGGATGAGGACACAGATCTTGGGTAACGTTAGTATTTCCCCCACTTATGGTTACGGTAAGGATTGGAGGAGGGGAAGCTGCTTATTCTAGATCTGCACCTGAGCCAAAAAGGCTGAAAGAGAATGGATTATTTTCAGAATAGTCAGGCTAGGAGGTTTCAGTCATTCTGACAGGCAATATTTGCCTTTTCAGGTTCTCCAGCGAATTACTTAATTCTGAATTATTGAGGCTGACCTATAAGTGGTTCACTTAATCATAACAAGTTTACCTCACCAGTTCCCCTCTCTGTAACACAGACAAAGGCTACCTGGTTGTGTGAAAAGGCTGTAGATTTTGATTTAAAATGTATATGGTCTGAAGAGGGAGGGATGAAATAACCTAATATTTTAGACATTTAGCAGACACTCTTATCCACTTAGTTTGCGCATTCATCTTAAGATAGCTAGGTGAGACAACCACATCACAATCGTAGTAAGTACATTTTTCCTCAAAGATGTTATGAGCAAAGTCGGTGCTAGAAGGAAAAGACAAGTGCACAGTTGTTTTGTTTATTTGCTTAGATGCTATGAATGCCATTTGTTTAGTGGCAACGACTCCAAGAAGTTATTCTCAAAAAAAAAAAACTAGAAGGAAATGGATGCAATTTCAGGTTGCATCACATTATTGCCAAAGGATATGGTGAATAACAGTATGCACTTAAGCAATAAACTAGTAGTTTAAGCAAGAATGTCTAACGTGATGCAATACCTCAAATTCTTTCAAATTCTTACTGTTCTGAAAAGCAACTAGTCCAAAAAAGTCATCATTTTAGGCTTCCAGTCTTTAATGTATTTTCAAATAATTCTCCATTAAAAATGAATATTGTAGATTTTGGCAATATGATTAATATTAGAACACAGTTACGTAACTATTTTTGAGATTATTACAGTGGCCACTAGCCAGCCTCCGCCCAGTACCCTGCCCTGAACCTTAGTCACTGTTACTATCAGGCTAGAACCCGTTACTCTACCCTGAACCTTAGAGACTGCTGCCCTAAGTACATAGTCACTTTAATAATGTTTACATACTGTTTTACCTACTTTATATGTAAATACTATATTGTAGTCATGGCTCATTCTATATAACAACTGCTGTACAAACCTTTTCTATTCATATACTGTGCATACTGTCTATACACACCACTATACACTGGGGTCCAAAAGTTTGGAATATTACTCATTCAAGGGGTTTTTATTTGCACTATTTTTTACATTGTAGAATAAAAGTGAAGACATCAACTATGACACACCACATATGGAATCATTTAGTAACCAAAAAAGTGTTAAACAAATCAACATATTTTAGATTTGAGATTCTTCAAAGTAGCCACCATTTGCCTTGATGACAGCTTTGCACACTCATGGCATTTTCTCAACCAGTTTCATAAGGACCGCCACAGGAATGGAAGACCCATAACTACCTCTGCTGCAGAGTATAAAATCATTAGTTACCAGCCTCAGATTGCAGCCCAAATAAATGCTTATATATATACAGTGGGGAGAACAAGTATTTGATACACTGCCGATTTTGCAGGTTTTCCCACTTACAAAGCATGTAGAAGTCTGTAATTTTTATCATAGGTACTCTTCAACTGTGAGTGCCGGAATCTAAAACAAAAATCCAGAAAATCACATTGTATGATTTTTAAGTAATTCATTTGCATTTTATTGCATGACATAAGTATTTGATACATCAGAAAAGCAGAACTTAATATTTGGTACAGAAACCTTTGTTTGCAATTACAGAGATCATACGTTTCCTGTAGTTCTTGACCAGGTTTGCACACACTGCAGCAGGGATTTTGGCCCACTCCTCCATACAGATCCTTCAGGTTTCGGGGCTGTCGCTGGGCAATACGGACTTTCAGCTCCTTCCAAAGATGTTCTATTGGGTTCAGGTCTGGAGACTGGCTAGGCCACTCCAGGACCTTGAGATGCTTCTTACGGAGCCACTCCTTAGTTGCCCTGGCTGTGTGTTGCGGGTCGTTGTCATGCTGGAAGACCCAGCCACGACCCGTCGTCAATGCTCTTACTGAGGGAAGGAGGTTGTTGGCCAAGATCTCGCGATACATGGCCCCATCCATCCTCCCCTCAATACGGTGCAGTCGTCCTGTCCCCTTTGCAGAAAAGCATCCCCAAAGAATGATGTTTCCACCTCCATGCTTCACGGTTGGGATGGTGTTCTTGGGGTTGTACTCATCCTTCTTCTTCCTCCAAACACGGCGAGTGGAGTTTAGACCAAAAAGCTCTATTTATGTCTCATCAGACCACATGACCTTCTCCCATTCCTCCTCTGGATCATCCAGATGGTCATTGGCAAACTTCAGACGGGCCTGGACATGCGCTGGCTTGAGCAGGGGGACCTTGCGTGCGCTGCAGGATTTGAATCCATGACAGCGTAGTGTGTTACTAATGGTTTTCTTTGAGACTGTGGTCCCAGCTCTCTTCAGGTCATTGACCAGGTCCTGCCGTGTAGTTCTGGGCTGATCCCTCACCTTCCTCATGATCATTGATGCCCCATGAGGTGAGATCTTGCATGGTGCCCCAGACCGAGGGAGATTGACCGTCATCTTGAACTTCTTCCATTTTCTAATAATTGCGCCAACAGTTGTTGCCTTCTCACCAAGCTGCTTGCCTATTGTCCTGTAGCCCATCCCAGCCTTGTGCAGGTCTACAATTTTATCTCTGATGTCCTTCCACAGCTCTCTGGTCTTGGCCATTGTGGAGAGGTTGGAGAATCGGAAATTAACTGCACCTCCGATAGCAGACTAAATAAATGCTTCATAGAGTTCAAGTAACAGATACATCTCAACATAAACTCTTCAGAGAAGTCTGTGTAAATCAGGTCTTCATGGTCGAATTGCTGTAAAGAAATCACTACTAAAGGACACCAATAAGAAGAAGAGACTTGTTTGGCCCAAGAAACACAAGCAATGGACATTAGACCGGTGGAAATCTGTCCTTTGGTCTGATGAGTCCAAATTTTCGATTTTTGGTTCAAGTGCTCAGCATATGTGGGAACTTCAAGACTGTTGGAAAAGCATTCCAGGTGACTACCTCATGAAGCTGGTTGAGAGAATGCCAAGCTGTCGTCAAGACAAAGGGTGGCTACTTTGAAGAATCTAAAATATATTTTTTGTTTACATGATTCCATGTGCTATTTCATAGTTTTGATGTCTTCACTATTATTCTACAATGTAGAACATTGTAAAAAATAAAGAACAACACTTGAATACTTTTTGGATTATGTGTATTGTTTTGCTAGGCATTACTGCACTGTTGGAGCTAGAAACATAAGCATTTTACTGCACCTGCGCTAACATCGGCAAATATGTGTATGGGAACAAACTTTGATTTGATATTGACATCTATTTAAGGTATTTGAAAGCAAATTGAAGCGCAAATGCCAGTCTCATGATGATTGTAAAGAAAATAAATCTGTTTTGGATAGCTGGATGCCTTTTTCATTTTCTTATAATTACAGATATTATATAAAGCTTTTCTATTAACTGGAATGAATATGGTTATATTAATCATGTCATCATTTTAGGAGTGCATAATAAGAGAGGGACTAACCAGCAAGTATGACATCTGCAGTCCCAAAGAAATGCTGTTGTGACACATTGAAAAAGCATAAGACAAATGCCACAGATATAGAATTTATCTTACCAGATATTGATCCATGAAGTAGTTACTGGCAGAGCCATATACTGTATAGCTCTGGTTACTGGTGTCTTGTATCAACCTTTACAAGACACTTGGCAACATAGTGAAACATTATGGTAGGGTCAGGGTGTTGAATCTGGAGTAGGTGGTATCGGACATTGGTTCCTGCCATCATCTATTGCGATGCCACCACTAGCCCTCACAAGGTGAACAACTATTACTGAAGACTACTAGTACTCAATGGGACACATTTAAGTGTCTGAAGAATATAGAGCTACGTAGCAACAGTCAAACAACATACAAGCATATCGTTTTGTAGGAGTCCTTATTCCATCAATTGACGAGCAAGCTGTCATGTCACCATCATATATTTTATATAACAGCTGATTGGTTGTCTGAGAGGCCAATGGTGGGAGAACACAGATGCGTGCAATCCTCAACACACTGAGGACACCTTTAAGTTATTGCTGTGCAAATTCTATTTAACAATGGATTGGAGCCTTATCATGAACAGCAACAATTTCAAGTATCATAAATTTAGCACCACTTTCATTCACATCACATTTTGCTTCACGCAGTGTGCTTTTAAGAAAAAACGAAAGCAATTTCAATTCAGGACTGTAATACCATACAGGACAGGTAGTCTAAGGACAAGCCATTCATTCGGGGGGTCCATTCAGTCAGTAATCAAATATGCTTGAAAGTACAGCAATATTATCTGGAAATGTACGAATGGTCAGGGCCTCGCCATATGTCGTACATATATATTAAAAATTTCAGATGCGACTAAAGTAAAACTCAGTGCCTCCTTTTTAAACAGGTTGCAGGATTAAAAGGCCGCTGTTGGATGGGGAGCAGCACATCTTTATCAGGATGAGACTCATCTCAGAGAGTGAGGGGTACACTTCCCACCGTATTTATTTGGACAGTGAAGCAAACATTTGTACATTTGGCTCTCTACTCCAGTAGTTTTTGGGATCAAACTGAGGCAACAGTTCAGAATGTCACCTTTTATTTGAGGGTATGTTCATACAAATGTTTACAGTTTAGAAATGAACTATACATCTAGTCACCCCATTTCAACTGTTTTCCTCCAAAGATCTTTGTTCCTCTGTCTCACTGATTATTAACCATAATCATGGTAGAATCCATATTAATGTAGAAGTGTTCAGAAACATCTTATATTCTTATTTACAATAAAAAGGACTCCAAAATGACAATACATTACTCATGATTCAGTTCCTACTGGGCAAAACATAATCCAAAACAAAACCAAAACAAACAGCAAATGCATCCATCAAGTTTTTAGTCATAAGCTTGTTGCAATTTCATGCTAGGAATATGGGATCAAATACTAAACTTTCGACTACTTTAATACATTAAGTGAATTTGTCCAGACTTGTGAAAAAAAAAAAAACTCAGTGGTTTAACATTCTGTACTGTCGCCTCGTGAAACATTTGATCAGAAATCCAAAATGCTGAAGTATGGAGCCAAATTTATACATCTTATCTTCACAGCCCAAATAAATACAGAGGGGAGTGTATGAGCGAGAAGGTTAGCATACTGGGCTTCATAAAGAGCAGGCGCTAAGGTCTGACTGAACTCATGTCTACGAAAATAAATAGCCTCTCCCACAGCTTACATCAAGGCCCAGTAAACAGGACCTTGATCAATTAAACACTATCTACTGTGGACACAGGCCCTGCAAGCCAACCCAGAGGAAGACTAAAATGAGAGGGCCTTAGCGTGTATTTTTCTGTGTATAGACAGAACACCTCTAGTGTGACTTTCTAACTGGATCCATTCTTCACAGGAGGTAGGTCACAGGATCCATCAGGGTCATGTGTTGAAATGTGTGCACATCTCAATGTTAAATACAACTTTGCATAAATTCACCCCTGCACTGGAGGGTTATCATCACAGATACAACTCAAGAGACAACTCATGGGCATGTTCCTCTTTCAGTGAAGTTGGTACAGTTCTTCACAATGTACAATTTGGAAAGCTTTGGTAGAAACAAGACGCGCATTTGGCTTTTTATTTTTTAACTTTTCTAGTGGGTAACAGAAAGGTTTGTTAATAATATCTATGCATTTTAGGGCACATCTAACATTCTGTTTGTCCAGTGAGAGGATTCTTTGCCTTTTATTCCCCTTATTTTTTCCAAACTAGTAAACTAGGTTTCATACATCAGCAGGTCACCAGCTCCGGGAGTCTCCCAGGTCACGCATCCAACAAGGTTTTTGGCTCTTTGTGACGATGTATGAGCAAAATAAAATAAAACAGGATGCTGGGGTGGGGGGAGTTAATAATATTGAATTTGAGAAGTCTTATGTCACTGAAGTAGCTTGGTGTGTGTGCATCAAAGTGTCTCTTTTGTCATTATTTTTTGCTTCAGTGTGCGTCCCTGAGCATCAGCGCTTCTCAGTTGGTATCCATGTGATCATCGGCTGCTTCAGCGGTGGCACCCCCCAGAGAGGCAGAGGGTGGAGGCTTGGCAGGGGTGTCGCCTGCGTCTCTGCGTTGGTAAAATAGCACGTAGGCTGCTTTTGTCTGTGGAGAGGAGGGGATAGAGTTACACTGCAGCAACACTGACAACATCAAAGGACACAAAGTCAATGGGAGCTTTCATCACTGCTGACGTTATTCATTAATAAACACTGGACACATGGAACAACATACACTAAGTACAACAAACATTAGGAACACCTTCCTAACATTGAGTTGCACCCCAACCACCCTCAGAACAGCATTAATTCGTCGGGACATGGACTCTACAAAGTGTTGAATGCGTTCCACAGGGATGCTGGCTCATGTTGACTCCAATGCTTCCCACAGTTTTGTCAAGTTGGCCGGATGTCCATTGGGTGGTGGACCATTCTTGATACACACGGGAAACTGTTGAGCTTGAAAAACCCAGAAGCGTTGCGGTTCTTGACACAAACCATTGTGCCTGGCACCTACTACCAAGCCTTGTTCAAAGGCCCTTAAATATTCTATCTTGCCCATTCACCGTCAATGGCACACATACACAATCCATGTCTCAATGCTTAAAAATGGTTCTTTAACCTGTCTCCTCCCCTTCATCTAGACTGATTGAAGTGGATTTAACAAGTGACATCAATAAGGGATCATAGCTTTCACCTGGTCAGTCTATGTCACGGAAAGAGCAGGTGTTCTTAATGTTTTGTATACTCAGTATAGCTCTTCAAAATGGGTAATGAGTAACATCATAGAAATGTTTATACATAATCAAAGTCTCAAAAATGCCATATACAGAGTTACACATGAAAGTAAGGGTTGAGGAGGCTCACTCACCACAATCTGATCCTCTGAGGCAGCTGAGACACTGCTGTCATCAAAATAATGCCACTTCCCATCAGCTTTGTTCTTGCCGTAGGCTGTGTCTGCAGGTGCAAGATATTGGAGGAACATTATAAAACTAGGGTCATGGTGGTCTAAAGTTGAGCTAGGAAGAATTTCTGATGATCTGGTTTCCACTAGCAGGACTGCTTAGTCACCACCAAACAAGAGCTTGGCTAAAATACATGAAAAGGTTTGAGCAAATCGAAACTGATATCAAAGTTGACGCTACATGAGTTAGTGGGAACCAACAGTCTAATTAAATACTGCAGATTAGAAGCTCAGTTTCCTTAGAGACAAGGCATAAGCCATACACCTGATCTGTTAACATTCATTCTGCATAGTCGACTTGCTTTAGGTTACCAGGTACTAAAACAAATACCTTCGTCAGCAGATAGTAGTATTCAAATAACAGCGTGAATATAAAAACGAGTTCAATGCAGTTTCTCCAGACATAAATCAAATCAAGCCCGAACTGTGCGATGTAGTAGGGAGTTGTAGTTTCCAACAGACCAATATTCGACATAGACGATAATCCATTGCGCGCCTACTTGTTTGATCTGTGGGCAGACACAGAGGGAGAGAAGAGACAAGACTGTGCGATCGAGAGGGATAGAAAGCAGTTGCTTTGCGAGGCATCTCTACCTGAAAATACATGATCTAAGTCAGGCTCCCGAGCCGCATGTTGCTCTTTGCCTGGTTTCATGTGGCTCTTACGCTCATATCAAAGTGTGTTTGCGTTTGTCAACAAACTGAAGCTGTTCAAGACGCATATTCAAAAAGGGAGATTTAGCGCCAGCGGGCAAGTCACTAGAGCCGCCCTGAATAAGGAAACAGCCAGATATGCAACACTGGTTGAAAACCTACACGAAAGCTTTGTGACCCGGTTTCGTGATCTACAACTGAAAAGGCCACAGATCACGTTCCTCATCGACCCTTTTAATGCGGAGACGGACTGTTTGAAATCTCCGCTAGTCACAGATGAAGCTGCGGCTGAGTTGGAGATGATCGATCTTTGTGAGGAGGACCAACTGAAACCTGCTTTAAGGGAAGGGACCATTGAGTTCTGGAAAAGTGTGCCAATGGAAAAATACCCCAATGTCAAACGGGCTGTGCTCAAGATACTGTCAATGTTTGGTTCAACATATGTCTGCGAGTCTCTTTTTTCTACCCTGAAACATGTGAAATCAAAGCATCGATCTGTTCTGACTGACATACATGTAAAAGAATTGCTTCGAGTGGCAACAACGGAATACAAGCCACATTTGAAGAGGATTGTTCAAGGCAAGGAATGCCAGAAGTCCCACTAAGCAAAATGAATAGTATGAGAAAAACGCTATTATAAATTGTTATGTTTTTGTTAGTGGACTTGGTTGAACTGAGAGTTTGTGTGTGTGAAACATTGCACACAATGTTCATTGTTGAAAATGACTGGCCTGTGGTCTTAGTACTGTAGGTGTCCATTTCTGTCATTATGTTGGTGTGTGACATTTACAGTAAATCTGGCTGAACAGAGGTGTGTGTGAGAGAGGGAGAGGAAGGGATGGGGGATGTTCATGTGTCCCCGTATGTATGATGTGGCTCTTTGCAGTAACATAGTAAAAAATGTGTCTCTTAGTCTCTGACTGGTTGGCCATGCCTGATCTAAGTGATTGATAGTTGGTATTCAGCAGTGACAACAGTATGACTTATTTACTTTGAAGAACAAATACAATTGTGATTTTGTCAGACAGCATAGGCAGCAGCTCTATAGAGATGATATGTCTTGGAATTAAATAATAAAGTCATCAAATAAAACTAAAGTAATATAACCCTGAAATATAATGTGACTAAATGATGGTTAATAAGTGATAAGAAGTGATGGGCAGTCACTACCATCATGGGATCAGTTGTTTTATTCTGCGTTACAGCATTTAACACACATAACGCATTTTTATTTTTTTATAATTGAATCCGAACAGACCTCAAAAAGCACTAATTGCTCAGCACTATTTCCCAGGTAAACAGTTATTTGAAATATTACAAAGTGAGAGCTGATTGTGTCATTAATGTGGTTGGGGTAGGTCTGCAATAAGGATGGGCCTGGCCTGGGTGTTGCTTGCAGAAGCAACCAATACTTACAGTGGCCTCCTCCCATTCCTCCATAGTGGTTGGAGACTGCTATGAGGTCATAAACATAGGGGCCGGCCTTGGGGTCACACACAAACTCAGACATGTTCAGGTCCCTGTGTGGAGAGAGAAGACATGTCATCAGCAAAAACCTGCCTTTACACCCACAGACAATAACTTGAACTGACAGCTAGACACATAAGCACAGGGCTGTACAGAAAGTACAGCTTCTTTTATTATATCAAATGTGATTCATATTGGACATGTCATCAACACTGAACCCAGTGTGGGGGATGGTGGTCAGCCAGTACTTCAGCTTATATGTTGGTGAGAGGGGTGAGGTACAACAGATGGCTGTCTGTCTCAAACCTCCTCAGTAAGCATGAGTCAGGTTCTTGGAAGCAGCAGTGCTTGTCTATGTTAGTAACATTTAGTTCTACTTCCTGCTGGATAATGTGACTCAGTAGGGGTCAGTGAACACAGCACAGGGAGGCTCCCAGGCATTCAGCCAGACAACCTCTACACAGGTTGCTTTTATACCATGTCACATCATTTCACTGGCTTCATGTCACCACCTGGGGAATAACTTGGGTATTCAACTATTGCAAAATACATAGCCCTGTGTAGCTCAGTTTGTAGAGCATTGCACTTGCAACGCCAGGGTTGTGGGTTCAATTCCCACGGGGGACCACTAGATAAGAGCGTCTGCTAAATAACGTAAATGTAAAATTACTTTAAAAAAACAAAACATTTAGTAAATATTTTCTTAACTATTTCTTGAACTACATTGTTGGTTAGGGGCTTGTAAGAAAGCATTTCATGGTAAGGTCTACACCTGTTGTATTCGGCGCATGTGCCAAATAAACTTTTATTTGATTTAGATGAAAGGGCTTGTGAAATCCCCTTGTGAGCAGTTATTACTGGATGTAATTATAACCACATATGCTCTTTGTTGGAGCTTGGCGTCAATTTCCGTGACAGTTTAGACACTTCTCAAATACAGTTGAAGTCGGAAGTTTACATACACTTGGGTTGAAGTCATTAAAAAACAAATTTTTCAACCACTCTACAGATTTCACGTTAACAAACTATAGTTTTGGCAAGTCGGTTAGGACATCTACTTTGTGCATGACACAAGTAATTCTTCCAACAATTGTTTAGGCAGACAGATTATTTCAATTATAATTCACTATATTACAATTCCAGTGGGTCAGAAGTTTACATACACTAAGTTGACTGTGCCTTTAAGCAGCATGAAAAATTCCAGAAAATGATGTCATGGCTTTAGAAGCTTCTGATAGGCTAATTGACATAATTTGAATAAATTGGAGGTGTACCTGTGGATGTATTTCAAGGCCTACCTTCAAACTCAGTGCCTCTTTGCTCGACGTCATGGGAAAATCAAAAGAAATCAGAAAATTATTTTTTGTAGACCTCCACAAGTTCATCCTTGGGAACAATTTCCAAATGCCTGAAGGTACCACTTTCATCTGTACAAACAATAGTACGCGAGTATAAACACCATGGGACCACGCAGCCATCATACCGCTCAGTAAAGAGACGCGTTCTGTCTCCTAGAGATGAAAGTACTTTGGTGCGAAAAGTGCAAATCAATCCCAGAACAACAGCAAAGGACCTTGTGAAGATGCTGGAGGAAACAGGTACAAAAGTATCTATATCCACAGTAAAACAAGTCCTATATCGACATAACCTGAAAGGCCGCATCTGCCAAAACTATAGTTTGTTAACATGAAATCTGTGGAGTGGTTGAAAAATGAGTTTTAATGACTTCAACCTAAGTGTATGTAAACTTCAGACTTCAACTGTATCTAGCACACCAGCACCCTCTAGTGTAAAAGCGTTCAATACTTTGTGTCCATAAAAGGTGACTACAAAATCAAAAGGATGCACAGACAATGTCCCATCTTGAATCATTTATGAATCAGAACAAGTGGTTTAAAAATCAACAAATTATCACTGAATCTAAAACAAAAATGTTTTACTACTTGGTCCATATTGATGATATACATGTTGATCCAGCCTGTGCAACCCACTTTCTTGGTGTTTTGATTGATGAGGAATTGTCATGGAAACCACAACGACAATAACCTCCAAGATTGCCAAAAATGCGGGGATACTTGGCAAAATGTCTATTACACAATGATCTTCCCATTCATCAGTTACTGTAACATTATATGGGCCAGCACACACACCATACCAAACTACTATCAATATATCGCCTGCAGAAACGCTTTGTAAGAATAATTTCATCTACCGGTTTTAGAGACTATTCTAGGGATGGGTATTTTACCTTTTTTGACTGAGAACTTTTTGCGTACCAAAAAAAAACAAAAAAAAGCAGCATTTTTTAGAACGAGGGCGGCACTGTAATTTTTTTTTTGCATTTATCTACTGTATATTCAGTCAATAAAAAAAAAACAAGTGCCATTTAAGATTAATTTATTGAAACTAACATCAACTGGTTATATTATATTGTGGAACACAATCTTAAAAAAGGTAGTAACCTCAGCAGTGGTTCTTGCTTGTAGAAGCCTACGGCTGTGCAATGGCATAGTCTTGTTTTGTTAATATAGCAAACGAGACGCTCTTATTTGCTGAGCCCTTATCACAGTCAAGACAACTATTTTATAGTAAAATAATATAACAGAATAAAATATAACAGAATAGTGCGACGTGATTCTTATCTCAGGTCTGGAACAGTTATTCTCAAAGAATGATCATTTGAAACAGGGCTCAATTTGGCAAGTTGAAAGACATTTGTCAGGGTTACAAACCAAAATCGGTCTTCTTTTCGATATACAGACGTTAGATTTAGTTTATTATGCCATGTCCTTGGAATTTTCTAAATTGATTAATAATTCCTCATTGAACACTGCATGAGGATGAATTATGGCCAGGAAATCCGTTTGGTGAGTAGGCCTAGGCTTAATGATTGTTCATCAAACTAATGTTTTTGTATATTTTCAGTGTGGAACCTTTCTATGTTTAGAGGGGTAATAGCCTAGGTTAACCAAAGTAGGGTCATTAGTTACCACAGTCAAAGTCATCACCCTGCCTGTTTTTACAATTTTGCTTCTTAAAAACTGATTTTAAACCTAACCCTTAAGCCTACCCTTAACCACATGCCTAACCTTAAATTAAGACCAAAAAGCACATTTTTGTTTTCATAAATTTTTACAATATATTAACTTTTAACTTTTTGGCTGTGGTAAATAATGACAACCGTAAAGAAGCCTAAGCGGAAAATGATGCAATTATTTCATAAATGCAGCTAATTGTTGGAACACATATTTCCCTACTTCAGTAAACCAGTCCATTTAGAATTTGTGATAAAACTGTCATCATTTGGCAAGGAAAGTAGCTTGAGTATCCAATCAGTTAGATATGTTTTTATAGGAATTTATTTCTGTAGGCGCACACAGCACGTGTGTGTAGAGGGAGCATTCGGAACACAATTGAGTGAGTGGGACTTGAAGGGGAAAGGACATTTAGGGAGAACTGTGTGATGCTCCGCTTATTTTTTGTTGTGTACCGCAAACGCACATGTACAAATGGAACACTAGAATCAACGCAAATTAAAGTTGTCTTCAAGACAAGGCAGTGGACCAAATATTTTTACAGTATTTGATTCTTAAAAAAACAATCTCTGGTAAAGATGGAGTTTTGACTTGGTCCGAGTACTCGATTACTCATGCCCATCCCTAGACCATTCAGCAAGCACACCACTTGAAAACAAATGACTCCTGAATATTTATAAAATTATCTTAAAGTTGCTCAATTTGTTTATGGCTCTATAAATTCAGTTTTACCCTCTTCTTCAAAATCTATTTCACCACCACATATGAATTCCATATGTACTCAACAAGAAACAGACAACAGCTACGTCACCCACATTCAAGAACAACCAATTCTGAATGACCTAAAGAGGCCTCACTCCCACCTGATTTTGCCAAACTATCCCAATCATTGTTTTTAAAAAAAGGGGAAAAATGGCACCTACTGTCCACTTTCTATTTGTGCAAATAAACTAAACTAAAAGAGGAGCCGTATCTGTCAGTTAGAACAGTTCCACCTCTTGGCATAGTGCGGTCTGTACCTGACAGGGAAGTCCACCACCGTGTCGAGCTTGTCCCTCCAGCAGCGGTTGTAGGAGAAACGCTTCAGGTGGACCACTAGGATGCGAGGCAACGACCACAAGTCAAACTTCTTTGTGGCTTGTTGGTGCTTCTTACAGGTGGGGCAATACCTGTGTGGCATCGTTGATATCAGTGAAACAGACAAAAACACACACAACAACATTACACCCCACCAAAGAAAGTAGTGGTTTCAATGATTTAGTGAGTAGAGTAATGAGGGCCTGTTTCTCACCATGGGTCATGCTCTCCTAGAGTCTCCATGGTGGTGAAGAGCTCGATGCATTCCCTCAGAGCCACTGTGGCTTTCTTCTTCTGGGCCTGGAGCATGCTCTCGTGCTTCTCATAGGCCTAGCGTACACACAGAGGATACAGGACTGAGTCACACAGACAGATACACTCCGTATAGACATAGCCTAGCACACAAACTGACATGATTAAAAGAGCTTTAGGTCAACCTAGTCAACTGAAACTGTACTGACCTCTGCTTCCTGATTGTCGTAACACAGTTTCTTTGTGTCCGAGTCCCAGTCAATCGCCACTGTGGAATGTGCTACGGCAGAGATAAGGGGCTTTGGTCAGCTCTCAACTTACATCGAAAGCCTGTTTTCTAATGTCAACTCAACCAACATATTTTAACCACCTAGGACTTTAACTAAAAACATTCAGAAAAAGGTTATAACATTATTTCAAGCCATTTTTCTCCTCTTGTAACTGGTCGAAACATCGAAAAGCCAGAGGTGAGACTGAATACTAACTATTGAGTTTGAGGACGTTTCCGTCACAAGTCAGTGGACTGATGTTGGCCGTTCCGTAGGAGTTGACCATGCTGAAGGAGAAGAGTTTGGGCGGGGTGCTGGAGCACTGTTTGGTTTTAGGGCCATTCTCCAGGTCCGAGGCTTCTTCCTCCTCCCCTGACTGGCCATTCTCTGGCTCCGGGCTCACCTGGTGATCCATGGCCTCCTCCTCACCTGGAACCAACACACACAAGTCTGAAATCCCCACACCGGATTCACACAAGCCATGTCAGCCCGTGGCAATTAAATATTAGGTGTACTAAAATGTCCTTAGTACACCTAATTTATCATGGCATAATAAAGAACCCAATAGGTGTACAATATGTAAATAACTGTGCTGCCTTTACTGCTGCTGGAAAACTCTGATCCATGTTGCTTACCCTCACACACCCCATTCCCGTTAGACCTGTTGGAGGTCCCTGAGTGGTTGCTGTCATTGCTGGAGCTGCAGGAGGCCCCTTCTAACAAGGGGCTTACACTCCCACTCGCTGCAGCGTTGTGATTGGAGGATGTTCCTGAGCCCTCAACTGCCAGGCTGCAGCTGGCCGAGGAGGCAGAGGCGGAGGCCCTCCCCTCACCGGTGGAGCTCAGGGAGTGCTTCACGTAGCGCCTGGTACGGGAAAACAGTGGGTAAATATCACACGCTAACCTTTTGCCACATGTGCTAAGCCCACATTTACCACACTAAGTACATGTTCAATATCTCAAGTCTATGTGCTGCATACTGTACATTTGAACACAAGTAGAAACAAAAGCAGGCCCACAGACAGACAGTGTACCCACCCTATCCTCTCCAGCACCTTCTCGTAGAGCATGTCAGCGGCCAGGTTCTGCCGGACAACAGTGATGAGGAGGGGCTGGCCAAACAGCATGGTGGCACTGGAGCCGCCCGTGTGCTTGGAGTGGCGTTCCCTGAAGTACACAGGCAGGTTCATCCTCTCCCGGTCCTCCTCCGCCACCTCGTACCTGGACCACAAACATGGAGCATGATACAATAGCACACTTGGGGTGTTCATTTTGTAAAATAAATGTATAATTGTGGTGGATACTGTACAGTGCCTTCAGAAAGTATTCATACCACTTTACTTATTCCAGATTTTGTGTAAGACTGAATTCAAAATTGATAAAAATGCATTTCTCGCACATCTACACAACATACCCCATATTGACAAAGTGCAAATATACAAATGTATTGAAAATGAAATACAGAAATCGAATTTACATAAGTATTCACACCCCTGAGTCAATACATGTTAGAATCACCTTTGGCAGCGATTACAGCTGTGAGTCTTCCTAGATGGTAAGTCGCTAAGAGCTTTCCACACCTGGATTGTACAATATTTGCACATGATTCTTTTTTAAATCCTTCAAGCTCTGTCAAGTTAGTTGCTAGACAGCCATTTTCAAGTCTTGCCATAGATTTTCAAGCCGATTTAGGTAAAAACTAACTGGGCCACTCAGGAACATGCAATGTCGTCTTGATAAGCAACTAGGATTGTGCCTCTGCTTAGCTCTATTCAGTTTAAAAAACTGCCTAGTCCTTGCCGATGATAAGCATACCCATAACATGATGCAGCCACCACCATGCTTGAAAATATAAAGAGTGGTACTCTGATGTGTTGTGTTTGCCCCAAACATAACGATTTGTATTCAGGACATAAAGTTAATTTCTTTGCCACATTTTTTGCAGTAATACTTAAGTGCCTTACTGCAAACAGGATGCATGTTTGGAATATTTGTATTCTTTACAGGCTTTCTACTTTTCACTCTGTAATTTAGGTTAGTATTGTGGAGTAATGACAATGTTGATCCATCCTCAGTTTTCTCCTAATCACAGCCATTAAACTCCATTGGCACCATGGTGATATCCCTGAGCGGTTTCCTTTCTCTCCGGCAACGAAGTTAGGAAGGACACCTGTAACTTTATAGTGTAATTAATAACTTCACCATGCTCAAAGGGATATTCAATGTCTGCTGTTTTACCCATCTACCAATAACTGCCCTTCTTTGTGAGGCATTGGAAAACCTCCCTGGTCTTTGTGGTTGGATCTGTGTTTGAAATTCACTTCTCGACTGAGGGACCTTACAGATCATTGTATGTGTGGGGTACAGAGATGAGGTAGTCATTCAAAAGTCATGTTAAACACTATTGCTCACACAGTGAGTCCATGCAACTTAAATTACTTTTTTACTCCTGAACTTATTTTGGCTTGCCATAACAAAGGGGTTGAATAATTGACTCAAGACATTCCGCAATAAATTACATTTGTAAACATTTCTAAAAACATAATTCCACTTTCACATTATTGGATATTATGTGTAGGCCAGTGACAACATCTCAATTTAATCAATTTTAAATTCAGGCTGTAACAACAAAATGTGGAAAAAGACAAGGGGTGTGAATATTTTAAGACACTACAGCCGTGGCCAAAAGTTGAGAGAATGAAAGTATTGGTCTCCACAAAGTTTGCTGCCTCAGTGTTGATGATGGCAATTTCCATATACTCCAGAATGTCATGAAGAGTGATCAGATTAATTGCAATTAATTGCAAAGTCCCTCTTTGCCTTGAAAATGAACTTAATCCCCCCAAAACATTTCCACTGCATTTCAGCCCTGCCACAAAAGGACCAACTACCATCATGTCAGTGATTGTCTCGTTAACACAGGTGAGAGTGTTGACGAGGGCAAGGCTGGAGATCACCCTGTCATGCTGATTGAGTCAGAATAACAGACTGGAAGCTTTAAAAGGAGGGTGGTGCTTGAAATCATTGTTCTTCCTCTGTCAACCATGATTACCTGCAAGGAAACACATGCAGTCATCATTGCTTTGCACAAAAAGGGCTTCACAGGAAAGGATATTGCTGCTGGTAAGATTGCACCTAAATCAACCATTTATCGGATCATCAAGAACTTCAAGGAGAGAGGGCGCCCAAGAAAGTCCAGCAAGCGCCAGGACAGTCTCCTAAAGTTGATTCAGCTGCGGGAACGTGGCACCACTAGTGCAGAGCTTGCTCAGGAATGGCAGCAGGTAGGTGTGAGTGCATCTGCACGCACAGTGAGGCAAATACTTTTGGAGGATGGCCTGGTGTCAAGAAGGGCAGCAAAGAAGCCACTTCTCTCCAGGAAAAACATCAGGGACAGACTGATATTCTGCAAAAGGAACAGGGATTGGACTGCTGAGGACTGGGGTAGAGTCATTTTCTCAGATGAATCCCCTTTGATTGTTTGGGCCATCCGGAAAACACCTTGTCCGGAGAAGACAAGGTGAGCACTACCATCAGTCCTGTGTCATGCCAATAGTAAAGCATCCTCAGACCATTTATGTGTGGGATTTGCTTCTCAGCCAAGGGAGTGGGGGCTTCAGTGTACCATAGTAACTACTGGCATAAAGATCTAAGAACAATGAAGCAGCAAACTTTGTGGAGACCAATACTTGCACAAAGAACTTCCCGGGAACAATAAGGATACTGTTTGACGTCTGCTCACACCCAACCACTGTTCAATGTGTTATCTTCCAGTGCAAGACAAGAGACAAGGCTTACACAAATATGTCATCTTTCTCCATGATTTGGTTGAGGCCGTCGTCTCGTCTGTAGATCTTGTGGAACCGGTGATTGTAAACGTCAGCCACCACCATCTAGGAAGACAGGAGGGAGCATTTAAAGTTTCCTCTCAACTGGAGTTACTTTATCAGACCAGTCAGTGGGACAAAAATGTATTGAAAAAAACACTACAAAGCATTAAATTACTATTATTCTTCACACCCTTTTTCGATTGTCTCATCGCTGCAATTCCCCAACAGGCTCGGGAGAGGCGAAGGTGGAGTCATGCATCCTCCGAAACATTACCCGCCTAACTGCGCTCCTTAACTCCCACCAGCTTAACCCGGAAGCCAGCCACACCAATGTGTCGGAGAAAACACTGTTCAACTGTGATAGAGAAATGTGTATGTTTAATGTTAATGTCTAAGATGTTTCACCCTGAAACTGTGTAATGTGTAAGATATTAGAATTACAAGATTATGATTCTAAGAATGTGGGAACATAGACAATGTTTAGACTAGGTTAGAATGTTACCATTTGGTAAATGAGTCAGGGTGTGGTTAAGATAATGAAGCAGAAGAGACCATTTGTGGCGCCTGTTGGGCTTGCAGGAGATTAGCCATAAAAAAACAGTTCACAGCCCCCATCTATCAGAGTGGGGGTCTCTTGTCTTCTCTTCTCTTTGAGATGTGGGTAAAACATTAGCAACTGAAGGATGTCTTTGAAGGCAGACCATGAGAACTTACAGGCCATAAAACAGGGTGGATGCTTTGCTGACTGGGTAGTATAAAAAGCTATGTATTGTTTTTTTCTGGCAGAACGATCTCATGAATAAAGACTGACCATTGCAAAGCTGGAGCTCTCTCTGTATTATTAAACAAACTGAAGAAATTACAACCTTCAGGATACAGGTAGAGTTATAAGAGTTCATTTAGAACATTGAGATGGAAATTCCGATGACAAACTGGCGACCAGCATCAGCCTGCAGGCTCCCAGCCCGCCACAAGGAGTTGCTAGATCGCAATGAGCCAAGAAAAGCCACACCTGCCAAAACCTCCCCTAACCTGGATCAATTAAGCGGCTTCCAATGGGACTCCGGGCCACGGCCGGTTGTGGCAGAGCCTGGGAATGAACCCGGGTCTGTAGTAACACCGCTAGCACTGCCTTAGAACGCTGTGCCACTCGGGAGGCCCCAGCATAAAATTATTTTTAACTAAACTACACATTTGCTGGTCGATAGGGTTAGGTGGTATAAAGATTCTCATAACGTTTCTGTACCATACCGGGGTATACAGTATTACCAGAAGTGCACACAAGGGGTGCATATACACACACACACACACACACACACACACACAGAGTACCAGTCAAAAGTTGGGACACCTACTCATTCAAGGGTTTTCCCTTTTTTATTATTTTCTACATTGTAGAATAATAGTGAAGACATCACACTCTTTGCATTCTCACTACCAGCTTCACCTGGAATACTTTCCCCCAACAGTATTGAAGGAGTTCCCACATATGCTGAGCACTTGTTGGCTGCTTTTCTTTCATTCTGCGGTCCAACTCATCTCAAACCATCTCAATTGGGTTGAGGTTGGGCGATTGTGAAGGCCAGGTCAACTGATGCAGCACTCCTTCTCTCCTTCTTGGTCAAATAGCCCTTACACAGCCTAGAGGTGTGTTTGGATCATTGCCCTGTTGAAAAACTAATTAATAGTCCCACTAAGTGCAAACCAGATGGGTTGGCGTATCGCTGCAGAATGCTGTGGTAGCCATGCTGGTTAAATGTGCCTTGAATTCTAAATAAATCACTGACAGTGTCACCAGCAAACACCCCCACACCAGTACACATTTACATTTTAGCCATTTAGCAGACGCTCCTATCCAGAGCGGCTTACAGTGCATACTTGTCCATACTTTTTTCGTACTGGTCCTCTGTGGGAACAGAACTCAATCCTGGCGTTGTACTTCCTGCATGCTTCATGGTGGGAACCACACATGCAGAGATCATCCGTTCACCTACTCTGCGTCTCAAAGACATGAGGTTGGAACCAAATATCTCAAATTTGGACTCATAAGACCCAAAGGACAGATTTCCACCGGTCTAATGTCCACTGCTCGTGTTTCTAGGCCCAAGCAAGCCTCTTCTTCTTATTGATGTGGTTTAGTTACAGCAATTCAACCATGAAGGCCTGACTCACGCAGTCTCCTCTGAACAGTTGATGTTGAGACATGTCTGCTGAACTCTGAAGCATTTATTTGGGCTATAATATCTGAGGCTGGTAACTCAAATGAACTTATCCTCTACAGCAGAGGTAACTGGGTCTTCCTTTCCTGTGGCGGTCCTCATGAGAGCCAGTTTCATCATAGCGCTTGATGGTTTTTGCAACTGCACTTGAAGAAACTTTCAAAGTGTTCCGGATTGACTGACCTTCATGTCTTAAAGTATTGATGGACTGTCGTTTCTCTTTGCTTATTTGAGATGTTCTTGCCATAATATGGTAATAACCAAATAGGGCCATCTTCCGTATACCACCCCTGCCTTGTCACAACAACTGACTGGCTCAAACACATTAAGGAGGAAAGAAATTCCACAAATTAACTTTTAACAAGGCACACCTGTTAATTGAAATGCATTCCAGGTGAGTACCTAATGAAGCTGGTTTAGAGAATGACAAGAATATGTAAAGCTGTCATCAAGGCAAAGGGTGGCTACTTCGAAGAATCTAAAATCTATTTAGATTTGTTTAACACTTTTTTGGTTACTACGTAATTCCATGTGTTATTTCATAGTTTTGATGTCATCACTATTATTCTACAAAGTAAAAATAAAGAAAAACCCTGGAATGAGTAGGTGTCCAAACTCTTGACTGGTACTAATATTATACATACACATACGCACAGTTGAAGTGAGAAGTTTACATACACCTTAGCCAAATACATTTAAACTCATACAATTCCTGACATTTAATCATAGTATCACCACTTTATTTGAAGAATGTGAAATTAATTTGAAATGTCAGAATAATAGTAGAGAGAATTATTTATTTCAGCTTTTATTTCTTTCATCACATTCCCAGTGGGTCAGAAGTTTACATACACTCAATTAGTATTTGGTAGCATTTCCATTAAATTGTTTAACTTGGGTCAAACATTCTGGGTAGCCTTCCACAAGCTTCCCACAGTAATTTGGGTGAATCTTGGCCCATTCCTCCTGACAGAACTGGTGTAACTGAGTCAGGTTTGTAGGCCTCCTTGCTCGCACACGCTTTTTCAGTTCTGCTCACAAAGTTTCTATAGGATTGATGTCAGGGCTTTGTGATGGCCACTCCAATACCTTGACTTTGTTGTCCTTAAGCCATTTTGCCACAACTTTGTGTTTGGGGTCATTGTCCATTTGGAAGACGCATTTGCGACCAAGCTTAAACTTCCTGACTGACGTTTTGAGATGTTGCTTCAATATATCCACAATTTTCCTTCCTCATGATGCCATCTATTTTGTGAAGTGCACCAGACCCTCCTGCAGCAAAGCACCCCCACAACATGATGCTGCCACCCCCGTGCTTCACGGTTGGGATGGTGTTCTTCGTCTTGCAAGCATCCCCCTTTTTCCTCCAAACATAACGATGGTCATTTTGGCCAAACAGTTCTATTTTTGTTTCATCAGACCAGAGGATATTTCTCCAAAAAGTACAATCTTTGTCCCCATGTGCAGTTGCAAACCGTAGTCTGTCTTTTTTCTGGCGGTTTTGGAGCAGTGGCTTCTTCCTTGCTGAGTGGCCTTTCAGGTTATGTCGTTGTTATACTGTGGATATAGATACTTTTGTACCCGTTTCCTCCAGCATCTTCACAAGGTCCTTTCTGGGATTGATTTGCACTTTTCGCACCAAAGTACGTTCATCTCTAGGAGACAGAACGAGTCTCCTTCCTGAGCGGTATGACGGCTGCGTAGTCCCATGGTGTTTATACTTGTGTACTATTGTTTGTACAGATGAACGTGGTACCTTCAGGCGTTTGGAAATTGCTAAATATGTCCTAACCGACTTGCCAAAACTATAGTTTGTTAACATGAAATCTGCGGATTGGTTCAAAAATGAGTTTTAATGACTAAGTGTATGTAAACCTAAGTGTATGTAAACTTCCAACTTCAACTGTACAGTCGTGGTCAAAAGTTTTGAGAATGACATAAGTATTGGTCTCCACAACGTTTTCTGCCTCAGTGTTGATGATGGCAATTTGCATATACTCCAGAATGTCATGAAGAGTGATCAGATGAATTGCAATTAATTGCAAAGTCCCTCTTTGCCATGAAAATGCACTTAATCCCACAAAAACATTTCCACTACATTTCAGCCCTGCCACAAAAGGACCAACTACCATCATGTCAGTGATTGTCTCGTTAACACAGGTGAGAGTGTTGACGAGGACAAGGCTGGAGATCACTCTGTCACGCTGATTGAGTCAGAATAACAGACTAGAAGTTTTAAAAGGAGGGTGGTGCTTGAAATCATTGTTCTTCCTCTGTCAACCATGGTTATCTGCAAGGAAACACGTGCCGTCATCATTGCTTTGCACAAAAAGGGCTTCACAGGCAAGGATATTGCTGCTGGTAAGATTGAACCTAAATCAACCATTTATCGGATCATCAAGAACTTCAAGAAGAGAGGTTCAATTGTTGTGAAGAAGGCGTCAGGGCGCCCAAGAAAGTCCAGCACACGCCAGGACCGTCTCCTTAAGTTGATTCAGCTGCGGGATCGGGGCACCACCAGTGCAGAGCTTGCTCAGGAATGGCAGCAGGCAGGTGTGAGTGCATATGCACGCACAGTGAGGCAAAGACTTTTGGAGGATGGCCTGGTGTCAAGAAGGGCAGCAAAGAAGCCACTTCTCTCCAGGAAAAACATCAGGGACAGACTGATATTCTGCAAAAGGTACAGGGATTGGACTGCTGAGGACTGGGGTAGAGTCATTTTCTCAAATGATTCCCCTTTGATTGTTTGGGCCATCCGGAAAACACCTTGTCCGGAGAAGATAAGGTGAGCGCTACCATCAGTCCTGTGTAATGCCAACAGTAAAGCATCCTGAGACTATTCATGTGTGGGGTTGCTTCTCAGCCAAGGGAGTGGGCCTACTCACAATTTTGCCTAAGAACACAGCCATGAATAAAGAATGGTACAAACACAACCACGAGTGCAACTTCTCCCCACCATCCAAGAACAGTTTGGTGACGACCAATGCCTTTTCCAGCATGATGAAGCACCTTGCCATAAGGCAAAAGTGATAACTAAGTGGCTCGGGGAACAAAACATCGACATTTTGGGTCCATGGCCAGGAAAACTCCCCAGACCTTAATCCCATTGAGAACTTGTGGTCCATCCTCAAGAGGTGGGTGGACAAACAAAAACCCACAACTTCTGACAAATTCCAAGCATTGATTATGCAAGAATGGCCTGCCATCACTCAGGTTGTGGGCCATAAGTTAATTGGCAGCATGCCAGGGCGGATTGCAGAGGTCTTGAAAAAGAAGGGTCAACACTGCAAATATTGACTCTTTGCATAAACTGAATGTCATTGTCAATGAAAGCCTTTAACACTTATGGAATACTTGTAATTATAATTCAGTGTACCATAGTAACTACTGACATAAAGATCTAAGAACACCGAAGCAGCAACTTTGTAGAGACCAAAACTTTTGACCACTACTGTATGTATGTATGTATGTATACACACTGTACATACATACATTATTATTAATTTATATATATATATATATATATATACATACATATATATATATATATATATATATATATATATACATACATACATATATATATATATATATATATATATATACATATACACAGTGGGGAGAACAAGTATTTGATACACTGCCGATTTTGCAGGTTTTCCTACTTACAAAGCATGTAGAGGTCTGTAATTTTTATCATCGGTACACTTCAACTGTGAGAGACGGAATCTAAAACAAAAATCTAGAAAATCACATTGTATGAATTTTAAATAATTAATTTGCATTTTATTGCATGACATAAGTATTTGATCACCTACCAACCAGTAAGAATTCCGGCTCTCACAGACCTGTTAGTTTTTCTTTAAGAAGCCCTCCTGTTCTCCACTCATTACCTGTATTAACTGCACCTGTTTGAACTCGTTACCTGTATAAAAGACACCTGTCCACACACTCAATCAAACAGACTCCAACCTCTCCACAATGGCCAAGACCAGAGAGCTGTGTAAGGACATCAGGGATAAAATTGTAGACCTGAACAAGGCTGGGATGGGCTACAGGACAATAGGCAAGCAGCTTGGTGAGAAGGCAACACCTGTTGGCGCAATTATTAGAAAATGGAAGAAGTTCAAGATGACGGTCAATCTCCCTCGGTCTGGGGCACCATGCAAGATCTCACCTCGTGGGGCATCAATGATCATGAGGAAGGTGAGGGATCAGCCCAGAACTACACGGCAGGACCTGGTCAATGACCTGAAGAGAGCTGGGACCACAGTCTCAAAGAAAACCATTAGTAACACACTACGCCGTCATGGATTAAAATCCTGCAGCGCACGCAAGGTCCCCCTGCTCAAGCCAGCGCATGTCCAGGCCCGTCTGAAGTTTGCCAATGACCATCTGGATGATCCAGAGGAGGAATGGGAGAAGGTCATGTGGTCTGATGAGACAAAAATAGAGCTTTTTGGTCTAAACTCCACTCGCCATGTTTGGAGGAAGAAGAAGGATGAGTACAACCCCAAGAACACCATCCCAACTGTGAAGCATGGAGGTGGAAACATCATTCTTTGGGGATGCTTTTCTACAAAGGGGACAGGACGACTGCACCGTATTGAGGGGAGGATGGATGGGGCCATGTATCGCGAGATCTTGGCCAACAACCTCCTTCCCTCAGTAAGAGCATTGAAGATGGGTCGTGGCTGGATCTTCCAGCATGACAACGACCCGAAACACACAGCCAGGGCAACTAAGGAGTGGCTCCGTAAGAAGCATCTCAAGGTCCTGGAGTGGCCTAGCCAGTCTCCAGACCTGAACCCAATAGAAAATCTTTGGAGGGAGCTGAAAGTCCGTATTGCCCAGCGACAGCCCCAAAACCTGAAGGATCTGGATGGAAGAGTAGGCCAAAATCCCTGCTGCAGTGTGTGCAAACCTGGTCAAGAACTACAGGAAACGTATGATCTCTGTAATTGCAAACAAAGGTTTCTGTACCAAATATTAAGTTCTGCTTTTCTGATGTATCAAATACTTATGTCATTCAATAAAATGCAAATTAATTACTTAAAAATCATACAATGGTATTTTCTGGATTTATGTTTTAGATTCCGTCTCTCACAGTTGAAGAGTACCTATGATAAAAATTACAGACTTCTACATGCTTTGTAAGTAGGAAGACCTGCAAAATCGTCAGTGTATCAAATACTTGTTCTCCCCACTGTGTGTATATATATATATATATATATATATATATATATATATATAAACGGTATTGAAAATCATACCATCAGTATTTTGAAATGTACCGTATACCAGTGTAACGCCAAGCCTACTGACCTACAATTTTAATCCTATCAAGTCACAACAAAAATGTCACCATGAGCGCACAACCATAAAGGACATGGGTGCAAATGCCAGACAGGGACTATAAAAAGAGAGTCTAAAAGTACAATGGCCCTCATTCAGCTAGCACCATATAAAAGGGTAAAGCGCTCACATTCTCAGCAGGGATTCCAGAGAGCCGGGCCAAGGCGCTGCACAGGTCTGTCACTGAGCCAAGCTTGGGGACCACCACTCGGTACTGGGGAAGCGAAAAAAGAGAGATTAAGAAGGAGAGAAAGAGAAGGATGGAGAGAGAATTATATTTTGACTTCTGTCAACATAGACGTTATGACCGCCATGGGTAAACCACGACCCACTCTGAAATCAAAGACAGCACGGAAGCATGTACAAAGACCACTCTGTTTTAAGATCCCTATTGAGACTAGTCTAGATTTGATAACCACCTTAACGACTCAATCAGTTTTATATGCAAATGTCTTATTTTCATTGCAGACATCACGGAAACACACAGTATTGGCACATCTAATTCAAACATTAGAACATTATGTACACAGACTAGGTTTGCAAAGGTTCGGAAACTTTCAGGAAAATGTCCTGAATTTTTCCGGAAATTTTCAATGATAAGTTACGTCCTGGAATTTGGGGAATTTGGCTTAAATTCATCAACAAAGTTAGCTTGTAACAGTGAACCTTTTTTGTGGGATACAC
The DNA here is from genome assembly GCA_023634145.1 of Thymallus thymallus. Classification (NCBI taxonomy): domain Eukaryota; kingdom Metazoa; phylum Chordata; class Actinopteri; order Salmoniformes; family Salmonidae; genus Thymallus; species Thymallus thymallus. Next base: position 22,370,951 of record CM042410.1, on the reverse strand, counting down.
ATAAGGCAATTCTAGGTCTTGTGGCATATTTTGGTTAAACAATCCCCAATTCAATGGAATTGCAACCCTCTGCATGCAAAGTGCATTCTTCCAACAAACACATGTGCAGTGCAGCTGATTCTCAAGATCTTGCACACTAATGAGATGCTATTTAGCCCACACTACTACACTGTCTGAGCCAAGGACTACATGCTTTCTGGTATGTTTTGATTACAATACTGGGTGGGGTGAATATATTTTATATGACAAACATGATTTTGTGTTAACTAGTAAGTAGTAGCCTACAGCAAAGTGTGTTTAAATAATTTCTAACTTGTTAACTATTTCTGCTTGTTAGTTTTTGCTACCATTTGGGTTTTAGCTTGCTTGAGCCTGCTAAGTGAGGAGTGTTAATTCACCTGTTTCCATACATGTTTAATTTTAAAACATTTATATTACAAAGGAGTTGTTTAATCTAACTGCTTAACTTTTGATCTGTACATGGAATTGTATATCACAGCCTTTTTTTCTAATCTTTACAGGAAAATGCCACGGGCACTATCTGATGTGTAGAGATATTTCACTGCAGCTAATGTAGAAGGAAAAGCTGTGTTGATTTGCAAATACTGTGCCAAATCATATGTGAAGAATGGAACAAAGATGCAGAATCATCTGTCCAAGTGCATAAAGTTCCCTCAGCGCTCACAACAAGCAACCTCTGACAAAAGTCCCTCTACATCTATTCAAGGTGAAAATGTTTTATTCAATGGAGGAACGTAGTCAGAGAAATGCTGATGAATGTCTTGCTCGAGCTGTGTATGCAACTGGTTCACCTCTGATGCTCGCAGGCAATGTGTAATGTAAGAGATTTTAATGTTTTTCACCCAGCATACACCCCTCCAACCAGACATGCTTTATCTACTCATTTGCTGGATGCAGAGTTCAAAAGAGTTCAAGTGAAGGTCAAGCAAATCATAGAGAAAGCAGACTGTATTGCAATCATCTCTGATGGGTGGTCAAATGTTCATGGGCAAGGAATAATTAACTACATCATCTCCACCCCTCAACCAGTATTCTACAAGAGCACAGACACAAGGGACAACAGACACACCAGTCTCTACATTGCAGATGAGCTGAAGGCAGTCATCAATGACCTTGGACCACAGAAGGTATTTGCACTGGTGACAGACAATGCTGCGAACATGAAGGCTGCTTGGTCTAAAGTGGAGGAGTCCTACCCTAACATCACACCCATTGGCTGTGCTGCTCATGCATTTAATCTGCTCCTCAAGGACATCATGGCACTGAAAACAATGGATACACTCTATAAGAAAGCCAAGGAAAAGGTTAGGTATGTGAAGGGTCAACAAGTTATAGCAGCAATCTACCTCACCAAGTAAAGTGAGAAGAATAAGAGCACCACATTGAAGCTGCCCAGCAACACCCGTTGGGGTGGTGTTGTCATCCTGTTTGACAGTCTCCTGGAGGGGAAGGAGTCTCTCCAAGAAATGGCCATATCACAGTCTGCCGATATGGACAGCCCCATCAAGAGGATCCTCCTGGATGAGGTATTTTGGGAGAGAGTGGTAAGCAGCTTTGCACGGATTGAGGGACACAATGCCATCCTCTCTGATGTTCAGACTGCTTGCAGATGTAAAAGAAGAAATCCATACTGCCCTGCCCACTTCACTGTTGCTCCAAACAGAGGAAACTTCAGTTCTGAAATACATCAAAATGTGTGAAGACTTCTGCCTGATGCCCATACACGCCGCAGCGTACATGTTGGACCCCAAGTATACTGGCAAGAGCATCCTGTCTGGTGCAGAGATCAACAAGGCCTATGGTGTTGTCACTACCGTGTCACGCTACCTTGGCCTGGATGAGGGCAAGGTTCTTGGCAGTCTGGCAAAGTACACTTCCAAGCAAGGGCTTTAGGATGGAGATGCAATATGGCAGTCATCAGCCACCTGGTGGAAGGGACTTTGTGGATCTGAGGCTCTTTCCCCTGTTGCCTCCATCATCCTCCAAATCCCACCAACATCAGCCGCCTCAGGGCGCAGCTGGTCCTGGTTTGGGAACACACACCAAAACACGCAACAGGCTGACCAATAAAAGGGTTGAAAAATTGGTGGCCATCCGGGCAAATCTGAGGCTTTTTGAGCCTGACAATGAGCCATCCTCAACAAGATTGTAAAGTGACAGTGAAGATGAGGCCTCAGAATCTGATGTTCAAGATGTTGACATTGAGATTGTCCAGGGAGAAGACATGGAAGCCTGAGAGGAAGATAACCAAAGCTTTAGTTTATAAACTATCATTTTACAGATGTATGTTGAAAACGTTTTTGGGCGATGGATCATTCAATATTCCCTTTCTTTTGTTGTTCAGTGAAATCATCCCATGTGAAGAGTCAATTTATTTAACTAAAGTTAAATTCGTAACTAAATTGTTTTGTTTTATTTCTATTAGAAGGATTTAATAATTATGCAATTATGTCTACTTATGATAAGGTAAAATGTTTATGCAAAAAACATTACATTTAAATAGTATTAATATTAATTTGCATATATTCCCACCTCTGAATATTCCCCAAAATGTGCAACCCTAACACAGACAAAAGACTTAGACTTACACAGACTCTGGGGCTGTGCAAAATACTTATTATGAAATTTAGATGGTCCCCTAAGAGTATCAAATACCTTGGCATTCTAATAACACCAAGCAACAGGGATATTGTTGGAGAGAATGTGAAACCCTTACTTCATTATGGGGTAAAATGTATTATATTAAAATGAGGCTGGTACCTGTAATATATTATTGTCTAGTGCATCTCCCTCTATAAATCCCAGATTATTATATATTGACAGGCATGTTCTAGATTTTCTTCAGCACAGTTTAGGTATATAAACATTTAAAAAGTCAGTCTCACCCAAAAAAAGTGGATCTGGTCTCCCTAACTTCAGGTGGTACTAATGGGCTATCAATGTCAAACATATAAGTATTTGGTTGCCATGTTGGAAGGGAGAGACTAAACCAAGCTGGTACCAGATGGAGTCTGAAGCCTGTGAGGGAGTCTCTTTTTGGCACAGTAAGACCACAACCTAAGGATCTCCCCACTGTTACAAACACTAGAACCTTGTGGGGTAAGATACACAGAGCTGGAAGCTTTCTAACATTTTTTGGGGGGTACAAGTAGTAATCAATTATCTGTTGGATTTATTTGATGAGCATTCTAAGCAATTCTTATTGGAGACACCTCCAGCTACGAAGTTTTGTCAAAATGGTTAGGGAAACCCCCTTACCTGTCCCATAACCAGCCCAATTGAAGAAATACTAACCAAGCCATTAACCCGTAGGGGGTTCGCACCAATAATTTATAATCTGCTACAGGAGCAATTGTCTGACCCTTTAAATAAAACAGATTTGGCTCTAGATATATCCCATGAAGAGTGGAAATCATGCTTGTCTAATTTGAATACTATGTATAAAGAAATGTGAAATACATTTATTCAATTGGACTCCAAAGTTTATACCAGAAGACCGATGTTGGAGATGTAAAGGTGATGATGCCTCTATTACACATAGACTCTGGTCATGACCAGTACTAAGATATTGGTGGAATAATATACAACAAGTTGTATTTGAGGTTATTAAGACACAGTCCCTGATCACTGTATATGTTAGTCCTCAAGTTCAGTTGTTGAGGCTAAGTTTTCACTTCCTTTGAAAAGAGATGGCTTATCCTGGCCATCACTACAGCTAAGCACTTACTCTTAAGGCATTGGAAGAAAGAATATCCCCATCCCTTTGATGAATGGGCTAGTAGCATGGCACAACTGGCTAGCTATGAGAGTTTCCTACTCGCTTCTGGTTAAACTAGACCACTTTGAATATACTTGGGGCCCTTTCATTGTTTGGTCAAATGGACCTTAAAAAGGTGAAATGCATCTGAAGTCAGTTTTAAAAAAGTGGTGAAGCAGTGGTGATACTATTTAATTGTTCTCTTGTTTTTGGTGTGTCTGATATCATTGTTTGGTTTTATATTATTCTGTCATTGTCATGTCCATTTCATTTATTATTATTTATTTTTTACCTTTATTAACTAGGCAAGTTAGTTAAGAACAAATTCTTATTTCCAATTACGGCCTACACCGGCCAAACTCGGATGACGCTGGGCCAATTGTGCGCCGCCCTATGGGACTCCCAATCACGGCCGGTTGTGATACAGTCTGGATTCGAACCAGGTTGTCTGTAGTCACGCCTCTAGCACTGAGATGCAGTATCTTAAACCTTTTTGTTGCGAAAAAAAAAAAGATTGTTATGATGAGTGTCTAACTACATTGAGGGGGGAATGTTACCTGTGTGGGTCTGGACTGGGGGTCGATGCAGACCAAGAACACCTCCATAGTGCGGTCCTTCTTCATGGGCAGAGGGAGTGTGAGGTAGCAGAATGGGTCAAAGGTCACAGAGACCTTGGCACACTCTGGACACACCAGAGTAGATTTGAACAGGCCATGGAATATGTCCACGATGATTGAGTCATTGCGCAGGCGATGGTTAGTCCATGCTTCCTTAGCTACAATCTGTCATTCAGAAAAGAAAAACTCTTAGGTGATCTCAAACATAATAGGACTTCATGACAATGCTATAAGAAATCTTCCTTACTAGCATCACCAAGATTGTGTGTATGTATACCTCATCTGGCCGCCCCCCTGCATCCTGCAGGGCCAGGTAAGGCTTCTTTCTAACGCGGTTCAGGTCTTCGTGGAGCCCGTCCATCAGGAAGGCCAGCAGCTCCTGTGAGTCCTGCTGCTGGTAACCTGAAAACTGGGGGGCGAAGCGGCCCACTTGGGTCTGGGATAGAGGGGGAATACAGGGTGGAGGTTAGCAGACTCCGCAGCTTGTCAAGCACACATGTATTATAGTAATTATGACATAGTTTCATGCTAATTGCAACGTCTGCAATGAGTTCTTAAGTTAGTAACTGACTGAAATAGAAAAATCTACTGGTCAAAAAGAGGATGAAGGTGCACTACATTGCAGTAGCCTATAGAAATTCAGTCTTATGTATCTGTGACGCTGCTCACTTTAAAGGTGCGGGGAGCCACATAGCTGCTGCGGCTAAGCCACATCTGCTTGACCAGGTCTGCGTAGGCCTCTGCAATCTCCCCCCTCATTCCTAATGGATTCTCCCGGTTGATCTCCGCCTCATACTGGTCATCCAGGAAGTATTCAGTGAGAGGGCACGCGTTGCTCAGGCACTGCAACAAAACAGTGAGGTGAATAAGTGGTAAATATACAGTTCAAACCTTGCTTGGTGTGTGTGTGTGCGCGCATGTGTCAGAGAGCCTGTCTAAGCCAGAGAGAATTAGTCTGTGGCCTGCTCTTCCACAACATCAACTGGTTTAGAGAGGTAAGTAGAGCTCGGTCCTAGACAAAGGATAATTGGATGTCTTAGACAAGGGAAATATGCTCTATAGCAAGACATATCGTAAAACTTGAATAGTCAGGTGTTCCTTTGCTTAAATCACTGATCACAACAGGTGCTTATTAGAGACAGGCGTCTATTTGAGCCATCCTTAAGGCACACAGCTTTTGCTCAATTGCATAGTTAACTGAAGAACTGTAATATCCTATGCTTCACAGAGTCATGGCTAAACGAGGACACGGTTCATATAAATCCAGCTGGTTTTTCTATGCCTCAGCAGGACAGAACGGTTCCGGGATTCATCCAATGGCACTTACGAGTTACCACATTAGTCACTGGCTTCATTAATGAGTACAGTTATATGCAAAGGTTTGGGCACCCCTGACAATTTCCATGATTTCCATTTATAAATAATTGGGTGTTTGGATCAGCAATTTCATTTTGATCTATCAAATAACTGATGGACACAGTAATATTTCAGTAGTGAAATTAAGTTTATTGGATTAACAGAAAATGTGCAATATGCATCAAAACGAAATTAGACAGGTGCATAAATTTGGGCACCCCAACAGAAAAATCACATCAATATTTAGTAGAGCCTCCTTTTGCTAAAATAACAGCCTCTAGACGCTTCCTATACCCTCTAATGAGTGTCTGGATTCTGGATGAAGGTATTTTGGACCATTCCTCCTTACAAAACATCTCCAGTTCAGTTAGGTTTGATGGTTGCCGAGCATGGACAGCCCGCTTCAAATCATCCCACAGATTCTCAATGATATTCAGGTCTGGGGGCTGGGATGGCCATTCCAGAACATTGTACTTGTTCCTCTGCATAAATGCCCGGGTAGATTTTGAGCAGTGTTTTGGGTCGTTGTCTTGTTGAAATATCCAGCCCCGGCGTAACTTCAACTTTGTGACTGATTCTTCAACATTATTCCCAAGAATCTGCTGATATTGAGTGGAATCCATGCGACCCTCAACTTTAACAAGATTCCCAGTACCGGCACTGGCCACACAGCATGATGGAACCCCCACCAAATTTTACTGTGGGTAGCAAGTGTTTTTCTTGGAACGCTGTGTTCTTTTGCCGCCATGCATAACGCCCCTTGTTATGACCAAATAACTCAATCTTTGTTTCATCAGTCCACAGCACCTTATTCCAAAATGAAGCTGGCTTGTCCAAATGTGCGTTTGTGGCGTGTGTGCAGAAAAGGCTTCTTCCGCATCACTCTCCTGTACAGTACAACTTCTCCTTGTGCAAAGTGCGCTGAATTGTTGAACGATGCACAGCGACACCATCTGCAGCAAGATGATGTCTTTGGAGGTGGTCTGTGGGCTGTTTTTGACTGTTCTCACCATCCTTCGCCTCTCCGATATTTTACTTGGCCTGCCACTTCTGGCCTTAACAAGAACTGTGCCTGTGGTCTTCCATTTCCTCACTATGTTCCTCATAGTGGACACTGACAGCTTACATCTCTGAGATAGCTTTTTGTAGCCTTCCCCTATAACATAATGTTGAACAATCTTTGTTTTCAGGTCATTTGAGAGTTGTTTTGAGGCCCCCATGTTGCCACTCTTCAGATGAGAGTCAAAGAGAACAACAACTTGCAATTGGCCACCTTAAATACCTTCTCATGATTGGATGCACTTGTCTATGAAGATCAAGGCTTAAATGAGCTCACCAAACCAATTGTGTGTTCCAATTAATCAGTGCTAAGTAGTTACAGGTATTCAAATCAACAGAATGACAAGGGTGCCCAAATTTCTGCATAGCCTATTTTTCACATCTGATTTAATTTCATACAACTTAACATTGCTACACTAAAAATCTTTGTCTGGACAATACCCTAGTACTCAGCTTTTATTAGAAAATGAATGGCATGCCACTGTGATCATTTTCTGTGACGACAGAGTAAATTATTATGCAGCCTCAGAGGGGTGCCCAAACTTTTGCATAAGACTGTATATCCCCAGTTTCCGTATGTACATATTTCAACCAGAAGACATAAATTACAGGCAACATCCGCACTGAGCTAAAGGCTAGAAATGCGACTTATAAGGAGAGGGACACTATCCCGGACGCTTATGAGAAATCACGCTACGCCGTCTGACGGACCATCAAACAGGCAAAGCGTCAATACAGGACTGAGATCGAATCCTACTACACTTGATCTGACACGCGTCAGATGTGGCAGCGGTTGCAAACTATCACAGATTACAAAGGGAAACCCAGCCATGAACTGGCCAATGAAAAGTCTACCAGACGAGATAAGCAACACTGGACCAAGCGTGAGAGCACTAGCTGTTCCGGAAAACTGTGTGATCCCGCTCTCCGTAGCCGATGTGAGTAAGACCTTTAAAACAGGTTGTTAACAGTCACAAGGCCAGACTGATTACCAGGACACATACTCCAAGAAAGCGATGACCAGCTAGCAAGTGTCTTCAATTATATTTTCTCCCTGACCCAGTCTGTAATACCTACCTTTCAAGCAGACCACCATAGTCCCTGTGCCAAAGAACACCAAGGTAACATGTCTAAATGACAATCGCCCCATAGCACACACATCTGTAGCCATGAAATGCTTTGACAGGCTGGTCATGGCTCACATCAACACCATCATCCCAGACACACTCCAATTCGCCCCAACAGATCCAAAGATGACGCAATCTCTATTGAACTCCACACTGCCCTTTCCCACTATTGACTACAGCTCAGCTTTCAACACCATAGTGCCCCCGGAGCTAATCACTAAGCTCTCTAGGACTGAACACCTCAACATATATGCAACATCACATCCGCCACACTGACCCTGAACATGTGCATAGTCCCTCTAGCACTCCCTGTTCACCCACGACTGCATTACCGTGCACGACTCCAACACCATCATTAAGTTTGCCGACAACATGACGGTGGTAGGCCTGATCACTGACGACGAGACAGCCTATAGGCAAAAGGTCAGAGACCTGGCAGTGTGGTGCCAGAGCAACCTCTCCCTCAACTTCAGTAAGACAAAGGAGCTGATCGTGGACAATAGAAAACGGAGTGCCGAGCATGCACCCATTCACATCAACGGGGCTGTAGTGGCCCGGGTCGAGAGCTTCAAGTTAGGCTTGGGGAGGTATCCAGATTGGCACAATGTCTGTATGACATAGAGATAAATCAGTAATACCAGCACTGAAGACAAGGTTAGCAATGCTAACAAGTACATGTACAATCCCATAAAGAACGCTAAATAAATGCTAACGAGCGCATTGAACATTTTATACTGTCTCTGACCTAAAGTATTTGCAGCACAGACATCTCAGCTCATAAAGTCATACAAGTAGCAAAAACTGCTACTCACAGTTTGCTGCACGCACATAACAAATATTAGACAAAGGCTCTTGATCCATGAGGGGATTTTCAGCTGTTATCAAGAGGCGCAGGATTTTGGAAGAAGCTAACCACTTACCTAGATAGCCAACTGGCTTCTAAATTAGCAAACCAAATGCACAACTACAGAACATTTAGCACATTATAAACAGTTAAGATATCTAGCTGGCAAACATTTATACTGAACAAAAATATAAAACGCAACACTGTAAACGATTTTACTGAGTTACAGTTCATATAAGGAAATCAGTCAATTGAAATACATTCATTAGGCCCTAATCTATGGATTTAACATGAATGGGCAGGCCCAGGCAATCAGAATAGTTTTTCCCCACAAAAGGGCTTAAATACAGACAGAAATACTCTTCAGTTTCATCAGCTGTCCGGGTTGCCATCTATCCTGGTACTCCCTGTATATAGACATTTTATTTTCTACTCATTTAAAATAGCCATGTTATTTTTACTAATTATTTGTATGTTATTCACTGTGTATTTATTCCTCGTGTCACTATTTATAAATGTATCTTCGACTCTGCATTGTTGGAAATGGACCTGTTGTCTATGAAGCACGTGACAAATAAAATTTGATTTGTTAAATTCCAGCATGTTTTATAAATGTCTTCCTTTCCTGCATTAATGTGTTATCATTTACACACCGTCATGTTTCTTTTGTCTAAGTACGCCTCTAAAAAAAATAATATTTATTCACCTATTTGACTGTGCATTTTCAGCAGTTCATTTTCAGCGTCTGCTCTCCCGAAGATTTTTACTGTTTTTGTGCTTGCCAGTTAGCAAGCAGTTCTCAGCTGTTAGCAGCCAATGGCTAGCAGTTTCTTACTGTAGATAAAATGGATAATTGCCATAATGTTTGAGTCATTACGGAATTATTTAATGTAACAAATCAAATCTAGTAAACAATTCATTTAGACCCGTGTTTATTTGAAATAGGCTTTTATTTGCTGAAATGTGTGCCATTGCCCGCCGATTAAAAAAGGGACAGGCGGCTATATAGACAGTACGTTTTACACACACATACACTAGGGCTGGGTGATACGGCAAATAAATGATCACGAGAGACACACACACAATCGAATGAAAAAAAAAAAATATATATATATATATTTTTTTTTTGATAACGATAATTATCATGATTTTTATCAAATAATGTTTAAAAGGTGCATATCTACTTCAGACTCAAGAATGCCTGAACAAACCAATGGCTTTAATGTTTCTTATTTATTGTCAGAAGTAGAACTCACAAATAACATTAACTGTAAACCCTTACAAGTTATGAGCAAGAAATAAAAATTAAAACCAAATAGTGCAAGTGCAATAAGCATTATAACTGTTAGCCTAATGGCACATCACAGTTGAAGTTGGGGTAGTTGTTGTCTTACAAGTAACAAGCAAGAAAGACAAGTCTGTCTGTCTACGGTCTCTGGCTTTAAAGCTGGCAGGTCACTAGGTTGCCACCTGTGCTAAAAACACGCTCTGAGGGGGAGCTGGACAGGTAGTGCTTTGTCAGGTGGCTGACTTTGGGAAAGTATTTTTTGTGGATCTTCCACCAGTCCAGTGGATTGGTTTCACTGTCAGCATCAGGAGACTGAAGGTAGCAGCTGAGTTCCTTTTCTACCAGCTGGATTTCAGTAAGACCTGCGGTGGTGTAGCATGGCTTTTTGAAAAAACTGCCCAGTGACTTTCTCTTTTTAGCTGGCAGTTGTGGTGAAGCAGCAGCAACGTCTCCCTGTGCTGGGCTTGGGTTTTCATGTCCCTCATTGACCATCTCTGAGACAGCTCTTGCTTTTATGTGGCCCACCTTCTCCTCTTTGATGTAGTGTATTAAACTGAGGGTTGACCAACGAGGCTATATCCAGGAGGTAATCTGTGGCTAGGTCATTCAGATAGTCCATGACTATCGTTTTGATGGTTTGGGTGAGCTCTGTTTCACCATCATCAGGTTTCATGACCTCTTTATTGAACAGGTGTAGTACTGGCTTCAGGTAAGACACACTGACATAAGACTTACCAGACAGAGCATCTGTGAATTCTAGGAGTGGGGTCAATGCCTGGTTGATGGACTCAAGAACATCTATATCTGTATAGATTTTGTACATAGATTTTCTATTGTGTTATTGACTGTACGTTTGTTTATCCCATGTGTAACTATGTTGTTTTATGTTGCACTGCTTTGATTTGTCTTGGCCAGGTCGCAGTTGTAAATGAGAACTTGTTCTCAACTGGCCTACCTGGTTAAATAAAGGTGAAATAAAATAAAAAATAAAAGTATAGGTGGGAGCTAAGTGTCAGGTCTTCTTGTCACTGGACAAGACCTGTGAAATGGCATTCTCCTGCTCCAGTACTCTTCGCACCATCTTTTGACGTGATCCCCACCTGGTAGGCGACTGTCACCAACTTGTGCTGGGGTAGGTTGTGTTCTTTTTGAGCAACTGCCAGGTCTCTCTTCCTTTTCCAAGAATAGGAAAAGGCACCTACCCCTTTCTTACACACTCCAACTGCTCGATCCACCTGTTTGTCACTACTCACTTTCTCTAAGAGAAATCAAGAGATTGTATTAACATTTTTAAATCACAATAATCCCTTTAGTTATGTACAAATGTAATATTTAACTTCATCAGTTGATGAATAAAAAAATGCACATTTAGTTTCATCTAACCAATCACTTCAATATACACAATTGACAAGGTTACTTACCAATGGCCAAGTACAGATGATGACCAAAACATTGCAGTCGGGTCCATTTGTTGATTTGAGCGGCCTTCACCACGTTCGCACCACTATCCTTTGTAATGCAGACCTGTCTGAGTCCCGAGGAGGCGAGAGCGTCAATGAGCCCCTCTGCTATAGCTTCACCCGTGTGGTCGTTGGGAAAGTATGATGTTTGAAGGAATTTATTTAGAAGATTCCACTCTTTGTCAATATAGTGGATAGTGAGGCTACTATAACGCTCTGATGTGCGACTAGACCACAGATCGGTAGTACTAGCAAAATACAGTAAAATCTGCCTTGAGCTGTTCACTCCGCATAGAGTTTAGGCAGTGCGGTGAGAGAGAAATGTTTGCGGCCAGGGAGCATCAATTAAATTGATAAGCCTCTTGAAACCTTCCTTTTCGACTGTGCTAATTGGTAGCATGTCCTTAGCATTTGTGATGTCTTTGGGTCTTTTCGATGTCACTGCCACTGTTTTCGCCTACATCACTCATTTTTCCATCACTCAAGGTGCTAAGTGGTTTTAGTGGACGTATAGCTCTCCACGTGCATATTGTCACTTCTCCGCATGTTCCTGCTGCGCCACAGAGGTGAGTTGAAGTCAGAAGTTTACATACACCTTAGCCAAATACATTTAAACTCAGTTCACAATTCCTGACATTTAATCCTAGCAAATATTCCCTGTCTTAAGTCAGTTAGGATCACCACTTTATTTTAAGAATGTGAAATGTCAGAATAATAGTAGAGAGAATGATTTATTTGAGCTTTTATTTCTTTCATCACATTCCCAGTGGGTCAGAAATTGATATACACTCAATTAGTATTTGGTAGCATTGCCTTTAAATTGTTTAACTTCAAACGTTTTGGGTAGCCTTCCACAAGCTTCCCACAATACGTTGGGTGAATTTTGGACCATTCCTCCTGACAGAACTGGAGTCAGGTTTGTAGGCTTCCTTGCTCGCACACGCTTTTTCAGTTCTGTCAGGGCTTTGTGATGGCCACTCCAATACCTTGACTTTGATGTCCTTAAGCCATTTTGCCACAACTTTGGAAGTACGCTTGGGGTCATAGTCCATTTGGAACATAGTCCATTTACCTCCAATTGACTCAAATTATGTCAATTAGCCTATCAAAAGCTTCTTAAGCCATAAAAACATTTTCTGGAATTTTCCAAGCTTTTGACCCACTGGAATTGTGATATAGTGAATTATAAGTGAAATAATCTGTCTGTAAACAATTGTTGGAAGAATTACTTGTGTAAAGTAGATGTCCTAACCAACTTGCCAAAACTATAGTTTGTTAACATGAAATATGTGGTGGTTGAAAAATTAGTTTTAATGACTTCAACCTAAGTGCATGTAAACTTCCGACTTCAACTGTACGTATGTATATTATTTGCTGTGGACTCCATATGAATTCTTTGTGTAGTATATGCTATTATGAGTTTACAGTGTGTGTGTGTGTGTGTGTGTGTGGGGTACCTGGAGGGCCGAGTTCATGAAGCAGGTGTTGCCTAGGTTACTGAGACCACAGAGGCCAGGTTGTGATGGTGATTCTCTGTAGTTGTAGGAGGAGCTGTATGAATTGTAACCTCCCAATCTGTAGAAACAGTAAGGTTGAGTCCAGTGTTTAACAGGTCAAACATCAATGGATTGTATAAATATTCCTGAATGTACAGTACCAGTCAAAAGTTTGGACACCTACTCATTCAAGCGTTTTTCTTTATTTTTACTATTTTCTACATTGTAGAATAATATTGGACATCAAAACTATGAAGTAAACTTTTGACTGATACTGTAAAATGGGTCTCCATCTGACTAGTGTTATCCCAGTGCCTTTGCATATTGTGGCATAGTGATAAAATCACAGTTTGCTTGCCTATTGCCAGAGGTGCTGTTGTTCAGTGTATAGCCAGAGTTGCTGCTGCTGTCCCCATTGGTGACTGTTGAGGAGATGGTTGCCGGCGAGTTGGAAGAGAGCTTTGGAGAGGTAGTGAAATTCCTGGATGTAGCCGTACTGGATCTGAACAACATAAACATAGAAACTTGCCCAGTAAGTAGTCTAACACACATTATTTGACATACTATTTTGTGCAACCAAACATTAGGGTTGGGTGGTATCCAGATTTTCATACAATCCAGGATTTACGGTATCTCCGGCTTAGTACACAAGGGGGCACCAGAAACGCTAAAAAGCCCATTGGATGTCTATTACCAGATTGCTAACAAAGTTAGCACAAGTAATAGAGCATTTCCATGGAGGCTGCTAGCTAAATATTGTAACAAGCGCAAACTAAAATAAACAAAATGGCAAAGTCGGGGAATGTATTCATATATAGTATTCATTTGTTATGTCTGTGTCCATATTTTCCATGAGTTTCTAGTAAATGGACCTTATGGTTCAAAAGAAAATAGCCTAATAGTTAAAAAAGCATCTAGTAAACAATGGCATTATTTTCAATAAACTCTGCAACTATTCCAACTATTGACTTTACACCTGCCACCAGTTTGAGGCCAAAACATTGAAAACAAATACATAGACATATTAAAATAAATGTGTAAAAAATGTAAAGGGTTTTTCATGCTGAAACCCTCATATTAAACACCAATGGAATTCACTAAGTTGATGGTTTATATTTAGGATAATGTTAACAGCTTTGTCATTCTATTTCATTTGTTTTAATCATCCAATTTAATGTCATATATTTTACATGTAATAAGGCCACAGCTAATATTACAGACACCTGTGATAATCTGAAGTGACCAACATGGCCAATAGATAACATAAAGTCCTTGAAAGATACCAAAAGTGTAGTAGTGACTTACCAGTAATATACCAGTCCCTTTACCACCATAGTCAAAGTCCTAGAATAGAACATGGGTAACCATATTGCGATAAACTTACTTTGGATGGGAGGCTTGTCTGGGCCACGTGCCATCCTCATTCTTGCATTCAATCACGAGCACCTGTGTGGGCAACACACCAGTGAGAGCCGTGCAGAACCCAGCAGATTGTGTCATAACATACTCAATAAGCAGAATTAAAATTGCTTCTGCAAAACAGAACAGAGAGCAAAACAACCTCTAGGTGCAATTTCAACTGTTGTGAGTACTTTTTCAAGCACTAATATTTATTTTCAAGGACCATTTATTTGTAATAGTTCATATGAGGGCAGCAGGTAGCCTAGTGGGTAGAGCGTTTGGTCATGGTCAAAAGTTGAGAATGACACAAGTATTGGTCTCCACAAAGTTTGCTGCCTCAGTGTTGATGATGGCAATTTGCATATACTCCAGAATATCATGAAGAGTGATCAGATGAATTGCAATTAATTGCAAAATCCCTCTTTGCCATGAAAATTAACTTAATCCCCCAAAAACATTTCCACTGCATTTCAGCCCTGCCACAAAAGGACCAGCTCCCATCATGTCAGTGATTGTCTCGTTAACACAGGTGAGAGTGTTGACGAGGACAAGGCTGGAGATCACTCTGTCATGCTGATTGAGTCAGAATAACAGACTGGAAGCTTTAAAAGGAGGGTGGTGCTTGAAATCATTGTTCTTCCTCTGTCAACCATGGTTACCTGCAAGGAAACACGTGCCGTCATCATTGCTTTGCACAAAAAGGGCTTCACAGGCAAGGATATTGCTGCTAGTAAGATTGCACCTATCAATTGTTGTGAAGAAGGCGTCAGGGCGCCCAAGAAAGTCCAGCAACCACCAGGACCGTCTCCTAAAGTTGATTCAGCTGCGGGATCGGGGCACCACCAGTGCAGAGCTTGCTCAGGAATGGCAGCATCTGCACGCACAGTGAGGCGAAGACTTTTGGAGGATGGCCTGGTGTCAAGAAGGGCAGCAAAGAAGCCACTTCTCTCCAGGAAAAACATCAGGGACAGACTGATATTCTGCAAAAGGTACAGGGATTGGACTGCTGAGGACTGGAGTAGAGTCATTTTCTCAGATGAATCCCCTTTCCGATTGTTTGGGCCATCCGGAAAACACCTTGTCCGGAGAAGACAAGGTGAGCACTACCATCAGTCCTGTGTCATGCCAACAGTAAAGCATCCTCAGACCATTCATGTGTGGGGTTGCTTCTCAGCCAAGGGAGTGGGCTCACTCACAATTTTGCCTAAGAACACAGCCATGAATAAAGAATTGTACCAACACATCCTCTGAGAGCAACTTCTCCCAACCATCCAAGAACAGTTTGGTGATGACCAATGCCTTTTCCATCATGATGGAGCACCTTGCCATAAGGCAAAAGTGATAACTAAGTGGCTCGGGGAACAAAACATCAACATTTTGGGTCCATGGCCAGGAAACTCCCTAGACCTTAATCCCATTGAGAACTTGTGATCGATCCTCAAGAGGCGGGTGGACAAACAAAAACCCACAACTTCTGACAAACTCCAAGCATTGATAATGCAAGAATGGCCTGCCATCAGTCAGGATGTGGCCCAGAAGTTAATTGACAGCATTCCAGGTCTTGGAATGGTCATGCAGAGGTCTTGAAAAAGAAGGGTCAACACTGCAAATATTGACTCTTCGCATAAACTGAATGTCATTGTCAATGAAAGCCTTTGACACTTATGGAATACTTGTAATTATACTTCAGTGTACCATAGAAACTACTGACATAAAGATCTAAGAACACTGAAGCAGCAAACTTTGTGGAGACCAATACTTGTGTCATTCTCAAAACCTTTGACCACGACTGTACACAATAATCCGTTTCACTACGAGTGATAAGTTAGTACTGATGTTGTAATTTGAGTAATGATGTTTTGGGACAAGCCTACTGTTGAACATATTTCCTATTTGCATTACTACACAATTCCAGCTTAATGACTTGTGTTTTCATTGGGAATTTGGGAAAATACTACATAACAGCTATGAAACAAAGTTTTGCTTCAGACTAGCAGCTTTAATGTAGTCGGTCAGGATAAGGGCTGTGTAAGGAAAACGGCACGTGAACAGCCACCAGAACAGCATGAGCACGGCTGCTCTGATCAGACCCTACACCCAAAACAAGGACCCTATGTTCATCCACATCTGGCCTGCTAGCCCCCCTACCTCTACAGAAGCACAGTTCAGGCTCATTGCCATTCGCAGCTTTGGCAGCCCAATGGTGGAACAAGCTCCCCCACGACACCAGGACAGCGGAGGCACTGACCACCTTCCGGAGACACATGAAACCCTAACTTTTTAAGGAATACCTGGAATAGTATAACAGTAATCCTCCTAGCAGTGAGTGAGCGGATGTGGGTGTTGGGGTGGAGAGACAGAACTCTACCTGGCCCTGGAAGAGACCAGCATCCTGTACGGTGCTGTCTGGCTTGTTCAGCTGCTCGTACGTGTTGCTCATGTACTTGTTCCATAGTCGAGTCACCTTCCCCGTTGGGATCTCAAATAGTGATCGCATCTCTTTCTCTATGGTGTCTGTGGACATGGCACACACAATATTTAGTTAATTAAAAGAAGTGGCTGAAGATGCATATCTAGTTAGTTCATAGGTCAGTTTGCTCTCTGGCTCACAGTACAGTACACTGTTCTCTCTCTCACCTATAGTGTCAGCTTTGCTGAAATGACGTGTAAACACATTGTCCATGTTATCATTCTCACACAAGTTGAGCTCCAACAGATAGACCTCCACTTTACAGTGCTTGACAAATATGCCGTGTTCAACCACCTACGGACAGAAAGAGCAAGGTTGAAGAGAGAGACTAAAGCAATAGGGTGAAAATATAAATGTTTAATAGCATCACCTTTCTGACGATGGGCCGCTGGCCCTCAAGGCAACCATACCAGCTGACAAACTTGTTCCACGCCTCAGTGGGCACAAGGACATAGTCTAGCTCATCTATAAGGTGCTCCTTCAGGATCTGGGTCTCATGGTCTATGGAGAAACAGAGATAGAGTCAAGGTAAGTTCATGACATCAAGTATTTAAAATTATCAAATATTTGGAGTGATTGTTTATAACTAGTTGTGAACTTATTAGAATCACGCTCACAGCAGACAAAAGAAAACACATTATAGGCCTACACACATTAAAATGCAATGTAACATTTTGTGGAAGTGAACATGAATATGATGCCTGCATTACCTGAGAACAGGCCAGAGCTGTCAATAGGGCCAGGATAGAGACTGTGCTCTCCAACATTGTACATATCCCATATGTCAAATCCCACATATTTCTTCCACTGCTTGAACCACCGGCTATCAATCAGAAACCTGCAAAAAGAAGTGCCTTGGTAAGATCCTGTATTGGGTGGAATGAGGATGATAACTTGCATGATAAAATGTAAAACAAATGTTTTAAATAAACCTTACATGCAGACAACGTGTGCCACTAGTTTCTAAATTATGTCTAACAATTTCTAGGTTTCCATCCAATTGGTGACAGATTATCAAGTGAATATTCAAAAATCTGCATAAAAACAATATGCGCATTCACACCAGAGATGTTTCCATCAAATTGACTTGTTGCAGATAAAAGGTGGTGCCTGATGACGTAGTGCATATAGAAATACATTGAGGTTAAATTCCCATGTACCAAATTTTAAAAAATACTATACTGAAAAATGCAACAATTTCAAAGATTTTAGTGAGTTACAGGTCATATGAGGAAATCAATCAATTTAAATGAATTCATTAGGCCCTAATCTATGGATTTCACATGACTGGGAATACAGACTGC
This sequence comes from Thymallus thymallus, assembly GCA_023634145.1. Taxonomy (NCBI): domain Eukaryota; kingdom Metazoa; phylum Chordata; class Actinopteri; order Salmoniformes; family Salmonidae; genus Thymallus; species Thymallus thymallus. Next base: position 22,352,751 of record CM042410.1, on the reverse strand, counting down.
ATTCGGAAAGTATTCAGACCCCTTGACTTTTTCCACATTTTGTAACATTACAGCTTATTCTAAAATGTATTAAATAAAAAGTTGTCAATCTACACACAATAACAAAGCGAACAGGTTTAGAACTTTTAGCTAATTCAATTAAATTAAACAGAAATATCTGATTTACATAAGTATTCAGACCCTTTGCTATGAGACTCGAAATTGAGCTCAGGTGCATCCTGTTTCCATTGATCATCCTTGATGTTTATACAACTTGATTGGAGTGCACCTGTGGTAAATTCAATTGATTGGACATGATCTGGAAAGGCACACACCTGTCTATTTATGGTTTCACAGTTGACAGTGCATGGCAGAGTAAAAAACAAGCCATGAGGCCGAAGGAATTGTCCGTAGAGCTCCGAGACAGTATTGTGTCAAGGCACAGATGTGGGGAAGGGTACGAAAAAAATGTCTGCAGCATTGAAGGTCCCCAAGAACACAGTTGCCTCCATCATTCTTAAATGGAAGAAGTTTGGAAGCACCAAGACTCTTCCTAGAGCTGGACGCCCAGCAAAACTGAGCAATCGTGGGAGAAGGGCCTTGGTCTGGGAGGTGACCAAGAACCCAAAATGTTGCTTTATATAGCAAGTGTGCCCACTCTGGTATTGGCACGTGTGCTCTAGCCAACAACTCTATGTGTGTGCTGTTGGCTAGAGCGTAAGTATAGCCTACATGAAATTATCGACAAAAGAGCTAGATTACCTTGCACTTTCACCACCGTGAAGTTGATCATAACTTATTTCATCTGTAGCCTAATAAACTGCATTCTTCCCCAAAGAGTTGTAGTGGGAGGACCACACGTCATCTTGTGACTCAAATGTTACAATATTTTATGGTTATCATATCAATATTTGCATAAAAAAAGCCTTTCCAACGACATTACTCGCATCATTGATTTTACTGACACAAAAAGATTTGTGTACTTTGTTTTCTCGACATATGGAAAGATGACCGAAAAATGTTATGTTTCCATCAGGCCTGTCATGACATTTATCCGACATGTATTTTACTCGCATAAAAAGGTTGAATGGAAAACTGGTAAATGTTAGTATTCATCTATCAACATATTATGCAACTCGAAAATAAACTGTCTTGCACTCTAGATCACATTCACATATAGTAACAGTGAGCTAGGATGTCTTTAATCTCATCTCAAGTAAGAATCCCTTCCACTGCATAAGCTTGTTAGCAGGATTTCACATGGTCCAAAGTCCAGGCAGGGGAAACTTTATTTCTAAAGAACTCCTATTAGAATTGAGAACTTAGTGACTAAATTAGCTATGTGTACTTCAAATAAGCCACATGGTACTGCAACTAAAGCCTTTATAAATGTCCATCTCAACTGTGTTTAAAATGAGTCAGCATACAAGGCTGCGTTCACAAAGGCAGGCCAATTCTGATATTTTCCCAATCATTGACAAAACATCAGATCTGATTAGTCAAAAGACCAATTAGTGGCAAAAGATCAGAATTGGGCTGCCTGTGTAAATGTAGCCAGTCAGTCAGACAGCCTATAGCTACCCGGCTGATAGGTGCAGTTTGCAACGCGGTGTATTTACATACAATAGAAAGCAACGCTAGTGTATTGGTTGAAGTTAAATATAATTACATTTTAATTTACTGTGCCATTGTGCAGGACGTTTGGTCATTATGATGGGGGAATTTGAGACAAAAAACCGTAACTAGTCCATTCAGGAACATTCAATGTCGTCTTGGTAAGCACATCCAGTGTTGAGTTGGCCTTGTGTTTTAGGTTATTGTCCAGACTGAACCAGGTTTTCGCCTGTGCTTGGCTCTATTCTGTTTCTTTTTTCCCTAAAAACCACCCTAGTCCTTGCTGATGACAAGCATACCCCTAACATCATACCCATAACATGATGCAGCCACCACCATGCTTGAAAATATGAAGAGTGGTACTCAGTGATGTGTTGTGTTGTGTTTGCCCTAAACATAATGCTATGTATTGAGGTCAAAAAGTTAATTTCTTTGCCACATTTATTGTAGTGTTAATTAAGCGCCTTGTTACAAACAGGATGCATGTTTTGGAATATTGTTTATTCTGTACAAGCTTCCTTTTCACTGTCAATTAGGTTAGTATGGTGGAGTAATTGCAATGTCACAGTCATTAAACTCTAACTGTTTTGAAAATCACTATTGGCCTCATGGTGCAATCCCTGAGCAGTTTCGTTCCTCTCAAAGGACGCTAGTATCTTAGTAGTGACTGGGTGTATTGATACACCATCCAAAAGTGTAATTAATAACTTCACCATGCTCAAAAGGATATTCCACGTCTATTTTGTTATAAACCCTTCTTTGCGAGGCATTGAAAAACATTGTTGTTCTTTGTGGTTGAATCTGTGCTTTAAATTCACAAATCATGTTAACCACTATTATTGAAAACTTAATGAATCCATGCAACTTGTTAAGCACATTTTTACACCAACTTATTCAAGCTTGCCATAACAAAGGGGTTGAATACTTTGTCAAGACATTTCATATTTTAATTTTGTATTCATTAAAAAAAATGTTAAACAAACAATTTCCCTTTGACATTATTGTTTACTGTATGTAGATCAGTGACAATCTCGCGTTAATTAATTTTAAAATCAGGCTGTAACACAACCAAATGTGGAAAAAGTAAAGGGGTGTAAATACTTTCTGAAGGCACTGTACACCCCCGTTGCTAAAAGCACCTTCCCATCTGACATTACCCTGTTTAGAGAGACTGGGAGGACAAAACAATATAAGTTGTCTGTAGCCTTGCCCCAAGAGTATATCAAACTTTCCATCGATCACAACTAAAACGATTGCTTACTTGAGCTTAATAAACATGTTGTGACGTTAGCTATCCAGATGTACTGTATGTACCATAACAAACAATGTTATGACCCGGCAGCCTGCTGTCTCAAGACAACTGGTTGAGAGATTCCGTGTTTAATATTCACATGTACTGGTAGTGCCCATCTGGTTAGCCTAACTCTACTGAGCCCAGATTGGTTGTTTCACGTCCCTTGTTGTTCATTACGGATTTGGTTGGTTAAAGTTAAAACCTGGCAAAGATCTTTCCTGGAAACCTGTGGCCTTGGCAACTGAATATCCGAGAGGGCCAGTCGCTGGGTGTTATCCAGTTCCAATGACAAAGCATTAGTTAGCTAGATAGCTATTGAACAAGTTAACATTATTTCGCAGTCACTCGTTATCACATTGAACAGGGGCCTTTTGACTACACCTCGTCATGTCTTAACTAGTTAGCCTTCTTGTAGACATGGTTAACTTGGGGAATGCCTTTGCTTGGATTGGTTGGTGACTAGCTAACCTTAGTTATTAACTAACTACAACTACCTAGCTTACTAGGTTGCACAAGCTACAGTAACTATAGGGTGGGGAGTAACGTTAGCTTGTTAACGTGAGTCACTCACATGTCTACTCTGGCAAAACAAACTTCACAAATCAAACTATTTCCTGTTCAATGGGAACCGGTTGACATTACCTAGCGTTAGGTAACGTTACCTAGCTAGTTCCCATGAACTGAAAAGTAGCTCGCTAGCTAGCCTAGCTAACATTACCATAGTTATTTGGCTATCTAACTAGCTGCTCAAGTTACATTCAAAACACTTCCTTACCATTCGTCGCTCTTTCGTAGAGTAGTTTTGAGAAGTGTTCCGATACTCTGTTTTTGACTGTCGGTTGAAGGTGTCGGTATTTGAGCGGCTACAGACTCGGGATCAGGGTCTGCCGCGCTACCAGACTCGGGTCCGCCTCCCTCGGCCATCATGCAGTGAGTGAGCCGGAGTCGTGAGCGCGCAGCAGAATAATCGTGGATGCACGAGCACGGCTATGTTGGTGAGACTTGTGGTTTGCGTGATCTGGGTCTCGTCACTAGTTACCACAGCCACAATGTCAATAACACCCCTATTTCTGAAATTAATTTTCTTAAAAATTGTTTTTAAATCTAACCCTTACCAAACTAACCAATTTTTACTTTGTGTCTGTGTTATCTAGTAGAAACAGCAGAAAGTTGCTGGAGCTCGACGGTAGAGGGCTCCACTAAAGTAGCAGCAACTTCTCAATTTGTTGTAACTAGCTACAATTATTACTATCAACTTGGTAAGCAAATACTTTCCTTAGGTTAAAAGTTCACAACAGTCAGGTAGATTAATGATGTCTTCTGCGTTAGCTGTCTTCAGAAAGGTGTCAAGCCATTGCAATGACAACTGGGCTCCTTGTCTCTTTGCATTTAAGAGGGAATAAAACTCCACAGCGATTTAGTCAAAACAGTCTTTATACAAAAACACAAGGGAAATGTTAAAAAATAAATGGGATAAATAAATATAAAAAAATGACACATTGCATAAAACTAGTCGTTTTCCAGCACCCGATGTCTAGATTTGCCTCATGTCAGTCATGACAGGAAGCTGCTAATGCTGCACACTAACTGAAAGAGGAATGATAAGATTGTTAACTGGAATTTAATCATCAGCAATGACCATGTTTATGTTTTTTGTTTTTACTTCAACAGCTAGTTGTCTTATGTTGATAAGAACCACCTCTTACAAATGGATTAAGTTACTAATAATATTAAAATACTTTTTTTTTTTAACAACAAGCTCACAAGTAACCAACAAGTATGATCAAACAATTGAAAGGTAGGTGGAATCAGACTACAAGGTCAACATCATTCAGAGTGGTGCTACAACACATTTTCATTCACCTTTTAAATGTTTTGACAGTGCATTATCTCAAAGTTTTTCCATTACTATTATCCTTTTTTGTAATGTTTTACATAGCTGAGGCTGAATCTTTCAAATAGCTTAAATTATTAATTGAACATGGTACTATAATGTTTTAATGTTAATTAATCTACTATAATCTCCAATTAAAGTTAAATGGACAATAATGGCACTGAAATGAATGTAGACATAATTCTCTATGTCATTTCCTAGAGAAACTCCAAGTCTGCCACTAAGTAAAACTAAAATGTTATCCAGCAGCAATCAGAAGATACCCGTTGGTAACTCCTTACTGAACATTCCATCCAGATCCAGTTCCCTGCTCATCAGCTCCTCCTCAACATTCTCCAGCGCCCACTGGTGGTCAGTTAGCTCCAGTGCCTCCCATTCTGCCTAAAAAGGGGAAATAAATAACCGTCTGTCAGATGATTCTACTGAGACCTGTAGGAATTTAATTAACCATGTAAGCCAGTAAGTTAATGTTATCAAGAGTAGACAACTCTACCTTGAAAGCTTTGTTGGTGTCTGCAGGCATGGCCATGGCAGCACCACTCATTTGCTCCTGCATGATCCTGGACTGGTCTGCACCTGCATGGGTCACATTACACCAGCATCAACACTCTTATTACTTCATATCGCTTTAGAGTGACAAAACCAGGACTGTGAAGAATTGGAGGCCTCCCACTTCAAAATAGTTGACATTATGTAGTCATGTTCCATTTATAACCAGTCTTGCTGCTAACATGACACTGAATGGTTGCAGACTGGCCTATTTTCAAAAGACTCCTTGTCTACTAGAAGTCTCATTTCTCCAAATGATTTGTGTTGCCTCAAATCAGGTCAATGACCTTCTGTTTATTGCCTTTGATAACAACTACTGCTGTAAGTTGGTTACAAACTATGATTCAATAATGTCACATCTAGTGAAACATCTAGTGAAACACATGCATCAATAACCTTTGCAGTAAAAACTAAACTGAATTATGAAGTTGGATGAAAATTACCATTATCTTGTCCTAGAATTAAGGAGTACATGCTTCGCAGCCCAAACACATTCAGGAAATACCACGATGCTGAGCTCACCCTTAAAACAGAAATGAGGGTGAGGTTATAATTCATCAATGCTTACACTAGCAAAATGACTCAGTATTACCATATTAACTTCACAGAACTCAGATAATTTATATGCATTTCATCAACTAACCAGGAAGCATCTAGTGAGAGTAGCTCGATTCCTTGTTGCAACATGGGCTTGAAGCGCAGGGTGAGAGGAAAAGGAACCTTGGCTGTGAGGAACAAGAAAATAGTTTTAATACATTTTAAGTTTGGCAATTTACATAAAACCACATTCTGTGCAAATGTTGAACAAACTGCTTATAGCAAAGAAACTAACTGAAAGCACTTCATTATATACTTCTGTTATTTATAGTTTATTTCTATATAATAATTTTACCATGCCATTTCTTAGTAAATACCTGGTATTTTCTGTACCATAAAATAAAGTTGATAACGAAGCTCTCTAGTCACAATCATCATCCAGACAACCCAGTCTCAGTGCAGTGAGCAAGGATAATGTTACTTACTTGTGACAAACCCTGAGAAGGTCCAGTTAATCCAGCCTCCGATGAGGATCATGGGAAGAACATTGGTCACGTTGCCTTTCATCATGTCTGTCAGCATGCTGGGGTCTGGACAAAGAAACAGTTAGTGTATCTTTACAGAGTGCAATCCCAAACAAACTGAGTTGTAATTGGTGCAATATCAGAAGTAATATGCTCCATATCATGTGTCAGGGTTTAATATAGAGATACACGGCCCAATACCTGGCTATCATGGTATGAGAATAGGATTATATGAGAATGTATGATGTGATTCTCTTATGCTCACCTGTCATTGGGGAGGGAGGAACAACCTTTCTTTTGGTATTTTTGAAGAATCCATCTTCTTGATTATTGAAGTAAAACTTCCTCATCAAGAAAGACTGAAGAAAAACAGAGAAGTCTCAAAGTCAGCACAACTAGCCTATACCTAAAAAATTAAAGACTGAGCAGAGTCAAACAGTGCAACGAAGCGAAGATGAGTGGAGTTTTATGGTCAATCCAACATTGATCTCACCTGTTTTGGAATGTACTTCCCATTCTCTCTGAGGATTCTGCTCCTGATGAGAACCTGGCTGAATATTGGAGAGGAATGTCAAAACAAACTCACTGTAAGACATTTCTACTTTAACCCTACATGCTCTCTAGCCCTTTTATTAACTGTCAATGCAGTCCATCTACTGTTACATGTTTTCAATACCCTTACCTGTCTGATACCTGCTCTAATGTCAGCTTCTTGTCACTCTGAAGCAGAATGGAGACATAATGTCGAATCACCCCAACAAGGAAAGTGATGAAGACAATGGGCAAGACCACCCAAAGTCTGATATTGGAATCCAGCAGAAGCTCCGGCTCAGCCATTACTAATAAGGTGATAAGACAGAGAACAAGTGTAAGAGCAAGTTTCGTATGATTAACTTCTGATATGACAAAATCTTGAAAATGGAACTAAGTTAATATCACCACCATGTTTCGAGAGAACTGGGCCCGGTTTTCCGACTGACGTAGCCTTATTATTTTGCACAATCATTCATTTTGGCGTCTAACAAACTGGACTGTGCAGCAATTTACTCCCTTCTCCCAAGGTTGCTAACGTTAGCTAGCTAGCGAACATGAATCACATCTTGTAGGTTACTAGCTGATTCACTGGCACCACCATGTTAGCTAGCTACGAGCTAACATTTGCTAACTACAGTAGGTAGATCAAATACCTGTCAGTAAGCTACTGTCAATTTGGTCGTATAGCAAATTAATTGTGAATGCGCAACTAGCCAACTAACTATATAACTTAAACTGTAAACATGTACCACATTGGCATTCTTGCCAATTGACAAAAACTGAGAATAACAGTAACGTTAAGTTAGCTAGCTAGAAAGATCTTCTGGAAAGAGCTGACTGGCTAGCTACTACTGACTGTTAGCTAGCCGGGAGAGAATGAGGAGGTTGAATGATGCTATAGCTAGGTAATAATACACAATTAAACTGGTTACGAAAGAAAACGCTGCAATGTTTGATGTTTATCTTACCGAATGTAGCTATTGCGTTCGACAAAAGACGTGCTTCGTGGTCACAGACCTCAGGCGTTGCTATGCTAATTAAAGTACTGTCTATAGTCGGGCACAATGAACGCGTCATAATACCCATTAAACTTAGCGGTAAAACCCGGAAATGGTTCCCATTTTTTATCCACCATTCATTTTTCCTTAGGGGATTTTAGAACGACCTCATACAAGGTCTGTGTTTCGTATAGGCTTACCCTGGCGTGACGTTTTGATAACCGTAGAAATTTTTTTCTGACAAGGTAACTTTTATCAATATATTCGCCTGTAATGCCCCTAAAAAATGTAATGCTAATTACCGCTAATGTCCCCATCAGGAGACTGATAAGATTTGGCATGGGTCCTCAGATCCTCAAAAAGTTCTACAGCTGCACCATCGTGAGCATCCTGACTGGTTGCATCACTGCCTGGTATGGCAACTGCTCTGCCTCCGACCGCAAGGCATTACAGAGGGTAGTGCGTACGGCCCAGTACATCATAGGGGCCAAGCTTCCTGCCATCCAGGACCTCTGTACCAGGTGGTGTCAGGGGAAGGCCCTAAAAATTGTCAAAGACTCCAGCCACCCGAGTCATAGACTGTTCTCTTTGCTACCACACGGCAAGCCGTACCGGAGCACCAAGTCTAGGTCCAAAAGGCTTCTTAACAGCTTCTACCCCCAAGCCATAAGACTCCTAAACAGCTAATCAAATGGCTACCCGGTCTATTTCCACCCCACCCACTCTTTTATGCTGCTGTTACGCTCTGTCTATTATCTATGCATAGTCACGTTAGCTCTGCCTACAGTACATTTACATATTACCTCAACTAACCTGTGCCCCCGCACATTGACTCTGTACCGGTACCTCCTGTATACAGCCTCGCTACTGTTACTTTACTGCTGCTCTTTAATCATTTGTTATTTTTAACTTGAAATTTCCCCCCCGGGGGATCAATAAAGTACCTATCTATCTATCTTATCTATTTTTCTTAAAACTGCATTGTTGGTTAAGGGCTTGTAAGTAAGCATTTCACTGTAAAGTCTACATATGTTGTATTCGGCGCATGTGACAAATAACATTTTATTTTGATTTGAATAGCAAATCTATTTTATTTTGTATTATTTATTTAACCTTTTTAACTAGGCAAGTCATTTAAGAACAAATTCGTATTTATTTGAATAGAGACACTAAGGGCAGGAATTTATTTCAAGTACAGAGGAAAGTCACGGAGGGGAGGATGGCAGGAAGGGACAGAAGAGAGGAGGCTGTTTTTACAAGATTAAGGGTGGGACACAAATAAGACTAAATGTGATAGAAAAGCATCCAATAGGATAGAAAGTGTGATTAAAAAGCCAGGAAAAAGAGACAGTGGAGCATGTTTTGATACTGTGTGGGCATTAACAGGGAAAGAGAGAGGTTTCGATCTAATATTAGGGAGAAGGGGATACATGACATTTGTTTAAAGAGTATATTGAGTATAACGTCATTAGATAGTCGCAAATATTTTGTTATATTTAAAGAGGAAAGGGGCTGGCAGGTAGGATTTAGTTTCTCACCGTTTCTTGCCCAACCTCCAGTACAGTAGGTGGCGGTAATGCACCATAAGGTTGGATGTCGATAAACTCCACCGAAGAAGAAGTTTACTTAACGGAACGGTCGCCACCTTCTGGTAGCTAGCGCTAACACTGGTTCCTCAAAACAGAGAAAATGGCCGGCCTAGAAGATCCTGTTCAGAGGGAGATCCACCAAGACTGGGCAAATCGAGAATACATTGAGGTTATCACGAGCAGTATCAAGAAAATAGCAGATTTTCTAAATTCCTTCGGTAAGTACTCAGTAGCTAGAGAGATTACTTGGCAATCGCAACATAAAGGCTGCCAACCTTAATGCCTAACCTAGTTCCAGCCCTGCTGGTCTTCTTGGCTAACGCGCTAGCTAGCACGTCAGTTGGTTTCCATCCAAGACAGCAATAATGTAATACACCTGTAAAACGAATTTCTTATTATTATGTATAACATGGGTTAATAATTGTACTTGCAATGTTGTTGCGACTTGCTGTAATGTTTATAATTTATCGAGCAAACAGCTTCACTCCGCTTGCTAGCTAACGTTACTCGTAGCTAGCTAGTTTTGCGATTATATTTTACAATGACTAATTTACAGTGGACTGGACTCGATAGACGTAGTTGTTTTTTTTTGTAAATACATGTAGTAGAGATACACATTTAACATAGGATGAAGTGGGCCAACACTGATTTTGTATCGAAGTGTTCTAAAATGGATAGCTAGCACCAGTTTAACGAGTGTGAACTTGCATGTAAGGGAGGGGTGTAGCAGCCCCAGTATCTGTGCGATGTGGACGATGAGTTTGACGTGCCTCTACGCCCAGGAAACTCGCATCACACGCTGCCCACACCGCTCGTTTCTTAAAATAAATGTACACATGCATGCTATTCAATTATTGCGCGCGCCAACGAGCGTCTGCGTTGCCAGGCGCTAATGCCCTATTCACATTAAATGTATGCACTCCGTATATTGTGTTAATATTGCTGGTCATAATTTTGGGACCTTTTTTGAAAAATATTCCCATTTTATTCTAAAAAGTATCTTGAGATATTAATGATAGAATTGAATGTTCCTTTTTTAAATAATGTTATTGGATACGTGTTTATTTTATATTTTCAGATTACTATAAATTAAGATTTAACATACTTTTTTATTATTGTCGGTTACTCCCTCCAATATGTATCTATTTTCGAGCTATAAGTAGTATAAATTACCTGGGTTGGAAGACTATGGGGCATATTTATTCAAACCAAAATCAGACACCAAGCTTCGTAAAGTTCTTGATCGCTATGCTGGAGGACAGCTGCAAAAGTCGCCGTCTGCCCAGATATTTCACGGTCCATCCGCTCCTAAGGTCCAGAAAGAAATACGGCGAGTACCATCGTCTGATTTTGAAGCTGCGTTTGTATGGCGAGCAGTTTAGACGGTACTTTTGAATGGACCGAAGCCAGTTCGACCTGCTACTGCAGAAAATTGGCGCCTCCATTACGGCCTTTGCAGACACACTGGAGTCCACCAGTCCACCCGAACGGCTCGCCGTTTGTCTCAGGTAAATTGATTGCTTTACCTACCTATACTAATCACGTTGCGATGACTACTTTTCTGCGTCAAGTAGCGGAACAAGATTGAGTCAAAACAACTTACGCGTAATTACATGTGTTGTAATGTGAACTAGGCTTAACACGCTGCTCGCGTCGCGCCAACGAGTGTCTGCGTTGCCAGTTGCTAAAATAGAAGTTGATTCTATTTGCGACTCAGAACGCGCTACAAGTCCTGCCTCTCCCATCTCATCATTGGCTTTTAGAAGCACATACCCATGTGCCATCTCCTCATTGGCATTTAGAAGCATATACCCACGTGGGTGATTGATTGGCTGTGGTAATGCACATTATTATGAAAGTTGGTTGCCAATCGCCATATAAAGTCCTGAAGAAGAAAAAGAAGCCTGAAGGATGGAGGAGAGATGACTAGAAACGATTCGGATGACCGTTTTATGTGTGGATTAATTGTCGGAATAGAGGATCTTGTGCATTTCAGGTAAAATAACAACCCAATGTTTATATCACAGGACAAATTAGCTAGCAACAGCAAGCTAGCTAGCTAAATTGCCATAAATGTTTAATGCTTTTTGACCTGGCCCCAAATTAATGTTAGCTTCAGAGTTTGTTTTGATATTTCAACCTGCGTGCCGTGATCGTGTTTGGTGTGGAAATTAATTTTGAAATTAACTTGGTGTTTGAAAGAACAGCATCGAGCATGCTGCAGGATAGCTGAATCATAGCTCTGCCATTCGGCCAGTTCAGGATTCTTTGTTGTTGTGCAGTATAGCCTAATAGGCCTACGACTACATGGTATAGTTATTTGTAGGCTATAGCCTAATGTAAATAGAAGTACAAATAGCATTGCACTGTTTTTGTGGAGAGCTTTAGTTGCGAGTAGGCATTTCATTGTAAATGTAAATTTCATTGTATTGTACAGCTTACACTTCTGTATCATAAATGCTCTTTGATTTGATTACCTTGAACACATTTACAATATACAGAGGTGAACTATCAATTTCGTATAACATTTTTGCAGTGTAAATCATCAAATCTATTGACCAAGTTGTGAACATTAATCATTACTACGTAGAAGAAAAACTGCCATAAAATCAAGCTTTTGGTGTAGTGTATTCATGCATCTCAATAAACTATAACCTAATTGTATTATTACCTCCAACATGGCCCAATGTCCCACCCTGACATACCAAGCTAGAACGGGCCCTGCGTCTCAACCAATAGGCTAAATATCCCAAGCAGGGCTACAGCAACTTCAGAGAGGGTCAGGCTCCTTGGGCTTTGTGGTGGCCACTGGTTTGGGTGTCCTCGACAGAGCGGTGTCACCGTAACCAAATGGTCACATATAGTTCTGGGTTCCACTGCGCAAGACTGGGTATTTTGAGTTCAACATCAAGGCAGACACAGTGAATTAGGATATATATATTTTTTTTTCTTCTGATTGGCCAAAGTGGTCAAGCCCCCGTCAGGCCTCTGCAGTGCACACATGTAGCCTATAGTTCTTAATCAGTCTCGCCACCGCCCGAGAGAAGACAGGGAAGAAACCACAATTTACCTACCTCTAGCTTGCTATGCATATGTTTGGTTTGTCAATCAATTGTTTTTTGTGTAATTTGTGGTAATTAAATGTAATTTACATTTTCCAGAAATAGTTCTACCAGCTCTGTGTATTCTCAAATTGAAAAAGGTGCCTCTGTGCTCTGGCAGCACTACACCCCTGATTTATAACACTTACAGAGCTGTCTAATGGGAGTTTGTGTCGGCGCTTCCTGGGCGTTCGAGAGGAGACACGTCATACTCATCGTCAACATCTCGAACGCACAGATACTGGAGCAGGGCGTAGCTAGCCTATGTCCTTTGGTACTTATCTGTCAATTGAGACAAATTGATTGCATTATTGAACTACAGTGCATAGTTAGCCTACACTTGTGAGATTATGAACATGTGCGTTATCTTCATAACCTATGATATTGATGCAATTTGATTCAAAGTCAATTAACCATATTTTCTTATGAGTAACATTGATAAGGTCAGAAATGAAAATATGTGGACCTTATATTTCCTTTGCTTTAGATATGTCCTGCCGGTCTCGTTTGGCCACCCTGAACGAAAAGCTGACAGCATTAGAGCGGAGAATTGAGTACATTGAAGCAAGGGTAAGTGTCAGAATGACCACAAATTCTATGTTGTAAATAAGTTAAATGTTTCCCGTTTGTTTTCCCTGTACAGTACTGGTTGTCATCATAATGTGTTCTCTAAACCTCTTTCTCTTTTTAGGTCACAAAAGGAGAGACATTGACCTAAACCAAGATGGTATGCTGGACTGGGTGCTGCAGCTTGGCTGAGGATTGACAACTACATTTGTGACCATTTCCATGTTTGCCCTTTTTTTTAACTAGCTATGTGTTTTTATGATTTTGTATTTGGTCTGGACAACAAAATACACTTCAACCTGTGTGTATTTGGCTACTGGATGGTGACTATAATACCACAGCATCTCCCACAATGTTACAATGGATTGACTCATTTAATGCTTTCTTCAACTTTGCACACTAGCTCTGCATTGTATCTATTTTATTATGGACTAACAACTCATTTTGATTTGCAGAAATACATTAAGAACATCCTAATAGGGGAAAGTTTATTTTTTCAACTTTTTTTTGTAACAAAGTTAATTCAAAAGTGATGATGTGAAGGAGTGTACCCACCCCTATGGAGATTTTAAAGCATATGCATTGCAGAAATATCCTTCTTCTTTGGCTGAGCCAGAATGATTTGAGCCACAAGAAGAGGAAGTGCCAAAATGAATAGTCAGCTCTTTAACTGTGTTCATTCTGCTTATCCAGCTTTCACTTGTTGTAATAATTGTTTTCCCTTATTGTTCAAACGAAATGTAATAAACTGTTTAAAAGTAAGTTTTCCATGTTTTTGGACATAGGGGCTTGAAAGAATGCTTGACTCAAGGGTAGCATTCATAGATGGCAGGTTGAAGATGTTACTGGAATATAATATAGGCTGTGTAGTATCAAGACCAACTTGTATTTGCTCATAGTTAGTCCATACACATAACATCTGCCAATATAGCGTCTGGAATCTGCCCTCAGCCAAACATTTGTGTTCTGCTCTCTATGCCACAGGGACTGATTTTAATATACAGTGTCCCAGTCAATTCACCCAATATCATTGGACCACAGATGGATAGCAATATTTAACACAACATTAGGTGCATGTTGCGCTGCTGGATACACATTTTGTGTTGATTGTCTCAAACATCCGGAAATGGCAGAACAGTGGCTAGTGATTTCCATCCAATTGGCGACAGAGTTTCATGTGAATATTATAATAAACATTTCTTGGGAATCACAACATTGCTGTTGATAGCTGTATGCTGGCCCAAAACTAAAGGATATTTTAATTGTTACTGTTATAAAGCAGGCTACGGAAGCCAGGCCTTTAGCAATACTATTTAACTGGTAAGTCAGGGATTCCCAAACTTTATTGGCCCTTTTCGTGACCCCACCGTGTAAAAAATGTGATGTAATTAAAGGCCAATGTTGACTTTTTAAAATTGGGGTTATGACTGTTTATTACAAATCAGCCTGATAGTACTTTTGACAGTATTTCAATCTGAAGGAAATATGGTTTGAAGTAACGGAAATGCACAGAAGATTGGTGGCACCTTAATTGGGGAGAACGGTTTTGTGCTAATGCTAGTGCTCCCTTCCGACCATTATTATGAGCCTCCTGTGCTGAAATGCATCAGAAAGGTGTTGAAGATCATCAGGCAATAATAAATAAAATTGGCAACAGATTTTCATCAGAATATTATAAAGTACTGATTAAAAAATAGAAGTTGAATAGGTTTTCATTTAATTTTCAACTCGACTGATGGTTTTGTCACAAAATGTTTCGTTATATAGCGAATGTGCCCACTCTGGTATTGGCGCTCTAGGCAACAGCTCAGCCAAGCATCGATCATTATGTCACCAGAATAAGGTCCTCGATATTTATTGGAAAGGAGCATCAAGCTAACGGCATGCAATTTCACCATCCTGTGAATTTCATCTGTAGCCTAAAAAACTGCATGCTTTCCCAACGAGTTGTAGTGGGAAGTCCCCACAATATTGCATGGCTCCAAGTTTACTTCGATATGATAGATATTATATCAATATTTGCACATAAAAGCGTTTCCATCACCATTTCCTCACATAATTAACTTTACAGATACAAAAATGTCCCACCTTGTCTAGCATATTTTGTTTTGATGACATTTGGAAATTTTACTAACAAATTTCCTGTTGCCATCAGGCCTGTCCTGACATTTTTTTTATCCAACTTGGATAAACCTGGATGGTTGGTTTCCATCAAAACTGTTTATGGGAGTCAAGTACGTTGGATCACAAAATGTCATGTCAGGCCTGATGGAAACAGAAAATGTCTTTTAAAATGTTGACAAAAGAAAATACGCTAGACAAGGTGGGATCTTTTTGTGTCGTTAAAAATGTATAATGCGAGAAATCTTAATTGAAATGCATATTGATATAATAACCATCATATCAAAGTAAACTTGGAGTTACACCATGCCATGTTATGTGGTCCTCCTCCCACTACAATTCATTGGGAAAACATGCAGTTTATTAGGCTACAGATTAAATAAATTCTGATGAAAGTGCACAGTGATCTTGATGCTCCTTTCCAATAAATGTTAAGGGTCTTATTCTGGTGACATGATGATCGATGATTGACTGACATTTTGACAAATAAAAATATTGTTGCTCTTATCCATAATAATCTCATCAAGTAGACTAGACAACCCACACAGCCTACCCGCACTGTATCTGCGAGCTGTTGGCTAGAGTGCACGTGCCAAGACCAGAGTAGGCACATTTGCTATTTGACTCAACTGTTTTTGTGACATTGAACTTTAGATTTTAATTCAGTACATGAAAATGTGAGAGAAAAAAAGTAAATTTTTATCTGCAACGTTTGGTGGAAACACAAAATTTTCTTTATGCAGATTTTAGAATATTCGCATGCTAAGAGCGATTGAAATCCAAAATCATATTTAATTTTTTGTAAAAAATAAATAAAAATGTGTGGATTGTTCTCCATCCACCCTTGATTCAGAATATACCATATTCATAGTCATGGCATGCTTGGTTCAATAGCTATTGACAAGAGAACCGAATATCCAATGCAAAAACAATTTTACCTCGATCTAGCAAATCCGTACTCGCTAGCTAGCTAACCGACCTCACCTTTGTCACCTAACTAGATAGTTCACCAATTTCATACTATATACTTGGCAAAGACCTAACGTTAGCAAGTATTGCTATATCGGTAGTTACTTAATGTAGACAGATGTAACCAGCTAGCTAGTTGAATAGATAGCTAGCTAGGCTAGACTTGTTTACATCATTAGCCAATGTTAAATAGCTGCCTAGATACTTTCATAGCCATATGGTAGAGTGTTAGGGGACAAAATGAAAATTTGGAAGTTTCATCATATAATGAAGTTTCTCAGGAACAAAGTAAAACTTTATTTCATGAGGATATGACTTACCATTGCTGAGATATCTTATTTCCAAGTTATCGAAAAAGGTAATGGACAGGTCACTAGCTATGTTTCGATGAACTTGGGCAGTGATGTTTTTGTGAACATTTAGAAAGTTTGTGTAGAAAATAGATGCAATAATAATCTTCTTCTCCGGTGAGGTTTAACGGTGGTTGGCATCCAATTTATGTTGCATTATCACCACCATCTAGACTGGGGTATAAATCCATTATACTTTTACCCACAAAATGGTGTACAGTTGATAACCATATGAATGCTAAGAATACAACCTTACTGAAGCATACAGTATATCACTAGTTGACCTATCCCTCTGTGCTGGTACAGATCTACTACTCACAGGGATCCTCTCAGGATCCCTCACCCTTGACCCATCCTCCTCTACTTTTTTCAGTGCCTCAGCATACGACACCTTCTGTACTATTCTGACCCTGGCCACCTCAACCTGCCTCTCTCGCACCGGACACTTCCTATCCCCACCAACATGGGAAACCCTACAGTTGACACACAACTTTTCCCACCAAAACTACACATTCCTCTTTCGCATGCCCTCCTACATACTTCCCACGTCTTGGAATTTCCCTCCTACAAACTGCTGCAACATGACTATACATATGGCACCTGAAACACTGCAGTGGGTTTGGCACAAAAGCTGTAACAGGATAACTGATATATCCTAACATGACTGTCGGGTAAAGACTCAAAACTCAAAAGGACAGACAGTGACTCTTCTACTTCCCCATGCTCACCACCTGACTTGGGTTACATTGTAATGTTGTTTTTGGTGTTGATGAGTTACTCTTAGGGTTGGGGAATAACGGATTACATGTAATCCGTTACATGTAAGGGATTACAAAAAAACGTTAACTGTAATCCAGTACGTTACCAGCTAAAATATTGTAATCAGATTACAGATGCTTTTGAAAACTAGATGACTACTTTGAGGATTACTTTTAAATTCAGAAAGGATGTTTAAGAAACAAATATATGACACTGTTTTCTCAATGACATTCAAATCAGCATTGAAAAAAGGCGCACATTTAAATTTGTTCCACCTGAGCAAGGCTGACCACAAGACCACTACAATGACACACAAATACAACAATGACACACCAAATGTGTTTGATGGATTGCGGGAAAAGATCAGGAATAGGCTTTAGTAGGATACAGTCAAGCTACAGTTGAAGTCGGAAGTTTAAATACACCTTAGCCAAGTACATTTAAACTCAGTTATTCACAATTCCTGACATTTAATCCTAGGATGAATTCCCTGTCTTAGGTCAGTTAGGACCACCACTATATTTTATTTCTTTCATCACATTCCCAGTGGGTCAGAAGTTTACATACACTCAATTAGTATTTGGTAGCATTGCCTTTAAATTGTTTAACTTGGGTCAAACGTTTTGGGTAGCCTTCCACAAGCTTCTCACAATAAGTTTGGTCAATTTTGGCCCATTCCTCCTGACAGAACTGGTGTAACTGAGTCAGGTTTTTAGGCCTCCTTGCTCGCACATGCTTTTTCAGTTCTGCCCACAAAATGTCTATAGGATTGAGGTCAGGGCTTTGTGATGGCCACTCCAATACCTTTACTTTGGTGTCCATTTTGCCACAACTTTGGAAGTATGCTTGGAAGTATGCTTGAGGTCATTGTCCATTTGGAAGACTCATTTGCGACCAAGCTTTAACTTCCTGACTGTGAATATTAGCGCGAAATGGCAGGCGTAGTGGAAACAGGCGCAGGGAGGCAGGAGGTTAGCGAACCAATAAACCTTTTAATAGGTAGCTACTCGCCGGTTCCGAAACAAGGGAACCCGGTCGAAACACGTACACACCACACACACTCACAGGAGACAATCACCGACAGAGAACAGGGGGGGAGCAGAGGGAATAAGACGCACAAACAATTAGTGACAATTGGAAACAGGTGTGAAGGGAACAGGACAAACGGACACTGAGTAGTGGATCGGTGATGGCTAGTACTCGGGCGACGTCGACCTATTCCGGCATCCCGCCCCAGGGGAGGGAGCAACTTCGGCTGAAGTCGTGACACTGACTGATGTCTTGAGATGTTTCTTCAATATATCCACATAATTTTCCTTCCTCATGATGACATCTATTTTGTGATGTGCACCAGTTCCTCCTGCAGCAAATCACCCCCACAACATGATTCTGCCACCCCCGTGCTTCACGGTTGGGATGGTGTTCTTCGCCCCGCAAGCTTCCCCCTTTTTCCTCCAAACATAACAATGGTCATTATTGCCAAACAGTTCTATTTTTGTTTCATCAGACCAGAGGACATTTCTTCAAAAAGTACGATCTTTGTCCCCATGTGCAGTTGCAAACTGTAGTCTGGCTTTTTTATGGTGGTTTTGGATCAGTGGCTTCTTCCTTGCTGATCGGCCTTCCAGGTTATGTCGATATAGGACTCGTTTTACTGTGGATATAGATACTTTTGTACCTGTTTCCTCCAGCATCTTCACAAGGTCCTTTGCTGTTGTTCTGGGATTGATTTGCACTTTTCGCACCAAAGTACTTTCATCTCTAGGAGACAGAACGCGCCTCCTTCCTGAGCGGTATGACGGCTGTGTGGTCCCATGGTGTTTATACTTGCGTACTATTGTTTGTACAGATGAACGTGGTACCTTCAGGCAGGTCTACATTTTTTTTTCTAAGGTCTTGGCTGATTTCTTTTGATTTTCCCATGATGTCGAGCAAATAGGCACTGAGTTTGAAGGTAGGCCTTGAAATACATCCACAGGTACACCTCCAATTGACTCAAATGATGTCAATTAGCCTATCAGAAGCTTCTAAAGCCATGACATAATTTTCTGGAATTTTTCCAGGCTCAGTCAACTTAGTGTATGTAAACTTCTGACCCACTGGAATTGTGATATAGTGAATTATAAGTGAAATAATCTGTCTGTAAACAATTGTTGGAAGAATTACATGTGTCATGCACAAGATGTCCTAACCGACTTGCCAAAACTACAGTTTGTTAACATGAAATCTGTGGAGTGGTTGAAAAAAGAGTTTGAATGACTTCACCTAAGTGTATGTAAACTTCCAAACCTCCAATAGTGCAACTGCTGTCGGCATCCAAAGATTATCCAACTTGAATAAACGCTTGGAGGTAAGGATGACAGCAGTGGTGTAGTCTACGGCGTAACGGATATCACTTATTATTGATATCTACATAGCGCAATAATGTGAATCACACTGCTGCGCTGTCATTTAGCTATTTGCACCTTATTGATTGTTGTTTTTGTGGATGGCTGTTCACAAATCTAAATGTGTATTTGAACCCAATAATGGTTGAATTCAAGAAGTTTAAGCTAACTATCAATCATTGTTTTTGAAACCAGTGGACAGCCAGTGACAAATGCACACTTGCAACAACTGCATAGTGTGGATCCAAGCAATCTGTAGTTTCTACATCCATTTTTGGACATAAATTATATATACAGTACTAGTCAAAAGTTTGGACACTCATACTCATTCAAGTGTTTTTCTTTATTTTGACTTTTTTCAACATTATAGAATAATAGTGAAGACATCAAAACGATGAAATAACACATAAGGAATCACGTAGTAACCAAAAAAAGTGTTATTTTAGATTTTAGATTCTTTAAAGTAGCCACCCTTTGGCTTGATGACAGCTTTACACACTCTTGGCAAAGCATGCCATTCCATGAGCGCATTTATTTTTTCAACTCGAAACTATGAGCCATATCAGTACTCCATGACAACAAAATAAACAACAGAGTAGGGCTGGCTAATAATTCCTTAGTTTTGGGTCATACTCATGTAAAACAATTTGGCTAATCTATACTTCCCTAATTCCAAGTCCTATTCTCGAAGATCAAGGGGTATAACATTTATTGGAATTCTGATAGACTTGGTTAACATCCATATACAGTCGTGGCGAAACGTTTTGAGAATGACACAAGTTTGCTGCTTCAGTGTTCTTAGATCTTTATGTCAGTAGTTACTATGGTAAACTGAAGTATAATTACAAGTATTCCATAAGTGTCAAAGGCTTTCATTGACAATGACATTCAGTTTATGCATAGAGTCAATATTTGCAGTGTTGACCCTTCTTTTTCAAGACCTCTGCAATCCGCCCTGGCATGCTGTCAATTAACTTCTGGGCCATATCCTGACAGATGGCAGGCCATTCTTGAATTATCAATGCTTGGAGTTTGTCAGAAGTTGTGGGTTTTTGTTTGTCCACCCACCTCTTGAGGATCGATTAAGGTCTGGGGAGTTTCCTGGCCATGGACCCAAAATGTTGATGTTTTGTTCCCCGAGCCACTTAGTTATCACTTTTGCCTTATGGCAAGGTGCTCCATAATACTGGAAAAGGCATTGGTCGTCACCAAACTGTTCTTGGATGGTTGGGAGAAGTTGCTCTCTGAGGATGTGTTGGTAACATTCTTTATTCATGGCTGTGTTCTTAGACACAATTGTGAGTGAGTCCACTCCCTTGGCTGAGAAGCAACCCCACACATGAATGGTCTCAGGATGCTTTACTGTTGGCATGACACAGGACTGCAGCAGTCCAATCCCTGTACCTTTTGCAGAATATGAGTATGTCCCTGATGTTTTTCCTGGAGAGAAGTGGCTTCTTTGCTGCCCTTCTTGACACCAGGCCATCCTCCAAAAGTCTTCGCCTCACTGTGCGTGCACACACCTGCCTGCTGCCATTCCTGTGCAGCTGAATCAACTTTAGGAGACGGTCCTGGCGCTTGCTGAACTTTCTTGGGCGCCCTTATGCCTTCTTCACAACAATTGAACCTCTCTTCTTGAAGTTCTTGATGATCCGATAAATGGTTGATTTAGGTTCAGTCCTCAATCTCAAGTGTTTCCTTTCAGGTAACCATGGTTGAAGAACAATGATTTCAAGCACCACCCTCCTTTTAAAGCTTCCAGTCTGTTATTCTGACTCAATCAGCATGACAGAGTGATCTCCAGCCTTGTCTTCGTCAACACTCTCACCTGTGTTAACGAGACAATCACTGACATGATGGCAGCTGGTCCTTTTGTGGCAGGGCTGAAATGCAGTGGAAATGTTTTTCGGGGATTAAGTTCATTTTCATGGCAATTAATTGCAATTCATCTGATCACTCTTCATGACATTCTGGAGTATATGCAAATTGCCATCATCAACACTGAGGCAGCAAACTTTGTGGAGACCAATACTTGTGTCATTCTTAAAACCTTTGACCACGACTGTACACTGTATGGCCAGCTATGTAAACTTTAACATTGATTTATCCTGCAATGTTGTTCAATTAGTAACATACATTTTTGTCTTCTAATACCTCTTAAGGGGAAAGTAATCTAAAAGTAACGGAATTTAATCAAATGAAGTCTGGACAGGTAAATTGTAACTGTAACGGATTACATTTAGAAAGTAACCTACCCAACCCTGGTTACTCTGGTGACGGGAAGATAAACTGCAGCAAATAATTTTAGCCTAGGCACAGAAGAGACAGAGTGAGCTGCCTACTAGCCAGCTGCACAGAAAGACAGATGGGGCACATTTTCAATTTACTGGTATTTATCTTTGTTTTTATCGATTGTAGGGCTGTAGCCACTGAATTCTGGTAGTTTTTACTTGAAAGGATAAAAACATCACTCACAAAATTCTCACCTGGCTCGTTGCCTCGGCTAACTGCTTCAGACAATATCTGTGTTCAAATACTCATACTAACATACTGTATACTACATACTTAATGAGTATATACTAGATACTATATACTATTAGTTCATTTTAGTATACTGTAAACGAATGGTATCATTTCAGTCAAACACCTCACACTGACCATTTTACTCGCCATATCAGACCTGGTTAGGCTGTTGTCATGTTATCCAGAGCATTGGTGACTGTAACTGTGCTGCTGGCAACAATTTATGATGCTTTTTTTCGCCGATGTTTACTGACATCGGCCATATTCAACGGGTGTTGAGCGTTCGTAAATTCATCAGTTATTCTCCGTAAGAGTGCTCTGAAATCGAAGTAGATAGCCAGAATTAACAATGTCCATTGAAACGCACAATGACTATACCACTTAATAATGATGTGAATAATCAAGTAAATAAAAGTTGGTTAGTTAAATAGCAGATAGTTAATATACTGCCTGGCAAGTTCGAGGTATTAGTATCCAACTAACATTAGGTAACTAGCTAACATACCGGTACATACTGCTGTAATGCTATGCGGTTCGTAAGGATAGCGCAGCGAACAAATTGTCAGCCAACATAATGTGTGACATAACTAATTTGAGAAGTCATTACTTTATTACATTGCTCAACATTTTCTTAACATTTGTAATTAGTTAGAGCAATGATTTTGTATTCGCTCTCGGACTTCGGCTGCATATTTTCAGCAATTTTCTTCAAATCTGAAAACGTTGTGAAGCCACACCCATTTTCGGAAGAATTATTGGCCCTAAAAGTACGGAAATAGTGTCCTCTGTGTGTATACTTTGTATTTTGGCGACATGTGGGAACTTTTGGCATACATACTATCCATACTATGAATTGTGCGGTTAGTATGAGTATTCGAACACAGCTACTGTCTTCCACACAGCAACAAGCTAGCACTCGTCTTCCACACAGCTAGCAAGCTAGCACTCGTCATGAAAATGGGGATGGCGAAGCGTTAATTTGGATCAACCCCTGATAAACATACATCAAAATGTAGCTAAGAAATTACCCTTTACTTTGTATGTAACCTGCAGTTTTTTTATCTCTAGAAAACATCAGAATGACAGAAGCAAAGGAAAAACATTATACCTTATATTTCAGTCAAAGGCTAGTGGCAAGGCCCCCAAATTATTTAGATACACCTACCCGAGGTAGAACAATACACAACCATACAATACCCACCCCCCTAAACTAAAAAAATGCTGAATGATACCTGGCTGGAGGGATGGGCTGCACAATCTTATGTAACCCAATATTGCAAGCTCTGATATTAATATAATTTGGAATACAAGTAGTCAGTTGTCTGCCCTACATACACAAACAAACATTAGAATATCTTAATGCATCTTGGAAATATAGACCTGTAAACATAGAGATAAAATAGGCGGAAATGTCAACTATGAATATTTAAGAATGGTAGCTTGACTTTTGTCCAAGTCAAATGTGCTCTCATTCGCTGCTCTATTTTCCTGTCTGACAAAAAAACATACAGTTACAGGTTTTTCAATGTTGTGGCTATTGTAACCTGCTCTAGGAAAAAATAAGTGGAATTTGATTTTTGGGGGTCCATGGTTTCTTTAAGGATTTTGTATCTTTAGTCCCTATTCTTGTAATTAAGTCAGGGGCAACCACAGATCATCTTTGGAGTCACCATGAATTTAGCCTAAAATCCAATATGGCGTCCAAAATCCAATATGGCGTCCAAAATCCAATATGGCTGTCACAATACCATTTGATGGAGGAAAATCATGTGTAAATATGAATTTTGTAGATGAGAGGCATTTTCTCTACTGATGCAGATAAAGACTGTTTTGGTGTAAATCTATTTGATTCTGAATCCAATATGGCCAACATAATTAAACTCAAACACCTTGCTATAGATGGGATGTTGGGATTACTGCACAGTTCCCAGACCAATGCATGTGTCACCCCAACATAAGACCTCATTCTTTACATGTGAGACCCGTTCAGGTATCACATGGGCTGGCCAGCCATGGGTGGTATCAAAATAGGTACATATTAGGTCAATGCACACCAGCACTTTCCAGATGGCATTTTGGTTGTTGAATGGCCTCCTGACATGTGGCAGTCCAATTCCATGGTGTCTACGTCTGTAGTAATTGACAAAATGTGAGGGCTGATGGTGGAGTGGGCCTATCGAAGACAGTTCTGGGAGATTCAGTATTGGCATTGACATTGGAGAGCTGCAATTCCAATGACATGTGAAGGCCCACTAAATTGATGGCATTTCTTGTCAATGAGTGTCAGGTTGCGTTGGTTCATTGTAGTGAACATCTGCCTTATGCGCTTGTCATCATGTGTACACCATTGACTATTCACGTTTTCTTTTAAATCCGCAATTTGGATTCCTTCACAACCTCAAAGAGGATCTAGATAATTTTTCTAAACTCTGAATTAAAACCAAATTATGATAAATGCACCATATTATCTATTGGATCGCTAAATAATACTAACTTTTACATTAGGGTGTAGTTCACCAATAAAATAGTCCTACGGGGAAGTGGACATACAAGGTATTCATATCCCAAAATAAATAAATGATCTCACTGCAATACATTTTAATAGAAAGTTAACCAAATTAGATAAGATCTTGCTACCATGGAAAGGACAAAATCACCCTGATTAATTATTTAGTCACATCCCAGTTTACCTGCCTACACCTAACAACTTGTTTTTTAAATGATATGCACATTACGCACACCTGCGCCTCATCATTAGGCACACCTCGACTTCATCACTTCCCTGATTACTCCCCCTTTATATAGCCCTCTGTTGTTATTCCCTATCAGGCAGTATTGTTTCTGTGTTCATGTTCAGACACTACTCTTGTTTGTGTATTCACTCTATGTTTGTTCGTATTAAATTCACCGACTGCACCTGCTTCCTGACTCCCTGCGTCTTCGTTACACAGCTGCGCCATACAGGTTGCAAAATAGCTGGATTTTCAATGTACTGATTCCATGGCTTATGAACTTATACACAAAACTACGCCAGATTAAAAACGTAGAGTTTTTCCATTTCAATTATTATACAAAGTTCTTGCAACCAATAGAATGTTATATAATGTATATGGGGGATACAACCATCCCAGCTCTGCAGATTTTGTTTTGAAACAGAATCATTAGATCACTTGTTTTGGTACTGCTCATATGTAGATTGTTTTTGGTTGCAGGTTCAGGAATGGCTGAAGAATTGCAACATTTACTTTTAGCTAAATAGCACTGCTGGGTGATACGAAAAGTCATAGTCAATTGTTTAATAATATAATATACAAAAACTATGAGAATAGAAAGGTTCAGAACTTTTATGAAACAATACAGTGGAAAAATATACTGTATGGTAGCTAGAAATCAAAATGGGATGGTCTTCAGAGATATATGGGAGGGGTTCAGGGTAGCTGAAAGCTGGGACTAAAAACAAACAAAAGATAACTTATGTAAAACATACCGTGTCCGTAAAATGTATATAGTATGTATAAGCTGGAAGTAGAAGCCTAAGTATTGTTGTATCAAACCTGATCTACACTCCCCCACAAAAATAATAATACAATATAATAATAATAATACAATAATACATGTTCTGCTTAATAATACAATAATAAAACCCCATAATGTCACTAAGTCAACATATACAGGGCAGACAGCCAGGATAGTGGACATGAATGTCTATTAATCAGCTTCCAAAAAGTTACATTTACATTCATCATAAATATTTGTATCTCTGTGTTTATAGGTCTATATTTCCAAGACTATATTATCAGAGCTTGCAATATTGGGTTACATGAGTTTATGCGGACCATACCCCATCCAGCCAGACATTATTCAGCATTTTACGAGTTTAGGAGTGTGTCACATTATATAAATTTAACCACTTTAGCAATAAAATATTTTTACACAACCATCAATTTCGTAAATGGGAAGCATAAGAGATGTAAAATATGGTTGTGTTTTGTTCTACCTAAACTAAAGCCTTTTTTTATTTTGCCTATCAAAAGACGTCTGATGATAGTGAAACACCCTCAGGAGTTTCCCATACTTCCTGGCAATACAATCTCACATCGATCTTACTCTGATAGGTTGAAGAATACCCATCGTAAAGATGATATATGAACATTTTGTAGGTTTCACAAAAAGGCCTTTGCCACAGATTTGAACTTTCTTAGCAGGGCACTTGCTTTACATTTGGGCTCATATTGCGTAAATATCATAATGTACTGTATTGGGGTTTTTAGACATGGGTAACAACTCCCACATGAATGTTTTCAAATGATTTATTATGTATTTTGACAACCAAATTATTGACATTTAATGAAAACAGATTTGTTTACTGCATTTTTGGGGGGATTCTCACATAGCTTCCATTGTTTGTCACATAGCTAATTGTGTTTTTAACTATTTGTAGGCCTTTCAACAATAGGCGTTTCAAAATAAATGCTGCGTCCCTACAGTTTATTTGTAAGCTTGGCTGTAGCTGTTCAGCAGTGAAACATGAGAGCTGATAAGAGGAGAGACTTTCCCCAACCTTTATACTTTACTCTGGAGCTAAATGTGTAGTAAAATAAAAAGGGGATGTGTGGTAGCTACCCCTTGAATGTCTAGATGCAATGCACTCTTCTTCTGACATTCGATTTTTTTGGAATGTATCAGCTTAATATGTCATGTGAATAATGTTACCCTGTGTGTTTATGTTCTAAGGCCTGGCTGCAGTGAGCATAGTAGGAGATATGAGACAGACCGCCGGTGGCGAGATGACCCAGAGTGCCATGAAAGACTGGACAGAGACCCAGAGTAGGATTATGACCATAGCTGGAGCGCAGAGATAGAGACAGTCCTGAGGTGAGGAATCTAGTTCCATTCATGGAGATCTTATTGACCTTGGGCATGCATTCATCAACAACAAAATTCTGCACTGTAACGGGCTGTTTTCCATGAAGAGTTGTTGTTGTTCCCTTATGTAGTGTTGCATGCCCTCTTCAGTTAACGACTGTGTTCTTCTTGCAGAGAGGGTGAAAGCGGCACAACAGTGACAGGGCTATCTGTCTGATGCCGATGATCAAGAGCAAGATTAGGGGAGGAGGAGAGCAAGGCCATCATGCTTAGAGGCCTGTCCCTCCAGGTCACAGAGGAAGATGTAGGTTGTCTATATTCCTAACCACACATTGATTTAACTACTAATAATACATGCTTCAAAGAGCTGCCATATGCTGCATTGATGTGTATAATAAGAAACATACATTGTGGACTGTGACCTCTGGCCCCCTCCTGTGTTTCAGATCTGGGCTGTTTTTGAGCAGCTGCAGGGACCCCAGCCTGTGGACATCCGGCTGATGAAGAAGAGGACATGTGAGTTGTTGTCTGGAGTCTCAGGTTCATACAGCTCCACACGTACCACCACCCTACACACACCACCCCTGCCTCCGATATCAATCATATTTGCCATAACAAAGAAACATTCATCACACCTAAACCAGTGGGTCTTTTATTTGGTGGATTGTTTTTATTTATGGATGTTAGATGAGATTGTGAGACCAGGTAAGGGGGTGTACTTGTCCCTGTTTGTTAAAACATTTCACAAAACAAGTTGATTGGCAATCATTCAAGTGCGGTCCAAGTTGTGCCATCTAAAGGCTTTAATGCTATGGCAAAGGTTTCCTCCACCCACTGTTTTACTTGTAATGGGTTGTGACCGAGTTTAAATGTAATGCCAAAGCACTCTGAGTAACACAACTCCCGTCTATATTTGAATGCTGTCTGTAGGTATAAGCAGAGGTTTTGCCTTGGTGGAGTTTATTCACTTGCAAGATGCTACCCAATGGATAGAGACTAATCAGGTTGCTTTAACAATCGCCAAGTCAAGACAAACAGATGTCTTGAGAGACTGACCTTTGAGAAATCTGCTGTATAAATGACCATTTGCTGAGAGCTGATCCTATATAGACAAAAGACTGAATGCTTTTGTTATATGAATCGGATTTCTTTCTTTAAATTGCCTTTATAATTTCATGAACTACATGGATTATTATGCCAGAAATTCTAGTTATGACAGTTTAGGTAGCAAAAAATATATATTCTACATTCTGTACAATAATTCCTGTACAGTAAAAATTAGCAAGATTAGTATCGGACCCTCTAAAGCTCACTATACAAAGTGTAAATTCATACATTGAACTTTTGGAATGAATTCAGGACCTAAGCAATCAAAAGAGGAGGTAGCTTGTTCTCTGTGTGAACAAGCTACCTCCTCATATTCCATTCACCCACATTGAACTGGGTGAATGGAATATGATATGTTACGAATTTGCAAAACGTATGATATATTGCAAATTCCAATTTCTTGTTGCTAATGTTAGCTAGCGCTAGGAGTTAAGGTTAAGGTTAAGGTTAGGAGTTAGGTTAAAATGTTAGGGTTAGGGGAAGGGTTAGATAAAAGGGTTAAGGTTAGCTTAACATGCTGACCACACTGCTCGCGTTGCAAAATAAATGTATACATACACTACCGTTCAAAAGTTTGGGTCACTTAGAAATGTCCTTATTTTTTTATGAAAATTTCTAAAAAAAGTCCATTAAAATAACTGATAAACTTTATCAGAAATATAGTGTAGATATTGTTCATGTTGTAAATGACTACTGTAGCTGGAAACGGCAGATTTTTATTGGAATATCTACATAGGCGTACAGAGGCCCATTATCAGCAACCATCACTCCTGTGTTCCAATGGCATGTTGTGTTAGCTATTCCAAGTTCATAATTTTAAAAGGCTAATTGATCATTAGAAAACTTTTGCAATTATGTTAGCACAGCTGAAAAATGGTGTGCTGATTAAAGAAGCAATAAAACTGGCCTTCTTTAGACTAGTTGAGTATCTGGAGTATCAGCATTTGTGGGTTAGATTACAAGCTCAAAATGGTGCAAAATGGTGCTTTCTTCTGAAACTCGTAAATTCTTGTTCTGAGAAATGAAGGCTATTCCATGTGTGAAATTGTACAGCGCTGTGTACTACTCCCTTCACAGAACAGCTCTAACCAGAATAGAAAGAGGAGTAGGAAGCCCCGGTGCACAATTGAGCAAGAGGACAAGTACATTAGAATGTCTAGTTTGAGAAACAGACCCCTCATAAGTCCTCAACTGGCAGCTTCATTAAATAGTACCTGCAAAACAGAGGGATGCGTGTTATTTCATAGGTTTGATGTCTTCACTATTATTCTACAATGTAGAAAATAGTAAAAATAAAGAAAACCCTTGGAATAAGTAGGTGTGTCCAAACCTTTGACTGGTACAAAAATATAAATGCAACATGTTAAGTGTTGGTCCCATATTTCATGAGCTGAAATAAATTATAAATTAAATTATCTTTCTCAAAAATTTGAGCACAAATTTGTTTACATCCCTGTTAGTGAGCATTTTTTCTTTGCCAAGATATTCCATCCACCTGACAGGTGTGGCATATCAAGAAGCTGATTAAACAGCATGATCATTACACAGGTGCACCTTGCGCTGGGGACAATAAAAGGCCACTCTAAAATGTGCAGTTTTGTCACACAACACAATGGCACAGATGTCTCAAGTTTTGAGGGAGCATGCAATTGGCATGCTAACTGCAGGAATGTCTACCAGAGCTGTTGCCAAATAATTTTATGTTAATTTCTCTACAGTTGTTTTAGAGAATTTGGCAGTACCTCCAACCGGCCTCATAACCGCAGACCATGTGTATGGGAGGAGGGTGTGGCCAGGTGGCGGTCTCCCTCATGGACCCATCCTCCTCAGTGTTCAGTCCCAGGAGGAGGGGAGAGGTCTGGGGCGATGGCGCCACTCAGTCCCTGCTCTCATCCACCACCAGTACTCACTACAGTGCTGGCACTGTCTACCAGAGATGGAAACTCGAGTCTGAGAGTCGGACTCGAGTCGCACTTATGTCACAAAGAAAATGACTTGCAACTTGACTTAGACTCGTGATCAATTGACTTGAGACTTGACTTGGACTCTAGATGAGAGACTCGTGAACAATGCAAGTCAGTACTGGGATACGATTTTGTTGTGAATTCTGTCAGATAACATGGAACAGGCGGCATTGTAACACAGAGAAAGTAGTTTAATACAGAGGGCTCAAAAAGCATTCTAGAACGTCTGCGTTCTGCAAAAAATATGCAGACAAGGACGTATCTATTTCAATGGGAGGATAGTGGTTACTTATATTTGCACTTTGTCCTTATTTGATTGAGCGGACATTGTGTATGCTACTGCTATATACAAGATCGGAACATTAAAACGCAAGCAAAAGTTAAGCTATCGTTTATCTTAAGTTAAGCTTGTTAAGACAAGCAATAGTTAGCAATCGTTTATCATAGTATGTGAAATCATGTCATATTTAAATAATATGCTGTAAATTATATAATTGTGACAGTGTTTGGCAACTAACTTTAAATGTATGAAATTGTCCAAAAAGGAATGTAGGAAATAATTTTACAAGGTTTATAGACCTAACCCACAGCAGGCAGAACGCCATTGCTAAAAGGGACTTGAGACATGACTTAGACTTGACCCCAAAAGACTTGAGACTTGACTTAGACTTGGCCCTATAAGACTTGAGACTTGACTTAGACTTGGCCCTATAAGACTTGAGACTTTACTTAAAGACTTGTGAACATCTCTGCTGTCTACCACTGAGGTCCACAGTCTGAACTTACATAGAGCTTGATGCCATGTTGTTTTACATGTTCTGCTTAATATCATCCATCTGTGTCGTCCGGTCCCTGTTAGACCAAATAATACAATGCTTAATTGATCGCATCTTCACTTTGTAGTGTGTGGCGTTATAGTTGCCTGATCCAAGAAGTAACAAACATCACAGTGGCCAAATGTTCATCTTTGTATCAGCAGGGGGCAGTATCAGTATTAGTTGCTTTCGTCACTGTGTTCAGCCTTAGTCAGTGGTCAGAATGGTCATTTCACATAGTAGGATCAATACATTAGCCAGCTTACATGATTAACACTGAGATTTTAGAGTACGCTAAAGTTAGGGCCGGCAGTAATAACATGTCTGTTTTGGGGTTGTTGTTTTTCTGAATATTGTACAAGTTTGTTAAATTGCATATTTTATTAAAACTAAGGATGGACCCTACTTGCAGAATACACAGACCACTGTTGACCTAGCCCTCCTCCTAGCCAATAACACAGCACCTATCCACTAGTGACTTGGTTGTAGCCCAACCTCCCTCTCTTCCCAGCACCTATCCACTGGTAACTTGGTTGTAGCCCAACCTCCCTCTCCACCCAGCACCTATCCACTGGTGACGTGGTTGTAGCCCAACCTCCCTCTGTCCCCAGCACCTATCCACTGGTGACGTGGTTGTAGCCCAACCTCCCTCTGTCCCCAGCACCTATCCACTGGTAACTTGGTTGTAGCCCAACCTCCCTCTCTTCCCAGCACCTATCCACTGGTAACTTGGTTGTAGCCCAACCTCCCTCTCTCCCCAGCACCTATCCACTGGTGACTTGGTTGTAGCCCAGCCTCCCTCTTTCCCCAGCACCTATCCACTGGTGACTTGGTTGTAGCCCAGTCAGTCTCCCTCCTGGATTGAGTGGATTAGTGTAAAACGGTGGCGGGTCGTGACATCACAGGTTCTTTACTGTAACTCAGCTTTTCAGGGGCAGTACAACTAGTGGTTTATTTGAGTCGGTTTAAATTATTTATTAAAGATGAGGAAAAAGCTCAGGCAAATCCCTGCGGCTTTCATTCAATCACATCCGGTGGATTGTGACCGGTTTGGCCTATGGCCAAAGCCAGCTCCAAGTCTCTCTGATTGACAGAGTGACAGCCAGGCCTTGGCAGATTAACTGACATTAAGGCACTACATTGACAGGCAGCTTTCATCTACTTGTTGATTAATGCCACAGCAACAAAATGAGATGTGTCTATTCCCTCTGCAGAAGGTAAACGAGAACACTTTGGCAGTTGTGTCATCTTGGTACAACTGAGTGGGGACTTACTGGAATTCATCATTCCAGTTTACAAGGCGTTTTATATAAAACAATTGCCACAGATGCACAGTCATGACTGTAGATTTGAAGTCTGGAGAAAGGGTTAAATGTGGTTCTCTTCAGTGACATTTTCATTTTCCAGACATTAGAGGATTTTGATCATAACACATGGAAGTCTATATGTTTTTGCAATCCGACTGGATAAAATAACAGCAGCATTCATACTGTCACCTCCTGTCAGGGTCCGGTCACACTCCACAAGCTCAAGCGCCCGTCACCCCAGCTGTACCTATGAATCCCAGGCAGTGTAGTAGGTGACTTGCATCTGGTAGTGGGCCAGGCTATGATTATGAATGGATATATCTCAGTCACACTGTTGTATTTCTATTACAACCACTACAAGAAGGCAGAGGGTTATAGATGCAAATGTCCAATGTCCATATTTCTAAGAACACATTTCTGATTGTGTAGCAGATTGGTACAGTAGTGGAGGCTAAGTCAAGGCAGATAGAAAGCACTAGCACTGTGTCTCTCAGCAAAGCACTCCTTGACTAAGATACAGCATGTATTTATACAGTTTACTTCCCAAACACGAACCAATTTGCTTGAATACACAGTCAAAGTTCTGCATGATGTATATATATGGAATATTTATTCAGTAGGCTATTCTTAGATGTGAACTACAAGATGTGAACTACAAGAGTGAAGATGTGGTTTTGTTTTGGGGAATGCATGAAAATCACATCAATGCCATGGTTTGAATTAAGGTTTGGACAAAGAATGTCAACTTGTGACACTAAATCAACCATCCAGACTACCCACAACTCCATTCCCACAACATGAGCATGTAAGAAAGCATATTTGACACAGTTCAACCGCAGTAAAGTCGTGTCACCTAAATAACCCTTACTAATTGCAAGGATTTTGTCTTGATTTGTTGTGATGATGAGAATCTTGACAAACCAGACAGCCATTATCCCCTGTGTCCTCTGGAGACCCTGCTGTGAACCCTGAGTGTCCTGGTGTGTCCTCTGGAGACCCTGCTGTGAACCCTGAGTGTCCTGGTGTGTCCTCTGGAGACCCTGCTGTGAACCCTGAGTGTCCTGGTGTGTCCTCTGTAGACCCTGCTGTGAACCCTGAGTGCCCTGGTGTGACTCCTTCTTCTCTGGCCCTGGTTCCACAGGGACAACATGAGACCCAGCTCAGTGGAGGCTGCTCAGGGGAGGTCAGCTCATAATAATGTCTGGAACAGAGAAAATCGAATGGCATCAAACACTCCAGCCATTACCACGAGCCCGTTCCCTCAAATTAAGGTGCCACCAACGTCCTGTGGCCCAGCTATGGAGAGGCTCTGGGTTCTCTGTCCCTGGTTCCACTGGGACAACATGAGGCCCAGCTATGGAGAGGCTCTCAGTTCTCTGGCACTGCATGGTTCCACTGGGACAACATGGCTGCGTTTACACAGGCAGCCCAATTCTGATATTTATTTCACTAATTGGTATTTTGATCTGATGTGGTTGGGGCGGCAGGAAGCCTACTGGTTAGAGCATTGGGCCAGTAACCGAAAGGTTGCTGGATTTAATTCCCGAGTTGACAAGGTAAAAATCTGTCGATCTGCCCCTGAACAAGGCAGTTAACCCGCTATTCCCCAGTAGGCCGTCATTGTAAATAAGAATTTGTTCTTAACTGACTTGCCTAGTTAATAAACCAATTAGTGGAACAATATTAGAATTGGTCTGTGTAAATGCAGCCAATGAGGCTCAGCTATGGCCCTGGTTCCACTGTGTTAATATGAGGCCCAGCTATGGAAAGGCTCTGGATTTTGTGGTACAGGGCAGGGAGTCACTGCTGGTTAGCTAAACTTTCTCATCCACTACATGACCAAAAGGGGCGTTAATATGGAGTTGGTCCCCCCTTTGCTGCTATAACAGCCTCCACTCTTCTGGGAAGGCTTTCCACTTGATGTTGGAACATTGCTGCGGGGACATGCTTCCATTCAGCCACAAGAGTGAGGTTGGGCACTGATGTTGGGCGATTAGGCCTGGCTCGCAGTCTGCGTTCCAATTCATCACAAAGGATCAATGAGCTTGAGGTCAGGACTCTGTGCAGGCCAGTCTTCCACAACGATCTCTCTTTCTGTATGGATGTCGCTTTGTGCACGGGGGCATTGCCATGCTGAAACAGGAAAGGGCCTTCCCCAAACTGTTGCCACAAAGTTGGATGCACAGAAAAAGAAAAAAGATAAAGATTTCCCTTTATTGGAACTAAGGGTCCTAGCCAGAACCATGAAAAAAAGTCCCAGACCATTATTCATCCTCCACCAACTTTACAGTTGGCACTGTGAATTGGGGCTGGCAGAGTTCTCCTGACATCCGCCAAACCCAGATTTGTCCGTCGGACTGCCAGATGGAGAAGCGTGATTCATCACTCCAGAGAACACGTTTCCACTGCTCCAGAGTCCAATGGCGGCAAGCTTTACACTACTCCAGCCGACACTTGGCATTGCGCATGGTGATTTTAGGCTTGTGTGCGGCTGCTCGGCCATAGAAACCCATTTCATGAAGCTCCCGATGAGCAGTTCTTGTGTTGACTTTGCTTCCAGAGGCAGTTTGAAACTCGGTAGTGAGTGTTGAAATGGAGGACAGGCGATTTTTATGCGCTTCAGCGCTCGGTGATCCTGTTCTGTGATCTTGTGTGGCCGACCACTTCGCAGCTGAGCCGTTGTTGCCACTAGATGTTTGCACTTCACAATAACAGCACTTACAGTTGACGTGGGCAGCTCTAGCAGGGCAGAAATTTGACATACTGACTTGTTTTAAAGGTGGCATCCTATGACGGTGCCACGTTGAAAGTCACTGAGCTCTTCAGTAAAGCCATTCTACTGCCAATGTTTGTCTTTGGAGATTGCTTGGCTGTGTGCTCAATTTTATACACCTGTCAGCAACAGGTGTGGCTGAAATAGCCGAATTCAGTAATTTGAAGAGGTGTCCACATACTTTTGTTATATACATATTGTATGTTGTCTTTCAGTAGCTTGATAGAGATTCATTTTTCTGAGAAATGTGTAATTCCTCCCCAGTATTTAATTCCTCTATTTTAAGGCAGCGACAGGCTCACATATTCTTTGGAAGTTTTCACAATGCCCACCACCAATGACAAGCTGGTCTTTTGTGAATGTTTTACTATTTAAATATTTTTGATGTAAGTATAGTAAGTAAAATAACAGCATTAACAATATGGCCTTCTCCGGTTGTGGTAAAGTTCACCTTTCAGTATACTGTAGTTCTTGTCCTCGTTTTACTGGAGACATTTTGAAACATCTTTATCCTTTTCCTCAATGACCTAGAGGTAATTACAACCAAGGCAATTCTCAGAAGAAATTAATTACAACAAAAGAACACACACTGGTAATACACGTGCTTCATTGAGCCAGGCAAGCACCTTTTTAATAGTGTGGCCATCTGTACAAACACAAGACATCTGAAGTCAATAACTGTAGAGTAGTGAACAGATGATGGCCACATCAGTTTATATAGGGTTTAGATCTTTTTTGAGTTTCAGCATTCATATTAGACAGAGGAATGCTTTACATTCTTCTTATTCCTCCCAACAAAAAGCCATGACATGTTTTTTCACCATCATATCTGAGAGATTACTTTGATGAGCTCTAAGACAACTAAGACCTTTATTACTGAAATATTCAGGAGGTTAGCCTTTAATAGGTGGATTTGGGAGATTCTGCAAGGAATATTTTTATTTTTTATTATTGAATTATACCCTATTATATAACGTCTTAAAAGCAGTCATTTTCTGATTAAAAGAGAGTGCCACAGGCTATTATACTGCAGAATGTGATGTACTGATTGGCTTGTGTTGACTGTAACTGTCCTCATTTCCACTATTGTCTCTGACTGTTTACGAACCACAACCCCATTAACCGTGGCGGTCCACACCCAACTAAATCAAAGACTCTCTTTGTACAGTGCCAGATCCATTTCCTAGCTGTTACAGTATGTGGACTGAATGACCAGGTTTACTGTAAAACAGCAGTTTGGCGTAGTTGGAGATTGCAGCCTGTTTGTCTGTCATCCATGTCCGACCCCAGGACTGTGCTGTGTCCCGTAGTTTCCCAGCAGTCCCGCTCCTGCCCCCATCAGTTGTTGTTGGCAGGGATGAGACAAGCATGCAGTCTGCAAAAATTCCACTCGTACAGCCCACTGTGCTCCAAAGCCTTAATAAGGAGAATGTGAGGAACTCATTGAGAGAAGCTCCAGCATAGTGGGGTCAGTGAAGCCATACCATAGGGAGGTCAGTGAGTGCTGCGGCCCCCTTGTCTATGGACAGATCTCTGCATGTACTAGTACAAAATAGATAGGTTGGGTTCTTCATCATATATTTCAGAAGACTTCTACTGCATTAATACACACACACACACCCACACTTCAGATGAGCATCCTGAACAGGATATAAGATTATTCACATCGTAGCTAAGCCTGATCTAATAGAAATACTGTATTCCAAGGATTTGTAAGATTCTGGTATGATCTCTGTACAATCATCCCTTTCAATTCCACCACCACCTTCCTCTCTCTTGGGACCTTGTCGCTCTGTGTCTGGGTTCTCCTGAAGAGGCACATGGTGTCTCACTTCCGAATTCCTCTTGCAGAGAGGAACAATGCTCAGGGGTTCTTTGTTTCCAGCAGAGCATCTGTGCAGCACGGCACAGGTTCTCTGATGGCCTGAGAGAAGCGTGGGTGGGGGGGCAGGTGGTCCTGTGTGTGTGTGTGAGAGGGGGTGCTCTGTGAACTTGTCCTGTAAAAACCTTCTCTGTCCCTTGATGTCTTGAGAAAATAACAAACAACATTTCAGTGGTATGACAGATGTCTCCTGTTGATGAGCGCTTCAGAGACTGGCTGATTACACTTGCTGGCTGGCTGGTACAGCAGTGTTATGTAACAAACACAAATTCTGCATGTCAATTTACTCTGCTGCTTTCTATTGGTGCCACTCCAATAGATCTGCTGAATGATTCAGTTGCCCATGTTAGATAGTTAGACAGTTATTTTACCACAAATGAACCCTGCTGACTTTTTGGAAGAGATCTCAGACACTTTGAAGTGAATCAGTCAAAGGTACTTTGGGTTTTTGAGGGTGTCTGACTAAACAAAAATCCCCCAGTATTCACTGGCTGTGTGGGTCTGTGTGTGTGTGTGAAAGTTCACACCATATCAGCCACTGATCTCCCACTGATGATGTCAGTCATGCCACTGCTGTAAAATGCAAAACCAACAAAACCAGACACCCTGTGGATATTTTTGTTACAGCAGTGCTCCAGATTTATTCTTGATGACTACATTCCTACACTTGCACCATTGTCGAGCAAGAAAGTTATGGGAGATCTTATCTCGACTTTCTTGTTTTTTTTAAATCTCTATTCCTGGAACAAATCGACAACTACTGTGGGATGTTCTACATACTGCAGTCACACTGAGCTCCTTTGAGACAAAATGTAGCTTAATTATTACTAAGAAGTGCAACGACTACTCTACCTACCTCGACAGTGCCCCGCCGTCCCGGCATTCCACCTCGCCGGTGTTCTAACCACCGGCATGAGAACAATGGCAGCAACGCACACACACACACCTGAGTCCAATCACCTCATTGCACACGCACACACACACACACACACACACACACACCTGCTTCCACTCACTGAATTAACACACCCTATTTAAGTTACCCTGTGATTCCTTTCTGTGTGGATTATTGTTTGGCTCTTGTTACCGGCAAATCTGGTGCATGTTATTAAAAGGCTATATACCGATATTTTAGGTTTTCTTGTTTTTCCTTTTTTCGACCTCCTCATTTTTGTGCTCACCATCCTCGCACCATCACAAGAAGATGGAAATTAAATGGAAAGCCAACCAGTGTTAAAATAGTGTTTAGTGAGGGATTGCCTGACATTCAATGAGGAAAACAAAAGTATGTTTAAAATATTCTGGGAAACCTTATCGAGCAGATCAGAGCCAGATAGGGCCTTCATGGTGAAGGCTTCTATGCCAACTGGGAATATCAGAAGCTTTTAGAGTGGTT
This sequence comes from Thymallus thymallus, assembly GCA_023634145.1. Classification (NCBI taxonomy): domain Eukaryota; kingdom Metazoa; phylum Chordata; class Actinopteri; order Salmoniformes; family Salmonidae; genus Thymallus; species Thymallus thymallus. The sequence goes on along the minus strand of CM042410.1, from coordinate 22,314,352 downwards.
TGTCAATCAAATTTAAAATTGACAGAAGTCATATACATTAAGTGTACAAAACATTAGGAACACCTGCTGTTTCCATGACATAGACTGACCAGGTGAATCCAGGTGAAAGGTATGATCTCTTATTGATGTAACTTGTTAAATCCACTTCAATCAGTGTAGATGAAGGGGATGAGCCAGGTTAAAGTAAAATAACAGTAGCGAGCAGTGGTGGAAAAAGTACTCAATTCTCATACTTGAGTAAAAGTAAAGATACCTTAATAGAAAAATGTTCAAGTAAAAGTGAAAGTCACCCAGTTAAATACTACTTGAGTAAAAGTCTAAAAGTATTTGGTTTTAAATATACTTAAGTATCAAAAGTAAATGTAGTTGCTAAAATATACTTAAGTATCAAAAGTAAAAGTAAAAATTCCATATATTAAGCAAGATGTGTTGTTACCTACCCTTACCACCTGGGGGCGGCCCGTCAGGAAGTCCAGAATCCAGTTGCAGAGGGAGGTGTTTAGTCCCAGGGTCCTTAGCTTAGTGATGAGATTTGAGGGCACTATGGTGTTAAACCTTGCGGCCTTGTGAATGTTGACCTGTTTAAAGGTCTTACTCAAATCGGCTATGGAGTGATCATACAGTCGTCCGGAACAGCTGATGCTCTCATGCATGCTTCAGTGTTGCTTGCCTCGAAGTGAGCATACAAGTGATTTAGCTCGTCTGGTAGGCTCGTGTCACTGGGCAGCTTGCGGCTGTGCTTTCCTTTGTAGTCTGTAATAGTTTGCAAGCCCTGCCACATCCGACAAGCGTCGGAGTCGGTGTAGTACATTTCAATCTTAGTCCTTTATTGACGCTTTGCCTGTTTGATGGTTCGTCGGAGGTCATAACGGGATTTCTTATAAGCGTCCGGGTTGGAGTCCCGCACCTTGAAAGCGGCAGCTCTACCCTTTAGCTCAGTGCGGATGTTGCCTGTAATCCATGGCTTCTGTTTGGGGTATGTACGTACTGTGGGTTTTTAGTTTTGTTTACATAAGGCTTGGGCCAATCTACTGTGCCAGTTTAGGAAATTAAATTATGTTTTGAATAATCTCATCCACCAGCCCTCTTTCTCTCTCTCTTTTTGTCTATAGGCATTAGCAATTGAGCCTGGGGAAGAGGTTATGGCTTGAAATTAGATTAATAAATTGGCCATGAAAGTAGTAGCCCCTCAAAATGTTATACTTCAGAGAGTTTTCAAATTTATTTGTTGCCTACTGTAAATCAGTGGACGCTCCTCAGATGAGGAAGCGGTGGACCATATCATAAAAAAAAATAATTTTAAAACATTTAACTTTAAAAAATTAAACTATACTAAGAATATTAACGTCACCTCTTTCTGTTAAACGGGAGAGCTTGGTTTGTTGTTTTGGAAAGTTTTGAAAGTCTTTTGAAAATGTTTGGTTACTAGCAATATACCTTTTGGGTTTGGATCCAGCGACGCGGTTGACATCAGTTGCTGGGACCGCCACTATCTGTCCAGTGATCCTGCTGACCAAGGCCGAGTCTGAGGAGCTGCTTGGCGTAGAAGCTAGCCTAGCTGCAGGGTTTTCTTGAGTGCTTGAACGCAGCTTGTGATGCAGTTAGCCATTGTGACTGGGACTACCGGATTGTCCCGGGCTTATATCTTTCTAGACCCCTGCTTTTGGTTGTTGTTTTCAATCTTCCCTGCGACCTACCCTGTCTGGAACAGCGAGGAGTAACAGCATGACTTACTGTTGTTACCATGACAAAGACCAAAGCCGGCGGGAGTACCATTGAGGACAGTGGTGTCTCTCTATCACAGGTAAAATATATTTTAACCAAACAAAAATAGTTATACAAGTAGTTGTTACAACAACAAGAAAATAGCCTTTTGTCCAAATACTGGTGGAGTCAACTAATAAAATATTGGACCAGAGAGATCCAGGACCTGAAGAACAGTTTGCAATTCTCCCAGGGTCAGCTCGATGAGTTTAAACAGGAGAACGGGAAGACAGCAATCTGTAAATCATTGAGAGAGGACATCAGTTCTGTATGTGAATCCATGATAACAATGACCTTCCGGACCATCAGAGCAGACAGGGATAGCGTCTCTTCCAGTAAGAGCAAGGGTGGTGGGCTGGCTTTATTAGTTAACAACAGATAGTGTAATCCGAGCCATATTACTCTTAAGGAACATTAGCCCGGACATTGAGCTGTTAGCCGTTAGCCTGAGACCCTACTATTTGCCGAGGGAATTCACGGCGGCCATTGCTGTCATTGTTTACATCCCGCCCTCTGAGGACGCAAACACAGCATGTGACGTCATCCACTCTGTTATCGCGTGGTTACAGACAGCGCATCCCAGTGCTTTCTTTTACATTTCGGGAGATTTTAACCATGCATTTAACCATTTTGGGGGATTTTAACCATGCATTCACGAAACAGTTTGTGAAGTGCCCAACCAGGAATAATAAAACTCAGGACTTGTTATATGCTAATGTGAAGGATGCATACAACTCCACTGCACTCCCTCCCCTCGGTAGATCGGATCACAACCTTGTCCACCTCACTCCACTCTACAGGCCTTTGGTCCAACAGCAGCCTGCGACCACTAGGACCATTAGGAGATGGTCCCCGGAGGCGAATGAGGCCCTACAGGACTGCTTTGAAACAACAGACTGGGATGTGCTCTGTGAGGCTCATGGAGAGGACATCGATGGACTTACTGACTGCACAACGGACTATATGAATTTTTGTGTAGACAACACTGTACCCACCAGGAAGGTACGCTGTTTTCCAAATAATAAACCCTGTGTCACCAGCGACCTGAAGGCCCTGCTGAATGAGAAGAAGAGGGCCTTCAAGGAGAGGGACAAGGACAAATTGAAATGCGTCCAGAGGGAGCTGAAGTTGCAGATTGCTGAGGGGAAGAGAGGGTATAAGGAGAAGATGGAGGACAAGCTGAGGCAGAGCCAGGTGAGAGAGGTGTGGAAGGGTATTAGAAATATCACTGGCTTCAAAACGTCAAACAGTGGGCAGGCAGAGGGGACCCAGGACCGAGCCAATGAGCTGAACCAATTTTTTAACAACTGAACCAATTTTTTGTCCACCTCCCTTCCAGCTCCCCAGGCCACACACCCTCACGCCTGTCCCACCCCCACTTTGCTCACTACACCTCTGCTGAGACAATCAGCGACCCCACCTCCACCCCTGCTCCCTCTGGACTGATCCTCAACACCCCCCTTCCCCCCACCTCCCCACCTGGGCTGGCTTTCACCACCAACCAAGTGAAAGGAGAACTGGAGAGACTACATCAGTGGAAAGCGGCGGGCCCTGATGGCATCAGCCCAAGGGTGCTTAGGGTCTGTGCTGACCAACTGTGTGGAATACTCCAGCTTCCCTTCAACCTTAGCCTGAGCCTAGAAAGGGTCCCTGTGCTGTGGAAAATATCCTGCCTCGTCCCAGTGCCCAAGAAGGCACACCCCACTGTCCTGAATGACTTCAGACCTATAGCGCTAACATCCCACATCACCTCAGACCCCTGGTGTGTAGTTTTTTGACTTCTCCAGTGCCTTCAATACCTTTCAGCCCCTGCTACTGGGTGAGGATGAAAGTGGAAGCACCCTTAGTCTCCTGAGTCACGGACTACCTGACCGGTAGGCCACAATTTGTGCGACTACAGAGCTGTGTGTCAGAATGGGCAGTGAGCAACACAGGGGCCCCCCAGGGAACGGTCCTGTCCCCCTTCCTGTTCACCCTCTACACCTCGGACTTCAGATATAACTCTGAAACATGCCACCTATAGAAGTTCTCCGCAATTGTAGGGTGCATCAGGGGTGGGCAGGAGGAGGAGTACAGGAGCACAATCAGTTACTTTGTGTTGTGGTATGAGCAGAACCACCTTCAGCTCAACATTAGCAAAACAAAGGAGATGGTGGTGGACTTCAGGAGAACCAAGGCACAACTGACTGCACTCCCTATACAGGGGATGGATGTGGAAATGGTTGGGTCATACAAGTTCCTGGGAGTCCATATGGACAATAGGCTGGAATGGGCTGGTAACACCGGGGCCCTGTACAAAAAGGACCAGAGCCGACTCTACTTTCTGAGGAGGCTCAGGTCCTTCAACGTGTGCAGTAAACTACTGCATACCTTCTACCAGTCTGTGGTGACCAGTGTCATCTTTTTTGCAGTGGTGTGCTGGGGAGCCAACATCAAAGCCGGTGATGTTTCTCGGGTAAATAAGCTGATCAGGAAGGCTAGCTCTGTCCTGGGGATGAGCCTTGACACTCTAGAGGAGGTGGTGGAGAGACGGATCCTGGCCAAACTGCTGGCCATCATGGACAACGTCACCCACCCTCTGCATGCCATGGTTATGCCGCAGAGGAGCACCTTCAGTCACAGACTGATCCCACCACGGTGTGCCAGAGAGCGCTACAGGAGGTCCTTCCTGCCGGCGGCTATTAGACTATATAATGCCTCACCGGGGTGCCGTGCCGTCGGAAACACAGACCTGGAATTGTTGGGGTGCTAGGACCTAGTTTAACAATTATGCATCCATCCGTGAGTAACTCTGGTCCGTAATCACTCATTCACTCAGGACTTATTTATTCATTCAGGTCTGTATATACATACTCATGTACAGTTGTTATATCATATCACTTGCAATATTGCAAGTAATTCTTGGACTTAACCCATTCACTCAGGAATGCATATTATTGTCAGTTGCATCTTTTTTCATTGCTTTTAGTATATCGAATGTGCAATACGTGCAGGTATCTGTAATTAAACCCTGCACACTAAGGACTGTATTTTAAGGGAATTACTATTATTACCCCAAATTATATCATACACACATTTAGCTATTTAAGTATCTCTTCCTGTCATTTACCTGTACAGTTAATGTAACCATGCAAGTATTCACTTACCTGTAAATATAACTATATATTTACCTGTACAGCTAATTAACCATGCAAATATTCACCTACCTGTTCATTTGACCAGTCTGTCTATTAAGTAAACTATTATTACCCTCACTCATATCATATGCATTGATAGCTATTGAAGCATTTATCTGCCATCGACCTGTATAGTATAGTTAACCATCCAACATCCATATTCAGCCAACCACCCATACTTTGCAATGTCTTTTTATAACTCCAGATATCTTGTATTTCTATACTTTTTCTATCTATCTATATATCTATCTATCTATCTATCTATCTATCTATCTATCTATCTATCTATCTATCTATCTATCTATCTATCTATCTATCTATCTATCTATCTATCTATCTATCTATCTATCTATCTATCTATCTATCTATCTATCTATCTATCTATCTATCTATATATCTATCATCAGCCCAGCCACTATTAAAAGCATCTAGACATTATCTCACATTTCTTTTAGACTAACATTTAGTTTTCAACAGTGGAGATTTGTATAAACCTTGCTGTCTGTCTCTCTGACATTAGCAACATTGGTTCAATATTCAAATTCAATGTCCAGCTGTCCCATAGTAATGAACGTGTTGGGACGAGACAGACAGCCAGGCAGTGTTTCTCAGCCGGTCTAAATCATGAATCAGCTGGCATAATTTATATGGATATATACAAAGAGATTTACATTTTTAAAAAGTCAAATGAAACTAAGTGCAGCTAGTTTGCAGTCTTTCCAGCTTCAGTTTGAAGTGATTGTGTTCGCTGTGTTGTTGCCTAGCTCGTCTGAACAACAGTGTCTTGATGAGAGAGCACATTTTCTATGCCAGGTGAAATCGCACCTCATTAACTCATTGTTATGGATGTATCCAAATAAATGTCACTAGAAAACAACTTAAACAAATGCAAAAGTGGCTACTTTGCTCTTATTTTGGCTGCAGAATTTTTTGACGTGACTAAGTTAGCTGTAGTTGGCTAGCTAGCAAACAAGTTTTAAGAACGTTGACAGCCAGTATGGCAATGGAACATTTAGGACAAACGACTGGGTCACGTCCATAGATACAGAATAAAAAGACTGAACAACTGGGTCGCGTCTCTAGCAACCGAACCGATGGAACGAACGACCAGCCGGCTTCAGAAGCAACCCTAGATATATGTCGGGACTATCTTGTGGAAGGATGAAATAGTATGAATAAATTCATAAAAATAATGTTTTTAATGAAAATACGTCAATCATTATTTGAATATATTGGTAACCCGTTGTATAAAAGTAATAATGCCCTCGAAGCCGGTGTTTGGAGGATATATTGGCATGGTTTGCCAATATATCCTCCAACATATCCTCCAAACACCGGCTTCGATGGCATTATCACGTAAGTATACACTTACTGAACAGTTTATTAGGTACACCCATCTAGTACCAGGTCAAACCCCCTTTGCCTCCAAAATAGCCTGAATTCTTCGGGGGATTTAAACGTTGCTCAAGTGGTATCAAGGGATTTAACGTGTGCCAAGTATGACAATTGGGTACTTTTTCCACCACTGCTTTTCATCCACAGGACTGCCGCTGACTGGATGTTTTTTTGTTGTTTTTGTTCTCGGCCTAGACACTGTCAGGCGTGAAAAGCCCAGGAGGCCCGCAGTTTCTGAGATACTGGAACTGGCGTGCCTGGCACCGACAATCATACCATGCTCAAAGTCACTTAGGTCACTCATTTAGCCCAGTCTAACGTTCAATCGAACAGTAACTGAATGCCTCGATGCCTGTCTACCTGCTTTGTATGGTAAGCATCGTGACTTACTGTCTGTAGGAGCTAGCCATTTTCGTGAACGGGATGGTGTATCTAATAAACTGACGACTGAGTGTATTTCAAGTGTCCAAATGTATACTGTAAATCAACTGCTCTATAATAAGAGACAGAACTGTGTCATAGTGTACATCTGCTCTGGTTATCCAGTGACCTTAGAACTGCACATGGTGCTGCATGCGCCTCTATGGCCCACTAGGTAACAAATCCCCACTGGGCCCCCTAAGAACAGCTGCTGGGCTTCTAGATTCCAGAGGTGAAATGTCCCCTGCACTACTCACTAGGCTTGCAGTTCTCTGACAGCTTCAAAGGAGATGGAGTGGCTCATCCATATAGAAGACACCACATGAGGGAGAAAAATATCCCAGCTGTAATTCAGATATATACTGAATGTACTATATATCCTCCATGTGATGAGATATCTATTTGAGCCTCTGTAGAAAACTTTTAGCGTGTCACAATCATCATCTATTCATAAGGTATTGTGGCCCAAAGTGCTGTTTGTAGGGAAACACTGAATACAAGTATAAAGGATATACAAGTAGAAATGTAGGTAGGGAGCTTCCCATTGTGAACATGAGAAATATGACAAATCGAGCCCTATGACATCAGTATGCACTCTCGTGAATAGCAGAAATGGTGTGTGTGTGAACAAAAGAGAGTCTTGAGGCATGCTTCTGCATCGCATCACTGTGGCAGCTGCTTCAAAGCAGGTCACTGCAAGTGGTGGCTCATTCCGTTTTGAACAGGAATGGAATGGCCAAGTATGTGGATTTGCATAAGAATATAAAAAAATAAAGAGAATATATCAATTGGTCTATTGTGTGTGATATGCTCTCTTCCATAGTATTGGGTAAATTGCCTATGCTCTATGATGCAGTTATTTAATCATGCATGTTCATCTTGATTTAGCCTACATCGGTGAGAAAATTGAAAAAATGGAAAAAAACCAAACACGTATTTCAAATAGTCTGCTACAGGCAACTGGCTTACTAGGCAATTCATATGGATATCATGATTTCTGCATAGTTTATTCAAGTGCAGAACAAATAAAGAAATGTAGGCTGCTATGTAACAGTACATGCATGTAATTTGTGTATGCTCTGAGAGAGCGCCCGCTCTGGGAACCGCACAAGAGAACCAATTGATTGGAGGTTGCATGCAGTAGGCGGACCCTGGACCCACTCGACATCCCACTTTAAGATCAGGACAATTTTACTCGTGAACACATGACATGTACACAACAATTGAGGAGCGGACAGGGATCACGTTATATATATATACACTTTTTTGCCATTTAACAGGTAAGAGAAAGAAGATAAGCCACGAGACAAAGGAGAAACAGTAAAGAAGCGGAGGCAAGATCCGTGTGGAGATATCCGGAGTTCACAGTGGCACTAGTTATCTCTGGTAAGATTATTATTCACCGTCAATTTTCAGTGGAATTAATATATTTTCAGAGTCATAGTCGGCTATTCATCACCCTCTTCATTCCCTTTGTAGTCTACTGAGTATACAATAAATATAGCTGTCAGACAGTCACAACTATTCATATATGAACCTGTTATCGAATATGATTGCCACCAAGAGCCATGGTCGCTCGAATTAAAATAATACTGTGAAATATTTTCTTAAATGTAAGACATATCTTCTTGAATAAATGTTGCCTAAAGTGCTGTTACATTCTTGTTACACTATTGTGAAATTAGTCTTAAATTACTGAAGTAACGGTTCGCAGACATCTCGCCACTGTAACTTGCGCTGCAATGCTGGTCTGGTGGTCATGCCTTGGTCATCTACAATTTCAAATCCTAGTTTAGATAAAGACAGCTAGTGATCCTACTGTATTCACCATCAGTTTATGTTGTACAAATGTCTGTATTCAGCATGTGGCGCATTTGCCACATTTCTTCGACACTTCAATAGATGCTGCGGCATTTTTATTAGGCTCTCCGTATCCCCCTTCTCGCTTACTACTTAAACCTGGCATACTAAAGCTTATTATTGGCAGATATACCACTATTATCATATAGGCTAGTCCAAGAAAGTTGTAATTTCCCTTTTGCAAATCAGGCCCCTGTAATTGACATAGCCTACAACAGAAGGCTCTAGTTTATTTAGGAACACGTTTTTATATGGGGTGTTGGGATGTATTATCCGATGTACACCCCACACCCAGCAACTCTGGGTCAAGATGCATTAGACAGGTAACAAGCATTTCTAGAGGGTGGAGCCCATTCTGATGGCTATTTGTAGGGAGGGCAGCAGGTGAGACTACTGCGTTTGTTGGAGCTGACAGGAGGGAGCAGGCGTGAGTTACTCTTCTGTCGGCTTGTCAAGACTGTACTGTTGCTATATTTTAATAAGTGGTGGCTCGTCAGTGAGTCGTGCTCTGTCTCACTCTCTCCACCTCCACCCTCTCCCTCTCCAGCCCCCACCCCCACTCCAGGGCACTGGCTTACTGCTGAGCAGACTGATGCTCCAGCCGGAGCTGTGTGCTCTGAACTGCAGATTCACAGGTAGCCTAGCAGTTAGAGCTTTGGGCCAGTAACCGAAAGGTCACTGGTTTGAATACCTGAGCTGACAACGTGAAAGATCTGTCAGTGTCCTTGAGCAAGGCACTCAATGCCCCCCCCCCCTACAAAACCCTAATTTGCTCCAAGGACACCATACTACAATGGCTGATCCTGTAAAACAACACAGTTCACTGCACCTATACGGTGTATGTGACAATACAACATCTTATCTCAGTGATACAGGTAGTAGTCACATAGGCAGTCAGTGGGTTTATGCAGAGATTGAGAGAGAGTTTCAAGTGTCATCCTTCTCCCATTTTGTGTGTTGTTATCCATGTGACATAATTCAACTCGGCTTTTCATTTTTTCTCTCTATTACCTCGTTTGATACACATTTGCAGTATCAGTATTGTAATAATGAACTAGTAGTGAGTGGCTGAATGCCTTCGTATGATAATTGTCTCACAGATGGTTTTCCATGCTGTCTCTGAATCTCAACCTTAAGTGTATTTGGTTTGTGCTGTTCATTTTAATGGAATCCCACATTACAGCTCCATCTTCACTATGGTGGCGTGAGAGTTAATGGCCTGCTAAGTAGGTGGAGGGGTTCACTCTATCCCTATCTTATTGGATCAAAGTATTTTATCCCTTTATATTGCTATACCTCTGCAGGAATGAAAAGTCAACATGAAGTGAATTACATTTGCAATTTTGATCTAATGCATTGCAGGAAGACTGAACTCCCCAACAGAGATGTAGACTGTGAGAAGACATAAACCACTGTCTTGTCAAGTGTTTTGATGCTGTGATTTGCTGTGTCTCGCTGAAGTAATGAAATGATGGGAACATCAACTTCAACAACAAATTATTTGTATACTCTCAACTAGGGCTGTGGCGGTCAAAACATTTTGTCAGCCGGTGATTGTCAAGCAAATACAGTGGGGAGAACAAGTATTTGATACACTGCCGATTTTGCAGGTTTTCCTACTTACAAAGCATGTAGAGGTCTGTAATTTTTATCATAGGTACACTTCAACTGCGAGAGACGGAATCTAAAACAAAAATCCAGAAAATCACATTGTATGATTTTTAAATAATTAATTTGCATTTTATTGCATGACATAAGTATTTGATCACCTACCAACCAGTAAGAATTCCGGCTCTCACAGACCTGTTAGTTTTTCTTTAAGAAGCCCTCCTGTTCTCCACTCATTACCTGTATTAACTGCACCTGTTTGAACTCGTTACCTGTATAAAAGACACCTGTCCACACACTCAATCAAACAGACTCCAACCTCTCCACAATGGCCAAGACCAGAGAGCTGTGTAAGGACATCAGGGATAAAATTGTAGACCTGCACAAGGCTGGGATGGGCTACAGGACAATAGGCAAGCAGCTTGGTGAGAAGGCAACAACTGTTGGCGCAATTATTAGAAAATGGAAGAAGTTCAAGATGACGGTCAATCTCCCTCGGTCTGGGGCACCATGCAAGATCTCACCTCGTGGGGCATCAATGATCATGAGGAAGGTGAGGGATCAGCCCAGAACTACACGGCAGGACCTGGTCAATGACCTGAAGAGAGCTGGGACCACAGTATCAAAGAAAACCATTAGTAACACACTACGCCGTCATGGATTAAAATCCTGCAGCGCACGCAAGGTCCCCCTGCTCAAGCCAACGCATGTCCAGGCCCGTCTGAAGTTTGCCAATGACCATCTGGATGATCCAGAGGAGAAATGGGAGAAGGTAATGTGGTCTGATGAGAGAAAAATTTAGCTTTTTGGTCTAAACTCCACTCGCCGTGTTTGGAGGAAGAAGAAGGATGAGTACAACCCCAAGAACACCATCCCAACCATGAAGCATGGAGGTGGAAACATCATTCTTTGGGGATGCTTTTCTGCAAAGGGGACAGGACGACTGCACCGTATTGAGGGGAGGATGGATGGGGCCATGTATCGCGAGATCTTGGCCAACAACCTCCTTCACTCAGTAAGAGCATTGAAGATGGGTCGTGTCTGGGTCTTCCAGCATGACAACGACCCGAAACACCCAGCCAGGGCAACTAAGGAGTAAGAAGCATCTCAAGGTCCTGGAGTGGCCTAGCCAGTCTCCAGACCTGAACTCAATAGAAAATCTTTGGAGGGAGCTGAAAGTCCGTATTGCCCAGCGACAGCCCTGAAACCTGAAGGTTCTGTATGGAGGAGTGGGCCAAAATCCCTGCTGCAGTGTGTGCAAACCTGGTCAAGAACTACAGGAAACGTATGATCTCTGTAATTGCAAACAAAGGTTTCTGTACCAAATATTAAGTTCTGCTTTTCTGATGTATCAAATACTTATGTCATGCAATAAAATGCAAATTAATTAATTAAAAATCATACAATGTGATTTTCTGGATTTTTGTTTTAGATTCCGTCACTCACAGTTGAAGAGTACCTATGATAAAAATTACAGACTTCTACATGCTTTGTAAGTGGGAAAACCTGCAAAATCGGCAGTGTATCAAATACTTGTTCTCCCCACTGTAACTGTCGGTCTCACGGTAATTGACCGTTAATTAACATAAACACATTTAGCATCTCCTGGCTTCCACACATGGCCACTGATGAAGACCTTTGGAACATCTACATTTTAAAAAGTCTAATAAATCCATGTAATATAGCCTACACCTTTACAATAAATCCAGTATTTATTTTAGACAGGTCTAAAGAAGCATGATATGAAGAAAATGTAGTCTAGTTCAGAAGAAAAGCATAACATACTGAGTTGTCCTTATGTTAGGTCCTGATGTGGTTATGCCAAATGGCTGTGTGCTACACTAGTTAATTTTGCAGACAAGTTTTACTTAGAATTCCGTGGCATTATTTTATATTATTTTATAGTATGAAGAATACAATTGAACAAAGCTGAATAAAATATAAATATTTTCTCCAAAGGATTTGAGAGAGTGTGCGCACATGCGGCTATTCTGTGTTGAGCGTTAACAAAGAAATAGGAACTCCTATATGCTTAATTTAGAGGTATTAATGTAACTTTAGTTGTTCTACAAACATTGTGTTATATGTTTTGATTTTTAATACATTGTAAGGAGGCGTGATGCGACTCTAATGATGATTTGAAAAAATTTGCTTGAAAGGCATGAGCTTTTCTCTAGTCAGAACAGACCTTGCACAAACTTTTTTTGCACAAACAGCCCTGGCACATTTTCTGGCTGGTGCCCAGATTGCCTTCATTGTTGTTTTCCTTACAAATAATAACTTTGGATATGTGTGCGTTCCTATCAAAGTAAGTGCCTTATTTTCTGTATATCATTTTGTCGTTTTTTCCCCCCAGCATTCCCAGTTGTTTTAAATGCGGCATCAGATTGTAACTATGGTATCTCAGATGGCCAGCTCAGACCCCCCTTTCCAGTTTTTTAAAAATGTATTTAGCGTATAAACTTCTCCTGTGTGTGCCCCCCATTTATAGATAAATCCTCCATAATAGTAATATTTCCTGCATCATATCCCCCACGATACCTTTCCCAATTTCTACCCCCCCATGGACTTTAAAGAAAACACAAATGAAATGAACCCCCCCCCCCCACAAACCCCCCCTAAAATGGTTTCATCACTGTCTAGCTTTCACACTAAGGTTAGGCTAGGCAGTAGACTTGTATTTGGGGTGTTGATCTGTGACGTGATAACATTTTATTTTATTTGTGATTTGTCAAAAATGGTAAACGACTTGTGCTCCGGTTCTTGTATGCACTGTGTACAAATACATAGAAGATTTCAAAAATGCTAAAAAATTGCCAAACTATGTTCATATTTTGCAGGCAGTGCATTTTATAGGGAATGGCATTCTGGTATTAGGGAGTTTTCGCTTGTCAAACATTGTCACGGAAGGGAGCAGAGAGAGACCAAGACGCAGCGCAGGGATAGTAGTTCGAACAAATGGCGAACTACAGGACACAAACACACTATAAACTAACGTCACGTTCACCAAAACACACAAACGGACGTAAAAAAAGGCACACTTACTTCTCACCGTGACTGCGACATATAACGACAACGACCCACACCAGAGTGAAGGACAGACTCAACATATATGGGATCCCTAATTAGAGACAATGCGGTGCAGTTGCCTCTAATTAGGGATCCAACCCAAACCCCACACAGAAACAGAAAAGAACGACACTGTCAGACTCTGACCATAACTCCGGCGAAGTGGACAGTTTTCTCCCATGCCCCTTCTTTATAACCGGGCCCGGGCTGGGTACCGGTGGGGCAAACGGCTCTGGCCATGGAGCGGGACCATTAACCGGGCCCGGACTGGGCACCGGTGGGGTAAACGGCTCCGGCCATGGAGCTGGGCAATTAACCGGGCCCGGACTGGGCACCGGTGGGGTAAACGGCTCCGGCCATGGAGCGGGGAAAACAACCGGGCCCGGACTGGGCACCGTGGGGTAAACGGCTCCGGCCTTGGAGCGGGGAAAACAACCGGGCCAGGACTGGGCACCGGTGGGGCAAACGGCTCCGGCCATGGAGCGGGGAAAACAAACGGGCCTGGACTGGGCACCGGTGGGGCAACCGGCTTAGGCCATGGAGCGGGGAAAACAACCGGGCCTGGACTGGGCACCGGTGGGGCAAACGGCTCCGGCCATGGAGCGGGGCAAACAACCGGGCCTGGACTGGGCACTGAGGCGGAGCAGACGGCTGGACCCGGAATGGGCACCAGTGGGAGGCGCACCGGAGGTCGGATGCGTGGAGCCGGCACTGAAAGCACCTGGCTGGGCGCACGCACCGGAGGTCGGGTGCGGGGAGTAGAGCAGAGGTCCGGACCCGGACTGGACATCGGTGAAGCGGACTGCTCTGGCATGGGAGGTACTGGACTGGGAAGGCGGACCGGAGGTCGGAGGCATGGAGCCGGCACTGGAAGCACCTGGCTGGGCACACTCATGGGAGGTCGGATGCGGGGAGTAGAGTAGAGGTCCGGACCCAGACAGGGCACCGGTGGAGCGGACTGCTCTGGCATGGGGGTGGAGTAGACGACCGGACCCGGACTGGGCACCGGTGGAGCGGACTGCTCCGGCACGGGAGTGGAGTAGACGACCGGACCCGGATTGGACCACTCCGCCATCTCCCTCTCGACCTCTATCTCTATCTCCCTCAATTCCTCCAGAACTCCTCCATAATACTCCTCTAAATAATCCTCCTGCTCCTTGCTCTAAGCCCCCCATTGGTACCTTGGCCTCTCCATGCTCCACATGGGGGGTGGTATTGGCACCTCCTGCCTATAGCCAGACCACCCCCATCGCACCCCCCCCAAAATTACCTTGGGGTTGTTTGCGGGCATTTCCCCGTCTCGCGCCAGTTACGCTGCTTGGTCTGGTAGTGGTGGGTCGTTCTGTCACGGAAGGGTGCAGAGAGAGACCAAGACGCAGTGCAGGGATAGTAGTTCGACATTTTATTTTCTTACTATGTAATATCAGAACAAATGGCGAACTACAGAACACAAACACACTATAAACTAACGTCACGTTCACCAAAACACACGAAATGAACGGACGTAAAAAAAGGCACACTTACTTCTCACCGTGACTGCGACATATAACGACAATGACCCACACCAGAGTGAAGGACAGACTCAACATATATGGGATCCCTAATTAGAGACAATGCGGTGCAGCTGCCTCTAATTAGGGATCCAACCCAAACCCCACACAGAAACAGAAAAGAACGACACTGTCAGACTCTGACCATAACTACATAGAGAAGCCTATTTGCTTCTCTATGGCCAGAGCCTGACAAACATAAACTACATGGCTGCCATTATAAAGATTTTAGCTGACACACATTTTTATTTTTTTATTTTTTTATTTCACCTTTATTTAACCAGGTAGGTCAGTTGAGAACAAGTTCTCATTTGCAACTGCGACCTGGCCAAGACAAAGCAAAGCAGTGCGACAAAAAAACAACACAGAGTTACACAGTAAACAAACGTACAGTCAATGACACAATAGAAGGTCTATATACAGAGTGCAAATGTAGTACAAAAATGCAGTAAGGTTAGGAAGGTAGGACAATAAATAGGCCATAGTGGTGAGATAAATTACAGATTAGCATTAACACTGGAATGATGGATGTGCAAATTATGATGTGCAAATAGAGATACTGGAGTATAATATGGGGATGAGGTAGTAGGGTGGTCTATTTACAGAAGGGCTATACACAGGTGCAGTGATCGATAAGCAGCTTTGACAGCTGATGCTTAAAGTTAGTGAGGGAGATAGGAACCTCTAGCTTCAATGATTTTTGCATTTCGTTCCAGTCATTGGCAGCAGAGAACTGGAAGGAATGGCAGCCAAAGGAGGTGTTGGCTTTGGGGGTGACCAGTGAGATATACCTGCTTGAGCGCATGCTACGGGTGGGTGTTGCTATGGTGACCAGCGAGCTGAGATAGGGCGGGGATTTACCTAATAAAGACTTATAGATGACCTGGAGCCAGTGGGTTTGGCGATGAATATGTAATGAGGGCCAGCCAACGAGAGCATACAGGTCGCAGTGGTGGGTAGTATATGGGGCTTTGGTAACAAAACGGATGGCACTGTGATAGATTACATCCAATTTGCTGAGCAGAGTGTTGGAGGCTATTTTGTAAATGACATCGCCGAAGTCAAGGATCGGTAAGGGCATGTTTGGCAGCATGAGTGAAGGAGGCTTTCTTGCGAAATAGGAAGCCGATTCTAGATTTAATTTTGGATTGGAGATGGTTAATGTGAGTCTGGAAGTTGAGTTTACAGTCTAACCAGAAGCCTAGGTATTTGTAGGAGTCCACGTATTCTAAGTCGGACCCGTCGAGAGTAGTGATGATAGTCCGGTGGGTGGGTGCGGGCAGCGTTTGATAGAAAAGCATGCATTTAGTTTTACTAGCATTTAAGAGCAGTTGGAGGCCACGGAAGGAGTGTTGTATGGCATTGAAGCTTGTTTGAAGGTTAGTTAGCACAGTGTCCATCTCTTTTCTAAACAATATTACATTTCTCTGTTGTGCTCACCAGAGATGTGATACATTGAAAACAAGTCTTGCTGTTAGGTCGATTACTTATTGGATGATGAAGTTCGCAATTGTCTTTTACAATAAAAGGTGAAATTGAGGAATAAAGTTGCGAAGACCTTTATTTCACATTAGAACAAAACATTGTTTAGATGCTTTTCAGACAACAATACTGGTTAGACACGTTTGTTGCATTATACATTCTGTTGCTACTGTTCCAATCACATATTTGTGATGGTATGCTGCAGTGACCAGTCAACAATGATCAAAAATATGTGATCGTGCGCGTCAAAGGGTTAAACTGTGCATCGTTGCGGGCTAGTAAGCAAGCGTTTCACCAAGTCTACACCAGTTGTATTCGGCGCATGTAACAAATAACATTTGATTTGGTTTTATGTGTTGTTGGGGGTGCGTCTTCGTCAGTTTAGCAAGGAAAAAGACACCCCCTCATCAATCTGCCACCTAATCCTGCCTAATGGGCGGGCTGGCCCTGGTAATTTGTGACTGAGACTTGTGCTTTAAACAATCTAAATGTGTTGATTGCTAGGCATACAAATAATCTTATTTATTGATACATTTGAAACGAGCTCTAGTTGTGGCCGCAACCAGACTAGATTGTGAACAACTCTTGACTGACTGAGTGAATGCATTGCTTCGTTCTACAAAGCTGTAATTAATTAATTGCATTCATTCTTGCACCATGCGATCAATTAGCAGTTATAAACATGTATTTTTCTTATCTATGCTGTTGTTCCTGCCTGCAGCATGATATATTTTATAGTTGTTCGGAGCACGTCTCCGGTAGCGCTGAGCCGGAGGAGTGTGTAATATCAATAAAATCTGATTTTAAACCTAACCTTAACCACACTGCTAACAATTTGCCTAACCTTAAATGAAGACAGAAACAGCTTTTAAATAGAAAGCTCTGAGTCGAGCCAGAGCATTGTTTTTGGTTCTAATTCAGGGCTATGGCACACATCTCACAGTTCATAGAGTGGAGGCCTTGTAGTTATCTCAGCTGTTTTGTGGAACTATAAATGCTTTTTAAAGAATTGAACCTAAAGCCCTTGGAAACATGTGCTCACAAGTCCCATGATAGTGGAGTTAGCCTTGCCCTAGATGCACTTGGTACTAGGGTTACAAAGGGTCGGACATTTTCCATGGGAGGTTAAGCCCGGGAATTTTGGGAAATTTGCGTAATTCATCAAAAAAGTTATCTTATAACAGTGACATTTTTTGTGGGATACACATAAGGCAATTCTAGGTCTTGTGGCATATTATGGTTAAACTATCACCAATTCAATGGAATTGCAACCCTCTGCATGCACAGTGCATTCTTCCATCACATGTGCAGTGCACTCTTCCATCACATGTACAGCTGATTCTCAAGATATTGTACACTAATGAGATGCTATTGAGCCCACACTACTACACTGTCTGAGCCAAGGACTACATGCTTTCTGGTATGTTTTGATTACAATACTGGGTGGGGTGAATATATTTTATATGACATACATGATTTTTTGTTAACTAGTAAATAGTAACCTACACCAAAGTGTGTTTAAACCATTTCTAACTTGTTAGTTTTTGCTACCATGTGTGTTTTAGCTTGCTTGAGCCCGCTAACTGAGTGCTAATTCACCTGTTTCCATTTAAAACATTTATATTACAAAGGAGTTGTTTAATCTTACTGCTTAATTATTTATCTCTACATGGAATTGTATTTTTTTTTTTTTTACTTATTGTTTTCTCATCTTTACAGGAAAATGCCACGGCACTATCTGATGTGTGGAGACATTTCACTGCAGCTAATGTATAAGGAAAAGCTGTGTACATTTGCAAATACTGTGCCAAATCATATGTGAAGAATGCAACAAAGATGCAGAACCATCTGGCCAAGTGCATAATGTTCCCTCAACCTCAGTTCAAGCAACCTCTGACAAAAGTCCCTCTACTTCTATTCGAGGTGAAAATTATGAATCAGACACCTTATCGATAGCAACAGCTGATGAATGTCTTGCTCGAGCTGTGTATGCAACTGGTTCACTTCTGATGCTCACAGGCAATGTGTATTGGAAGAGATTTCTGAATGTTCTTCGCCCAGCATACACCCCTCCCACCAGACATGCTTTATCTATTAATTTGCTGGATGCAGAGTTCAAAAGAGTTCAAGTGAAGGTCAAGCAAATCATAGAGAAAGCAGACTGTATTGCAATAATTTAAAGATAAAACGATACTAAATATAATAACATGTCACCAAATAACTGATTAAAACACACTATTTCGTAAAGAAGGTCTACAGTAGCCTCAAAAGCGCTCTGTAGGGTAGCACAATGGTGTAGCCGGAGGACAGCTAGCTTCCGTCCTCCTCTGGGTTCATTGACTTCATACAAAACCTAGGAGGCTCATGGTTCTCACCCCTTTCCATAGATTTACACAGTAATTATGGCAACTTCCGGAGGACATACTCCAGCCTTTTGAGAGCTCTTGCAGCATGAACTGGCATGTTGTCCACCCAATCAAATGATCAGATAATTAATCTAGTACTGAAATCATAAGTTACAGCTTGCTAGCACTGCAGTGTATAAAATGTGGTGAGTAGTTGACTCAAAGAGAGAGAAAGAGAATAGTTAAACAGTTTTGAACAAATTAATTTCTTCCAAAATTAAGGAGAAGCAAGAGAAATAGAGAGAGAGAGATTGTCTTTTTTTCAGTTTCATTTAGCTAGCAATTGCTGCTAGCTAGTTTAGCCTACTGAAACACCCTGCTCAAACAGAGGGATGTTATGTTTGCTAGCTGGCTATGACTTTCCAACACAACACTGGAACTCTTCCAAGTCAAGGTAACGTTAAGCTTTTGGTATTACTAATTTATTGCCACCGGGGCCCGCCGCTGTAACTGCTTACTGACTGTACACTAACGTTACTGCATGATTGTAGCGGGTTTACTAACACAGTAGTTCTATTAGCTATGCCGACTATGACGTTACTTTAGCTAATATTGTAACAACGATGTAGGCTGTTTGTAGAAGTATGGCTTGGAAAGGTTTTTTCGCCTGGTCACATACAGCTGATTTGTTGTGCATTGAAGTCCACAAGCTAAGGGAAGAGAAGAGAAGTAATACAACGTGGCTGTTATGACAGTGTTTATGCACCAATTCTGTTAAAACGTTTCTTAAATGGAAGCAAACTTAACAAAACGGAGATCAACATACTTGAATTTGTCCAATAGAAATTCTAATTTGCAACTGTTGGACTAATAATTACATTTTTGTTTGTGTTCGCTGTGTTGTTGCCTAGCTCGTCTGAACAACAGTGTCCTGATGAGAGAGAACATTTTCTAGGCCAGGCAAAATCGCACCTCATTAACTCATTGTTATGGATGTATCCAAATAAATTTCACTAGAAAACAGCTAAAACAAATGCAAATGCAGCTACTGTTGTTTGCAGTGTTTGACGTGACTAAATTGGACGTAGTTGGCTAGCTAGCAAGAAAGGGATAATAACGTTGCTAGCCAGTATGGCAATGGAACATTTAGAACGCACATCAAATTTGTCTCTCGACCTGTGTGCACCTATGTTGTAAACTTTCATTCATAGGCTAGGTTTTTAGCAACCTAAGGATGGGTATAGGGAACATTTTAGTATCATGTAGTTGCCTAAATCGCTGTTACTTTGAACTGGGTGACTGGAATATGAATGAGAGTTATCCAATATGCTGTAATAGAAATTGAAAAATACATCGTCCTCCCTCATCTTAAACGGCGCTGACCGCCACTGATCTCAGACTGACACAAATCTCTGAGTTCCCAGTTAATCTCCAATTCACACAGACGACGGATCACACTGGGACTCAGGGGCATATAATAGCACTAGCAGTAGCCATAGGGCACAGGTCTGTGATGTGAGAGGGTGAAAGGATGTCAGTCACAGCATCAGAAGTGTCTAACTCTGAGGTTCTGTGTCCTGTTAGTGTCTCAGCAACCGCACCTGCCATTCAATGTAGTGGTCTGTGACTGACTTGAACTACTCTTTGAAACAAAACAATCATGGCTCACAGACGGAGTGGAGCTGAAGGGTCCCATGTGTATATTGATTCGGTTGGTTAAGCACTTAATTTAGCAGTCCAGTCACAGGATCATGGCTATACTGCTGAAGTAAGGCAAAGTAGTAGGCTGAAAGGAAAGCTGATGATTACAGCTGGTGCCAGTGCATCCCCCTCATACTTAAGTATTTGTGGAATTAAATGAACATAGCAATGTGGATGAGTGTGAAGCACACCCTTGTCTGATTGCTGTGTGTGTAGAACCAGAATAGACAGATGGCAGTTCAGCCCATCCACAATGTTGATCAGCACACTTCATAAATAACTGTTTACCAGGCAGGGTTATTCCAGGAGTCCTCTACATCCATCCACCCACCCAACCATCCATCCATCCATTCACACGTGCTGCTGCTGCTGCTCAACAGGCCTCTGTGTGTGACGTGGAGGGGCTATTCTATTTTTAGCAGCATAGTGTGCGTGTGTGTGTGTGTGTTTGGGTCTTTGACACACATGGGAAATTAAATCCTGATTTCCCATCTGAGTGAGAGTGGCTCTGGTCTAATCCAGTCATTCTAGGGACAGACAGAGACAGGGTGTATGAAGCCCCCAGACTCACCTCTTCAGTGTTTCCTCTTAAACATGGCTGGCATCACAGGGAGACACATCTATTAGTAGCTCATCAGAGATATTTTGTAGAAAAGTGTAATCTCTTAATCTGTTGTAAATCTCTCCACACTGAACATTCAGCCCGCTAGAGAGAGATGAGATATTTTATAGTCAGACGCTTAGTCACTCAGTGCCCAGGGGATTTCAATTTGACAGTTAGCTAGGCAGCTTTTATTTTCGGGTAAACATTTTAGAGATGTGGCTGGAGAAATGTAACAACTTTTAAATTCATAGACAGGGCTATGGATGCAAGGACTGACCGTCCATGAGATCAAAATAATACTGTAGTTTTAACTATGTTTTGAAGCTAAATAGTGTTTGTTTGCAATTACATTGTTTACAAACAATGAAGTAAAACAAGCTTCTATTTTGGGTTCTGATGGGGTTAGACAGTTGAACTAAGCTTGTGGCATTTATAAATGATACTCTTCAAGAATTAATGGGTAAAAAGTGCATCTGGAAAGTATTCAGACCCCTTGACTTTTTCCACATTTTGTTACGTTACAGCCTTATTCTAAAATGGATGAAATACATTTCTTTCCTCATCAATCTACACACAATACCTCATAATGACAAAACAGGTTTTTAAATAAAAATAAAAAACAATTTTTTAACATAAGTATTCAGGCCCTTTGCGATGAGACTGATCATCCTTGATGTTTCTACAACTTGGAGTCCAACTGTGGTAAATTCAATTGATTGGACATGATTTTGAAAGGCACACACTTGTCTATATAAGGTCCCACAGTTGACAGTGCATGTCAGAGCAAAAACCAAGCCATGAGGTCGAAGGAATTGTCCGTAGAGCTCAGAGATCTGGGGAAGGGTACCAAGACATTTCTACAGCATTGAAGGTCAATCACGTTGGTGGTAAATTAAATAATACAAAAATGTGTTGTTTTTTCAATTCCTTGTAGAGACTCCACACTGCTGCTTTTGCCATATGAGATGGCATCAGCTTTCCACCTGTCAGGCTCTGGCCATAGAGAAGCCTATTTGCTTCTCTATGTAGCTATGGTCAGAGTCTGACAGTGTCTTTCTTTTCTGTTTCTGTGTCGGGTTGGGGTGGATCCCTAATTAGAGGCAGCTGCACCGCATTGTCTCTAATTAGGGATTCCATATATGTTGAGTCTGTCCCTCACTCGGGTGTGGGTTGTTATCGATGTATGTCGCAGTCACGGTGAAGTAAGTGTGTTTTCTTTACGTCCGCTTCATTAGTGTGTTTTTGTGAACGTGACGTTTTTCCCTGTAGTGTTTGTTTTTCGGTTTTGTATAGTTCGTCGGATGTTTTGTAGTGTACATAGTAATTCATATTACATAGTACAAATAAAGAATGTCGAACTACTATCCCTGCGCTGCGCTTTGGTCTCTCCATACACCCAAACGTGACACCACCAAAGTGTTTGTGTCCTGGGTGGCGTCCTGGTAATGCTATTGCATTATCCTCTGTGTAGTTGCTGATGGAGTTCACAACTCATTGCAAGCCCTCATGCTTGAAGTGTATCTTGTGCTTGCTTGGGCAGGCTCTTTTTTGTTGGGAGGCATTCTCCTTGTATGACTGGTGGATGAGAGTCAGGCGTGTTCTGCTAATGCTGAAAGACACATTTCAGATACAAATATTTTATCATGGTGGGTCATGTGAAATATAGGTTATAACCACCTCCCAGCCACATCTAGCTAAGTGGATGTGTCTATATTGTCTAGACCTCTTCAGATGTTCATGAAATACAATAGATACACCTGGCTAAATTGATGGGTCATGTTATCATCTGGCGAACACCATGTAGCTACACGGGGCATTCCACTGATTTCAAAACAACTTCATCCATGATGTTGATCTCCATTTCTTCCACTGTCATCAGAAGACTGTACAATGTATTTTTAATTGAAAACGTTTTTTTCCTAAGTCAGGGATTTCCTCATCGTCTGATTCATTCTCAGAGTCAGGGAAAGTCAGCATGGCACAATCGTCTTCCAGAAATTAGTCCATCTCGACTTTTTCCCACTGAACCTTAGCACCTGCTAAATTCAGCAGCAATTTTGTTGAGAGTTAACTGAGGAAATATTGACGTAACACAAGAGGTCATATTCATCCAACTCTCGGCTGACAGAAACCATAATATGAATAAGCTAATAGCAAGTACTAGTTACAATTCATCACATCACAGGTGAGCTCACCGTTGATCAAAATAATTGAGTAAAACACTTTCTAAATATCTAAAGTAATCTGATATGAGTAGTTTGTGCACCTCCATGTTTCCTTTTTTGCATTAACCCAAGATAAGAAGAGGAGACTAGATGAGTTTGGTCTGTTTGCAGTATGAAAGTTGAACGGGGTGTGTCGTCTACCATCATTCACTTCCTATCATGTCATCAGTGTTGGTAAATGTTCTATGTGGGTCAGGACCCTGGCTTGGAGTAGTTCTGGGCCAGCGGTAAATACGTCTTTCCCTCATACATCCCCCTCCTGAGATGACGTCTCTTAGCCGTGCAGCCTACGTCAGAGCAGCAAAGACTCAGCAGCACACACGCTGGTCTGAGGGTGACACATTTAGGAGGTTTTTGGGAATCAGGGCTCTGCAGGGCTTGGATAAACAGAAAGTCTGACAGATCAGACAGGGAAGGAGGACATTGATTTTCTCCCACACTGAAACGTAACAATATGACATTTGCTCTTGCGTAATTCTGCCCCTATTGCCATCCCTCCACCCCCCACCCCAACCCTTTCCCCTGGGGACACTGCCTTCTGTCTACACAAAGCAGAGACCCAACACAACAGCTACACGCATGAAACCCTGAACAGAACACAGCAGCGGTTTACAAAACCACTGCATCAACAACATCCAACGGCTTAGGGAGTAATGGGGCAGCAGGTAGCCTGGCGGCAAGGCAGCTAACCCACTGTTACCCGGGTGCTATGGATGTCGATTCAGAGGGGTTGGGTTAAATGTGGAAGACACATTTCAGTTGAATGCATTCAGTTGTACAACTGACTAGTATCTCCCTTTGTGTTCCCTAGTATAGGGTTGGTTGCCAAACGACTGCTTCTCTCCCTCTCTGTGTCAGCCTTTCCATGTGTATAATAATGCTGCATGCAGAGCCAGAGCAAATAAACCACATCTATTAATAGTTATTTATGATGGAAAGACCTTTAAAATAACAGCATGCAGATTTTAATTAAACGCTCTCGGTGTAATTACCCAACGCCACATGTACACCTCCCTAAAGGTGGTGAGTAAGCCTGTATGACGTTCTCTCAACAATCCAATTCCTGTCAAACTGCTCACACACACACTTTTAGGAGGCTAATCTGGGAAAGTGAGGTGTTGATGTTTAAGTGATGATGGCTGGGAAGGCAGGCTTTTTTCATTGTGCATGGAGGGGATGTGATGATGGCATCATACCATATGCTATTCAGGATGTGAGTGATCTCATCGCTACTGTGACTTGACCTGGATAGACCTCTTCTCAACACACAAACTTTTCTCTTATGTTTCGTACTATATTAAATAGGTGTAGTATTTAAGTATTGTTCTCTGTGTATATGTGATATCCTGGTGGGAAGTCTTCGAGTCCTTCACATGGAGATCTGTGTGAATCCTTGCTGCTTACATCACATGGTGACTGTCCTACATTCCCCATTGTAAGCATCCTCTTCTTCATCGCCATTGTCTTTCATCTTCAGTGGCTCACTCTCTCAGGGAACAATCAACTAAGTCTTCAAACATACTGTATTCATACCATATTCCCTGTGTCTGTGGGTAGCTATCTGCCAGGCATTCTTGTTGAATGAAAACACATTGTGTTTGGGTTTTCACACCCAGCTAGCTAAAGGAAGTCACATGTTGCTTTTGTTCATTTATACAATGTTTATCGGAGATGTGATTCTGCCCAATCAGCTGTGCCGTGGTGAAGCGCCACCCTGTGAGGTCATCCCAGAGATCCCCCTGTGGTCAGGCCAGCCAATCACACGTCCTTTGAGCTTCAGGTCCTCCTCTGAGCGCTCTCCCCAGCCTGTCTATGAATAGTGGGCTGTTTGAGTGACAGAGAGACTCTTCACTGGCGATGGGATCCTAATGTGTGTGGCACCATCCCCTGCCTATCTCCTTCCCGTTCCCTGCCACACATGCGCGGGACCCTGGCAGCTGCCAAATTCAAGGTGGCGTCTTTTCAATTAGGGCACAATGAATTACCTTTTCAGCCCAGCGAACAGCAGCCAAGTGGGCCCCAGTGGTATAATGATGCCTGGCACAATAGCGCCACTGTTCTCCGGCCCATTCCCAGGAAACCACACAACATGCGCCATTGTGTGCCATGTTTTGCTGGCCGACCACGTTGCCCGGCATTAGCCAGAGAGACAGAGAAGCCTGGCTGTGCAGTTAGGCTCACATCCCAATGTGGTTGGTGTAGACCGGTGACACAGTAACGCAGGCCATGAGGGGCTGCTGCTCGATGGAGACCCAGGGTTTATACACCTCCCTCTGTGTTTGATGTGCTAAAATCATTTTACAAAAAGCTACATTTGAAAGGCAGGCAGGGGAGGGGAAGTGGGGGTGGTGGGAGCAGGGGTCACTGAGTGGACCAGGGCCAGTGAAGAGGGCTGGAGCACTGAAAGAGCGAGAGCACTGCCGCTACGCTAAGCCATTCCAAATTAAAGAAAAAATGGCAAGCTATAAAAAAAAAGAGACCCAGAACTGGTTCTAAGCTGGTCGTAGCTGGTTCTGCTGCCTTTCATCTCCTCCTTCTGTGGGTCCCACTGTGTGTGCCACCTTCTCTAACCCCCCCTACCCCTCCAACCCTCTATACCCTCCTACCCCCCTACTCCATCCGCCCTTTACCCATGTTTACGCTGCATAGCTAATGGGGAAATTAGTTGTGGGGGCTTTCATGGACAACCAGGGAGCCGAGGTTGACAGGAACAGGGAGACGCATGTCACAGGAGCCTTTCAGGGCCTGTACACCAGCAGCTCTGCTTATACACCACTGTAGGGGACCCAGGACACAGGAGCCCTCACAAATGGGCCCAAACCATCCCTCACTAAGCCTAGAGTGTCACAGCTAACTGGGGCCTTTCCTTCTCATAAGCAGTAGAGAGTAAAATACCTGTAAGCTGACAACTAAATAATGCCAGAGATTCTCCCCGGAAACAAAGGTTGTTTATCAACTTAGCTTTCTGACTTCAATGATGGTGGCTGGCGTTTTTATCTTACGTGTGACAAACTGACAATATAAAGTGTTTATGTTGTAAGCTCCTCCAGTGTTCTTAGAAAGTGCTTTATAACTCAAATAAAATAAATGTTTATTGGCTGTTTACACAGATTTGCAGATGTTATCACAGGTGCAGCTAAATGCTTGTGTTTCTAGCTCCTACAGTGCAGTAATACCTAGCAATACAAAACAATACACACGTAATTAAAAATTTCAGAACGAGCAATGTCAGAGTCCGGAATATAAATACACTACATGACCAAACGTATGTGAACACCGGCTCGAACATCTCATTCCAAAATCAGGGGCATTGACATGGAGTTGGTTCCCCCTTTGCTGCTATAACAGCCTTCACTCTTCTGGAAAGGCTTTCTACTTGATGTTGGAACATTGCTGCGGGGACTTGCTTCCATTCAGCCACAAGAGCATTAGTGAGATTGGGCACTGATGTTGGGCAATTAGGCCTGGCTACCAGTCGGCATACCGAATTCATCCCAAAGATATTCAATGGGGTTGATGTCAGACTCTGTGGAGGCCAGTCAAGGTCTTCCACAACATTTCTGTATGTACCTCGCTTTTTGCACGGGGGAATTGTCATTCTGAAACAGGAAAGAGCCTTCCCCAAACTTTTGCAACAAAGTTTGAAGCACAGAATCGTCTAGAATGTCATTGCATGCTGTAGCATTAAGATTTCCCGTCACTGGAACTAAGGGGGCTAGCCCGAACCATAAAAAACAGCCCTAGACCATTATTCCTCCTCCACCAAACTTTACAGTTGGCACTATGCATTTGGACAAGTAGCGTTCTCCTGGCATACTCCAAACCCAGATTTGTCCATCGGACTGCCAGATGGACAGGACAGGACAGCCCCCACTCCGATATCCGAAGCATCAGCCTCCACCACGAACTGACGGGAGGGGTCTAGATGAACCAGGATAGGGGCTGTGGTGAAGCGGTGCTTGAGGTCCCGAAATGCCTGGTCAGCGGCCGCAGACCACGTGAACGGAACCTAGGTGGAGGTGAGTGCGGACAGAGGGGAGGCCAGGCTGCTGTAACCAGAAGGCACTGGAGAACCTGTCGGACGTGGAGCATGTGCTCTTGCGGAGAGCGGGAGAAGATGAGGATGTCATCTATGTAGACAAAGACGAACCGGTTCAACATGTCGCGGAGGACATAATTCACTAGGGCCTGAAAAATGGCAGGGGCATTGGTGAGACCAAAAGGCATGACCAGATACTCATAGTGGCGCTGGCCATGTTGAATGTGGTCTTCCACTCGTCCTCCTCCCGTATCTGCACCAGATAGTAGGCGTTCCGCAGATCCCACTTGGAAAACACGGTGGCCCTGTGGAGCGGCTCGAAGGCCGAGGAAATGAGTAGTAATGGGTAACGGTTCTTCACAGTAATGTCATTTAGTCCCCGGTAGTCAATGCACGGGCGCAGGGTCTTGTTCTTCTTCTCCACAAAGAAAAACCATGCTCCGGCGGGCGAGGAAGAGGGACGAATAAATCCTGCCGCTAGGGATTCCCCAATCTAGGTCTCCATCACCTTAGTCTCTGGTCCCAACAACGAGTACAGACGCCCCCGGGGCAGCGTGGTGCTAGGGAGAAGGTCAATCCCACAGTCATATTCGCGATGCGGCGGAAGGGAAGTGGCCCGGGCCTTACTGAACACCTCCTGGAGGTCCTGGTACTCAGGGAATGGCAGATCGGAGCCCCCTCCGAGCCCCCAGGAAGACGTCCCGGGGAAGGCTTCGCCGACTTCAGACAATGGACGAGGCAGAACGGACTCCAGCCCATAATGGCCCCCGTGGCCCAGTTGATGAGGTGATTGTGACGTTGGATGCAGGAGAATCCCAACACCACTGGAATCTGGGGAGATCTGATCAGCAGGAACTGCATCATCTCGCTGTGATTCCCGGACACCTGTAGGTTGATGGGAGTGGTGTTATGGGTGACCGCCCTATAGAGCGCCCGTCCAGGGCTCTAACCTCAATGAGGACCCGGAGCGATTTGGACTGGTCTCCCCACTGGGGAATAACGTGAAAAGGGGTGCGAGTACGGGAATTGGACAAAGTCTCCATATGGTCCACCAGAGTACTCACTCCTACTAGAGGGCCGGGTCTTTTACCGGGCAAGCGGACACAAAATGAACAAGAGTACGGACACCTCTTAGTACTGGAAACTCTCCGGTCCTCTCGGCTATGGGAAAATCGGGGACTTCGGGATGACTCGGAGTCCGGGTGGAATCCCTGGACGTGTGCGCAAACTGAAATTCCCTCTCCCCCCTTCGTTCCCGTATTGGCTTACCTGGTTAAATAAAGGTGAAATAAAAAATAAATAAAATAAAATATACTGTATGTATAGTAGTTATATAGGATGAGCCATGAATACAATACAGTATATACATATATAGTGGGTAAAACCGTATGTAAACATTATTAAAGTGACTAGTGTTCAATGACTGTGCACATAGGACAGCAGTCTCTAAGTTGCACGGTAGAGTACCGGGTGGTAGCCAGCTGGTAACAGTGTCTAAGGTTCAGGGCACGGTACTGAGCAGAGGCCCGGCTAGTGGTGACTGTTTAACAGTCTGATGGCCTGGAGATAGAAGCTGTTCATCAGTCTCTCGGTCCCAGCTTTTATGCACATATAATGTCTCCACCTTCTAGATAGTAGCGGGCTGAACAGGGCATGGCTCAGGTGGCTGAACTCCTTGATGATCCAGTTGGTCTTCCTGTGACACTGGGTGCTGTAGATGTCCTAGAGGGCAGGCAGTGTGCCCCCAGTGATGTGTTGGGTGGACCGCACCACCCTCTGGAGAGCCCTGCAATTGCTGATGGTGCAATTTCCGTACCATGCTCTGTCTGTGTGATGGGACCATTTCCGGTCGTCAGTGTTGTGCACGCCGAGGAACATATAGCTTTTGATCCTCTCCACTGTCAATGTAGAGGGGGGCATGTTTTCTCTTCTGTCTTCTGTAGTCCACGATCAGCTCCTTAGTTTTGTTGACATTGAGGGTGAGGTTATGTTCCTGGCACCACTCCGCCAGGGCTCTCACCTCCTCCCTGTAGGCTGTCTCGTCATTGTAGGTAATCAGGCTTGCCACTGTGAGTTGGAGAGGGCGTGGCCACACAGTCATGGGTGAACAGGGAGTACAGGAGAAGGATGAGCACGCACCCTTGTGGGGCCCCCATGTTGACGATCAGCGTGGCGGAGTTTTCTGAAAATCTACACATTCTGGCATGGGGTGGAGAGAAGATTTTGCAATTTTATAACTCAATGTTTGCCGTTTTTAAAATGATATCTGAGTGAGAGTGACTAACAAAATCAATGAGGGCCCCACGATCGGTAATTCAACCATGATTACTAGATATTGTTAGATAGCTGGTCGCTAGACCAACATACCAACTAACATACCAATCGAACATACCAATCTAAAAATGTTTTACTGACATGTCAGTGACTGACATAACAAGAGAAAAACTGCTGATGCAAAACCAAATTGCACCTTGTGTATTCTACTATTCATACTAAGTTGAGACCCCGATTGAGTTTTGTTTTGTCATTGGAAATGTATCCGCAGACCTACATAAGGGACGCAGGCTTGGGCCGCTAGTTGCCCATCCCTGGTCTAGGGTGTCGGGTAAGATGGAGGTGATATGGTCCATAACTAACCTCTCAAAGCACTTCATGATGATGGAAGTGAGCGCTACGGGGCGATAGTCATTTTGTTCAGTTAACTTCGCTTTCTTGGGTACAGGAACAACAATGAAGGACATCTTGTAGTGAGTGGGGACAACAGACTGTAATATGAAGAGATTGAATACAGTATGTCCGTAAACATCCAGCCAGCTGGTCTGCACAATCCCCTTGGGCTCAGGCTCGTTGCTCTGGGGCCTACCAGGAAGACACAGACAGACTCATTATAACTGCCAAGAAAAGGCCTCATTTATCTTTCAACATGCCTCTTAGGCCAAGTCATTGTTAACACCTTGATTGTAGCAGGTTAGTGTTTTTCATCATTGTCATGATGCGAGTGGAAGGAACAGGGCACAGAGCGAGAGTTGCGATGAGCCATGGTACTTTAATAGAAAACATCCCATAGGTTACAAAACAAAAGATCGTAACAAGGGCTGTACTGCAATAGCCAACAAATACACACACTCGTTCTATAAAACAAAAGGTAGCCACACAAGATGTAATGTATAATCCTAATACATGCACTTGAACAAACGAAACAAAAGACGCACCATGCGCTGGAACGAGCCAAACACTACATACACAAGAATCTACACTGACTCTCGAAACCAGTGCAACCTAAATGGAATCCCCAGTTAGAGACAACTAAAGACAGCTGCCTCTAATTGGGGATTTACAATCAATGACATAGAGTTCGCTAGAACTCTATTGTCGGGTCCTGACTGTGGCCTCCCGACTCCATAGAGGAATCAAGAGGCCTGTCCACAGTCAGAACCTGACAATCATGAATCTTGATCTGGAGGCAGCTCTGCAGAGTGGTGACCAGCTGGCGCAACAGCAAAGTCATAAAATCTGATTTTAAACCTAACCTTAACCCTAACCTTGAATTAAGACCAAAAAGCACATTTTAGTTTTTACAATATAGCAAATTTGACTTTGCTGCTGGCATATCTATCGGAAATCTCTTAGTTCTGCCTCTAGGACAAGACTCATCCCAATAAATGTCCTCCTGCTTGATTGTATGAAGTATTTAGGGGAAAACCTAGTAAGCATCGCTGAATGTATTATTGTAATAGCTTTGTACTCAAGTTGTACAATTTGTATCCCCATTCTGGAGATAGATGGCTGTGCAAGATGTGCAAGATAAGCGAGCTTATCTGCATTTAATAAACTGTCTGTAATATTCCAGTGATTATGAACATATTTAATCATCAGTTGTAGTCTATCTGCCGCTTGTCGATTCTTTCACAGAAAAAGAGGACATCAACCACAACACACACGCACACACACACGCGCACACACACAGCACACACAAACACTTGCACACACACGTGCACACACAAACACACACACACACACACACACACACACACACACACACACACACACACACACACACACACACACAAGCAAAGATGAGTGACGATAAAGCAGCTGAAAGCGTGGAACCTGCTCCTCCAGCGCTAGTATCAGCTCCAGCGCCAGCAGAGATGAACTCTATTCCCAATGGGAAAGGCCATGAGACTGGGGAGGAAACCACTGCAGCAACCAAAACACCACCAGGAGACACCACACTCAGGTACAAGATAGCAGACTACAAACATACGAAAGTATACACAGGCTTTTCATCTCTAGAAGTACAATATACACTAAATTAGAGTTGAATGTGATGTACTCCCTCACTCAGCCTTATCGTGTCAGAGAGGTGAGGTGAGCTCTGCTACTGGCTGCCTTGTCCTGCAGGCGGGCCCCAAAAAAACAACACTGTTCTTTGTTAACTTCT
Organism: Thymallus thymallus; assembly: GCA_023634145.1. Lineage (NCBI taxonomy): Eukaryota > Metazoa > Chordata > Actinopteri > Salmoniformes > Salmonidae > Thymallus > Thymallus thymallus. Next base: position 22,282,670 of record CM042410.1, on the reverse strand, counting down.
GTGGATATGTGTGTGGAAATGTGGGTCATGTGTACCTAGTACTACCTAGTGTCAGAGCCTGTGTTCCTTTGCCCTACTAATCATGAGGTCACCTCTATCAGCACGGAACAGACCTGGCCCTCAGTCACAGGAAATTACATCAACTGTTTAACATGTACGGTGTCTCCCCATGCCCTCTTAAGTAGTTGAATGCATCAGTTTACCCAGACTGTCATTTTCTCCATCCTGACCGCATTACTGAGCTGTGTTTGTTTGTTTTTCCTCTTTGTGCTTTCATTGGATGATGGATCGTCTTTCTCTACGCTACTTTGTGCCCAAAATGTCAGGAATGTAACATTTACAAGGAAGGGATATGTTTCAGTGTACTGTTTCTCAGCATTACAATCACGAGTTGTGATAAGGACAGAACAGTATCAACCAGCCCCAGACTCCTATAGCAGTAGAATGTTATCCTATGTGATTCCACGATTCTTTCTGACAGAGCGTCCTTGAGTTGTGGTTTTATAACATTGTTCTTGCTTCATGTTCTTATGACTGTGGTTTGTTTCCATGAATCCCCGCAGAAGTGAGGATCCAGAGGCCAACCTCGCGGAGAGTCAGGAGTTCCTATCTAACATGGAGGACAAGAAGACGACACGCTTCACAGATGTAAGTGGAATCTATAGGCTGCTTTGGCCCCAGTGGATGGTTCAGATGAATCTGTAAATTGTGTTAATTCTCTCCTTCTGTAAAGCAACTTTGATTGTTGTAAGCATTGTGCTAACAAGCTTGTTATCTGTTTCTCTATGTGTTTCTCCGTGGAATCAGTTTGAAGGGAAAACCTCTTTTGGAATGTCAGTGTTCAACTTGGGCAACGCCATCATGGGAAGTGGAATTCTGGGATTATCGTACGCCATGGCCAACACAGGAGTCGTTCTATTCCTGTGAGTCAACATGGATAGTTGGATGGATATGAATTCATTAATTAATAAACTCTCCTAGCCCCAGGCGACCTTAGATAGGATTACAATACAATAGCTCTACCAGTGGTGTTAAGTACTTAAGTAAAAATACTTTAAAGTACTACTTAAGTAGTTTTTTTTTGGTATCTGTACTTTACTTTTCTGTTTATATGTTTGACAACTTTGACTTTTACTTCACTACATTCTTAAAGAAAATAATGTACTTTTTACTGACAACCAAAAGTACTCGTTACACTTTAAATGCTTAGCAGGACAGGAAAATTGTAGATTTTACACACTTATCAACATGCTTTGTTTGTAAATTATGCCTGAGTGTTGCCCCTGGCTATACTTTAATAAAAAAATAAATGGTGCCATCTAGTATGCTTAATATAAGCAATTTGAAATGATTGATACTTTTACTTTTAAAACGTAAGTCATGTACATTTTTACAAGTTGATTCAGCTATTTCAGCCACATCCATTGCTGACAGGTGTGTAAAATTGAGCACACAGCCATGCATTCTCCATAGACAAACATTGGCAGTAGAATGGCCTTACTGAAGAGCTCAGTGACTTTCAAGGTGGCACTGTCATACGATGCCACCTTTCCAACAAGTCAGTTCGACAAATTTCTGCCCTGCAAGAGCTGGCCTGGTCAACTGTAAGTGATGTCTAGGAGCAACAATGGTAGGCCACACATGCTCACAGATCGGGACCGCCGGGTGCTGAAGCACGTAGCCCGTAAAACCGTCTGTCCTTGGTTGCAACATTCACTACCGAGGTCCAAACTGCCTCTGGAAGCAAAGTCATCACAGGAACTGTTCGTCGGGAGCTTCATGAAATGGTTTTTCCATGGCCAAGCAGCTGCGCACAAGCCTAAGATCATCATGCGTAATGCCAAGCATCGGCTGGAGGGGTGTAAAGCTTGCCGCCATTGGACTCTGAAGCAGTGGAAACGCGTTCTATGGATTGATGAATCATGCTTCAGCCTCTGGCAGTCCGACAGACTAACCAGGAGAACGCTACCTGCCTTAATGCATAGTGCCAACTGTAAAGTTTGACGTAGTGGGAATAATGGTCTGGGGCTGTTTTTCATGGTTCGTGCTAGGCCTCTTAGTTCCAGTGAAGGAACATCTTAACGCTTCAACATACAATTACATTTTAAATGCTTCCAACTTTGTGGCAACAGTTTGGGGAAGGCCCTTTCCTATTTCAGCATGACAATGCCCCCGTGCACAAAGCGAGGTCCATACAGAAATGGTTTGTCGAGATCGGTATGGAAGAACTTGACTGGCCTGCACAAAGCCCTGACCTCACCCTCATCGAACACCTTTGGGATGAATTGGAACGCCTACTGCGAGCCAGGCCTAATCACCCAACATCAGTGCCTGACCTCACTAATGCTCTTGTGGCTGAATGGAATTAAGTCCCCGCAGCAATGTTCCAACATCTAGTGGAAAGCCTTCCCAGAAGAGTGGAGGCTGTTATAGCAGCAAAGGGGGGACCAACTCTATATTAATGCCCATGATTTTGGAATGAGATGTTCGACGAGCAAGTATCCACATAGTTTTGGTAATGTGGAGTCCTGTGTGGCTCAGTTGGTAGAGCATGGCACTTGCAATGCCAGGGTTGTGGTTTCGAATCCCATGGGGGACCAGTGCAAAAATGTATGCACTCCCTACTTTAAGTTGCTCTGGAAAACATTTTGTGTATCTTTACTTTTACTCAAGTATGACAATTGGGTATTTTTTCCAACATTGCTAGAGGTGATGCGATGTGTTTGTCTTAATGGAAGCATGCCCACATTTCTAACCAAATGTGACTAAAATGAAGCATTGATACTATTTAAGACAACCATGACCGACACAAATATTATTCAAAGACTGTGTCCAAGCTTTCTGCCTAGAGTCATGTCTAGAGGAGTTTTTTTCTGCAGTGAAAACAGCTCTATATTTTGAGCTGGGTGGTGTGACTGTGGTTTCTCAACCTGTCTTCTGTCTGGTCTGGACTGATCTGGACCGGCTGAAACCTGGGCTACTACACTGTCTGTCTGTTTGTCTGTCACACCTGGCTTATAGTATATACAAGCTTACAGTAACTTCTCCTGTGCAACCTAAAACTAAACATGCTTCACTCACTGTTCATGTGAATTTTTTTTATATTTAACCTTTATTTTACTAGGCAAGTCAGTTAAGAATAAATTCTTATTTACAATGACGGCCTAGGAACAGTGGGTTAACTGCCTTGTTCAGGGGCAGAACGACAGATTTTTACCTTGTCAGCTCGGGGATTCGATCCTGCAACCTATGGGCCTAACACTCTAACCACTAAGCTACCTGCCGCCCCAGTAGAGTAACAGTAAGTTGCCGCCCCAGTAGAGTAACAGTAAGTTGAGACCCCGACTGAGTTTTCTGTGCAACCTAAAACTAAACACGCTTCACTCACTGTTCATATGAACTGAATTGTACAGATGTAGGATCTTAAAATTGATCCGAGGGCCTTCAAAAGGAGGTCCGCCATCCGCCCCCATCCCTGCTCTACATATTTCTCTCCCTCTATCCCTCTCGCTACATCTGTGATACCAGTCAACATGGCTACTTGAGGCACGTGGATCTAGTAAATACATAAATACATACTGTAAATGCATACTGGTAATTGCTACACTGTGTGTCACTGTGGTTCTATTACAGATGTAGGATCTTAATTTGAACCACTTTGCTACAGCAGGAAAATAGTCTTGCTGCAACAGGAAATGTGCATTATTATGTGGATTATAATTATTGGACATTTGTGTAGGGGATGATACATTTCTTTTGTTAGAGCAAATCAAGTCTGAAATGTCAACGTGGAAATTACACACTTTAGTAGCCTTTTTAAAACTTAAACACACTACAAGTTTGCGTTTCCTGCTTTGCAGGGAAATTCTCAGCAACAAAAGTGTGATCAAATTAAGATCCTACATCTGTAATAGAACCACAGTGACACACAGTGTAGCAATTACCAGTATGCATTTACAGTATGTATTTATGTATTTACTAGATCCACGTGCCTCAAGTAGCCATGTTGACTGGTATCACAGATGTAGCGAGAGGGATAGAGGGAGAGAAACATGTAGAGCAGGGATGGGGGCGGATGGCGGACCTCCTTTTGAAGGCCCTCGGATCAATTTTAAGATCCTACATCTGTACAATTCAGTTCATATGAACAGTGAGTGAAGCGTGTTTAGTTTTAGGTTGCACAGAAAACTCAGTCGGGGTCTCAACTTACTGTTACTCTACTGCAAGTTAGAGTAGTAGTGTGGTTTTGCATCAGCAGTTTCTCTTGTTATGTCAGTCACTGATAGTCACTCAATTAGCCCTTGCCAGCTAAAATGTTTTAGATTGGTAAGTTAGTCTAGCGGCCAGCTATCTAAATTTAGTAATCATGGTTGCAGACCCGCGAGCAACTGCTGCCCCTCATGATAACTTCATATTTTTTGTGGCCTCCATCCTCATTAAAGTTTCCCAATACTGATGTAGAGGGACTCGGGAGGGGGACAGCCAGTCTAGCGACTTTTCAGTGGACCACTGTGTGCTGTGCTCCAGCCTCCAGGGTGCAACTCCCTCTCCTCTCCTCTCAATGTTTTCTGCCAGCGTACCTTGTCAGTCTGAATCTTAGCTTCTCATTCCCAACGGGGACAGTAGACCTACATAGCAGCAGCACACACTTCTCTGAACACAGAAAAACAAAGGGAAACTCAACAACACACCAAACTAACATCACATCAATACAGTTGCATCCCATTAGCCCGGGTACCAGTCTGTTTAGCTAACATACCACTCCTTGTATTCCATGTCATATGCCAAAGATACTTAGCATGACAGGAGGGATAAGGAGTGGAATGACAGCTAAACAGACTGGTATCCAGACTAGCATCCAATCCCTCCAGTGCTTTATCCTACCTTGTCCTTTGACCTTACCTGCTGTAACAACTAGTCTGTCCATTGGAGCATTACAGCACTGGCAAGCATTCCAATCATCCACTATTGGTAGTGTCACATCTGACACCATTCATGCCTGTGTATGAGTGTAGGGCAGGGGGGCCAGGGGACCTATAGCCACTGGGGCCCAGCAACTGACGGCTGCTGTAAGGAGATGTATGTGTTTCCTGGGAGGAAAGGGGCCGGAGTGGAGGCAGGCAGAGGGCTACTGACTGTGTATAACACCTCTGGGCCTGACTGTTGTGTCATGTGGGTTTTAGCTGAACGAAGACGGTGTTCAGATGCTGTATGGAGGGAGGTGGCTGTGCACTGGCCCTTATTCGCAACCCATTCACATTTCAAACCCCATTAAACCTTAAACCAGCTTGGCGACCCTGATTTGTTACCCATGTAGGGCATGCACATTAACTGAATGTTTTACAGGTACACTGTGATGAGGACAGGGGTGAGGTTAGGACACATGGCATCTCACCTCATTATAAGAGCTGTAACATTAATAAGGTTGCATTGCAGAGATACCTTGCCACCGATGTAGTTTTTTTGCCCTGTTGTAGTGGTCTAACATTTCAGATTATAGTGGATCTAACAGTGCCTTCGGAAAGTATTCCACATTTTGTTACGTTACAGCCTGTATGAAATAAAAACATGTCCTCATCAATCTACACACAATACCCCATAATGACAAAGCAAAAACTGGTTTTTAGAAATGTTTGCAAATTTACAGAAAATAAAAAACTGAAATACCTTATTTACGTACTGTACGTATTCAGACCCTTTGCTATGAGACTCGATAATTGAGCTCAGGTGCATCCTGTTTCCATTGATCATCCTTGAGATAGTTCTACAACTTGATTGGAGTCCACCTGTGGTAAATTCAATTGATTGGACATGATTTGGAAAGGCACACCCTTGTCTATATAAGGTCCCACAGTTGACAGTGCATGTCAGAGCAAAAACCAAGCCATGAGGTCGAAGAAGTTTGGAACCACCAAGACTCTTCCTAGAGCTGGTCGCCCGTCCAAACTGAGCAATTTGGGGAGGTGAGGTGACCAAGAACCCGATGGTCACTCTGACAGAGCTCTAGAGTTCTTCTGTGGAGATGGGAGAACCTTCCAGAAGGACAACCATCTCTGCAGCACTCCACCAATCAGGCCTTTATGGTAGAGTGGCCAGACGGAAGCCACTCCTCAGTAAAATGCACATCACAGTCCGCTTGGAGTTTGCCAAAAGGCACTTCAAGACTCTCAGACCATGAGAAACAAGATTATCTGGTCTGATAAAACCAAGATTGAACTCTAGGGCCTGATTGCCAAGCGTCACGTCTGGAGGAAACCTGGCACCATACCTACGGGGAAGCATGGTGGCTGCAGCATCATGCTGCAGGGATGTTTTTCAGTGACAGGGACTGGGAGACTTGTCAGGATCAAGGCAAAGATGAACGGAGCAAAGTACAGAGAGATCCTTGATGAAAACCTGCTCCAGAGTGCTCAGGACCTCAGACTGAGATGAAGGTTCACCTTCCAACAGGACAACGACCCTAAGCACACAGCCGAGACAACTTAGGAGTGGCTTTGGGACAAGTCTCTGAATATCCTTGAGTGGCCCAGCCAGAGCCTGGATTTGAACATCTCTGGAGAGACCTGAAAATAGCTGTGCAGCAACGCTCACCATCCAACCTGACAAAGGTGCTTCAACTGAGTAAAGGGTCTGAATACTTATGTTAATGTAATATTTCAGGTTAGCAAACATTTCTAAAAACATGTTTTTGCATTGTAATTATGGGGTATTGTGTGTAGATTGATGAATGGAAAAAACAATTGAATCAATTTTAGAATAAGGCACTGTAAGCCCTGGCACTGACACTGGTCCTGTTGGGAATGCAGTGGGGGAGAGTGTCTGTCTGTCTGTTCCTCTCTGTCTGTTTCTGTCTGTCTAACTGTCCCACTGTTCCCACCACTGTACCGGCTGACTTCTCCTCCACCACAAATCAGCCCTGCTGCATTCTTCCACAACACCGCCCGAGACACAGAACAATGTGAAAAGGCGCATAGTTGAATTTGAGGTGAAAGACGTGCTTTGCCTCTCAGACGCAAGCCCAGTTCCAGTTGCCAAGAGTAACAATTGAAAGATATGTGAAAGAACAAAGTTGGAGAGAGGAGGAGTAGGAGTTGCTCCAGGAAGTGAGCAGAAAGATCAGGTTTCTGTGTTCCGTCCATCCAGATTGGTCTGTTCGGCCAGATGTTGGCCGCTTGGGGCTTGTGCAGTATTTTGGGAGATCTTGGACCAGAGAGTCTTGTACTTTTCCTCTTCATTAACTCTGTGATTTTTCTCAGCTCAATGTCAATGTCAGCGTTGTAAATATTTCCACCTTTAAATAGCGCCCCTAATGTCCTTGTGGTTGTTTCTCGTGGTGGGGGAATGGGGGAGATATTTGTAGATAATGCAGCCAGTGAGACTGATGCTCTGTAAGGCTGAGGCTCTATATGAGGTTAACCCTGGGTGAACCTAAGTCAGTGGGTTGCTGTTTATGAATGAAACCCATAACCCAAGACCCCATAACCCAAGACCTCATAACCCAACACCCAGCTTTACATCCAGCTGAATCAATGGTTTACATGAAGGAATGTTATCTATGTTATCTCTAGAGCCATGGATTATGATAGCTGTTACTGTCATACTGCACCAGAATGTGCTGGGTCATCAAGTTCAATAAGGATGAGAATGATCATTAAGACAATGATGGTGGTGAGGATGGTGATGAGGAGGATGATGATGGTGGTGGTGATGATGGTGTTGATGAGGATGAGAATTATGATAATGAGGAGAATGATGAGGAGGAGATTGAGGAGGATGATGATGGTGAAGATGATAATGATGATAACTGGGGTTTTTTTCTCAATAAAAAAGGGGCTTAGGTGGTGGGCGTGGCAGGGGGCGTGGCAGGGGATGCGGTCAACCCTGTTGGCGTGGCTGAAATTTTCTCAAATTTCTCCATGGAGCTGTGAGAAGTTAGTGAAGTTTTAAAGCAGATTTCCTGAAATTCTACACATTTTGCCATGCAGCAGCGATTTTGCAGTTTTAAAGTAAATTGAATGCGATTCTACATATTCTGCCAGGGAGCTAAGAGAACATTTTGCAGTTTTAAAGCAAATTTTCTGCATTCTATGCATTTTGTCATGGCTAATCCTGTGTTCTTTTGCTAAAACATATGAACAAAAATATATTTGTTAGCCAATCAATTCTCCCTGACCGTCTAGCTTTTATTTAGCTGATTATTAGTTCTCAAATATTATATCATAAAAAAATATATGTCCATTATCTTTTCTACATACTTTATATCTTTTTTTAGTCGTTTAAGTTAACGCTAAAAGCGTTATTCTATCCCGCCCAAGGATTTAATGACAGAAAAGTCACTGTGATTATGACAATGATTGTGTTGATGATGAGGATGATGATGATGATGAAGCGCTCTTCTCTCTCCTCTGCAGGGTGCTCCTGACAGTAGTGGCTGTCCTCTCATCTTACTCCATCCACTTGCTACTCAAGTCATCTGGCATTGTGGGTATGTAGTCTTCAGACCGTGAGCAAGACTTTTGTTGGAGACCATACACCAGTCAACCCCTACAGCCCCTGTCAGGAAGGCTAATGTCATGATAACATCCCATAGCCTCACAGCCTGTCTCTTCTCTTTAGCCTATGACCCACCATCTCTTTTCGGTCTTATTTACAAAATGTGTAATTGTGTTTTTTTTACATTGGATTAAAGTACATACTCAGAGCTTCAAAATGGTATATCATACACTGCAGTTGAGGAACAATGGGAAGTAATGCTGCTGTGAAAGTTGATAAACTTGTAACCCCACCTTTGAGAAAAAGGTCCTTAAATGTTTTGGTACACCTACTAGAGAGCTCTTCTTTGTTTACACCCGTTTAGCATCATTCACACCCTTTTAAGTCTTAGCCCCACCCATCTCTTTAAGGATTCACATGTGAGGCCATGTGCTAAACAGAGTGAGTAAGGTAGTATAGTAAACAACCAAAGATTTCAAGACTAAAAGTGGTGAAAGTAGTAGCCTACAATAAGGAAAAACTCTAGGTAAAAATACACTTGATGTAATCCTTGGTCTATATTCTAATCTGACCTTGGTGCAGGTCATGTTGTTCTTCACATTACTGTCTATGGTACAAGAGAGGCTATAACCACCCCCCAACCACATCTAGCTAAGTGGATGGGTCTCTATTGTCTAGACCTATTGTTAGCTAGCTAGCTAACATTGAACCTAGTTGGTTAGCTTTAGCTACCTGCAGATTCGTCTATATCATTTCATGCATGGTGGCTAGCTATGACAATCCATTTGTATTTTTATACTGTATGGGTTGGGATTATGGTTCATTGTTTAGCTAGCTCTCTAGCTACATGTCTAAACATGTCTAAACCAAAGACTCCACTTTCCTAAATGATTACATGACCCATCAATTTAGCCAGTTGTGTTTGGGGGTGATATGGCCTATTGTATTTCTTGAAGATGTGAACAGGTCTAGCAATGCAAATGGATTTCTGAGATATTAATAATATTACTACATAGATCATACACGTAGCTAGCTAGCTAGCTAGCCAGCCAGCTAACGTTAGCTAGCTAACATTATGCTTTAACTTGCAATGAAAACAACTTTGACAAAATTTGACATTTATAGTATGTGGAAATGTAGCTAGACTCTTACCCATATACTGAACATGGAATGCTTCACGGCAGACTGGAACCCCTTTCACTAAGTAAGAAGTTCTCTGTCATTTGCGTTTTGTTTGTACAGCTTGCTTGGGCCATTGTGTCATGTCACTCCTGTTCACACTTACTGTGTGCAATGTCATAATAATAATCAGATCTTACTCCCTCTCTGTCATGTTTGCCCTTAGTTTGAAGATGTAATCCGGAAGAAAGGTGTTTTATACAACAGCTTTCTGTATTCTCTTTTCGACTCCCTCTGCATTTGCAATCAAACGTCAGAATTTTCTTCACCTCAGTTTATTCCCATCACTGTCATCAGAAGACTACAATGTCTGGTCCAATTTCCTCATCGTCTGATTCAGTTTCAGTGTCAGAGAGAGTCAGCATGGCATGATCGTCCTCAAGAAAGTAGTCCATTACAACTGATTTTCTCAATGTTTTTGAGAAAAATAAAAAAATTATAATAAACGGTAGCAAAGATTATCTACACATACTGAGCAGCTCATGTTATAGACAGAAGCCTGTGACATGGCAGACCAATCAGAACTCATCTCTCAGCATTGTCCAGCCGACCCATTCTCTTAGCCAATCATGGCTATTGGGAAGGTTCCTTTCTTTTTCTGTGGCTAAACCAACTAGGCTTGTAATTTAACAATTGTATTCATATTTACAGATGACATACACATTTGTTATTAATGCACATGAAAGTTTACATGTTCAAGAAGGCATTTCTGCAACAAAAAAAAGCATTTTGATAAAAAAAATCTGTGAAGTAGTGATGCCCGTTATACCCCCATCTTTCTGAAATTGGGGCACATACACTATGTTTAATTAGACTGATCAGTAGGAATTCACATCCCCGTCCCCAGTGCCCTACATTCTGCTATGCTTTAATATCATGGCTTTTCTGCATGCTCTAAGCCACAGTACAGTTCTGTATGTTAATGTGTTTGATGACTGTGCCTCAGGTATCCGGGCGTATGAGCAGCTGGGCCAAAGGGCGTTTGGAATGCCAGGCAAGATGGCTGCCGGCATCGCCATTACACTGCAGAACATCGGAGGTGAGGGCTCTGTTACACACACACACACACACACACACACACACACACACACACACACACACACACACACACACACACACACACACACACACACACACACACACAGCATCTCTGGGGATGTGTCATCATAATCATCATCACCTGACCCCTGAGAGCAGCCTAGCTCTATTAGTAGCCCCTTTCTATTTCTGCATCTCTCCATTCCTGCTGTTCTTCTGTTCTCTCTCCCTGATATGTGTATAGGGAAGGTGAGGGGATGCAGGAAAGGCCGGGCAGTAATCTAGTCCCTCTCCTCTTATACACCAAGTCACTCGGCTCCTCACATGGTCTCTCCTATCATTGCTTTGCGGATGACAGTCAACTACTTTTCTCCTCCCCCCCTTCTGACATCCAGGTGGTGACACGCGTCTCTGCATGCCTGGCAGATACCTCAACTTTCTAGCTTTGATCCTACTGATAGCTAATTTATTGAGGGAAAATGTACTTTCTATAACTGTGATATGTTGTTGTCCCACCTAGTTATCTTAAGATGAATTCACTAACTGTAAGTCACTCTGGATAAGAGCATCTGCTAAATGACTAAAATGTAAAGGTAATCTCATAGCAATAACTTAATTTTGCATTCTTGTCACCATGTTAAACTGTGCTACACAGAGATTACCAGAGGGACTGAATTCACCGTTTTCGTTATGTTTTCTATTGTTTTCTCAAGGGGATATATCAGCACAACATCAACGTATTCAGTCTGAAAGGGTTAAAAGGGATTAGCGTGTGTCAGTGTGTGTTTTAAGATAAGATTTAGATTTGCTGGAATATGATTGTTTCTCTTGTATTTCGTGATGTTTGTTGTCCAGGATAATATGCATAGCCCGCACAAGGATTAAGTGTGTGTGTGTATACATTGTGTGTGTGTATACATTGTGTGTGTGTATATACTGTGGGTGTATACTGCATGTGTATACTGCATGTGTATAAATGTGAGTGTGTGCATGTGTGTGTATGTCTGTATACAGTGTATGTGTGTAATCCTATTACAAATAGTGTCTCTCTATGTGTCCCTTCCACAGCCATGTCCAGTTACCTGTACATAGTGAAGTATGAGTTCCCTCTGGTCATCCAGGCCTTCCTGGGGGTCGACAAGCCATCAGGGTGAGTAACATATACCATGTGCTTTACTTATCACACATATTACAACAGTAACATAGATGGCCACTGTTCTGAAACAGTTCTGAATGTATCAGGCAGGTAGGGAGAGGTGACTAGCTGTGTTTTCATCCAGTTGGATGGATGGCCATTAAAGTTGATCCAACAGCATGTGAATTCCTCCAGTTATCCTGAGCCAGTGTTAAACCACCACAAGAGAAACCTCCTCTCAGGTTGAGCCAATCTAATTCTAAGGTGCCAACTAGCACTGGCAGGTCTGCAGCCCTTTGTGTCACCATGTCAATTAGCTGGCCTGAGAACAGCTTTGTGAGAGAACGACCCTGGGAGGAGAGGGCAGCCTGGCCACGCTGATACAGACACACGTCATTACACAGTCAGGCTCCACGTCTGAAACGTAAACCAGAGGATAACACTATGTAGACTAAAGCAGTTTGCCTGATAGTACAGGGACAATGGCCATTACCCTGAAACAGACTGAGGAGTATACTGTAGCAGCCTTTCTGCACTGTCTATAATCTGGTATATGGTGCCTGCCTGGCTTGTGTTGCCATGTTATGGCCAACTGTCAGTGTGTTTATGATGCTGACTGAACTGAATGGTGGCCAGGAAGTGTTTTACAGCTACACAGAACGTCTTATATTCTCAGTCTGAATGACATTGCGTGTGTGTGAGCTTTCCACAGAACGATCCATAGATCAATCAGCGCCCAAGGCTGTGTGTGTTTTACCAACCAGGCTGTCAGATATCTGCTTTTTGCCTGGAGTGTTAATACTGTATGTGGATTGAGAATTTGTTTGTGTGAGTATGTTGTTGTTGATGTTTGTGTCTGGAATTGCTGTGGTGTGTGTATGCATGCGTGTTTGTGTGTGTCCTGTGTCGTGTCTCCGACTTATCATTAAATTTGAGACTGTTATATTATCAAATCGATTCTCTAGGCTTAATTATTATGTGATTAAACTAATCATATAAACATTAAATAACTAGGAAGTTGTTTACAGAGTTACTAACTTATGATAACAGTTGCATATAATAAATTTTACCTCGTCCAGTCTCATTCTTAAACGTTGTAATTTCTTGTAGTGTGCACTAACCCAGCCTTAGTGATGAATCATCCATACACAAATTGGCTCAATTATTTATTTACTAGCTAATTAAACAATTACAGAATATACAATACATCCTAACATTAAACAGTAAATACCGTCCCTAGTGGACTAAACTAAACAGTTTGGTTATAACACGATAGATTCAGAGAGGAAATGGGGGTGAACTGGAGGAAGACAAAGGAATTGGTCTCTATCGGACATGGGACGCTCTGCTCACCTAAATATGAATACATATGCACTTTAAAAACCGCTTGTTGTGAGAAAGGAATGCAATTTAATATTTACGATTGAGCTGGCTTCGATAGCTGAGCTGGTGAAGTGATGCTCTGGTTTGCCCAGTCAAGGTCGCCATTGTCCTTTGTAGAGTCTTCTGGGTCGTTGTGGTGTGAGATGTTCATCGCACTTTCTAGATGCTTCCGTGTTGGTCAATGTTCTTACTAGATTTGCGCACCTTTCCATCTGCAGACTGTTAGGCTGTAATCTAGGACTCACTTCTTCTTGAGTGATCAATAGTTCAGAGTTCATACCATCTCACGTGTGGAGCAAGCTTTCACATTTTCTGGACTGAGAGTTGTAGTTGAAATTAGCCCTTTTAAACATGGGGACAAGTCTTCACATTATTTGGAACTGAGGGTGACTTTCGTCACAGGGCTTTTATACTGGGGAGGAAAAGGGGTGTGTTTCATATTTCTCACCCAATATTTCTTCACATCTCTGCTAGCCGATCCACTGAAAGGGCTAGTGTCATGACACCTGTGTGGTTCAGAAGGTCAGTCCCCTCTGCCCCTCTCTGTGATGATGTGTGACTGTGTCACAGGGCAAGATGGTTGGCTGTGGTGTAGATTGAACTCTTTGGCCTGAATGCCAAGCGTCACGTCTGGAGGAAACCTGGCACCATCCCTACGGTGAAGTATGGTGGTGGCAGCATCATGCTGGGGGGGATGTTTTTTTAGCAGCAGGGACTTGGTCAGGATCGAGGCAAAGATGAACGGAGCAAAGTACAGAGAGAGATCCTTGATGAAAACTTGCTCCAGAGCGCTCAGACTGGGCGAAAGTTCACCTTATTTTTATATTTTTTATTTCACCTTTATTTAACCGGGTAGGCTAGTTGAGAACAAGTTCTCATTTACAACTGCGACCTGGCCAAAACAAAGCAAAGCAGTGCGACGAAAACAACAACACAGAGTTACACATGGGAATAAACAAACGTACAGTCAATAACACAATAGAAAATCTATGTACAGTGTGTGCAAATGTAGTAAGGTTAGGAAGGTATGACAATAAACAGTCTAACCAGACACCTAGGTATTTGTAGGTGTCCACGTATTCTAAGTCAGACCCGTCGAGAGTAGTGATGATAGTCCGGTGGGCGGGTGCGGGCAGCGTTTGATTGAAAAGCATGCATTTAGTTTTACTAGCATTTAAGAGCAGTTGGAGGCCACGTGAGTGTTGTATGGCATTGAAGCTTGATTGAAGGTTGGTTAACACAGTGTCCAAAGAGGGGCCAGATGTATACAGAATGGTGTCGTCTGCGTAGAGATGGATCAGAGAGTCACCAGCAACGAATGCAACATCGTTGATATATATAGAGAATAGAGTTGGCCCAAGAATTGAACCCTGTGGCACCCCCATAGAGACTACCAGAGGACTGGACAACAGGCCCTCTGATTTGACACACTGAACTCTATCTGAGAAGTAGTTGGAGACGATTCGATACGTATTTACTTACACAGTCTCCGATACCATACAGGAGCTATACATTTTAGTGTGAAACGAATCGGTGCGATTCGGTTTGATTAGAGAATTAATCCATTCGATGCACTAACATTTGTTGCATAAATACATTCATTGTCCATTCTAAATTAAAATCTGCTGATGATAGAGCTCATTAGCTGGGCGTCTCTGAGTGGGATCTGTCTTAGCTGACTTTGTGTGTGTATGAGTGTATCAATATTCATCGTTTACAAATTAGCTATGACATAGCCAAGGAATAATACAATTTTGGATTACACCCCCATCTCGAAATCGAATAGATTTGACTGTTTGGAAATGTAATGAGTTTCTTTTCCAGTCTTTTCTCCTCTTGCTTTAGTCATACAGTGCACCTCGCAAAAGTGATTTCTCATTATGAAAATATCAACTTTACCCTGTATCAGTGACGTGTGTTCATGGATACCAAGGGAAGCCAGTCTTCCCAAAACAATTGACCAAGAAGAAAAAGAGATAAACATAAAATAATGTGTTTCGTCTATCTGTGTTTCATAATGTTCCTTCAATTCGCAAGAGGCTGAATGTATATCAGAGGATGTCTTGTCCAAACGCATATGACATTGTTGCCGCCCGTAACATTGAAGGCAAGGGAAGCCAGCGGACATCTGGCCTCCCATGACAAAAAAGTATAAAAGATGTGCCAATCAACGTCAAACTAAACTGAATGGTCCTGGTGCACCGAAAAAAAGTGTCCAGGGAAGGAAGCTTGGATTTGGCTTTACAAGCGCCATGCTCTATCAGCTGTGTCATTGAGGGAACAGGGGGTGAGTTCCTCAGGGGGTAAGTCCGTTGGAAATATTGTTGATGATGGGTTATCATTATCCCTGGTGCTTAACTTGTCATTTAACAACACAGAGACATTGAACATTTCCCTTACAAATAAAGACTAAAGATGCAATAAATTATTTTAACAGAGTTATGTATATGACATATCTCTCTCTCTCTCCACCCCCTCTCCTCCCCCTTGCTATTTCTCTCTCTTACCCCTTTCTCCCTCCAGTGAGTGGTACTTGAATGGGAACTACCTGGTCATCATGGTGTCCATCAGTGTCATCCTGCCATTGGCTTTGATGAAGCAGCTAGGTGAGAAAACCTTAATAATAGTATAATTAACCATTTTATAATCATAAGTGACATTTTGTGTTATGTTTTGTAAATGCAAGTTCTCGGAATGAAAAAATTGTCGTTATTTTCAAGCAAAAAATAAATACAAAAATCCTGCTTGAACAGTCGTTTCATTTCATTGTTGTGTTTCCAGGGAAAGAAAGGATTCGAACCTGTGACCTTCCTCTCATCTGTCTCATCCCCCCCCACCCTCCATCTCTACCACCTTCTCTTTCCCAATCCCCCTCTCTTGCCCCCTATCTCCTTTTTCTCTTTATTCTTGTGTTACATGACAAACACTCCCCCACTGTTTTAGGATGTATCTATGCTAAACTGTGTCATGTGAGATAATGTTACTCTCAGCAGTCCTGTGATAATGTAAAGCTACCTATTCATTCCCTGGCTTCAGCTCCATTTAATGAGCTCTCTCGTTTAACAAAGTGAAATGTCTACAAAGCTTTCATCAAGTAACAGAGTAAGAGTCACTCCCATACGTGTTGCTCTGTCTGTTTATGTATGCCCCGGTCACTGGGATAAAAACTGCTCATTATACAATTACGGAAGAGAGACAGAGAGAGATGGAGAGGAAGGCAGAGTAGAGATAGGAAGAGAGATGCAGAGTTAGGGGTGGGGGAGCTGGGAGAGAAGTCTTGACCTCTTATTAAGCGGTTCTCTCCTTCAGAGAGTTGAGCCGAGAGAGAGAAGAGAGAAAGAGAGAAGACAGAGTGAGAGAAAGAGAGAGAGAAGAGAGTAGAAAGAGAGTCCATGTTGCCATGGCCAAGTAATGAGCTGCAGTCCTGTTCAGTCTAGCCCACTGGGCCCTCTAAGAACATACATGCTTATGATCTCACACCCAAACACATTGTCATGAAACTGGGAATGTTTGTATATATTCCCTATAATTAGCATAGGGATTGAGGAAATATTGAACATGAGTGAAATAAGAGAATCCATCTAACCTCCCGCATCACTTTTCTCAGAGGATATAGCAGGGCGATGTCTGATGTGAGTAGTTCTGATGTCATCTCTCTGTTGTTTCAGGGTACCTGGGCTACACCAGTGGCTTCTCTCTCACCTGCATGGTCTTCTTCCTCATCTCGGTATGTACTGTCCTATTATACAGCTGTAGACCTCCACCTGTTGCAGTGCTCTCATAATGGACCCAACCCTAACTGGAGATCTGTGCGTAACAGAATTTGTATGCAAATCTCCCACTTACATCAATGCATGAGTTACTCACAAGTCCGAGCTACGTGCACGGATCTCAAGTCGGCACAATATACATGTGTGTCAACTAAAATATACTTTTCACATCTGCAGTAATCATCATGTTTTGGGATTCTATGCTGGACTTAGTCTCCCTATCAGTCAGTGATCTGAGGTTCAATCTCTTTAATATTCCACTCTCCTCTCAGATTTTTTAGGACAAGTTTTGTACCCTGCAGTTTCAGAGGGCATTGGTCTGTTTGTGTGTGTGTGAGTGTGTGTGTTTCTCTGACCTAGTTTTAGTTCTGTGTGCTGCGCTCTAATACATGCCCACTGCTCTCTGTCCCTGGCTGGGCCCTGCCATATTTCCAGCCTCTCTGTGTTGGCTAGTATTATGTATGCAGGCCCATTTCCTCCAGGCTCCTCCTCTCATCCAGCCAACTCATCTTTCCTCTCCACAGGTAATTTATAAGAAGTTCCACACCCCCTGTCCCTTTTTGGACTTTACCTTTAACAGCACAGCCAGTGTGACTGCTGTTACCAATGACACTGGTTACAACCCAGCCTGCATTCCGAAAATGGTCAACCTCAACTCACAGGTGGGTTCCTGTACAGTCAGCTCCATCAGTCCAGCCCTGTTATTCAAGAAAACATTTAGCATGTTGCTAATGACGATGGAAAAAACACTAACCTGTTTGCTCTATGAACAATCCCACTGTGTTGAATCCCACTGTATTCATCAGACCATTGTGCTCCAGAAAGAGTAATGCAGGTCTGAGTAGGATGTAATAGGATCATCCATCATGTGAAGGTTAGGGCTCAGCCTCAGTGCTCTCTCTCTCTCTCTCTCTCTCTCTCTCTCTCTCTCTCTCGCTCTCTCTCTCGCACCTGCTGTCTCGACCTCTGAATGCTCGGCTATGAAAAACCAACTGACTTTTACTCCTGAGGTGCTGACCTGTTGCACTCCCTAAAACCACTCTGATTATTATTTGACCCTGCTGGTCATCTATGAACGTTTGAATATCTTGAAGAACGATCTGGTCTTAATGACCGTGTACTCTTACAATCTCCACCTGGCACAGCCAGAAGAGGACTGGCCACCCCTCAGAGCCTGGTTCCTCTCTAGGTTTCTTCCTAGGCTCCTGCCTTTCTAGGGAGTGTTTCCTTGCCACCGCGCTTCTACGTCTGCATTGCTTGCTGTTTGGAGTTTTAGGCTGGATTTCTGTATAAGAACTTTGTGACATCTGCTGATGTAAAAAATGATTTTTAAATAAATTTGATTGGTTGATTCAGTATTACCAGACTGAGATGTTAGAACCACTCAAGGACTTACGCCATTCTCTGGCACTGTATCAGACCCAGTAACAGTCCTCTCTCTTTGGGACAACTCTTGGTTAGTGTTAGGGTTATCAGACATAGTAACAGTCCTCTCTCTGTGGGCGAACTCTAGGGAAATGGCCCTGAAGGGAAAGGCCTGGCATTTCTGGGACTCATGTCTGACCATGGCAATCTCTACGCCTAGTCTACTCTAGGGCTGTTGAAGTGGTTAAATGCATCCATTGCCATTATACTATATATTATATTAATATTATGCAGTACTACTAGTAACAGTATAGTTGTAGTCTTTTGTAGTCTGTCATACACAGAGGAATTAGCAGTAGAGTATTGACTAGTGTATATACAATCCTATTATTAGCATCCCTTAAAGATGTGTGAGAATTCCCTAGTCACCCAGGCTAGTTAGACCAATCCCTCCTGCTGATCAGCTTACAGCCCAGGCATCCGTAAACCAGCTAAAGATGGTCAGTAGCCAGGTCCAAGTTAATCACAGGGAAACAATTAGCTCTGTGTGATGTGTGCTTTAAGGCTCTAATGGCCAGTAAAACGATGGGTTAGTGGTAAGACGGCTGGGATTTGGCGCCGCCTTATCCATGGTGACTTCACAGTGTTCTGTTTTTTCCAGACGGCCTACACCATCCCAATCCTGGCATTTGCCTTTGTGTGCCACCCTGAGGTCCTGCCCATCTACACCGAGCTCAAAAAGTAGGTGCCCCACTTGCAACAGGATGCAGCACTGTTGCTGTTTACTATTGGACCCTGAATTCAGTTCAGTCACCCTGCAGATAGGAAAATCCTTATGTCAGCTTTGTGCTTGGCTACTCATATGTCAGTGTCATATAGTACACTGCCTTGCATTCTCAGTAATGCCATGTGTAAATACGCATGGCTAGCCTGGTCATAATCTGAATAATCCTCCTGCTGCCTTGTTGAACCCACTATAACATCTGTCTCTTTAGATTATTCTGACGTGTTCAGCCACAATATTACATTCCTTTGAGTCTTGGATCTTATGTAACTCCTGAAGAAATCTCAGTCAAAGGTTGATGACAAAAGCTAAAACTGGCAATTTTTGTTTGTGTCTTTGTGGGTGGATTGGTTTGTGTGTGTGTAAGTGTGTGTGACATCACATCATGCAATATTCTCTGATTTCAGCCCCACCAAGCAAAGGATGCAGCATGTGTCCAACATCTCCATTGTAGTCATGTACACCATGTACTTTCTGGCTGCTCTGTTTGGATACCTGACCTTCTATGGTGAGGCCCACTCACCTCCATGTCATTATAATGCTCTTTCTCTCCCTCTACTACCACTCCCTCTCCCGTTCTTTCTCTCTCTCTCTCCCGTTCTTTCTCTCTCTCTCTCTCGCTCTCTCTCTCTCTCTCTCTGTCTCTCTCTCTCTCTCTTTCTCTCTCTCTCTCTCTCTCTCCCTCTCCCGTTCTCTCTTTCTCTCTCTCTTTTCACTGCTGCTCCTCCGGCTGCTGAATCTCATACTTTTTTGTCAAGCTAGTTCAGTTTGCTAACAGCAAAGCCACTTCTCACGTTTGCCATTCATTTGCATGGACACGGCTCTTTTAGGCTTGAGTGGCTGTTATAAAATCAGTTAGTTAGTCTTAGATGGGAAGATGGGTCATGTCATGTGGCTTCAGAAGTTTAGATGGTAGTGGTAGAGAAACGTAATGAAGTAACTACTCCTCCTGGTGGCCATTGCTCATATCAGACCGGTTTGTAATATCTCAGTGAATCTACTCTATGACATTGTTATAAGCACAATCAGAGCATTATATTACTGTAGTATATACAGATAACTGCCAAAATAATGGAAACACTTGAGTAAATGAGGGATACAAAGTATATTGAAAGCAGGTGCTTCCACACAGGTGTGGTTCCTGAGTTAATTAAGCAATTAACAACATTATTTTGGCTACCATGGCTATTCCGCCATAGGATGACAATGCCCCCATCCACAGGGCACGAGTGGTCACTGAATGGTTTGATGAGCATGAAAACGATGTAAACCATATGCCATATGCCCGTATCCAGATCTCTACCCAATTGAACAATTATGGGAGATACTGGAGCAGTGCCTGAGACAGCGTTTTCCATCACCATCAACAAAACACCAAATTATGGAATTTCTTGTGGAAGAATGATGTCGCATCCCTCCAATAGAGTTCCAGACACTTGTAGAATCTATGCCAAAGTGCATTGAAGCTGTTTTGGCTGGTGGTGGCCCAGCATCCAATTAAAACACTTTATGTTGGTGTTTCCTTTATTTTGGAAGTATTTTTAGTACCTGTATCTCAATATAAGGCTCTGAGCATATGATGAGCAGCATGTAACGTGTAAGACAAATTGTGTTTGCCTTCTGATGGAAAAAACTTAGCTTTGCTAATCCCTCCTCCTGTGTGTCTTCCTCCTGTAGGTGAAGTGGAGTCAGAGCTGCTGCATACCTACAGCCGCCTGGACCCGTACGACACCCTGATCCTGTGTGTCCGTCTGGCCGTGCTCACTGCTGTCACACTCACCGTCCCCATAGTGCTCTTCCCTGTGAGTAGCCTAGTTACATCTTAGCACAAATGGTGTCTGTCTCAGTGGAACTGTGTATGCCTAGAAGTAAAGATATACAGTGCATTAGGAAAGTATTCAGACCCCTTGACTTTTTCCCAAAAAATTACGTTACAGCCTTATTCTAAAATTGATAAAAAAATATACATACACTACCGTCCAAAAGTTTGGGGTCACTTAGAAATGTCCTTGTTTTTGAAAGAAAATTCAAATTGATCAGAAATACAGTGTAGACATTGTTAATGTTGTAAATGACTATTGTAGCTGAAAACGGCAGATTTTATATAGAATATTTACATAGGCGTACAGAGGCCCATTATCAGCAACCATCACTCCTGTGTTCCAATGGCACGTTGTGTTAGCTAATCCAAGTGTATCATTTTAAAAGGCTAATTGATCATTAGAATACCCTTTTGCAAGTATGTTAGCACAGCTGAAAACTGTTGTGCTGATTTAAGAAGCAATAAAACTGGCCTTCAGCATTTGTGGGATAGCCTTCATTTCTCAGAACAAGAATAGACTGACGAGTTTCAAAAGAAAGTTCTTTGTTTCTGGCCATTTTGAGTCTGTATTCGAACCCACAAATGCTGATGCTCCAGATACTCAACTAGTCTAAGAAGGCCCATTGTATTGCTTCTTTAATCAGCACAACAGTTTTCAGCTGTGCTAACATAATTGCAAAAGGGTTTTTTAATGATCAGTTAGCTTTTTAAAATGATAAACTTGGATTAGCTAACACAACGTGCCATTGGAACACAGGAGTGATGGTTGCTGATAATGGGCCTCTGAATGCCTATGTAGATATTATATATTTTTTAAATCTGCTGTTTCCAGCTACAATAGTCATTTACCACATTAACAATGTCTACACTGTATTTCGGATCAATTTAAATTTTCTTTAAAAAACAAGGACATTTCTAAGTGACCCCAAACTTTTGAACGGTAGTGTATATATCATCATCAATCTACACACAATACCTATAATAACAAAGAAAAAACTGTTCTTTAGAAATTGTTGCAAATTTATAAAAAATAAAAATGTAAATATTACATTTACATAAGTATTCAGACCCTTTACTCAGTACTTTGTTGAAGCACCTTTGGCCGCGATTACAGCCTCGAGTCTTCTTGGGTATGACGCTACAAGCTTGGCACACCTGTATTTGGGGAGTTTCTCCCATTTTTCTCTGCAGGTTGGATGGGGAGCGTCGCTGCACAGCTATTTTCAGGTCTATCCAGAGATGTTCGATCGGTTCAAGTCCGGGCTCTGGCTGGGCCACTCAAGGACATTGAGACATGTACGGAAGACACTCCTGCATTGTCTTGGAGCAGTTTGTCATCAAGGATCTCTCTGTACTTTGCTCCGTTCATCTTTCCCTCAATCCTGACTTGTCTCCCAGTCCCTGCCGCTGAAAAACATCCCTGCAGCATGATGCTACCACCACTATGCTTCATCGTAGGGATGGTGCCTGGTTTCCTCCAGACTAAACGCTTGGCATTCAGGACAAAGAGTTCAATCTTGGTTTCATCAGACCAGAGAATCTTGTTTCTCATGGTCTGCGAGTCCTTTAGTGCCTTTTGGAGAACTCCAAGCGGGCCGTCATGTGCCTTTTACTGAGGAGTGGCTTCCGTCTGGCTACTCTACCATAAAGGCCTGATTGGTAGAGTGCTGCAGAGATGGTTATCCTTCTGGAAGGTTCTCCTATCTCCACAGAGGAACTCAGTTTGGCCAGGCGGCCAGCTCTAGGAAGAGTCTTGGTGGTTCCAAACTTCTTCCATTTAAGAATGATTGAGGCCACTGTGTTCTTGGTGACCTTCAATGCTGCAGAAATGTTTTGGTACCCTTCCCCAGATCTGTGCCTCGACAGATCTGTGCTCCTGTCTCAGAGCTCTACGGACAATTCATTCAACCTCATGGCTTGGTTTTTGCTCTGACATGCACTGTCAACTGGGGGACCTTATATAGATAGGTGTGTGCCATTTCAAATCATGTCCAATCAAGTTGTAGAAACATCTCAAGGATGATCATCGGAAACAGGATGCAACTGAGCTCGATTTCGAGTCTCATAGCAAAGGGTCTGAATACTTATGTAAATAA
The DNA here is from genome assembly GCA_023634145.1 of Thymallus thymallus. Taxonomy (NCBI): domain Eukaryota; kingdom Metazoa; phylum Chordata; class Actinopteri; order Salmoniformes; family Salmonidae; genus Thymallus; species Thymallus thymallus. The sequence goes on along the minus strand of CM042410.1, from coordinate 22,259,605 downwards.
GGTATCTGTTTTTTATTTGTAATTTGCAAACATTTCAAAAAACCTGTTTTCCTTTGTCATTATGTGTGTAGATTGATGAGGAAACAAATTAATTTAATACATTTTAGAATAAGGCTGTAACGTAACAAAATGTGGAAAAAGGGAAGGGGTCTGAATACTTTCCGGATGCACTGTATATTATGTTTACTTAAAATGTATGCACTGACTGTCACTTTGGAGAAGCTGTTAAAAGGCCTATTATTGTTTTAAAGCAGTAGCTTTCTGCTCCTCTTTGATGAAAGGGTGTGTCTGTGAATAAGAATAGCGTTGTGACTGTTCTTTTCTCCTTGTGTTCTCCTCAGGTAAGGAGAGCCATCCAGCAGTTGTTTTTCCCCAACAAGACATTCTACTGGCCCCGCCACATTGCCATTGCTGTCACCTTGCTCACTCTCATCAACATGCTGGTCATCTTCGCGCCTAACATCCTGGGCATCTTCGGCATCATTGGTAGGATTTTTTTTTTTAAATCTCTAGAAACTATGCAAGGCAACCTGAAATTGGACCTCATTGGATAGAAAAGGGCAAAACTGCCTATGAGCGAAAGCTTAGAAATGAATATGATTTGTAAAAAATTATAACGTTTGGTACTAAGGATTTGTGATTTAATGATAAGGTAAGACATATATTTATATAACATACTGTATGCATCATTTAAATTTGTGCCAAAATGCAAAGCAATTAGCAACTTTACTTCAGGAATATACTTTTAATTCAGACCCTTTTGGAATAAAGCAGTCTAACCTTCTGCAGTGTCATCGTGACTTTACTAAGAAGAAATTTCATTGTACAGACAGACAGAGATCTAGTTGCCCTCAGCTACTTTTCAGAAAAACTCATGGCCCTCACAGCTTAATTATCATAGCGTCTTTCATTTCACATTAGACCCTTTGATCCCCTGTGCATTAAATACTCAGTGATGGATTTGGAGACATTTTAGGGGAAAGTTCTTAAATCACCTAAGGAATGCATACTACTGTATAAACCTTAGTAAAAGTCTTGTGATCGTTATACAACTGAAACGTTCAATCATTTCCTCAAGGATTATAATGCATTGTACATATGCCTTACTTTTAGCATCTTATTGTCCCCACTCTGAGTAGTTTCGTGATAATTTTCTGGTGAACAGTAATCTGTTGTGTTTAACACTAAGTTTAAGACTTTCCAATATAGCCTTTTGAATGTAATCTCTTTAGGTTCTGCTGGTGTCATTCTGACAGTCAGGGAGACATGCTGTAGCTAGGCTATCCCCTCGCTGTTAAATTACTCGTTATTCTACAGTTCTCTAGAGCTCATTGTTTGACATGCTGGCTAAAGGGTGTCTTTGTCCTCTCCTCCCTCAGGTGCCACGTCTGCCCCCTGCCTCATCTTCATCTTCCCTGCTATCTTCTACATCCGCATCGTACCCGAAGAGGAGGAGCCCATACGCTCCACCCCCAAAATCCTGGTAAACGATATCTACTAGTGCCCCCCCTACAGCACTAGAGACTACTGTCATGTCTACTAGTGCCCCCCCTACAGCACTAGAGACTACTGTCATGTCTACTAGTGCCCCCCCTACAGCACTAGAGACTACTGTCATGTCTACTAGTGCCCCCCCTACAGCACTAGAGACTACTGTCATGTCTACTAGTGCCCCCCCTACAGCACTAGAGACTACTGTCATGTCTACTAGTGCCCCCCCTACAGCACTAGAGACTACTGTCATGTCCATTAGTGCCCCCCCTACAGCACTAGAGACTACTGTCATGTCTGCTAGTGCCCCCCCTACAGCACTAGAGACTACTGTCATGTCTACTAGTGCCCCCCCTACAGCACTAGAGACTACTGTCATGTCTACTAGTGCCCCCCCCTACAGCACTAGAGACTACTGTCATGTCTACTAGTGCCCCCCCTACAGCACTAGAGACTACTGTCATGTCCATTAGTGCCCCCCCCCCTACAGCACTAGAGACTACTGTCATGTCTACTAGTGCCCCCCCTACAGCACTAGAGACTACTGTCATGTCCATTAGTGCCCCCCCTACAGCACTAGAGACTACTGTCATGTCCATTAGTGCCCCCCCCCCTACAGCACTAGAGACTACTGTCATTACTACATTAGTGCCCCCCCTCCACCCTGCTGTTGACTATTGCTTTTTAAAGATAATATATTTTGTACACCTGTCTTGACTTTTAGTATGGGCATGTAAACTGTTAAGCATAAGTGCACAGAATAGGAATTTGACTGTGAGCTTTCAATTATATTATAATAACTACAGAGAGAGTGCCTGGAGGTGACCTGCTGAAACAATGTTTGAAGTGCTAAATATAAATGATGAAGATTAATTTTATTCACTCATCCATTCACAATCTGTTCGATATATTTGCTGAGAGAGTAATGCCACTCTAATATCATAATTACAATTCAGAAATATATAAACAAGCCCTAGACTACAATAATAATGGTTTAATAGCTTTGAGTGCATAAGGCTGAAACTCAGTGACTCAGAGTAATCTACTGTGTGCATTACCTCTCTCTCTCTCTCTCTCTCCTCTACCTCTCTCTCGCAGGCTGCCTGCTTTGCTGGAATAGGCTTCCTGTTTATGATAATGAGCCTGAGCTTTATCCTCATTGATTGGACGTCGGGGAGTAGCAAAGCCAGCAGCGGTCACTAGACTGCTTCTACTGTCTTCAGTTTTTATATTGTAAATCTAGACCTGTATTGTGTTTTCTCTGTGTTGTCATGGATCATATCTTGTAGAGGATGCACTATCTCTTCCTCCAGAAAGAGTGGGCTACATTGTCTAGAGATGGGGAGTTCAGTCTTCTGGAGGTTTCTGCTCCCCGCTGGAAGCAGATAGTGCATTCGAAACAAATGTAAAGTCAATCTGGCTTGCTGAATCTGCTACCACCTCCCATTCTAGCCCTGTCCCCAGACCAGACCAGACCCAGAACCCAATAAACGTATACTCTGTGAATCACAGCAAGAATCTAAGTGCCACACTTTAGTCTAGACAACCACATAGCTTTCTTCAATAGTAGGGGAGAAGACACAACAGATCGTTGGGGGCTGGACAGTTATTTTACATATGTAGGCCAAGTCTACTGTGTTAACTTATTCATGTTATTAGATCATGGCAAGATTCTGTGCAATAGCTGAGGAAATGTGGCATTAAAAGCTATTGGACAGAGCGGTGGTGACTGTGCCATCGTCCAGTGACCCGTGCTGCTGTCACCCTGGTGGCCAGGTGCCGTCCTTCTAGACGCTTGGCTTCACTCCTCACAGATATCAGAGGATGGAACCATACAACTGGTATGCAACTGTACAGTGTGTATATAGTAGGTTGACTCTACCATTACAATACAGTATGACATATATATACAGAGATATACATTTCATCATTTTTATTTGATAAAGGGTATAATATGTAACTTTGAGTCTATCCTCAGCAACAGTATCAAGGCTATCATATCACATTGGTGTGTCTCTTTGAAACGTGCACTAAACCATATCAGAATAGCTTTTTCATGGTTCGAGGGGCAGCTCTGATGTCTAAATGGAAGGAAAGCCTGGCTATAAGCTGTCTACTCAGTATGAGGGTCTATTATAGAGGTTTTAGAGGTTGAGATGATTGTTAACTTGGTCCTGAATCAGTGGGGTTGTATATCTCTGCATTGTAATGCTTTGATCATTTGAGGGCTCAATGATCTAGGACCAGTGTTCTTAGTGGCAGAGGATGCTCACTACCTGGGTTTGTTATTGTATTATTTTTGAACATCGACTGAAAGTAATCAGAACCAAAAAATATAAAGAAAACTCACAGGGTCACTTCATTACGTGGAGAATCAAGGATGGCGTGTGTAAATATGGTTATTTCCAGGACAAGCTCGTTTTTGAGTTTGGTCCCTAACTAATGTTCAGTCTAGTGACATAGTACCATGATGATCACACAATGTGGTATCAATGCCTCTCTTAACATCCCTGCAAAGTAGGTGGTTAGTTATAGCACTTTCAGCTGATAAGTACAACTTCTTCCTATAGCCATTAATAAATTGACATGCAAAAATGTATTTTTAAGATACTCATACGTTTTATAGAAATTATTTTAAGGGACAACCCTTTGTAATACAAATGACAGTTGCATAATCCTGTGTACATTACATTAAGGTCTAACATGGTACAAGGACATTTCCTCCAACGACGTGAAGCTCTTTCTCTCCTGTTCTGTGTCTGCATAGTGTTTAGCAGCCCTGCAATGATTTAAGTGTGAACATGGTGTGTGTCCGTTCGTCTGCTGCAGTACGGACTAATAACACAATTATGTACAGTGGATGTACTGTAAGGATTGTTAGTGTGTCTGTGTTGTTATTAAACATGGCTCTATTGTATTTTAATTGTCGTACTTACTTATACACTATTGTATTGTGAAACCAGGCAAGTCAGTTAAGAACAAATTCTTATTTACAATGACGGCCTACCCCGGCCAAACTTGGACGACGCTGGGCCAATTGTGCGCCGCCTCCATATGGGACTCCCAATCACGGCTGGATGTGATACAGCCTGGATTTGAACCAGGGACTGTAGCGACGCCTCTTGCACTGAGATGCAGTGCCTTAGACCGCTGCGTCACTCGGGAACCATGACTCTTACCAAATGAGTCATATAAGATTTTAAAGCCTGACTATGAACCTTTCATAATCTCAGATTACAGTGTTGTCAGGTATGAGTGGAATAGTATTTCTGTTCAGTTTCTAAACATCCCTGTAGCTGCTTTTGGGGACTGTCTGCCAACTCTTGCAGGTGTTAAGCGGGTTTGATACAGTACTCAGGTGGAATGTCCCCTGTCCCTCTCTGTTGTTTTCCTTGTGATGAAGTTAAAGATTCCACACTACAGTGAGTGCTGTAATGTTGTATATGAGTATTGTATCATTGTTCTGTCAAACTTGGTTGTAAAGCGCAACAAACTCCTCTCTCAATCAATCATTAATACATTTTTCCTTAGAGAATAGCCAGTATAAAGTATATCAGGATCAGCCAGCTCTTCTCTGTCTATCTATTACTCATTTATTTAATAGCTTATTAATTAATTTGTTTCTATTTAAATAAAGATCAGTGTTTAAACTAATATTTTAACAACATGTTTCTGTTATTCTGATGTCATATACAACTGTTATGTTATTCTCTGACATATCAGCCCTTTCACATACCATATGTACCACCAGGGAGAGACATTCTGAAAGTGGCTGATATATCTTGACTGTCTGGTAACTGGCTCCTTATACATTACTCTCATTTCCTTGTGTGATTTAATGAAATTGGTATATGAGTTCCTGACAACTTATATGAAACTTATACGACTTCAACCAGCATTTATAAATAATGTATATAAATGTAAACCCTTTATATTTAATATGCATATCTAGTTTGTATAATGTAAATAGCAAGTACTGTAGTTTTAGTCTGATAATTGAAAAGAGAAATGTAATCATTTTTAAAGTGCTTTTAAACAATTTTTCCCTTCAATGTATGTGTTTTTTATTGTATCTCAATATATTTGAATTCATTACTGGCAGTTATTGTACTGTAAACAATGTTACAATAAAAACAATAAAATAACATTATTTTTGGATTTTTCATTATCATGATTTTGGAACCTCTAAATCCGTCCTATTGCAACAAATCTGTCCCTCACTATGGCAAAATGTACAAAGAAAACTTCTAATAAAAACTGGTGAACTGAAAAAGCTTGTGTGAGTAAGTATGCCTACAAACCTGTCTCAGTTACACCAGTTCTGCCAGTGGGAAGCTTGTGGAAGGCTACCCGAAATGTTTGACCCAAGTTAAACAATTTAAAGACAATGCTACCAAATACTAATTGAGTGTATGTACACTTCTGACCCACTGGGAATGTGATGAAAGAAATAAAAGCTGAAATAAATCATTCTCTCTACCATTATTCTGACATTTCACATTCCTAAAATAAAGTGGTGATCCTAACTGACCTAAGACAGGGAATTTTTACTAGGATTAAATGTCAGGAATTGTGAAAACTAAGTTTAAATGTATTTGGCTAAGGTGTATGTAAACTTCCGACTTTAACTGTATATGTCAGAGCGGCATTGGGCTAAGATACAGTGGCATAGTATAGAATACAGTATATACATATGAGATGGGTGATGCAATATGTAAACACAATTAAAGTGGCTAAGATATCGTAGAATAGCATAGAGTACAGTTTCTACATATGAGATGAGTAATGCAAGTGTTTCATTTCCTTAAAATGGCCAGTTATTTCTAATATATGTCTATAATCTAATCTATGTTTATAAGACAGGTCTCCTGCATGTCTTGAGACTTACTGGGTTTTGAACCAGGTCTCCTGCATGTCTCAGCACCAATATAACTGTGGCAAACAAAAGCAGACAGATCTGTGCACCCCATTTAATGAAAGTGCAACAGAGGTAGTTTGGTGATCCAGTCTCAGACAAGTTACTCATGTTCCAGAGAGTCTAAGCATATAGCCAAATAAATTAAACATGCCACATTGGCTTCAGAAATCATGTGTGTACATTATACAATCATTAGGGTTATGGTAGGATGAAGTTGGTGAAGAGCAGCCTCAAGTATATATTTACTGTACAGAATAATCGCTGCAAAAAATTGTTTTGTGTAATGATGCAGGCTAATCTTCATAGTAGCTGCCATATCGTAGTTCCCCCCCCAAAAAAATAACACTACTTGACTGCCTGTCTGACTCGTAAGCAGCTTAGCCAATGTTTGCAATGATGCAAAAAATTACATTAAATCGCTAATTAGACTGCGTGTCTGTGGGCTTGTTCTACATTACGGCCAACAGTGCAGGCGACTGACTGATCTACAAATCACCTTGCATCATAAATAACCACTCATTATTGTTGGTAGATCAGTCAGTCACAATTTACCCATGATACATCACGGTTGTGATGCTCTCGAACACAGCCTGTGTCTTACTGTGTTCCAACTCTGGGCAGCCGACATACTAGACAGCCGAGCGTGTATCCGGACAAGGAAAAATAGTCTGACAATGGGCAAGCTTGTTTTGCATCACCCGGTGCCATAGTTATGCCACATTCTGATATGGCGAGAGTAAATAGCTGCATGTAATTTAGAAGCGGAGAAGAACATGAAATCACTAGACTGGCTTTTTGTGTCCTGCTTATGTTTGCAATACTGACAACTACGTTTATACCAACATGTCGATAATGTATTTTGTGTAAAACATGTACATAGCTGCATGTAGCCTACTCCCCTCCTGAAAAAGGAGATGAAATCGCGCTTATGCTTACAGAGGCATGGAATGCAGTAGGTCAAACATTTTTGTGAACAACATGAAGTTTGTAGGCTACACCAGTGACCAGACAAAAGCGATCAAGGAAGGGGAGTGGCAGCGGAGCACTCTGTAGGCAGTGGAGTGGGCACTCAGCTATGTCAAAAACATCCTGCACATGCGCAGAAATATCCGTATTTTTAGCCTGGGCAAATTGGAAAACAGAAACTCTCTATCTGTAGCCACTTCGTATATTCAATAAGGTACTGCCCTCTGAAATGTAGGTGGGGGCAATGTGCTGGCGGGTGCTCATTAGCATATTTGGGGGCATGGTCTCAAATATGTTGTATTTGTGCCAACCATTAGTGAAAGCGTTGTACCAGTTTAAGTGGTTTTATCGTTATGTTGCTGAAGGCTGAGCACCTCGTTTGTCCACTCCCAGTTCTACAATCTTTGTAAAAGATTGTAGCAATCAAAAGCTGCGATGTTAAGAGTTTAGTGTGCTCACAGGTGGTGTGTTGGTCTACTGCATCTCAGTACAAGAGGTGTCACTACAATCCCTGGTACGAAGCCAGGCTGTGTCACATCTGGCTGTGATTGGGAGACTCGTAAGGCAGTGCACAATTGGCCCAGTGTCGCCTGGGTAGGCTGTCATTGTAAATAAGAATTTGTTCTTAACTGACTTGCCTAGTTAAATAAAGGTTAAATAAAAACAATTTTACAATAGCTTGATAGCAGTTGGCACCAGGAAAATCATGTTTACTTTTCAATAATTTACTGTCAGCTTGCTGCAAGTAGTTATTGTACAATTCACAGTAACTTACTTTGGCTGATCTCACACACTGACATGATGGTGTGGCAGAAAGGTCAGTTTGCTGTTAACCAAGAGGTTGAGGCCAAGTCAGGCTGAGTACCACCACAAAGCATGCTTAGTAGTTGTCAACTAATATTCAGAAAAGTTCAGTGAAAGTACAGTGAGAGTAGAGAGAGATAATGAACAGATGGGGTCTCGCATTTTCAGCATGTTTTTACAAATAAATAGATTTAGAGTTTGATTTTTCCTCAAGGACATATACAGGATACTACCCTCCACAATATAACCTTCACTCCAAATCCCAACTCCAAACCTACAACCTGATTTTGGACAAAATTACCTGGAAGCATTCCTACTACCAAATATTCTTATTTCCAGGGCCTATACAGCAAATGCTCTGGCAAACCAACGACCAGCAAAAGAAGCACAACAGAAACCTGAAAACACCATCCAGCCTGGAACTGAGTGAGTAATGTTTAGTCTGAAGTTTAAAGCACCAACAAAATTGCAATGATATATTTTACTTTACAAGGACTGAATGCTAAGTTACGCTACCATGCTTGCTAGGACAGAACATCCAGCTTGCGCTGCGATGCAGTGCCTTAGACCACTGCGCCACTCAGGAGACCCAGATTAGACAGTGTTATACTCTGGCCCCTCCCCGGATTTTGTGTTAAATGCTCTACAACAAAGCTTTCTGAGTGTCCAACAAGCTTTCTGTGCCATTAAACTTGTTCTAAAGACCTCCAAACAAAGGCAATGTGGTTTGGTAAGAACAATGCCTCTCTCCCCACAGGTGTGATTACTACCGCTGAGGGTTTAGAGCTTGAGGTAGTCACTTCATACAAGTACTAGTCCTTCTCTCAGCACATATCAAAGCTGCAGGCTAAGGTTAAATCTAGACTTGGTTTACTCTATCGTAATCGCTCCTCTTTCACCACAGCTGCCAAACTAACCCTGATTCAGATGACCAGGGGAGCCTCCAGGGATTTTGGGCCCCATGAAAATATATAACATTGGGCTCCAAAATGTTTTTACCTAATGCTGGAATAATATTTTAGGGCCCCTGTCAGTCACAGGCCCTTAGAATCATCCTAACTTTTCCCCCCCATACGGCGCCCCTGCAGATGACCATCATACCCATTCTAGATTACGGAGACATAATTTATAGATCGGCAGGTAAGGGTGTTCTCGAGTGGCTAGATGTTCTTTACCATTCGGCCATCAGATTTGCCACCAATGCTCCTTATAGGACACATCACTGCACTCTATACTCCTCTGTAAACTGGTCATCTCTGCATACCCGTCGCAAGACCCACTGGTTGATGCTTATTTATAAAACCCTCTTAGGCCTCACTCCCTCCTATCTGAGATACCTACTGCAGCCCTCATCTTCCACATACAAGACCCGTTCTGCTAGTCACATTCTGTTAAAGGTCCCCAAGCACACCCATCCCTGGGTCGCTCCTCTTTTCAGTTCGCTGCAGCTAGTGACTGGAACGAGCTGCAAAAAACACTCTAACTGGACAGCTTTATCTCAATTATGGACACTCTTACTGACAGTTGTGGCTGCTTCGCATGATGTATTGTTGTCTCTACCTTCTTGCCCTTTGTGCTGTTGTCTTTGCCCAAAAATGTTTGTACCATGTTGTGCTGCTGCCATGTTGTGTTGCTACCATGTTGTTGTCATGTTGTGTTGCTACCATGCTGTGTTGTCGTGTGTTGCTGCCATGCTATGTTGTTGTCTTCAGCCTCTCTTTATGTAGTGTTGTGGTGTCTCTCTTGTCGTGATGTGTGTTTTGTCCTAGATTAAAATCTTTAATCCCAGCCCTCTGTCTCCGCAGGAGGCCTTTTGCATTTTGGTAGGCCGTCATTGTAAATCTTAACCCACTTGCCTAGTTAAATAAAGGTGAAATAACATTTTTTAAAGTTACTGGCAGCTAGTTGCTGCGCACACTGTGCAGTTACAAAACAATCCAAATGGTGGCAGCCTAAACCACAAATTAATTTTTGCATGAACACATTTTCTACTTACATGTACAGTAATATAGCAGGATTGGGATTTTAGGCTGCCATTTTTGGATTATGTTGGAACTGCATAAACTCACATTAGCAGTAGGCTTGTGTTTTAACTGGAGAGTGGGGGGGTATGTACAATATATACAAATGCAGGCACCAAACACACTTGAAAATCATGCTTGTATACTATTTGTGGTAATAAATCACAGATTCCAATGTCAATTAGCTACAGGACAATATGTCTACCTAATTAATTACACAAAAACAAATATACCCCCTCCAACACCCCTGTACTAACTTCACAGTTTTACACACATGTACATACAATCCTTTCTCCAACTAAATATTCACAATGTTTGCGAGTTATATTACACTGTACTAGGATGTTAGTCCATCCATAAAGATGAGAAATTAAACAAAATAAACCTGTCTATGACTTCACTCTTTCCCAAGCTTGTTAGTATGTATATCTTTGTCAATTGTCATGATGCATTCTATCTTCGGTCAATGTGCTCCTAAGCCAGGTATGTAGACGTCTTAATGCACTGAAAGATCTCTCACAGCTGCTAACTGGAATGGTAAGTGCAGCCTGTATGATTGCCTTCAGTGATGGGATCATATCAGTGTCTAACAATTTATACACACAGGACATGCCAGAAGTGGCATCTTTCTTTATTTGAGAGTACATTTTTAGCAAGGACTACATCCTCTGGCTTCAGAGGAATATGCCAAGTTTGTCTTGTGTGGGCTTCCCCTCTCTCTATGTTCTCCTGTGTTCTCGCTCTGTCCTGTCTGCTCCACTCTCTTCCTTGCTGTCTGAAGTTCTGCTTTCCTGGATCTCCTATATTATTACAGAAACATCATAGTATCAGTGCCATAGCAATATAGAGTATTCTGAACAGACAAACACACACATAAGCAATATACGCACATACAAACACAATATGAACAGCAGGCAAATAATGTTTACCTTAATTGAGCTAAAGGTAAAATCTGGGATCGTTTCTGTTCCTTAATGATAGCAGTTCACTCAATGGTAAACCTGATTAACATTAAACTGTCTTACCCTTCACCAACCACAATACCTGTGTTCTCTCTCTGTCGCTTTAGCAACAAAATCAAAATGCCTGCAACCATGGGGCAAAACAGACGAGGTTGGTTTAGATTGTTAACATGTAAGCTATATTTCGTCTCCAATGTTTATTGAAAACAAATAAATTTGCACAATGACCACTTGTTGTTTCAAATACATTGGTTAGCTAGCTAGCAAATTTGAGCCATATTTGCATTGACATGAAATCAGTCAAAACACCTCAAACCAAGACATGGTATCAATAACATGATGAAACATGCTGAAATAAGCCACTTATGATTCCCACACATGGCAATTTCATTATTGCTTGCAATCTGGCCATTCAGAATCATAACAGGCTGACATGCCCCATTTTTTATTTTTTATTATCATAAAATGTCAAATGACAATACAATAACAAAAAAACATAGGACTTCACTACACGTATATTGTCTCTGAAGAAACATTAAATAACATTAAAAGTAAAAACATTTAATCACAAGAATTGACTTTCAAAAGTTAAAGTACCTAAAACAAATTGACTAATTTAGAGATTTTATAAAATATTGGATTTCAAGTAAAAATATATTGCATTTGGGGACAGATTTCAAATATTTGTTTTTGTGTATATAAAATGTACCAGAGAGAAAGAAGAAATTAACGAATTACTCAGTAGTTTTGTTTTCATTTGAATAATAACGTACATCTTTCATTGTAAATACATGGGTCTTATTGATGAAATAAAAAATGTAAATACTTAACTCGCTCCAAAATAACAGTCACACATAAAAAATGTGTATAATAGTCACAGAAAAGGCATATGTCCTCTACGTCCATGAATTTAGACAACAAGTTATTGCAAGGGTATATTTTGTGCAAGATTTCCAAGTGAATTTATTTGACTTTATTTGATATACAAAATTTGTGTGGGCGCAACCAAGCTTCCGTCCATTCAATTTCAGTAATATATGCATTCCAGAAGAATTTCCCTTTAGGAGAGATCTTGTTCTTGGAGTTAAAAATGTATCTTATGAATGTATTATTACATTTATTATCCAGCAGGGAGCAACCTTCTAACATAAAAAGTCCTGAAGGTATTGCTTTGCATATAGAACTAAATTCTTTAGAATGTATTGGGAAGTTATGTGTTTATAAGAACTTTCTATAAGAGAGTATATTTCCTTCTTTATAAAATAAATCAAGCACAAATATGCATTTTTCTTTCAAACCACTTAGGGAAGAACAACGTTTTTTAAGTCTTCGTTGTTCACTGAAGTGCCTTGTGTGGGGAGAAGTTGTGGATATAACCTAGTTTACAGGCTCAAAGGGCTTGTTCATGAAATCTGGACAGTTTGATGGGTAATTTTGCTGGAGAATAGTTGCACTTCCACAAAAATTTAAGACCACCCAATTTCATAAAAATATGACAGGGAATGAAGTACCATATAGGTTCAGAGCCAAGCATACATATTTTTTTTATCCAGTTTACTTTAAAAGGTATGGTTGATATCAATTAAATCTAGTACTCAAGCTCACCATCAGCTCTTTGGTTTGATATTACAGACTTCTTAAGTATGCGTTGTTACCTCAAGCGACTCTGTTTGTGGCGTGTGTGCAGAAAAGGCTTCTTCCGCATCACTCTCCCGTACAGCTTCTCCTTGTGCAAAGTGTGCTGAATTGTTGAACGATACACAGTGACACCATCTGCAGCAAGATGATGTTGTAGGTCTTTGGAGGTGGTCTGTGGGCTGTTTTTGACCGTTCTCACCATCCTTCGCCTTTGCCTCTCCAATATTTTACTTGGCCTGCCACTTCTGGCCTTAACAAGAACTGTGCCTGTGGTCTTCCATTTCCTCACTATGTTCCTCACAGTGGACACTGACAGCTTACATCTCCGCGATAGCTTTTTGTAGCCTTCCCTTAAACCATAATGTTGAACAATCTTTGTTTTCAGGTCATTTGAGAGTTGTTTTGAGGCCCCCATGTTGCCACTCTTCAGAGGAGAGTCAAAGAGAACAACAACTTGCAATTGGCCACTTTAAATACCTTTTCTCATGATGAAGTTCAAGGCTTAATGAGCTCACCAAACCAATTGTGTGTTCCAATTAATCAGTGCTAAGTAGTTACAGGTATTCAAATCAACAGAATGACAAGGGTGCCCACATTTTTGCATAGCCTATTTTTCACATCTGATTTAATTTCATACAACTTAATATTGCTACACTAAAAATCTTTGTCTGGACAATACCCCAGTACTCAGCTTTTATTAGAAAATGAATGGCATGCCACTGTGATCATTTTCTGTGATGACAGAGTAAATTATTATGCAGCCTCAGAGGGGTGCCCAAACTTTTTCATACTACTGTATTTGATCTAGTTCTATTCAAGATGTATTCTAATCTGTTTATTCCTCTGCTGAAAGGGTATCCTTTTCTAAAAGAACATTTGATTTATTCATAAGCTCATCTTCTTTCAAACAGTTTTGCTTCTTAAATTCCTTACAGCGTATAATGGCGAAAAATCTTAATTTGAATTGAAATATTTCCCAGTTACTTCCATGATTTGGTTCAAAATCATTTGAGTTAAACAAGTCTATGATAAAGTTCTTTATGCTCTTGTTAAAGACTGGATAATTTAGGAGTGAATTATTAAGTTTCCAGTATTCTCGAATGCCACTGGGTTTTTCAACAATATAATTTTATGATCAGTCAAAGGAGCATGTTAATGACTTACTTGTACATACTGTAAAAGTGGGGGAGAAATGAGAAACAGATCCATTCTGGTTCTGACCATCATTGATCTATTACACCAGGAATAATAAGACTCTGGACTTGTTATATGCTAATGTCAAGGATGGATACAACTCCACTGCACTCCCTCCCCTCAGTAGATCGGATCACAACCTTGTCCACCTCACCCCACTCTACAGGCCTATGGTCCAACAGCAGCCTGCAACCACTAGGACCATTAAGAGATGGTCTCTAGAGGCGAATGAGGCCCTACAGGACTGCTTTGAAACAACAGACTGGGTTGTGCTCTGTGAGGCTCATGGGGAGGACATTGATGGACTTACTGACTGCATAACAGACTATATCAATTTTTGTGTAGACAACACTGTACCCACCAGGAAGGTATAATAAATCCTGGGTCACCAGCAACCTGAAGGCCCTGGTGAATGAGAAGAAGAGGGCCTTCAAGGAGGGGGACAGGGACAAATTGAAATGCGTCCAGAGGGAGCTGAAGTTGCGGATTGCTGAGGGGAAGAGAGGGTATAAGGAGAAGATGGAGGACAAGCTGAGGCAGAGCCAGGTGAGAGAGGTGTGGAAGGGTATGAGAAATATCACTGGCTTCAAACAGTGGGCAGACGGAGGGGACGCAGGACAGAGCCAATGAGCTGAACCAATTTTTTAACAGGTTCGATACTGACCCTATCCACCTCCCCTCCAGCTCCCCAGGCCACACCTCTGTTTAAGTATTTCTCTGCCATCGACCTGTATAGTATAGTTAACCATGCAAATACTCCTTATTTATCTATATCAACTTGCAATATTTTTCACCTAACACTCTGTAACAATGTATAGTGTACATATTCAGCCATTCACCCATACTATGCAATGTATTTTTATATTTTTTTGCACTCCAGACTTTTTTCATACTGCCGCTCTATGTATCATATATCTGTCTTTTGTGTATTTTCGTTCTGGCATTTTGCACCTGCCCTGTGTTTTTTTGTAGCTGCTTGATGAAGAAATGTCCCCTCTGGGATCAATAAACTGTCTGTCTGTCTGTCTGTCTGTCTGTCTGTCTGTCTGTCTGTCTGTCTGTCTGTCTGTCTGTCTGTCTGTCTGTCTGTCCGTCCGTCCTTTTTTCATCAAATCGTTTTCTGGAATTTTCCAAGCTGTTTAAAGGCACAGTCAACTTAGTGTATATTAACTTCTGACCCACTGGAATTGTGATATTGTGAATTATAAGTGAAATAATATGTCTGTAAACAATTGTTGGAATAATTACTTGTCATGCACAAAGTAGATGTCCTAACAGACTTGCCAAAACTATAGTTTGTTAACATTAAGTCTGTTGAGTGGTTGAAAAATGAGTTTTAATGACTTCAACCTAAGTGTATGTAAACTTCCTACTTCAACTGTACCTGAGCACAGTGTTTTCAAAACATTCAGTACTCATGACATTCACTTGATGTCCTGGCAATTGATCTTCCTTCCAGCGATAAATGCAAAAGGGCCACTGAAAGATGCTCTCTTCCCTTCTTCTCTAGCCTTTTTTTTTGTTTTACCATTGGACAAAGTGTTTCCCTTGCAGCAGCATCTTCTGGAGTGAGAGCCTCTTTGATGCGTAGTTTATTCTCCACAAGAAACCTGGACCACTTGGCATCTTTCCATATGATATTTCTGTAGATTTTCATTGTGAACCGCATGATGGTTGTCCGTGGAGATCCGTCATCCCTTCGCTTTCCCAGGCGGTGCACCATGTCAACGACATCCGGGAGCTTGTCTCGAATCCTGGGTGCTACTTTGTCAATGGTAACGCTCCATATGTTCTCCTCGTCCTCTTCTCGCACCCCATGCAGTTTCAGGTTCCATCTCCGGCTGTAGCGCTAGACTTCGATGATATTCTGTCGCAGCTGGCGATTCACCTGTTGCAATTTGTGTACTTCAGCTTTCATGGTCAGTATATTTTCACTGTGGGTTGACACCTGGTTGAGGAGCTGCTGCTCAGTGGCTGAGAGAGACTCCATTGATTTGGCGGTAGTCTCTGTTGTCTTTTCAATGATGGCCAGTTTCTCAAAGATGGCTTTGAGAATGTCAGGGTTGGTAGAACAATTTTCGACTGCCCTGTATTTGGTAGGAGGGCTCTTACGCGGCGTAGGTGGCAGTGGTGAAAATAAGGAGTCTTTTGCCATGAGTTCAGGAAAGTCTGTCTCGCTGCTAGCATCTGGGGGTGATTAGCATCTGTTCAGCCATGCCTTGCCTTTTTTGGTATCTTCTGCCCATGTAGCCGTGTGATCACTGTGTTTTCCGATTACATTCTGTTATTTCATATAGGTAACGGTCAGTTTACAAAAAAAAGTATTAAAATCCTCTAGTATTGATCATGCTCTTCCTGGTTTATTGGAATGTACGTTCAAATACACCCGCTCAAAGTGACTCCATATATGGCGGTTGGCAACCATCTTTAAGGTGCATTAGGCCTACCACAACCAACTGTAGCGTGGATCTCAGTTCATCTTTCAATCACAGATGTGGGTATATGCTCCTAAAAACCAATGAGGAGATGTCACATTGGTATATGCTGCTAAAAACCAGTGAGGAGATGGGAGAAGCAGGACTTGCAGTGCTTTGAGCGTCACAAATAGAACCAAGTTCTATATTAGCGTAAGGCAATGCTTGTGCGCTCGTTGAAGCACACAAGCAGTGTGGGTGCAATGATTGAATGACATGTATGTGTGCATTTATTTTGCAACGCTCCCTTACTCGACGCAAGCGGTGTGGTCAGCATGTTAGTGAGAGGTTATTAACTCTGAATAACATCATCATGTGCTATATTAATAGCAAACGAACAAAGTTTACCTCCGGTTCTCCTTCGCATCTTTGCGCTCTCTCCCTCAATGAATAGTCGCCTGCGCTCGCCGATTTTTTGTTGTTGTTGGGAGGAATCAAAAATGACTGGAAAAACACTTTGACTCCGCCTCCTTACGTGACACCTTACACAGAAATGCTGGTTTTAGGCAGCACTAAAAAGGCATGGCAGCCCAGGGCTCATGTTTGGAATATGGATTCATTTCAGTTTGTAATGCGGTGTAGCCTAGCTTGTTTTACACCATCCCAGCAGGGCAAAAGACTTGGGGCTGAGACAAAGTCATTCGTAAAAGCCCTGAAAGCCCAGGTCTGGTGACGTCAATGCTTCACATCCCTTTACATTTTCCACAATTTGTTGCTACAGCCTGAATTTAAAATCTACTACATTTTGATTTTATTGTCACTGGCCAACACACAATACCTCATAATGTCAAAGTGGAATTATGTTTTATTTTATTTTTTACAAATGAAATAAAAATGAAAAGAGTCTTGAGTCAGTAAGTATTCAACCCCTTTGTTATTGGAAGCCTAAATACGTTGAGGAGTAAAAATTTGCTAAACAACTCACATATTAAGTTGCGTGTGGGCAATAATAGTGTTTAACATGATTTTTGAATGACTACCTCATCTCTGTAACCTACACACACAATTATATGTAAGTTTCATCAATTGATCAGAGATTCAACCACAAAGACCAGATAGGTTTTCCAATGACTTGCAAGAAAGGGCACCTATTGGTAGATGGGTTAAAAAAAGAAAGCAGACACTGAATATCATTTTGAGCATGGTGATGTTATTAATTACACTTTGGATGGTCCCGCTCAGGGATTTCACCATGAGGCGAATGGTGACTTTAAAACAGTTACAGAGTTGAATGGCTGTGATAGGAGAAAACTGAGGATGGATCAACAACAGTGTGGTTACTCCACTATACTTATCTAATTGACATAGTGAAAAGAAGGAAGCCTGTACAGAATAAAAATATTCCAAAACATGCATCATGTTTGCAAAAAGGCACTAAAGTAATACTGCAACGAATGTGGCAAAGTAATTAACTTTTTGTTCTATACAAAGTGTTGTGTTTGGGGGCAAATCCAATACAACACATTACTGAGTACCACTCTCCATATTTTCAATCATAGTGGTGGCTGCATGTTATGGGTATGCTTGTAATCGTTAACGACTGGGGAGTTTTTTTAGGATAAAGAATAAACTGAATGGAGCTAAGCACAGTCAAAATCCTAGAGGAAAAGTTTTGACTTATATCTTCTTGAAATTCTATGGCAAAGATCAACAACCAATTTGACAGAACTTGAAGAATTTTGAAAAGAATAATGGGCAAATTAATTTAACCTTTATTTAACTAGGCAAGTCAGTTAAGAACACATTCTTATTTACAATGACAGCCTACCCCAGCCAAACCCGGACGACGGGCCAATTGTGCGCCGCCCTATGGGACTCCCGATCACGGCCAGATGTGACTCAGCCTGGATTCAAACCAGGTACTGTAGTAACGCCTCTTGTATGATATTTAATGCCTTAGACCACTGCGCCACCCGGGAGCCCATGTTGCACAATCCTTAGAGACTTAGAAATGTACCCAGAAAGACTCAAAAGTATTGATTCAGGGGTGAATACTGATGTAAATTACATATTTCTGTGTTTCATTTTCAATAAATGTGCCAACATTTCCAAAAACATGTTTTCACTTTGTCATTATGTGGTATTGGGTAGATGGGTGAGAAAACCCCCCAGATTTAATCAATTTTTAATTCAGGTTATAACAAAACAAAATGTGGAATACGTCAAGGGGTATGAATACTTTCTGAAGGCACTGTAAATCTGCACAAAATGTGTGTTTCCCTTATTCTGTCTAACACTAATGAGTTAATTTCAATATTCCAGCAACTTTCAATACTGAAATGTAATTAACTTTGAAAAGGGGCCTTGGGGATTAATCAGTGTACGCTGCTGTGCTTAAGCTGAAGTGGCATGCCTGCTGACAAAAAGCCAACACAGGCACTTTGCCACCTCTGCTGAAGTGAGCTCATGAAATGTCATCTTCTTTTAGTGAAAGAAATATGCTTCACTTACATTCAGATACAGCACCTGCCGTATCAGTTAGCTGAGAGGAAATGGGGAGGCATACACCAGCATAATACTGTATAAACGCAAAGTGCAACAATTTCTATGATTTTACTGAGGAAATCAGTCAATTGAAATACATTCATTAGGGCCTAATCTAGGGATTTCACATAGCTGGGAATACAGATATGCATCTGTTGGTTACAGATACCTTAAAATATATATAATATTGTTCCACTCCTCTTCAATGGCTGTGCAAAGTCGCTGGATATTGGCGGGAACTGGAACACGCTGTCGTACACGTCGATCCAGAGCATCCCAAACATGCTCAATGGGTGACATGTCTGGTGAGTATGCAGGCCATGGAAGAACTGGGGCATTTTCAGATTCCATGAATTGTGAACAGATTCTTGCGTCATGGGGCTGTGCAATAAAAATGAAGTGATGATGGCGGATGAATGGCACAACCATGGGCCTCAGGATGTCATCACGGTATCTCTGTGCATTCAAATTGTCATCGATAAAATGCAGTTGTGTTCGTTGTCCATAGTTTATACCACCATGGGGCACTCATGTTCACTCTGTTTGTGTGCAAAATTTGAGCAAAAAACGATTTTTGTGCATATGGAACATTTCTGGGATCTTTTATTTCATCTCATGAAACATGGGATCAACACTTTGCATGTTGCGTTTATATTTTGGTTCAGTGTAAATACTCCACTGAAAAGTCTTGTTAGGTAGACCTAACAATGTGCATCTAAAGAGTCCATCAACATTTGTTTTGTTTTAAAGCCTTGAATCACTCATTTAATTTGATTTCCCCTACAATAATGCATTATGTTTTCAAGACTTACTCAATCGATGTGACCTTATAGCAACTTTCAACCTAATGAAATTGGCCTTATCCTATGCATTGAAGTTAGCCTATTCGTTATTGCCAATTAAAATAGTCTATGATAAATTAAATGATATGGATGAGTAAATGAGATATTGTCTTAATCATGTATTACATGTTTTAATTTATCGCTCACTGAGCAGTGACGTGGGACGACAAATTCATGTAACCCTACATTTCCCATGAAGCAAAGTATATTGGCGTTCCGCACTCGGTCGTCACTAGTTAATACAGCCACAACGTTATAAACCCCGCCTATTTATGCAATTTATCTTCTTAAAATCTGGTTTTAAAGATAAACTTAAACTTAAACCCTAACCTTAACCCTAACCTTAATTACACTGCTAATATTATGCCTAAACCTAACCTTAAATTAAGACCAAAAAGCAAATTGTTGTTTTCATGAATTTTTAGGATATACTTTGTGACTGTGTTATGTAGTGTAAACCCTGGCACTGACTTGGGAGGTGACTGAACTGTCTTCGGTTTGTTGGTCAGAGAGGAACTTCACAGCTGCTACGGGTGTGGCTTTTAAACGTGATAAATATTAACGAAGAGAAGAATGCAAAACATCACTCACACACTGAACGACTAAATTATAACACAGAGGGAGAGGAGAAACAAAGATCAGCTTTTTCACAGTGGTTGGTTATGCAAATTTTGGTTCATTGCAAATTGGCATCGGAAATCAATCTGTTCTGCAGTCTTCACAGCTGGAATACTTTTGCTGAGGTTCCGTGACCCTTTTTCTTGGTCTTGTATCGTGAACTTGACATTTTATTGACGTGCCCTCAAAATAAATTGTTGTTAACGTTACTTAAAGTTTGTGTCCTCGTAATGACAATCAAAGTACCTTTCTGTGTCGGCTTGGATAGAATGTCACTGGAGTTTCAAAAATAGGCGTTAAACTTGGCCTTGGAATATTAAAAACGAGGAAACACCTGGAATAGAAAACTGAATTCGGACTTAGTTTAATAAATCATTTGGATGCTGGTTTGTGGGTGAATCAAACTTATTTTCCAGTCGTATTTCTCAAAGGGGTAGTTGCATTTATCAACCCCACAACACTGGACTGGGAACTATTCACTTTTTTAACACTCCCAGACAGAGCCCTAAATAGGCAACATCATTTTTTCTGTGATATTGTTCCGAAAAGCAGCAGTCCTGAAGCGTGCACTTGGAACCATGGGGTGTACAGTGAGTCAGGAAGATAAAGCCGCGGCCGAGAGGTCCAAAATGATTGACAAAAACCTTCGAGAAGATGGAGAGAAGGCGTCGAGAGAAGTGAAACTGCTCCTTTTGGGTATGTACCACCAAGCATTCTATTCCATTCCAATGTCTGAATCCATTCAATGAAGATTCGCATGAACGCTACATTGTATACAGCTTTACGATCGTGAGCTGGCGATAGAATTTGTTGCAATGTTGCGAAGTAACGGGAGTTGATCATGAAACATAGAGGAAATGGTTAATGGTAAAAGCTTTGAGGTAGAGAGTGTGTGACGAGGAGTAGGCTAGGTAAGCTCTCGAATCTCCCTCATTAGCCATTTTGATGTAGCTACATGTAGCTAAATGCCCGAGATTCTGTCCAGTTTCAGTGGAGGTTCTTTAGCCTCCAGTGTACAACTGGAACAGATTAATCAGAACCAGTAAACATAAATCTGAGCCTGAGCTGCTGCTTCTGTCATACTTCAGAGGAATGCCTCTCACCGCTGGAATTTTCTTAACTCTCCAAGTATTCAAAACAGAAATCTAGCTGTCAACGCACAATAGGCTACTTAGGCTATGTAAAAGTTTAATTACACTCAAGTAGCAGGCAATACTAACGATCATATCTCTAACATAAGATGACTGCAAAAAGAAAAATGTGTTTGCTGATTGACTCCCAGGGCCAGCCCTGGGCATAAGCGATATAAGGGTTCTCTTAGGGCCCCCAGCCACTAGTGCCCCCCCCCCCCCCCCCCCCCCCCACCACACACACACACACACACACACACATTTTCTCTATGCGTCATGGTAATATGAGAATTACAGAAAATGTAAAAATAAATAAAAATCTCTACCATCCATAGGGTGACCACCAAATGTTTTACCAGCGTGGTGGGGGGCCTGAAAACCAAACCTCGCTTAGGGCACCCAAGTAGCTAGGGCCAGCCCCTTTGACTCTCATAATGTGGCCTAAAAGAGTAATCAATCACTAGCCTACAACTAATCACTGGGTCGTTCCATGTCATTTCAGCAAGCCATGACACCCACCATCTCAGATTGTTCTGAAATAGTTTCTGTAGTTAGAAACAGATACAATAATCATTCTGGCAGCATTAATTTGTTGAAATATAATTTGATCTCTGAGAAATTAAGGAATTGATTGCACCCAAATTGGCCATAATTATATAACCTAAAATTAGATTTGGACCAAACTTTTTTCCTAACAATGAGTAAGAAATTAGGTTTCAAAACTACAATGTCCCATCCTACATCTTGATATTACCAGGTCTGATCACTAGATGGTGCTGTTCCTGCTATTATAGTGATTGTGCAAAGCTGTCATTAAAAACAATCTTGGCATTCTCTCAACCAGCTTCACCTGGAATGCTTTTCCATCAGTCTTGAAGGAGTTCCTACATATGTTGAGCACTTGTTGGCCGCTTTTCCTTCACTGTGGTCCGACTCCAGACCGAAGGACAAATTTCCACCGGTCTAATATCCATTGCTCGTGTTTCTTGGCCCAAGAAAGTCTCTTCTTTTTATTGGTGTCCTTTAGTAGTGGTTTCTTTGCAGCAATTCGACCATGAAGGCCTGATTCACACAGTCTCCTCTGAACAGTTGATGTTTGGATGTCTGTTACTTGAACTCTGTGAAGCATTTATTTGGGCTGCAATCTGAGGCTGGTAACTCTAATGAACTTATCCTCTGCAGCAAAGGTAATTCTGGGTCTTCCATTCCTGTGGTGGTCCTCATGAAGCTCTTTGAGAGAATGCCTGGAGTGTGCAAAGCTGTCATCAAGGCAAAGGGTGGCTACTTGGAAGAATCTCATATATAAAATATATTTTGATTTGTTTAACACTTTTTTGGTTACTACATGATTCCATATGTGTTATGTCATAGTTTTGATATCTTTACTTTTATTCTACAATGTAAAAAATAGTGCAAATAAAGAAAAACCCTTGAATGAGTAATATTCCAAACTTTTAGCCCACAGTGTATACAAGCCTTTTTGCGCTTCATATCCAAATAATCTATAAGGAACATAATTGAGCTAGACAATACGTTTGTAGATACTTGATGATTTGGACATGAAGCATAAAAATGCTAATAATACCAATGCATTGCATTGCATTGCATTGGTTTTGTGCCACAAATGCTAAAAATGGTATACTCGTTTGTTGGGGTAGGATTTTTTGGCATTCCACATGTCTATCTCATTGCTAAAAAATAATAATTAGCTTAATTTCTCAGAGATAAAATTGTATTCTATCAAAATGATGTTGCAGGATTGCTAATTTGAGATGGTGGGTGTTGAAATACTCTTTCTTGTGCTTTTTGAGGTGGAACGACCCCATGAGGTCTGGCCTCCCCTCAACGTTTTAAACTAATGAAGACAATATTCTAAATTGATTTCATAGCTCTCAGCTGTGCCTATTAATGAAAAAGCCATTACATCCATAATGAGGTTTTCAGACCTCTCCAAGCAATGGCAGATAATTCACCCGATGTTGTCTATGTTGGTACTATTAAATAATGATTAACGGCAAGCAATAGACTCTGTCTTACAGTATTGCAGTCTGTAAAGTGCTCACTATGTCAGATAATTGAACCATTTATAAATTACTTTAGTTTAGGTAAGATTTTGCTCTGTTGTCTGTACCCTTGATATGTTCAATTTGCCCCTCTAACTCATTACACCCCCACTTGTTGCAATCAATGTAAGCCTCATGGTTAATGGTTCTGTGTGTCGAAGCTTATTGACAGTGACTTTGGTGGTTTTAGGTTAGGTGTTTTGCGAATACCAGAGTGAAATAAAGCCACCTTGGGGCACTGTAATAAAGTTTTTCATTAACGTGAAGTGAGTGGGTGTGTTTGC
Source organism: Thymallus thymallus (assembly GCA_023634145.1). NCBI lineage: Eukaryota > Metazoa > Chordata > Actinopteri > Salmoniformes > Salmonidae > Thymallus > Thymallus thymallus. The sequence goes on along the minus strand of CM042410.1, from coordinate 22,235,716 downwards.
TGCTGAAATGACTTGACCTCCTTTATCCCCTTCTCAGAGGACTTACCTGAGCGTGATAGTGAGCGTGATAGAGTTGGGACTGTCATGACAGACAGTCGATTGGATCCTCTCTTGAGTCAACTAGTGCCATGACTCTGCTCTGAAAGGTCATATCATAGCCACCCTCACAACCCCCCATACTGAACAGTAACTTGCCTTGTACTTTGCTCCCATTCTCTGTATTGTTTTGACAGAAACACAGGGCTCCTGTTGGGAATGTTTTGAATAGGCTGGAGCCCAAACAATTTGTTGGAACTCCTTCAAGACTGTTGGAAAAGCATTCCAGGTGAATCTGGTTGAGAGAATGCAAAGAGTGTGCAAAGCTGTCATCAAGGAAAATGGTGGCTACTTTGAATAATCTCAAATGTAAAATATATTTTGATTTGTTTAACACTTATTTGCTTACTACATGATTCCGTATGTGTCATTTCATAGTTTGATGTCTTCACTATTATTTTATAATGTAGAAAATAGTAAAAAATAAAGAAAAACTCTGGAATGAGTAGGTGTGTCCAAACTTTTGACTGGTACTGTACGTCCACCCGGGATAAGAAACCTCCGCTTTCCCGTACCCTGATTAACCACTTGCTCTTGAACGCACCCCATTGCCCGTCAATTCTCTGAACAAGAAATTAACAGATAACCCTCTACAATCAACGAGGAAATACCAGGTAATAATTTACCAAAATGACATCACTAACTCCACATTATACCATTAATAAATATATATGCTTAACATAAACATTTAACCGTTTGCAATGTCTAATTATTGATATAAGACATGTCTTTAGATTATGTGACGAGATCATAGGACGATTGTCACAGACGGGATCCCACCCTCTATGTATTGTTGTTTCATAATTTCAACAAATATTTGTCACCATGTTTATAAATGACATATAATCTAGATACCTTGTGTCAAATCAGTCTATTAATGGTAGGTGGATGTGTGGCTAACTGCCACAGGGCATGGACAACAGGGCTGTTGTATCAGACATGGCTGTGTGTGTCTGGATGATAATGACTGCCCTGATTCTGACTGAGTGGGCTGCTGTTTGTACAGGAGGCCTCAGTGCTCCCTGTTCCTAGCACTGACTATAGCCCCAACACACACACAGTCACACACACACACAGTTATATGCACACACACACCATTTACTATAATTCAAACTTAATTCAAATGTGGCGAGACACCTCTTAGTCTTGTTATGTTCAATGGAGGTCACAGTACATATTGCTAGATTTATGTCTTGTGATTTTGTCCTCTTGAGTAAATTGAAAGTCTATTCCAAATTAGTAAGACAACTATACTTCCTCCAAAAACACCACAAGGAAGGGAAAGAAGACACTAAGTCAGTGCTGTGTGTCTCAGTCTAGGTGTGAGCTGAGATTTCTCAATCTACTGTATATGCCCCTTTTTTTATAAGGCTAATATCACTCCATCCTGTAGGTTTCCGATCAGTAATTAAGATCTGTTGTACCGTGTGAGGTTAGAGAGGAGATTAATATTTAGCAGATTTGAGATTTAATCACTTCAGGGGGATCATGGTCAAGGGCCCTTGTCAATAATTGAGTTATTAAACTAACACTGTTACTGTGTTTATCTTTGGATTAATGCTTTTATCAAAGCGATGTTTACAGTGTGGAACGAAAAATAAACTTGGCTAAATGTTAATTCAAACATCCATTCTAACTGTAGAGGAAGAATGCTATATCTGACTTAATCCCAAAAATGAGACACTGGATCTGATCGAATAGAGTCCTACAGGGCCGGGATTCAATCCAATTGCACTTTGGATGTTGGAGGTAATTTCTGATTGAGCCGACATATGCAACGTTAACCGTGAATGCGATCTCTGTGAACGCGGGAACAAGGTGCATTGCCGACAAAGCGCGATCGGATTGAATCCCAGCCTTAAAGTGCGTAAGGCTGCATTGTCTTTATTCAAGAGGTATCGCTGGAGGAGCCTGCAGGATAAAGTGTGTTGGATCAATTCTTGACAGGTTACAATCACACAATTCCTCCTTGGCTTGGACTTGTAAACTAAAGTCTGGATGTGCAGTCGGCCTGTCAGTGTGGAATACGTGTGGCATCTTCTCAGAAGTGCAACATCTCGTCTCCCTCCATGAAGCCCTTTTAGTTCCCACATCTGCTGCTGTGTTAACTTGAAGAACAGCTGAGAAAAGCCTGTTTGCTTGAAGATGCCAGGGAGAAACCTCCTCCCGCCTGTCTGTCCGTGATGCGTGTCTTCTGAACTATCTTTCCCCCTGTCTCCCTCCCCTTCCACCTTCCCCTCTCCCCTCTCCCCCTCTCCTCTCTCCCCTAAAGCAAACTTTGAGATTAGGAGTGTTGTGGGGTTTAGAGATGAAGGATGGAGCCAGCTGCTTTTTTTGTTTAACCTGTGGCAGATAGAACAAAATGGTGGATCTCTCTTCTCCCCGAACTGGGAGTAAGGGCTGTCGAGGAAGCAGGGAACATTAACCAGACATCAACAGACAACCTAAGCTGTGACATGGGTGTTCATATGCATGATATAATGCAACAGAGAGGAGTTTATGCCTCCTTAAGGCTCCAGTGTTCATGAACAGGAAGCACACTTTTAATGACTTCCCTTCAGATTTTGGACTTTGATCAACTTTTAATCTCCTCCAGCAACATGAGCTTTTGTGAATTCCGTCATTCTCTCTATGTTTGTTTTTCCTGTTCTTCTATTTATTTATATATATATATGTTTTTGTATTTTACTCAAATGTTTCTCACCAATTTCAATCTTGTCTCATCGCTGCAACTCCCCAACGGGCTCGGGAGGCGAAGGTCGAGTCATGCGTCCTCCGAAACTTGACCCGCCAAACCGTGCTTCTTAACACAGAAGCCAGCCGCACCAATGTGTCTGAGAAAACTCAGTTCAACTGAAGACGAGGTCAGCCTGCAGGCGCCTGTCCCGACACAAGGAGTCGCTATAGCGCAGACCGTTACCCCTCTCGGGCCCGATTTTTCTAACCTCACATTTTTAGTTGAGCTGGAATGGACATTTCCCTCGACATCTTCTTCCTGTCCCTTAAACTGTATGTGAGAGCGGCAGCTGGTCTGGGTTAACATGTCTGTACAATTCACTGGCTTGACTGTAGATACAACCACACATAATTACGCTTTCTCTCACTCTCTCACTCTGTCTATATATACACACAAACACATTGCTTATGGGCATGCCTAGCCATGCATTTATGTAAATACACAGACACACATGCTTGCATGCCCACACAATATGGGGGGCAGGGCATAATAAGTGATGCATTTAATGCTCAAGAATGTTTAAAAAAAATGGTTTGTGTACGTCAGAGAAAGTGTGTACTGTGTACATCCACGTTCCTTCCCAGTTGTCTGCTTGACAGGGATGATATGATAAATGAAGCAAGGCAAAAACAAAGGATGGCTTCTTCACAGGAAATTACGAAAGTTGTTTTATTGGACTATGGATAAGGAATGCTGATCACGGTCTCGGGGCAGAAACCTTGTCTATTTTGAGTTGGAAAAACAACTCGTATGACAGCCCTGTTATTTATTTCCATCGGTAATGAAATTGTTTATTTTTTGACATGATATACAGCATATGTACTTCATTGCACATTATTGTTACAATTTACGACCATGCTTATGGCTAGAATGTAGGGCTATCTTGGATTCCACTGTAAAACTCTTCATGGTCACATAATACACTGCAGTATAGTGTAACATGGCCACTAATAGTACCCATTTAAGGTTGATATACTGTATTGCCTCTTAGTCACAGTCCTTGGGGTCACATAATTAGCTACAGTGGCGGGATGGAAAGGTGAGGCATCACTCAGTGCTCATTAGTTATAGTACACCATAGGGATTGAAACTAACTAGCCCAGGCTTTTGTGCTTCTAGGCCAAACGTATCAGGCCTTCTGTTCTATGTGTGTGTGCTGTGGTGATGGGATTTAATTTATGATACAGCCCTGATCATTCACGTTTTAGAGATGTTTTGGTCTCGAGAGGAGAGTTTTCATAAAAGAGAAAGTGAGTATGCACCAGTGCGGATACTTTATTTTTTTTTTACAGACCACCGTTGCTGCTCCCAAGTGGCGCAGTGGTCTAAGACACTGCATCTCAGTGCTAGATGCGTCACTACAGACAACCTGGTTTGAATCCAGACTGTATCACTACCGGCCGTGATCGGGAGTCCCATAGGGCGGTGCACAATTGGCCCAATGTCGTTCAGAGTTTGGTTGGTTTAGGCCGCCATTGTAAATACGAATTTGTTCATAGATAGATAGGTACTTTATTGATCCCCCGAGGGGGAAATTTCTTTGTCAAGCAACTACAACAACAAAACACAGGGCAGGTGCAAAATGCCACAACGAAAGTACACAAAAGACAGATACACGGTACATGATACATAGAGCGGCAGTATGAAAAAGTATAGAAATACAAGATATCTGGAGTGCAAAAAAAAAGCTATAAAAAGACATTGCATAGTATGGGTGGTTGGCTGAATATGTACACCATACATTGGTGGATGTTGGATGGTTAACTATACTATACAGGTCGATGACAGAGAAATACTTCAGTAGATAAAAATGCTCAAATAATTGCTCAAGAAAGAGGGATCTCTGACATAGACTTGCTTCAAGCAGCAATTACTTTTCTCTTCCTCCCCAGCCTTGACTCCCCTGCCCACAGACAGAAAAAAAAACACATGACACCAAGTCAGCATCCATTCTCTCTTCCTCTTTTTATTCAGCCTTTCATGAAATCTCTGAGTTTCTGAGGCTTTCTGCACTAAGAGACTGACCTGTCTCCTGTCCCCCTCATGGTGGTTCTCCCTGGATGTTAAGCTCAGGACTCAGTCAGAAATGGGGATAGGGCTGTGCTCTGCTCATGAGCACCTCTTGAGAGCGAACCAAGATTACCCAAGCCTCTGCAGTGGGAGGGAAAAACCAATGGACATTTTTGGAAATTGTACTGACTACAGAGGAAGTGCTTTTTAGAAACAAAAAGGTGTGACGTGGTGGTTATTATGAGATCTGTGACCATCCTGTAATTACAGTGCAATCTGTAAGGATAAAACCTGGTCCTGACGACATTAGGTCTCAGTGTGGGTCCACTGGTATCATGCAGGCAGCACCATCCACCCTGCTCCCTCTAACTAACAGCACTGATAACAGGATAGATACATGACAGCTGAATACCCTACTCTCTTCTCCTCCCTCACCCTCAACTTCCCCTTCCCTCTCTCTGACTCAACATACACCATATCCTCACTGGTCTCCCTGGCTGCTTCATAAAAACACCAGAATAACATCCTCAATATTTCAGTGATCAGAAAAGGCCACTGGGCCCATTTGGGCTTGCTGTTTTGCCTCTATGTAATGATGTGTAGTAGCCGTGCTAAACACACACCCAGACAGCCTTTTGCTGTGTTCGACTGAGCTAGGCACTGCTTTGCTCTGGTCTGGTCACACTGGTGTGAGGTGGTGTAAGAGGCAGGGACAAGCAGAGACCGATCACAGGGCAATGCCCTTTATCTCTGACACTGTCTGTGTGTGTGGGCACTGCTGCATGCTAGTTTGCAGAAAAGCCGAACTGTTGAGTAATTACACATCTTGAAACTTCTCTTTGTGACAGACTGGGTTCAAACGCCTTCCGTTAAATATTTTTACTGCTCTAGGGTTATCAGTATTGCTTGGATAACTTTATTTACTATTATGTATTAAGTAATTTTTCATTCTTTATGTGCTGAACAATGGAATAATTATCACTGTGAATTATTGTACTGTTTGTTTGTGTCAATTAATCCCGTAAGGGATAGGTTGCTAACTGGCAATTTGACACAAAAATAAAATGTAATTCATTAATTCACACAAAAGTGTGCGTGCATGTGTGTGTGTGAGAGAGTGTAACATGGTTGGTTATGTTTCCACTTACCACTGCAGAGATATGTATTCAGTGTTTATGTATTCCTATTGGTTGGTTGAATTTACATGTCAATAAGGCGTTATGCCATTGGTCATGCTTGCAGATAGGGGGCGATTGCGAACATGAATTATTCCCAGTCTAATATTGATATGTGACAGCCATCAACATAATTAGGCCCTGCACTTCTAACATCTAATGTCCCGTGTAGCTCAAATGATAGAGCATAGCGATTGCAACGCCAGGGTTGTGAGTTCGATTCACACGGAGGACCAGTATGAAAAAAAGTATGAACATGTATTCACTAACTGTGGATAAGTGTCTGCTAAATGACTAAAATGGAAATGTGCTGTTTTCCATCTATTGTCAGAAAATAAACTGCCGATCAACTGGTTGGCGTTCCTTTCTTTGTTACACAACGCAAGAGAGAGTAGATCACATCTGTTAGAAGAGCAAGAAGAAGCGATTTTGCTTGGCCCATAGGCAACACTCTACTAAAACTCTGCTTTACTCCACTGTTCTGTCATTGGCTCCAGGACGAGAGCAGCATTTGTCTGTTCCAGATATAGCCCTGGCTGCCCTGCCTGCCACCATACACTAGCATGACTTTCAATCTGTCGACCACTCTGAAATCAAAACAGATTTGACAACAGCTGCAAACCACCATTGAATCCAAAGTCCACGACCTCTTTAGCATCACATCAAAAGTGTTCTCATCAGATTGTTTACATTCTCTCTCTCGCTGCATGTGTGTCCATGCCTTTAAACACACACTGTACCAATGGTCTGCCTTGGTGCAGGATGGGAGTGAATGGGAGAACACTGCCTCAGGAGACCATTGGTGCAGGATGGGAGTGAATGGGAGAACACTGCCTTCAGGAGACCATTTGTACAGGATGGGAGTGAACAGGACATGATAATATGCCATTAGGCAGACACATTTATCCAACGCTATTTACAGTCATACCTGCAGACATTCTACATATGGGTGGCCATGGGAATCAAACCCACAATTCTGGTGTTGCAAGCGCCATGCTCTACCAACTGAGCCATAGAGGAGAGGATGGAAGAAAAGGAGAGGAGAATGGAGAAGGAATGGATGGATGAGGAGAATAGAGCAGGAAAGGATATGAGAGGATCTGTCAGTACTCCTGTGTACAGCGCCTGGGTCCGGGGAGTGAGCTGCACTGTTTTATCAGCAGGGTGGCTTTGGTAAACCCCAGCTCTCACTGCTGCCATTGTTCACAGCTCTGCCCTGATCTGATCTTCTCAAGTGTTGTATTTCCCCCTCCAACACAATTATTATGAGACTCCTTTTAATGTGTGTGTGTTCTGTGTCTGTCTAAGAGCGCTAGAGGGAGGGGAAGTTAAAGAGGGAGGAGGGAGAGAGAAAGAAGCCGCCAGGCTGAGTCTTGTCTGTCGACTTTCTAATAGAGCAGAAGAGCGAAGCTCACTTGGATAACCTCTGGAAATATTTATTTTTAAAGCATCTTACTGTGAGTTTATATCTGTTCTTTCCCCTCTACTGTCTTGGTGGGTCCCAGTGAGATGATGATGATGATGATGATGAACCTGTCAGAAACCTAACAGAGGAAGCTTAAGGTGGAGCTAGTAATGTGCTCTCTCCTCCTTCCCCTCAACCCTCTCCCAGAGGGAGAATTTTATATATCCGGTGGAAGAATTTAAGTCCCTAACCTTAACCTTGATGTAACTGAGCCACCTACACCACTGCTCTGAGAAGTCTTTTGATCAACTGAAGCCCTTGGCTAGAGTCTTGTATGACTATTTTTTATAATGACTTTTCACATGGTCAGGAAAAATCCAGGGCCCCAACTATTATGGGGACCACTTTTCCAGTTCCTGCGTTTTATGTCCTGAGCTCTCATTGTTCATACTGTGTCGATACATAAAGCAAGTTGTATCCATCTTGTACCAGTGAGGCTCCACATTGCCTCGGACAGGCTTGTATGGAGGTGATAGATGGGGGTAATAGCTGGGATGTCCCTGAGAGGTATGCGTGGACTGCAGCAGGCCAGAGGGCCTAGGTGTTAATGTTGTGACAGCTGATTTGTTTTGATAGGATCTCCTACCAAAGGACTGCACTGACACGACCAACAGCTATCTAATGTCTGGCAACTGGACCAATTTAGACCAGTGGGATTAGGACAGGAATTAAGTTAGCCACTCATCATACCTTTCCTTCCAGCTCATGTTAACCAAAATAATCACTTTATTTCTCCTGGCTGCTATCCTTTACTGACCTCTCACTTCCTTCTGTTTATAATATGATAGTATAGGACACTGGAGCTGGGGGCTCTCTGTGTGCTCTGGCCAGTGTTTTCCTCCTACTGGTTGGGCACCCTGCCAAATGATCTAATCATTATAAATATTCCACTGAGGCTGCAAGAAATCAATTTAAGGGCACAACATTTGACATTGGGTTGAAATTACATTTGGGATTTTCTACGTGTAAATTACTTTCTACATCCAAACATTATGTTCACCTTCCAAAACGAATCACAGCTCCCCTGGCACTGTGAATTAAGATTCTCCCTGGATAGTTAAACATTTCATGGTTGTAGAGTAAGATGTGCACATATGGAGAGAAAATTAAGCCCCAAACCATCAGCATGCATGAGCACATCTTTTCAGTACATTCTCTTTTTCCGTTTGCCTTGACTCACAGAAGCTATTTTAAACCCTTTATTAAGGTTGTTGAAATATCTTCCTAGGGCAGATGCTGATAAGAAAGCACTCTGCTTTATTACCTGAATATTCATCTCAAGTAGTAAGCTTCCTCTATTTTTTCCCCCAAATGGAATATGTCCTTTTTTTTTTTTTTATCAGCCTGGCATACCACCTTCAAGGCTTTTCACTCTCTCTCTGTCCCACATGATATTTAAAGGCTATTGCCCATAGCTGTGTATTTTGTGGAGCAGATGTCATTTCCTGTCCCAACCCCCCCCCCCCCCACCTTGTCTGACTTACTCTTTCGGCTGGCTGCAGTAACGAGAAGTAGATGCTTATCCTTTGTTCCGCTGGCTCAGGAAACCAGCACACCCATCCTGTGTGTGTTGGCTGAGCCATGCAGAGCTACAGGCTGGCTCCAACTGACAGACACAACTAAAACCAAAAGGAGAACAAAAAGTGTAAGTTCTAATGAGCTTTTTAGCACTGAATGACTCAGTCTATCCAGTCTGAATCAATCAGCTGTCCGTCTTCTCTTCCTTAGTGTCTGTTTAGTCGTTTCTATTCTCCCATCTTTGGAGTAGACTCACATTTGACCAAACCAAAACATCTCTCCTCTCCTTTGTCAGCGTTGTGTCACTGTCTGTCTGCCTTGTTTCCAGCGTTGATATGTGTGCGTGCATTACTTAGGGTCAATGGCCAGACCTCAGCTGGATACATTTCCTAGATGTGTTTTGCTAAACTGTTGACCCTGAGGTCACACAGCTCTGCTGGCCCCTGGTCTTTTGACCTAATTGTTTCTCAATGACTCCATGCGCTCGCTCATATATAGGCAGGGCTGTGGTATTCTCCAGTCATGCCAATCAATGAGACTTAAGTCTTTAGTTTGTTTAATGAAACCCCCAGAATATTAATGATTTAGGAAAGAATGTGGGGACCGTAAGAGTTTTTGTACTTTGGTTTGCTGTTTTTGTTTTCCACCCCATAAAAGCAGCTCTTAAAACAGCGGGGAGTCTGTATGGAGCTGTGTGTGAGGGCCCAATACTGGGCCTGCTTCCCCACTTGGCCCAGCCTAGAGTGAGTGTGTAATGCTGAAGCAGGTGTGTGTGTGAGGGAGATTTGAGGGGGTGGATGGCAGTCTGATAGTGACTGATCCAGAGAGTCAAAACTCCTCCACACATTCCATGGTCAGTATTGGTCTGAGAGCTGCATCTGGAGATGCAGCAGAAGAGTGTAAGTCTCTCTGAGTCTGAAGCATGTATTAGTGAGTGTGATGCCTATTATATTTCACTAGTGTTTATATTTCAGTTCAGTATATTTATTCCTTGTGTTATTATTTTTCTCTCTGCTTTGTGTAAAGGGCCTGTAAGTAAGTAAGCATTTCATTATTAGTCTACACCTGTAGTTTACGAAGCATGTGACAAATTAAATTAGATTTGATGATTTGACCAGTTCTCTGGTTGACAAGTAGTATGTAGCTGTGGCTCTGACGTTTGTTTCTGAAAGTATTAACTGACACCGGCCTTGGCTCACGTTGAGACTAGAGCCAATGAGACAGATGAGAGAGAGAGAGGGTGAGCAGCAGCTTGAGCGAATGGAAGAGAGAGAAAGGGGGAGGAGATTTCCCAGATTTGTTTTCCTCCCCCTTTTTAGTTTGCTTCCTGTCTTTTTAAGTTTGGTGTTGGTTTTTCTCTTGTTTGCCTCTTCTTGGGAAAATTTAGCCGGTGTTCATAGTAGGTGTCTTTCAGGTTCCAGTTGTTGTTGCTAGTCAACTTTCAGTGGACACCCCCATGAGTGTCTTTCTGAACCCCTCCTAAAATACAACCTGTTTTGTTTTGGTTATTGGTCAGTGAATCTGTTAGTTCCCTCTTCTGTTTGAGCGACATTTTTGCTAATAATGTTTGTTTTATGTTTATTTATTTGCATATCTACATGTATGTGTCCTGAATAGATTTGTATTCATGTGCATGCATTTGTGTGTGGGTGCATGAGGCAGGACAGTGAACTGAGTGGGTCAGGTCTTGGACTGTCTGTTAGTGTGTTTGTTTGACTGATGGCAATGTGCTGTCCAATGGCTCTGGTTCCCCAGGCCCATGCTGACTGAGAAATGGCTCTTTCGTTCTGTACATCCTTAGGAGACCCACACAGGTATGCCCTTACCACCCTGAGAGAGAGTGACTGAGGGGTTGAGATAGAGAGAGCGCAAAAAAGATGGGGAGGAAAGGGGGGCCAAATCAGTTTTCCCCACCCCAGCTGAAAATAAACAGGAAATGGAGAGAGTGCTGGACAGGGAGAGGGTGGAGGAAAGACTGGAGGAGAGTGGAGGAGGGGACAAAGTTAAAATTGGTTTGTGGAATGTTGGTTTGTTGTGGTGTGTTCTGTCTTTTTGTTGGTCTGTCTGTCAGTGCTGCGAGCTGTATTGAGGCAAGTGGACAGCTGGTCTCTATGGACTCTGGCTCCAAGTCCACTCATGCCAGTCTAATTGTGGTACGCTGGGCTTCAGAGCCAAAATGTCCTCCATTTTCCGGCTAGCTGATCTGGACTGGCGGTGAAGTCTGAAGTCCCACTGACTTCCATCATATATTCAACTGCAGTGTTGTATCAGTCTGTGAGGCAGTGTTGTATCCTACAACAAAGCTATTCATTCAGCTAGTGAGCGCATCAAAGCTAAACTGATAATCTGAGGTGGATAGCCTCCATGTAAATGTCTGTATTCGATAATAAAGCAAAGTCCAGGCAGTAGTATTCATTGAGTGTAGTGTAGTCTGTCTGCCAACCCTGGCAGGTGTAGAAGTTTGATTTCCTGTTTTTCTTGAGTTCTGTGGCTGTACTGCCTATCATACCTGTTTGACATTTTCAGAAGGTGATTGAAGTGTGTTTGGTTTCTCTGTTCTGCTAAACATTCCGACTTGATGCTGTTGCGTGAGACCTGCCACACACACACACACACACACACACACACACACAGACTCACACAAAAATGTGCACTACTTAACAGCCAGTGATGTGCTTTATTTGTTTAGAGTAGATTAAAGTACATTTTCTGAAGCGCTGATGTGCGTTTATCCTCGGTCCCCTGTGATGGAGACAGATGGAGACACACACGCACAAAGCCGTGCAGTGTCAGACTCAGACCCCCACCAGAACAGAACCCTGCCATAGGCCAGAAACAGGATGACAAATGAACTGCTCTTTGCACTGGAGGTTGAATAAAGACTGAGAAATCTACCATTGAGACAATTGAGTTAAAGCTACACTAGAATTAGGGAGTATCTCCTCTCCCTCCCTCTCTTCTCCACCCTTCCTCCCCCAGCTTCTAAATACAGGTCTCCTTCTCACAGACGGGGTGTTTTGTTAACATTGTCACCATGCAATTACAGCCCTGCATATACACTTCCACCCAGGCAATGTGTAATCCTGATGTTTTTCAAGGCTCTGTCTGCTTCAGCATTTCAGAAGATGAGATGAGCCATGTGTCTCAGTGGTTTAGAAGCCAAGGCAAGGTGGTTGGGAATTGGACTCTTGAGGGAAGAGAAACAAGGGGCTAGAGAGTCCTGCTTTAACTGTCTAGGCTAGGGGGCTGTGGTGTTGGGCTAGATCTTACCTCAATAAGTAGACCAGAGAGGAGGCAGACATGGTGGCTATAACGTCGCAATGACATTTCAGTGAACAGTATATAGTAGTGTTCACAACTGTTAAATGATACAGGAGTGAAAGTAGAAAGAAGTAATGTAGGTTGCAGTGAAATTGAGGGAACTAGAGGGAGAGAACGTGAGAGAGAAAGAAAGACCAAGTGAGACCAGTATGACAGTGGTATGTGTCTGACTGAGCCGTGGCCCAGGGAAAAGGAAGGGCAGGAGAGAGATCATCTGAGCCAAGAGAGAGGTCGTCTACTTCACTTGCATATGTTTCCCAAGCCAATAAAACCCTTTGAATTGAATTGTAAGTTATCACTTGACACCCTGCTGACGCCTGACCCCTCGCTCACACTCACACTCGATTTAACCACTGACTGAACCCAGAGAGAGGGAGAGGGAGAAGAATGAGAGAAATTATCACTTGGAGAGACTGAAGCCATTCATATTAAACACATATACAATACTCCATAAAATGTTTGTTCACCTTAAAGGGGTTGACACATTCCCTTTGATTGTACATATTGCTGAGCTCACTGTGACTATCACTTGATTCTGACGGGGAGCCACAATGATGCAACAGTATGGCATCCCACTGAGACCCAGCGTCTATTAGGAGTTATATTAATCAATAGGCTGAGCCCGGATGATGCCAGGTCTACACCACACATCTAGGGGTGGCAGTGGCACACTGATTCATTTGGCACCACAAATACAATGAATGTATTAATTCCAGTGTGCTCCCTTTAGGCCTACCGCATTAACATTTCAGTAGGGAACTAACTTGACATTAGTTTTTTGGCAGATCAAGCTGTCTGTGACCTTCTGGATGAAAGGAGGGGAGGAATAGAGGAGGGAGAAAGGAGAGGGGGAGGAAGAAAGAGAAGGAAGAAAGGAGAGGAGGAAGAGAGCAGAGCGATTACTCAGATGCTTGGGACTCAGACGCTTTGACATTAAAAGAGAGGGTCATACACACACCAGACCAGACAGAGAGATTATGTGCTGAAAACTGGAGTACGTTTTTGGAATATGTGTGCCTTGGCTCTATAGCTTCATGCACTGTTTAGTGTTTTACATGAAGTTTGTCAATCGAAACGGTGATCTCAACTTTGCCTTAGCATGTGCCATTTACAAAGGTGGGAGTGACAGATAAGATACAAGTTTGACTTCATTTTCCCCCTCAGGACAATTAGATTATGTTGTGAGATCTGGCGTATAAATGCAGTAAGTATCTTAGATGGTATATTCCCTTATTTATTTTTCGCCACATTACTTCTCTCCTCCCTTTCTGAGAAAGCTGTTTGTAACTAATTCATATTTGCTCGACTGATATGGGGTTTCCATGAATTCTGTGAGGGGTTGCGGTCCCATCATGATGTAAGAGAAGGATATACAGTATATGGCATGTGGAATCTCATTCTATCTGACCTGCTCTAGATGTCTGTGTTTAAGCCTAGCCCAATTTAAAGTCCCTGAGATGAACTGCTGCTGCAGTGTACTCTGCTTCCTGATGACTATGCCAGAAAGGGGAGGGAACGGTTTGTCTTAAAACTCCATATCACTCAGAACGACACATGCTTGTCTTCTCCAATTTATCTTTGTCACACAAGCCTATTGTGAGCCAGCTAATTTATTAGATTGTCATATTAGATGTTCAACAAACACACAGTTCTGAAATGTAATTTGATTTATTTCCATAAGTAAAATCTCCAGATTTCTGTTGGCATGTGCTTTGAGTCCAGGCTTCTGATACATTCTGTACTCTATCATGCAGGAATGTTATTTATTTTACTTCTGTTATTTATCTTCCAACCTCCGCTTCCCCCCAGCAGTGAGATACTGTGTGCCAGGCCAGCACTACAGACCTGTCGGTCTTCCTCTTTAAGAGACACAACACCAACTTTAGAGGATGTAGAACTAGATTTTGGGCGGCAGGTAGCCTAGCGGTTAGAGTGTTGGGCCAGTAACCGAAAGGCCGCTGGTTCGAATACCTAAGCCGACAAGGTAAAAAATAAAAATAAAAAAACATGTCGATGTGTCCTTGAGCAAGGCACTTAACCTTAATTTGCTCCAGAGGCTGACCCTGTTGGTAGGCCGTTATTGTAAATACACATTTTTCTTAACTGACTTGCCTAGTTAAATAAAGGTTAAATAAAAAATTGACTAGAGCCTGTATGACAAACTCGCAACTGACGTACAACTAAGCCTCTCAGATAAATTACTTTGGGGCCATAGGTGTTGTTCAGAACAAGAAAGTGGGCTGAGTGAGTGCTCTGTAGCAGAGCTGGCAGAACGTGTTGACTCCTTGAGGACTGTTACATATGCGTGTAACAGTATCTTCATGTAAAACTAGAGACAAATGAGATGAGTACTTTACTTTCCCATCTTCTCTCGCTGTGAGACTACTGTACAGTTCACTCACCACAGCTCCTTTGTCCTTAACAGTATCAGGCTTATGGAAGCTCTGGGCCGTGGAGCTCATTGGAACACTGATAAACAGTAGTGAGAAGGCTGTCAGTTAGGGACAACAAAGATGTCTCTTATCACAGCCTTTCTCTTACATGTTCTCCTCCATGTGTCCAGAATGCTCATTGTACAGGTTGTCAAGGAAGTGGGTTAGCAAAGGCTCTCAATGAAGCAGTTTGTTAGAAAAATAAATCTGCTTTGTCCGCCCATCTGTTTTTCGATATTAGAGTGCTACCTACCAGTGCCTGTGTGCAGTCTCCTGTTCAGTGGGGTGTTATTGTTTTTGGCAGCAATGGGTTTCACACCATGTCGTTGCCATGGCATTTATCGCTGTGACTGATTGTGTTTTGAAAGCAAACAGGTCTGTTTTGGCCCTCACCAGCTGAGGGGTAAGAAGGTGACAGTGGGACAGTTGTTTCATGAAGACGTGTTTACGGGCCTTTCCAACAATGCAGAGAGAAAAATAGAAAGATAATAACACAAGGAATAATTGCATGATGAGTAACAATAACTTGGCTATATACACGAGGCACCATACCGAGTCGATGTGCAGGGGTACGAGGTAACTGAGGTAGATATGTACATATACAGTGCCTTCGGAAAGTATTCAGACCCCTTGACTTTTTCCACATTTTGTTACGTTACAGCCTGAATTGATTAGATGGTTTGTCACTGGCCTACACACAATACCACATAATGTCAAAGTGGAATTATGTTTTTTTACCTTTTACATTTTTTAATGTAGCTGAAATGTCTTCAGTCAATACGTATTCAACCCATTTGTTATGGCAAACCTTAATAAGTTCAGGAGTAAACATTTGCTTAACAAGTCACATGGACTCTGTGTACAATAATAGTGTTTAACATGATTTTTGAATGATTAACCTCATCTCTGTACCCCGCACACACAATTAACACTGCTCCTCAGTGTAGCAGTAAATTTCAAGCACAGATTCAACCACAAAGACCATGGAGGTTTTCCAATGCCTCGCAAAAAAGGCCACCTATTGGTAGATGGAGACATTGAATATCCCTTTGAGTATGGTGAAGTTATTAATTATACCTTGGCTGGTGTATCAGTACACCCAGTCACTACAAAGATACAGGCATCCTTCCTAACTCAGTTGCCGGAGAGGAAGGAAACCGCTCAGGGATTTCACCATGAAGCCAATGGTGACTTTAAAACAGTTACAGAGTTGAATGACTGTGATAGGAGAACTGATGATGTATCAACAACATTGTAGTTACTCCACAATACTAGCCTAATTGACAGAGTGAAAAGGAGGAAGCCTGTACAGAATAAAAACATTCCAAAACATGCACCCTGTTTGCAACAAGGCACTAAAGTAATACTGCAACAATGTGAATACTTATGTAAATGAGATATTTATGTATTTCATTTTCAATACATTTGCAAACATTTCTAAAATGTCACTTAGTCATTATGGGGTGTTGTGTGTAGTTGGGTGAGAATTATAATTTTTTCAACCCATTTTAAGTTTTGTAACACAACAAATTGTGAAATAAGTCAAGGGGTGTCAATACTTTCTGAAGGCACTGTATACTCCAGAACTGTATGTTTACTATTCCAATAAAATATATTCTGTATAATGTCTATGTGGACTTGTTTGTATTTTGTTTTTATATTGTCTATTGCAGCCAGCACCTTTCACGAAGGCAAATTATCGGTATGTATAAATGCACTTGGCGAATAAAGGTTTTTCTGATACTGTTGTCATTGCTGATAGGCTTTACACACACACGAGAAATTTAACATTTCCTAGCTTTTCAAGGTGTACCCTTATTATGCTCACCTCCACACCGTCACACAGCCCCAGGATGTGTGTAAGAATGGACCATACTCTCCTCTCAGCCCTTGGCCTTTGTAGTTAAAGTGTAGAGTCCCCATCTGCTCCTCAGCCCAGAACACATCTGGTATTAGTTGTGTGGAGAGCAGGTTGTAGCTAACAGCTATATAACAGCCTAATGGTCTGGTGCTGGAGTTTTAAAGAGCCCATGGTTACTTGCACTGAAATATGATCTGCATTTGGGATATTTTTCCACTCCATGTATTCCACCATAGTCCCAGTGCTGTGGTGTACTTTGTAGTGAACCACTGTCCTAAACTTTGTTGTGCGTTAGAATTCACCATGGACTGTGTGTCCACTGCCCTGGCTTCTCTATGGAGTCCATCTCTCTCTCTGTTTCTCTGTCTGAGGCCAGGGCGATCGCTCCAGCTGCAGGGAGAGAGGGATGTCTAAAAGGAAGTGGAATTAACAAAAGCAAACCAAACAAAGCTGCAGCTAGCTAGCGAGGCTTTAGCGGCCCGGGCGGTCCAGGGGCAGTGTGCTCAACACAAAGAGCCCTCTGTCAGCCGCAATCCGCTCCGTATTCCTGCTGAGTACTTACACACACCACAGGGCTTACACACACACTTATTCTCTCTCTCTCTCTTTCTGGTTATCCCTTTAGAGTGACATCTTCTGAATGACCAATACAGCTTCTTACACTTCTTAACACCTCTCTCACTGTCGATTAGCAACACACCTACCATCAGGCTAGTTGAAGTGTTATTACTCCTCAGTTAACACTGATAAACTGTCTCTTCCTTTATGGGCAGCTTGACTTCCCTGATCACAGCTGTAATAAAGGCCCCAACCATTTATTTATTTCACCTTTATTTAACTAGGAAAGTCTGTTAAGAACAAATTCAAAAGGCAAAATAAATAAATAAAATATAGGACAAAACACACATCATGACAAGAGAGACACCACAACACTACATAAAGAGAGGCTGAAGACAACATAGCATGGCAGCAACACACGACAACACAGCATGGTAGCAACACAACATGACAACAACATGATAGCAACACAACATGGCAGCAGCACACCATGGTAGCAGAAAAAACAGGGTACAAACATTATTGGAAACAGACAACAGCACAAAGGGCAAGAAGGTAGAGACAACAATGTATCACACGAAGAAGCCACAACTGTCAGTAAGAGTTACCATGATTGAGTCTTTGAATGAGGAGATGGAGATAAAACTTTCCCGTTTTAGTTTTTTTGCAGCTCGTTCCAGTCACTAACTGCAGCGAACTGAAACAAGGAGCGACCCATGGATGTGTGCTTTGGGGACCTTTAACAGAATGTGACTGGCAGAACGGGTCTAGTATGTGGAGGATGAGGGCTGCAGTAGAAATCTCATATAAGCAATGGGAACCTTACCAGAGAGGAGAGACAGGTTAAAAAGGTCAGCGATAGGCTTGGCGATGATAGGGGCAGCAACTTTAAAGAAGAAAGGGTCCAAACCATCTGACCCAGATGTTTTTTTTTGTGGGTCAAGTTTAAGGAGCTCCTTTAGCACCGCAGGGAGAAACTTTGTAGCGTGGCAGGGGAAAAATCGGGGCTAGTTGTATTAGAAGGGGTTGAAGATGAGGAAATGTTGGAATCCTGACTGAATGAAGTGGTGATTTAAAGAGCTCAGCCATGTGCTCATTGTCAGTAACAACCACATAATCAGCATTAAGGGACATGGGCAGCTGTGAGGAAGAGGGTTTATTCTGCAGTTCTTTAACCATTTTCCAGAACTGCTTGGGGTTAGACCCACAGAGAGAGAACTGCTCCTTAAAGTAACTAACTTTGGCCTTCCGGATAGCCTGAGTGCACATATTTCTCATTTGCCTAAACGAGAGCCTGTCAGCCTGAGTATGCATGTGCTGAGCCTTTCTCCAAATGGATTTCTTGAGATAGAGTAACTCTACCAGATCACGGTCGAACCAGGGGCTGAACCTGTTTTTAATTCTCATTTTCTTTATGGGGGCATGTTTGTTAACAATAACACTAAAAAAAAAATTAAAATGAAGGTCCTAGCGTCTTCGACAGAGGAGATCAAACCGATTTACAGAGGCCTGGTCATGAAGGAAGTTAAAGTGATTTTCTTTAGCAAGCATCTATGACAAATCAGGACAGGTCATTTCACTGAGCAGCCATTACGAACACAGGCTGTAAAATAGTGATCACTAAGGTCATTGCGGAAAACACCAGACTGATACCGATCAGGATTATTTGTAAAGATAACATCAAGGAGAGTAGCCTTTTCTGGGTGTTTGGAGTCATTGGTATTAATCTGAGAAAGATTTAGGGAGTCCCATTGCTTTAGGACTTGGTCAGGTGGTTTAAGCATGTCCCAGTTTAGGTCACCTAGCAGGACAAGTTCAGACTTAGTGTAAGGGGCCAGGAGAAAGCCTCGGGCATTTAGGGTACAGGCCGGTGCTGATGGTGGGCGATAACACCCAGCAACAGTCAACAAAGAGTTATTTGAAAGTGTAATGCTTAAAATCAAATTGTTTGGGGACAGACTTGGTGGAGACAACCAAGCACTGAAGGTGTTCTTTGGTAAAGATTGCCACTCCACCACCTTTGGAAGTAGATGACAGTAGATGGGCCAGGATGAACATGCACATTTCCAGACATAATCAACAGTAATACAATCAAGGCACGGCAGAGGACAGGGAGAGCTCTGCAGTGTTTATTTTTAATGAACTTTGAAAGTTTTTTTCACGTGGAAAAGGAGGTTGTTAGCTAGCTATATCTCTTCATTTTCGGCGAATGGTCCTTTTACGACATCCAAACAAAGTTGTCCTGTGGCTGTTGTATTTTGGAGATTGTGAGGAGGATATCTTCTGATGTGATCAAAGCAACAATATTGTTTCTTATTGAGGTCATTTACAATTGAAGTGTCCTGGCTGCATATCAGTTAGAGATGAAATAGAGATGAATCCAAGGGGCACTGTATGTTATTGACCTCGGCACAGATGGAGGGGGCTATAAAGGCCTCTGCATTTGGGTGGGAGAGGCTGTGAAATTCTCCTTCTCAAGAGCTTTGACACCTCTCACTTCATACCTCAGTGCTAATTGAAGTTGCAGCCGGATCTGTGCTGTCCTAGCAAGCTTAGTAGCCTTATCTTAGCATTCAGTCCTTATAAAGTAAAATATATAATTGAACTTGAGCTGAATTACACCCTGGCTTCTGTTAGTCTAATACGCTGCTCTGCTGAGCTAAGCTCCTCTCTAGCCCTGGACTGGCTCTCCCTCCCTCCCTACTGCTGGGGAATCCACCAGTAACTCCTAGTATTGTTGATGCAGGTGGCTAGCTTTTCACACAGCACATGTTAAAGCTCTGTGTGATCCTGCCCAGCTGGTGAGAGACAACTATACTGCTGATCCTGGATCTGCTATGGTTGTATCCCTCCCCCTCAGGGCTCCTCTTCTAGCACGTCTCTCTCTCTCTCGCTCCCCCCCCCCCCCCCCCTTCTCCCTCCATGTCATATAAATGGATCCCTGTTGGTGGGGCTCCGTTGGGCTGGAGGGAACAGTAAAGGGGGCTTATCCATAAACACTAACCTGCTACCGATGTTGTTTTCCACTCTGCTTTATTACCCCAACCACTAAGCCTCAGCCAGGCCCAGAGTGCACGTACACACCATCTAATGACCAGGAAAACAGCAGCCAGGAGACTGCCTCAGACACCACTAACAAAGTTCACAAAGCAACTCTTCTCTGAGGCAGAGAATATTAAATAAAGGTACAGGTTCATATCTTGAAC
Organism: Thymallus thymallus; assembly: GCA_023634145.1. Classification (NCBI taxonomy): domain Eukaryota; kingdom Metazoa; phylum Chordata; class Actinopteri; order Salmoniformes; family Salmonidae; genus Thymallus; species Thymallus thymallus. Next base: position 22,215,337 of record CM042410.1, on the reverse strand, counting down.
CACATCCATGGGGTGAAATGAAATGGGCTTTCTGTCTGCAAGAGGGTTGGTTGCCGTTGGAATGTGTTGCATCACAGTTGTGTTGTCAGCGGTTTACTGCTGGGCATTTGACCCAGTGAAACTGGACAGGCTCTTAATAGGAGTGGGAGTGGAGCATATGGCTGAGTTACTGCTGTGGATGTAGTTGTGGAGCCAAGTGTGGGCCTGGGCCCAGGGGGGGAAAGGGGATGAGGCAGGCAGAATGGGGTGGCCTGGCCTGGGGGGGACAAAGCGAGGCAGGGCAGCCCAGCAGTGTGACTGAGCCGTGTGCCCAGTCGGGACCTCATAGTTGGAATTAACTTTTTTATTCTCAACCCCCAGCCAAAGTAATGGAACAGGCAGGGGAGACAGTCCAACAGTCTGGGACTGCAGTTACACACCTGCTTTGTCCTGCAATGCTGCCTGCAGTCATGTACAGATCTGGTCTTGGGGGGGTGTCCATTTTGATACATGTACATGTAAGGGTCAACTAGGATGGTTGCGCATGCTGAAGAGCTGTGCCATGTTCCAGTTGGGTTCTGTGACATTGAGATTGTGAACTCTGAGTAGCTATTTTCTTACACTAATGACATTCGTCATATTAACCACCATGGTAAGGATATTTATGCCTAGACTGCTTTGAGTCAGGGTTGTGTTGAGAAGGAAACGTAATAAAAAGTTCAGATAAGAGCTCTGTGTGTAGACAAGCTCTCTACTTGACATGTCAGAACATTGCACCCTCCTGAACATGACACATGATGGAGGTATGGAGGTTGCTGAATCGAATCCCTGAGCTGACAAGATAAAACATCTGTCATTCTGCCCCTGAGCAAGGCAGTTAACCCACTATTCCCCGGGTGACGATTACGTGGATGTCGGTTAAGGCAGCCCCCCGCACCTCTCTGATTCAGACACATTTCAGTTGAATGCATTCAGTTGTACAACTGACTAGTATCCCCATTTCTTTTCCCAAAGGGTTTCAAACCCACTCACATGAAACCCCACTGAAACAGCCCCAGAGGATAGATAGGACTATACTGCAGAGAGAAGATAAATAACTGACAGCTAGTTTATAACTCCTCTGTCTGTTCAATTTGTCCTCATGATTTATTGACCAAACTTATGCTATTTCATTCAGTGGCTTTGGCTGGCCCTGCGCAGCATTCGTGATGTTTACACAGCTCAACAATTAAGTATTTAATTCAGTGAAGGGTGTTAGTGAGCCGTCTCAGTCCTGTGTACTGTGAGGAAGATGTTTAATTTCCTGTGTTTTTTTTCAACGGGGAGGGGGTTACCATGGCGACGTGCAGTAAAAAAATCGACTTCCTGCCAGTGCTCTGTGGTTGCGGTCACGAGTTATGACTGCGGTCAAATTCCACATGATTGTTTAGTCACAGTAACTAGGCTTCTCCAAGCTCTGATGATGCTGATGGTCATTAGTAGCCTACCAAACTTGCTAACTGCTTGGTATTCAGCACTGTATTGTCCCTCTAATTCCACTGACATCAATGCAAATGTATCAAACATTTTATCAAACACTTCAGCTCATTTTGCACAACATATCTATAGAATATGCAATTGTGTGAGAGCGATGGCCTCTATTAAAAAGAGGAGGATCCCATCAGCTTTTTATAGGCTAGGCCTACTATATTTATTTCTCAACATTTCTAATATTAAGCACATTGCTTGTCTTTACAAAAGAAGTATAACTTACCTGGCTGGCATGAAAATGAACCACGGCAAAAGCGTCCTCCATTCGCTATTTAAGGGCATAGATGACATGTATTCTTTCCCCCCATGACCCAATGTGTGGGCATGCTGAGTGTCTTAGCTAACATCGGCCACCCCTTAACTTCGGACACTCACTAGCGGTTGGAGGACTAAATCACCTCGACCTCAACATTTAAATGGACTGGAAAATACTTAACGGTAAGTTTTGCCACTAAAGACAACCTTCTAGCTAGCAGTTCACCAATTTTTATTGCAATTTATATAAGTGAAGTTTTCAAAAAGTAATATGTATACACATTTTGTGGGACATGCTGTATATTGTAACATTCGACTGCGCGACAGACCACACATCATTTAATATCCAACTTTTTACCTCTGAAATATAGCTCACGAATTTGCTAATGTTGCTAGCTTGGTTGCTAAATGTTGATAGAACTGCTAAGTAACCAAAAAGGAAAGAAATTGTAAGCTTTAGATAATACATATCACGAAAACAGCTGAATGTTGTCAAGCTTTACTGTATCAACATTTAAGTCTTCTGAGGGGGGTGTTTTGCGCAATCTGCCAAAATGTATTTTGAACTTTGAACCATTAACTTTTTGACACCTATCACTGTTGATTGTTTCATCTTACCACAGCTACATAGAGACAGTATTTAGTCAAATGTTACAATGTATGCATCAATATTAAACTAATTGGGACATTAATTTTCATTGCAGATAACATCAAACAAAAAACGTGGGTACACTTTCAGTTATTGTGAAAACTTTCATCATCACCTTTCAATGCTTTAGCTTTTAAATGTAAATGTTTATACATATTCAGATTGAGTTATCTTTTCTAAAATATGTGTATAGTATGTCAAGTTATTTGGCTACATGTATTTCCCACCACAACATGGAGAAAGTCAAGAGGAAGCAGTGGAGTGAGGTGGACATGTTCAAGGCCATGGAGGACTGTGGGGCAGGGATGGATCTGCCAGGTTGCTATGGTTAGGTATCTTTTGTTTTTAGGGAAATCTGCTACTAACAGTTTTCTTTTCTTATCTACCAAGGTGCATGGTGTACCTGCATGGTGTATGGTGATGCCAATTTTATATTATATTCTATTGTAGGTTTCGGCACCCAGGGGAAACAATCCCACCACTAGGGAAGAGGTGGTGGGAAATGTTCAGGAGGAGGCACAAGAACCTGAGCATGAGGAGACCGGACACCCTAGATAGGGGGAGAGCTGTGTGTGCCACACGTCCGACGGTGGACACGTTCTTTAGCAGCACTTGGAGGAGAGTGTGTTGAGGGAGAAACCCAGATAAATCTATAACTGCGATGAGTCTGGGTTTCGTAGCGACCAGAGCAGGCACAAAGTGCTGGCTCCCCGTGGTGCAAAACACGTGTACCAGTAGGCTCCGGGGACTAAGGAGCACATCACAGTGCAGGCCTGCTTTCTACGCAGCTGGGGAGGACGCCCCCCCCCCCCCCGTTTATCATCTACCTCAAGTGCTTTCCCAGTGGCCACTACACACTGGGAGGCCCCCCCCAAGCCTTGTATGGACGGTCAAACAGTGGCTACATTGACGAGGACCTGTTCAGGAAGCGGTTTCAGCACATCATACAGCATGAACACAAGAGCCAAATGGACCCGGAGGTGCTCACGGCGGCACTAAGGGAAGGGGTTATACTTCTTTGTCTTCAACCACACTGCACCCATGTCCTGCAGCCGCTGGACGTGGCATACTTTGGCCTTTTTAAAGGCTGAGTTCTCCAAGGTAGCTGGAGACCTCAGCCATCTTGACCACTCATACATTGTAAACAAATCAGAATTTTCCAGAGTATTCTGATACCCGTACCAGCGCTGCAAGGACATGGGCTATATGGTGAAAGGGTTTATGAAGTGTGGCCTCTTCCCTTTTGACCCTTCAGCCATTGAAGGGCCCTGCTTAATGCCGTCTCGGTCCCTACCGGGTCCCACTACCGCCTCTCCTGGAACCAGCAGCATTGTGCTGTCCATCAGCACCTCCTCCCCAGCGACCACAGGAGGACCCTCAGCCCCTGCTCCAGTCCCAGCCCCAGCCCTAGCTCTAGAAGAACACTGATAGCGAAGGACCTGGGGCACATCCTTACTGTTGACCGATACAGAAGACTCGCTGTGGTCGCCACATGCCTCATCGGGGAGGAATACACGTGCCAGTGGCAGGAGAGGGGTGAGAAGGAGAGGCAGAGGAGAAAGAGCGTCGGGCAGCCCTCAGAACACAGAGGGCACAGGAGAGGTCTGACATGGATGAGACCATTGACACCATCGCCTCTTCTGGACCTCCTGCTGGAACCACTCCTGACAGCTGCATCACCAACGCCAGTGCCTCCCAGTGTGCAACACTGTAGTAGCTGCCGGAGCCCCCAGCTGCAGAAGAAGGACACATGCCTACTCTCCCGGCCACACCATCATCGGCCCCTCAACCCCACCAATACAAACACCAGCTCCTCCAAGCTATCGTCGGCGGTTTCGTCCACCACCACCACAATGCACACCACTCCCCCTGTCTGTCACCAACAACGCGGCCTCCTCTGGACCGACTGCCTCCTCCGTCTCCCCTGGTCACATCACCATAGCAGCCTCGTCTGGTGTCCCTGCCCCCTGCAATTTGAATACAGCCACCTCCACATGTAAACACATGTTAAATTACAAAATAAATGCAGGAGTATTGGTCTGAGGTGCCATGGGTGTGCTGTGACTTCTGCCAGCACTGGTTCCACTGCAGGTGTGTGCAGTGGGATCTAGAGGTGGCGATGGAGCTGGATTTTTATTGTGATTTTTGTGACAATATAGGGATGGAGGTTGAGATTTAATTGTTTGTTTTGTTTGTTTTCATCTGAAATTATTTATTTGTAAAAGAAAATACAATTATATATATTATATATTTAAAATATATATTTCTTCCTTTACTTTCCAAGTGCATCTCTGCAACATAGTGTTTTAATTGTTTGTCAATGCACATGACTGAAATTAAAGTTTTATTTAATGTAAATGATTCAAAACTCATTTATATTTTAGTATTAAACTGTTACCTACTTTCTCAAAACATGTTTAATCTGTAAAATAAATTACAATTTGGTTACAAAACTGAATATGTTGGTGAAGAACCATTTTTTAAGAGTCCACAGGAGGGCGCACCGGGCTACGCAATGAAAAGTTGACATGCTAGCCAACTAGTCAACTATCTAGTAAACACTTCGGATAAAAGGTTGGTTTCTCATTTTTTAACAAAATTTAAATGGATATATCTTGTAATTTAACAAAATAGTAAGGTGGCCGATAACTGGGGATCGTATGCCGATAATACGGGACGTATTATTTTTTGCTAGTGTTTATCAAAAAACTGATAGTATTTCCACTGAAATGTCAAACATGCTAATTGCTGACCCGTTAGCTAACATTTTTACGACACCAATAATCACAAAACATTGATAGCTTGAACTCAAGATAACACTGTTGAAGGTAATATATTTCTTAAATGCTGTTGAATATGCAGATAATAAGGGGATCCACGCTATCTAAAAATAGACCATTAGATTTTTCATTATGCATGAATTTAATCCTGCTGCCCTGCTCCCCTCGTCCTGCCAGTTTACAACAGTGAACACTGGCTGCTGCGCTGCTTTAAACCACTCCCAATGTCATGCACAATGTCACACAGTAATTTGACAGGGGTAAAAAATAAACACCTAGCTCCAGCTAGCTGATTTAATCTGAGAAATATCAAGAATGACGATGATGGAGGAACAGAGGTTTGATTGAGTGCCCGAAGTGACAGATCTGTCGGTAAGGCATTTGGGACTAGACTGGTAAAGCGGGCAGCGTAGACTGGGCCCAGCTACTTCTGTATAAACTGAGTAGCAGAAGCTTCCTGTTGGTGGCCATGTTGTTTTCAACAGTGTTTTTATCTGACTTGACTGAGCAGCCTAGTAATTTTGGTCATTACTAAGGAAGACCTGAAGGGAATCCGCAGGGAATGTTTTAGTCAATGCCCTGCCCTGCCCTTACAGCTGTTGCAGAATGCTTAAAGCAGAGTCCTGTGGGATATTTAATTAACATGTTGAATTGCACTTTCCCTCCACAATGGCCATGAAAAGGTTTATGGCGAGAATTAAGTTAGAGATTATGAAGAGTTTATATGGAGAACGTGAGAAGGTAGAGGTATGTGATCTTTCGTAATTGCTTAACGCCTCTGGCTGGGTGCATTTTGTTGGCTGTGTGCTTGGCGTCGTTGTCCTGTTGGAAGGTGAACCTTCCCCCCCAGTCTGAGGTCCTGTGCACTCTAGAGCAGGTTTTCATCAAGGATCTCTCTGTACTTTGCTCCGTTCATCTTTACCTCGATCCTGCCTAGTCTCCCAGTCCCTGCCCCTGAAAACATCCCCACAGCATGATGCTGCAACCACCATGCTTCACCGTAAGGATGGTGCCAGGTTTCCTCCAGACGTGACCCTTTGCATTCAGGCCAAAGAGGTCAATCTTGTTTTCATCGGACCAGAGAATCTTGTTTCTCATGGTCTGAGAGTCTTTAGGTGCCTTTTGGCAAACTCCAAGCTGGCTGTCATGTGCATTTTACTGAGGAGTGGCTTCCGTTTGGCCACTCTACCATAAAGGCCTGATTGGTGGAGGGCTGCAGAGATGGTTGTCCTTCTGGAAGGTTCTCCCATCTCCACAGAGGAACACTGGTGTCAGAGTGACCATCGGGTTCTTGGCAAACTCCCTGACCAAGGCCCTTCTCCCTCGAGTGCTCAGTTTGGCCTGGCGGCCAGCTCTAGGCAACAACATTATAGATACAAGGACATTAAAACAATCATAATAATTTAGTCTAGAATGCCTATCTTTGTTTTAGTTTTCTGATATGTGTAACCTTTGGTTTCACTAATCACTGATGTCAGTGGGTCATAATGTTTAATACACATTTGATACGACATGTCTTTGGACTATTCCGGAGTTTGGCCTCAGAGGTCAGGCGCCCTATCACAAATAAACAAACTACCTTCAAAGTCTAAGTTTACAGCATTAGGGACCTGAAGGTCTCTAAATGCTTATTTGAGCTGTTCTTGACATAATATGGACTTGGTCTTTTACCAAATAGGGCTATATTCTGTATACCACCCCTAACTTGTCACAACACAACGGATTGGCTCAAACGCATTAAGAAGGAAAGAAATTGCATTCCATGTGACTATCTCATGAAGCTGGTTGAGAGAATGCCAAGAGTGTGCAAAGCTGTCATCAAGGCTAAGGGTGGCTACTATGAAGAATCTAAAATATAACATACATTTTGATTTGTTTAACACTTTCTTGATTATTACATGAATAGTTTTGATGTCTTCACTATTATTCTACAATGTAGAAAATAGTAAAAATGAAGAAAAACCCTTGAATGAGTAGGTGTGTCCAAACTTTTATTGTCACATACACCGGTAAGGTGCAGTGAAATGTGTTGTTTTACAGGGTCAGACATAGTAGTACGGCGCCCTTGGAGCAAGTTAGGGTTAAGTGTTTTGCTCAAGGGCACCTCGACATATTTGTCTGCTCGGTTTTTCGAACCAGCGACCTATTGGTTACTGGCCCAATGCTTTAACTGCCAGTCTACCATTCTAGAGCGGGAGTGCTAAAGAATTACTTTTTCCAGTGCCAAGTAATACATGAAAGAAGTTAGCCATTTCATCTAACATGTTCAGGGAATGCATGATTAATATTTTTATTGTGCAACATGTCACAATAGGATCCTGAATAATCAGATCTGTTTTTGGCTTTTTAGAGATTATTTTGCCTGCATTTTTTTTGTGCATATTGGCCTAGGCTATATGTTACATCATTGATTGTCTACTCGCATAAAGCTGAGACTCTCCTCTTTGCTAACAATAGTAAAAGTAGTTATTCCAAAAATGTCTTTCCTGCAATTACATTTTGAAATGTTGCTCAACTGTCACTATGCTTGCGCTTATCAGAATGCATCGCTCCCTTCACTCCGTGTGCAAAGAGGGAGTGGGAGTGAGCCAGAGGTGAAACAGGGACAGGGCAGGAAGCAGTTTAATGCACGTTACTGTTAGTTAGTTTTAAAAAACCCAAAATCTGCAGGAACGTTGTGTAGTCTAATCACCGAAGCACAGGGGCAGGATGGTAGATTAGACACAAGCCAAGAAATAAGGTTATGTTTAAGTCAGTCAGTCACTTCAAAACACTCTGTATGAGTAGGTTCCAGAGTTTTTCCTGCTCTTATATTCACAGTCAGGAAAAATTCTTAACTTTGACACATCAGAGCTTAAAATATGATGCAGACAATGAAAATAAAACATTTGTTGAGCACTGAGATAGATAGATATTGATCCCCGGGGGGAAATGTCTTACTAAGCAGTATTATTTTTGCTGAGCCAACAGTAGCCTAGATAGTGGTGATTATAGAGTAATTACAGTGTTGATGTTTGTACAGTACATTTACAGTAGTGGTAGTTTAGTGTGAAGTAGCCAGGCAGGCAGAATGTATCAGGCAGAGAGTGGTGGAGCCTTTGGGGGGTACAGACGCATTCCCAGGCTGGGGATAACATCGACAAGCTAACCACCTCCGTCACCGGCTTCATTAGGAAATGCATCGGTGACGTTGTCCTCACTGTGAACGTTTGCTGCTTCCCCAATCAAAAGCCATGGATTAGTGGTTAAGAGCATTGGGCCAGTAACCGAAAGGTTGCTGATTTGAATCCCTGAGCCTACTATGTGAAAAATCTGCCGACGTGCCGTTGAGCAAGGCACTTAAACCTAATTGCTCCTGTCGCACTGGATAAGAGTGTGCTAAATGACTGAAATGTAAAGAGGTCTCTCTCTCTTGCTTCCTTCTCTCTCTCTCACTCCTCTTTCTCTCTCTTTCTGTCTCTCTCCTCTCGCTTACTTACTTACTCTCATTTACACCCATTTACAGTCCCTCTCTGGTCTTCCTTCCCAGCAGCAGTTGTTAGTGTGCTGTCCAGACTTGCTCTCTGCCCGCCCGGGGGGTTGTAGCCATCGGAGGAGAGAAAAGGTCTCCCTCCTTCTGGCTCTCAGACACGGGTCACAGCAGCCGAGCCCCAGCCCTGTGTGTGTGTGTTGATGCCCTACAGCACAGATTCAAACAAAGGATCTCCCTCCCTCCATTTCCTCCCTCCCTGGAGTAGGAAATAGGAAGGAGCACTGAGCCATCCATGCATCCAGGCAGGGAGGGAAGCAGGGAGAGAAAATGTCTCCCTCGCAGGCCTGCTGCTGTATGCCTCCAGTGACTTCACAGACCTCCGTCCACTCTGGGCAGGAAGGTACACACAGCCTGGGCTTGAGAGAGGAACTGACTCATTTTCTTCTGTGGGTTTGAGTTCATTAGTGCAACAAATTGATGCGGTTCCATATGACTAGATGTACTAGCAATTGTTGCATGAACATATTGATTTTCCATTCTAAGTGAATATCTGATACTGATGGATTTAGGAGCTGAGCTGGATCTGTCTGAGCTCAATTCTCTAAGCTGTGTGTGTGTGTGTGTGTGTGTGTGTGTGTGTGTGTGTGTGTGTGTGTGTGTGTGTGTGTGTGTGTGTGTGTGTGTGTGTGTGTGTGTGTGTGTGTGTGTGTGTGTGTGTGTGTGTGTGTGTGTGTGTGTGTGTGTGTGTGTGTGTGTGTGTGTGCAATTTATGCTTTTGTCCCCTCACTTTTTATCAGAAATTCTCATCACCCACTGATTAACTTGTCATATAGCAGATTAAAATGTTTAGTGTTTAGAAATGATCAATGATTTGCATAGCCAATTAATATAACACAGCTTTGGATTTCAAACCTGTTTGGAACTTTACTGGAGGAAACCTGCTCTCTTCTCCTGTTCCGACCAATGATTGCTGTCCTTGTTTTGAAATTACACCGTAACCCTGTTCATGTAAAAATTATCAAATGCACTGACTGTTTAAAGCAGAACTACCAAAAATATTTAGTACGATGAACCTAGCTATCGAAAAGCCCCAATCGACAGTTAGATGTGAGTTATGTCTACTCTGGTAGCCTGCCCTACACAGCTCCACCGGTAAAACACAGCTCATTTGGTAACAATGACTCAGCAAATTTCATTGCTTGTCCTTCAATTAATGAAGCCAATGATTTAATATTGCGAAAGCCATTTTACAAACAACTGAATGCTGAAGAGGCTGCACAGATGTAGCCTATGAATATTAGAACAGAGATAGAGGGTAGGCCTACCTCTCCTTGGCTCAAGCACTGCGCGCACATTTATCTGACTTGTAGATCAATATATGCAGTTACCGATACATTCATAAAAGTTTGATAGGCTGAAGGAGAAGACGCATCAATTCAGCCACAACATATTTTGGGGGGGAATAAGGCAGACAAATATAATAGGACAAAAAATGTGTGAACCATGCTTCGTTTGGATCAGTTTGGGCTCCAGCCTTAAACATTTGAAACTGTGACCCAATGCGTATCGGTGAATCGTCACATCCTTCGATAACACAGCCCTTGGTGGTAAAATATGACGTTCAAATTTCACTCTGTGCGGAGACGCCAGTATTCACCAAATCTAGTCTCACTACTCTGATGTGAAAACTAAAAGATGGGCGATCCACTTTATGAGTCCTGGGCTTCTTTACAACCTGAACCTGTACATTCACCCCCAGTTCTGAGACAGAAATGATAGGACAGAAGGGAACCTTCATCCATAGTGGATTCAAAGGAAAGACCGACGAGTGGCTCCAGAATATGCAAGTCTGTTTTCAGCTATGGCCTTACTGTGTGTCTGTAACAACAAAGGTCTGTGTGATATTAAAACATGAAGATTGAATAACAGCTCCCATCCAGCCTTCCTTCCTTGTGGCACTAATTATTTGACCAACAAATTATTAACTATCCAATCCACTGTCTCCGTGCCCTGAACTCATCTCTACTGCTACTACAATAACTAGCCAGACAGCGCTTTAATAACATGCTCAGCTGGTTAGTCCTGTTAGACAGCATGAAATACTGTAAATGGAAGAACCATCACAGGGTATTTAATAAGGACAAATCCCATATCACGATCATTTACACAATACCACAGTGAGAGATGTCAATACCACAGTGAGAGATGTCAATACCACAGTGAGAGATGTCAATACCACAGTGAGAGATGTCAATGCCACAGTGAGAGATGAGCAGCTCTTTTGTTCAATACATTGTCAGTCTGAGAAGGTTAGCTCCTGTTTGCAGTAAGGCAACCTAGTAAACATGACAGTTGTTTGGGCATGTAGAGAGAGTGTTGTGGAATGCTGAAATCCAACTATGTTTATTGGTCACATCCATAGGGATAACAAATACATTACATTTCCCAACCCTAACAGTATTGCTGCAGAAAAATGTAGTATATTGGATAATTTGACTGTATCCAAAGAAAAGCCTGATCTGATCAAATCAGAATTTGGAAAAACTATTGTCCTATTTTTCTCTTAGAAGTTATTCAATCTACAATTGGAAATTGGGTCTGCAAGCTTGCATAATGTCAGATGAAAACAGATTATTTTACAATGCTATCACAGTAGAGTACAGTTCATGCATAAAAATCCATTTCATCCATGTTTTGTATTTGTATTTATTCTTTGTTTATACAGGTGATCCCACTGATATTTAAAAAACCTTTCACAAGGAAGATCTGTATCAAGAAATACAAAAGCAATCTGCAATCAACAAAAGCTGTAGTGCTTGTACTGCTTAGTTAGGCACAGGGAGCGCAATGAGTTGACTTTGGGCCAGTTTCCCTGACATTGATTAAGCCTAGTCCAGGACTAGAAAGCATTCTAAATGGAGATTCTCCATTGAAATAGTTTTTTAGTCCAGGACTAGGCTTAATCTAAATGACTAACTACTATGGTACACCTACTCTTGTTATCTTCTACATGTTTTGTCTAAGTGAGGCTGCTTTGTTAATCACAGTTGAGGACAGTGAGAAGATGTGGCTGAGGGGATGTGAGGAGACTGAGGGGATGTGATCTGGCTGAGGGGATAGATAGGTACTTTATTGATCCCCGAGGGGGAAATTTCTTGAAAATCTGCTGGGATGTGAGGTGGCTGAGGGGATGTGAGGTGGCTGAGGGAATGTGAGGTGGCTGAGGGGGCGTGAGGTGGCTGAGGGGGCGTGAGGTGACTGAGGAGATGTGAGGTGGCTGGGGGGATGTGAGGTGGCTGGGGGGATGTGAGGTGGCTGGGGGGATGTGAGGTGGCTGGGGGGATGTGAGGTGATTGAGGAGATGTGAGGTGCCTGAGGGGATGTGAGGTGCCTGAGGGGATGTGAGGTGGCTGAGGGGATGTGAGGTGGCTGAGGGGATGTGAGGTGGCTGAGGGGATGTGAGGTGGCTGAGGGGATGTGAGGTGGGCTGAGGGGATGTGAGGTGGCAGGGGGGATGTGAGGTGACTGAGGGGATGTGAGGTGGCTGAGGGGATGTGAGGTGGCAGGGGGGATGTGAGGTGACTGAGGGGATGTGAGGTGGCGGGGGGGATGTGAGGTGGCTGAGTGGGTGTGAGGTGGCTGAGTGGGTGTGAGGTGGCTGAGTGGGTGTGAGGTGGCTGAGTGGGTGTGAGGTGGCTGAGTGGGTGTGAGGTGGCTGAGGGGTTGTGAGGTGGCTGAGGGGGTGTGAGGTGGCCTAAATGACAATCAACAAGAGCATCCTTGTGTTCCGTGCCAACATGGCCCCCACACTGCTGCTTTCCTTCTCAGTTCCACCAGGACACACACGCAGAGAGCCAACACCAACATCCTGCCATGGGAAGCAAACACACTCAACCAAGGCCTCATTTGAATGTTGGAGGTTTTAGGATGGCAATACAGATATGAGAGAAAGCAGTTGATGAGATTTTTTGTTTCCTTTGTGCCCAGGCCCTGTGTTACGTCATCCCTCTGCAAATAAACTGAAGCTCTGGCAGAGAGAGGAGGCACGCCACTTAACTTATAATGTCTGGCCGGACTGACCACACATCTCTGGGTTACATATATAAGGCCCAGAGTTTTTCCTGACGACCTGACTTAACCAAAAAAAGGTTTGGAGTTTTTCATGGTCAGGCCAGATGGGCAGAAAAACTATCCTGCCCTATTCATATAGTAAGTAGTGTGCTGTTTAGACAGAGTATAGTGCTGTCACACTAAACAACAGACAGAGGATGAATGGGACCAGTCACAGTACAGGTGTAGTGAGGGAACCTGGCTGCCCTCTTGTAGATGTGGAGGGGTTCAGCTCCAATTGTCACCACCCTCTAATCATGTTGCAGAGCTAGCTACACTCCAACACACCCACCGGCATATAGGCATCATTCAGTGAGCTAGTGATATGCTAGGCTAACACACCCGAAGGCAAAGCTGAGTATAGGCTTCATTTACAGGCAGTGCCAAGTGAGAGTTCAACCCAGTCTACTACAGAGTTCTGTACAGAACAAACTAATCACTTATCAGCTCCTCTCCTGCTGACTCAGTCACAACCATCTTTCCATCTGAGATGCTCTCCGCTATATCAATGGGATAGTGGGGCAATCTCGTTATTTTTCTATAACCCCAAAACATGACCCTCTGCTGAAAGATCAGAGATACGAACAACTCGATCACTGTCTCGCTGCCTCAAAGTTAAAACCTTTTCCCAGGCATATTGTTGGATGCGATAAACAACTATAGTAGTACTTGCAGGTGCAGTATAATGTAGAACAAGTCTTTGAAAAACCCTTTGCTCAGAGCTTGAGGAAGGTCAGCATCGATAAAATCCACCACAACCATTTGTCTGTGTTAGCTCCTGATAAGTTCACTAGACTGAACAGACAAGCAGGACAGACAGTGTCTCCTTAGTACATCTGACATTGAAACTACAACACTGCTATTATTCCTCCTATCATCAAACCTGTAAATGTATTTTAATTGCTGTTGAGTAGTTCATTAACACTCTTAGCAATTAACTATTATTAGAAACCTTGTGGATATGGATGTTCTGAAATCAATCCAACGCTGGATGATTGTAACAGAACAATACCTGACTGTTAGCAATACCAGCAGTCAGTTAGCAATACCAGCAGTCAGTTAGCAATATCAGTAGTCAGTTAGCAATACCATCAGTCAGTTAGCAATATCAGCAGTCAGTTAGCAATACCATCAGTCAGTTAGCAATACCAGCAGTCAGTTAGCAATACCATCAGTCAGTTAGCAATACCAGCAGTCAGTTAGCAATACCAGTAGTCAGTTAGCAATACCATCAGTCAGTTAGCAATATCAGCAGTCAGTTAGCAATATCAGCAGTCAGTTAGCAATACCATCAGTCAGTTAGCAATACCATCAGTCAGTTAGCAATACCATCAGTCAGTTAGCAATACCATCAGTCAGTTAGCAATACATCAGTCAGTTAGCAATATCAGCAGTCAGTTAGCAATACCAGCAGTCAGTTAGCAATATCAGCAGTCAGTTAGCAATACCATCAGTCAGTTAGCAATAACAGCGGGCAACCTATTGGCTATACCAGAAACCTTTTAGCAATACCAGCAACCTGTTAGCAATACCAGCAGGAAGCCTATTAGCAATACCAGCAACCTGTTAGCAATACCAGCAGGAAGCCTATTAGCAATACCAGCAGCCTGTTAGCAGTAGTGAACCAAATGATCGCAACACAAGTGGCCATGTTTTTCTTGTATTTTCTAGCTACAGTTACCCCTACAATATCATCCTCATTTACCAAGACCTAAGCCCTTATCAGCCCTGTCTTATCGCTGTTCAGGCTCATCAGAGCCCTAATAAAGCACAGACCACTATTCAATGAGTCCCATGTAGGCCCATAATAAGCAGCCTCTCCCTAACCACCTAGTGTATACACTTTAATTAATGAAAGCCTGCTTCCTCCCTCCCTTGCTCAAATACATAGATTGTTTTTTATTTCTTCCTCTACACCAGGGATCAATGTGTTCTCCCCTTATTTTGCTATTAGTGGTGTAGCTCTGTGGGCTGGGAGCTCAGAGGGGATGTGTGTGCTATCAGGTACCTCATGATATAAACATCTCCTATACTCTATACAGGCAGCTCTATTTCTTCTCCTAAGACATGGATGTATTTGTTTTGAAAAATATATAATATTAGTTTGCCCACCAGGACAGGTGATTGAAGTTTGTGTGTGAGTATGAGCTTGTCTGTTTGTTTCTTTGTGTCTGTTTCTGTGTGGTAGGGCTGTTTGTATGTCTGGATTGTACCCATGTTCTGTAGAACAGATCCTAGCTAGACTCATATTTTCAGAATTAAATGTGATTGAAAGTGTGCACTGATGAGCTGCCTCTCTCCCTGGCTGCTGTGGTAAAGTTAGTGATGAGCTGCCTCTCTCCCTGGCTGCTGTGGTAATGTTAGTGATGAGCTGCTCCATGTTGTTTTCTCTCTACCCTTCATAGACCTGACCCTGCGTTTGTACTGCTGCAGCTGGGTCTCATTTAATCCAGTGGGCATCCTGGCATAGCACATCCACCTCTGGCACAGGCTCTTCTATGTTGGTTGTGCTCCCTCTCCCTCCTGCCAGTCCACACTGGGCCTGATTGAAAAAAAAATGATGCAATTTCCTGGGTCCTTGAACAGAGATTTACAAACCCCCCACACCACTGCCCGCCCCCATTAGACTAATCACCCCCCCCCCCCCCCCCCCCCCCTGTTTAATCAGTGAGGGAGAGGTGAGGTAAGCGTGATGGACATACAGATCCTCACTAATCTTATTCAAATGGACTGTGGAGCTGAGCTGGCCCTTTTCCCTCGCCCCTCCTCTCTTTTTTCCCTCTCTTTCATGCTTTTTGAAAAAGGGCCTCCCTACTCAGCTCGAGTCAATGGATGCGACCACAACTATATCCTCCATTGCCTGGTTGCTAGGCAGTGGGGCAGTATTTATTTTGCTCATATTCTTGGAATTTCCTGGTCTCTGTAAGTGGAGCTTGATCCCACGGTCCGCCCGTTGAATATAGATGATCTTTATTTCTTCATGTTCCTACCTCCCTCTCTCCTCTCTTCACTCTTCTGCTCTCCTTCTTCTCCTCTCTCTCTCTCTCTCTCTCTCTGGGAGTTTGTTTTCAAATTCTTTGTGGGTCTGTATAATCTGAGGGAAATATGTGTCTCTAATTTGGTTTTACATTTGTCAGGAGGTTAGGAAGTTTAGCTCAGATTCCACCTCATTTTGTGGGCAGTGTGCACATAGCCCGTCTTCTCTTGAGAGTCAGGTCTGCCCACAGCTGCTTTTCTCAATAGCAAAGCTATGCTTGTAGTGCAATAGAGATTGCATCATCTGTGTATCTGTTGGAGTGGTGTGCAAGTTGGAGTGGGTCTAGGGTTTCTGGGATAATGGTGTTTATGTGAGCCATGATCAGCCTTTCAAAGCACTTCATGGCTACAGACGTGAGTGCTACGGGTCTGTAGTTGTTTAGGCAGGTTACCTTAGTGTTCTTGGGCACAGGGACTATGGTGGTCTGCTTGAAACATGTTGCTATTACAGACTCAGTCAAGGACAGGTTGAATGTCAGTGAAGACACTTGCCAGTTGGTCAGCGCATGCTTGGAGTAATCCTTCTGGCCCTTCAGCCTTGTGAATGTTGACCTGTTTAAAGGTCTTACTCACATCGGCTACGGAGAGCGTGATCACACAGTCATCCGGAACAGCTGATGCTCTCATGCTTGCCTCCGGATTGCTTGCCTCAAAGCGAGCATAGAAGTGATTTAGCTCTTCTGGTAGGCTCGTGTCACTGGGAAGCTCGCGTGTGTGTGTCAGAGTGCAGAATAACTAACGAATTTACAAACAAATTTACAAACACTCAACACCCATTCTGAATTTACGAACGGACAATCTGACAATGCTCTGATTTTACAAACGCCCAGAGCGCAAGAACACACCCGTAGTATAAACCAGCCTTTATTCTTGAAATCTTTGGTTATTTAGTACATGGCCTCACATGTGAATCCTTAAAGATATGGGTGGTGCTAAGTCTTAAGAGGGTGTAAAGGATGCTGAATGGGTGTAGACAAAGAAGAGCTCTCCAGTAGGTTTACCAAAACATTAAAGGGACATTTTCTCAAAATTGAGGTTAGTTTATCAACTTTCAAAGCAGAATTACTTTTCCATTGTTCCTTAACTGTAGTGTATGATATACAAGTCTCTACTTTTATCCAATGCATAAGACTGAATCAAGCCGGTCGGTCAGGTGCTGCAGACTGTTCTAGTGCCCTCGCCAATTTGTTGATATATATGTTGAAGAGGGTGGGGCTTAAGCTGCATCCCTGTCTCAGCCCCAGGCCCTGTGGAAAGCAATGTGTGTGTTTTTTGCCCATTGTAACCGCATACATGTTTGTGTACATGGATTTTTTATATGTTGTATGTTTTTCCCTGAACACCCCTTTCCATCAATTTGTATAGCAGACACTCATGCCAAATTCAACAAAGCATGAGAAGACTTTGCCTTTGTTTTGGTTTGTTTGTTTGTCAATTAGGGTGTGCAGGGTGAATACGTGGTCTGTCGTACGGTAATTTGGTAAAAAGCCAATTCAGTTTTTGCTCAGTACATTGTTTTCACTGAGGAAATGTACGAGTCGTGTGGCCAAGTGGTGCCAGGACAACAACCTCTCCCTCAATGTGACCAAGACAAAGGACATGATTGTGGACTACAGGAAAAGGAGGACCGAGCACGCCCCCATTCTCATCAACGGGGCTGTAGTGGAGCAGGTTGAGAGCTTCAAGTTCCTTGATGTCCACATCACCAACAAACTATCATGGTCCAAACATACTAAGACAGTCGTGAAGAGGGCACAACAAAGCCAATTCCCCCTCAGGAGACTGAAATTATTTGGCATGGGTCCTCATATCCTCAAAAGGTTCTACAGCTGCACCATTGAGAGCATCGTGACTGGTTGCATCACTGCCTGCTATGGCAACTGCTTGGCCTCCGACCGCAAGGCACTACAGAAGGTAGTGCGTACGGCCCAGTACATCACTGGGGCCAAACTTCCTGCCATCCAAGACCTCTATACCAGGCGGTGTCTTATTCTTTGTTATAGGGCCAAAAAGATTATATAAGTTGTTTATCCATACATCTCCGTTTTGGATAGATAACTCTTTGTGTTAATGTTTGTTTAGTGTGTTCCAATTTTCCCAGAAGTGGTTAGATTCTATGGATTCTTCAATTAGATTGAGATGATTTTTGACATGATGTTCCTTCTTTTTCCGTAGTGTATTTCTGTATTGATTTACTGATTCACCATAGTGAAGGTGTAGGCCCAGGTTTTCTGGGTCTCTATGTTTTTGTTTGGATTGGTTTCTCATTGCATTCTTCATCTAACTGTTGTCATTGTTGTAATTGTCTTAGGTTGCCTGCTTGACATTTTCTGATTTGATAGGGAAGCTGAGAGGTCAAATATACTGTTAAGGTTTTCTACTGCCTAGTTTACACCTTCACCGTTACAGTGAAACATTTTGTCCAGGAAGTTTTTGTTGCTTAATTGTTTTTTGGTAGGTTTCCACACTACTTTCCTTCCATCTATAGCAATTCTTAATATTATTCAGTTCCTTTGGCTTTGATGCTTCATGATTGGGCTCTGTTCAAGTAGACTGGGATTTTGCTGTGATCTGATAGTGGTGTCAGTGGGCTGACTGTGAACGTGCAGTGCTACTGCCAAGAGATGAGCTATAGGTGTACCTACTGTAGGAGTCCTCTCTCTCTCTCTCTCTCTCTCTCTCTCTCTCTCTCTCTCTCTCTCTCTCTCTCTCTCTCTCTCTCTCTCTCTCTCTCTCTCTCTCTCTCTCTCTCTCTCTCTCTCTCTCTCTCTCTCTCTCTCTCTCTCTCTCTCTCTCTCTCTCTCTGTATGTCTCTCTCTCTCTCTCTCTCTCTCTCTCTGTATGTCTCTCTCTCTCTCTCTCTCTCTCTCTCTCTGTATGTCTCTCTCTCTCTCTCTCTCTCTCTGTATGTCTCTCTCTCTGTATGTCTCTCTCTCTGTGTGACTAAGATTAACGGACCTTGCGCTCTGTTTGCTTCTGTGGGGCTTACACACACACTAGTCTACTCCTTTGTTGTGGTTCATAAACCCTACACGTGTGTGTGTGTGTGTGCGTGTGCGTGTGTGAGCACACTCAACATCAGTCAGCTTCCCTCACTCTTGAACACAGCCTCTAAGTGGAAATCTGCATTAGAGCAGTGGATGAATGGACTGTTTATAGTGATACGGCACCTCTCAATCTCACACCATAGGAGTTTTCCCCTGTCAGTATGTGAGGTCTAGCGATTTGATGCAATTAAATTCATTAACATTTTACCATTCAAAAGACCTGTTCTAGTTGAAAAAGCAAATGGCACAAGGCTTGGTTAGGCTGATGTGCCTCGACATGTAGCACAAATTACTTTGGTCGAGTGTTTGTCTTTGTGTGTGTGTGTGTTTGCAATATTCTAATGTATGCGTTTATGTGTGTACAGTATGTGCTTGCATGCATGCGTGTGTATGCCTCTACTGCATGTGTGCGTGCAAATATGTGCTGTGAACATCATAGCAGTCTTTTGCAGGTTGGCAGGTACATGAAATATTGAAGGTCTCCAGTGCAGAGCTGGCTTGTACATTTTGTGTGTGGTGTGTGTGTGTGTGTGTGTGTGTGTGGTGTGTGTGTGTGTGTGTGTGGGGGGGGGGGGGGGGGCCTGCGCATGCGTGCGCACATTATTAATGCAGGGGAATGGTTCAGCAGCAGCATGTCTGGGAGTGTGTGTGCAGGAACTAGCTACCTCAAGCTTAACCAGTGAGGCAGTTTACATTGTGATTAACTGGTCATGGCATATAAGGCAGCATAAACGCTGATTGTGTTGGAGAGAAGTGTTTTTTTTTTTTTTTTATATATTTTTTTTTTTACTTTTGGTGGAGCTCAGCTTTAATATTGCAGATAGATTGTAGGCTTTATCAATGTAATATTGCAGATAGATTGTAGGCTTTATCAATGTAATATTGCAGATAGATTGTAGGCTTTATCAATGTAATATTGCAGATAGATTGTAGGCTTTATCAATATAATATTGCAGATAGATTGTAGGCTTTATCAATGTAATTATTTGCATCATGTCTAATCCCCTTTATTATTATTATTATTATTATTATTATTATTATTATTATTATTATTACGTATTATTGTTTCCCTCTGCCCTGCCACCCCTACCCTGATTGGAGTAAACTAACGGACAACAATACTTCTACTGCTACTTACAGTTATTTTGGCTCACATCTACGGTAGTTAAATAATTAGACATTCCTAATTATCTATTAAAGTGCTGGGTTTTCTCCCACACCGGCCAATCCACCATTCATTCTGATCTCAACTCCAACCCTCCGATGTCCACAGATTAACCCGTCTTTCCAGTATAATGCCATTTTTCTATTTCTTTTTGAAATACACCCCTCCATTTTACTATGATGTCTTACAAGAGTGTTGAACCTCCCTATTTTTTTAATTTCTAACAATTTCTAAATACTTTACCCAAGAGTATAATGATATTTCCCATTGACTGATCAGGTTTTTCAGATCTCCAAACAATACAGTTGTCAGGTCCATCTGAACCCTGATATTAAGACATAACAACCATTCCTGGACCTGACTCCAAAAGCGAGCCACCGATGGACAGTACCAGAAAATATGTTCTATTGATTCTGTTTCCTTGTGGCAGAGTATGCACAATGCTGACTGTTCAATGCCCCATATTTTGAGCATCATTTTTGTAGCAAGTATTTTATATAATAGCTTAAATTGGAAAGAATGGATTGGTGTGTCAATTGTTGTTTTATATACCAGTTTATAGACCTGATGCCAAGGTAACCTCTTACTCATACTCACTCATTGTCAGGCTCTGGCCATAGAGAAGCATATTTGCTTCTCTATGTAGCTATGGTCAGAGTCTGACAGTGTCGTTCTTTTCTGTTTCTGTGTGCGGTTTGGGTTGGATCCCTAATTAGAGGCAGCTGCACCGCATTGTCTCTAATTAGGGATCCTATATATGTTGAGTCTGTCCTTCACTCTGGTGTGGGTCGTTGTCGTTATATGTCGCAAGTCACGGTGAAGTAAGTGTGCATTAGTTACGTCTGTTCATTTCGTGTTTGTTTGGTGAACGTGACGTTTTGTGCTTAGTGTTTGTTTGTGTTCTTTAGTTCGTCATTCGTTGTTTTGTTTATACATAGTATTTATTTCATTCATTACATAGTATAAATAAAAAATGTCGAACTATAATCCCTGCGCTGCGTCTTGGTCTTGCTATGCACCCGATTGTGACACTCATTTGGTTTTCAGAGATCAGTAGGGAAGATATCCGTCTATAGGAGATACGTGTGTGTACAGCCAATAGATCTTCTCTCTTGTTGCCATAAACCTCAGTGTTGTACTCTTCCTGTCATTACAGCTCATACTGTCCTCCGCTTTACTCCAAAGATTCTATTTACCATCGTCAACATGGCGGGAGGGAGAGAGACAACGTGAGAGAAAGGAATGGGGGGGAGAGCAAGTGAAGGAGGAAAAATATTTTGGTGTGTGTGTGTGTGTGTGTGTGTGTGTGTGTGTGTGTGTGTGTGTGTGTGTGTGTGTGTGTGTGTGGAGAGAGAGGCCTAGCTGGGTTCAGTGACATCACGCCACTGTGTTAAGAAGTCTATGAAGTCTCTGGTGTGTTTGCAGCTTGGCTCTATGTAACCACTGGACACCCATGCCTGTGTGTGTAGCACTCTCTATAGGTAATCTGGTGGCATTCTGTCTCTCTGTCTGTCCCCCCATTCATTTCTGAAGAATATCCTGTAGGAAAATCAACATTGGAATCTGCTTTTTATAAAGTTTCCTTACAGTGGACTTTATAGTGTCTGCCTGTGCAGGGGCGGACTGAATTATTCAGGCCGGGAATTTGACTCCATCCCAGGCCACCCTGTTCACGCAAACCACCAGACCGCTAATTTTGTAGGCTAACCCTATTTGTTGATGTAAAGGGTACCCAACTAGTTATACATTTGGCCACTATGTTCATCTGGGAAGAAAGTTATCCACATGACAAAATACAAACACTTGGGACTGACCAACAAGTAGCCTATCTGAACACTGAGTTTTCAAGGTATGCTATGGGTGCACCCTCAAACTCACTAGGAATACACCAATCATAGCACATACAAATGTACAAGGCTAGACACACAAAACAATTAGGTTCATAGTGATGATCACATCCATGTAAAGTGCATGGTCAGGCTTTGCAAAGCTTCCAAATACTTTCCTCAAGGCCTCGTCTTTGGCCCACCAGCGTGTTTCACCAATTACGTCAAGCCGTCTGTGTCTCCTGTCCTCACTGGTTTCCTCCCATAGCTTCATGTGCTCGTATGAATCTCTAACAAGCACTGCAATGCCACAACAACCCCAGTGGTGTCAGTTAGCACAGGGTTGAGGACATGTGAGTAACACCATATGTGTACTTGGTTAGGAGACTCCTGTGAGCAATGCAGAGAAGCCCCTGTATTGTCCCTGCATATTAGCTGCTCCATCTGTTGCATTACCAACACACTGTTTGATATCTATGTCCATCTTCTCAAGGGTCTGTTTCACAAGGTCCACAAAGTTCTGCCCAGTCGATGACTCGGTCAATGACCGCAATGAGTCTCTCGTGGACAACATCAGTGACATATCACAGAACTACTGCACACTGGTCTTTGTATGTTAAATCCTGTGTTGTGTCCATTTGTATTGAGAACATCCCTGCCTTTCTCACTTCAACAGCAATTGTCTGCTGAATCAACTTTCTGATGACTTCAATTACTTTATCTGCTGTTGTTTTGGACATCATAGTTACCAAGGATCCTCTTCCTTTACTTCCCATCTGCTTCTTCTCTTCTCAATGCAATCACTAACATGCTCTTGTAGGCAGACATCATATTTGCTTAGCAACAATATAAGCTCAAGAAACTTGCCATGATTGACGGCCATGTTTTCCAAGTTATATGCAGCTTTGTGTCTGTGTCCTCTGTAGCTAAGCCCACGTTTACCAATAACTTTAACTACATCAATCACACGTTCCATGACTTGCCTCCTCTTTCTGACCTGGTGTCGTTGAACTGACATTTGCTTATTACTCAGAAGGGTACGGATGTCTGCCTTGCTGGCTCTGAGAAGAAAAAAAAACTAACTTTCTCTATGGGTCTTGCTTCTCTCATGTTCCTGTACTCTCTGATGGGCATGTTTCCAGGCCTGCATGCCTCCTTTGACAAATGTACTATCACTGGCTGAATGTTTTGCGAAAGCAAGACATACTGAGCAGAACAAGGAGTGAGTTACTTCATTGTATGTCAGCCATTTTCTGTTTGTGCCATCTTTGGAATGGAATATATTGGGAATGACTCTTTGAGGGGTTTGTTTTGGGTGAAACTGAAAAAATAAGTCAAAATCCTTGGACTGAGGACGGGCAAAATAATCAAATGGATTTTCGGTGCTTTCGCTGTATCTTTCTATTTTCCCTGTACTGGGCTCTGAATCTCTCTCTCTCTCTCTCTCCACATCTGGTTGCTCTGCAGAATGAGATTAACATTGTAAATAACCTCAACATAAACTTATATTACTTGTGCAGTCATCAATTGTATGCCCCCCGATTACAGTCCTACTGATGATCTCATAAATGAAGCACATATTAATATTAACTACATGTTTAGGTTTGTGCTCTTAAGAGTCTGACTTTCAACTGACCACCATTTCCAGTTCTGCAGGAGCACCTGAAGCTCTAGTTCTGCTGCTGCTTCCTTCTCCACCTCTGCAAAGAAAATACTGTTATCATACTCACTATCATTAGTGTATCAGTAGGCTACATTAATAAGAGAAATAAGATAAAAAAAATCTCTTAATTGGTCTCTTAATTTGGAGGGGTCTCTTCATTTTTCACAGAGCTGTATATTATTATAGGAACTTGTAATGCTGGTACTAATGGCGCTAATGATCTTTGTCATTGCCTGTGCTGTGTATTATGTATTATGGTTACATTACTGTAGCCTGTTTCACTGTACATTGTATGTGGCATAAGAAGCAGGTAGATGGTTGCTATGTGCGTTGTGGAGAGACCTGATGTCATATTTGGCGCGCGACACTGCAGCGAGAGAGTGAGAGTTGCGCCTGATGCGTGGATTCTCCGTCAACTCATTCCTGCTTGCTATATTATCGCTGGCCAAGTTGACTATTCACGGCAGGCCAAAACGACCCTCAGGCCACCGGGAAATGTCCGGTGCTCCCCACGGCCAGTCCGCCACTGTGCCTGTGTACAAGGCCTGTGGCTCCAATCTACTCTGGACAACACATTATTGTTGAAGGATTGTCAACATGCTCAGACAGAACCATAGGCTATTAGACTCACATTTCGTATGATTTATTCATAACGTATTATTGCTTCAACCCCACCATGCACTTGAGCAAATACACATATGAATCCATATTTTGGGGCTGCAGGTAGCCTAGTGGTTAGAGCGTTGGGCCAGTAACCGAAAAGTCGCTGGTTTGAATACCCGAGCCGACAAGGTGAAAAATCTATCGATGTACCCTTGAGCAAGGCACTTAACCCTAATTTTCTCCAGGGGCGCCGTACTACTATGGCTGACCCTGTAGAAAGGCTGTCATTGTAAATAAGAATTTGTTCTTAATTGACTTGCCTAGTTAAATAAAGGTTAAATCAAAATCTAAAACATATAGAGTGTACACACACAGTTCAGTTAGAAATACAATTTTACAATTTAAATTCTCGCTCAAGGCTTGGAGCCTGAGATGCCTCTCTCCTCCATTTCTCCTCCTTTTTCTTTATTCCAGCTTATCAATTCAGCCCACATACTGGAGCAGATCAGTGAGTGCTTCTTTGCAGGGTGACTTGCTAACTGTTAGGTGCTGAGAGAGTGGCCTCTTTTTAGAATGGGTAACAGAGCAGAGGATGCGTCTCCTAGATTGGCTTGTTAGCATGGGGACTATAAGGGGGTTTTAGACAGTCTGACTGTGTGTCTGCTCTGTGCTCTGGATTCACATCACTGTTGTGATGGAAGGTAGAATGTCAGTGACTCATATTGTAGGTGGAAGATTATGATTACTGTTGGGTAATATGCGGTCTGACACACAGACACACACTGCATATAAACAGTAACTGTTGTTGGGTCAGAGTGACCATGACCCTAGTGGTGGATTACGGGTCATTAGCGCTGTGTGATTAGTTAACTACACAGTGCTGCAGTCCTGTTCCTGCCAGCTTATCCAGACAGCCAACTAACATTACAGTACAGTAGTGGGAAATAGCCTTATGAGTTTCCTGTAGACCCTGAACATGAAACAAGCAACATGACGTAGTCTGAGAATTCCCTGAAAGAACAGGCCCATATCCTGTTTGTGAAAGCACTCAGACGTTTTAATTAAACGCTAATGATGATTAAGTGCCTTGTCTCAGCAGCTGTGGGAAGGAAGGGTTACAACACCACGGCTTGCTCTGAAGTTAAGACACAGGTCGTGCTGTTGACACAGGAGTTATTGGGTATGTGAAACCCAATGAGACAGAGTGAGGCACTCACTGAGTGGAGAGAGGGCCTCAAAGGCATAACAATACTACTGTTTATATGCATTACTGTAGATTGACATGACTGTAACTGGATAGGGAGCGCCTGGGAGGCATATGAAAAGAGAGACAGATTAACTCAGAGAAAGGAAGAGAGGGAGACATACATTTAAGCGTTAAGACCTGAGGAAGAGGACGGGGGTGGTGTACTCGGGTCCAGGTGTGAGGTGGCCTTGCTGGCTGCCTGTTTACATTTCTCCACTAACAGAAGTGTATTTTTAACTCTGACTGTTTTTGTTCTTTGTGCAGGTGCTGGAGAGTCAGGGAAGAGCACCATTGTGAAACAGATGAAGTAAGTAGAGCTCCATGTCTGGCTGGCTCCTCATTGTTTTGTTTTGCTGCTGTTCCCGTCAAGCGTGAGCAATTAACCCAATATCGCAACCAGACTCTGATGTTATTGTCAACACAAGCAGACAGGAACAGTACATTCTTAAGCTAGATACCCAGAATCCTGTACACATCCTATACGAGTCCATTCCCTCATGCTATAATCCATACAAGGGGTTCCCAATTACATTCAGCCAATTTTATTATTCAGCGGATGTTAGGGGGGCCAGAACATAATTATAAATAATTTGTACACTGCAAATTGATCGCAAGAAGCCCAAACAGATATAGTATTTGACAAAAACATAATAATTTCAAAACTTTATTGCATTTGGATACGATCACATATGCCTCTTTACCTACCTATATAGGTAGGAGTAAAGTGATTTGTGTGTATATATATATATATATATATATATATATATATATATATATATATATATATATATATATATATATATATATATACACACACACACATCTACCTCAATTAACCTGTACCCCTGCACATCAACTCGGTACTGGTACCCTGTGTATATAGCCAAGTTATCATTACTCATTGTGTATTTATTCCTCTGCATTGTTCAGAAGGAAGCTTTTCACTGTTAGTCTACACCTGTTGTTTACGAAGCATGTGACATAAGATTGATCTATACAGTACATAATACGTCCTATATTTCTTAAGCCTGTTTCTTTCTCAACTGTTACATATGGGTTTGAGATCTCCCCGGGAATGGACAGCCGCTCACACACACACACACACACACACACTCGCTGATAAAAAAGTATGGACTGGAGGAGTTTTTCTCACCATGGTTAATGCATAATGCATAAAATGTGCAGTTTTGTCACACAACACAATGCCACAGATGTCTCAAGTTTTGAGGGAGCGTGCAATTGGCATGCTGACCGCAGGAATGTCCACCAGAGCTGTTGCCAAATAATTGAATGTTCATTTCTCTACCATAAGCCACCTCTAATGCCTTTTTAGAGAATTTGCCAGTACATCCAAAAGGTTCACAACCGCAGACCACGTGTAACCACGCCAGTCCAGTACTTCCACATCCGGCTTCTTCACCGTCTGAGACCAGCCACCCCAGCTAATGAAACTGAGTACTATTTCTGTCTGTAATAAAGCCCTTTTTGTGGGAAAAGTGGGTGGGCCTATGGCTGCGCCCCTGCCCAGTCATATGAAATCCATAAATTAGGGCCTAATGAATTAATTTAAATTTATTGATTTCCTTATATGAACTGTAAATCAGTAACATTTTTTATTGTTGCATGATGCGCTTATATTTTTGTTCAGTATAATTGCCTTTTGTATAAATAACTTCAGGGATCCACTTACAAGGAAAAGGCTTCATCAATATTTGCTCAGAATTTCAAAATGTAACTTAGATTTCAGAATTAAAATGAATTCTGCTGTGGTTCTTCTTGACTATTACCATTATGATTTTGGAAAATATTTTTGTGGCTGCGCCCCTGCCCAGTCATATGTGGGTGGGTTCGCTGCAGCTAGCGACTGGAACGAGCTGCAACAAACACTCAAACTGGACAGTTTTATCTCAATCTCTTCATTCAAAGACTCAATTATGGAAACTGAGTACTATTTCTGTCTGTAATAAAGCCCTTTTTGTGGGAAAAGTGGGTGGGCCTATGGCTGCGCCCCTGCCCAGTTATAGGACACATCACTGCACTCTATACTCCTCTGTAAACTGGTCATCTCTGTATACCCGTCGCAAGACCCACTGGTTGATGCTTATTTATAAAACCCTCTTAGACCTCACTCCCCTCTATCTGAGATGTCTACTGCAGCCCTCATCCTCCACATACAACACCCGTTCTGCCAGTCACATTCTGTTAAAGGTCCCCAAAGCACACACATCCCTGGGTCTTTTCAGTTCGCTGCAGCTAGCGACTGGAACGAGCTGCAACAAACACTCAAACTGGACAGTTTTATCTCAATCTCTTCATTCAAAGACTCAATTATGGACACTCTTACTGACAGTTGTGGCTGCTTTGCGTGATGTATTGTTGTCTCTACCGTCTTGCCCTTTGTGCTGTTGTCTGTGCCGAATAATGTTTGTGTTTTGTGGTGCTGCTACCATGTTGTTGTCATGTTATGTTGCTACCATGCTGTGTTGTCATGCGCTTCTGCCTTGCTATGTTGTTGTCTTAGGTCTCTCTTTAGATAGTGTTGTGTTGTCTCTCTTGTCGTGATGTGTTTTGTCCTATATTTATATCTCTGTATATATATATATATATATATATATATATATATATATATATATATATATATATATATATAGAACAGGAGGTCTTTTGCCTTTTGGTAGGCCGTCATTGTAAATAAGAATTTGTTCTTAGCTGACTTACCTAGTTAAATAAAGGTTAAATAAAATACAATAAAAAATTAAATAGTGTAGTGTTCTCTCAGCAGAGACCTGAGCTTCCCACACAGACCAGTAACGTCTGTCTGGACTGAAGTATACAATATGCATAGTACAGCCAATGATTAAAGTAGAGGGTATTTAATTCAATGATAAAAGACATGCTCCGGAACGTTGGCGACTGGTAAGTATTTTTGAAACCTCCACCTTTCACACATGCGCAATATATGAGCAGAATTGCTGTTTTACCTCAATTAGACACGAAATCTCTGTTTTATGGAAGCTGTGCTGTGCCAGTTTCCCTACATTTTCCCCCACGTTTCACCCCTTCCCATATGAGTGACAGCTAGCAAGAGGCACATCATGCACTCCCAGAGAGCGAGCGATGACATGGTGCAAACATCTAATTCCAAAATCATGGGCATTAATATCATGGGAGTTGGTCCCCTCTTTGCTGCTATAACAGCATCCACTCTTCTGGGAAGGTTTTCCACTAGATGTTGGAACATTGCTGCGTGGACTTGCTTCCATTCAGCCACGAGCATTAGTGAGGTCAGGCACTGATGATGGGCGATTAGGACTGGCTCGTAGTCGGCGTTCCAATCCATCCCAAAGGTATTTGATGGGGTTGAGGTCAGGGCCAGTCAAGTCCTTCCACACCGATCTCGACAAAACATTTCTGTATATTGAAACAGGAAAGGGCCTTCCCTAAACTGTTGCCACCAAGTTGGAAGCACAGAATTGTGTAGAATGTTATTGTATGCTGTTGTGTTAAAATGTCGCTTCACTGGAACTAAGGGGCCTAGCCCGAACCATGAAAAACAGCCCCAGACCATTATTCCTCCTCCACCAAACTTTACTGTTGGCACTATGCATTTGGGCAGGTAGCTTTCTCCTGGCATCGGTCAAACCCAGATTCGTCCTTCGAACTGCCAAATGGTGAGGCGTGATTCATCACTCCAGAGAATGCGTTTCCACTGCTCCAGAGTCCAACGGCGGTGACCTTTACACCACTCCAGCCATCGCTTGGCATTGCGCAACCGTAAAAGCCTTGGTTTCATGCATGTTAACATTAGAAGCCTCCTCCCTAAGTTTGATTTATTCACTGCATTAGCACACTCCGCCAACCCGGATGTCCTAGCTGTGTCTGAATCCTGGCTTAGGAAGGCCACCAATAATTCGGAAATTTCCATCCCCAACTACAACATTTCCCGTCAAGATAGAACTGCCAAAGGTGGCGGAGTTGCAATCTACTGCAGAGATAACCTGCAGAGTTCTGTCATACTGTCCAGGTCTGTGCCCAAACAGTTTGAGCTTCTTCTCTTAAAAATAAGTCTCTCACTGTTGCCGCCTGTTACAGACCCCCCTCAGCCCCCAGCTGTGCCCTGGACTCCATATGTGAATTGATTGCCCCCCATCTATCTTCAGAGTTTGTATTGTTAGGTGACTTAAACTGGGATATGCTTAACACCCCGACTGTCCTTCAATCTAAGATAGATGCCCTCAATCTCACACAAATTATCAAGGAACCCACCAGGTACAACCCAAAATCCGTAAACATGGGTACCATTATTGATATCATCCTGACTAACCTGCCCTCCAAATACACCTCCTCTGTTTTCAACCAGGATCTCAGCGATCACTGCCTCATCGCCTGTGTTCGCAATGGGTCAGCGGTCAAACGACCACCCCTTATCACTGTCAAACGCTCCCTAAAACACTTTTGCGAGCAGGCCTTTCTATTCGATCTGGCCCAGGTATCCTGGAAGGATATTGACCTCATCCCGTCAGTAGAGGACGCTTGGTTGTTCTTTAAAAGTGCTTTCCTCACCATCCTAAATAAGCATGCCCCTTTCAAAAAACGTAGAACTAAGAATAGATATAGCCCTTGGTTCACCCCAGACTTGTCTGCACTAGACCAACACAAAAACATCCTGTGGCGCACTGCATTAGCATCGAATAGCCCCCGCGATATGCAGCTATTCAGGGAAGTCAGGAACAAGTACACACAGTCAGTTAGAAAAGCAAAGGCCAGCTTTTTCAAACAGAAATTTGCTTCCTGTAGTACTAACTCCAAAAAGTTCTGGGACACTGTAAAGTCCATGGAGAATAAGAGCACCTCCTCCCAGTTGCCCACTGCATTGAGGCTTGGAAACACTGTTACCACCGATAAATCCTTGATTATCGAAAATTTCAATAAGCATTTTGCTACGGCTGGCCATGCTTTCCACCTGGCTACCCTTACCCCGGCCAACAGCTCTGCACCCCCGGAAGCTACTTGCCCAAGCCCCCCCCGCTTCTCCTTCACCCAAATCCAGAAGGCTGATGTTCTGAAAGAGCTGCTAAGTCTGGACCCCTACAAATCTGCTGGGCTAGATAATCTGGATCCTCTCTTTTTGAAATTATCAGCCAAAATTGTTGCAACACCTATCACTAGCCTGTTCAACCTCTCTTTCGTATCGTCTGAGATCCCTAGAGATTGGAAAGCTGCCGCGGTCATCCCCCTCTTCAAAGGAGGAGACACTCTAGACCCAAACTGTTATAGACCAATATCCATCCTGCCCTGCCTTTCTAAAGTTTTCGAAAGCCAAGTTAACAAACAGATAACTGACCACTTCGAATCCCACCGTACCTTCTCTGTTATGCAATCTGGTTTCCGAGCTGGTCATGGGTGCACCTCAGCTACGCTCAAGGTACTGAACGATATCATAACCACCATCGATAAAAGACAGTACTGTGCAGCCGTTTTCATCGACCTGGCCAAGGCTTTCGACTCTGTCAATCACCGCATTCTTATTGGCAGACTCAACAGCCTTGGTTTCTCAAGTGACTGCCTTGCCTGGTTCTCTAACTACTTTGCAGACAGAGTTCAGTGTGTCAAATCGGAGGGACTATTGTCCGATCCTCTGGCAGTCTCTATGGGGGTGCCACAGGGTTCAATTCTTGGGCCAACCCTTTTCTCTATATACATCAACGATGTCGCTCTCGCTGCTGGTGACTCTCTGATCCATCTCTACGCAGACGACACCATTCTGTATACATCTGGCCCCTCTTTGGATACTGTGTTTACTAACCTTCAATCAAGCTTCAATGCCATACAACACTCCTTCCGTGGCCTCCAACTGCTCTTAAACGCTAGTAAAACTAAGTGCATGCTTTTCTATCGTACGCTGCCAGCACCCGCCCACCGGACTATCATCACTACTCTCGACGGGTCCGAATTAGAATACGTGGACACCTACAAATACCTAGGCATCTGGTTAGACTATAAACTCAACTTCCAGACTCACATCAACCATCTCCAATCCAAAATTAAATCCAGAATTGGCTTTCTATTCCGCAACAAAGCCTCCTTCACTCATGCTGCCAAACATGCCCTTGTAAAACTGACTATCCTACCGATCCTTGATTTTGGTGATGTCATTTACAAACTAGCCTCCAACACTCTACTTAGCAAATTGGATGTAGTCTATCACAGTGCCATCCGTTTTGTCACCAAAGCCCCATACACTACCCACCACTGCGACCTGTATGCTCTCGTTGGCTGGCCTTCATTATATATTCGTCGCCAAACCCACTGGCTCCAGGTCATCTATAAGTCTTTATTAGGTAAATCCCCGCCCTATCTCAGCTCACTGGTCAATATAGCAACACCCACCCGTAGCATGCGCTCCAGCAGGTATATCTCACTGGTCACCCCCAAAGCCAACACCTCCTTTGGCCGCCATTCCTTCCAGTTCGCTGCTGCCAATGACTGGAACGAATTGCAAAAATCATTGAAGCTAGAGGTTCCTATCTCCCTCAATAACTTTAAGCATCAGTTATCAAAGCTGCTTATCGATCACTGCACCTGTATATAGCCCTTCTGTAAATAGCCCACACTACTACCTCATCCCCATATTTATTTTTTGTTTATTTTCACTAATCTTGCACACCAGTACCTCTATTTGCACATCATAATTTGCACATCCTTCATTCCTGTGTTAATGATGATAATTCTGTAATTTATTTCACCACTATAGTCTATTTATTGTCCTACCTCCTAACCTTACTGCATTTTTGCACTACATTTTGCACTCTGTATATAGATTTTTCTATTGTGTTTTTGACTGTTTGTTTTACTGTGTAACTCTGTGTTGTCTTTTGTCGCACTGCTTTGCTTTGTCTTGGCCAGGTCGCAGTTGCAAATGAGAACTTGTTCTCAACTGACCTACCTGGTTAAATAAAGGTGAAATAAATAAAAAAAAATGGTGATCTTAGGTTGTGTGCGGCCACTCGGCCATGGAAACTCATTTCCAGACGAACCGTTCTTGTGCTGACATTGTTTCCAGAGGCCGTTTGGAACTCGGTCGTGAGTGTTGCAACCGAGGACAGACAATTTTTACGCGCTTCAGCACTCGGCGGTCCCGTTCTGTGGGTTTTTGTGGCCTAACACTTCGTGTCTGAGCCATTGTTGCTCCTAGACATTTCCACTTCACAATAACATCACTTACAGTTGACTGGGGCAGCTCTAGCAGGGCAGAAATTTGATGAACTGACTTGTTGGAAAGGTGGCATCCTATCACTGAGCTCTTCAGTAAGGCCATTCTACTGCCAATGTTTGTCTATAGGATTGCATGGCTGTGTAATCGATTTTATACATCTGTCAGCAACGGGTGTGGCTGAAAAAGGCCGAATCCACAAATTTGAAAAGGTGTCCACATACTTTTGTATATATAGTGCATGTGACGTAGTATCCAATTTTCGGGGACCAATTTTTGGCTCGTGAGCTCTACTTTCAGAACTACTGGCTAAAAAGGTGCATAAAAAGTTCCCAGAGAATCTCTTTCATATGCTAAATGCTTTATGATGGCTTGGTTTTATTTGAAAAATGTATGGAAAACCATATATACACTGACATTGAGTGTTATTAAGCAAAATATAGATGTGTTATTCAGTCAGTTAAAGAGCTGTGCTTGCATGTGAAAATGTGTCTGTTCATGTGTGTTTAAGTGACCCACCTCCTCTCTCCCTCCTATTTAAATGACCCACCCACCCCCTCTCTCCCTCTGTCTCTGTCAGGATCATCCATGAGGATGGCTACTCAGAAGAGGAGTGTACACAGTACAGAGCTGTGGTCTACAGCAACACCATCCAGTCCATCATGGCCATCATCAAGGCCATGGCAAACCTCAAAATCGACTACGAAGAGGCTGCTCGAGCTGTAAGACACCCACACACACACACACACACACACACAGTGTCTGCGTCCATCCAGCTGAGCAGCCACTGTTCTCTCTGCATACACCCCACTGCTGCTCCAAAAGTCAACCAGCCCTTGAACCACTCACACTCTTCTCAATAACAGACTTCTCCACTTTGTCCCTCTTCTCTAGTCAAGCTCTAATATGTCTGAAGTGAGATGGGGGAAATTATCTATGCTTAAGTAGCTCCTCTTCCTGAAGTGCTAAGTGACAATAGCATCCAGACAGTTTAGTTTAGAATAGTATAGCCTCCCAGACCGTGTTTGAGGTGGAGTGAGTGAGTGCCATACAGTGATGTGTACTCAGTCCTGCTGCCCATGTGTGTGTCATTAGACTAGAGGGACCACTGCAGAGCTGAGCTGCCTGTCTGGCCAGTTTGCACTACTGAAAGATATGACACAACAATAAAAAACTATCCATGTGTTCTTAGTAAGAGGCAATTATAGTCATGTCCCCCATGTCTCTCACAAATATGATTTACAGTTCCTCTCTATGCAGATAGGAAACTTATGAAAGATTTGCCTGTTCTTTATATTACCGACCTATCAGAAGTATTATTAACTGAGCGATCTGCTCACTCTCTCTACAAAGTCCAATATTGTGTGGAGATAAAGACCTTATTTTGTACTACTTGCCAGTATTACTTTCCTGTGCAGAGTAGGTATGGAGGGGGCAGTGTTCTCCCACTGGTATGTGTCAGAGTTGGTTTATTTGAGGTAGATTGCTCTGCAAGACCTTTTCCTACTACAAATCTCTGAAGGTCTGGCAGTGTCTCTCAAAATAATTAAAATACAGAAATCTAAATTTCACAGCGGTGAAACTAATGAATTCAGAATGATAATGTTGTACACCGGAACACATGCTACATTCTCCAACAATGGGCTTTGTGGATTATGCTGCTCTACTAGCTCTAAGCAGAGCCATGTATTTAGATATGCTCTGGAAACAAGGAAGCTTGCAGAGGAAACGCTCACTCATGTACCTAGTATGTGACTGATGAACTGTTCCAATATCTGGATTGAGGGATGTTGCTTAAGATTGCTTTGTGAAGCAGTAGATTTGGATTTATCATAGTAAGTGTTAGACCTGGTTGCCGTACCTTTTTATTTAATTTATGTGAATAGTTGCTCTGTCTTTGTAGATGGTGGTTGATAAAGTGCTTTATATTGTATGGCAGTAATGCATCTCATTCACCACCAATGTGCAGCACCCATGCCTATTGAGATATGCCTTTTTTAAAGTAATTTTGTTGCTAAAAATGAAGTGAAAAGGAGACTACAGTAGGAATTTAAATAGAAATGGAGTAGGAATGGGCTGTAGGCTTATTCCTGTCTCAGACCAATCTGTACACACACGCATCTGCACTACAGCTTGCTCATCTAATACCACTCCCTGTGAGTGTGTAGTGCTGAAGGGTACAGGGCTCTCTCTCTAGTCCCCCACGGCAGTATGTCGATCAGCTGTATTCACTGCTGCAGCGGCTAACTCAGCCATGCTAACTTCCTTAACAAAGCAGCTCCTCAGGGGTGAGACTGTAAGAGGGAGTGCTACTCAACATGTACTGGTGTCTTACTCCTTGGCCTGATAGTTTAGTTTACTACATGTTTTGTAGATTGGCTGTTTAAAGTTTTTGACTTCATGTAACAACAGAGATCTGCCCTAAAAAAACTGAATAAGCCGGAAAACCGTAATCCTCTAACCAGGATTCTCGAAAGCCAGGGAATTTAAGGAAAGTTACCATCATATTGCAACCCTATATATACCATACCCTTCTCTCTTATTGTGCACACCTGAATTGCTCTTGACGAGAAGAGGTGGGCTCAGGTGTCATACTCTTGACACGATACAGTACATCCTCCTTCAGTCCCCATAAAACTAGTCTGTTTATCACAGACTTTAATTACCACACAATACACTCACTCAAGTAAACACTCAATTTCATGTGACCCACTTTAAAGAGGCCTTCAGATCACCTGGTGTGAACAGTTGTTTTAAAGAGGCCGTCAGATCACCTGGTGTGAACAGTTGTTTTAAAGAGGCCGTCAGATCACCTGGTGTGAACAGTTGTTTTAAAGAGGCCTTCAGATCACCTGGTGTGAACAGTTGTTTTAAAGCCTCTTCTTAGAACTCCCTCCTTCACTTATTAATCAGTCCATGGGCTGGGAGAGGGCTAGGCTGGACTGGGTTAGACTGGAAAGGACTGGGCTGGACTGGGCTAGACTGGGTTATACTGGGGGAGGACTGGGCTAGACTGGGGGAGGACTGGGCTGGACTGGGGGAGGACTGGGCTGGACTGGGTTGGACTGGGGGAGGACTGGGTTAGACTGGGGGAGGGCTGGACTGGGTTAGACTGGGGAGGACTGAGCTGGACTGGGTTAGACTGGGGGAGGACTGGGATGGACTGGGGGAGGACTGGGATGGACTGGGTTAGACTGGGGGAGGACTGGGCTAGACTGGGGGAGGACTGGGCTGGACTGGGGGAGGACTGGGCTGGACTGGGTTGGGCTGGGTTAGACTGGGGAGGACTGAGCTGGACTGGGTTAGACTGGGGGAGGATTGGGATGGACTGGGTTAGACTGTGGGAGGACTGGGGGAGGACTGGGCTGGACTGGGGGAGGACTGGGTTAGACTGGGGGAGGGCTGGACTGGGTTAGACTGGGGAGGACTGAGCTGGACTGGGTTAGACTGGGGGAGGATTGGGATGGACTGGGTTAGACTGAGCTGGACTGGGTTAGACTGGGGGAGGACTGGGCTGGACTGGGGGAGGACTGGGCTGGACTGGGTTGGGCTGGGTTAGACTGGGTTAGACTGGGTTGGACTGGGTTATACTGTGGGAGGACTGGGGGAGGACTGGGCTGGACTGGGGGAGGACTGGGTTAGACTGGGGGAGGGCTGGACTGGGTTAGACTGGGGAGGACTGAGCTGGACTGGGTTAGACTGGGGGAGGACTGGGATGGACTGGGTTAGACTGAGCTGGACTGGGTTAGACTGGGGGAGGACTGGGTAGACACAAGTTAACCACCTGTATGGAACTTAGGCCCACATGTCTCTTCCTAGTAATGCAGCTTTAGGAATGAGTTTTTCCTTTAAAGCCTCGAAGCACGGAGGGATGGTCAAGAGGGTTTTGTGGGCAGTGCGCCAAGCCGATGTGGGAGCTGTTACTGTCTGCTTTACCATGGCCAAGTTTATTAACGTTGATTATTTAAGGTATCAGAGAGGCCTCTTGTCTGTTCCAATTGGTCTGACTCATTCCTAATCCTGTGTGTGTCTGTGTCTCCAGGATGACGCCCGCCAGCTGTTTGCCCTGTCGGGGGCTGCTGAGGAGCAGGGCACTCTGCCAGATGACCTTTCGAAGGCCATGCACAGGCTGTGGGGCGACGGAGGGGTGCAGGGCTGCTTCACGCGCGCTCGCGAGTACCAGCTCAATGACTCAGCTGCCTAGTGAGTAACGACCACCACCACTCTGCCCACTCGGCTACGTACCTCTGCCAGGCTCATAGTCTACTTTGTCATGATCCTCCTCTTCGTCATGTCACCATATAGTACCTGTAAGGCTGTACCCAAAGCTGTTGATATGCAAGTTTTATGTGCAATTTCTAACTTTTAGTTTTTGGGGGGAAATTACGAAAACATAAACGCCCTACCAGTAATTTATTCATACTCCGTAGACCTTAGTACCATTAGCTCAGCCACTCTCTCCATGTGCCGCTCCTTGATCACAAACCTTAAGGGGGCTTGTTGAAATAGGCAGGGCTGTGATTTTACTGGATCTACCTTCTGAATCTGGGGGCAAAGCAATCAAAATGGAGAAGCAGCAGCAGCACAGTAAATCAGCAGGCTCTGATTCTGATGGCTTCACAGCACAGTGACTCCTAAACGCCCCCCTCCTGTCGCCCATCTACAGTTGAAGTCGGAGGTTTACATACACTTAGGTTGAAGTCCACCTCCCCTCCAGCTCCCCAGGCCACACACCCTCACGGCTGTCCCACCCCCATTTTGCTCACAACACCTCCTTTGAGACAATCAGCGACCCCCTCCCCACCTCCGCCCCCGCTCCCTCTGGACTGATCTGCAACACTTCCCTTCCCCCCACCTACTCTCACATGGACAACGCAGGTTGCACTGTGAGGGTTATGTTTTTTTACTTCTCCAGTGCCTTCAACACCATTCAGCCTCTGCTACTGGGTGAGAAGATGAAGAGGATGAAAGTGGAAGCACCCTTAGTCTCCTGGGTCACGGACTACCTGACCGGTAGGCCACAATTTGTGCAGCTACAGAGCTGTGTGTCAGAACGGGCTGTGAGCAACACAGGGGCCCCCCATGGAACGGTCCTGTTCCCTTTCCTGTTCACCCTCTACACATCGGACTTCAGATATAACTCTGAAACATGCCACCTACAGAAGTTTTCGGATGACTCCGCAATTGTAGGGTGCATCAGGGGTGGGCAGGAGGAGGAGTACAGGAGCACAATCAATGACTTTGTGGTGTGGTGTGAGCAGAACCACCTTCAGCTCAACATCAGTTAAACAAAGGAGATGGTGGTGAACTAACCGACTGCAGTCCCTATACAGGGGATGGATGTGGAAATGGATGGGTCATACAAGTTCCTGGGAGTCCATATGGACAACAGGCTGGAATGGGCTGGTAACACCGGGGCTCTGTACAAAAAGGGCCAGAGCCGACTCTACTTTCTAAAGAGGCTCAGGTCCTTCAACCTGTGCAGTAAACTACTGCATACTTTCTACTAGTCTGTGGTGGCCAGTGCCATCTTTTTTGGCTGGGATGCCAACATAAAGGCTGTTGATGCTTCTCGGGTAAGCTGATCAGGAAGGCTAGCTCTGTTCTGGGGATTAGCCTTGACACTCTAGAGGAGGTGGCGGAGAGATTGATCCTGGGCAAACTGCTGGCCATCATGGACAATGTCACCCACCCTCTGCATGCCATGGTTATGATGCAGAGGAGCACTTTCAGTCACAGACTGATCCTATCATGGTGTGCCAGAGAATGCTACAGGAGGTCCTTCATTCCGGCGGCTATTAGACTAGTTAATGCCTCACCGGGGTGCCGTGCCGTCGGCAACATAGACCTGGAACTGTTGGGGTGTCAGGACCTAGTTTTACAATTAGGTATCCATCCGTGAGTAACTCTGATCTGTAATCACTCATTCACTCAGGACTTATTCATTCAGCACTCATTCATTCAGGACTGTATATACATTCATGTACAGTTGTTATATCATATCGCGTGCAATATTGTAAGTAATTATTGGACTGAACTTACATAGTCATTCACTCAGGACTGCATATTTGAATCCTGTCAGTTGTATCTTTTTTCATTGCTTTTAGTATATTGTGCAATACGTGCATTTATCTATAGTTAAACCCTGCACTAAGGACTGTATTTTAAGGGAATTATTATTATTACCCTAAATTATATCAGACGCACATTTAGCTATTTAAGTATCTCTTCCTGTCCTTTAGGACATTTTGCACCTTCCCTGTGTTTTTTCATAGCTGCTTGATTAAGAAATTCCCCCTCGGGGATCAATAAAGTACCCACAGTTGAAGTCGTAAGTTTACATGCACTTAGGTTGAAGTCATAAAAAAAAAAATGGCAAGTCTGTTAAGACATCTACTTTGTGCATGACACAAGTCATTCTTTCAACAATTGTTTACAGACAGATTATTTCACTTAAAATTCACTATATTACAATTCCAGTAGGTCATAAGTTTACATACACTAAGTTGACTGTGCCTTTAAACAGCTTGGAAAATTCCAGAAAATGATGTCATGGCTTTAGAAGCTTCTGATAGGCTAATTGACATCATTTTAGTCAATTGGAGGTGTACCTGTGGATGTATTTCAAGGCCTACCTTCAACTCGGTGCCTCTTTGCTCGACATCATGGGAAAATCAAAAGAAATTAGCCAAGTCCTCAGAAAAAAATGTGTAGACCTGCACAAGTCTGGTTCATCCTTGGGAGCAATTTCCAAATGCCTGAAGGTACCACGTTCATCTGTAGAAACAATAGTACGCAAGTATAAACACCATGGGACCATGCAGCCGTCATACCGCTCAGGAAGGAGACGCATTCTGTCTCCTAGAGATGAACGTACTTTGGTGCGAAGATGCTGGAGGAAACAGGTACAAAAGTATCTATATCCACAGAAAAACTATTCCTATATCGATATAACCTGAAAGGCCGCTCAGCAAGGAAGAAACCACTGCTCCAAAATCACCATAACAATGCCAGACTACGGTTTGCAACTGCACATGGGGACAAAGATTGTACTTTTTGGAGAAATGTCCTCTGGTCTGATGAAACAAAAATCGAACCGTTTGGCCATAATGACTATCGTTATGTTTGGAGAAAAAAGGGGGATGCTTGCAAGCCG
Organism: Thymallus thymallus; assembly: GCA_023634145.1. Lineage (NCBI taxonomy): Eukaryota > Metazoa > Chordata > Actinopteri > Salmoniformes > Salmonidae > Thymallus > Thymallus thymallus. The sequence goes on along the minus strand of CM042410.1, from coordinate 22,175,607 downwards.
AAGAACACCATCCCAACCGTGAAGCACGGGGGTGGCCGCATCATGTTGTGGGAGTGCTTTGCTGCAGGAGGGACTGGTGCACTTCACAAAATAGATCATTTTGTGAAGCATCATGAGGAAGGAAAATGATGTGGATATATTGAAGCAACATTTCAAGACATCAGTCAGGAAGTTAAAGCTTGGTCACAAATGGGTCTTCCAAATGGACAATGACCCCAAGCATACTTCCAAAGTTGTGGCAAAATGGCTTATGGACAACAAAGTCAAGGTATTGGAGTGGCCATCACAAAGCCCTGACCTCAATCCTATAGGAAGTTTGTGGGCAGAACTGAAAAAGCATGAGCGAGCAAGGAGGCCTACAAACCTGACTCAGTTACACCAGTTCTGTCAGGAGGAATGGGCCAAAATTCACCCAACTTATTTTGGGAAGCTTGTGGAAGGCTACCCGAAACATTTGACCTCTGACCCACTGGGAATGTGATGAAAGAAATAAAAGCTGAATTAAATAATTCTCTCTACTATTATTCTGACATTTCACATTCTTAAAACAAAGTGGTGATCCTAACTGACCTAAAACAGGGGATTTTTACTAGGATTAAATGTCAGGAATTGTGAAAAACTGAGTTTAAATGTATTCGGCTAAGGTGTATGTAAACGTCTCTGTGTCCAAAGTCGGTCTGCATTGAGGCAGCCTGCTCAGTCACTCACACTAGTAGAGCTGTCCTGTCCTGTCCCAATGTGTGTGGAAATAGCATGGAAATGCCACCGAATAGCAGCGAGAGCTCTGAAGTCAGGGTGGAGGACAGTGTGGTTTCACAGTGACTGCTCACATATGCGGTCACTCCCTCTTTCCCCCCTCCTCCTTCCCCTCTCTGCTGGCCATGAGGCAGCCATCAGGAACATTGAGCCTGAATGAAGTTACTGGGGTAACCAGGGATTGGTGGCAGTTTGTGGTTGGCACATACCTTGTCATGCCTGGTTGTCAGGGTTGGGTAGGTTACTTTATAAATGTAATCCATTACAGTTACAAATTACCTTTCCAAAATCAGTAACATAACTAATCTGATTACATTCTGTTACTTTTAGATTACTTTCCCCTTAAGATGCATTAGAAGAAGACAACAATGTATGTTACCAATTGAAAGACATCTATTGCAGGATAAATAAATGTTAAAGTTTACATAGCTGGCCATATGGATGTTAAATTTTACTTTATGGGTTGGTTATGTAGGCTTCTTCTAACCCATCGCTTTCTACTACATATAATAATATAATTAAAATATATCTTTACATTAAAAACCAAAGTCTATCAGAATTCCAGTCATTCCAATAAATGTTATACCTCTTGATCATCAAGAATAGGACTTGGAAATATGGAAGTATAGATTAGCCAAATTGTTTTACCTGAGCATGACCCCAAAACTAAGGACTTATTAGCCAGCCCTACTCTGTTGTTTATGATTTTGTTGTCATGGAGGACTGATTGGGCTCATTAATATGAGTGGAAAAATAAATGCATTCATGGAATGGAATGCTTTGCCAAGAGTGTGCAAAGCTGTCATCAAGGCAAAGGGTGGCTACTTTGAAGAATCTAAAATATAAAATATATTTTGATTTGTTTAACACTCTTTTGGTTACTACATGATTCCTTATCTGTTATTTCATAGTTTTGATGTCTTCACTATTATTCTACAATGTAGAAACAATGTAAACCCTTGAATGAGTAGGTGTGTCCAAACTTTTGACTGGTACTGTATATATAATTTATAAGTCCAAAAATGTATGTAGCAACTACAGGTTGCCCCTTTAAGTCTATTAAAAGTTTCAGCAATAAAATACCCACTTTTATTCCATAGGCTTAGATCCGCACTATGCAGCTGTTGCACTATGCTAGACTGTCCACTGGTTTCAAAAACAATGATTGATAGGTAGCTTAAACTTCTTGAATTCAACCATTATTGGGTTCAAATACACATTTAGATTTTGTGAACAGCCATCCACAACAACCACAATCCGTAAGGCGCAAATAGCTAAATGAGAGAGCAGCAGTGTGATTCACATTAATGCGCTATGTAGATCAATAATAAGTGATATCGGTATCGCCGTCATCCTTACCTCGAAGCGTTTATTCAAGTTGGATAATCTTTAGATGCCAACCACAGTCTCACCATTGGAAGACATAGCTTGAACTGTAGCCTACAAAAGCCTATTCCTGCTCTTTTCCTGCAATCCGTCAAACACATTTGGTGTGTCATCATAGTGGTCTCTGACATCATAGTGGTCTCTGACATCATAGTGGTCTCTGACATCATAGTGGTCTCTGACATCATAGTGGTCTCTGATTGGTGGTCAGACTCGCTCAGGTGGAACAAACTTAAACTTGCGCTTTGTTTTTCAATGAATGTCATTGAGAAAACAGAAGTGTCATATGTTTTTCCGCAAACATCCTTTCTGAATTTAAAAGTTATCCTTGAAGTAATCATCTAGTTTTTCAAAAGTATCTGTAATCTGATTACAATATTTTTGCTGGTAATGTAACGGATTACAATTACAGTTACAATTACTCCCCAACCCTGCTGGTTGCAGCCTTTAGACCAGGTATATTACAATCCTGGCTTGAGGTTTGCAATACTGCTGTTTTTCTTTTCTACTCTACCTGGTTCTTGATTGATGTCATTGATTGGCCAGAGAGATCACTCACCTGGCATCCCAGGTCTGAGTCAGTCCCTGAAACCAGCAGTGCTATGCATCTCTGCACCCAGATTCAAGGTTATATGCTCTGGTTCTCACAGTGATCAGTCAACAGATGCTACAGTGTAAGGCTATGCTATTGTCCCAGGCTAGTCCTTTATAGTGACTCCCACCATTGTGCGTATTCCTCTATGTAGAATGTTTTTATTTTTATTTTTTTATTTCACCTTTATTTAACCAGGTAGGTCAGTTGAGAACAAGTTCTCATTTGCAACTGCGACCTGGCCAAGACAAAGCAAAGCAGTGCGACAAAAATAACAACACATAGTTACACAGTAAACAAACATCGTCAAAAACACAATAGAAAATCTATATACAGAGTGCAAAATGTAGTGCAAAATGCAATAAGGTTAGGAGGTAGGATAATAAATAGACCATAGTGGTGATATAAATTACAGATTAGCATTAACACAGGAATGAAGGATGTGCAAATTATGATGTGCAAATAGAGATACTGGAGTGCAAGATTAGCGAAAAATAATAATAATAAATATGGGGATGAGGTAGTAGTGTGGGCTATTTACAGAAGGGCTATGTACAGGTGCAGTGATCGAACAACAACAACAGGTCTCGTGTCACTTCCAATATAGGTCTAGTCATGCTTTTAATGTCTGACCCCAACACAGCAGGCCTACTGTACATGCCACAGGCTATCAGCTCTCTCTGGAGACTCTCTACAGAGCCACTCATTAACTTTGAGGCTTTTTAACTGAGTCAATGTAATGTAAGGCTCCATCAATGTAATGTAGTGCTAAGGTGTTGTTTTAAAGAAAACACAGTAATACTGCAAGGCTCTCTCTCCCCAGTGCTGCTGTAGCGTGATGTAGGTTAGAGGCCCTTATCACCGGGGCCAACATGGCCCCTCAATCACTATATATGGAAATGTAGACAAAACACAACACATCCCCGTATCCCACTATTCCTGATACACTCACCGTCTATGTGACTGGAAAACCACTTGAGCATGTATCCCTACCTGCAACAGAGGGAGAGTGTTGTACTTGTTCTTAGGGGAGTCCATTAGACACAAGGCCTCTTGGTGAGATTGCATAGTGCCAAGGAAATGGGCTCTCAAATGCATGACAGGATAGTGCGTCACAAAATGATTGCCTGGCATCTGACTAAATATTAAACGAGCAGTGGGAGCGATATTGTTCTTCCCTCTCCCTTTTGTATTACCAAGTCTAATCATAACTTTTTAATCCCTCTCGCTCACTCGTCCTGCTCTTATTAAAGCTCTGGCTTTCTGGTAAGCGCATTGTTGCGATGACCCCCAAGAGGTTGTGGAGGCGGTAACGAGGATTTACATTATTTCATCAGGCCTCTATAGAGAACTTTGACTACTGTAGTTAGACTTCCCGTGTGCTTCAACAATATCAGCCTCTCTTCTATCTCAGCGCTCAGGGAGAGGCCAAATCACCTCTCAGCAGTCTCATCACTCCTACAGCTCCACTACTGTAACTCAACTCCTCTCCAAAGGCCAAATCCCTCAGCAAATGAATCAAAACATAGAGCTTATAATCACAATAATATTTAACCATTGCTAGAGGGAGGAGGAGGAGGGGGAGGGAAGAAGAAGAGGAGGGGAGGGAGGAGGAGGGTTTGTAAATTGTAACTGTAAGCCCACAGGATTCAATAAAGCTCTGGATACTAGAAATCAAAAGCTCAAATTAAGCAATGTTTCAATATGTAGAGCTAGATTTAAGCAGCGAGTAAATGTGGCGAAGACGAATGTTCTGAATGGGATAAAATAGTGTCAAACTGGAACGAAAAGAAAATTGTCTAAGGTTGAAGTGAATGAAACGTGTGTAAATGATAATGAATCGCTTCTTGTTGGGATGCGTTTATTAAGCAAGGATGCATATGTGGGAAACCCTTTTGAAGTTTCGAAAAATGTGAAGTATGCGATTGGTAAAGTGGAGTATGTCAGAGTGACCAGGAGGGGTCTTATTTTGATTAAATGTGTTTCTAATGAACAGAAGAAGATTGCAATAGGCCTTAAAATAATCAGGACAACAAAAGTATCGTGTTTTGAACTTCGGAGTAGAGCACCCGTTAAAGGAGTGATTTCAGTGAAGGTTGGATCAGTGAAGAGAATTCCTGGTGTGGTTGGTGCCCGGCGTCTGAGTCTTTGGGTGAATGGGGAAAAAGAGGAGGGTCTGTTGGTATTGTTGTTTTTTGATGATGAGCAAATACCTACACGTGAAGCTTGGATATGTAAGATATGCAGTGAGAGCCTTGTGTTATGGAAAGTGAGCTAATTATCTGTGTGATTACCCATTGTGACCTGGACTGTCTGATTAACCCCACTGTGTACCGAACTGGTTTGGCTGAGGACTCGGTTTTGGATTACCCCTGGATAACAGACAACGAGAACGGATTGTGGACTGGGAACTGGTCGCTGAATTCCCCCCTTTCCCACTCTGTGTAAATATCCCAAGTAAATTCCCCATTTGCATTCTAGTTGTACTTCCTGTGCGTGTTTTGTTATTGAACTTGGTGACGTGGAAACCCCACACCCTTGAGCCTGCTACATATGGTGGAGAATGCAGGCACAGCAAACCAAGCTCAATAACTAAACAGACACGGAGCATAATGGAAGCATTGGTGAAACAGCGCAGCAGGCTATGCATTGGGAGCTGCTGGAGAAACAGTGTCAGCAGCTCGCTCTCCTGCGAGCTGAACTCCGCCAGGCCAGCGTGGCAGCAGGCGCAGCAGTCTCTCGTCCCACACCCAGTATGTTTATACTGAAGCTGACAGAGGCTGACGACATCGAGGCTTGCCTTCAAGAGGACGGCGGCAAGGGAGGAATGGCCCCAGGAGCAATGGGCCAGCCTACTAGCACCCTTCCTGTCAGGCTCGGCACAGAAGACCTATCAGGATCTGACGGCTGACCAGGCGACAAATTACTAGGTGCTGAAAAGGGAAATCCCGCGGCGGTATGGTTACACCCTGATTAGCAGGGCGCAAAGATTCCATAATTGGGTGTATGATGCCACAGTGTCCCGCCGATCGCAAATGCATGATCTGATATGGCTGGTCAAGAGCTGGCTAACCGCTGAACCACTGACGCTCACGCCCATTGAGAAAGTGGTCATAGATACAGAGGACCACACCTGGACCCCGGCCAAGGATGGAGGGACAACAGCAGCCAGCTCCCCAGTAGCCACTGCGGCTTGCTGATGGCATGCTGGGCTGAGGAGAGTAGTCCTTCCCCTGTCACACAGGTAAGAGCCAACGGAAAGGACACCACGCCACTTTTGGACTCGAGAAGAATGGTGACACTGATCCGACCTGACTTTGCCCAGTCTCCAAACCTGACTGACACAGTGGCCATCACATGCATACATGGTGAGACCAAGGACTACCCTACCACACTCCTCACCTACAGACCACAAAGGGACAACACACAGGGCCAGTGGGAGTCGTCCCAAACCTTGTCTGTGCCGGTCCTTATCGGGAGGGATTTCCCAATGTTCCACCAACTGTGGACCAGTATGTCCGGAGACGTGGGAAACCGAGGGAACCAGAAGGGAGGATGAAGCCGGAGAGGAGGGAGGGACACCAGAAGGAGGGATGCCCGGATGTGTGGATTCCAGTAAGTGGACCCCCAGGCATCAACAGAACCCCTCTCTGAGAGGAGAGGAGGGTGAAGCAAGACTGGAGGAAGGTGAGGTGATGGATGGCGCCGGAACCCGCCTCTCTAGCGGGCCGGTTCGACACGGCCCAATTGGAGGATCCCAACCTGGCCAGCCCAGCAGGTGACCATGGCCGAGGGTGAAGAGAGCAGTGGAGGGTTACTGCCGCAGTTGCCCGGAGTGCCAGCAGGTGGCGCCTAAACCCCACCTTCGCAGCCTCTTAGTTCCCCTACCCATCATTTCCATCCCTTTCAGCAGGATAGCCATGGACCTGGTGGGACCTATACCCAAGAGCAACCGAGGGCACCAATACATCCTGGTGATTCTGGATTATGCCACCAGGTACCCAGAAGCCATTCCCCTGTGCACCATGGATATCAAGGGAATCACCCATGAGTTAGTAATGCTGTTCTCCCGAGGTAAACCTCAGCTCAGGGCACACTGTTTATAGAACAGTCTCTAGAAGTCAACCTCTGCAGGTTTAAACACAGAGAGGGAACCTAAGAATGTGATGGTGGTAAATCGTGTCAGTCTGTAGTCCAATGATAGGTGAATATGACGGTGGCGGATGGTACCGTACATTGACGAGGCACACCTTCCAAAACATCTTTATAAGGCAGAAGAATAACTGTATGATTAAAATGATTTGATCCAAAATGTAAAGTCCACATCACTCACTAGTCCCAGCCTCCCATCCGCCGTCTCCACCCAGCCATTCAGATAGAGGGGTCAGAGTGTATAGTCTGAGGGCCAGGAAGTGTCCTCTATTACATCACGGGACGCTATTGCTAAGTAAATGAACAGATAGCTGTTTCCAAGCAAAGCTTGATTGCCATGAATTAAAGGCCTAAAAAGCCATTTAATTTTCCCTGGCCATCTGGCTGAGGCAACATGAGAGGAATCTAACAGTATCTGACAGTGCCCGCTGTCCTGGCTGTCTGCAGCGCTATGACTAACACAATTGTTTTCCCTCTCAACAGGCGCAACCAGGGATCTAATGCCATTGTCATTTGTGTGTGTGTATAAATGTGTTGAGTCGGCATCTCCTAGTAGATTGAGTTCTGATGTGTATCGTATCCACGATAGATTGGGCACTTCAGATAGTCAAGCAAATAGAAACCGATGGGTCTTTATCTACTTAGTGGTGAGTTTATATTGATGAGGGTTAAATAAACAGATAGCACCAATACCATTAACAACGTGGCCAAACCAGTTGTGCAGAGTTGGATCCCTGAAACCCTGTGACCCTAGGCTTAGTGAGGGTCCACCTGGTTTTTAATCTGACAGGTGTGTGTATGTTGTCCCTGTCAGCTACCTGAATGATCTGGAGAGGATAGCCAAATCAGACTACATCCCCACACAGCAGGACGTGCTGCGGACCAGAGTCAAGACCACCGGCATCGTGGAGACACACTTCACCTTCAAAGACCTGCACTTTAAGTGAGTGGACCACAGATGTGCGTGTGTGCATGTGATTGCATCTGCGTGTGTGTGAGTGCACCAGTTCCCCATTGTGTATCAGAGGTTCCTCTTTCATATTCTGATATGTATTGTTCCAGCAGAGAGCAGTGGTTTAGTTTCTCTGTGTTTTGTAAAGGTAGTGAATGTGAGATGAGTGGCCTGATCCTGTCTCAGAAGTTAGCCTCAGAATGTAATATGATTAACACGAACATGATTCACTTTGAACACACTGCTCGCACTATTGCCCAAACGCAATATAACCTCAGTTTATTTTTTCGGAGTGAAACTAGTGATATTCATTCCTCCGAGGCACCATTTTGTCAGGTTGTTACATTGAAAATACAATTTCCAGCTGACTGACCCTGTCTGGTTCTCTCTATTTGTCTCTATCTGTCTCTGTGTGTGCCTCCGTGTGTATGGTGTGAAGGTTGTGTGAGAAAGTGTTGATGGACTGGTTGATGTGTTCACTGGCAGTGGTTTCAGATATCCATGTTCATTTGAATCCATGCCTCCATTACTCCTTATCCTGGATAACATAATTATTTATCAGTCATCCATCCATCCATCCATCCATCCATCCATCCATCCATCCATCCATCCATCCATCCATGTCTTAATTATAAAATACTGAGGAAATTCCAGATTAAATGTCAATACCACCACCACCTTTACACATCAAATGGAATAGAGGCTTCCAAATGGAGTCAGTATACACTTTTCTCAAAGCCCTGGAAATCAAAACGTATGTGTGCGTGCACAAGGCTGTGTCTGTCTGTGTGTACTCTGTATACAGAGACACATGTTTGTGTGTGTTTGTACACAAACACAAATAACATAACGTTCCCCTGCCTGCCCTGCAGCAGTGTTAGCTAGTGTTTATCTGGGCTGATGGAATAAGGTTACAGTGAGTTATATATGATGAGAGCCCTGTTGAGGTGAGTACTACTCATTACAGCCCTGAACATTATAGCCCTGCGGTAATGAGCTGTGCTTACACAGCCTGCCAACACATAGCATATTAGCACTCCATTACATAGGAACTTCACCCAAATATCAGCTGAATTTCTAGCAGGGCTGACAGTACAAAAACCAAACATAAGACTTCCATGCCACAGTCTCAGAATGTATTCTTCTTCTCCATGTATAACTTCCTTGGTGGTGGTGATTAGTAAATATCTCAGATGGGTACCACAGCCCAGACTGGAACTGGAACTGGGAAGGCGGGCATCCTCTCATCTCGCCCACGTGCCCGGTCGGTGGGTTGGTTGGTGGGTGATGTCCTCATGAATAAGTAATGCGTGGCTCAATCGTGTCAACAAACAGATATTACCCTTATTCCATCCGTCTGCAGTCTGCCTGCCTCATAACCATGGCAATGTCACTGTACCAAAATGCCAGGGACATAGAGAGAGAAGGTCCCCAGAGGAAGGCTAGCTGCTCTGAGTACAGAGAGACCTCCCCTCTCCTCCAGGCCCAGCCTGAGTTAATGGAGTGTGGGAGCTCCTCCAGGAATGTCAAATCATCATGGTGCTTCCGAGTTATTGGTGTAATTATGGATCCCAATACGGAGGTAACTCAAGGGCCCTGCAGAAAACCTCCCCTCCTGTGTTTTCAGATCCAAATAGACTGGATAGGTTTAAGCAACATTGGGGAAGCTCCCGTAAAAGAATCTAGGGGGAGCCAGCACCATATTGTTAACACCTATCCACTTATTCCAAATCTGCACACATCAAAGGAGTGACAGGGCTAGACTAGAGGTTGTTCTGGGTGTTGGGTCTGGGCATACAGTACCACTAGTGAACAGCAGTAAAAGGGTGACCCTCACTGTCTCCTTGTGTCCCTGCAGGATGTTTGATGTGGGTGGCCAGCGTTCTGAGAGGAAGAAATGGATCCATTGCTTTGAGGGAGTCACAGCCATCATTTTCTGTGTGGCCATGAGTGCCTATGATCTGGTGCTGGCTGAGGATGAGGAGATGGTGAGGAGGCAGAACACTGTTGTCCTTTAAGTGCCACTGACTAGATCTCTCTTATCCCTTTAATGCCATTTTATTTCTAAAGGAAATTGCTTCACTTTCATTTTGAGTTCAAATGGAATTAAATAGTTATGTTTTCATTCCCTCTTTCCCTCCCTCTCCCTCGCTCTCTCTCCATCTCTCCATAGAACCGTATGCACGAGAGCATGAAGCTGTTTGACTCCATCTGCAACAACAAGTGGTTCACAGAGACCTCCATCATCCTGTTCCTCAACAAGAAGGATTTGTTTGAGGAGAAGATCACCCACAGCCCCCTGACCATCTGCTTCCCAGAGTACTCTGGTAAGACCATAACACAACTCTGCATCCCCTGAATGTTCCATATTCTCTTGTAGTTGGCAGTGTTTGTATGTTGACATTCTCATGTTAGACTAGGAGGAGGTGTAGTTTTGAACATCTCATTCCAAAAATCATGGGCATTATTATGGAGTTGGTCCCCCCTTTGCTGCTATAATAGTCTCCATTATTCTGGGAAGGCCTTCCACTAGATGTTGGAAGCCACAAGAGCTGGCTCGCAGTCGGTGTTCCAATTCATCCCAAAGGTGTTCGATGGAGTTGAGGTCAGGGCTCTGTGCAGGCCAGTCAAGTTCTTCCACACCGATCTCGACAAACCATTTCTGTGTGGACCTCGCTTTGTGCACGGGGGCATTGTCATGCTGAAACAGGGAAGGGCCTTCCCCAAACTGTTGCCACAAAGTTGGAAACACAGAATTGTCTACAATGTAATTGTATGTTGTATAAGCTTTCCCTTCACTGGAATTAAGGGGCCTAGCATGAACCATGAAAAACATCCCCAGACATTATTCCTTCTCCACCAAACTTAACAGTTGGCACTATGCATTCGGGCAGGTAGCGTACTCCTGGCATCCGCCAAACCCGATTCGTCCGTCGGACTGCCAGCCGGTGAAGCGTAATTCATCACTCAAGAGAACTTGTTTTCACTGCTCTAATTCTATGGGCACAGCACTCCTGTCTTAACCTCCTCTCCTATGCCCAGGTTCCAACAAATTTGAGGAGGCGCAAGCCTACATCCAGACCAAGTTTGAGGACCTGAACAAGAAGAAAGACACCAAGGAGATCTACAGCCACTTCACCCAAGCCACAGACACCAAGAACGTTCAGTTTGTCTTTGACGCCGTCACCGACGTCATCATCAAGAACAACCTGAAGGACTGTGGTCTCTTCTAGAGCAAAGCCTGAGGAATAGTCAAGGTGAGCTGCTACACCTAGAATAGAGCACAAACACACATTTTTCAAACACACTTGGATACATTAACCTCTCCCTCTCTCGGTCTTCCCTCAGATTACTTGAACAGCTCTGATGACCAGAAGGAAGGATGAGAAAGACACACATTGTGAACGACTGCACTGGCCAACCACGATTTCTGCTTTGATCTGCTTTTATTAAAGACACCTAAGAGACTGCGAACTCGGAAAGCCTTGCATACAGTTGCTCATATTGTTAACTCTTTGGGCTAAGACCAGAAATCAAACATTTATTATTGTATTTTTTTGTTTTGTTTTTCTTTGTTTATTTTCAATTATTAGAGGAGGCAATGGAAAAGTTTTTATAAAATGCTTTCATTTTACTTTACAAAATATGATGTGCAAATTCTATAAAACTTTTAATCGCATAAAGCCTTTTTTTTTTTTTTTTCTCGAGGCACAGAGAATATGAATCGAAAAAAAAAGTGCTTTTTTTATGTTTACATACGTTCCTCATTCATATCCAAACTGCATATTGTTCCTGCATGACACAAGATGTCAAATATATTAGCTCTGTAATCTGCACAGAATACCTTAACATTCGTTTTACAAAATCTAAATAAAAAATATAAAACGAAAAAAAGCTTCACAACCAGGGGAAAGATAGGCTATACTATTATCAGTAGTGTTTGACCAACTGTATGCATACATTTTTCTTCCTTTTTCATCAAACCATGTTCAGGATAAATAGTTCATAAGGAAAGAAAAAGGTTAGTGTTTTTGGTAAATATTAAAATGCTTTAAAAGTCCTTATATGATGATTTAAGTTAAATAAAAGTAGAGATCACCTGACACACTTGCTTGTGTTTTCCTAAACATTGTTTAATTCAATTTCACATACTAATGGATAAGTTGTTCATATAACACTACAAATATAGTTTTATTCCACCAAGCCAGATAATTAAAAGCATGTTAGAACTATTGGTGTAATAAAACAAATCCTTATCCCACAATGGAGAAAAAAGCAGCCGAATGGAAGTAAGACAAAACCATTTTTATGTTGTTGTTGAGTAGAACTACATACATATACATAGTACACACAGTAATCTCTCGTGGACAGATCTACGCAAACATAACTGGTACCGTAGAATCTGTCGGGACTGAACGGGATGCATAGGACTATGAGCAGTAGTAGTTCCGGTGTTTGGATTTTACGTCTCCGTTTATTTGGACAAATAACGATTTCGCAGGTGTTAGCGTATTTAGAATTTCGTAAGGGGGGGGGGGGGGGGCATTTGGCCCATAACTTGCAGAGAGAGAGGATGGAGCTCCTCATTCCGGTTCCGCTCCCAGAACTTAATCGAGCAGCTGACCAATTACGCAAGACTTCAGTTCTGGGTTAACCGAGATTACACACACAGGAATAGTCTTTTAGGAATAGCATGATTATGTATTCAATACAGTATATATTTTAAAATATTACAAACTTCACATCGACCTCTAATTGAAATCACAATTACGCTAAAATGCCTGATTGCAAACATTATCATATGAGTCTTCTTCAGGCAGAACCAGATGGTGTAAACAGCAGACAGATCAATGCAGGTCGTTGATGGTGGACATCACCTACAGCCAACGCCGCTCACCTGTGGTAGAAGAGGTAACAGCAGCCTGAAACTAACGAAAAACATGTTTTAGATTTACTTCACATTTTAGGCCTGAAAATATTGAATTAATTCATATTTTTTTATTGAACCTTTATTTAACTAGGCAAGTCAGTTAAGAACAAATTCCTATTTATAATGACGGCCTACATCGACCAAACGCGGACAACGCTGGGCCAATTGTGTGTCGCCCTATGGGACTCCCAATCATGGCTGGTTGTGATACAGCCTGGATTTGAACCAGGGTGTCTGAGATGCAGTGCCTTAGACCACTGCGCCACTCCGGAGCTCTAGTGTTCCATATTTTGATTAATTCTAGAAGATTATTTGTTTAATATGAATATTGGAACATTTTCAAACCGGTTTATAAGCACACCTTTTACCTGGATCTTGTGCCTTCCCTTCAAACCTCTGAGATAACAGAAATGACAGATTAAATCTCTATCAAACCTGTACCTCATGCTGCAACAGTACTATAACCCATTATAGTTTCCCTAAGCAATGAACCATCATCTTGTCTTGTATGCTGACTTTAGACAGGATGAGGACCATTCTGTTCCACATCCCTAGTCAGTAGGATCAGAGAGGAAGAGGCGAAGCAAGATACAAATGTTTTGTCTATGAGAGAGTGTTGAATTTGATCGGATAGAAGTTTCGTAATGTTTAGTTACGAATCAAATCTAATGTTATTGGTCACATACACATATTTAGCAGATGTTATTGCGGGTGTAGCGAAGTGCTTGTGTTCCTAGCTCCAACAGTGCAGTAATATCTAACAATTCACAAGAATAAAATAATTGAATGGAATTAAGAAATATATAAATATTAGAACGAGCAATGTCAGAGTGGCATTGACTAAAATACAGTAGAATAGAATACAGTATTGTCACGAATGGGTGTATGGAGAGACCAAGACGCAGCGCAGGGATTATAGTTAGACATTTATTTATACTATGTATAACATGTACAAATGACTGAACGAACTCTACAACAAAACCGAAAACAAACACTATCGAAAAACGTCACGTTCACTAAACACACAAATGGACGGACGTAAAGAAAAAACACTTACTACACCGTGACTGCGACATACATCGATAACATGTAACGATATATATATTACGATAACAACCCACCCCAAAGTGAAAGACAGACTCAACATATATAGGATCCCTAATTAGAGACAATGCCGTGCAGCTGCCTCTAATTAGGGATCCAACCTAAACCCCACACAGAAACAGAAAAGAACGACACTGTCAGACTCTGACCATAGCTACATAGAGAAGCAATTAGGCTTCTCTATGGCCAGAGCCTGACAGTACCCCCCCCCCAAAGGCGCGGACTCCCGGACGCCTAGACAAAAAAAAACACACAAAACACGGGGGGGTAAATGGGAGGGAAAACTAGTCCATCGGGGGCGGCTCTGGCGACGTGGACAGTCTTGTCCCATGCCCCTTCCTTATCACCGGTCCCGGGCTGTGTACCGGTGGGGCAAAAGGCTCCGGCCATGGAGCGGGGAAAACAACCGGGACCGGACTGGGCACCGGTGGGGTAAACGGCTCCGGCCATGGAGCGGGGAAAACAACCGGGCCCGGACTGGGCACCGGTGGGGTAAACGGCTCCGGCCATGGAGCGGGGAAAACAACCGGGCCCGGACTGGGCACCGGTGGGGCAAACGGCTCCGGCCATGGAGCGGGGAAAACAACCGGGCCCGGACTGGGCACCGGTGGGGCAAACGGCTCCGGCCATGGAGCGGGGAAAACAACCGGGCCCGGACTGGGCACCGGTGGGGCAAACGGCTCCGGCCATGGAGCGGGGAAAACAACCGGGCCCGGACTGGGTACCGGTGGGGCAAACGGCTCCGGCCATGGAGCGGGGAAAACACCCGGGCCCGGACTGGGCACCGGTGGGGTCAACGGCTCCGGCCATGGAGCTAGGAAAACAACCGGGCCCGGACTGGGCACCGGTGGGGCAAACGGCTCCGGCCATGGAGCGGGGAAAACAACCGGGCCCGGACTGGGCACCGGTGGGACAAACGGCTCCGGCCATGGAGCTGGGCAATAAACCGGGCCCGGACTGGGCACCGGTGGGGTAAACTGCTCCGGCCATGGAGCTGGGAAAACAACCTGGCCCGGACTGGGCACCGGTGGGGCGGACTGCTCAGGCTCTGAAGCGGAGCAGACGGCTGGACCCGGATTGGGTACTGGGGGAGCGGACTGCTCTGGCACTGAGGCGGAGCAGACGGCTGGACCCGGACTGGGTACCGGTGGAGCGGACTGCTCTGCACTGAGGCGGAGCAGGCGGCTGGACCCGGACTGGGTACCGGTGGGGCGGACTGCTCTGGCACTGAGGCGGAGCAGACGGCTGGACCCGGACTGGGCACCGGTGGAGCGGACTGCTCTGGCACTGAGGCGGAGCAGACGGCTGGACCCGGACTGGGTACCGGTGGAGCGGACTGCTCTGCACTGAGGCGGAGCAGGCGGCTGGACCCGGACTGGGTACCGGTGGGGCGGACTGCTCTGGCACTGAGGCGGAGCAGACGGCTGGACCCGGACTGGGCACCGGTGGAGCGGACTGCTCTGGCACTGAGGCGGAGCAGACGGCTGGACCCGGAATGGGTACCGGTGGAGCGGACTGCTCTGGCACTGAGGCGGAGCTGACGGCTGGACCCGGACTGGGTACCGGTGGAGCGGACTGCTCTGGCACTGAGGCGGAGCAGACGGCTGGACCCGGATTGGGTACCGGTGGAGTGGACTGCTCTGGCACTGAGGCGGAGCAGACGGCTGGACCCGGATTGGGTACCGGTGGGAGCTCAGGGCTGCTGGCCTTCGCTGGAGGCTCAGGGCTGCTGGCCTTCGCTGGAGGCTCAGGGTTGCTGGCCTTCGCTGGAGGCTCAGGGCTGCTGGCCTTCGCTGGAGGCTCAGGGCGCTGGCCTTCGCTGGAGGTGGTGGGACGCTGACCTTGGCTGGAGGTGGTGGGACGCTGACCTTGGCTGGAGGTGGCGGGACGCTGACCTTGGCTGGAGGTGGCGGGACACTGACCTTGGCTGGAGGTGGCGGGACGCTGACCTTGGCTGGAGGTGGCGGGACGCTGAAAAACGTCACGTTCACTAAACACACAAATGGACGGACGTAAAGAAAAAACACTTACTACACCGTGACTGCGACATACATCGATAACATGTAACGATATATATATTACGATAACAACCCACCCCAAAGTGAAAGACAGACTCAACATATATAGGATCCCTAATTAGAGACAATGCCGTGCAGCTGCCTCTAATTAGGGATCCAACCTAAACCCCACACAGAAACAGAAAAGAACGACACTGTCAGACTCTGACCATAGCTACATAGAGAAGCAATTAGGCTTCTCTATGGCCAGAGCCTGACAAGTATATACATATGAGATGAGTAAAGCAGTACGTAAACATTAAAGAGACTAGTGTTCCATTATTTAATGTTACTGTATATGCAGTGTTTCTTCCTTTAAAAGTTTTGAGCTTATGCCGCAAGACTTAGAGGTACTTTGTCATTTAGTACGTTACCCTGCGTCACGGCTTCAATGCTCCAGACCACCGCAAGGGGGAGTTAGAGCAC
Organism: Thymallus thymallus; assembly: GCA_023634145.1. Classification (NCBI taxonomy): domain Eukaryota; kingdom Metazoa; phylum Chordata; class Actinopteri; order Salmoniformes; family Salmonidae; genus Thymallus; species Thymallus thymallus. The sequence continues at coordinate 22,159,252 of CM042410.1, read as the reverse complement.
TCGTTATGCTTTTGGGTCCCAAGATTTTTATATGACCAATCACATCGAGTGGTTCGAACTTGATGCTATTGATGACGAACTTGATGCTATGCGACCCATCGCTGGTGACTTTCTTCAGCAAAGATGGCTGACAAAAACATTACGGTGGAAGCAAATGTAAGTAATTATAACGTCATAACGAGTCAAGCAAAAAATGTACAATTGAGAGGAATATGTTAGTTTATGTAGAGACGTTTATTCATAAGTTTATTGACGAAAATCGCTGTTTCATGGGTCTCCCGGTAGCGGCCGGCTACGACATAGCCTGGGATAGAACCCGGATCTGTAGTGATGCCTCAAGCATTGCAGTGCCTTAGACCGCTGCGCCACTCGGGAGGGCTCTTGATGATCTTTTTGGCCTTCCTGTGACATCAGGTGCTGTACAAATGTACTGATATAAGTGGATGCAGGTGGCATTCCTGCAACTTTGAGAAAATCTACTTAGTTGTGCCTGTTCACAAGCATATCTGCCCTCTCTTTGGCTAGAATGGTCCTACCTGATCTCACTTGAGGACATTTCCATCGTTAGAGCGGTCACTTTGATATATTGTCAATATAATATATAATCTTTGGTAGGATACAATTGGAAACCATAGACACAAACTTACCTGGTCGTTCTCAATGTCTCCATTTTGACACATTTCCTTTCTCAGTTTGTTCATCTCTTCCATACACAATTATGTCTTTATAATTCATAACTTGGTTCTCTAATGACACTTATGTCTAATGGCACTTACGTCTCCTTTGATGGAGGTTCAGGCACATCTTCGTGTCCCCAAACATAGATGCTGCAGGTATTAACATAATATAGTTATGAACTGTTACAATACCCAAATCCCTGATGCTTCCATGGGAGAGCAGATCTTGTGAACTCTACAGTGAGTGGAAAAATTATAATTGAACAGAAGCTCTCAAGGACCAGAGTTATGCAACCACTTCAGACTTCTCTCAATCTCTTTTATAGAGAGTCTAAAGCAAGAGAGTTGGGCACAGGTGGTGTATGTGTGTGGGGGGATGATCACCGGCTAAGTATGGCCCAGTTGAGCAGACTTGTGACCAGCAGGCGCAGGACCCCGGTAACCATAACCACAGCAACAAACCAGGGCTCTGGATCCCAGTAGTCTGACATCACAGTGACCACCTGTAGAGTCTTGGTCTAGAGGAGGGACAGCAGAGAGATGATACAGTCTGTTATGGGTTTTCCCTTCACATACAGCTCTGTGTTAGTGGTCCTGTATCTTAGTCCGTTCAGCTCTGACATCGTTCGTCCATATACAGTATGTATATAGTCTTAATTCATTCCTACTTGTGTGTATTGGGTATATGTTGTGTAATTGTTAGATATTACTGTTAGATATTACTGCACTGTCGGAACTAGAAGCACAAGCATTTCACTACACCCGCAATAACATCTGCTAATCATGTGTATGATACCAATAAAATTAGATTTTATTTGATTTTGACCATGTCTCTACAGGGCTGGTCTTACTGTAGTGGTAGTAGTAGGAACACTGTTGGTCCAAGGGACTACATAGATGTAGGCCACAGCCTCCGTGTGATGTTTGCCATCTGACACAGAGATGGTGACCTCAAACATGGTGTGGTCATAGGCCCCATCCACCACGTAGGAGAACACATTCCTGGAGAACAGACTCATTCCGGTCATCAGAAAACAGTTCACTGCAGCACCTGTCATGAATGAGATCACACATGCTCAGATATGCAGAACATGCAAACACAAAATATACTTTAGATTAACAAAAAATCTTGAACTGATTTAGTCTGAGAGTGTGCTGGGGAATATTGGTGTAAACCATAAACTCTGATACACAGGGGCATCATGCACCCCAAACATATGAGAGGCCACAAAGTATGTGAGGATGGCTGGAGGGTGGTCCGGAGGGGGAGCAAGTTTGCATTTTTCAAGCACACGAAACAGCGTTTTCCTGCAATCTAGAGCCATAATCAATATGCTTAATTCTATGTAAAAAGAAAAAAGAATCTGCATTTCTAAGCATAACTTTTGAGCTCTCTGTATCCTCCTGACTGGTTCTTTTTCTAAAGAAACTAATAATGCTTCTTTGCAACTCTGCTAGAGATTGAAAGTAATGTCTTATTCAATACATTTAGTTATTGCTTGCTTTTCTAAAGTCTACCAAGATACCTAGACAAGCTAGCTACTCTAACTTCATTGGTAGCCTGAAAGTGCTTCTTGGTAGCTAGTTTGGGAAATAGGTTCCCAATCTGGGCTAGCTAAAGCCAACTTCATCAAATTGCTATTTTTTTATTTCACCTTTATTTAACCAGGTAAGCCAGTTGAGAACTAGTTCTCATTTACAACTGCGACCTGGCCAAGATAAAGGAAAGCAGTGTGACCAAAAAAAACAACAATGCAGAGTTACACATGGGATAAACAAACGTACAGTCAATGACACTATAAAATATCTATATACAGTGAGTGCAAATGTAGTTAGATTAGGGAGGTAGGACAATAAATAGGCCATAGTGGCAAAATAGTTACAATTTAGTATTAACACTGGAGTGATAGATGTGCAGATGATGATGTGCAAATATGCTTTTGGTGCGGGCAGAGATACTTGGGTGCAAATGAACAAAAATAACAGTATGGGGATGAGGTAGTTGGGGTGGGCTATTTACAGATGCAGTGATCGGTAAGCTGTTCTGACAGCTGATGCTTAAAGTTAATGAGGGAGATAGGAATCTCCAGTTTCAAGGATTTTTGCAATTCGTTACAGTCATTGGCAGCAGAGAAACTGGAAGGAATGGTGGCCAAAGGAGGTGTTGGCTTTGGGGGTGACCAGTGAAATATACCTGCTGGAGCGCATGCTATGGGTGTTGCTTTGGTGACCAGTGAGCTAAGATAAGGCTCGGATTTACCTAGCAAAGACTTATACATGACCTGGAACCAGTGGGTTTGGCGACAAATATGTAGTGAGGGTCAGCCAACGAGAGAGTACAGGTCGCAGTGGTGTGTAGTATATGGGGCTTTGGTGACAAAACGGATGGCACTGTGATAGACTACATCCAATTTGCTGAGGAGAGTGTTGGAGGCTATTTTGAAAATGACATCGCCGAAATCAAGGATCGGTAGGATAGTCATAAGTTGCTACAAGCATTACAGAGAGAGAAAAAAATGAACAAAACATATATATATATATATATATATATATATATATATATATATATATATATATATATATATATATATTATTATTATTATTTTTTTTTTTTTTTCAGGACACATCTGAGGGGGCACATGCCCCTGTGCCACGTATGGAAATGACACCTCTGCAGTTACAATACCGTTCAAAAGTTTGGGTTCACTTAGAAATGTCCTTTTTTTTTGCCCATTAAAATAACATCAAATTGATCAGAAATACAGTGTAGACATTGTTAATGTTGTAAATGACTACTGTAGCTAGAAATGGCAGATTTTAATGGAATATCTACATAGGCGTACAGAGGCCCATTATCAGCAACCATCACCCCTGTGTTCCAATGGCATGTTGTGTTAGCTAAGCCAAGTTTATAATTTTAAAAGGCTAATTGATCATTAGAAAACCCTTTTGCAATTATGTTAGCACAGCTGAAAACTGTTGTGCTGTTGATTAAAGGAGCAATAAAACTGGCCTTCTTTAGACTAGTTTACAGGCTCAAAATGGCCAGAAACAAAGAACTTTCTTCTTAAACTCGTCAGTCTATTCTTGTTCTGAGAAATGAAGGCTATTCCATATGAGAAATTGCCAAGAAACTGAAGATCTCGTACAATGCTGTGTACTACTCCCTTCACAGATCAGCGCAAACTGTCTCTAACCAGAATAGAAAGAGGAGTGGGAGGCCCCGGTGCACAACTGAGCAAGAGGACAAGTACATTAGAGTGTCTAGTTTGAGAAATAGACGCCTCACAAGTCCTCAACTGGCAGCTTCATTAAATCGTACCCTCTAAACACCAGTCTCAACGTCAACAGTGAAGAGGCGACTCTGGGATGCTGGCCTTCTAGGCAGAGTTGAAAAAAAAAAAGCCATATCTCAGACTGGCCAATAAAAAGAAAAGATTAAGATGGGCAAAAGAACACAGACACTGGATAGATAGATAGATACTTTATTGATCCCTGAGGGGGACATTTCTTTGTCAAGGGAAGATATGTTTTTTTTTGACTGGAGAGAAGACTGGAGCTCTGCACCTGAAACTCCACAACCACACTCCTGGGAGGGGTACTTTTTCCACACCAACACAGAGGCAGGGAGGTCTATGAACCCTAGAGGGAGCCACAGCACAGTCACCACTGCTCTAAACACTATAAATAGAACATTCAGAGCTCCTGTGACAATACACCATGAGGTTATTGCACTGAACAGAAATACATATTGCAAGGCAGGGCTACTTATATATTATACTTGCATATTATATGTGTGATTTTAGAACGTTAGGAGGAAAAAGACTAACAGAAAAATGAATGACAGAATAGGGAACTCTTCTTGTTCACTCGGCTGAGTGTTGTGGCTGGAGGTGTGGTGGCAGGGGTGAACTGGCCATCTGGCATTTCTGGCAAAATTTTAGCTCAGAGTCTAACTTGGGGAGGCAAATTTGCTAATTTGGCTAATGGGGGCCTCAAGGAATAAAATTGGCCGGCGTCAGGGCCTCAAGGGAAAAAAACGGGCCTGTGTGGGGGCATCTAGGGAAAAATTTGCCAGTGTGTTAGAAATACCAGGGCTGATGTCTGGTCCCAGTCCGCCCCTGTGTGGTGGGGTGGAGGTTGTTAGTGTGGTCGCTGTTAGAAGCAAAATGTTAAATATCTGATTACTCCCGGATACTGTGGAAACCTCTGGATAAATGTGAAGACTAAAATTGTTTTACCAAGTGCCATGTGATTCAGTTATAAAATGTTGCAGGCAAATCTATACTATTATTTTCAGTGTGCATATTTTTTGCGACTGGCAATTCCACGGTAAGAGAGTAACGCTTAGACTTTCTTACTTTAAAATATATGTCAAATGGAAACCAATGATTGCAAAGTTTAAAGAAATAAAAAACAACATTATGCACAAGGACAACTTGTCCACAGAAAATGTCCCATCATTTCCACATTTACTTGAAGAACAGTGCAGATGCTAAGTTTGGTAGCAGAATGACGGCTTGTGCTGTTTGTGTTATCCTGTTACTAAACATTGCATCTGCACTGTTCTTCAAGTACATATATTTTTGTAAAATGTTCAGTGGAAATCTGAGTCTCAGTGTCACAGTGGCCCCATAGCAAGCCAGTGTTTTTGGTGGGGTTAAATATAATTCAGTCAGTTCTTGATTTGTTTAATTCATCCATTTGAAGCTTATAGAAAATCACTGAACAAATAACCTTTATTTAACTAGGCAAGTCAGTTAAAAACACATTATTTTTTACAATGACTGCCTACACTGGCCAAACCCGGACGACGCTGGGCCAACTGTGTGCCGCCCTATGGGACTCCCAATCACGGCCGGTTGTGGTACAGCCTGGAATTGAATCAGGGTGTCTGTAGTGACGCCTCAAGCACTGAGATGCAGTGCCTTAGACCGCTGCACCACTCACCTCACTAGTGAAAGCTGCGGTAGCCGCAGGTGTGGGGGAGGGAGCTGCACAGGCTACTGTACAGGGAGAAGAAAGAGAGAGGGGATTTTACTAAATTACATTCATTCAATGGCTTTGGAGCAGCACAGCACAATCAAACTCCTTTACTAAAAACAAACACAGAAAACTCACCAGTCGCTGTGGAAACTTGGGCTCTTTTGGACCATGAGCAGCACAGAATAAAATTAATTAATAAGAGCATTTGATTGATTGTTTTGAAAGCATCTGAAGACTTCACAGCATTGTACAGCTGCGGCAGTATAAAATCAGGTACATCTCCAATAAATATACAAATAGTCTCAACTTTGAAAAAACAACTGGTCTGAGGTTATGTCAGTATTACGTAGGTAAGCTAACAGTTACAGAAATCAGGAATGCAGACAGGCTATATAGACCTCTATATCTACACTGAGTGTACACTGCTGCTTTTCTCATCTCGTATGTATATACTGTATTCTATTCTACTGTATTTTAGTCAATGCCACTCCAATATTGCTCGTCCTAATATTTATATATTTCTTCATTTCATTCTTTTAATATTTGATTTGTGTAGTGCTGTGAATTGTTAGATACTACTGCACTGTTCGAGCTAGGAACACAAGTATTTCACTACACCCGCAATAACATCTGCTAAATATGGGTATGTGACCAATAAAATTTGATTTGATTTGATTTACAAATTGTTTGAAGTACAATAGACCAACATACGTAGCTACTGTAGTAGGTCAAAACTGTGTGCTGGAAAACCTTGGTAGAGCATTGGTGAAGTATGCATTGTGCTGCTCACGTGAATGTCCTTTCTTTTTCGTCTTCAGACCAACACCTACTTCTCACTTCAAATTTTGTTTTTATTAATAAAGGAACTTGTTATAATGTGCCATTTCGGCAATAATTCAAATAAAGAAAAGAAAATATTTATGTTATAGATAGTTCATGAAGACCTCAGATGTAAAAATGTGAAGCTGTAAAAAAGATGGTAAGGAGCAGTAGACTGAGGGGTTTGTAGACACCCATAGTTGGAGGTTAAGGCTGGTGTTGTTGACTGGGAAAGCTGATTATCTGGGACTGTGTAGAACTGGGCAGGCCTCTAGTGCAATCTTGGTTTCATCAGACCAGAGAATCTTGTTTCTCTTGGTCTGAGAGTCCTTTAGGTACCCTTTGGCAAACTCCAAGTGGTCTGTCATGTGCCTTTTACTGAGGAGTGGCTTCCGTCTGGCCTCTCTACCATAAAGGCCCAATTGGTGGACTGCTGCTGAGATGGTTGTCCTTCTGGAAGGTTCTACCATCTCCACAGATGAACTCTGGAGCTCTGTCAGAGTGACCATCGGGTTCTTGGTCACCTCCCTGACCAAGGCCCTTCTCCCCCGATTGCTCAATTTGGATGGGAGGCCAGCTCTAGGAAGAGTCTTGATGGTTCCAAACTTCTTCCGTTTAAGAATGATGGAGGCCACTGTGTTCTTGAGGACCTTCAGTGCTGCAAAAAAATGTGGTAACTTCCCCAGATCTGTGCCTCGACACAATCCTGTCTCAGAGCTCTACGGACAATTCCTTTGACCTCATGGTTTTTCCTCTGACATGAACTGTCAACTGTGGGACCTTATATAGACGTGTGCATTTCCAAATCATGTCCAATCAATTGAATTTACCACAGGTGGACTCCAGTCAAGTTATAGAAACATCTCCAGGATGATCAATGGAAACAGGATGCACCTAAACTCAATTTCGAGTCTCATAGCAAAGGGTCTGAATACTTATGTAAATAAGGTATTTGTTAAAAAAAATTAATAAATTAGCAAAAATTTCTAAAAACCTGTTTTCACTTTGTAATTATGGGGTACACGCGAGTCCCCAATTATTTACAACCGAGCCCAGCTCCTGGATTTAGCACACTCAGCGCTGCTGTACCCCAGGGAAAAGTTTGATATTCCGGATGCGTTGAAAAGACGACGGCGTGGACGCAGGGCGGGATTGAAGTGTAAAGCAAAGCTTAGGAAATACAAGCCGGCTATACCGTCTATCATTATGGGCAATGTGAGATCGCTGCATAACAAGATGGACGAGCGTGAGGGTCTTGTCCATGGATAAAGAGACTACCGGGAAGCTAGCCTATTGTGCTTTACTGAAACATGAATGATAACATCCCCATAGAGAACGTAACTATCGGCGGTTTCCAGACCATCAGAGCGGACAGGGATAGCGTTTCTTCCGGTAAGGGTAAGGGAGGGGGGCTGGCTTTATTAGTTAACAACAGATGTTGTAATCCGAGACATATTACTGTTAAGGAACAGTTTTGTAGCCCGGATATTGAGCTGTTAGCCTGAGCTGTTAGCCTGAGACCCTACTATTTGCTGAGGGAATTCACGGCAGCCATTGCTGTTATTGTTTACATTCCGCCCTCCGCGTACGCAAACACAGCAAGTGACGTCATCCACTCTGTTATCGCGAGGTTACAGACAGCGCATCCCAGTGCTTTCTTTGCCATTTCGGGGGATTTTAACCATGCATCTCTCTCTTCAACGCTGCCTACATTCAAACAGTTCATGAAGTGCCCAACCAGGAATAATACAACTCTGGACTTGTTATATGCTAATGTGAAGGATGCATACAACTCCACTGCACTCCCTCCCCTCGGTAGATCGGATCACAACCTTGTCCACCTCACTCCACTCTACAGACCTATGGTCCAACAGCAACTTGCGACCACTAGGGCCATTAGGAGATGGTCCCCGGAGGCGAATGAGGCCCTCCAGGACTGCTTTGAAACAACAGATTGGGATGTGCTCTTACTGACTGCATAACGAACTATATAAATTTTTGTGTAGACAACACTGTACCCACCAGGAAGGTACGCTGTTTTCCAAATAATAAACCCTGGGTCACCTGCGACCTGAAGGCCCTGCTGAATGAGAAGAAGATGGCCTTCAAGAAGGGGGACAGGGACAAATTTAAATGTGTCTAGAGAGAGCTGAAGTTGCGGATTGCTGAGGGGAAGAGAGAGTATAAGGAGAAGATGGAGGACAAGCTGAGGCAGAGCCAGGTGAGAGAGGTGTGGAAGGGTATGAGAAATATCACTGGCTTCAAAAAGTAAAAGAGTGGGCAGACGGAGGGGACCCAGGACAGAGCCAATGAGCTGAACCTATTTTTTAACAGGTTTGATACTGGCCCTGTCCACCTCCCCTCCAGCTCCCCAGGCCACACACCCTCACGGCTGTCCCACCCCCACTTTGCTCACAACACCTATGTTGAGAAAATCAGCGACCCCCCTCCCCACCTCCGCCCCCGCTCCCTCTGGACTGATCCTCAACACCCCCCTTCCCCCCAACCTACCCACCAGGGCTGGCATTCACCACGAACCAAGTAAGGAGAGAGCTGGAGAGACTACATCAGTAGAAAGCGACGGGCCCTGATGGCATCAGCCCAAGGGTGCTTAGTGTCTGTGCTGACCAACTGTGTGGAATACTCCAGCGCCTATTCAACCTTAGCCTGAGCCTGGAAAGGGTCCCTGTGCTGTGGAAAACATCCTGCCTCGTCCCAGTGCCCAAGAAGCCGCACTCCACTGTCCTGAATGACTTCAGACCTGTAGCCTAACATCCCACATCATGAAGACCCTGGAAAGGTTAGTCCTCGCACTGGACCCCGTGCAGTTTGCATATCTTCAGAAGGGCCTACTCTCATCTGGACAACGCAGGTTGCACTGTGAGGGTTATGCTTTTTGACTTCTCCAGTGCCTTCAACACAATTCAGCCCCTGCTACTGGGTGAGAAGATGAAGAGGATGATTTGGATTTGTCCAATTAACAGTGAACAGTTGTACATCTCTCACCTTCACACTGACATAAATAACAATACATTACAAGACTGGTACAAATGGGTGATGAACCATTAATAGTAGATTATCACTTGCTCAGTGGCCTTCCATACAGTACAGAATATATCTCACTAGATGGCGACATATGTGGACCTATACATTTCTATCCCTGTTGCAACCCTCATGTGGTATAATTTTCAAACATTTAATGAATCTGTCATTTCAACCATTTCAGTAATGTTTGCACAATATACTTAAAGCACTTAGCTATGTGTTTTATGTACATAGACTATAGATTACATTCCACTGGATTCTCCACAACATTTATATTTGACATTTCTTTTAGGGCTGTTTAATTTTGACCAGTCAGTTGAGTTCCCTTTGCTGGCATACCGTAAAATCTTTGCATACCTTCAAAATAAAATAATCGGCAAGAGCACAATGCAGCCTCACATACTTGGGATTGCTGGTTCCACGGGGTTCTTCCAGATAATAATCCTCGTGACAAATTGAACTCGTGACCTCAGAGACGCCTGAAGAATTTGTCAATCTATATTTATAGTAATATATCCTAGGGGTAAAATAAAAAAATGGGCATGTTTGGTACTAAAAAATAACACACATATTTGCACTCATCGGTCATTGATTTTTTTTGTATTATTTTTAAATACACAAGCTACTTTTGATGACAAAGTATTTTAAACATTTCGACAAACATCGTTCCACTTTGACATTATGGGGCATTGTGTGTAGGCCAGTGACACCAAATCCATTTTAAATGCAATTTAAGCCACCGATGACGATCTGAATCTATTTCTACTCAGAGTCCAGCGCATGATGTGTGTGAATGTCTAGAAGATCATGATCCAGATGTGCATAGTAAAGAGGTGGTGAATAGGGAGCTCAGATTTCAAACTCTAATTGGCTGCATCAGAGATGCTACGCTCTGTAAGTGGCTAGGGAATGCACGCTGGAGAAAACCAAACGGACAAAGTCACTACAACTTCAGAGTGCGCCTTCAGTCGCGAGGATTCATACCTACAGCTGTGCGCAAAATTTACTTTATGGAACGATATCAACTCTTTATGGATTAATGTCAATCTGGATGCAACGTGCAAATATCACATGTGAGTATAAAGAGACTAGTTAAAGTGGATAAAATACAATTATGAAGGATTTTGCTCTTACTGTATTTTAGATTAAAACGTGCAGTAATTGATCTCATCTTTTTTTTTCTATTTTAGAAGTTTATTGTGACGGTGATGCTGAAAAAAATAAAATGGTACGTATTTTGTAACCTAATCATAGTGTATCATGCATTACAGTATGGTAGTGGACAATTACATTGTAATTGGTTTATGCGCAGTCTTATCAAAATGACATTATTCTGTGCTTAAAACGACAATGAATTAAATAAACTATAGGCCTACCATATTTACAGTTAAATATGCGAAATGTATTTATAGACACTAAATTAACTGTCAGTGCCCGAAATGATGGCGTTGTACACCAGCATACCGGGACAACATCTGCAGAGCAACGCTCTGTCCACAGACGACGTTGTCCCGCAAAATGTCTTCAGATGCCCATGCCCAAATGCCTCTGCAGAGTGGTGCTATCCACTGTAGGCTATGCCAAGTTTCGGGTAAACCATCAAATAGCAGTTTGTTAATGTGCTCTAAATTAAGGAGGCATCTGGGGGTTTCATTTGCTAGAGATTATTTAAAATGTATCTGTATGAAAAGGGCTCCATCATCATTTCCTTCCTAGTTGTATTTCAGTTTGTGGAGGTCCTACTCTTGAAAGTAGAGATGGTGTTTAATCACTTTGACCCTTCTGGACACTTTTTTTTTGCATCCCTGCAGGAAGTTTATTATACTGTAGCTAAATTATAATGTTGAATATAAGTCAGACTTTTATAGGCAGTCTGTTGTGTCTTTATGAGAGTACCACACATACTGTGGTGTGGCTGCATTCTCAAGTTCCTGCTGCATCTAACAGTGTTGTGATGAGAGCAAACAGAGGCTGAAGGTCTTGGCAAAGGGTCAATTGCTTCAGTGGTCAATAGAGGAGTCACACAGACTGACAGGACAGGAAAGATAAGACCAGGGGGTGAACAGGACTGTTCATTCACTGGATGTGACTTCTATGGTCAGACATGATCGGAGGGCTCCATGTCTCTCCTCCTCTGGTCTGCTAAACATTTCTCACCTCACTGTCAGAGAGATTTTGAGTGTAAGCCGACGCTACTCACTGGTTGGTTTGGACCAATCAGAGTGGGTCCCTGTGAGACAGAGGGAGTGGAAATTAGAGTATATGGTCTTTAGTATGTCACAGCCGACATTCATATGCAGGCACTCAGCACTCTTAAAAAGACACACACCATTATACCTCCATCCTGTGCCTTGAACTACATCAGAGAAACCTCAATCCCCCTACAGAAAAGTAGCCATCATTTCCATAAGCTTCAGCCTTTATATTGCAGTGGTAGCAAGAAGTGAGACTTGAATGTTGTTTGATATTGTTAGAATTATGGTATGGGTGTGTGATGGTTGTGTTACACACATTTAGGCACAGGTTAACTTTGATATTAATATTGGTGTGGGTGGATCTATATGAAAACTGGTCAAATGTGGTGTGATACAGTTTTGTATCTGAGAAGGGTGTGTGGAGCAGGATAGGTAGAGCACGGGTGTTGTTTACTGTGGCTTTGTGAGTTCAAGTTTAGAGGAGAGGCGTAGCTCTTTCAGACAGTCGAAACTTAGCAGCAGTCAGCAAGTCTGAGCCTGTCCTACAGAGCTGGTCTCTATTATAGTCACCAACAAATGAGGTCTGCTTATTAGAAAGAGTTCACCTCAGACTTTATAAAGAATGTTCAGTCTATCAAACATCTGCAGCAGACTGGACATTATTTACAACATGCATTGTGTGGTTTTGTATTCACAGGCTTAATAGAAAATCTTTGCTACAACAAAAGAATAGCACTCAACCACTGACTTTGTTTTCTTTAAGTGAACATAGTAATGTGTCATAGTGTGTGTACCAGTCCATGTCTGACTCTGTGTACTCTCTGTCCCTCCCAGCTGTGTGTGACTCTGTGTACTCTCTGTCCCTCCCAGCTGTGTCTGACTCTGTGTACTCTCTGTCCCTCCCAGCTGTGTCTGACTCTGTGTACTCTCTGTCCCTCCCAGCTGTGTCTGACTGTGTACTCTCTGTCCCTCCCAGCTGTGTCTGACTCTGTGTACTCTCTGTCCCTCCCAGCTGTGTCTGACTCTGTGTACTCTCTGTCCCTCCCAGCTGTGTCTGCGTGACTCTTGCTGCCTGCGGGACCAGATGCACTATATGATGAGGTCCCTGCAGGACCTGAAGCACCTGAGGAGGACCTGCCCTGCTGCTGCCCCTGCCATCACCCCTGCCCCTGCCATCACCCCTGCCCCTGCCATCACCCCTGCCCCTGCCATCACCCCTGCCCCTGCCCAGCGCTCTGCAGTGGCACGAGCCTGCAATCAGAGGGCATTGCAGCTGGAGCACCGTACCCGCCTGCGCATCTCTGACGCTAGTACGGCCAGCACCTACGACTCAGCCTGCTGTCTGGCCAGTCCTCTGGAGGAGGAGGAGGAGGAGGAGGAAGAGGATGCAGGTAGCCGGATAGGTCTGGGCCTTGGCCTGGGTCTGACCTCCCCCAGCAGTGAGAAGAGTCTGGAGTTTGACTCTGGCTACTCTGAGGCCTCCTGGCAGGACGAGGGAGTGGTGCTCAGGAGGACCAGGAATGTACGAGTGTCCTCCTCTGCCTGCCTCCGCACCAACCTGGCCCCCAGTGGACGTGTCCGACCCAAATCCACATCAGACGCCTCCCTGGAGAGGTGGACATCATTCGAGGCCAATGACCCTGAGGACTGGACCACATCGCTGCTGACACAGGGACGGAACAGACAACCTCTGGTACTGGGGGACAACAGCTTTGCTGATCTCATACAGAACTGGATGGACCTACCGGACTGCCCCGAACCAGCAGAACTGAACCCCAGCTCTGGGTGCAGACTGGCTCGAGGCTTCTTGGTCAACATGAGGCGGAAAATAGCTGGGATGTCAAAGAGTGTAGAGGAGAGGGTGAGGATGAGATCCTCAGATTCTTCTTCTCGTTTAAGTCGGACAGCTATGGCCCCCAAAAGACTCTCCTGCCCGCTAGGGGTGCAGTCCCCTGCCCCACGCCAGTCCCCCTTCTTCCACCAGTCCCACTCTGGCCTGCATGATCTAGACACAGACTTCTATCAATTCACTGCCCTCATGAAGACTGGCAGCAGACAGCCTATTATCTGTAATGACATCATCGGCTACATCTGACTCCAGGTCAGCCACTAACAGACACTCATTATAAACAAAGTCACTGTTTTAAAGTTTTTTTTAAATCACTATGTTCTGACTATAAACTGCCAAAAATAAAACATGGAAATATTTGTTGTGTCATTAGCTATGTTTCCATTAAACATTACATTTTTGGTCAAAATTTTGAAAGCTTGCATAGAAAATGCAGTGCCTTCAGAAAGTATTCATATCCCTTGACCTATTCCACATTTTGTTGTCTTAGTCTGAATTCAAAATTGATTAAATTGCTGTTCTACATCTACACACAATACTCCACAATGACAAAGTGAAAACATGTATTTAAATTTTTATGCAATTTATTGAAAATGAAATACAGAAATATCTAATTTACATAAGTATTCACACCCCTGAGTCAATACTTTGTAGAAGCACCTTTGGCAGCGATTACAGCTGTGAGTCTTTCTGGGTAGATGTAGATGCGACAATTGCCTGCTAAGGTGCTTTTCCATTTAACTATCTTGTGTCGATGAAAACAGCTGGACGTAATGACGTCACACCAAAAAAAATGACTTGTGTCGAATAAAAATGTAGTGGTTGAAGTGTTTTCATTAGCCATTTAGGCAAGTTGCGCATCAATAAATTGTCGAAAGCCTGTATGCACTCCCTGTTTCATGTCCCAGGTAGCCCGTGAAAGCCAGCATGCATAGAATGCAATAATTTAATAATATTAGCCACATTCTAATAATTCTCATGTGCCAATGTATTACCATGGTGAAACTTGCATTCCTGTAGATCTGAAATAATTGGATGGTGAAACCTGTCAGCCAACCAGAAAAGCAAGGTGAAGCAATTCAGGCATTCTTGAAAGTCAGGACGATCCTTATTTTTATAGTTGAAAAAATAGATTTTTAATGGTGGAATGGAGCTTTATAGTTACGCAGTGACGTCACGTGCCCCACGTATCTTCAAAATGATTTGGCAATCATAATTTATTCAAAAAACTGTTTCCATCCTTATTGTCGCAATAAAGAAAAATCCACGAGTGATATCAAAGTCAACCTTTTATCTTTTCCAGTGATGAAGACATGAATGCTCATGTTAGGGTGGGGTATGCAAAACTTCTACCATGGGCAAACATGTATAGAAAGTTCAGTTCAAATCAAAAGGGGTGCGGTCAAAAAGGGATTGAAATAAATGGAACAACCCTACATTGTTAATTAGAAACATCTAGAACTCAATGCAAACAGCATCAAGAGTGGTAGAATCATGGCAGCTTGAGACGAGAGAGAGACCCATTTGGACCTATTAGTCACCAGACTACTGTTTCATTCGTTCCAGTTATCTAATAATTTAATAATTGTTTTCATGTATTCCCACAGGGCATATATTTAACTCAGTAGGTTAAATCACAATGTTCTCACATAAGTGGAGGCTTCTGAGGGGAGGGAGGCTCATAATAATGGCTGGAATGGAGTTTGATTTATTTAATACCATTCCACTGATTCCGCTCCAGCCATTACCACAAGCCTGTTCTCCCCAATTAAGGTGCCACATCCTGTGTCTCACATGTCCCTGCTCCACTCCACTATATTACCCTAACTATATCTGCATATATCCCAGAGAGTGTAAAGAGAACAATCAAGTTATTTACAGACCGTGGCGAGAGAAAGGGTGTATCAACACTGAAATATCTGCCTGCCCCAGCTACACCTGTCCCATGTGTCCCAACAGAGCAATGTGAGGAGAAGTTGAGCTGAGCAGCTGTGTGCAGATTGAGCAGAAGTTTACTGTTCTCCTCATACCTCGCTTTACTAAGCAGGGCTCTCTCTAACAAACTAACAGCCCACTGCCTCATTTAACCAGCTCTGGGCTGCTGGACTCACAGGTGGTGCCCACTCATCCACAGTCATTGGCTAATGGAGGGTACCGTTTGTTTACACTCATTTAGTACAAAATTCTAACTCACTCGGACAGGTTACAAATAGAGGAAATCTACACCAAAATAATATAAATATTAATTTATATTTTCCTCTATAATTATTATGTCCAGTTTAATGATAAAAGTACACTGATAGCATTAAGAACTAATGAGGAAAAGAGTTTCCAGTCTGTACTCTCACACATTCTCCCAGAGTTCCATAGGGGCAAACAGCCCCACCAATCACATGTGATAAGGAGGACCCAGGGGAGGACTCAGGGGATTAGAGAAGAGAGATGACTCTCTCTTGCCTGTTTATCTAGGTCTCCTACAAGAAAGCCAGCCAGGCCCATTCTACCTGAGGCAGCTGTGATGAGGTGAACCCTTATCCTCCAATGTCTTAAGTTTCCACATTTCTACTCTACTGTCTGAGCCCATTAAATTATCCCTGAATATGTTTAATAACATTTACATTTTAGTCATTTAGGAGACGCTTTTGTCCAAAGCAACTTACAGGAGCAATTAGGGTTAAGTGCCGTGCCCAAGGGTATGTTTACAGATTTTTCACCTAGTCAGCCCGAACCAGTGAGATTTCGGTTACTGGCCCAACGCTCTTCACCACTAGGCACCCTGCCACCCTAATAAAACCCTACAGTGCTGTGATTACCAGGCAGGCAGGCAGGCAGGCAGGCAGGCAGGCAGGCAGGCAGGCAGGCAGGCAGGCAGGCAGGCAGGCAGGCAGGCAGGCAGGCAGGCAGGCAGGCAGGCAGGCAGGCAGGCAGGCAGGCAGGCAGGCAGGCAGGCAGGCAGGCAGGCAGGCGTGTGGATGTCAGATGTGTGATGGTTTAGACATCATGCATTGGCATGCAGGTGAGAGGATGAGGGCAGCGAGCTATCAGCTCGAGCAGATGATCTGAGGCAGCGAGCCTGAAAGTTTGGCAAGTTCAGTGTCAGAGTAGACCAATTTCATTCTGAGTTCTAAACTGCAGTAGATCAGTTAGTATGGGAGGAAAAGTCAGTGAACCTGACACTACTAATTTCTCAGGACCACACAGCAGCACTCTAGTTGTCATGAGAAAAGGATGACAGCCAGGTATAATCAGTATGCTCCTAACCTGAAATACACCAACACTCTGGGAACAGTATGGACACAGACCGGATCCTTAATGGGCTCTGTATTTGAATGGATTCAATAGGGGCTATCTGGGCAGGGGGGGGACGAATTGTCTTTGTGACATCAAGTGGACAAATGTCGCAAAGGGGGAGGGGGCTCAGGTGAGAGGTGTGAGCAGCAGAGGGTTAACTACTGGGCAGGGGTATACAGTGAATGGAGATGTGTAGTGCTTGAAGTGGACTGAAATCAAATAAAACAGGCCGTGGTTCGGGTGGTTGATATCCTTGATTATCTTTTTGCCCTTCCTGTGACATCGGGTGCTGTAGGTGTCCTGGAGGGCAGCCAACTCCCCCTGAGAGTGAGGTCATGGCCAGGATCTCCCATTATCAACGGTGACCCTGGAGCAATGAGGGTTAAGTGCCTTGCTCAAGCGCTCATCAACACATTGTTCACCTTGTCGGCTCACGACTTTTCGGTTACTGGCCGAACGCTCTAACCGCCAGGCTACCTGCCGTGGTTAATAGTCCACCCCCGAAAGGGTTTAAAAACAGCAGTTGATATCTTGTGACGGCAGGCAATGTTGTTTCTTTCTCAATTTCCAAAGGAGAGGGGAAAGAAGTAATAAAACAGTTAAATCATGGTGTTTTTACATTTCAGCATACATTGGAAGCTGCTGGCGCTGATTACACAGAAGATGATTGGCGTCAGCTTGGTGACACTCATCCCACAGTGCTGGCTACTGGGTGTCACCAAGCTGGAACTAGGCTAAGCAGTTGTCTCAACATGAGCCTGGTTGTTTGTGGTGATATCTCCAGAATACTTACCTTTAGAAAGTCAGATCCTACTGTCAATGCTTGCTTCTACTGAATTCATTATCTACCTCTTAACCAGTTGTTCATAAACTTCCCATGTTGGGAGAGAGTTTACACTCACCTCTCTGGAATGGAGGTGAATCAGCCAAGTGCAGCAGTAGTGTTTCTCACTGAGAATCATTATAGTTCAGTAAACTCAGGAGGGTCAAAAAACATCCTGAGGCCAAACGTGGACAACAACAACAACACCATATGTACAGCAATGATCTCACAGGATGTCTGTTATATTAGAGAAAAAGTAACTGCGGACAACGTAGTTGAAAAGTTAGCTTTTGAACGCTAGAAAATAATTATGGCCACTGTGGGCCTGCAGGCTCTGCAGAATCTAAAGCAATATATGTATAAAAAAAATGTGTTGGAGCCGAGCTTCCCACTATCAGACCCAGACTCAGACTCAGACAGACTGAGGATTAAGGAAATATCTGTCACTGGGCTAGACCACTCCTGTTTCTGATAGAAAGTATAACCACCTCTTTCTCCCTCTCTCGCTCCCTTCTGTCTTGGTGCCACGTGAGAAGAGGTGCAAACACACAGTGACACAACACCTATACACACATGCAAGCGCGCACGCAAAAACACACACACACAATTCCTTCACTCTCTAATATTCCACAGAGAGAGAGCGTGGTAGGCAGGAAGTGTAGTGGGGGGTGGTGGTGGGGGGGCGGGGATGGGGTGGGTGGGGGGTGGACTCAGTCAAGGCTGGAGTCTGAGAAAGGCTGACAAAGGCTGAATGTGATTAATGGCCATCTCTCTCTATGAGGACTGGGTAAATAAAATCAATCAGAACGTGCAGTCAGCAATGAGTCCTCCTCACTCAGCACACAGTAATCACTCCACATATTCACAGACACAGCCTTCACAGCATTGCCGTGAGGACTAGAGGAGTATGGTGTATCTCAGCTTAAAATGTGTTTTATTATATAGTCTTAAATCATGTAGATGATTATTCTTCTTGCCATCAAATAAGACGAAACTTAATCTTATTCATGATAATTAAGGGTTGCATAATGAACTAGACTTAATCCATTTGTAAAAGAGCAGCTTTTTAATATGTTCTGCTTTTATGATCTAGTGGCAACACACAGCTGTACTCCTCTACATGTCATGGTGTGTCTTAAACCTTTAACCATGAGGTTCATGGGAAACATAACAGAGGGGCTGACACACACAGAGAGAGGGAGCATCCCACGAGGCCTTGGCTTGCACTGAGCCCGGCCAGCCTGCCTGGGTTCTCATGGCCGCAACGCAATGAGGGCCAAACATGACCCCTGGGGTCAAACCCCACTTCCTTTGCTGGGCCAAACAGGCTCTTTCACAGGCAAATAAGACATGGCTCAGTATAAATACGACCTTTGCATGTACATCCGTGCTAGAGGTCAAATCACAGTTGATGTAGGAGACTATAAATCATGTGAATGTTGTGGTTTTTTATGCAGTGCAGTGTGTTTTGGGGGTTATAGTAAGTAGATTCATGTAGGAACATGATGGAAATTATACTCTGTTTGCATGTACAGTAGTGGAGGCTGGTGGGAGGAGCTATAGGAGGACGTGCTCATTGTAATGGCTGGAATGGAATTAATGGTGTGGTTTCCATATGTTTGATGTGTTTGATACCATTCCATTGATTCCATTTCAGCCATTAAAATGAGCCCGTTCTCCAATAGCTCCTCCCACCAGCCTCCTCTGATGTGCAGTATATGCTTAATCAGCAGTATGAGAATGGTAAGATTTTCTCAGGATCAACACACACTCATGCACAAATGCATATTGATGCCCCACACACATACTCATGCATAGACACACTTTAACACTTTTCACATATGCTGCTGCTACTCTGTTTATTATATATCCTGATTGTCTAGTCAATTTTACCTACATACCTCAACTACCTGGTACCTCAACTACCTGGTACCTCAACTACCTGGTACCTCTGCACATTGACTCGGCACTGGGACTCCTTTAGCCTCGTTATTGTTATTTTATAGTTTTACTATTTCCTTTTTTATTTAGCAAATATTTGTCTTATTTTTAACTCTGCTTTGTTGGGAATTGGCTCATAAGTAAGCATTTCACTGTAAAGTCTGTTGTACACGGCATATGTGACCAATACAATTTGATTAGATTTATATTTTACATGTGGGCCTCTCCTCTCCAGAAACCCCAGCAGTCATGATCAGAGACAAAAACATGGCCGCTGTCATGACTTCTCCAAGCATCGGAAAAATAGAAAAAAAAAACACCACAATAAAGGAGAACGGAAAAAACAATCACTTCTCTGTAGCCAATTAATGCGATTTCTGTTTTCCGCTCGGTCTCTTAGTTAGACTGTCATGGAATAATAGATGATTGTTGGAAACAATGGCACAAGCAGAACATATTGCATCGATGTGTAGTCTATTTTTGTTTGTTTGTAAAGGGAAGCCTATTGAGGGCAATTGGCCCATGCAGTATCAAGGCCAAATGACCTTTGCATACATTAAGAAATCACAGTTTGACATGTAGGAATTCATTGCATTTTATACAGTGATCAACTGAGGTAACATAATGAGAGTCACAAAGAGACCTCCTCAACCCAAGTATGGAAAGCTGTGAAATAGACATATGGAGATAAGATCGATGCATTCCTCCATGCCCCAGCTATAAGAAGAAGCTGCGGTCCGTGTGTGACTAAGTATTCATTCCATACAGAACCCATACAGAATCCCAAAGCTCTGTGTGTGTGTTCAAACAGGGACGGACCAAACTGTAAGAAATACTGTGTAGAGAGACACACTCTCACTGCCAAACACAAATATCCACACTCCCCCAGACACACAAACAGAGTCACCAGAATTCTCACATACTTTCTCTCTCCAAAACACACAGTCTCTGAGGGGTAAAATCAATAAATCAGCCTACTCTCCCTAGTTCTTGTCTTTATACACAGCTGGGCCTGTAAAACTGAGCTCCAGAATATGTTGTATTGTTACAGACACCATACCACTATAAACATTCCCTCTCCAATCACAACATATTAGGGATGGGCATGAGTAATCGAGTACTCGAGCGGACGTCAAAGCTCAATCTTTAACCAGAGATTTAAAAAAAAACTATTTAATACTGTAAAACTATTTGGTGGAATGTGCTTTGTGGCTGCCCGAACGGGCAAATTAAATTGTCTTGAAGACAAAGTTAATTTGCTTTGACTCTAGTGTTCCATTTGTATATGTGTATTTGCGAGGCACAAAAACAAAGAAATCAAATCAAGCATCACACCGTTCTTCTCCCTAAATTCCTTTTCCCCTCTTTGTTTCATTCAATCACGTGTGCTGAGTGCGCACACAAGCTCCTGTTATGCCAACAGAAATACACCATAAAATATTTGTTTATTGACTGTGATAAGGGCTCAGGAAAAAAGAGCGACTTGTCTGCTAAATTAACAAAAAGGTTACAGCCTTTTTTAAGATTGTGTTCCATGATATAATATAACCATTCCATATTACAGTGTCAATGAATGAATCTTAAATTACACTTACTTTTTTTATTGACTGTATACCTGGATAACCTGGACTCATAGAGGTATCATAGTAAATGTAAATCCGGGACACTTCAATCAGTTTGATATGTTAAGTTTCGTATGGTATGTATTAATTTGTGGATGTCCATCATCCATTTCGTATGTATGTTACGAATTGTAAATCGTACAATACACTGTGTACAAAACATTCAATCACTGACCAGGTGAAAGCTATGATCCCTTATTGATGTCACTTGTTAAATCCACTTCAAATCAATGTAGATGAAGGGGATGAGACAGATTAAATAATTATTTTTAAGCCTTGAGACAATTGAGACATGGATTGTGTGTGTGTGCCATTCAGAGGGGGAATGGGCAAGACAAGAAATGTAAGTGCCTTGAATGGGGTAAGGTAGTAAGTAGTAGTATGGTATGGTAGTAAGTATTTTATTTTACCAGGCAAGTCAGTTAAGTTTCTACCTTGTCAGCTCGGGGATTCGATCCAGCAACCTTTCGGTTACGGGCCCAACACTCTAACCACTGGGCTACCTGCCGCCCCGTGGTATGGTATGGTATGGTATGGTAGTAAGTGGTAGTATGGTATGGTATGGTAGTAAGTGGTAGTATGGTATGGTATGGTAGTAAGTGGTAGTGTGGCATGGTATGGTATGGTAGTAAGTGGTAGTGTGGTATGGTATGGTATGGTATGGTAGTAAGTGGTAGTGTGGCATGGTATGGTATGGTATGGTAGTAAGTGGTAGTGTGGTATGGTATGGTATGGTAGTAAGTGGTAGTGTGGTATGGTATGGTATGGTATGGTAGTAAGTGGTAGTATGGTATGGTATGGTATGGTAGTAAGTGGTAGTGTGGTATGGTATGGTATGGTAGTAAGTGGTAGTGTGGTATGGTATGGTATGGTAGTAAGTAGTAGTGTGGTATGGTATGGTATGGTATGGTATGGTATGGTATGGTATGGTAGTAAGTGGTAGTGTGGTATGGTATGGTATGATATGGTAGTAAGTGGTAGTATGGTATGGTATGGTATGGTAGTAAGTGGTAGTATGGTATGGTAGTAAGTGGTAGTGTGGTATGGTATGGTATGGTATGGTAGTAAGTGGTAGTGTGGTATGGTATGGTATGGTATGGTATGGTAGTAAGTGGTAGTATGGTATGGTATGGTAGTAAGTGGTAGTGTGGTATGGTATGGTGTGGTAGTAAGTGGTAGTGTGGTATGGTATGGTATGGTAGTAAGTGGTAGTATGGTATGGTATGGTATGGTATGGTAGTAAGTGGTAGTGTGGTATGGTATGGTATGGTATGGTATGGTTGTAAGTGGTAGTGTGGTATGGTATGGTATGGTATGGTATGGTAGTAAGTGGTAGTGTGGTATGGTATGGTAGTAAGTGGTAGTGTGGTATGGTATGGTAGTAAGTGGTAGTGTGGTATGGTATGGTAGTAAGTGGTAGTGTGGTATGGTATGGTATGGTAGTAAGTGGTAGTGTGGTATGGTATGGTATGGTAGTAAGTGGTAGTGTGGTATGGTATGGTATGGTATGGTAGTAAGTGGTAGTGTGGTATGGTATGGTATGGTATGGTTGTAAGTGGTAGTGTGGTATGGTATGGTATGGTATGGTTGTAAGTGGTAGTGTGGTATGGTATGGTATGGTAGTAAGTGGTAGTGTGGTATGGTATGGTAGTAAGTGGTAGTGTGGTATGGTATGGTATGGTATGGTAGTAAGTGGTAGTGTGGTATGGTATGGTATGGTAGTAAGTGGTAGTGTGGTATGGTATGGTAGTAAGTGGTAGTGTGGTATGGTATGGTATGGTAGTAAGTGGTAGTGTGGTATGGTATGGTATGGTAGTAAGTGGTAGTGTGGTATGGTATGGTATGGTAGTAAGTGGTAGTGTGGTATGGTATGGTATGGTATGGTAGTAAGTGGTAGTGTGGTATGGTATGGTATGGTAGTAAGTGGTAGTGTGGTATGGTATGGTATGGTAGTAAGTGGTAGTGTGGTATGGTATGGTATGGTAGTAAGTGGTAGTGTGGTATGGTATGGTAGTAAGTTGTAGTGTGGTATGGTATGGTATGGTATGGTAGTAAGTGGTAGTGTGGTATGGTATGGTATGGTAGTAAGTGGTAGTGTGGTATGGTATGGTATGGTAGGGTAGTAAGTGGTAGTGTGGTATGGTATGGTATGGTAGTAAGTGGTAGTGTGGTATGGTATGGTATGGTAGTAAGTGGTAGTGTGGTATGGTATGGTATGGTAGTAAGTGGTAGTGTGGTATGGTATGGTATGGTAGTAAGTGGTAGTGTGGTATGGTATGGTATGGTATGGTAGTAAGTGGTAGTGTGGTATGGTATGGTATGGTAGTAAGTGGTAGTGTGGTATGGTATGGTATGGTATGGTTGTAAGTGGTAGTGTGGTATGGTATGGTAGTAAGTGGTAGTGTGGTATGGTATGGTATGGTAGTAAGTGGTAGTGTGGTATGGTATGGTATGGTATGGTAGTAAGTGGTAGTATGGTATGGTAGTAAGTGGTAGTGTGGTATGGTATGGTATGGTATGGTAGTAAGCGGTAGTGTGGTATGGTATGGTAGTAAGTGGTAGTATGGTATGGTATGGTATGGTAGTAAGTGGTAGTATGGTATGGTATGGTATGGTAGTAAGTGGTAGTATGGTATGGTATGGTAGTAAGTGGTAGTATGGTATGGTATGGTAGTAAGTGGTAGTGTGGCATGGTATGGTATGGTAGTAAGTGGTAGTGTGGTATGGTATGGTATGGTATGGTAGTAAGTGGTAGTGTGGCATGGTATGGTATGGTATGGTAGTAAGTGGTAGTGTGGTATGGTATGGTATGGTAGTAAGTGGTAGTGTGGTATGGTATGGTATGGTATGGTAGTAAGTGGTAGTATGGTATGGTATGGTATGGTAGTAAGTGGTAGTGTGGTATGGTATGGTATGGTAGTAAGTGGTAGTGTGGTATGGTATGGTATGGTAGTAAGTAGTAGTGTGGTATGGTATGGTATGGTATGGTATGGTATGGTATGGTATGGTAGTAAGTGGTAGTGTGGTATGGTATGGTATGATATGGTAGTAAGTGGTAGTATGGTATGGTATGGTATGGTAGTAAGTGGTAGTATGGTATGGTAGTAAGTGGTAGTGTGGTATGGTATGGTATGGTATGGTAGTAAGTGGTAGTGTGGTATGGTATGGTATGGTATGGTATGGTAGTAAGTGGTAGTATGGTATGGTATGGTAGTAAGTGGTAGTGTGGTATGGTATGGTGTGGTAGTAAGTGGTAGTGTGGTATGGTATGGTATGGTAGTAAGTGGTAGTATGGTATGGTATGGTATGGTATGGTAGTAAGTGGTAGTGTGGTATGGTATGGTATGGTATGGTATGGTTGTAAGTGGTAGTGTGGTATGGTATGGTATGGTATGGTATGGTAGTAAGTGGTAGTGTGGTATGGTATGGTAGTAAGTGGTAGTGTGGTATGGTATGGTAGTAAGTGGTAGTGTGGTATGGTATGGTAGTAAGTGGTAGTGTGGTATGGTATGGTATGGTAGTAAGTGGTAGTGTGGTATGGTATGGTATGGTAGTAAGTGGTAGTGTGGTATGGTATGGTATGGTATGGTAGTAAGTGGTAGTGTGGTATGGTATGGTATGGTATGGTTGTAAGTGGTAGTGTGGTATGGTATGGTATGGTATGGTTGTAAGTGGTAGTGTGGTATGGTATGGTATGGTAGTAAGTGGTAGTGTGGTATGGTATGGTAGTAAGTGGTAGTGTGGTATGGTATGGTATGGTATGGTAGTAAGTGGTAGTGTGGTATGGTATGGTATGGTAGTAAGTGGTAGTGTGGTATGGTATGGTAGTAAGTGGTAGTGTGGTATGGTATGGTATGGTAGTAAGTGGTAGTGTGGTATGGTATGGTATGGTAGTAAGTGGTAGTGTGGTATGGTATGGTATGGTAGTAAGTGGTAGTGTGGTATGGTATGGTATGGTATGGTAGTAAGTGGTAGTGTGGTATGGTATGGTATGGTAGTAAGTGGTAGTGTGGTATGGTATGGTATGGTAGTAAGTGGTAGTGTGGTATGGTATGGTATGGTAGTAAGTGGTAGTGTGGTATGGTATGGTAGTAAGTTGTAGTGTGGTATGGTATGGTATGGTATGGTAGTAAGTGGTAGTGTGGTATGGTATGGTATGGTAGTAAGTGGTAGTGTGGTATGGTATGGTATGGTAGGGTAGTAAGTGGTAGTGTGGTATGGTATGGTATGGTAGTAAGTGGTAGTGTGGTATGGTATGGTATGGTAGTAAGTGGTAGTGTGGTATGGTATGGTATGGTAGTAAGTGGTAGTGTGGTATGGTATGGTATGGTAGTAAGTGGTAGTGTGGTATGGTATGGTATGGTATGGTAGTAAGTGGTAGTGTGGTATGGTATGGTATGGTAGTAAGTGGTAGTGTGGTATGGTATGGTATGGTATGGTTGTAAGTGGTAGTGTGGTATGGTATGGTAGTAAGTGGTAGTGTGGTATGGTATGGTATGGTAGTAAGTGGTAGTGTGGTATGGTATGGTATGGTATGGTAGTAAGTGGTAGTATGGTATGGTAGTAAGTGGTAGTGTGGTATGGTATGGTATGGTATGGTAGTAAGCGGTAGTGTGGTATGGTATGGTAGTAAGTGGTAGTATGGTATGGTATGGTATGGTAGTAAGTGGTAGTATGGTATGGTATGGTATGGTAGTAAGTGGTAGTATGGTATGGTATGGTATGGTATGGTAGTAAGTGCCAGGCACATAAATAATGTAAAATCCCTACAACATATAAAGCCTTACTGACAATCATATGCAACTATACATTCATTGAAATTCTTTGTCCCATTTAACACACCATCAGAGAGTAAGCGTGGCATGTAAGCGTGACATATAGAGCCTTTACCCAATGTGGCGACTCTGTTTATATATAATACAGTCATTCACTCTCAGGCTAGTGAGAGCAGAGCTAAAGGACTGCTGACTGACCTGCCCACATGCTACTGTGGAACAAACAAGAGAGACTGCACAGTCCAGGACCCTAATCTACAAACTAACATAGCCAGCTAAAACGGGCTCATGTGATTAGAATATAAATGGGTGAGAGGGAGAGCAATAACCGCAGCTCTAGAAATGTTTTGAGACACAGGAAATGTCTTGGACTGGGGGAGTGAGGAGGGGCGGAGCGACTTCTGGCTCGTGTTCAGATGAACCCAAGGTCTGGGGAGATAAGGAGAGGCACCGAGGACGAACACAAAGCCAGCTCTGTGAGGAGAAGAGATGAGAGAAGAGGAGTGGGGGTGTTTGAGCTGAGGAGGAAAGGCTGTATGATGGTGGAGCACCACAGGGATGTGTGAGAGAGAGAAATGGTATCCTGGTCCGAGATCTGTAGTGCTTAAAGTTGAATCAACTGCTCTAACTGTCGTTCTTATGTATGGCCTGCCTGACAACGTTAGTCAGACGTGAAGACTAAATACAAATGTTGAACCCACTGACTTGGACCAGGCTGGTACATCTGTGTGGGCAAACTGCAGTGATGAAGTCAGCCTGCTACGAGCTACACAATGGGTCATTCTGGCAGGCAGGAAGCTGAGGTCAGAACAGTGACCTTGATAAGTTGTCTTCCTGTCGCGGACCACAGTGGAACACAGCATGGCCGTGTCACAAATTGTCCCCTCCATGGCTCCATAGAGAAGGCCCTCCCACAGTCTTCAGTTTCCAACAAAGGGGCCATTTTCCAGACCCAGACACGTTGTGTTGAGGGGACAAGCAGTGGACAGGCACAGTGTTGAAGAGACAGCCATAGAGAGGACAGGCAGTGTGTTGCCTCAATGTGGTCAATGTGCTCTCACTGACCCACTTCCTCCTGCTCTGTTCCTTGTGTCATTTTGATTTCCTACAGCATTTCTTCATCCCATCAAACCGTTGAAACTACTGGAGTTACAATATAACCTAATTTGTACAAATTATTAGCTTTGTTCCTGGCAAATGTATGGTTACTTGTCAGACTTGCAGATTAGAGAATATTCGTCTATATTTTTCTAATGTTCCATTAGTCTTATGCGACTGGCTGCTGTTTTACCCTTGGTCTGTCAGTGTTGGAGCACAGTTTGTTGTATGAGGGCAGAATCTGTAAAATGACCTCCTATCTTGATATAGAGCAGAGCTGAGTAGATGTACATATAAATGGTGGGAACACAAGCAGATGTTGATGTTGGAGAAGGAGGGTATGGGGGTCAGACACACAAATCAGTCTCCTAGGCTGGCCACTCCCCTGTGGGTCACAGCAGTGGTGATATCCCACAGGCTTCTCTGTCCAGGACTCCAGAGGAAGACCTACTGACAGTTACTGTCTTTAAAACAGTCAGCAAAGCCAACAGCTAGGACTAAAGATATCATTAGATTCATCCTTGTTATACCAAAAAAACTAGGAGATTATTTGTTTCCTCTTTTCAAATGGATGGCATGACAAAGAGGGTTTACAGGCTATCACGCTGCCCTTTGCAGTGAATAACATGTGGTTTCACACAGCCTTTGTGCGCCTGAATTTGAAGGAATTTGCAGGATCATTAAAGTGTTTTTCCCCCTCATCAATCTACACACAATACCTCATAATGACAAAAGTTCTATTTAAAATTTTTTGCAAATGTATTAAAAATAAAGAACGGAAATATCACATGTACATAAGTATTCAGAGCCTTTACTCAGTAATTTGTTGAAGCACCTTTGGCAGCGATTACAGCCTTGCTACAAGCTTGGCACACCTGTATTTGGGGAGTTTCTCCCATTCTTCTCTGCAGATCCTCTCAAGCTTTGTCAGGTTGAATGGGGAGCGTCACTACACAGCTATTTTCAGGTCTCTCCAGAGATTTTCGACAGGTTCAAGTCCGGGCTCTGGATGGTCCACTCAAGGACATTCAGAGACATTCCACTGCTGTGTTGCTTAGGGTCGTTGTCCTGTTGGAAGGTGAACCTTCACCCCAGTCTAAGGTCCTGAGCGGAAAGTTCTCTCATCTCCACAGAGGAACTTAGGTTCTTGGTCACCTCCCTGACCAAGGCCCTTCTCCCCCGATTGCTTAGTTTGGCTGGGCGGCCAGCTCTAGGAAGAGTCTTGGTGGGTCCAAATTTCTTCCATTTAAGAATGATGGTGGCCACTGTGTTCTTGGAGACCTTCAATGTGGCAGAAATGCTTTGGTACACTTGCCTCGACACAATCGTGTCTCGGAGCTCTACGGACAATTCCTTCGACCTCATGGCTTGCTTTTTGCTCTGACATGCACTGTCAACTGTGGGACCTTATATAGACTGGTGTGTGCTTTTCCAAATCATGTCCAATCAATTGAATTTACCAAAGATGAACTCCAATCAAGTTGTACAAACATCTCCAGGATGATCAATGGAAACAGGATGCACCTGAGCTCAATTTCGAGTCTCATAGGGTCTGGGGTCTGAATACTTATGCATTTTGTTTTTGCAAACATTTATAAAAACTTGTTTTTTCTTTGTCATTATGGGGTATTGTGTGTAGATTGATCAGGATTTGTATTTATTTATTCCATTTTATAATAAGGCTGTAACGTAACAAAATGTGGAAAAATGTAAGGGGTCTGAGTACATTCAGAATACACTGTAAGTATAAAGAGGTGTTCCTGCAAATGCCCTAAAGCAGGCATGCCCCAAATTGCAGGCCGTAACGGCACCCTTCTCTTCTATTTCTATGGTCAAATTATCATATGCTGGACCAGTTAATGCTGGAATTCGCACCAGTTAATGCTGAAACGGCTATGTCCGCTTGGGATATTACAACAAAGAAGTTACTTCTAACAGACACTTTTTTCCTTCAGACGTCATTGCACGTGTGATAGAACAGCAGAATATGTCCTACAATTTGTTTTTTACCACAATACTGGATGCTCCTCTCCTCCGTTTCATCAACAAAATAAAAGCAATAACAAATCACATTATGCAGATTCCAGCTTGAAAATGGAATCATCTTTGTGATCATGGATCATCGGCACCGTTCTAGTGCTGTATAATTCTACACTTCCAATGCAATTACTGACAATGGATCAATGAGAAGTCAATGAGCGTTAAATAACCATGCGCTATCAGAAAAATATAGGTTGTCTAACGTGCAATAAGGCATATCGCCCAGCCCCACAGAGCAACATTAGTGTGAAATCATAGAAAAGGATTAATCTGAGAGTGGTTTGCTGCCGGCCTGTCCTGTGTGTCTATAGAGTGTAGCAGAGGCAGTATGTCTACAGAGTGTACAGACATAGGATCTTAATTTGAGCCAGTTTGCTACTGAATATTTGGATTATTATGTGGATTATAATTAATGGACATTTTTGTAGGGGTTGATACATTTTTCAAAGGAATGTGAGTCTTATTCAGTACATTTAGTTATTTTACTGAACCTTGCCATCAGGTATGCCAGCTCAGATAGTTAGATAAGCTAGCTACTCAAACTTGATTGATAGCCTGAAATGGCTTCTTGGTAGCTAGTTATGAGGTTGGGAGATTGGAAACCTATCTGGGCTAGCTAAAGCCAACTTCATACAATTGGTAGAGGTGTAGTAGTATTACAGTCAAACAACAGCAACAACAGCAACAAAATTATTATTATTATTATATATACACTACCGTTCAAAAGTTTGGGGTCACTTAGAAATGTCCTTGTTTTTGAAAGAAAATCACATTTCTTTGTCCATTAAAATAACATAACATTGATCAGAAATACAGTGTAGACATTGTTAATGTTGTAAATGACTATTGTAGCTGGAAACGGTTTGTAATGGAATATCCACATAGGTGTACAGAGACCCATTATCAACAAACATCACTCCTGTGTTCCAATGGCACGTTGTGTTAGCTAATCCAAGTTTATCGTTTTAAAAGGCTAATTGATCATTACCTTTTGCAATTATGTTAGCACAGCTGAAAGTGTTGTGCTGATTAAATAATCAATAAAACTGGCCTTCTTTAGACTAGTTGAGTATCTGGAACATCAGCATTTGTGGGTGCGATTACAGGCTCAAAATGGCCAGAAACACAGAACTTTCTTCTGAAACTCGTCAGTCTATTCTTGTTCTGAAAAATGAAGGCTATTCCATACGAGAAATTGCCATGCACAACTGAGGCCCCGATGCACAACTGAGCAAGAGGACAAGTACATTAGAGTGTCTAGTTTGAGAAACAGACGCCTCACAAGTCCTCAACTGGCAGCTTCATTAAATAGTACCCGCAAAATACCAGTCTCAACGTCAACAGTGAAGAGGCGACTCCGGGATGCTGGCAGCTTGACTGTATGGTACATACGAAATACCCATCAAGCCAATCCAACTTGTGGGAGGTGCTTCAGGAAGCATGGGGTGAAATCTCTTCAGATTACCTCAACAAACTGACAACTAGAATGCCAAAGGTCTGCAAGACTGTAATTGCTGCAAATGGAGGATTCTTTGACGAAAGCAAAGTTGAAGGACACAATTATTATTTCAATTAAAAATCATTATTTATAACCTTGTCAACATCTTGACTATATTTCCTATTCATTTTGCAACTAATTTCATGTATGTTTTCATGGAAAACAAGGGCATTTCTAAGTGACCCCAAACATTTGAACGGTAGTGTATATTTTTAAACAGGACAAATCTGAGGGCGCACGTGCCCCTGTGCCCCATATGGGCATGACGCCTCTATCCCTGAGCCCTTGCTCCTGGACCACTCTTGATTTTAAACAGAGCTTTCAGCTCGTAATGGAGACTGCATGACTAAGAGACTAGCCCAGTGCTACTGATAGAGTAAAATATTAAACTCACACACACAGTTCAAACACTCTCCCAGACCTCAATACTACAGTGCTATATACAAAAAAAGGGTTATTCGGCTGTCCCCATAGGAGAACCCTTTGAAGAACCCTTTTTGGTTCCAGGCAGAACTATTTTGGGTTCCATGTAGAACCCTCTGTGTAAAGGGTTCTACATGGATCTCAAAAAGGTTCTGCCTGGAACCAAAAAGGTTCTGCCTTGAACCAAAAATGGTTCCTCAAAGGGTTCTCCTATGGGGACAGCCGAAGAACCCTTTTAGGTTATAGATAGCACCTTTACTTCTAAGAGTGTAGACAAGTGACTAACCTACAGTATACTACTTTTAAAGTTAGGATAAAAAGTTGCTACACCAAAAGGACCTATTGAGTAGTTTCAAAATAACAAGCAAAGGAACCACAATTCATTACTTTGGTTGATTATGTTATAGTAGGCCTATGCTTAGATTTTCTTGTTGTTTATCTCAGCAGTACACGTGAGTGATCAGGCCAAATTCCACCTTATGGCAGTGTCACACTCTTGACCTAAATTTCAGGTCCTATGGTTATTCTCGGTTTTAGCAGCCAGTTACCGTTGATCGGAAATGTGAAGTCAACGTTCGAAGCGAAAGTAAAACAGGGGAAACACCTCACCTAACAGTACTGATAAACAGGTCTCACCTCATCCACTGACCATTTCCCTGTCTATGAGTCCTCCCAACAGTACTACAGTGGGCATTTACAAGTCCTTAAACCAATCAGTGTAATGGAGATCACATCTTTGTATAAAGGGACCCATGCCTGTTCATGATTATTAGCCAGTCATGGGGTGGTTATTGTCCTTTTAAGATCTAATGATGTGCTCTGATTGAACTCATCTGATGACATTATCTGAAAATAGATTAGAGTTAATGACTGCTGTGGGCTAATCTGATGTAGAGGTCAACCCTGCCCTGCCGGGCACAGCCAGCCTCAACCAACACAGCACAATACAATACAGTACTCAGCACACAGGGCACACAATAGCCAAAGGCCTGTTTTCAGATATAATCACACCAGGCTGTCAAACTTTCCCATGCCTAGTTGTCCCAGAAACCATCCCTGGCCCAAGGCAAACCACCCTACTGAGGGGATATCTTGGTTCTCAGCTGTAAGGGACACAGTGTATGTGTATAAACTGTCAGTGGGTCACATGGTCGTGTGAACGGAGGCTAACCAGGTGAATAAGACTGAGTCAAGGAACAGGCCAGACTGCTCGGTGAGAGCAGCCGTTGCAGGCAGCGCCACAAGGCACAGTTAGCTCAACGCCACAAGGCACAGCAGAGGCATGGCTCTCTACATGGGAACTTTCCTCAGACGGCTGACTGGCAGAACCAGTTCAGCTGTTTAGCATAACGGAGAGAAGTGACAAACGTGACGCAGGGCAGGAAACTGTGTAAGTGTCATACCCATTACTGTTACCTCAACAAGGTAGCCTTGGTGCATCATGCTTTTCAACGTTGCTTGTAAAAACTGGTAAGGAATGCATGATTGTTACTGCTCACACATGCATGCACATGCATACAGACACACACACACACACACACACACACACACAAATCGAAAGAAGGTGAGAATAATGGAGGTAGTGAATGACTGATTTGTCTTTGATAACCGCGCTGGACATCTTTGACCTATGATGCCATGTCCCTCAGCTAACAACACCAGTGATGCTGCAGGGCAGGACTTGACAAGTCTTTACATCTGACCACACAGACTGATCACTGTCTGAATAATCACCCTGACCACAGGACACTGACCCCCTTGTGATGGTCACCATCTAGCCACTATATAGCCGCCATCCCTCCCCCACTGTACTCAAGACAAAAGTTAAAGTTTAAACCGCAAACACATCCAGCATGGAATCTGCCTTTCATTAAGTCACTTTCCCACTACATTGGTATTTATATTAGCCTGGAATGAGAGAGTTCGTCACATTATATGAAAGGATCGGGAGAAAGGTGCAGGAATGTGTAATAGGGTTTTTTAATACACCCAAATTACAACGTGCCAGGTAACGGCACGGGGACGAAGCCCAAAACAAACACGTATACAAAACACAGGGTTGAAACCCAAACAAAAGAGCGAGGAGAACCTCGAATAACTACACGGGCGAGACCGTATGAACTGCTTGTTTCAAGTCCTGCCACAACTTCTCAAATGGGATAAGGTCTGGACTTTGACTAGGCCATTCCAAAAGTTAAAATTTGTTGCTTTTTAGCCATTTCCATGTAGACTTGATTGTGTGTTTTGGATCATTGTCTTGCTGCATGACCCAGCTGTGCTTCAGATTCAGCTCACAGACGGATGGCCTAACGTTCTGTAGAATTCTCTGATACAGAACAGAATTCATGGTTCCTTCTATTAAGGCAAGTCGTCCAGGTCCTGAGGCAGCAAAGCACCCCCAAACCATCACAATACCACCACCATGCTTGACCGTTGGTATAAGGTTCTTACTATGGAATGCAGTGTTTAGTTTTCGGCAGGCATAATGAAACCCCCGTCGTCCAAAAGGTTATACTTTTGACTCATCTGTCCATAGAACATTCTTGATGTTCATCCAGGTGCTTCCATGTGCTTTTTTAGCAAACTTGAGTCAACTTTTTGGATGAGATGGGTTTCTTATGACCTAGGACTATCATCTCTGTTTGTCCGAGTAGCCTACAGTTGATCAGACTGAGCACAGATTAATTGTGCACAAGTTGACAAATTATGAAGCAAATCAGTCTGAACAAAAGTACTTTGTCTATCTTTTCAATGCTTTTGTGTCAATATTTTTTATTAAAACCAAAATCTAAACTGCTGGGGTAAATGCCAGCTCTCCACACGTTTGCCAGCTGCCCTGCTGTGCTGATCTCTGCAACTTGGATAGATGGAAATCGCCACACAATGCTATAAATGAATAAACATAACATATATGTATGATGTACTATCTCATTATATGGAAGGTATGGCCTTCCATATAAAACATTGAATTAACTTACCCACGTTTTAAGTTGCAATTTGCTTTTACCACATGTAATGATTTGCATGATATTGATAAAAACGAAGCCTGCTTAGTTGTAAGGTAGGCCTACTGTAGCCTATTTATATAGATAGATAGATAGATAGATAGATAGATAGATAGATAGATAGATAGATAGATAGATAGATAGATAGATAGATAGATAGATAGATAGATAGATAGATAGATAGATAGATAGATAGATAGATGCACGCTCACCACGCAAGACTCCATTGCTGAAAAAAAAGCATGTTGAAGCTCGTTTAAAGTTTGCTGCACAACATTTGGAAAAGCCAGTGAAATACTGGGAGAATATAGTGTGGTCAGATGAGAGCAACATTGAACTGTTTGGATGTCATAATACACACCATGTTTGGAGGAGAAATGGCACTGCACATCACCCTAAAAACACCATACCAACAGTGAAGTTTGGAGGTGGGAACATCATGGTGTGGGGCTGCTTTTCAGCAAATGGTACTTGCAAACTTCACATAGTTGAAGGATGAATGGGCAAATTTACCGAGACATTCTTGACAAAAATCTGCTGCCATCTACCAGGATGATGACGATGAAACGAGGGTGGACATTTCAGCAAGACAATGATCCCAAACACACAGCCAAGGAAACTGTCACGTTCGGGTGTGTAGAGAGACCAAGGCGCAGCGTATCCATAGTTCGACATCTTTATTTAAATGAACTGGCGAACTATACAAAATAACAAATACAATAACGATAATAATAATAACACACGTAGCACGAACACGGGACATAACATAACAATGAACCACGCATTACGAGTGGAACACAGACATATAAGTAGGATCCCTAATTAGAGGTAATGCAATGCAGCTGCCTCTAATTAGGGATCCCACACACAACACCACACAGACGTAGAATTACTAGAACTGCCAGACTCTGACCATAGAAATATAGAGAAGCAAAGCTTCTCTATGGCCAGAGCCTGACAGTACCCCCCCCCAAAGGCGCGGACTCCCGGCCGCAAGAAAAACAAACACAAAACCATGAGGGAAGGGTCAGGGAGGGAAAAACATCACACCATCGCAGGTGGCGGTTCCGGCCCTGGCGAAGTGGATAGCTTCCTCCCCTTTTCTACTGGGCCCGGACTGGGCACTGGTGTGGCAGGCAACTCAGGCCATTTAAAGGGGCAACCCACTGGTCCAGGAAATGACCATGGTGGGGCAAAAGGCTCAGGCCATGGAGCGGGGCAAATAACCGGGCCAGGACTGGGCACCGGTGTGGACGGCGACTCCGGCCATATAAAGGGGCAACCCACCGGTCCTGGAAATGACCATGGTGGGGCAAAAGGCTCAGGCCATGGAGCGGGCCAAATAACCGGGCCAGGACTGGGCACCGGTGTGGCAGGCGACTCCAGCCATATAAAGGGGCAACCCACCGGTCCTGGAAACAACAATGGTGGGGGAAAAGGTTCAGGCCATGGAGCGGGGCAAATAACCGGGCCAGGACTGAGCACCGGTGTGGCAGGCGACTCCGGCCATGTAAAGGGGCAACCCACCGGTCCTTTAAATAACAATGGTGGGGGAACAAGTTCAGGCCATGGAGCGGGGCAAATAACCGGGCCAGGACTGAGCACCGGTGTGGCAGGCGACTCCGGCCATATAATCGTCACGGGAGGCTCAGGGCTGTCGATCGTCACGGAAGGTTCCGGGCTGTCGATCGTCACGGAAGGTTCCGGGCTGTCGATCGTCACGGAAGGTTCCGGGCTGTCGAGCGTCACGGAAGGTTCCGGGCTGTCGAGCGTCACGGAAGGTTCCGGGCTGTCGAGCGTCACGGGAGGCTCCGGGCTGTCGAGCGTCACGGGAGGCTCCGGGCTGTCGAGCGTCACGGGAGGCTCCGGGCTGTCGAGCGTCACGGGAGGTTCCGGGCTGTCGAGCGTCACGGGAGGTTCCGGGCTGTCGAGCGTCACGGGAGGCTCCGGGCTGTCGAGCGTCACGGGAGGCTCCGGGCTGTCGAGCGTCACGGGAGGCTCCGGGCTGTCGAGCGTCACGGGAGGCTCCGGGCTGTCGACCATCACGGGAGGCTCCGGGCTGTCGACCATCACGGGAGGCTCCGGGCTGTCGACCATCACGGGAGGCTCCGGGCTGTCGACCATCACGGGAGGCTCCGGGATGATGAGGCGCACCGACGGTCTGGTGCGTGTAGCCGGCACTGGAGGTACCTGGCTGGGCACACGCACTGGAGGTCGAGTGCGGGGAGTCGGCACGGGACGTACCAGACTGGAGAGGCGCACTGGAGGCTTGGTGCGTGGAGCCGGTACTGGAGGAACCTGGCTGGGCACACGCACTGGAGGTCGAGTGCGGGGAGTCGGCACGGGACGTACCAGACTGGAGAGGCGCACTGGAGGCCTGGTGCGTGGAGCTGGCACTGGAGGTACCTGGCTGGGCACACGCACTGGAGGTCGAGTGCGGGGAGTCGGCACGGGACGTACCAGACTGGAGAGGCGCACTGGAGGCCTGGTGCGTGGAGCTGGCACTGGAGGTACCTGGCTGGGCACACGCACTGGAGGTCGAGTGCGGGGAGTCGGCACGGGACGTACCGGACTGGGGAGGCGCACTGGAAGCCTGGTGCGTGAAGTCGGCACTGGTGGCACATGACTAATAACACGCACTTCAGGGCGAGTGCGGGGAGCAGGCACAGGACGTACCTGACTGGGAAGGCGCACTGGAAGCCTGGTGCGTGAAGTCGGCACATGTGGCACAGGACTAATAACACGCACCTCAGGGCTAGTGCGGGGAGCAGGCACATGACGTACCGGACTGGGGAGGCGCACTGGAAGCCTGGTGCGTGAAGTCGGCACTGGTGGCACATGACTAATAACACGCACTTCAGGGCGAGTATGGGGAGCAGGCACAGGACGTACCTGACTGGGAACGCGCACTGGTAGCCTGGTGCGTGGAGTCGGCACATGTGGCACAGGACTAATAACACGCACCTCAGGGCTAGTGCGGGGAACAGGCACAGGACGTACCTGACTGGAGACGCGCACTGGAAGCCTGGTGCGTGGAGTCGGCACATGTGGCACAGGACTAATAACACGCACCTCAGGGCTAGTGCGGGGAACAGGCACATGACGTACCGGACTGGAGAGGCGCACTGGAGTGTAGCAGACGGCCGGACCCAGACTGGGCACCGGTGAAGCGGACTGCTCTGACACTGGAGTGTAGCAGACGGCCTGACCCAGACTGGGCACCGATGGAACGGATTGTTCTGGCACTGGAGTTCTCACACGTGAAACCGGCATAGGACATACTGGAGTGGGGATGTACAATGGAGACTCGGCGCGGGATGTAGACAGTAAACGACCCGGACTGGGGATGCACACCGTGGGCACCTTTAACTCCAGCTCCCTCCGCTCGTTCTCACATTCTTCCCGATTACGCCTACACAGCTCCATAATGTCACAAAATACCCCCTTCAGGTATTCCTCTTCCTCCTTCTCCACCGTATTCCACATGGAGAGTGGTACTGGCTCGTCCTCCTCGTAGCCAGACCAACCCCATAGCCCCCCCCCCGAAATTTTCTTGGGGTTGCCTACGGGCTCCGTTACCTCCGTTTACTCGATTACGCCGTTGTCTTCCTTTCTTCCTCTCCGTTTCTCCAGATTTTCGCTGCTTGGTCGGGTGGTGGTTCATTCTGTCACGTTCGGGTGTGTAGAGAGACCAAGGCGCAGCGTATCCATAGTTCGACATCTTTATTTAAATGAACTGGCGAACTATACAAAATAACAAATACAATAACGATAATAATAATAACACACGTAGCACGAACACGGGACATAACATAACAATGAACCACGCATTACGAGTGGAACACAGACATATAAGTAGGATCCCTAATTAGAGGTAATGCAATGCAGCTGCCTCTAATTAGGGATCCCACACACAACACCACACAGACGTAGAATTACTAGAACTGCCAGACTCTGACCATAGAAATATAGAGAAGAAAAGCTTCTCTATGGCCAGAGCCTGACAGAAACTCTCAATTGGTTTCAAAGAAAGAAAATAAAACTGCTAGAATGGCCCAGCCAATCACCTGACTTAAATCCCATTGAAAATCTATGGAAAGAACTGAAGATCAAGATTCAAAGAAGAGGCCCACGGAACCTTCAAGATTTGAAGACTGTTTGTGTGGAAGAAAAAATCACACCAGAGCAATGCATGCTACTAGTTTCTCCATACAGGAGGCGTCTTGAAGCTGTCATTACCAACAGGCTTTTGTACAAAGTATTAAATAAATATCAGTAAGTGTGTTCAATACTTTTTCCCTGTGTCATTTCACATTATTACACATAACTTAATTTCTGAACTTATTTGTTTTGGTTTCTTTGTATGTATGGATTACTTGGGTTGTTACCAACATCTGGTGAAAAGTTCATGTCAATAGCACCTTTGGAAATATATTTACTGAGAAAAATGGTGACGTGTTCAATACTTATTTCACCCGCTGTAGATAGATAGATAGATAGATAGATAGATAGATAGATAGATAGATAGATAGATAGATAGTGTGACGAGTGTCTCTGGGCTCATCAGCGTCGCCCTGGCAACCAACACGCTACACCTGCACGTCCTCATCACAGGCCGATCGCTCCCAGCTGCCGCTCGTCAACACAGAGCTTAAGAAGCCAGCGCCGCTCTCACTCAGGGAGACTAACGTCTCATGCAGAATGCTCTGGCTCTAACATTCTCTCTCTTTGTTACGCAGAAGATAGCGAGTGACCGACGGCCGCAGCACGCACGCCTGGACACCTCTTCACGGACACGAGGACACCGCAGAAACACCAGGCACGATCGCACCGAGCACCCCTGCTTTTTCCCCAACACCTTCACTTCAAAGGATTAATAAATATCCACCCTCCCGGGCCATTGCACTGAGCTACCTTGTTGTGTGATTTCTCACCCGTGACATCTGGTGGAGAATGCGGGCATTACATGAGAAATCACACACAAGTGTTGGCATGTACCCGCACTAAAAAAAAAAAAAAAAAAATTCTGTTCTCTTTCTCCAGCACTGGTTGGCGTCCTCTCTCCCCATGGAAGTGGATGAACTGTTGCAGCGCCTGACTGAAGTCAGCGTCCGCCAGCAACAGATTATGGAACATCTGGCCACTCGACAGGGCGGGACCGAGGCGGAACTCGCCGCCCTCCGCGCCCAAGCGGCCTCGCGCGTTCCACTACCTGACGCCCGAATGCAAGCGGCCCGGCTCTTGCCGAAGATGACAGAGTCTGACGATGCGGAAGCCTACCTCCAAATGTTCGAATCCACAGCTCACCGCGAGGGATGGGATCCGAACGACTGGGCTTCAGCGCTGGCGCCCCTTCTCACTGGTGAGGCTCAACGGGCGTTCTTCTCGCTACCCCCAGCGAGGGCTGGTGATTATGGAGAGGTGAAGCGGGAAATCCTTGCCCGACTAGGACTTTCCCCCATTTGCGCTGCACAACAGTTTTTCGAGTGGGAATATAAAGTCCGGGTGCCAGCGCGAGCCCAGGCGGCCGAACTCGTCCGCTTGGCCCAACACTGGTTGATGGAAGGAGAGCCCACCGCCGCCCAGATAGTAGAACGTGTGGTGGTCGATCGCCTCCGACGAGCCCTGCCCCGAGCCCACCGCCAAGCCGTCGGGATGAGGAATCCCGCCACTGTCCTGGACCTAGTCGAGGCGATCGAGCTGGCGGACGCTGTCCAACATCGGGAGTTTGGGGAGAGGGCGCCGCCGTTTCCCCGGAGGGTGGTCCAGGAGCGACACACACCGGAGGGCAACCCGCGCGCAGTTGGCAGGCCGACGGTTCCCTTACCGATGGGCGAGCCAATGCCCACCGCTGATCTCACCACGTCCCCGCGGACCTGGGTGGCGGGATGCATCATACATCAGCGCGTCCCACCTGCGGCCCCAGAAGCGGACGTCACCGTGAATGGCCAACCCATACGGGCGCTTCTGGATTCGGGCAGTGGGGTCACCCTCATTCAAGCTCGACTGTGCCCTCCACGTCGCAACCAACAGAGTCTACTTCCCATTACTTGTGTGCACGGAGATACCCAACAGGTTCCAGCTCGTCGTATCAACATCGCTGCAGCTCATGGCAGTTGGCCTGTGGAGGCTGGAATAATGGAGAACCTTCCGGTCCCTTTACTCCTCGGCAGGGATTGGCCCGGCTTCGACCGCCTGCTCGCTGCCGCCGCCCAGGCCGCTAGTCAGGAAGGGAACCGTCGTCACCGCAGGCAGCCACGGAGACCCCGCCGCCGGCCGGCACTGCTAGCTTCGGACAACGGGAGAGATGGTGAGTCCCCCTCTCAAGATACTAACCTTTTCTATGATGTTTTCCGTCAGGCCAGTGAGGGGGGCTCTTTTGCCAAAGAACAACGGGAGGACGATCGGCTGAAGCATTGCTGGGGGCAAATCCGCGTTGTGGACGGGAAAGACGTCCTCCCACGACCCCATCCTCTCCCGCACTTCATTGTCCGAAGGGGCCTGCTATACTGCGTCGCCCAGCGACGGGGGGAGGAGAAGGAGTTGTTAGTCGTCCCACGGACCAAGACGGAGGCCATTCTGGAACTTGCACACTCCCATCCTATGGCGGGTCATCTGGGAGCCGCGAACACCAGTCAACGTATCCGAGACCGGTTTCACTGGCCAGGCATGGAAGCAGAAGTAAAGAGATTCTGCCAGGCATGTCCTACCTGTCAGCGCACCGCGCCCAGATCTCCTCCCCCCAGTCCGCTCATTCCTTTACCCATCATTGAGGTGCCCTTCGAGCGGATCGGATTGGATCTTGTGGGGCCGTTGCCTAAATCTGCCCGAGGTTATGAACACATCCTTGTCATCGTCGACTATGCCACCCGGTATC
Source organism: Thymallus thymallus (assembly GCA_023634145.1). NCBI lineage: Eukaryota > Metazoa > Chordata > Actinopteri > Salmoniformes > Salmonidae > Thymallus > Thymallus thymallus. The sequence continues at coordinate 22,118,288 of CM042410.1, read as the reverse complement.
CGGAAGCAGTCCCCCTGCGTAAAGCGACAGCGAAGGCCATCGCCCAGGAGCTGTTTCTGTTGGCCAGCCGGGTCGGCATCCCCTCCGAGATACTGACTGACCAGGGTACACCGTTCATGTCCCGGCTAATGGCAGACCTCTGCACCCTGCTGCGGGTGAAACAGTTGAGGACGACTGTCTACCACCCGCAGACCGACGGACTGGTAGAACGCTTTAATCAGACCCTCAAGCGGATGCTCCGTAGAGTAGCGGCCGAAGACAGACGTGACTGGGACCTCATGCTCCCCTACGTCCTGTTCGGAATCCGGGAAGTACCCCAGGCCTCAACTGGTTTCACCCCTTTCGAGCTCCTGTTCGGCCGCCAGCCACGGGGGCTGCTGGATGTCGCTCGGGAGGCTTGGGAGCAGCAGCCGGCACCCCACCGCACGGTCATCGAGCATGTGAAGCAGATGAGGGAGAGGATCGACCGGGTCATGCCATTAGTCCGGGAACACCTCAGCAAGGCCCAGCAGGCCCAACAACGCCACTACAATCGGGCAGCCCAACCACGGGAATTCCAGCCGGGAGACAGGGTGATGGTCTTGGTCCCCACCTCTGCGTGCAAGTTCCTGGCGTCCTGGCAGGGTCCCTATACGGTAGTTGAGAAGGTTGGACCAGTAACTTACCGACTACGCCAGCCTGGACGAAGACGAGCGGAGCAACTGTATCACATTAACCTACTAAAAAAATGGCAAGGGACCAATGAACAGGTAGCTGCCCTCAGTCTCACCGATCCCGTGGTTGTGGACATGAATCCCCATCTGTCGGCTGCCCAAAAGACAGAGCTGCAACACCTGGTCAGTCAGTTTAAGGATGTGTTCTCCTCCCAACCAGGGCAGACCAACGTCATCCAGCATGACATCAGGACGCCCCCTGGAGTGATCGTCAGGCAACGGCCCTACCGAGTCCCAGAAGCCCGTCGGCAGGCTATTGAGGAGGAAATTCAACAAATGCTGAAATTGGGGGTAATCGAACCGTCACGCAGCCCATGGTCCAGCCCCATCGTAATGGTACCCAAGCCGGATGGCACCCTCCGCTTCTGCAACGACTTCCGCCGTCTCAATTAAGTTTCCGAGTTCGACTGCTATCCCATGCCGCGGGCAGATGAGCTGTTGGATCGGCTGGGGAGGGCCCGGTACATTTCTACTCTCGACCTGACGAAAGGATACTGGCAAGTCCCACTCACCACGTCTGCAAAACCGAAGACAGCGTTCTCCACTTCTAGCGGACACTGGCAGTACCGGACCCTTCCCTTCGGCCTGCACGGAGCACCCGCCACCTTCCAGCGTATGATGGATATCCTCCTGAGACCCCACCAAGCCTATGCAGCTGCATACCTGGATGATGTCGTCATGCACTCCGAGGCATGGGATGAACACCTGGAACGTCTGCGGAGGGTGCTCTCGGAGCTCCGGCGGGCTGGACTAACCGCCAACCCCCGAAAATGCCACCTAGCGCTCTCCGAAGCGAAGTACCTGGGCTTCCAGGTCGGCCGTGGCCTCATCCGACCACAGGAAAAGAAGGTAGAGGCCATACTTACCGCTGCTCAACCCCAGACGAAGACCCAGGTACGAGCCTTCTTGGGGTTGGCGGGGTACTATCGCTGTTTTATCCCCAATTTCTCCTCCTTAGCCGCCCCTCTGACAGACCTGACCAGGAAGGGAGAGCCGGAAAAGATACAGTGGACAACAGCTGCCGAGGAGGCCTTCGCCCGGCTCAAGACGGCCCTTACCTCGTCGCCAGTGCTCCGCGCCCCCGACTTTAGCTGCCCCTTCCTGTTGCAGACGGATGCCTCCGACATCGGACTCGGGGCCGTTCTATCACAAATCCAGGAGGGTGAGGAGCATCCTATTATTTATATCAGCAGGAAGCTGTCCCCGGCCGAGAAGAACTACGCCGCCGTTGAGAAAGAGGCCCTGGCCATCAAGTGGGCAGTCCAAGAGCTGCAGTATTACCTCCTCGGCCGTAAGTTCACCCTGGTAACCGACCATGCCCCCTTACAGTGGATGGCCCGGGCTAAGGACACCAACGCCAGGGTGACCCGCTGGTTCCTCGCGCTCCAGGACTTCCACTTCGAGGTTCGTCATCGTGCAGGGGCCGCCAACGCCAATGCAGATGGGCTCTCGCGGATGTGGACAGCTTACGCAGGTCTGTCAGGGGTCATTCCCCACCCACCCCTTGTTTCACCCCTACTATCTCCATTCGTTCCCAGGGCCAGAACGACGCTTAGGGGGGGGGAATGTGACGAGTGTCTCTGGGCTCATCAGCGTCGCCCTGGCAACCAACCAACCGCTACACCTGCACGTCCTCATCACAGGCCGATCGCTCCCAGCTGCCGCTCGTCAACACAGAGCTTAAGAAGCCAGCGCCGCTCTCACTCAGGGAGATTAACGTCTCATGCAGATCGCTCTGGCTCTAACGTTCTCTCTCTTTGTTACGCAGAAGATAGCGAGTGACCGACGGCCGCAGCACGCACGCCTGGACACCTCTTCACGGACACGAGTACACCGCAGAAACACCAGGCACGATCGCACCGAGCACCCCTGCTTTTTCCCCAACACCTTCACTTCAAAGGATTAATAAATATCCACCCTCCCGGGCCATTGCACTGAGCTACCTTGTTGTGTGATTTCTCACCCGTGACATCTGGTGGAGAATGCGGGCATTACATGAGAAATCACACACAAGTGTTGGCATGTACCCGCACTAAAAAAAAAAAAAAAAAAAAAAAATTCTGTTCTCTTTCTCCAGCACTGGTTGGCGTCCTCTCTCTCCATGGAAGTGGATGAACTGTTGCAGCGCCTGACTGAAGTCAGCGTCCGCCAGCAACAGATTATGGAACATCTGGCCACTCGACAGGGCGGGACCGAGGCGGAACTCGCCGCCCTCCGCGCCCAAGCGGCCTCGCGCGTTCCACTACCTGACGCCCGAATGCAAGCGGCCCGGCTCTTGCCGAAGATGACAGAGTCTGACGATGCGGAAGCCTACCTCCAAATGTTCGAATCCACAGCTCACCGCGAGGGATGGGATCCGAACGACTGGGCTTCAGCGCTGGCGCCCCTTCTCACTGGTGAGGCTCAACGGGCGTTCTTCTCGCTACCCCCAGCGAGGGCTGGTGATTATGGAGAGGTGAAGCGGGAAATCCTTGCCCGACTGGGACTTTCCCCCATTTGCGCTGCACAACAGTTTTTCGAGTGGGAATATAAAGTCCGGGTGCCAGCGCGAGCCCAGGCGGCCGAACTCGTCCGCTTGGCCCAACACTGGTTGATGGAAGGAGAGCCCACCGCCGCCCAGATAGTAGAACGTGTGGTGGTCGATCGCCTCCGACGAGCCCTGCCCCGAGCCCACCGCCAAGCCGTCGGGATGAGGAATCCCGCCACTGTCCTGGACCTAGTCGAGGCGATCGAGCTGGCGGACGCTGTCCAACATCGGGAGTTTGGGGAGAGGGCGCCGCCGTTTCCCCGGAGGGTGGTCCAGGAGCGACGCACACCGGAGGGCAACCCGCGCGCAGTTGGCAGGCCGACGGTTCCCTTACCGATGGGCGAGCCAATGCCCACCGCTGATCTCACCACGTCCCCGCGGACCTGGGTGGCGGGATGCATCATACATCAGCGCGTCCCACCTGCGGCCCCAGAAGCGGACGTCACCGTGAATGGCCAACCCATACGGGCGCTTCTGGATTCGGGCAGTGGGGTCACCCTCATTCAAGCTCGACTGTGCCCTCCACGTCGCAACCAACAGAGTCTACTTCCCATTACTTGTGTGCACGGAGATACCCAACAGGTTCCAGCTCGTCGTATCAACATCGCTGCAGCTCATGGCAGTTGGCCTGTGGAGGCTGGAATAATGGAGAACCTTCCGGTCCCTTTACTCCTCGGCAGGGATTGGCCCGGCTTCGACCGCCTGCTCGCTGCCGCCGCCCAGGCCGCTAGTCAGGAAGGGAACCGTCGTCACCGCAGGCAGCCACGGAGACCCCGCCGCCGGCCGGCACTGCTAGCTTCGGACAACGGGAGAGATGGTGAGTCCCCCTCTCAAGATACTAACCTTTTCTATGATGTTTTCCGTCAGGCCAGTGAGGGGGGCTCTTTTGCCAAAGAACAACGGGAGGACGATCGGCTGAAGCATTGCTGGGGGCAAATCCGCGTTGTGGACGGGAAAGACGTCCTCCCACGACCCCATTCTCTCCCGCACTTCATTGTCCGAAGGGGCCTGCTATACTGCGTCGCCCAGCGACGGGGGGAGGAGAAGGAGTTGTTAGTCGTCCCACGGACCAAGACGGAGGCCATTCTGGAACTTGCACACTCCCATCCTATGGCGGGTCATCTGGGAGCCGCGAACACCAGTCAACGTATCCGAGACCGGTTTCACTGGCCAGGCATGGAAGCAGAAGTAAAGAGATTCTGCCAGGCATGTCCTACCTGTCAGCGCACCGCGCCCAGATCTCCTCCCCCCAGTCCGCTCATTCCTTTACCCATCATTGAGGTGCCCTTCGAGCGGATCGGATTGGATCTTGTGGGGCCGTTGCCTAAGTCTGCCCGAGGTTATGAACACATCCTTGTCATCGTCGACTATGCCACCCAGTATCCGGAAGCAGTCCCCCTGTGTAAAGCGACAGCGAAGGCCATCGCCCAGGAGCTGTTTCTGTTGGCCAGCCGGGTCGGCATCCCCTCCGAGATACTGACTGACCAGGGTACACCGTTCATGTCCCGGCTAATGGCAGACCTCTGCACCCTGCTGCGGGTGAAACAGTTGAGGACGACTGTCTACCACCCGCAGACCGACGGACTGGTAGAACGCTTTAATCAGACCCTCAAGCGGATGCTCCGTAGAGTAGCGGCCGAAGACAGACGTGACTGGGACCTCATGCTCCCCTACGTCCTGTTCGGAATCCGGGAAGTACCCCAGGCCTCAACTGGTTTCACCCCTTTCGAGCTCCTGTTCGGCCGCCAGCCACGGGGGCTGCTGGATGTCGCTCGGGAGGCTTGGGAGCAGCAGCCGGCACCCCACCGCACGGTCATCGAGCATGTGAAGCAGATGAGGGAGAGGATCGACCGGGTCATGCCATTAGTCCGGGAACACCTCAGCAAGGCCCAGCAGGCCCAACAACGCCACTACAATCGGGCAGCCCAACCACGGGAATTCCAGCCGGGAGACAGGGTGATGGTCTTGGTCCCCACCTCTGCGTGCAAGTTCCTGGCGTCCTGGCAGGGTCCCTATACGGTAGTTGAGAAGGTTGGACCAGTAACTTACCGACTACGCCAGCCTGGACGAAGACGAGCGGAGCAACTGTATCACATTAACCTACTAAAAAAATGGCAAGGGACCAATGAACAGGTAGCTGCCCTCAGTCTCACCGATCCCGTGGTTGTGGACATGAATCCCCATCTGTCGGCTGCCCAAAAGACAGAGCTGCAACACCTGGTCAGTCAGTTTAAGGATGTGTTCTCCTCCCAACCAGGGCAGACCAACGTCATCCAGCATGACATCAGGACGCCCCCTGGAGTGATCGTCAGGCAACGGCCCTACCGAGTCCCAGAAGCCCGTCGGCAGGCTATTGAGGAGGAAATTCAACAAATGCTGAAATTGGGGGTAATCGAACCGTCACGCAGCCCATGGTCCAGCCCCATCGTAATGGTACCCAAGCCGGATGGCACCCTCCGCTTCTGCAACGACTTCCGCCGTCTCAATTAAGTTTCCGAGTTCGACTGCTATCCCATGCCGCGGGCAGATGAGCTGTTGGATCGGCTGGGGAGGGCCCGGTACATTTCTACTCTCGACCTGACGAAAGGATACTGGCAAGTCCCACTCACCACGTCTGCAAAACCGAAGACAGCGTTCTCCACTTCTAGCGGACACTGGCAGTACCGGACCCTTCCCTTCGGCCTGCACGGAGCATCCGCCACCTTCCAGCGTATGATGGATATCCTCCTGAGACCCCACCAAGCCTATGCAGCCGCATACCTGGATGATGTCGTCGTGCACTCCGAGGCATGGGATGAACACCTGGAACGTCTGCGGAGGGTGCTCTCGGAGCTCCGGCGGGCTGGACTAACCGCCAACCCCCGAAAATGCCACCTAGCGCTCTCCGAAGCGAAGTACCTGGGCTTCCAGGTCGGCCGTGGCCTCATCCGACCACAGGAAAAGAAGGTAGAGGCCATACTTACCGCTGCTCAACCCCAGACGAAGACCCAGGTACGAGCCTTCTTGGGGTTGGCGGGGTACTATCGCTGTTTTATCCCCAATTTCTCCTCCTTAGCCGCCCCTCTGACAGACCTGACCAGGAAGGGAGAGCCGGAAAAGATACAGTGGACAACAGCTGCCGAGGAGGCCTTCGCCCGGCTCAAGACGGCCCTTACCTCGTCGCCAGTGCTCCGCGCCCCCGACTTTAGCTGCCCCTTCCTGTTGCAGACGGATGCCTCCGACATCGGACTCGGGGCCGTTCTATCACAAATCCAGGAGGGTGAGGAGCATCCTATTATTTATATCAGCAGGAAGCTGTCCCCGGCCGAGAAGAACTACGCCGCCGTTGAGAAAGAGGCCCTGGCCATCAAGTGGGCAGTCCAAGAGCTGCGGTATTACCTCCTCGGCCGTAAGTTCACCCTGGTAACCGACCATGCCCCCTTACAGTGGATGGCCCGGGCTAAGGACACCAACGCCAGGGTGACCCGCTGGTTCCTCGCGCTCCAGGACTTCCACTTCGAGGTTCGTCATCGTGCAGGGGCCGCCAACGCCAATGCAGATGGGCTCTCGCGGATGTGGACAGCTTACGCAGGTCTGTCAGGGGTCATTCCCCACCCACCCCTTGTTTCACCCCTACTATCTCCATTCGTTCCCAGGGCCAGAACGACGCTTAGGGGGGGGGGAATGTGACGAGTGTCTCTGGGCTCATCAGCGTCGCCCTGGCAACCAACCAACCGCTACACCTGCACGTCCTCATCACAGGCCGATCGCTCCCAGCTGCCGCTCGTCAACACAGAGCTTAAGAAGCCAGCGCCGCTCTCACTCAGGGAGACTAAAGTCTCATGCAGATCGCTCTGGGTCTAACGTTCTCTCTCTTTGTTACGCAGAAGATAGCGAGTGACCGACATCCGCAGCACGCACGCCTGGACACCTCTTCACGGACACGAGGACACCGCAGAAACACCAGGCACGATCGCACCGAGCACCCCTGCTTTTTCCCCAACACCTTCACTTCAAAGGATTAATAAATATCCACCCTCCTGGGCCATTGCACTGAGCTACCTTGTTGTGTGATTTCTCACCCGTGACAATAGATAGATAGATAGATAGATAGATAGATAGATAGATAGATAGATAGATAGATAGATAGATAGATAGATAGATAGATAGATAGATAGATAGATAGATAGATAGATAGATAGATAGATAGATAGATAGATAGATAGATAGAACGTTACTTAATGAAGACATGCTGATAACTTTCGCTAGCTAGCAGGAACTCTAGCTAGCTAAACTGCATATGCTTGTGAATTATTGCATTATTCCAGAGTGTAATCTGTTTTGGTTCCATTATTCAAATGTGTAATATGGTTAGGCTACTGTCTATACTGGGATATTTATGGTAAATGTCAGTTGCAAAGCATGAACGTTCTCTCGGCACATGACATTCCGTTGCTAATGTAAATTTAAACATTTCTGTAAATATTATGTACATTTAAATTAGCATTATTTAGCTGAATTCATTTTAAAGGTTTTGAAAACCTGGTTAAAATTTGTTTTATTTAGTATGCAAATACATTTTCTAAAATGTATCTGTAATAGAAGGTTGATCAAAATGATCACTACTGTGCATGATAATACTAGTGTTTACACAGTGGAAGTCAGGCTGGTTTCTTGGCTGGTTTTCAGAGAATGTGTCATTGTGACTAATGCATGTCGCTCGGTGCAGATCAAATACACACACATGCCTGATTGCAGTTAAGATCCTCACTTTCACATTTCTGCCGAGTGTTAAACCTGAGCCTACCATCCAGAGAAGCTATTCCAGAAAAGCTTAAAAATAACAAGCGTTGTTTTTTTGTTGAATGCAGTGTTATTACAACAGTTTGGCAATCTTCTCTGTGGCTTGTCAAGATAGATTGGTTTAGACTTGGGTTTGATAAGTTCACCTCAGTAAACAGTTCAGTAAACAGAGTCTACAGAAGTCATTCATTCTGCATGCGGTGCGGCAACCTGGAATCAGAGGTAGACGTAACATAGTAAATGTAAATCTGTCTCCCTCCATTTAGTATGATATGTTACATTTCGTATGGTATGTAGTAATTTGTGGTGATCCATCATCCATTTAGTATGATATGTTACAAACTACAATTTTTATGATATGTTACAAATTGCAAAGCATACAATATGTTAAGAATTTGCAATACATATGATATGTTACAAATTCCAATTAGCTGTGGCTAATGTTAGCTAGGTAAGGGGTTAAGGCTAGGGTTAAGGTTAGGGTTAAGGTTAGGAGTAAGGTTAAAGGGTTAAGGTTAGGGTAGGGGAAGAGTTAGTTAACATGCTAAGTAGTTGCAAAGTTACTAATTAGCTAAAATGTTAAAGTTGTCTGTGATGAGATTAGAACACGCAACCTTTGGATTTCTAGACATTCAAGTTATACGCCCATCCATCCATGCTAGACGTTCACGTTTTCTGCCCATCCAACCATCCATCCATCCACCCACCCCGACAAACCACCTTCCTTACGTTTTTGCCTTAAGTAACTTTCTGTCTTATGTAACCATCCCAAACGTAACATATCATACTAATGTCCTGGATTTACGTTTACTATGTTACATCTAGTCTATGAGACCAGGCTGTGTCTTCCCCTACTTTTTACATTACCAACAGTATTGACTTGCAGATGATCTATTTACATGTCTTGTGAGGGAAAGGCAGCATTAAAACCTATAAAAGCCCAAATATGTTACTGAGCATTGATGCTATGATAGTTGGTTGGTAGCTGGTTGCTGGTTAATAGCTGGTTGGTTCTGTTGATTGGGTTTTCATATCAGTATGTACTGACTCTCACTATAGACTATGTAATTGCTGTAATGAAGTGTTGATTGCTGCATTTACCTAAAACTGATTACTCAACAACAGTGCCTTATCCTTGAGGAAATGGTTATCATGTTCAGCCAGAATAACCGAGAAAGATAAATTATACTCATCTTTCTCATTTAATCAAAGGAAACCTTTGGGAAATAAAGTAGTAGGCCTATTCAGAAGTCCCACAAATCCTAAGACAGTTTTTATAGAAAAACTGTGTGCTACTATGCCTTGTGTTTGTGGAACAAAATGTCCCTGAACATAGTTAGTATGTGAACACAGTCCCAGTGATGTACAGGGAGATAGGCTTTTCCTCTAGGCCTCTCCTCTCTTCCCTGGCTACAGATGTGCCTCACTCCTTCTCTCATTGCATTACGCCAAAGGAAACCACAGTCACTGGCCTCATACTTTAAATATGCATCATCATCTGTACTTCAGTGGGAGAGTGCACAGGGCTGATGTCTCTGATTAGCCTCTATGTCCATTTTCACATTAGCATGAGACAGCTGTCGCCCCCTTTACCACTCAGCCCTGCCCCACGTGTGGATCCCCTTTTAATGGGGTCACATTAGTCCCTGGCCGCCTCCAATACCTGCGTCTCTCTGGAGCGCAGCAGGGATGCAGGGCGGTGATCCTCTCTCTGGTCCTCAGTGAGGCAGAGGGATTTCATGTACCATCATCAGAGACATATCAACACAAGACCATGGTGGTCACTTGTCCTTCTCCAGTCCCTGATCAGGGCCACGTCACCCTACTGGTTTCTCTCTCTCTAGGGACAGACTACTCCTCCCCACCACAGACATTAAATTACCTACAGGCTGCTATTTACCCACCAAAATAACTCTAGAAATGAGCCATGCAGTTTTGCTCTGACAGTTTAAATGATGTATTGAAACTGTGGGTGAATGACGACCAATGCTATATTTGACCCCAGCATGGACAGGTTTTACTCTCCGTAGTAGATTAAATAGTTCCTAGTAGTTATAGACTAAGTGAACGTATATGAGCCACCATTCCTCCTTGGGTTTTATCAGTCTTAGGGATGACCTGTAGAGAGGTCGTTTGGTGCTACATCTGGTTTGGGGTGAATCTCTTTGGTGTTTAACAGGCTCCACATCAATGGGCCTGATGATAAATCAAAACAATCAGGGAGCCAGTAAAGGAGTCTGACGGCAGGGGGCTGACGACCGGTCGACCCGGACCACAGGAAGTGTGGCTCCTCTTGACCCCTGAGGTGATGTGTGCCCCTCTGTCTGCTCTCTGAGGGGCGGGAGCCGACCCGCCCACATGTGTCCGCACCCACACACCCTCAACACACCCTTAACACTCTGCTCAACTGGACGTTTATACCAGGTATGAAAGAGTCCATTCAGTCCCAGTGATCTGCTCCCTCTCTTTTTCCATGTACGCTCTGAAAGTCCTCACCACCCCGGAATCTACTGTGTCCCACCCTCAGGAGCTCAACACAGAGCCGAGCCCACTCTCATTAACCTGGATCACTCACAGAACAGCTGACATCATCACCTATGTTTTCCTACACAAGAGCTACTATCAACAGAGATAAATTAGCATTATAGTGTTCATTTTCTATGACAATTGTATTGAATCAGGGAGTATATTTTCATTGCAGCAAATCATGCACTAAATCACAATTCAATACCAGTGATAGAGACAGAACAATAGTGTGCAGTGGCACAATACATGTAGAGAATGTGTCTGTTAGGAGAACCATGTGAAGGGAGGCACTCTTACTTCTCCCTCTGTGTTTGGAGACTTGTCAGGTCAGTCAGAACACAAGGCCTGCCAGTTAACACTGGAGAGAGAATTAGCCTGGCAGCAGTCTGTCTGTCTGTCCTGTAGATGAGACATCTCTAAATTAGCACAGAGCAGATGTCCCAGTGGTGGAGGATGTCAATAGGGTCACTTGTGACAGACTGAACATCAATGTGGCCTGCCATTTTACAACAGTGGGCCACCCTCTGTTGCTGGCCAAAGGGACAGTAGCCTATTAGCGTTTGCTCCTTACTGGACGTGTGGCTAGAAGTGACAGTAAATAGAGGGCCAGAAGTGACCACTGTAGAGGGACTCAATCACACTCTTAAAGACAATGGGACCCATTATAACACAAAGAACAAGCAAGGCCAGCATGGGTTGACCTCTGGTGTGAGAGAGAGAGTAAGCCTCTGGGATTGTCTGGAGAGGAGAGGAGAGCAGGCTGATATCAATGAGAAGGTATGGGGCTGAGGAGAGCAGGCTGATATCAATGAGAAGGTATGGGGCTGAGGAGAGCAGGCTGATATCAATGAGAAGGTATGGGGCTGAGGAGAGCAGGCTGATATCAATGAGAAGGTATGGGGCTGAATGGGACAGTCTGAGGCTGAGGAGGATGTTTACTGCAGTCAGACAGACTCATTCTCCAGGTCTATATAAGGATACGGCTCTTGTCTTGAGCAGCCTTAGTGTTGTGGGTGAATATAAACAACTCAATTTACTAGTCCTCCCCAGAGATGAGACGTTTACAGTGGCCTGTCCAAACAATAGCATGGGAAGAAAATACAGTATGTTCTATTCTACATAAAATATTATGTTTGGTTGCATATGCTGCTTCTTGTAACCACACCATACATGTTATGACATGCATCTTAACATCAGTTAATAATCCTTCTGAAGTGTTTAAAATACTGCCAAACTAGCGCCATGTAGCCTAGCGGTTAGAGAGGTGAGCCAGAAGTTCAAATCCCGTGTCTGATGGAAGAAATCTGTTGGGAAGTAAGCTAGCAACTGCCGTTGTGCCCTTGATCAAGTCACTTAACCCCTGACAACAACTGCCCTGTGTGGCAGCTGCCAGTTCCAACCTCTCCAACATGTATGTGTGTCTTTTCGGAGGGAATGGGATAAAGACTAAGTCTAACTTGTACCTTGTGTACAATTGACAAATAAAGTGATCTTAATGTTAATTAATCTTAATCTAAACCAAACCAATAAAAGTATAGCTACAGCAATCAAAAAAGCAATAAAATGCAGTAAAATGCTATGGACTAACCTCTGGAAGTGTTCCAAATGAAAATGGAATCTTCTAGTCTATTCAAAGTATTTCCTAAGAACTTATTCCATTCAGTACCTGGTCTCGTCTTATGTTACACCACCGGACTTGCTGTTCTTTCCCCTCTCTTCCCCATCAATTCATACACAATGAGCCTTTTGCCTTACATAATTAGCTTTAAATTAAGGTGGTATTTTAAGTGGAACATCCCTTTAATTGTGTAGCCCAATTGATTTAACTGTGGTGAACACCGGAAACTTATTTGACCAAAGTGCCTGAGTGGAACACAGCTGGACTTCACCAAATGGTTCCAAATCCTCTTCCTCTGTCTCCTACCCATCTCTCATTACCGTTGCTCCATGTGGTCCTCACACCTGATGGTGTATCTGCAGCACTGGGAGGGAGCTAATCACGCTCATACTGCAGGCTGTCTGCAGGCTAGCAGACCTCCAATCAGGATAATTGGCACCAGATTGCAAGATAGCTAGAAGGGCAAGTCAGAGCACTGGTCTACCTCTCCCACCTGCCACTACTGTGCGTCTAATGAACAACACCTAGAGTGGGCCCCCTAGGAACAAACTGATACCCTACTGACTACATGTAGAGAAAACATACACACGCCTCAATGGCCAATGTACTCTTATAATCTCCCCCCAGCACAGCCAGAAGAGGACTGGCCACCCCTCAGCGCCTGGTTCCTCTCTAGGTTTCTTTCTAAGTTCCTGCCTTTCTAGGGAGTTTTTCCTAGCCACCGTGCTTCTACATCTGCATTGCTTTCTGTTTGGGGTTTTAGGCTGGGTTCCCCCCACCCCTCTATACACATTATTATAGATAAAACATTGGAGAGATGGGAAAGAGAGAGAATTGAATACAGCTGGAACAATTGTGTGATTGAGTTTTATTCAGTTTTTCCATTCAGTTATATAACTTCATCATACTGTCTCAGGACAATAAGCAGTTCCTCTGAAACAAGCTAGGTAAGACATTCAAACTAAGTATTGCTGTTGTGTGGTGAGCAAGAGGATGTGAAGTGTGATTATTTTAATGCTCATAGTACCCTACACATCGTTTCACACACATTCAGAGAATGTCACTACGCCACCCTACAACTGGAGAGCATACAAATGGATGACTGTTACAGTAAGTTGTTGCCATTGCAGTACCGTATTGTCATTACTTTCTCTCCAACTGTATATTGTAATACTCTATACTCATTTAGCTTGACTTGCCTAGTCAAATAAAGGTTAAATAAAAAATAAAATAAAAATAATTTAGAGATACACACATACCACACAAATTTGTACAAAACAAAACTTGCTTTGAGAATTTCCCCTCATAAATCTCAATGACTTACTGTTCAGCTCTTAAATGTGACATTTGTCCCTTGTAGCATCAGATAAGTATAAGTGCTCATGGCTCTAACTCACACACAGACCACAGCTCTTTGCAGCACAACCAGATGGAGGTCAGTTGAGACTGGGCTGTGGTGGTGAGAGAACTGAGATGCACAGTCCATATTCCCTCTCCAGTGCTTTATCACTGGGCCCAGCTAAGAACAGCCTCATCTTTGTACTCTGAACAAAGCATTTGTTTCGCCTCATTAGATGTCTTCAGGTTCAAATATAGGCAAGAGCTAGAGGGACAAAATGATACAGAGCACACATTTTTTCCCAGCAGCAAGTTGCAGCATACACCCTTGCAGCCCCAGCCAAATTGCAGTGTGTCATTCTGGCACGGCAGCAAACCTGTGGAGAGAATATGATGGGAGGGTGATCCCTCTCCCACTAAACCAAGTTTAGATATCCCATGATGCATGTTAAGAGGCCTGTGAACACCCTTTCTATCTCTCACAGCCAGAGAGAAAGAGAGCTGGGAAAAGTCAACGCACACTCCCTGAAGACATACTGTAGCTCTTTCCTGTGGTCTCTTATGTCCTAGAGATTGGAGACCACACACACACACATGGGTTGCACACATGGACACACACACACACACACACACACACACACACACACACACACACACACACACACACACACACACACACACACACACACACACACACACACACACACACACACACACACACACACACACACACACACACACACACACACTATAATAGAGGTGTGCTGTGCTGTAGCAATTTGGAGGGTGGGGAGACACACACATGGGTTGCACACATGGACACACACACACACACACACACACACATACACACACACTAATTGAGGTGTGCTGTGCTGTAGCAATTGGAGGGTGGGGAGAATCATGGTGCAGTTGATCTATGATTACACTTATGTTAAGTTATGTGGTGCTGTAAAACCAGGACCCAACTTGTGGGATGTTTTGAGAGAGTTATTTATCCCTACTGCAGCCTCCTGGTTTGAGACTGTGGATTATAATACACCCTCATCTGCCTCTGTTTCCCAAGACCCAGCTCACCTGCCTGGTTGCAAGGTGACCCATAGATCATTAAGAACACCTGTCAAGGTAGGTTGAGGCCTGGGCCGCTGGCAGACAGGACAGAGGCTTTGTAGAGGGACAAAGTAACGCGCAGCGGTGCAGAATAATCAACTCAATGGAAAGAAAAGGGTATAAATGAGAGGAGGATTAGGCATGGAGAAATACAACACTTAGGGAAGAGGAAATTAGCTGGGACAAGTTACCCACAAATAATTTTCCTTTTTCAATAGAAAAGAGTTGGGTTTTGGGTGCTCCATGTTTCTCATACTAAAAGTAAACAAAATGTTGCACAAGAGCATATAAATCAGAGAGTTGTGTTATTATTTATGAGCTCTCATGCTGGTGTGCTTTGCTCATACTTTTTGGTGACTCTCAATGAGTTGTCAGCTGCGTAGCCTGCATACATTGAGCATCCTCAATGAAAAAAGCATCCTATTCAAGCAATAACTGTAAAACACAAAGGAGGTTTCTCAAGACATTAAATATATATTTTAAATTGACCCCTGACTCTACAGTATATGTTTTGTTTCCATGTGTAATGTGTCCATGTGATTTCCACCATGCATCAGAGTTGTGTGTGGCTTGGTATGCTTGCTCCTCCCTTAGGATCAAGCAGATGCACAATGTTCTGTTTGCTTTATTAATTTATCAGTGGAAGAATTGAGGTGAGGTAAACACATGAACAGTCTGGTCCTCTGGGAGCCTGCTGCTGCCGCAGTGTCGGGGGTCCTCCTCCTGGCACACTTCCCTTGACCCTTAGGGTTATCACCAAGGTAATCCTGACTATGGCCCCCGTGAGGAATGGCCCAGTGGCTACTGGGTAATATACCTGGCCCTGTCCTGGGTCTGGCTGAAATTACCCTTCTGCTGTGTAGTTGGAAAATGAGCTGCTAGGCTGGGGTGTATTAACAAGTCTTTGGTGTGGTAGCAGACACTGTTCTGTCTGTATGTCACACAATGGGATTAGATTAGTTAATCTCATCTGCTGCGCTAGCTAGTCAACGTTAGCATGCACGATATAGCCCCCAGACCTTTAGCTGGTAATTGCTGGTGTTAACCGCCAACCCTCATAAAGTCAATAATGATCCAATGTTCCTTATTTAATACCTGTGCTCAATAAAATCCCTTTTCAATTAAAATCCATGTGCTTCACACGCAAACAACGTGACGTCAATAAAACAATAAAAACGAACATAGCAAAGGCACAAACAAACAACGTTATAAAACGCCCCTCCATGTTGTGCTTCAAAATGGGTTACTATTCCACCAGAGGTAAATACAATTTGGAGGGAACCATTATACAACATTTCAGGGAAGTACTGCATCCCTCTGACATGTGAATGAGTGCTCCATTGCCAATTCTTAAGTAACTGGCCAGCATACAGCATACACCAGACCCCACAGCAGCAGCATGGTCCCATGGTCCATCACATTCACTATTTATTAGACTGATCTGTCAGCACGTGTGATGCCAGTCAGCCAGAGCTCTGTGTGTGTGCATGTGGTGGGCGCTGCAGGAAGGCTTTGTTTGGGTTGACACCAGGGTCAGTCAGGTTTTTCCTGACAGTTTAATACAATGACGGTGTAGGCCATCATTGTAAATATAATTCATTCTTAACTGACTTGCCTAGTTAAATAAAGGTTAAATAATAAATAAATTAAATATATATATTGATTTGTTTAACACTTTTTTGGTAACTACATGATTCCATATGTGTTATGTCATAGTTTTGATGTCTTCACTTTTATTCTACAATGTCAAAAATAGTGCAAAAGTTTGGAATATTACTCATTCAAGGGTTTTTCTTTATTTGCACTATTTTTTACATTGTAGAATAAAAGTGAAGACATCAAAACTATGACATAACACATATGGAATCATATAGTAACCAAAAAAGTGTTAAACAAATCAAAATATATTTGAAATTCTTCAAAGTAGCCACCCTTTGCCTTGATGACAGCTTTGCACACTCATGGCATTCTCTCAACCAGCTTCATGAGGACCGCCAAAGGAATGGAAGAAATACCTCTGCTGCAGAGGATAAGTTCATTAGAGTTACCAGCCTCAGATTGCAGCCCAAATAAATGCTTCACAGAGTTCAAGTAACAGACACGTGTGAATCAGGCCTTCATGGTCGAATTGCTGCAAAGAAACCACTACTAAAGGACACCAATAAGAAGAAGAGACTTGCTTGGGCAAAGAAACACGAGCAATGGACATTAGACCGGTGAAATTTTGAGATTTTTGGTTCCAACCTCAACCAAATTTAGATGGTTTGGGATGAGTCGGACCGCAGTGAAGGAAAAGCAGCCAACAAGTGCTCATCATATGTGTGAACTCCTTCAAGACTGATGGAAAAGCATTCCAGGTGAAGCTGGTTGAGAGAAAGCCAAGAGTGTGCAAAGCTGTCATCAAGACACTTTTTTGGTTACTATATGATTCCATGTGTTATTTAATAGTTTTGATGTCTTCACTTTTATTCTACAATGTAAAAAATAGTGCAAATAAAGAAAAACCCTTGAATGAGTAATATTCCGAACTTTTGACCGGGGGTGTGTGTATATATATATATATATGTATATATCCCTCTGGCTGAAGGGGCTGAAGGTTTAAAAGCGTTCTGTGACGGTGTGTCATCTCCATTATTTATGTTGGGGCTGTGGCTAGTCCATCTGCACAGGGCTCTGCCTGGACCCGCACCACACTGCTGAGATTTGTGTGTCTTCTCCCTGGCTCCATCCACTCCTCCCTGCCCCTGGCTGTTAACATTTGAAAACACAAAATGTGTTTACGAGTGAAATGTGAGCAGAACAGAGGGAAGCAATGGCAGTAGATCTGCGAGGAGAGGAAGACAGAAAAAACACAGTCGTGAAAAAGTGAAATAATGAAGGAAAGAACTCCCCCTTTCTCCCATCAGATGAGGCAGATGAGTTTCAAAGCAGGAGATTCTGAGAGTGCTTTCAGCTGAGCCTGGGATCATAGTCAACTGTCAGCAAAAATCTGTTTCCAATAGGAGTGTTTCCTGAGAGGGCAGGAAATGGCACTCCTTGCTGCGGGGAACTAACAAAGCCGGCCTGTGAGGGGCGACCTTGGCGCTACAGCTCCCCTGTGCTCCCCTCCGCCCCCGAGCCCGCCCCACCACGGGACATTCCATTAGGCCACAAAGGGGGGTTCCGATTCAGTTAGGTTGACCCCAGGAATGTTAGAGACTGCAGTGTGTGAGCATCCCCTCTCCAGGTATGAACCCAGAACACGCTAGGTCCATCTAGGCCTAAAATAGGTGGAATTTTGGTAAAGTACAGTGAAACGTCTAAGCTACTACCACTATATCCATACTCACAAGTCTGCATTATTAATTGAGATATTTAGAGAGTAACATTAGATCTTTATTTGTACAGTGTAATATTGCCTCCAAGCACATCCAATTTGAGGAAGGAAAAAAGGCATTGTATTTCAGTATTTCAGCACAAAAGAGGATTCAAATGTCATCTGAGGAAACTTCCCTCTACTCAAATCCCCCTCCTCTATCCATTCAGGCCCCTGCAGAAGAGCATCCAGAATCATATTCCTGATCTAAAAACCACTTGCTTAACACAATATCCCCAATGGACAATTTCACGGCTATGGGCTGAGGGCCCGTGCTATTCGGGATCCTTGGGACTTCCCTACCTCATTGAAGTTTACATTTTAAATTTACCGCCTTATTCTAAAAATTATTACATTATTTTTCCCTCATCAATCTACACACAATACCCCATGATGACAAAGCAAAGACAGGTTTTCAGACATTCTTGCAAATGTATTAAAAATAAAAAACAGAAATACCTTAAGTATTCAGACCCTTTGCTATGATACTCGAAATTGAGCTCAGGTGCATCCTGTTTCCATTGATCATCCTTGAGATGTTTCTACAACTTGATTGGAGTCCACCTTTGGTAAATTCAATTGATTGGACATGATTTGGAAAGGCACCACCTGTCTGTATAACGTCCCACAGTTGACAGTGCATGTCAGAGCAAAAACCAAGCCATGAGGTTGAAGGAATTGTCCGTAGAGCTCCGAGACAGGATTATGTTGAGGCACAGATCTGGGGAAGGGTACCAAAACATGTATGCATCATTGAAGATGATGGCCACCCGGCTAAACTGAGCGATCGAGGGAGAAGGGCCTTGGTCAGGGAGGTTACCAAGAACCTGATAGTCACTCTGACAGAGCTCCAGAGTTCCTCTGTGGAGATGGGAGAACCTTCCAGAAGGACAACCCTCTCTGCAGGACTCCAACAATCAGGCCTTTATGGTAGAGTGGCCAGACGGAAGCCACTCCTCAGTAAAAAGCACATGACAGCCTGCTTGGAGTTTGCCAAAAAACACCTAAAGAACTATCAGACCATGAGAAACAAGATTGAAATCTTTGGCCTGAAGGCCTAGCGTCAGGGACTGGGAGACTAGTCAGGATCGAGGGAAAGATGAACAGAGCAAAGTACAGATGAAAACCTGCTCTAGAGTGCTCAGAGTCTCAGACTGGGGCGAAGGTTCGCCTTCCAACAGGACAACAACCCTAAGCACACAGCCAAGACAACGCAGGAGTGGCTTCAGAACAAGTCTATGAATGTCCTTTATTGGCCCAGCCACAGCCCGGACTTGAACCCGATCTAACATCTCTGGAGAGACCTGAAAATAGCTGTACAGTGACGCTCCCCATCGAACCTGATAGAGCTTGAGAAGATCTGCATAGAAGAATGTGACAAACTCCCCAAATACAGGTGTGCCAAGCTTGTAGGGTCATACCCAAGAAGACTCCAGCCTGTAAACACTGCCAAATGTGCTTCAACAAAGTACTGAGTAAAGGGTCTGAATACTTATGTAAATGTGACATTTCATTATTTTTTGGCAAACAATTTTAAAAACCTGTTTTTTCTTTGTCATTGTTGGGTATTGTGTGTATATTGATGAGGGGAAAACACTATTTAATCCATTTTAGAATAAAACGTCAAGGGGTCTGAATACTTTCCGAATGCACTGTATGTTTACAATGAGTCATAGAACGCCAGAGAGGAAAACAAAACAAGACTATCAAACACGCTGTGTCAACCTGCATTTTAGCTTTAGAGATGAACACACAATAGTGACCTCAATGTTTTCACAGTTAGTGAATGACTTCATCATGCTGGCTGCAGAGTCAACACAGAAGCTTTAGCTTGAGTCAAGAATGAAAAAGAGCCCATCATTGCCAGTGGAGATGTCTGCATATGCAGACCACACAATAGCCATGCTTAACTAAATCATTATTTGTAAATGTGTAAACAATCTGAATTTTTTCTTAGAGTAGGCTACTCCTGTACTAAATGATATAATGCCACCATAATCACAATCAAAATCGATTGAATTAACTAATTAGGCTTGTAAAAACAATGTAAAGCTGTTCAAAGGGAAACTCACCACGCCACATATATTGAGAGCACACCTGGACAGTGGGCACACAGTGACACTGTGACCCAAAGCCCTATTGTATGACAGCTGGCTGGCTGTGGCTCTATAGGGCCCATCCTGTTCATAACATAAGACAATGCAGCGGGGAAGGAAGGGCTATTCTCATTTACAGAGAGTGTGTTGGGTGACACACATCAACACAACTAACGCCTGCTGTCCTTCATTACCAATAGCCCTGTTCTGTTAATTATCCTTTTCTCTCATGTTTAACTTTATGGCTTCTAGCACTCTCCTGAGCGGTTGAACCTGGGGTCAAGCCCCCATGGGCTAACAAAGGTCTGGATCAGCATGACCACTGAAACACTTAGCCTCAATGTGCCTAGTCCACAGTCTCCACGCAGACTGGCTGGTGGCTGTGTTTGTGTTGCTCACTCCTCTCAAGCATTGAGACAGTGTCAATGAACCTCTCAGAGGGATGGAGAAAAACACCATAGTATGTATCCATCCATCCATCCATCCATCCATCCATCCATCCATCCATCCATCCATCCATCCATCCATCCATCCATCCATCCATCCATCCATCCATCCATCCATCCATCCATCCATCCATCCATCCATCCATCCATCCATCCATCCATCCATCCATCACATTCCTGACAGCTCCTGACACAGCAATATTATAGAAATCCTGTCTTCAAACATACATGCACAACCCATAGGGTACAAACTGGTTGAATCAACATTGTTTCAATGTAATTTGGAAACATATTGTGACATGGAATAAGCTACATTTGGTCTCTCTTCCAGGGTTTTACCAAGCCCTGCTTAGCTATGATATTTGTCACTGACTATTGAGAGATCCACTTAACTAAATAGATTCACTGTTGCTATCGAAGTCATTCCAAAGGGTAGGTTTAACAGAGAAAATGAAATGTAACCATACTTTACTCATGATATGATCTCTATCCACGTTTCCATCCATAGTTTTTATGCAAGTAAAGTCTTACCGTATAAATACAAATCACGGAAACATCATGGAAACAGATAGTTTGGGTTAATTTTGTTAATGCCAACAGATCATTTCTTCTTTGTGATCTTTAAGATTAATTATGTGAGAAATGGTGGTGGAAATACTTTTATGCGCAAATATTGATATATTACTGAACAAAAATGTTAATGCAACATGTAACATGTTGGTCCCATGTTACATGAGCTGAAATAAAATATCCCAGTAACTTCCAACAGGACAACGACCCTAAGCACACAGCCAAGGAGTGGCTTCGGGACAAGTCTCTGAATGTCCTTCAGGGGACCAGCCAGAGCCCAGAATTAGAGAGAGGGAAAATAGAGCATTGAGTACCAGGCCAATAGTGACCTGATGGACCGTAGGAAGTTGGGTACTACCAACACATGTCCTAAGAGGAGATTACCGTGACTCAATGGTGTGGCGGTAATACGGTCACTGCAACAACCCTATACACTGCTAAGGTCCTGCTCTCTGGGGAAAGATGAAGAGCACATCAGCTGACAATTACTTCCAGACTGTCTGTAGAGGAGAGGCTCCAAAGAACATCAACTGACCCATTCAGTCTGGGCACAGGAAATGACACGGAAAAAGACACACACAAACACACAATGATGACACGTGCACCATGTGTATGTCTCATTGTATGGTCTAGTTTTAGACATGGATAATGAGCCAAGTTAGGTGACCCTAGACCTCCTCCTCATGGAGTGTGCCCATAAACCTCCTCCCACTGGTTCTTGGGCCCTGGGGGAAGGCATGGTGTCGTGGGGGTATGTGACTAGGGTGAGTAGAGTGCTATATGAGACTAGAAGGCTGCCAGTGCAGATCATGTTTTCAGGATGTAAACTGAGAGGCCTATTAGTGCATTATGGTCCCTGGCAAACAGTTTTTCTCTTGAGCTCATTAAGACCAGGAAGACAAGCCAACGCTGTTACGCAAAGTGAACATTACATGTATTTGGTCCCTTGAGAGAGAGAATTCACTGTGTATTGAGTTCTTACATGTCGAATCAAATAAAATTGTAATCAATTTGTATTTGTCACATTTGGCCAAATAAATGGGTCTAAACTTTACTGCGCATAAGTACCTGTTTCTTTGATAACCGTAGAAGAGACACATGTGCGCACTCCCTCAAATCGTTTGTAGAAAATATAATTTATTATGTTCAATTGTATTCTTCATACTATACAATTACATAAAATAATGCCACGGAATTTGAAGCAAATCTTTTCTGCTAAATTAACTAGTGTAGCCCACAGCCATGTGGGATAGCCAGATCAGTGCCTAACATAAGGACAACTCAGAGAATGCTATTCTGTTCTTCTGAAATAGGCTACATTTTCTTCATATCCTGTTTCTTTAGACCTGTCTAAAATAATTAATGGATGCATTGTGATGGTGTAGGCTATATTACATGGATTTATTTTTCAAATGAGGATCTTCAAATTGCCATCGATGAAATGCAATTGTGTTCTTTGTCTGTAGCTTATGCCTGCCCTTACCATAACCCCACCGCCACCATGGGGCACTCTGTTCAAAACGTTGACATTGGCAAACCTCTCGCCCACACGACACCATACACGCTGTCTGCCATCTGCCCGGTACAGATTTATCCATGAAAAGCACAATTCTCCAGAGTGCCAGTGGCCATCGAAAGTATTTGCCCACTGAAGTCGGTTATGACGCCAAACTGCAGTCAAGTCAAGACCCTGGAGAGAATGACGAGCACGCAGAAGAGCTTCCCTGAGACGGTTTCTGACAGTTTGTGCAGACATTCTTCGGTTGTGCAAACACACACTCGACTCAGACCATCTCGCTGGTGAAGAAGCCGGATGTGGAGGACCTGGACTGGCGTGGTTACACGTGGTCTGTGGTTGTGAGGCCAGTTGGACATACTGCCAAATTCTCTAAAATGATGTTAGAGGCGGCTTATTGTAGCAAAATTAACAGTCAATACTGGCAAACGCTCTGGTGGACATTCCTGCAGTCAGCATGCCAATTGCACGCTCCCTCAAAACTTGAGACATCTGTGGCATTGTGTTGTGTGACAAAACATTTTACCGTGGCCTTTTATTGTCCCCAGCACAAGGTGCAGCTGTGTAATGATCATGCTGTTTAATCAGCTTCTTGTATATACCACACCTGTCAGGTGGATGGATTATCTTGGCAAAGGAGAAATGCTCATTACCAGGGATGTAAAGAAAATGTGTGCACACAATTTGAGAGATATCTGGGATATTGTATTTCAGCTCATGAAACATGGGACCAACACTTTACATGTTGCAGTCTTATGGCTATTTTGAAATAACAACTCTGAGAGGACAAAATGTGCTCCTGTATCAGAGTCACCTGATATTCCTTCATACTTTACCTCACAGATGGTCTTCCGCAGTGCAGATGGACAGATCAAATACAGGATTACACAGTGTCTATGACTCAAGCACACATCAGAGTGTATACCCATTCCCATTCATATGTCACCTCTCCCTCCAGAGCCTACCCTCTGAGCACATGTCAGGTATACACAAAGAAAGCCAGCCTGAGTAACTGAATACAGGCCCAGATTGGACTAACCAGATTGGACTAAGCCCATCTATATGTATGGCCTGGAGGCAGGATAGAGGGCTCAAAGAGCTACATTTTACATTCTGTCCGTAGTCATAATTATCTATAAACAAACTATGTAGAAGTTGTAAAATGTTTTTCTTTAAACCTATGTGACACTTAGTACAAGTTAGCTACTGTGGACAAACTAACTTACAACACACACTAAAACCAACCCTTCCTCCCCTCTGTGTATAAATGAGTGTGGGAGCCAATGACTCTGTCTGCTTTATGATTGATCTGTAATGAGAACCAGGTGAGTGTCAGCCAGGATCCCTAGCCCCTAGTGCGGGGTCGTGTCAGAGGTCACAGAGACGGGTCAGTCTCCCCAAGGGGGTTAATAGAGGCCAGAGTGGGGCTGAAACACTGGGGGTCACGTTTCAATTGGATCACAGCTCTACGTGTCACAGCACACACTGACATGCCATGTGACCAGAAGTCCAATCAGTCTTTCAGTTTGGAGCTTTAAGGCATCAAAGAGTCTCATATCTTTATCAGGCTCTGACATACCCGTAACCCTCTCTATCTCCCCCATCTATCACAGTCTCTATCCCAGACACGTGTTCACTCTTTCTTTTTCCCTCCATCTTTTATCACAGCACTCAGTTTTTCATCATTGTGATCAATGTGCACTCACACCTTCTCTCATATGGTTCATGAAAGCTCCATGGATCTTTCAGCTTTCATACATGTCCCCTAAATCCCCACTCTCTCATCCCTCACATCCTCACTTCTTTTAGTGTATTTATTTAACCCTTATTTAACTAGGCAAGTCAGTTAAGAACAAATTCTTATTTACAATGACAGCCTACCCCGGCCAAACCAGGACGACACAGGGCCAATTGTGCGCCGCCCTATGGGACTCCCAATCACGGCCGGATGTGATACAGCCTGGATTCAAACCAGGGACTGTAGTGACACCTCTTACACTGAGATGCAGTGCCTTAGACCACTGCACCACTCGGGAGTCCCTAGTGGGGTTTGACTTCTCAAGACTTCAATAATAAACCATGTTAATGACATACTGATTCTACTAAACTGAGTCAAACCCCTCAATCCCTCTGCTGAGTGTGCACGTGTGTGTGTGTGTAAGTGTGTGTGATGGTGCTGACTAGGAGCTGGAGCCCAGAAGCCCTCTAGACTGATGGATGAGTCCTGGCCCAGTTAACATGTGGGAACCAGATGCTGCATGGGGGCATCTTGTCCCATGAGGAGGACAGAGATGATGATGACATATGGACATGGTGCCAAAGTGTTCACCTTCATCTTGATGCGGGTCATGGTGTCATCTAACTTCGGTCTCTCAGTCAACTTGGGATCAATGTGTGTAAACTTAGAATACATCAGATGATTGTATTGTAATATCTAAAACACTGACACTAAACAGATCTCTGTGTATACTCACTGTCACGGTGCTTTACTGCTTCCTGTCCTGGCAGATTTTTCATAGGAGTTTGAGCGCAATGCTAGAATCAAGAATAGGAAGCATTTAAGATAACAGTAGTTCAATCCTAATACGTATGTATTCACTGGGGCAAGCTCATTGTAGGCCCAGAGTGCTACAGCACACTGATATGAACACAATTTTAATAATATAGCAAAAGTTCTCACAACATAGATCCTGTTTCATGGAGAGTGAATACATGGGACTAAAAAGGTCATTTTCAGCTCCAGGGTAAAATCCCCTGGCGTCAGAGTCAGCTAAAAACAGTACTGCTACATAATGACAGTGATTAATCCAACAAACAAGCCTTCATTATCTAGCCTCTGGGAGCTTAATCAGGGCCCTGTGATGAGCTGCATGAAAGAGAGAGAGAGACAGAGAGAGAGAGAGACCTCTAAACCTTCAACCTGCATACTGGACCCTATTCCAACTAAACTACTGAAAGAGCTACTTCCTGTGCTTGGCCCTCCTATGCTGAACATAATAAATGGCTCCCTATCCACCGGATGTGTACCAAACTCACTAAAAGTGGCAGTAATAAAGCCTGAAAAAGTCAATCCTTGACCCAGAAAATGTAAAAAACTATGGGCCTATTCTAACAAAAATGTTAGAAAAAGCTGTTGCGCAGCAACTCACTGCCTTCCTGAAGAAAATAATGTATTCAAAACGCTTCAGTCTGTTTTTAGACCCCATCATAGCACTAAGACTGCACTTGTGAAGGTGGTAAATTACCTTTTAATGGCATCAGACCAAGGCTCTGCATCTGTCCTCGAGCTCTTAGACCTTAGTGCTGCTTTTGACCATCGATCACCATATTCTTTTGGAGAGATTGGAAACGTTAAGGTCTACACGGACAAGTTCTTGCCTGGTTTAGATCTTATCTGTCGGAAAGATATCAGTTTGTCTCTGTGGATGGTTTGTCCTTTGACAAATCAATTGTATGTTTCGGTGTTCCTCAAGGTTCCGTTTTATGTCTAATCCATGCTTTGTCACTTCTAGATTAGACTACTGCAATGCTTCAGTTAGTGCTAAACACTGCTGCTAGCTGATTTCAAGGTTTAAGTGTTAACCTACAAAGCAGTACATGGGCTTGCTCCTACCTATCTCTCCTTATTGTCCCTAGAATTTCTAAGCAAACAGCTGGAAGCAGGATTTTCTCCTATAGATCTCTCACATGGTCTGCCTATCCATGTGAGAGATCTCCCTCTAATTCTCTCTCTCTCCCACTCTCCCTCACCTCCCGGAGGACCTGAGCCCTAGGACCATGCCTCAGGACTACCTGGCCTGATGACTCCTTGCTGTCCCCAGTCCACCTGATCGTGCTGCTGCACCAGTTTCAACTCTTCTGCCTGCGGCTATAGAACCCTGACCTGTTCACTGGACGTGCCACCTTGTCCCAGACATGCTGTTTTCAACTCTCTCTCTCTCTATCTCACCTGCTATTTCAACATCTAAATGCCCGGCTATGAAAATCCAAGTGACATTTACTCCTGATGTACTTACCTGTTGCAACCTCTACAACCACTGTAATTATTATTTGACCCTGCTGGTAATCTATGAACTTTTGAACATTTTGGAGAAAGATCTAGCCTTAATGGCCATGTATTGTTATAATCTCCACCCGGCACAGCCAGAAGAGGACTGGCCACCCCTCAGAGCCTGGTTCCTCTCTAGGTTTCTTCCTAGGTTTTTGCCTTTCTAGGGAGTTTTTCCTAGCCACCGTGCTTCTACACAATTTGTTGGGGGGGGGGGGGGGAATCTCAAAACGTTCTACTGAGACAGCTGCTGCTCAAACAACGATGTCAGCTAGCCAATTTGTAGCTGATTTGAAAGCTCTAGCACAGTCATGTCATTTTGGAGCAATAAAAGACAAACTAATAAGAGATCAGATGATTGAAAAAACATCCAACCCCTGGGTACTATTACTATGGGTCAGCCACTGAATGTGCTGCTAAAATAGCTGAAACACAAGCTTACCCCACAACAAGTGCTATCATTAGGGAGCAGTCAGTGTAGCAGCTACAGTACATACTAGCTATGGCGTGTGTGACACCCGCCAATACAGGGCTCCACCAAGGGCTCCGGCAGAAATTGTAGATCTACCCGTCACGCTACAAAGGCTCCAGACTTCCCAGCTAAGGGCCAGACATGCAGACACATGCAGACAACCATTTTGCAAAGTGGTGCCGCTCCACAACCGCCTATGCATCACCGCAACAACAGCCACAACAAACAGGCAGTGATCCATACAGTGGGTCCCCACTCAGTGAAGTTTACTATGTGCCCTCTACCGGAAAGAGAGCTCTCCTTGACATTGGTGCCAAGGTTGCTGCTAAATGCAGCAACATACAACCAGTTCTTCCAGCATTTACCGCTGCAGCCTCTGTCTACCACACTTTGTGGCTACGGCTAGAGCAAGATCGACGTCATCTGCCTCCTTCACCTCCCAGTACGTCATGGTTCCAAGGCCTTGGACTCCTTCCCATTTCACATCACATGCCAGGGCGCAAACATCATGGGCCTGGACTTTTTTGTAAGTCTCAGTAAGGCCTAGATACTTTATGCGTCTTCCCCGTGGAACCAACAGTATCCAGAGCTGTTCAGTGAATTGGAATGCCTGACTGCATTCACACACAAACTGTTCCCATTGATGCCTCTCCCTGGTGTCGAATCTGGTGGTCGTTCAGAAGAAATCAGGGGGCATCAGAACCTGCGTTGACATGCAAGCAGGCAACAAAGCAGTGGTGCCTGACAAATATCCACTATCCACAACGGAGGATCTGACAACAAACTTAAAAAAATAAGACAGAATTCCTGAGGACAATAAAACCTCTTTGCATAGAGTAATTTAGAGTTCACCCTGTACAGATACAAGTAACCACAGAGATAATACATCCATATAGATAGTGTCAGAGTTTTCCTGATAGAATAATACTATATTATCCATGTTTGGTATCCATCACTAATTCAATAGTCAGTCCTCTGGATACTGTAACAGAGAGAGATATTTTGTCCCCTCAGAGGGGAAGGGCTGACTAGTCCTTGGTCATTGTCCTTTGTGCTTTCCTTGTGTTACTGGACCATTTTCCTTGCAGATCCAGGTGACAGAGTGCACAGAAATTAGGGCTGAGCCTATAACAGTATGATTTCCAAGTACAGTTCACTCCCATCACCACACAGAGCTCACCTACTCAGATGGTGACAGATGGTGGAGAGGAGTTGGTTTATCTCGTCTACTATCCTCTACAGAACATGGTGTCCCTGCAGGAACTCAAGGACGCTTCGGCTGCAGAACCATCATTTAGCACACTTACTGGGTACATCATGAACGTATGGCCTTCCCGTGTCCCACCAGAACTGGAGTCGTTCTCATGTGTGAAAAACTGTCTTGTTGGGGTGATGCCTGCGTTGCACGCGGCCACTGTGCAGTGATCCCTTCATCAGGTCCTGAACACCATGCCTCATCAATGGGAAGCCACCCACAGCCACCCACTTGTCCCTCCCCTCTACAGGCCCTGGACTGGCCATCTGGACCTTGGGAGCACCTACAGCTCGATGTCTGTGGGGAGCTACACAACGTCCCACACCATCAAAAGTGCTGAAATACCTTCACTCTAAATGGCCCGAATTCACCCCAATGGGACCAGTCACAGCGTAAGCCATAGTCAACTTCCTGGACTACCTCTTTGCTTGCTGTAGAACCACTTCACCTCTTACCTTGCAGTAAAAGGTGTCATCCACATCCGTACCCCCTCACCAGACTCCGCCCACCAAGGGCACTGCCACCTCGCCCACCATGCGGACCTTCAGAGCGGAAGGATCAGCGTGACATGAAGCAGAGGTTCGACAAGAAGCACAGGGCTCAGCCACCAATCATCAAGGTGTCTGACTGGGTCAGACCCCATCAACACTCATCGGGCCAACAAATTGAGCACATTCTGTTCCTCTCCAAGTCAGATCAGTGACATTTCAACTGGCAGATGGATCTCGTTGGCATGCCAGCTGTCTAAGCAAGGTTCCTTCTCCCGTGAACACACCCAACATGACCAATGTAACACCAAGTTATTTAGTCTCCTCAACTTGTTCAACAGCCACACCATTCATTACCAGATTCAGCTGAGGTCTAGAACTTAGGAAATTATTTGTACCAAATACAATGCTCTTAGTTTTAGACATGTTCAGGACCAGTTTATTACTGGCCACCCATTCCAAAGCTGACTGCAACTCCTTGTTACAGGTTTAAGTGACTTCATTAGCTGTGGTTTCTGGCATGTACAGTGGGGAGAACAAGTATTTGATACACTGCCGATTTTGCAGGTTTTCCCACTTACAAAGCATGTAGAAGTCTGTAATTTTTATCATAGGTACTCTTCAACTGTGAGTGACGGAATCTAAAACAAAAATCCAGAAAATCACATTGTATGATTTTTAAGTAATTAATTTGCATTTTATTGCATGACATAAGTATTTGATACATCAGAAAAGCAGAACTTAATATTTGGTAGAGAAACCTTTGTTTGCAATTACAGAGATCATACATTTCCTGTAGTTCTTGACCAGGTTTGCACACACTGCAGCAGGGATTTTGGCCCACTCCTCCATCCAGATCCTTCAGGTTTCGGGGCTGTCGCTGGGCAATACAGACTGTCAGCTCCCTCCAAAGATTTTCTATTGGGTTCAGGTCTGGAGACTGGCTAGGCCACTCCAGGACCTTGAGATGCTTCTTACGGAGCCACTCCTTAGTTGCCCTGGCTGTGTGTTTCGGGTCGTTATCATGCTGGAAGACCCAGCCACGACCCATCTTCAATGCTCTTACTGAGGGAAGGAGGTTGTTGGCCAAGATCTCGCCATACATGGCCCCATCCATCCACCCCTCAATACGGTGCAGTCGTCCTGTCCCCTTTGCAGAAAAGCATCCCCAAAGAATGATGTTTCCACCTCCATGCTTCACGGTTGGGATGGTGTTCTTGGGGTTGTACTCATCCTTCTTCTTCCTCCAAACACGGCGAGTGGAGTTTAGACCAAAAATCTCTATTTTTGTCTCATCAGACCACATGACCTTCTCCCATTCCTCCTCTGGATCATCCAGATGGTCATTGGCAAACTTCAGACGGGCCTGGACATGCGCTGGCTTGAGCAGGGGGACCTTGTGTGCTGCAGGATTTTAATCCATGACGGCGTAGTGTGTTACTAATGGTTTTCTTTGAGACTGTGGTCCCAGCTCTCTTCAGGTCATTGACCAGGTCCTGCCGTGTAGTTCTGGGCTGATCCCTCACCTTCCTCATGATCATTGATGCCCCACGAGGTGAGATCTTGCATGGTGCCCCAGACCGAGCGAGATTGACCGTCATCTTGAACTTCTTCCATTTTCTAATAATTGCGCCAACAGTTGTTGCCTTCTCACCAAGCTGCTTGCCTATTGTCCTGTAGCCCATCCCAGCCTTGTGCAGGTCTACAATTTTATCCCTGATGTCCTTACACAGCTCTCTGGTCTTGGCCATTGTGGAGAGGTTGGAGTCTGTTTGATTGAGTGTGTGGACAGGTGTCTTTTATACAGGTAACGAGTTCAAACAGGTGCAGTTAATACAGGTAATGAGTGGAGAACAGGAGGGCTTCTTAAAGAAAAAAACTAACAGGTCTGTGAGAGCCGGAATTCTTACTGGTTGGTAGGTGATCAAATACTTATGTCATGCAATAAAATGCAAATTCATTATTTAAAAATCATAAAATGTGATTTTCTACATTTTTGTTTTAGATTCCGTCTCTCACAGTTGAAGTGTACCTATGATACAAATTACAGACCTCTACATGCTTTGTAAGTAGGAAAACCTGCAAAATCGGCAGTGTATCAAATACTTGTTCTCCCCAATGTATATAGCTCAACGATATTGCAGAGGTTGAAAAGCCATAAAATATAAGCTCTCATCAACAGATTATGGTCAATAATATCAAAGGCTGCAATGACTCTAACAGTACAGCTCCCACAATCTTCTTATTATCAATTTCTTTCAACTAATCATCAGTCATGTGTGTCAGTTCAGAACATGTTGAGGGCCCTTCTCTATAATCATTTTGAAAGTCTTTTGTCAATTTGTTTACAGAGAAATAGCATTGTATTTGGTCACAATTTTTTCCAACAGTTTGCTAAGAGCTGGCAGCAAGCTGATTGGTCTGCTGTTAGAACCAGTAAAGGCCACTTTATCACTATTGTATAGAGGAATGACTTTGGCTTCCCTCCAGGCCTGAGAAAAAACACCTTCCTTTTGACTCAGATTAAAGATATGACAGATAGGAGTGACCATAGAGTCAACTACCATCCTCAGTAGCCTTCTATCTAAGTTGTCAATGGCAGGAGGTTTGTCCCACACTAACTTTATAAAATTCAAACTTACAATTATTTTCTTTCATTATTTGTTTTATGAATGAATACGATGGTTCACTGTTCATTGTTGGCATTTCCTGCTTAAGATTGCCCACTTTGCCAATTAAGTAATCATAAAAATAATTGGCAACATCAAATGGTTTTGTGATGAATAAGCCATCTGATCATTTCATTTATAGTACTCCAAAGTTTTTTTCCATCATTCTTTATATCATTGATCTTGGCTTAATAATACAGTTGAATATTATTTTTGTTAAGTTTAGCCACATCCTTTTTTTTTTAAGTAAGTCAGCCAGTTGTGCGGGCAGACTTATTAGCCCCTCTTTCAAACATACAGTTTTTAAATTCCTCATCAATCCATGGAGCATTAACAGTTCTAACAGTCAGTTTCTGTTCTCTTGTAAGTGTGTGAATTTGACAATTTTCCTGTCCTGCTAAGCATTCAAAATGTAACGAGTACTTTTGAGTGTCAGGGAAAATGTATGGAGTAAAAAGTACATTATTGTCTTTAGGAATGTAGCGGAGTAAAAAGTTGTAAAAACTACAAATAGTAAAGTATAGTACAGATAAACTAAATAAGTAGTACTTCAAATAATTGATACTTATGTACTTTACACCACTGTTCATGGGGGACGACATGTTTACTGTTGCCTTGCTTTTTAGTTGTTTTGAAACTAATTTCCTGCTATTCTACGTAGTTTAACAAGACTCTGGAAATATTTTAAGTAGGCTATTTGAAAATAATAATAATAACAACTAAATAAATAAATAAATAATAATGGATCAGGAAAATAAAGTCTAGACCCAATTTCCACAAATGTTATTCCGCTACCAAATATGTTTTATTATTAGAATTTACATGAACCCTCAATTGAATTATACATATTGTCTTTTACAGAAAGTGAATAGATCAATTGATAGCGACAGAGTCACACATTGTATAAGATTACTTCCCAAGCAAAGTAAATGTGTTGGAGTCCTTGACTTTAGAAGGTCGTAGCTCAGCTTCTGAACGCCATAGAGACAAAACAAAGATATTCCCATGTGCATTGGCGTTGCATCTTCTACTGGCATTTTACAGATAGTTTTTAAAAATGTATATATCTTTTTTTTACCAAAAGAGTCTCTGGCCTAAAGCATTGCAGAGTTATACGTCGTTATAAATCGGTTCATACAATCGTGAATTATTAGGCATGACCCTTGCCTTGCCACAGCTAGAGTGGGCTTCCAACCAGAGAGTGTCTGGGTGTCCGTGGGGGGATGGGTGGGATCTTGCCTGAGCGAGTGTGCGGCTCTGCAAAGAGGTTAGATGGGCTGTCAGCTGTGTCGGCTTGGCCCTTGCTGTCTGGAGGAGGATGGGGGAGTGAGGTGAGCGGGCAGACGGTTCAGCCGCGGTTTCCTGTGTGTGTTTCCTGTGTGTTCTAATGTGAAGTTCAGCTCTAGGGCCCAGGGCCTGTTTCCTGTGTGTGATGGGTGCCAGGCCCAGGGCTCAGACACACAGACAGCCCCCAGCACTGGGGCCCACCACCATACACACTGACTCAGCCAGCACCAGCACACACACACACACACACACACACACACACACACACACAATTATGTAGACACACACACGCATGCTTGCACACAGTATGCACACACACTCGTACAAGCACACACACACACACACACACACACACACACACACACACACACACACACACACACACACACACACACACTTAAGGGGTTTAAAAGTTTACAGCACTGGAGAGCCGGGAATGCAGTCAGGTGAGAGGGAAGTTATATTTCTCTCTCCATTTCTTCCTCACCAGCACACAAACCCATGACCCCACTGCGAACACTGGAAAGAGATCCAAGACTTACACAACCTTCAAACATCTGGCTGCAGGGCTTACCACCAGGTGAGCAGCCAGACATTACATAAACACTAGCTATTATATACTGGGTGTACAAAACATTAAGAACACCTAAGTTGCAAACCCTTTTGCCTTTAGAACAGCCTTAATATGTCAGGGCATGGACTGCACAGGGATGCTGGTCCATGTTGACTCCAATGCTTCCCACAGTTGTGTCAAGTTGGCTGGATGTCCTTTGGGAGGTGGACCATTCTTGATTCACACGGGAAACTGTTGAGCATGAAAAATCCAGCAGCGTTGCAATTCTTGACACAAAACGGTGCGTCTGGCACCTACTACCATACCTTGTTCAAAGGCACTTAAATATTTTGCCCATTCACCCTCAACACATATACAATCCATGTCTCAATTGTGTAAAAGCTTAAAAATCCTTCTTTAACCTGTCTCCTCCGTTCATCTACACTGATTGAAGTGGATTTAACAAGTGACATCCAACCTCCTTAACAAGTGACATCCATGTTACTATTTCTTTTTCATTTTCATCAAGTCAAAGGGTGGGTCTTCCATTCCTGTGGCGGTCCTCATGAAGCTGGTTGAGAGAATGCCAAGAGTGTGCAAAGCTGTCATCAAGTCAAAGGGTGGCTATTTGAAGAATCTCAAATATAAAATGTATTTTGATTTGTTTAACACTTTTTTGGTTACTACATGATTCCATATGTGTTATGTCATAGTTTTGATGTCTTCACTTTTATTCTACAACGTAAAATATAGTGCAAATAAAGAAAAACCCTTGAATTAGTAATATTCCAAACTTTTGACCAGGGGTGTATGTCGGATAGGTTTCCAAAAATCTGTGTTTACAAATTCATACTTTGAAGGATTCATTCTCTAAGCAAAAGTCATGTATGACATTTGGAAAACTATGTACCATATTACTTTCAGTGGGGTCGTGACCAACAGACTGATCTCTATTGTTGTTGTAAGGAGCTGGAAGTACGAGGTCACACCTCAGCCATTAGCAGTAACAAAGGACTGAAGGTAATGACTACTACCACACAACCAAAGAGTTACTTCACTGTCCCTGACACACAGGTAATACGACCCCTCTCCCTCACTCCACATCCCTATCCATCACTCAGATGCCTTTACTCAAGTAGTATTTTACTGGGTGACTTTCACTTTTACTTGAGTAATTTTCTACGGTATCTGTACTTTTACTCAAGTATGGCAACTGGGTACGTTTTCCACCACTGGTAAGCAGGTAGCCAGGGCTCCACAGTACTTATGGTAGACTTGATGGTGAAGAATCCCTGAACCCTTCTAAGATGACACCCTGCCTCTCACTCTTTCATCTAACCATATCCTCTCCTCTCTTCCCTCCATTTGAAACAGCACAGCAATAGCACCGCCACTCACTGGGCCTGCCTGCCCCTGAGGTAGGGTGTCTGTGCGTGTGTGTGTGTATGTGTGTGAACTGTCCACACGTCTTATTATGAAAACTGGACACATCTACCTGTGAGAGGAGTCTACATGGTATTTTCCACAGGAGCCCAAAACAATTCTGTAATATCATTTGACTGTGCTGTAATGCAGGTTTGATTACATTGAGCACTGAGGTCATTTTGATAAGCCCAGGACAAACAAGGCCAATGTCAAACAGGGCTGAGATTAGACAATTAGAGAAAAACATATTGACCTTTCAGTCAGATCAGAGGGGTTAGTAGGTAAAGGGTAGAGCACTTTGGCCTGGCCAGAGCTGTACTGGAGGACAAACACTTCTCACCTGATGACTCAGTAAGTAATTTGAAAGACTTTACTGTGAACTTTTACAACACATCATGACCCCAAGCCTCACAAGCAACAACTTTGACCTTTCAAACAACAGATAGACATTGAGTCTGCTCTGAACTGAGTATCAGTAAAATACTGTAATGTGAGGCTCATGGTTTTATAGAATATTCTGTTTACATTTGTATTCTCTCAGATTTATTAGGCATTTAGCCCCAAAATATCTATACAACCTACTGAAAAACCTCAAAAAAACGACCCTGGTTAAAACTAAAACTAGATACAGGATGTGGACAACTGACCACCTCCTTGCTATTGAGATTGTTTGACTACAGAGGATAGATTATATCTAAAAACAATCTATCTATCTATCTATCTATCTATCTATCTATCTATCTATCTATCTATCTATCTATCTATCTATCTATCTATCTATCTATCTATCTATCTACACTCTTAGAAAAAAATAGGGTTCTACCAAGAACCGTTTTGATCAGAAGAACCCTTCTTGGAAGACAATGTCTTTTTGTAAGGCAACAGGTTCTACCTAGAACCTTTAACATCCTAAGAACCGTTTTTGGAAGAAATAGTTATTTGATGATTCTTTGGAAGGCAAGAAGGGTTCTATATAGAACCACACTGTATATAATATTTCCCAGCATGCTCTATTGCAGGGACATTTTCAGAATTGTTTGTTTTACAGTATCATCTGTGTTTTTGAATGTACATCGATTGGTTGATTAACTGTATGCTACATAAAAATAAATAACATCTAAACTAATCCAATCTGTTAGTATACAGTTGAAGTTTATATACACCTTAGCCAAATACATAATAAACTCAGTTTTTCACAATTCCTGACATTTAATCCTAGTAAAAATTCCCTGTCTTATGTTAGGATCACCACTTTATTTTAAGAATGTGAAATGTCTGAATAATAGTAGAGAGAATGATTTATGAATTTTGGCCCATTCCTCCTTACAGAACTGGTGTAACTGAGTCAGGTTTGTAGGCCTCCTTGCTTGCACACGCTTTTTCAGTTTTGCCCACATATTTTCTATAGGATTGAGGTCAGGGCTTTGTGATGGCCACACTTTGTTGTCCTTAAGCCATTTTGCCACAACTTTGAAAGTATGCTTGGGGTCATTGTCCATTTGGAAGACCCATTTAGGACCAAGCTTTAACTAACCGACTGATGTCTTGAGATGTTGCTTCAATATATCCACATCATTTTCCTTCCTCATGATGCCATCTATTTTGTGAAGTGCACTAGTCCCTCCTGCAGCAAAGCACCCCAACAACATGATGCTGCCACCTCCGTGCTTCACGGTTGGGATGGTGTTCTTCGGCTTGCAAGCCTCCCCCTATTTCCTCCAAACATATCAATGGTCATTATGGCCAAACAGTTCTATTTTTGTTTCATCAGACCAGAGGACATTTCTACAAAAAGTACGATCTTTGTCCCCATGTGCAGTTGCAAACCGTAGTCTGGCTTTTTTATGGCGGTTTTGGAGCAGTGGCTTCTTCCTTGCTGAGCGGCCTTTCAGGTTATGTCGATATAGGACTCGTTTTACTGTGGATATAGATGATTTTGTACCTGTTTCCTCCAGCATCTTCACAATATGCTTATTCTGGGATTGATTTGCACTTTTTGTACACCAAAGTACGTTCATCTCTAGGAGACAGAACTCCGTCTCCTTCCTGAGCGGTATGACGGCTGCCTGGTCCCATTGTCACGATGGATATGACAGAGTCAAGCGCAGGAGAGGATGATTCCAGAACTAATATTTATTTCTGAGACTTGACAATAAGTCTCAGAAATAAATGTTGAATGCGAGATACACAACACATTAATACGGATACACAACACATTAATATGGATACACAACACATTAACACAGATACACAACACATTAACACGGATACACAACACATTAATACGGATACACAACACATTAACACAGATACACAACACATGAACACAGATACACAACACATTAATAAGGATACACAACACATTAACAAGGATACACAACACATTAACACGGATACACAACACATGAACACAGATACACAACACATTAACACGGATACACAACACATTAACACAGATACACAACACATTAACACGAATACACAACACATTAACACGGGTAATACAAACACCCGGAGTACACGGGAAAACCTCCCGGAAACAAAACACAGGGATTAAACCCGGAGAATAATGAGAACATGAGCAACGTGACCCACGCACAGGAAAACAATCACAAACAAGGACATGGGGGAGCAGAGGGTAGATATAACATAATTGATGACGGGATAGATACCAGGTGTGTGAGTGACAAGACAAAACCAATGGAAAATGAAAGAAGGAACGGCAGTGGCTAAAAGGCCGGTGACGTCGAACGCCGAAGTGCGCCCGAACAGGGAGAGAGGGCGGCCTTGGAGGGAGTCGTGACACTCATGGTGTTTATACTTGTGTACTATTATTTGTCAAGATGAACGTGGTACCTTCAGGCGTTTGGAAATTGCTCCCAAGGATGAATCAGACTTGTGGAGGTCTTCAATTCTTTTTCTGAGGTCTTGGCTGGTTTCTTTTGATTTTCTAATGGTCGTGCAAAGAGACAATGAGTTTGAAGGTAGGCCTTGAAATACATCCACAGGTACACCTCCAATTGACTCAAATTATGTCAATTACCCTATCAGAAGCTTCTAAAGCCATGACATCATTTTCTGGAATTTTCCAAGCTGTTTAAAGGGACAGTCAACTTAGTGTATGTAAACTTCTGACCTATTGGAATTGTGATATAGTGAATGATAAGTGAAATAATCTGTCTGTAAACAACTGTCGGAAGACTTACTTGTGTCATGCACAAAGTAGATGTCCTAACCTCCTGTGAAGGCCGACAGCCCAGAGCCTCCAGAGGCCAGCACAGCTCTGTGGTTGAAAACCATCTCTGCGTCGGTGCCCAGGTTGGGCACGGCGTTCAGTCCTGCTCCAGGCACGGGGCTGAAATCCTCCTCTGTGTCGGTGCCCAGGCTGGGCACGGCGTTCAGTCCTGCTCCAGAGATGGGGAGGGATACGGGTCCAGAAGTCTGCTCCGCTCCAGTGAGGGAGCAGTCCGCTCCACCGGTGCCCAGTCCGGGACCGGAAATCTACTCCACCCCCATGCCACCCCCATGCCCCATGTTCCACTCCAGTGCCTAAGCAGTCCGCTCCAATGGATGTCAGCCCCTCTCCAGGGTCGAGGGCTCCCACACCAGGGTCCAGACAGGACTTGGTGCATCGCGGGAGTACTGAGGGGGGAATCATCACGCCGGGGACCGGACAGGATCGGGCGTGCCATGGGAAGGCAAGGAGGATTTGGTTGTGTATCAGCAGTCACTGAATTAGCCCATGTCAGCACATCTTCTTTATTGGTAAGTTAGTATGGATGTGGGTACGCAGACCCACGAGCCACTGTGGCCCCTCATGAAGAGTTAAAAAATTTTGTGGCCCCCACCCCCATCAAAGTTGCCCATCCCTGATTTACACCATCAGCTTGGTCACTTGAACATTTTACCACAATCTTTCTTTGCCAATGGTAAAGAATATTAACAAACTACCACTACGTGACTGTAGTGGTATTATTTTTAAGTTTTCAATCAAGTATTGTAAAGACGTGCTCACATTTGTTGGTACCCTTACAGCTCATTGAAATAATGCTTCATTCCTCCTGAAAAGTGATGAAATTAAAATCTATTTTATCATGTATACTTGCATGCCTTTGGTATGTCATAGAATAAAGCAAAGAAGCTGTGAAAAGAGATGAATTATTGCTTATTCTACAAAGATATTCTACAAATGGCCTGGACATATTTGTTGGTAAAATATAATAAAATAAATAATTGGATTATAGTGATATTTCAGACTAATTAGTTTCTTTAATTAGTATCACACGTCTCTAATCTTGTAATCAGTCATTCAGCCTATTTAAATGGAGAAAAGTAGTCACTGTGCTGTTTGGTATCATTGTGTGCACCACACTGAACATGGACCAGGTAAAGCAAAGGAGAGAGTTGTCTGAGGAGATCAGAAAGAAAATAATAGACAAGCATGGTAAAGGTAAAGGCTACAAGACCATCTCCAAGCAGCTTGCAAATATTATTTAAGAAGTTTAAGGTCCATGGAACTGTAGCCAACCTCCCTGGGCACGGACTCAAGAGGAAAAACGACCCCAGATTGAACAGAAGGAATAGTGCGCATGGTAGAAAAAGAACCAAGGATAACTGCCAAAGAGATACAAGCTGAACTCCAAGGTGAAGGTACGTCCATTTCTGATCACACCATCCATCGCTTTTTGAGCAAAAGTGGGCTCCATGGAAGAAGACCCAGGAGGACTCCACTTTTGAAAGAAAGAACATTAAAAAGGCAGACTGTCCTTTGGACAGATGAGTCAAATCTGGAGCTTTTTGGCAAGTCACATCAGCTCTATGTTCACAGACAACAAAATGAAGCTTTCAAAGAAAACAACACCATACCTACAGTGAAACATGGAGGAG
Organism: Thymallus thymallus; assembly: GCA_023634145.1. Taxonomy (NCBI): domain Eukaryota; kingdom Metazoa; phylum Chordata; class Actinopteri; order Salmoniformes; family Salmonidae; genus Thymallus; species Thymallus thymallus. The sequence goes on along the minus strand of CM042410.1, from coordinate 22,078,607 downwards.
GCTTGGTTATGTTTTGGGGCTGCTTTGCTGCGCCTGGCACAGGATGCCTTGAATCTGTGCAGGGCACAATGAAATCTCAAGACTATCAAGGCATTCTGGAGCGAAACGTACTGCCCAGTGTCAGAAAGATCTGTCTCAGTCGCAGGTCATGGGTCCTCCAACAGGATAATGACCCAAAATACACAGCTAAAAGCAACCAAGAATGGATAAGAACAAAACATTGGACTATTCTGAAGGGCCTTCTATGAGTCCTGAATCCTATCGAACATCTATGGAAAGAGTTGAAACTTGCAGTCTGGAGAAGGCACCCATCAAACCTGAGACAGCTGGTGCAGTTTGCACAGGAAGAGTGGGCCAAACTACCTGTTAACAGTCTCATTGAGAGCTACAGAAAATGTTTGATTGCAGTGATTGCTTCTAAAGGTGGTTCAACAAAATATTAGGTTAAGGGTCCCATCATTTTTGTCCATGCCATTTTCATTTGTTTCATTATTTACAATATTATGTAGAATAAAAAATCTAAAGCAAAGTCTGATTTCTATTAAATATGGAATAAACAATGGTGGATGCCAATTACTTTTGTCAGTTTCAAGTTATTTCAGAGAAAATTGTGCATTCTTTGTTTTTTGTGGAGGGGTACCAACAAATTTGACCACATCTGTATCTGTTGTTTTATCTTGACCTGCTTGTCTGAAAGTGACAAAGTAAGTCTATACTGCCACCTAGAGGCTATACTGCCCATTTCAGGCAGAAAGTCACTAGTAGGGCTCAGTGAGTTTTATTTAAATAAAAGAGAAGCTTGGTACTGGAACATTTGTTGAATACAAGGGTGGATATACAGTGCCTTCAGAAAGTATTCACACACATTTACTTTTTCCACATTTTGTTGTGTTACAGCCTGAATTTAAAATTGATCAAATTTAGATTGTGTCGCTGGCCTACACACAATACTCAAATAATGTCAAAGCGGGAATTATGTTTTTTGAAATGTTAACAAATTAATAAAAAATGAAAATCTGAAATGTCTTGAGTCAATAAGAATTCTACCCCTTTGTTATGGCAAGACTAAATAAGTTCAGGAGTAAAAATTTGCTTAACAAGTCACATAATAATTTGCATGGACTCTGCAAAACTGTGTACAAAAATGTACACTGTCCCTTTACATGAGTTGAACATGATTTTTAAATGACTACCTCATCTCTGTACTCCACACATAAAATTATCTGTAAGGTCCCCCAGTCGAGCAGTGAATTTAAAGCACAGATTCAACCACTAAGACCAGGGAGGTTTGCCAATGGTTCACAAAGGAGGGCACCTATTGGTAGATGGGTAAAAAAAAAAAGAATGTCCCTTTGAGTATGGTGCAGTTATTAATTACACTTTGGATGGTGTATATGATCGATAGACTATGGCTTTTCATGTCACCCAGCAGTGCTATTTAGCTCCAAGTAAATGTTGCAATTTTTCAGCCATTCCTGAACCTGCTACCAAAAACAAGCTACATATGGGCAGTACCAAAACAAGTGATCTACTGATTCTGTCTCTTCACAGTAGAACCTGCAGAGATGGGATGGTTGTATCCCCCATATACATAACATTCTATTGGTTGCAATAATTTTTATAATTTTGAATCCAGCGTTGTTTTGTGTATCACTTCATAAACCATGTACCATGGAACCGGCACATTGAAAATCTATTCCCAACTATTTTGCAATCTGTATGGTGCAGAACACACTCAAAACACAGAGATTCATTTACTTAAGGCTTACTGAAGATAAAATGGGTGGGGCCGGAATGAGGGAAGGGGATTGTATCTGAAAGACTGTGGTGTGTCCACAGGCCCCAGAGCATAGACTGCTCCAGAATCACCAAGTCATTGGTAAACTACTCTATGAGTGAGAATTTGTTGTAAACAAGAGATTTTTTAAACCCACATTATGCACAATATTTACCACTTGCAAGTAATGATAATGAGCAACATCAATGGATATAGGTTGTGTAAGCATCATCACACAACTGCCTGCTCAGTGCTAAGATGTGCATACACATGGATACTACGCTCTCTGCTGGCTCAAATCAGAACATTTCATTCTCAACACAACAATGCCATATCAAGGGACAATGCAATACTTTTATAAGAATGGGAACAGTGTCCAAATATTTTCTTCTATAGTCTCTGTTTTGCCTCATCATAGCCAAGCATGTATTGACATGAGATGAGAGTCCAGTCAAGTAGTATTGCCATCTCATAACCACAAGAGGGACTCAAGAGTTATCTTCTTACAATCCCTTTTTAGCAAGTGAGGTTGGCAAGGTGAGCACTCTGTTTACGCCAGCAGTCAGGTAGTTTGAGTGGCCTGGGAAAAGTGGGGTATTTCAGCAGAGATGCCCAGTTGTGATCAAAGCACCAATACTCCTCTCCCACAGAGAAGGACACCACTGCCTGGGTCTTGGCTCTGCTGGGTCACAATGGAAGTAGACAGGGAGGAGATGGACGACAGATGAAAAGCATGCCAAGCTTCTCAATATGCTCCTAAAGTGATACTCATACATTACCAGAGTGAACAACTCTCCCACGGACACACACATACTTTTCTCTTTCTTTCTGAAACGTGAACATATGTGCTGGTCCTACCCTCAGATGTTCTCAATGTACTGATTTCACACCCTATCAGTGGCTTCTGCAGCATACAAGATACCACAGAGTCAAACGTCCACAGGAACAGCAGTACAGGAACTCGCCAACAGACTCACCCATATAAGCGTTTATTATCTATGCATAGTCACTTTAACTATACCTGCATGTACATATTACGTCAAATAACCGGTGCCCGATGTATATAGCCTCCCTATTGTTATTTTTACTGTTATTTTACTGCTTTTATTTTTTACTGATCTATTGTTTACTTAACACTTATAATTCCTAAAACTGCATTGTTGGTTAGGGCTTGTAAGTAAGCATTTTAGTTCTAAACCTGTTGTATTCGGCGCATGTGACAAATACAATTTGATTTGATTTGATATTCAGTGTTGATGGACAGTTGAATTATCTGTAAATAAACACAGTGTCTATGTCTAAGACTGATGAGTGTGGATCTGTCAGTTTTTTTTTGTCTCTGAGGAATCCTATTAAGGTCAGTTCACAGAGACAAACAACTAATGCAAGGAGCCTATAGAAGGCTGTGTGGATTAAACATCCTACACGTCTGCACACACACTCACAATACTAGTCAAAAGTTTGCACACACCAACTCATTAAAGGGATTTTCTTTATTTGTACTATTTTCTACATTGTAGAATAATAGTGAAGACATCAAAACTATGAAATAACACATATGGAACATATGTAGTAATCAAAAAAGTGTTAAACAATTTTTTAAGAATTTGAGATTCTTCAAAGTAGCCACGCTTTACCTTGATGACAGCTTTGCACACTCTTGGCATTCTCTCAACCAGTTTCATGAGGAATGCTTTTCCAGCAGTCTTGAAGGAGTTCCCCCATATGCTGAGCACTTGTTGGCTGCTTTTCCAACTCAACCCAAATCATCTCAATTGGGTTGAGGGTGGGTGATTGTGGAGGCCAGGTCATCTGATGCAGCACTCCATCACACTCCTTGGTCAAATAACCCTTACACAGCCTGGAGGTGTGTTTTGGGTTGGAAACAAAAATCTCAAATTTTGACTAATCAGACCAAAGGACATATTTCCACCGGTCTAATGTCCATTGCTCATGTTTCTTGGCCCAAGCAAGTCTCTTCTTCTTATTGGTGTCCTTTAGTAGTGGTTTCTTTGCAGCAATTCGACCATGAAGGCCTGATTCACGCAATCTCCTCTAGACAGTTGATGTTGAGATGTGTCTGTTACTTGAACTCTGTGAAGCATTTATTTGGGCTGCAATTTCTGAGGCTGGTAACTAATTAACTTATCCTCTACAGCAGAGGTAACTATGGGTCTTCCTTTCCTGTGGCGGTCCTCATGAGTGAGTCTCATCATAGCACTTGATGGTTTTTGCGACTGTACTTGAAGAAACTTTAAAAGTTCTTGATATTTTCTTGATTGACTGACCTTCATGTCTTAAAGTAATGGTGGACTGTCACTTCTCTTTGCTTATTTGAGCCGTTCTTGACATTATATGGACTTGGTCTTTTACCAATTAGGGCTATCTTCTTTATACCACCTCTACCTTGTCACAACCCAACTGATTGGCTCAAACGCATTAAGAAAGAAATTCCACAAATTAACTTTAAACAAGGCACACCTGTTAATTGAAATGCATTCCAGGTGACTACCTCATGAAGCTGGTTAAGAGAATGCCAAGAGTGTGCAAAGCTGTCATCAAGGCAAAGGGTGGCTACTTAGAAAAATCTCAAATACAAACTATATTTTAATTTGTATAACACGTTTTTGGTTACTACATGATTTTTGATGTTTTGATGTCTTCAATATTATTCTACAATGTAGAAAATAGTAAAAATAAAGAAAAACCCATGAGTGAGTAGGTGTGTCCAAACTTTTGACTGGTACTGTACACCTACATGCATTTACAATGAACAAAAATATAAACGCAACATGCAACAATTTCAAAGGTTTTACTGAGTTACAGTTCATATAAAGGAAATCAGTCAATTTAAATAAATAAATTAGGGCCTAATATATGGATTTCACATGACTGGGAAAAAACATTTGCCTTATGCAGCGCAACACATTTCCATCGCATAGAGTTGATCAGGCTGTTGATTGTGGCCTGTAGAATGTTGTCCCACTCTTCAATGGCTGTGCGAAGTTGCTGGATATTAGCGGGAACTGGAACACGCTGGAACACGCTGTTTTACAGTGTACATGCATTCACTGCACGCACATAAGGTACAGTACACAGAGGCTTTGTAAGTAGTGTTTACAATAAAGCATAAAATCTAATGTTATTGTTTGCATACACATATTTAGCAGATGTTATTGCAGGTGTAGTGAAATGCTTGTGTTCCTAGCTCCAACACTGCAGTAATATCTAACTATACACACAAATCTAAACGAATGTATAAATCATTCTAAGGAAAACAGATAGAGACGTGGCTACCCACAGATACATACTGAACATTACCTTATTACATTATTATTTACCAGTGGTTAGAGTGTTGGGATGGATCGAATCCCCGAGCTGGCAAGGTAAAAATCTGTCGTTCTGCCCCTGAACAAGGCAGTTAACCCACTGTTCCTAGGCCGTCATTGAAAATAAGAATTTGTTCTTAACTGACTTGCCTAGTAAAATAAAGGTAAAAAAAAAAGTCCACAATCATCTCCTTTGTCTTGATCACGTTGAGGGAGATTGTTGTCCTGGCACCACACGGCCAGGTCACTGACCTCCTCCCTATAGGCTGTCTCATCGTTGTAGGTGATCAGGCCTACAACTGTCCTTAGCTTATTGATGAGCTTTGAGGGCACTATGGTGTTCAAGGCTGTGCTGTAGTCAATTAATATAATTCTCACATACAGTTGAAGTCAGAAGTTTACATACCCCTTAGCCAAATACATTTAAACTCAGTTTTTCACAATTCCCGACATTTAATCCTAGTAGAAATTCCCTGTCTTAGGTCAGTTAGGATAACCACTTTATTTTAAGAATGTGAAATGTCAGAATAATAGTAGAGAGAATGATTTATTTCAGCTTTTATTTCTTTCATCACATTCCCAGTGGGTCAGAAGTTTACATACACTCAATTAGTATTTGGTAGCATTGCCTTTAAATTGTTTAACTTGAGTCAAACGTTTCAGGTAGCCTTCCACAATCTTCCCACAATAAGTTGGGTGAATTTTGGCCCATTCCTCCTGACAGAACTGGTGTAACTGAGTCAGGTTTGTAGGCCTCCTTGCTCGCACACGCTTTTTCAGTTCTGCAAACAAAATTTCTATAGGATTGAGGTCAGGGCTTTGTGATGGCCACTCCAATACCTTGACTTTGTTGTCCTTAAGCCATTTTGCCACAACTTTGGAAGTATGCTTGGGGTCATTGTCCATTTGGAAGACCCATTTATCACATCTATCACTCCAGTGTTAATGCTAAATTGTAATTATTTCGCCAATATAGCCTATTTATTGCCTTACCTTCCTAATCTACATTTGCACACACTGTACATAGATTTTCTATTGTGTTATTGACTGTACGTTTGTTTATCCCATGTGTAACTCTGTGTTGTTGTTGTTGTTGTTGTTTTTGTCAAACTGCTTTGCTTTATCTTGGCCAGGCCGCAATTGTAAATGAGAATTTGTTCTCAACTAGCCTACCTGGTTAAATAAAAGGTGAAATAAAAAAAATGTGATCCACATCATTTTCCTTCCTCATTACATCATCTATTTTGTGAAGTGCTCCAGTCCCTCCTGCAGCAAAGCACCCCCACAACATGATGCTGCCACCCCTGTGCTTCACGGTTGGGATGGTGTTCTTCGGCTTGCAAGCCTCCCCCTTTTTCCTCAAAACATTACGATGGTCATTATGGCCAAACAGTTCCATTTTTGTTTCATCAGACAAGAAGACATTTCTGCAAAAAGTACGATCTTTGTCCCATGTGCAGTGGCAAACCGTAGTCTGGCATTTTTATGGTGGTTTTGGAGCAGTGGCTTCTTCCAGTGGCTATGTTGTGAGCTGGGCCGTTGCAGTGGATGTAACAGTGAGGAGGAAGATCAAGGTGAGGGCTTTTATCTGCAAGTGAAGAATAAATAGGCACCAAACATCTTTACAACATTTTCTAAATTATAAACAGGAGCAAATTAACAACTCTACAGCTCAAGACTCAGGCTCAATAATGCATGGTGTGGGACAGCACCCATAGCCGAACCGCTCACTTGTCTGATAAAACTTTTTTACCCATAATGCATTTCATCATGGAACATTCCATTATCAATTAACAACCAAAAAGAATATAGCCTACACATCTTCAGACAATAACCATAGAACTACATACCGTATGCCAGAGGTGTAACCAAGTCAGTATTATTCAAGTCACAAGCAAGTCTCAAGTCACAAGGTTTGAGTCTCAAGTCGAGTATCAAGTAGAAGTCCAAGTCGTGCATTCTAAAGCCGTGTTCACATTTACAGTTTAGCCTTGTTCACACTGCAGGGCTTTATTTTATAAATCTACTTTGGACTACTGACTGTACAAACAGCAAGTAACAAGTGACCAAATCGGATGTGTGTGTGTTCAGACAGCAGTTATTTGCTGACAAGGCTATGCTCGTTGTCATAGTAATGACGAGTGTGTGCAGTGGTGAAGGCTGATTGGTGGTGGTGCTTGTAGCTTGCTGTTTGGACAGTCAATATTCCAAAACGGATTTGAAAAACTAAACTGATTTGAGCACTAAGACCTGCATTGTGAACAAGGCATAAGAGCAAGTCAAGTCGAGTCAAGTAACAAAATAAAAAAAAACTATACATGCTATGACTTGTCAACTACAAATCTTTGTCTATTTAAGGCTACTAGACAGCCCTTTTAATTATTTTGTCTACAGCACATTTTGATTATGTAATTGTAAAATAGGGACCTTGTAGCAGTCGTAAGGGCATGAAATCAGCAGAAAGCAAGGCAGGTTGACGTGCTAGGTGTATATTTACTTACTGGTCTTGGGGATCCAATAATGAAAGTGCAATACCTCATACAAAATATACAAGTAGATTTACCAAATATACACAGGAAATAGCAAAAACAAAAAACTATCCTATTTGAATGGACACAGGTAGAGGCCAAGACTGCACAATCTCCATCGGAGTAACCAAATAGAATCTATCTAACAGAAGCTCAAACAGGTACTATAATCACTTGGCCCCTCACAGGACCATACAATTACATAAATTATTTGGATTTATGTTTTCCAATGCTACATTAATTTGGCAGACCTAACTTGATTGACCCTCTTTCTACAAGCCCTAGTCTATGATAAAAGCGTCTGCTAAATGGCATATATTTTCACAGGTAATTAAGTTACAATTATTACAACACGGCGGAGAACCAACGTATTTTCAATCAAGACTTTTAATCAGTGAATCGTTTTCTTTTGTTATAATTATAAAGTTGTAGCCTACCATATGCATCTTAGATATAGGCCTACAATATGTGAGGTAAAGAGTAGAGATGACAGGCAGAAAGATAAAGCTTAGGTAATTGCTTAATTTATACAATCCATTCTAACACCTGAACACCACATCAACACTGTCACCTTGTGCCCCTCCTGTGACATAGCCTATGCCGTATGCTCTGCCTACACTCTCATTGATACAATGGGAGGGAGGAACACCGCAGAGAGAGTAAAGTGCCTTAGAGAAACCTAAGCGCTAATGCTGGTTGATACAGTAGGTGTTGTTAGTATGGTGCTCCATGTGTACTCTCCCATGTTGATACAGCTGTCTTCAGGAATTTGCTTTTCTCTTTTAAAACCATTCCCTTTCATAAACTGTTCTCTCTCCCCCTCCCTCTCCCCCTCCCTCCCTCCCCGATGGGTTTTGAGAAGAAGAGAAGGAGAGAGGTCGCTAGGAGTATGCAATTGAGACCTTCCCAATCCCATACATTGCCAAAGCAACAAATGAAAAACAATACTCAATGACTAATAAAATTGACAGGATCACAACCGGCTGTGATTGGGGGTCCCATAGGGCGGTGCACAATTGGCCCAGCGTCATTCAGGTTAGGGGATGGTTTGCCTGGGGTAGGCCAATTTGCCTTGTTAAATAAAGGTAAAAAAAAAAAATAGTTGTTCTACTGGTTGTTCCTATGGGTGTGGCAGGAAGGTGCCAATAGCTAGGTTTCCATCCAATCATGCAATATTCTACAATCTGTATAAAGAAAATATGCACATTTTCCCCTCAGTGGTGTGTTTCCACCAAACTGACTTTTTGCGGATAATAATCTGTGCAAAAATATACTTTTTCATTCAATTTGTTTCCAACACATTTTCAACTCAACCGATAGTTTTGTCACAAAAACATTTAGTTGCCCCCCTCTTGACGGTGGTATTTCCTGCAATTCTACACATTTTGTCATGGAGAACATGTTGCAGTCAAAAACATGATATTTCTGTGTTTTATATACAGTGCCTTCTGAAAGTATTCAGACCCCTTGACTTTTTCCACATTTTGTTACGTTACAGCCTTATTCTAAAATAGATTAAATATATTTTTTAAAGAACCCAAGAACCCGATGGTCACTCTGACAGAGCTCTAGAGTTCCTCTGTGGAGATGGGAGACCTTTCCAGAAGAACAACCATCTCTGCAGCACTCCACCAATCAGGCTTTTATGATGGAAGCCACCCCTCAGTAAAATGCACATGATAGCCCTCTTGGAGTTTGCCAAAAGGCACCCAAAGACTTTCAGACCATGAGAAACAAGATTCTCTGGTCTGATGAAACCAAGATTGAACTCTTTGGCCTGAATGCCAAGAATCACGTCTGGACGAAACCTGGCACCATCCTTACAGTGAAGAATAGTGGTGGCAGCATCATGCTGTGGGGATGTTTTTCAGCTGCAGGGACTGGGAGACTAGTCAGGATCGAGAGAAAGATGAACGGAGCAGAGTATAGAGACATCTTTGATGAAAACCTGCTCCCAAGCTTGTAGCGTCATACCAAAGAACCCTCAATGCTGTAATCGCTGCCAAAAGGGCTTCAACAATGTATTGAGTAAAGGCTCTGAATACTTATGTAAATGTGATTTTTACGTTTTATACATTTGCAACAATTTCTAAAAACCTGTTTTGCTTTGCAATTATGGGGTATTGTGTGTAGGTTGATGAGAAAAAAAACAACTATTAAATCAATTTTAGAATAAAGTTGTAAACGTAACAAAATTTAGCTCACAAGTGTGCACTTTCACCACCCTGTGAAGTTCATCGTAATTTATTTAATCTGTAGCCTAATAAACGTCGGTTTCCCGAGTCGTAGTGGGAGGACCAGACATTATATCATTGTGTGACTTCAAGATTACTTCTAAATGGTTATTATATCAATATTCGAGCATAAAGGCGTTCCCACCGCCATTTCTTTCATTATTAATTTTACCGACACAAAAAGATCCCACCATGTCGAACAAAAAAAACTATCTGTCTGCTTTTTAAAAATTTTATCGAAACTTCCTTTTCCATCACAGCTATCATACAATTTTTTTTTTACGGCATTACTTTACTTGCATTAAAACTGTGGATGGAAACGTGGTTAGTGTGGCACAAAGGTTTTTTTCTGCCAATAAATATTGGATGTCTTCCTTTTCTGTTTTTGTTTCAACATTTTTGTATTTCTTTTCAATTCTGGGGAAGAAAATTGCCCAGGGGCGGACTGGACATCTGGCAAATAAAATAAAATAAAAAGGGGGGGGCGGACACAATGCAAATAGTCCGGGTAGCCATTTGATTAGCTGTTCAGGAGTCTTATGTCTTGGGGATAAAAGCTGTTGAGAAGCCTTTTGGAACTAGACTTGGCGCTCCGGTACCGCTTGCCCGGAACAGTGTATGACTGGGGTGGCTGGAGTTTTGACAATTGTTAGGGGCTTCCTCTGACACCGCCTGGTATAGAGTTCCTGTATGGCAGGAAGCTTGGCCCCAGTGATGTACTGGGCCATACGTACTACCCTCTGTAGTGCCTTGCGGTCGGAGGCCGAGCAGTTGCCATACCAGGCAGTGATGCAGCCAGTCAGGATGCTCTCGATGGTGCAGCTGTAGAACCTTTTGAGGAGCCATGCCAAATCTTTTCAGTCTCCTGAGGTGGAATAGGCTTTGTCGTGCCCTCTTCACGACTGTCTTGGTGTGATTGGACCATTCTAGTTTGTTGGTGATGTGGACACCAAGGAACTTGAAGCTCTCAACCTGCTCCACTGCAGCACCGTCGATGAGAATGGGGCCGTGCTCAGTCGTCCTCCTTTTCCTATAGTCCACAATCATCTCCTTTGTCTTGATCACGTTGAGAGAGAGGTTGTTGTCCTGGCACCACACGGCCAGGTCTCTGACCTTCTCCCTATAGGCTGTCTCATCGTTGTCCGTGATCAGGACTACCACTGTTGTGTCATCTGCAAACTTAATGATGGTGTTGGAGTCGTGCCTGGCCATGCAGTCATGGGTGAACAGGGAGTACAGGAAGGGACTGAGCACGCACCTCTGAGGGGCCCAAGTGTTGAGGATCAGCGTGGCAGATGTGTTGTGTCCTACCCTTACCACCTGGGGGCGGCCCGTCAGCCTTTCAAAGCACTTCATGGCTACAGACGTGAGTGCTACGGGTCGGTAGTAATTTTGCAGGTTACCTTAGTGTTCAGGGACTATGGTGGTCTGCTTGAAACATGTTGCTATTACAGACTCAATCAGGGACATGTTGAAAATGTCAGTGAAGACACTTGCCAGTTGGGGTATGTATGTACAGTCACTGTGGGGACCACGTCATCTATGCACTTATTGATGAAGCCAATGACTGAGGTGGTGTACTCCTCAATGCCATCGGAAGAATCCCGGAACATATTCCAATCTGTGCTAGCAAAACAGTCCTGTAGTTTAGCATCTGCTTCATCTGACCACTTCTTTATTGACAGAGTCACTGGTACTTCCTGCTTTAGTGTTTGCTTGTAAGCAGGAGTCAGGAGGATGGAATTATGGTCAGATGTGCCAAATGGAGGGCGAGGGAGAGCTTTGTATATGTCTCTGTGTGTGGTGTAAAGGTGGTCTATAATTTTTTTTCCCTCTGGTTGCACATTTCACATGCTGATAATAATTTGGTAAGACTGATTTAAGTTTCCCTGCATTAAAGTCCCCGGCCACTAGGAGCGCCGCCTTTGGATGGGCATTTTCCTGTTTGCTTATTGACTTACACAGCTGACAGTGCGGTCTTAGTGCCAGCATCAGTCTGTGGTGGTAAATAAACAGCCAAGAAAAATATTGTTGAAAACTCTCTCAGCAAATAGTGTGGTCTACAGCTTATAATGAGATGCTCTACTTCAGGCGAGCATAATCTAGAGACTTCCTGCTGTTGTTTACAAATATACACAGCCCCCCGCCCCTCGTCTTACCGGAGTCTGCTGTTCTATCTAGCCGGTGCAGCGTGCATCCCACCAGCTGAATGGTGTCCATGTCATCGTTCAACCACGAATCTGTGAAACATAATATATTACAGTTTTTGATGTCCCGTTGTTAGGAAAATTGTGTTCTTATCTTGTCTAATTTATTGTCCAATGATTGTACGTTGGCTAGCAGTACTGATGGTAATGGCAGATATCCCACTCGCTGTCAGCGGATCCTTACAAGGCACCCCGCTCTGAGTCCCCTATACCTGCGTCTCCTCCTCCTGCCGATGACGGGGATCTGGGCCTTGTCGGGTCTCTGAAGTACATCATGTGCGTCCCGTTTATTGAAGAAGAAGTCCTCGTCCAATCCGAGGTTAGTGATCACTGATTTTTGCCGTAAGATACGATGGCAGAAACATTATTTTACAAATAATGTGAAAAAAAAACATATAATAGCACAATTGATTGGGCGCCCGTAAAACGGCTGCCCTGACTCCCGGCGCCATCTTCACTAGTGCTAGATGGACTGGTCCATTTTTCGCCTAGTGGGCCTGTCTAACTTTTTTTGAACAAAATGATCATTATCTGGCTAATAATGGTAGCTTTAAGGAAAAAATGGGCTGGTGTTGGGGCCTCAAGTGAAAAAATTGTCCTGTGTGTTAGAAATGCCAGGGCCGATTTTTGGTCCCAATTAGCCCCTGAGATTGCCTGATTTCTTTCCCATTCTCATGAATTTTTTTCCATCTCACTGAGGCCATCTCACTCTCCTCTGTCGCTCTCTGTGTCTTTCTGTCTCTGTCTACAATTTTGTCTCTCTCTGCCTTTCTCTCTCCTTTCACTTCAACCTCTCTCTCTCTCTCACACACACACACACACACACACACACACACATCCTTACCAGGCACTCAGAGCTGGAGGAAAGACTGGAGGGGTAACTGTGTTGTTAGTCACCTGGACAGGTGGTATTTGCATGCTATGCTTTCATGATTAAGATGGGGTGTGGGGTATGCTCTTCTCGAGGTCTGACTGGAGAACCATGCTTCTTTCTCCTCTAACTACTCCCCTATCAGGGTTTTTTTTTTATCAAAAAGGAGCGTAGCAGAGAACATTTTAGAGGCCCCCATCTGGTCAGTGTAGAGACATTTTTGATTATTTAAGACGAATTTCCTGCAATTTTACAATTTTCTCCATGGATGCATAGAATTGCAGAAAAGCTAATTTCCTGCAATTCTATACATCTATGCATAATGCTGTGTTATTCTGCTCAAACATAATAACAAAATCAATACAGCTAAATTAATTGTTTAGGGAATTTTCAATTCTCTCTGAATGTCTAGCTTTTATTTTGATGATTGTCAGTTCTCAAAAATTATATTATTTAAACAAATATATAGGTCTCCCGAGTGGTGCAGTGGTCTAAGGCACTGAATCTCAGTGCTTGAGACATCACTACACCCCTGGTTTGATTCCAGGCTGTATCACAATCCGGACGAGATTGGGAGTTCCATAGGGCGGCGCACAATTGGACCAGCGTTGTCCAAGTTTGGCCGTCATTTTAAATAAGAATTTGTTATTAACTGACCTAGTTCAAAAGGTTAAATAAAAAATGTATATCTGGTTTCAATACCAAGAGTGTGCAAAGATGTCATCAAGGCAATTGGTGGCTACTTCGAAAAATCTTAAATATAAAATATATTTTGTTATATTTGTTTAACACTTCTTTGGTGACTACATGATTCCATATGTGCTATTTCAGAGTTTTGATGTCTTCACTATTATTCTACAATATAGAAAATAGTCAAAAATAAAGAAAAACCCCAACTTTTGACTGGTACTGTTTATAAAAAAGGAATGGTGTGTCTTGGTTTGAAGATTGGACCTGAGGCGCTGAGCAGTAGTGTGAATACATTCCTTTTTATTTGTGATAAAACAACAAAGGAGAGAACGAAACTACGACCTGATGTGCGACATGCACAAACAAAGAACGACACACAGGTGGGCACAATAATCAACTTAAATAGGATCCCCAATAAGAAACAACGTATGGCAAATGCCTCTAATTGGGGACCAACAGAAACCAAACATAAAGCTGCCAAGACAACCCTACTGTCAAGCCCTGGCATGGTGCAAATTTTAAGAAACACTAAAGTGACAGTTATAAATGTATTTTGGTATTACTGACGGTGGCTCGCGATAGTGACAAATTTTCAACATGATACAAAATGTTAAATAAAACAGAGAAAAGCCTGGGCTTATAATTAAAACATTCTAAAGTGCATACATCAACTCTGCAGGTTCAGCCCTACAGAAGCCTATAGCTTGGGTCTCCAAATACATTTTATCCACACAAATTATGAGGGCATACAAGTAACATTTTGAATAACGGCACAGCTATTTATAGCCTACTTCCCTGTGGAAAAGTGGCCGCAATACATGTCATATTGATAGGATTTTCAGTTTGCTTCCATACGGCTGGTTTCACATTCTTCTGCAGGGATCATAAGGAAAAATCATGTAAAACATTTGCTATGTGTATTTACAATTCCCATCTCCAAACGGATTACTTATTTACCTAACACATATCAATAGCTCAGCATGGAGAATGCTATTACTTCTATCGAAAAAAAGAAAGTAGATGCTTCCACTTTGAACCTGCAGGTTCACTCAACCTTATATAAGGTTTCCTCGCGCATAAACATGGTGGTATTATGCCACACCTTCATTTCTTATCCACTACGAACGAATTGCGGGTGAATAGCATGCTATTCTCATGCTTAAGTTCAAGGTCAGAATACACACAGAGAGAAAAGTGAAAAAAGTGAATTACATTCCATTTATGCACACTTAACTGGGGTTGGAATTCCCACATATATGCTGTAGCAATGGAGCCTGGGGACGAGGTTTCCTCCCCAACTACCTGAGCAGACAAGGTCAGTGAATAAAAATTCCAACCTTTTAAGATCCTAATACACTATATTTAATAAAGTATGTGGACACCCCTTCAAATTGATGTATAAAATCGAGCACACCGCCATGCAATCTCCATAGACAAACATTGGCAATAGAATGGCTTTACTGAAGAGCTCAGTAACTTTCAATGTGGCACCGTCATAGGATACCTTTCTAACAAGTAGGGTTAGTCAAATTTCTGCCCTGCTAGAGCTGCCCCAGTCAACTGTAAGTGCTGAAGTGGAAATGTCTAGGAGCCACAACAGCTCAGCCGCTAGTGGAAGGCCACACAAACTCACAGAACGGGACTGCCGAGTGCTGAAGCACGTGGCGCGTAAAAATCGTCTGTCCTCGGTTGCAACACTCACTACCGAGCTCCAAACTGCCTCTGGAAGCAACGTCAGCACAATAACTATTCGTCGGTAGCTTAATGAAGTGGGTTTCCATGGCCGAGCATCCACACACAAGCCTATGATCACCATATGCAATGCCAAGTGTCGGCTGGAGTGGTGTAAAGCTTGCCGCCATCGGACTCTGAAACAGTGGAAACGCGTTCTCTGGAGTGATGCATCAGGCTTTACCATCTGGCAGTCCGACGGACAAATCTGGGTTTGGTGAATGCCAGGAGAACTCTACCTGCACCAATGCGTAGTGCCAACTGTAAAGTTTGGTGGAGGAGGAATAATGGTTGGGGCTGTTTTTCATGGTGCGGGCTATGCCAGTCAAGTAACGTTTTCGTAGCAGGTTAGTAGAATTTACGCAGCAGATTAGGATTATTAACGTGGCAGGTTTGGAGACTTAGGTTAAGGTTAGGAAAAGGGTTAGGGTTAGCTAAAATGCTCTCCTAACCTGCTACAAAAGTTCTTCCTTTCGTAGCTGTACTCCCTCTAGTCACAACCGAAAAGAGAGACATCCGTCAAGGAGAGGGAGGACAGGAAGAAGTGAAAGTACAAAGACAGCACAAATGAAAGAGACATCATCTCTGCATTCCTCTCTACATCTGGAGGAGAACAGAGGGGTCAGCCAGAATTCCGTTGTTCTACTTGTTTGTGGCATGGAGAGAGAGAAAAGTTGCTATTTTATTAAGCAGTAAAATGTAACAATATTACCTGTTTATGATTTTTGTAGGTACCTGATTCCAATGCTGCCTCTACAGTGCAGAGAATGAACATAATTAATTGCAGGTACAGTAGGCATGTAGACTACAGGTGACAAAACCACCAGAATACTTTTTCTGGGAACTTCAAACTATTCTTCAAACTCCACATCACATCCTTTCTTTCTTTCTTAGACCTTTAATCGAGTATTATAGGTCCTTTTCCATTGTACTCTGTTCTGGGAAGTGCTTCAGATCCTTATTACCTGGGAGTTGGCATCCTCCTCTCTTTGATCCTTTTATGTATGTTAATGCCAAAGGCATATTTCCAATCTGGATGGACAATAAAGTTATATTCTATATATTCTATTCTCTCTAAGCACCCTCTCCCAGCCCTGCCCTACTCCCTCCTCTCCCCTCCCCAATGCCCTCCGGATGGGGAACAGGTATCAGGCCCCTAAACCTCCTGGAACCATAAATAATAACAGAGGAGAATGACATCATGCCTCCAGATTATGGCTTTGGTGAAGGATGATTTACAGCGTGACACACCTCGCTCAGAACATCTGCAATGCAACTGGGAGCTCCACACTCTCTCTTCCCCCTATCCACCATGGAGCAGGGAGTTGGCCGTAGGGTGTAAAATTAATCAAAATGGCCACCTTAGTCAAACTTAACCAACCCTACTTTTCTGCCTGTCCCTGTTATTTGGTCAACAGCGGCACTACCACACACACTCACACAAATAACTATATTTTCGCGTGGCACCGACTGGTAAGACACTTCAGGAGGGCGGTCACGTGTGCTAGCAAGGCAGAGGTCCTGAGTTTGCATCAAGTTTTGGCCAAATCATGAGGAAGTGGTACTCGCTAAATAAGCAGCGTGACGTCCTTTATACACACAGTTTCTGTATTCTGTTGCCTCTCTTTCATTCCTTCTAACATTCTCTTTCTTGTCCATCCTGATCTGCCTGATCTATCCTCCTGTCTTCATACATCCTGGGTGAGAGGATGTTGGTAAAAATATGAAAAACCCTGAAAAATATGTCCCCTTCCATTGCTCTATAATTGTCCTAGTAGTACACAATGTACTGGCACATGAAGTTGACCATCGGATAAGAACATTTAATTGACTAAATGGTCAGGAATTCTAAACCACTAAGCCGGGCCATGTATTGTACACAGGTACTATGACACATTTTCCCCATCTTCCCTAACATCTTTCTTACACTCGGTTCTCTCTTCAATCCCCCTCAGTCTGGCCCTTTTCCTGTGGCATTTAAGAAGAAAGAGGAAGAGGAACACGCAGACAATAACAACAACAGTCATGCTAATCAGGCAATGGGAGACAGCCTGGCTCTTGGGTAATTACTTAATAATTGTCTGGTCAAAGTAAAAGAAGAATGTTTATGTATTCCATCTTGTCCTGGTTGTGAAAATGCATCATAGAAGCACAGTGACATATGCCTAAATTCAGTCACAATCGTGGCTTAATGAAGGTGTGGCTTTCAGTTAGTTATTTTTGGCAACCCATCCCATGAGAGTGAATGTCATTCCAGTTCATCTGTTCTGTTCTATTTAATAAAATCTGACTAACCCAGTGCACTGCTTGTTATACATTCTATCTGATGTTGTTTGCATATTTAGGTAAAAAGACAAATAATGTCCCGTTTGGAACACTGACAAGTAAAGAGCATTACAAATCTGATTGGTGAGCTGGCTCCCCAGTGGGTGGGGCGGGGTGTGGTGGGGCGGGGTGTGGTGGGGCCCACCCACCCGGGTGGGGCCCACCCACCCGTGCCTACGCCCCTGGCTCCAACGCAACCTAAAGCAGCAGCCTCAGTAGAACATGCAGAGAGTCCAGTCCTGGACTGGAATATGTTTTTATGACTGCGGTATGGTTATGGTTTTAGTTCTGTTAACTGCTTCAAGAAAGTCATAACTGCACATCTGCCCAGCACAGTGTCCCCCTTCTTAATGACACGCATGCACACAAACACCCACCTGACTGATGTTCTTAAATATGCACATGTCTGTCTACTGAGAGCTCTTGCTACTCTGACCCATGTCAACCCCACCTCAAACATACTTAGCAGTAATAAGATTACACCTACCACGTCCTTACTGCATGGTCATAAAAACAAACCAAATCAAAACAATGAGCTGTGTGACAGGCAGTGATCTCATGTTTAATCATCTCCTTACTCCCATCACCCCATCTAGATGAACTTTTTTTTGGCCTGCTTATACATTGATAGGGCTGCAGCTTCAAAGGGAAGGTGCTGCCTCGTCTTGATGTCTGAAGGATTCAAACTTGCCATATACTGAAAATCCAGAAAGATTCAACAAAATAGGCTACATGTAGGGCCTAACTAAGTAACCACATCATGTTAGCAAAACTACAAATAATGAAATTGTTTTTCTATGAGATTGGATGTACATTTTGTCTGCATCATCTAAAAAAGACGTGTGGAGTCAACTTTTATGAGTAAATGTATCATTGGTTTATGGGACAGAGGAAACAAACAATGGTCTATCATGAAACCATTGGGTAAAGCTCATATATGATACAGAAATAGGCTATTTCTGTAGCCAGTTGTGTACAGTAGGGGATCAGCCTTGAACAAGACAGCTTGTTTTGTGGTAAAGCTAATTAACAGTAGGACTGATTAGTGTTTTTAGTCTTTTCTCCATCTCGTTCCTGGTTTAAATGCATCTTCATTTCCTTCAGCATAGTTTCATCCCATATGCCTAGTGCAAAACTCTGTCTCTGAGACAGAAATATCAATCTGAAAACATTCTGAGTCTGGGTTAGCCTATACCATTGAGCTATACTAAGAGGCTCGTGCCTCGGGCTCTTACCTGATAAAGGTATAGCTGCAAATATTTCATAAACGCACGAGGTCTTCGCGCCATTGGCTGCTGCTGACATGGGCGTGTAGCGCATGCAATCCCAGGTCGGGACGGGAGGGAGAGAAAGTTAGACTGAAAAAAAGAAAAGGAAAACGAGGGAATTGCTTAGGACTCTCCTTCAGGCATCCGAACAAGTCTGGACTTACAGTACTTCAGCCCAACCTGAGCCAACGAGTTTGCCTGTGTTACAGCTAAATTAAACACGACTTTGACTATCGCTTGGATGCGCCACGAAACTCTTCATAAACGTTATGCAGTAGAGGCGGCTATCTGACAAGGGATTGGAGTGACAGAGTAAATATACAGTTTTCCTATTTATTGAATAACTCTCAGTAGCCGGGGAGGCAGAACAGTGAGCCACGGGTGGATTATTATGCTACAAGTGGAAAGGTGAGTGTGGATTTGGACGGTTGTCAGGTGAGATCGTTGCCGTCCGTTGTGAGCTGGGATGCTCTGCAGAGTGCAGGCGGATAGGTATACGCGCCCAGCTTCACCGGGGACTTGCTCCATGTCACTGATAAAGGAAACGTTGATTTATTGGTCCAATTAAGGCGGAATTGCCGGAATGTTGGTGCGGTTGCCAAGGGGTGCCTCTCAGGCGCAAAGTTGTGCAAAGTCTTGACCATCGATTTGTTGTTTAAAAGTTGCTCAAATAGATTTTATTAATCAATTTGATTATAAAGTGTGATTGCTGACGATTAAAGTTAATCGTAACTGAGCTAAATGGGTTTTCAGTGTGGCTCTTCTCTGCTACTCTGTGGAGTCCAGACAGCTAACGTTAGAGGCCTAGGGCCACATTAAAGCTGGTCACACGTGACCATCAGTGCATCCTTAATAGCCTCTAAAAAAGTTGTCATTACTATAGTTACCCATAGATATTAAAACGAGTAGATAGTGAAATTTTATTTTGTGCACCGCCCTATGGGACTCCCGATCAATATGTGATCATCATCCACATATTCCTATGGAAAACTCCCAATCAATGACAGTAGAGTATGAAGTAGAAATCCCAGATCATGCTTGTAGGCGATGTTGGCTAACTAAGCTCATGCGCAGAAACACGTCTAATGGTCGTCTCGACCGAACTGCGCATGTCAAAATCAAAGGCAAGCCTTTCATATAAAGTTGTTTTTGACAAAGATTATAACATGTCAGTTTGTTACTTTCACAAGGTTGGAGTAATAACATGTTCAACTACTTAACATATTGGCTCGAATTTAGGTTGTGCCTTTAGATTTTGAGAAAATTAACAACTAAGGATTGTTCACTTCTCTCATTGACTTCTCTAACCCCAAACCCCGACCTGGTCTGCTTGGTCTGCTTCGTAATCGTTCCCGAATGGTCCTTAGTGACGACAAATGTAGTAGTCAGAATGGGTCACCATTTAATCAAATATCTCGATTTGTAGCGAACTTTAAATAATTCACTGTGGGGATCAAACTTGATCAAAATGAACTAGAGCCCGAAACGGCCGTCCCACCAAAAATAGTTTGGCCGTTCTGGAGATTGTAATTTACATAGGCTTTCTAGGGCAGACCAGGCCCCCCCCCCCCCCCCCCCAAAAAAAAAGTAAGACAAGGGTTTAGGTATCTTGGAATTAAGAACATATCCAATAACTTTATTTTCAAGAATCTCATATCTTCTTAACTTAGAAACATAAGAAATAGCTCAATAAGACCAAACTCTTATTTACAATGACAGCCTACACCGGCCAAACTCGGATGACGCTGGGCCAATTGTGCGCCGCCCTATGGGATTCCCAATCTCGGCCGGTTGTGATACAGTCGGGATTCTAACCAGGTTGTCTTTAGTGACGCCTCTAGCACTGACAGGTCTTAGACCACTGCGCCACTTGGGAGCCCCAAATAACCTTTTTGAGGAATAGTCAGTTAAGAAGAAATTTCTTCTTAAGAACGTTTTGTGAACTGGGCCCAGGGTTTTTGGCACCGCTAGGTTGCTACTCAGTAACCGCCCAGCAGAGCTTGTGACTTAGTAGTAACCACAGCCACAAAGTCCTAAAACCTGCCTATTTAAAAAATATATATTCATCTAAAGACCAAAAAGCTTTAGCTTTCATACATTTTTACAATATAGCCAATTTTTACTTTGTGGCTGTGGTAACTAGTGAAAACCCTGGAACGGTGATGGCAGGGGGCCATTAAGCACGGTTCTTACGCTCAGGGGCGGACTGGGACCACACTGGCTCAACTGTTTTCCTCAAGGATCCCACACTGTCCAATTTTGGCAAAAAAAAACAACAACATTTTGGTCTCCACAAAGTTTGCTGCCTCAGTGTTGATGATGGCAATTTTCATATACTCCAGAATGTCATAAAGAGTGATCAGATGAATTGCAATTAATTGCAAAGTCCTTCTTTGCCATGAAAATGAACTTAATCCCCCCAAAACATTTCCACTGCATTTCAGCCCTGCCACAAAAGGACCAGCTGCCATCATGTCAGTGATTGTCTCGTTAACACAGGTGAGAGTGTTGACGAGGACAAGACTGGAGATCACTCTGTCACGCTGATTGAGTCAGAATAACAGACTGGAAGCTTTAAAAGGAGGGTGGTGCTTGAAATCATTGTTCTTCCTCTGTCAACCATGGTTACCTGCAAGGAAACACGTGCCGTCATCATTGCTTAGCACAAAAAGGGCTTCACAGGCAAGGATATTGCTGCTGGTAAGATTGCACGTAAATCAACCATTTACCGGATCATCAAGAACTTCAAGGAGAGAGGTTCAATTGTTGTGAAGAAGGCGTCAGGTCGCCCAAGAAAGTCCAGCAAGCGCCAGGACCGTCTCCTAAAGTTGATTCAGCTGCGGGATCGGGGCACCACCAGTGCAGAGCTTGCTCAGGAATGGCAGCAGGCAGGTGTGAGTGCATCTGCACGCACAGTGAGGCGAAGACTTTTGGAGGATGGCCTGGTGTCAAGAAGGGCAGCAAAGAAGCCACTTCTCTCCAGGAAAAACATCAGGGACAGACTGATATTCTGCAAAAGGTACAGGGATTGGACTGCTGAGGACTGGGGTAGAGTCATTTTCTCTGATGAATCCCCTTTCCGATTGTTTGGGACACCTTGTCCGGAGAAGCGCTACCATCAGTCCTGTGTCATGCCAACAGTAAAGCATCCTCAGACCATTCATGTGTGGGGTTGCTTCTCAGCCAAGGGAGTGGGCTCACTCACAATTTTGCCTAAGAACACAGCCATGAATAAAGAATGGTACCAACACATCCTCAGAGAGCAACTTCTCCCAACCATCCAATAACAGTTTGGTGACGACCAATGCCTTTTCCAGCATGATGGAGCACCTTGCCATAAGGCAAAAGTGATAACTTACTGGCTCTGGGAACAAAACATCGACATTTTGGGTCCACGGCCAGGAAACTCCCCAGACCTTAATCCCATTGAGAACTTGTGGTCGATCCTCAAGAGGCGGGTGGACAAACAGAAACCCACAACTTCTGACAAACTCCAAGCATTGATTATGCAAGAATGGCCTGCCATCAGTCAGGATGTGGCCCAGAAGTTAATTGACAGCATGCCAGTGCGGATTGCAGAGGTCTTGAAAAAGAAGGGTCAACACTGCAAATATTGACTCTTTGCATAAACTGAATGTCATTGTCAATGAAAGCCTTTGACACTTATGGAATACCAGTAATTATACTTCAGTGTACCATAGTAACTACTGACATAAAGATCTAAGAACACTGAAGCAGCAAACTTTGTGGAGACCAATACTTGTGTCATTCTCAAAACCTTTGGCCACGACTGTACATGGTATACTATCTACATTGTTTTATATGGTGTATGCGTCTTTATTTTATTCATGTTTGCTCTAGCCTCTCTAGTGGTGCTTAAACACAGAAAGCTATGCCTATGTCAATCAATCAACCAAAAATCATCATTCTCCCCGAGACAAAGCACTTGAATGAGACCAGACAACTGATCAGCATCTTACATGTCAGATGAAGCCATAATTGTTATTAAATCAGGTTTTTGATATTGCGACCTAAGGTCCAAGGCCTGTTCTGATTCAGACTAGGTTACTTCTATAGACTTGCTTCACAGTCTCAAACCAACTGAAATTGTAGCGTTCGGAGTAAGCACATCTCAATACCTCAGTATCCATCATCAGATTGCAGAATTCACCTGGTTTATTAGACTTTATAATCCAAAGAAGTAATATGCAGAGTTTGAAACACCGGGATGAATGGTTTGGTTTAATAAACTGTTGTTACTCCGTTGTCTGCACCTTTGTCTTACCTGTAACGCCTGATAGATTCCTGTTAATTTAAAAGAACAGGATGTTTGTGGTC
Source organism: Thymallus thymallus (assembly GCA_023634145.1). Classification (NCBI taxonomy): domain Eukaryota; kingdom Metazoa; phylum Chordata; class Actinopteri; order Salmoniformes; family Salmonidae; genus Thymallus; species Thymallus thymallus. Next base: position 22,055,309 of record CM042410.1, on the reverse strand, counting down.
AATTTTCATCCTTTGTTCTCTCCACATTGGTATGGTATTCTGTGACAATTATTGTATAGTTGCAGTGTTTTGCAGTGTTTGACTCAGGTGATTACGTAAGCAATAACCTTGTCTGCTTGGCGACATTAGATATTTCACACTCTGTGTAAAAGTGTTAAGAGATTTCACACTGAACAGCTGGGCCCTCACGTGCGTACCCATGTTAGGATCTGGCGTCACTGGCGTTTATTTCAAGACGTTTATTTACAAAGGTCCATCAAAATGGAGCTAGGAGCGGGCTCACTCCACCCTGTCTAAGTAATAGGGGGAAATACAGGGCTATATGTTGGCAGAGTTTTGTTCTCAGGTGGGCCAGTGTGACTCAGCCCAGCCAGCAAGGCAGGTGTGGGATGGATGGGATGTGGTGGCTGACATAATAAAACTCCTGCTGAGGGCAGGGGGTGCTTTCTGACTCATACAATTTATACCATGCTAGTCTCTTTGTTGTGCTGGACAATCATTTGTTTAGCTGCGGAATAAACTGTCCAACGCTAACTGGTGATCTACCTACCCAATGGGTGAAAGCATTACTTTCAGCCATGACAGACATACAGTATATTGCTTGGAGCATAAGCAACAACAGCTATGATTCCTGCACATTTCCATTCCAGCACATCAAAGAGACTAGCACTACATCCTGTAGTTATATGGCTGCCAGATCCAATGAGACAACTTTAATTGGCAGTGCAAAGCCTTCCTCTCCCTATGTTTGTTCCCTCATCTCTCTATTTTTTTCTCCCACTCTCCCTCTCTCTCTCTCTCACACTTTATATATGTTCCTCTCTCCCATGGGCTTTCTTTCTTTGTCTCACTCTCTCTTTCCCTCATTACCACAGTGACTGACACCCCAGTTCTCCTCTTTCTCTGAAGTGTCTGGCTTTCCTCCTCACCTTCTCTCAATAATCACGTTCCTCTCTCTCGTCCTCTCAGCCTTCACCCCTCTATCCTTCTTTTTTCATTCTCCTCCTTCACCACCTCATTCATGGTTTGTTTGCTGCTTCTGGCATGCTGCTCCTCTGGGCTACATTGTGTAGAGACCTGGACTGTTACCAAGTGTGTCATATGTGGAAGGGAAGGCTGCTGTTGGTTACTGTCTTTGATGTGTGAGTCCATCTTGGTTTTGTCAGGGAGCTGAATCTCTATTGTCTTCAGGGAGCTTCAGAAGAGAAAGGAAGTAAACCAGAGGTTATTAAAATGGAGGTTGGGGAGGTCTAGACAGTGGTATGGAACTGATCTGACTCATGTTTTCATGTGGGTTTAGTGTTTGATATTGAAAGGCTGGGTCTTAAGTGGTTAATGTCTCATGGAATATGAACAAGACAAAGGCTGTAATCTGGAGAGGAAAGAGTCTCTTTGTATGTTTGTCTCAGTCCTTTCTCTGTGTCTATGTGGGGAAAGTGACTCATTGCAGCAGATGTTCTTGCAGTGAGACAGGTAAAGATGCACCAGAGACAGGGAAACTTGAAGAGTTTCAAGTTTAACATTTCTTACAGGTAAAAGTCTTCAAGCTTGAGGTTCATGAAGTCACTGACACTATTCATCTGCTACATCTTCCTCCCCAGGGGCATCATGTTGGGAGCTTGTGCAAGTAGGGTTATGAACTTCTCTAAGACAATTGATCAAAATGGAGTCTCTTTGTTTGGCTTGGCTAATAAGAGAGTGTGGACATGACCAAGCTTGAGGCTAGTGAATTCCAGACCAAGGTGAAAGGTGCAACACTTGCCCTGGGGGTTAGAGGTTAGAGTTCAATGACAGGGTCGTCCTGTCCAGTTCCAGAACTCAGACAGATAGGCTGACAGTAGAGCTGCTCTTTATAACATTGCTTCCTTCACAGATAGGGGCAAATGCTGTGTCAACCACCGTACAGAACACTTAGGCCTACACAAAAACTCACCCGTGAGTGAAATAGTTGGATAATTGACCCCCCCCCCTCCTCCCCTCTGTCTTCCTCTGTCCCTGTGCTGATGTCACGCCAAGGGAGCCTTGCAGTTACACAACAGTCCTTTCTGTCACTATGAGACGGCTTGCGGCCCCCCCCCCAGAGAATGGCATCTCTCACTGTCTGTACTACTGCCATGTCTCAGCTGCTCTCTTAGGAGAAAGTACAGTGTGTGTTCACTGCCTCCTTACTTTCTCTCACTCGCTTCCTTTCTCTATGATCTCTTTCCCTTTCTCATTCATTTCTTTCCATCTCTCACTCAGACCCTCTCTCCCTCTTCTAGGACGGGGACGATAACAGTATCGCAATATTTTTTTGATTGGCATGAATGAAAATACGAAACAGATCGAACTTTTGGTCCTATAAAAACCTGCTGTATGTCAAATATAGTGTGCTATAGCTTGGAAAATAAATACATGTGACTCTGGATGACATCATAATGAGTTTGTTTCAAACATTAGGGCTGTTTTCCTAAGAAGTTAAATCTGCTTCTTGTTTTGTTTCCTTGCCACGCTACTAATGATTATCGTGATACTGGTATCGCTCCGGCCCTACTAAGAAGAGCTCATCATTTCTAATGTCATATTAAACAGCAAATAAACACTCTAAATTGGAGAGTCTAAAAATGAACGAAAATGTATTATTTAGGCTACAAAGAAATACATTGTGAAGTATTTGCGAGTGCGACAATAGGTAGGGACATAAAACGCTCAGCATTTAAACAACATTTTGTTGTATAAAATCATTATAGTCTATAAACTGCGACTTACTTAGAATGAAATACAAATTAAACGAAAAATGCCTTATTAGGCTCAGGCTCAGTGTCTTTCAATACATTTTTTGAAACTTGAGTTTGGCCAGTCTGTGGCTTCAGGCTTATGCAATGCTGCGTGGAGAACAGGCCAGCAGTGGAGAATATCCTCTCCGTACTTGCAGAGCCACTGGGGATGATAAACACCCTCTTAGCCACTCTTGCCAGTCTTGGCAGAGATGCAGAGTTGTTTTTTAAAAATTTTCTATAGATAGACCTAAAGGTTTTTAGATAAAATAACCTAATCAAAACAGAATATGCCAGGCCTATTGGACCAAAATCAACTATGGCCTATTGTACAGATAATAGAACAAAAATGTATGAAAATTTTAAGAGATCAGATTTTTTGTTTATAAATACTTTGCTACAATGACACACTTAGTTATCTACTCATCTTGTTCCTTTCTTTTATCATGTGCACGTAGTTCTTTATGAAAGTATTTAGCGAATTCCATGACAGTAGCTAAAGCAAGGGGCTATAACTCGTAAAACTGACTATCCTACCGATCCTTGACTTCGGCGATGTCATTTACAAAATAGCCTCCAACATTCTACTCAGCAAATTGGATGTAGTCTATCACAGTGCCATCCGTTTTGTTACCAAAGCCCCATATACTACCCACCACTGCGACCTGTACGCTCTTGTTGGCTGGCCCTTAATACATATTCATCGCCAAACCCACTGGCTCCAGGTCATCTATAAGTCTTTGCTAGGTAAATCCCCGCCTTATCTCAACTCGCTGGTCACCATAGCAACACCCACCTGTAGCATGCGCTCCAGCAGGTATATATTTTACTAGTCATCCCCAAAGCCAACACCTCCTTTGACCGCCATTCCTTCCAGTTCTCTGCTGCCAATGATTGGAACGAATTGCAAAAATCACTGAAGCTGGAGACTACCATCTCCCTCAATAACTTTAAGCATCAGTTGTCAGAGCAGCTTACCGATCACTGCACATGTACACAGCACATCTGTAAATAGCCCACCCTACTACCACATCCCCATATTTATTATTTTTGCTCATTTGCACTCCAGTATCTCTATTTGCACATCATCATCTGCACAGCTATCATTCCAGTGTTAATGCTGATTTGTAATTATTTTGCCACTATGGCCTATTTATTGTCCTACCTTCCTAATCTTACTACATTTGCACACACTGTACATAGATTTTCTATTGTGTTATTGACTGTACGTTTGTTTATTCCCATGTGTAACTCTGTGTTGTTTTTGTCGCACTGCTTTGATTTGTCTTGGCCAGGTCGCAGTTGTAAATGAGAACTTGTTGTCAACTGGCCTACCTGGTTAAATAAAAGGTGAAAAGAAATAGCAGCACACAAGTAAACTACAAATGCATGATGGGCCGGGCAAGACCTGAGCTCATGAAGTGAGCGTTACTGGAGCGAAATTGGGGCCTCGAGAAGGCCGAAGCTCCAGCCTTTGGGAACCTCACTCAAAGGCTGGAGAACGATAGAGGCCTCTAGTGGCCAAAAGGCAGTTTTAGCATGGGCAGTGCCATGGAGGGCTTCCACCATTTTAATATAGTCAAATGGGTGGGACTTTCAACTTTATTGGTTGATCCCTCCTGATGACCCTGTTGGAGTCATGTCCAACTGGGTCATCAGGAGGGATCAGCCAAACGTGAAGAAGAAAATTGACTGCACGTGCACTCACAGACGCCATAATGGGAACTATATAGGAATGCTTTCTCTATCATTCTCTATGGGTCAGCCCAAGGCAGTGTCAGTGTTACCAAAAGGTTGACCTTATGACCTCAGTGCTATACTTCATTCCCCAGGTGGGCTACAGTGGGTGTGGTGAGCCAGTTACCCGTGAGCCAGTTAGCTCTTCAAAAATCCAGGTGTGAAAGCCACTTCCAGAGTGTGCTAAGTATGGACTCACTCAGTTTGGAGGTGTCCTTGGATCACACAATGTGGTAATAAATGACGTCGCTAAAACGTTTATTTTAAGAGCTACGTCACAGTGCATTCGGAAAGTATTCAGACCCCTTCCCTTTTTCCACATTTTGTTACGCTACAGTCTTATTCTAAAATTGATTAAATAAATGTTCTTCCTCATCAATCTACACACAATACCCCATAATACGTTTTTTTTTTAAAATTTTTGCATCTTTAATAAAAAATATATAGCTTATTTACATAAGTATTCAGACTCGAAATTGAGCTCAGGTGCATCCTGTTTCCATTAATCATCCCTGAGATGTTTCTACAACTTGACTGGAGTTCACCTGTGGTAAATGCAATTGTACCCGATCAAACATCTCTGGAGAGGCCTGAAAATAGCTGTGCAGTGACCCATCCAACCTGAATTGGAGAAACTCCCCAAATGCCAAGCTTGTAGCCAAGCTTGTAGTGTCATACCCAAGAAGACCAAGGCTGTAATCGCTGCCAAAGGTGCTTCAACAAAGTACTTAGTAAAGGATCTGAATACTTCTGTAAATGTGATATTTCCGGGATTTTAATTTCTTGAAACCTGTATTGTGTGTAGATTGATGAGGGGAAAAAAACAATTTAATTAATTTTAGAAGAAGGCTGTAACGTAACAAAATGTGGAAAAATACTGAATACTTTTCGAATGCACTGTACATCCCAAATTAGAGGTTTGACTCCTTTTTAAATGGTTGTAGGTAATGATAATGATTTGATGTACATTAGAAGGACAGATGCCTTCACAGAAGGACAGGTGCTGTCACAGAAGGTGAAACCATGATAGAGTGAGAGACAGAGAGAGAGAAAGGGGGGAGAGCCAAATAAGGGGAGAAGCTGGCATATCAAATGAGAGGGGAGAGAAAGCACGAGAGAGACCACTTAAATGCACTTTATAGGATATTTACCACACTACAACTGATCATATACCCAGTGGGCACACCACGTCATTTCAATGAGGAAATGTGGGTAATATATGGTTGAGATGTTAATCATTGAGATTTCAAACTTTATTCACCCACTCAAAAAGATGGCCAGAAGTTTGTTGAATTCCCAATGTGTTATCAGTATGCTTTCAACCGTATAAAAGCACAACCAAATTCCAATGGAAGTCAGATTTTTTGTTTAGTTGTCATCTAAATGTGTTTCATTTAGAAAAATGTGTTTTTCCCATTTGAACAACAAAGTTAGTTTGTAAGATGGCCTTTAGGCAATATATTGTATTACAAAAGTATTATTGAATTGTGTTTGGTTGACAACGCATTTGAAAGAGATTTATCTTTTGTGCCACTGACTTAGTCTGGCTTTAATTCCAGTTTGTCTAAAATGTATTGATATGCTGGATTCAGGTATTCATCTTAACCAAAAATCTAATTTAAGGAATTGGTCTAAATCAAATCAAACTTTATTTAAAGTGCATTTAATGTACTTTTTTATAATTCTTCAAGCTCTGTCAAGACAGCCATTTTCAAGTCTTGCCGTAGATTTTCACGCGATTTAAGTTAAAACTGTAACTAGGCCACTCAGGAACATTCAATGTCTCCAGTGTATATTTGGCCTTGTGTTTTAGGTTATTGTCCTGCTGAAATTGAATTCATCTCCCAGTGTCTGTTGGAAAGCAGACTGAACCAGGTTTTCCTCTCGGATTGTGCTTAGCGCTATTCCGTTTCTTTTTATCCTAAAAAAAACTATCTAGCCCTTGCCGATGACAAGCATACCCATAACATGATGCAGCCACCACCATGCTTGAAAAGATGAAGAGTGGTACTCAGTGATGTGTTGTGTTGGATTTGCCACAAACATAATGCTTTGAATTGAGGACATAAAGTTAATTTCTTTGCCACGTTTTGCAGTTTTACTTTAGCACCTTATTCCAAACAGGATGCATGTTTTGGAATATTTGTTATTGTGTACAGGCTTCCTTCTTTTAACTCTGTCATTTAGGTTAGTATTGCATCTGAGCTCCTAGAGTGTGCGGCTCTCATTTTCTTTTTCAAGTGTTCCACTCCGATGCCTAGCATCCTCACCAAAACAGGTGTGCGTTTCTTTCGCCTCTAGTATTGTGGAGTAACTACAATGTTGTTGATCCATCCACGGTTTTCTTCTATCACAGCCATTAAACTCTAACTGTTTTAAAGTCGCCATTGGTGAAATCTCTGAGCGGTTTCCTTCCTTTCCGGCAACTGAGAAGAAGGACGCATGTATCTTTGTAGTGACTGGGTGTATTGATCCAAAATGTAATGAACAACTTCACCATGCTCAAAGGGATTTGCAATGTCTGCTTTTTTTTTTTACCTATCTACAAATAGGTGCCCTTCTTTGCGAGTCCATGCAACTTATAACGTGACTTGTTAAGCACATTTGTACTTCTGGACTTAAGGCTTTCCATAACAAAGGGGTTGAATACTTGACTCTAGACATTTCAGCTTTTCATTTTGTATCAATGTGTAAACATAAAAAAAAAATCTTCTTTATGGGGTATTGTGTGTAGGCCGGTAACACAAGATCTCAATTCAATCCATTTTAAATTCAGGCTGTAACACAACAAAATGTGGAAAAAGTCAAGGTGTGTGAATACTTTCTGAAGGCATTGTATGTTTTGTATATTTTTAGTTGAAGCCTAGGTTGAATTGAAACAATAGGTGTTGATGACTTTGCAAATGTTTTAAAGTATGGTTACATTTTATTTGCTCTGTTAAACCTACCCTTTGGAATGACTTCACTGGCAACAGAGAATATATTTAGTTATTATCAGATCTCTCAATAATCATTCTCATGGTAGCACATTGGTAGTAGTCAGTGACAAATATCAAAGCTAAGCAGAGCTTGATTAAAACCCTCAATGGGAGACAAAATAAGTAGCTGTAGATAGATCAACTCTCCAGTAGGAGGTGCTGCCTATCCTATAGATTTTTTCTGATTGTGGATATAACGTTGAAGATCTGACATTGTTTCAAAAGGTACAAATTCAACATATTTTAAACAAGGTTTGTCTGTTTAAAATTGGTTACAATGATGACATAATCCTGTGGTTGAAATTTCATCCTCAAACAGTTGACTTTTTAAATCCAATGTATTTTCCACATAGATTCCACGTCACAATACATTGACAAATTACGTTGAAACAATGTTGATTCAACCAGTTTGTGCCCAACTGGGTAGTTTCCAGCTGGTGTTTTATTTTACTTAACTGCGTACAGTGTTTCAGTTGTAAATTCTAAAAGACATTGCTTTTCTTGAAAAATCTAGGTTGGAATTAGTTTGTATTTGAGCAATTGTGAGCAATTACATTTTATATGTGAGGAACCAATATACTGTATATAAACTCAATATGTATTAAATGTTTGTTCCCCTTGTATGATTTAAAAACCAGAGAAACAACATTTCTTGAACTTTTTCCCTAAACAACCAGCATCCCACATACATAATGAATTCCAAATGTAGTGCACCCTTTTCCTTCTGAACCCCTAGACAGTTTCAATTCAATTCATTATGTATGTGGGATGCTGGTTGTTTAGGGAAAAAGTTCAAGAAATGTTGTTTCTCTGGTTTTTAAACCATACAAGGGGAACAAACATTTAATACTTATTGTGCGTTTCTGCCTTCAGACAATTCTCTGCTCCCCTATCCTCGGAATAAAACAAACGCGACCAGACTAACTGATGTATTCATGTTTTAGTATAATTCCATCTACTATGGACTATGGACTTAATTAAGTGATAAGTAGCAATTTGGGTGAGATCTAAAGCTACAGTGCATTCAGAAATATTCAGACCACTTGACTTTTTCCACATTTTGTTATGTTACAGCCTTATTCTAAATTGGATTAAAATATTTTTTTCCTCATCAGTCTACACACAATACCTGATAATGACAAAGGAAAAACAGTTTTTTAGAAGAAAAATGAAAAAAAATAATATCACAAAAGTATTCAGACCCTTTACTCAGTACTTTGTTGAAGATCCTTTGGCAGTGATTACAGTCTTGAGTCGTCTTGGGTATGATGCTACAAGCTTGGCACACCTTTATTTGGAGAGTTTCTCCCATTCTTCTCTGCAGATCCTTTCAAGCTCTCAGGTTGGATGGGGAGCGTCGCTGCACAGCTATTTTCAGGTCTCTCTAGAGATGTTCAATCTGGTTCAAGTCCGGACTCTGGCTGGGCCATTCAAGGACATTCAGAGACTTGTCCCGAAGCCACTTCTGCATTGTCTTGGCTGTGTGCTTAGGGTCGTTGTCCTGTTAGAAGGTGAACATTCGCCCCAGTCTGAGGTCCTGAGCGGTGTGGAGCAGGTTTTCATTAAGGATCTCTCTGTACTTTGCTCCGTTCATCATTCCCTTGATCCTGACTAGTCTCCTAGTCCCTGCCGCTGAAAAATATCCCCACAGCATGATGTGCTGCAGAGATGGTTGTCCTTCGGAAGGTTCTCCCATCTCCACAGAGGAACTCTGGAGCTTTGTCAGAGCTGACCATCAGGTTCTTGGTCACCTCCCTGACCTTCTCCCCCTATTGCTCAGCCAGACATTTTTTAGTACCCTTCCCCAGATCTCTGCCTCGACACAATCCTGTCTCGAAGCTCTATGGACAATTCCGTTGACCTCATGGCTTGCTTTTTGCTCTGACATGCACTGTCATCTGTGGGACCTTATATAGACAGGTGTGTACCTTTCCAAATCATGTGCAATCAATTTAATTTACCACAGGTGGACTCCAATTAAGTTGGAGGAACATCTCAACGATGATCAATGGAAACAGGATGTACCTGAGCTCTATTTCGAGTCTCATAGAAAAGGGTCTGAATACCAATGTAAATAAGTTATTTATTTTTTGTTTTTTGCAAACATTTCTAAAAAACAGTTTTTTCTTTGTCATTATGTGTAAAAAGTCAAGGGGTCTGAATATTTACAGAATGCACTGTAATATCTTGTATGTTTTTCAATTTGTCCAGCTGTCGATTGTTGAGATACAACAAGAGCAGCCCGAGTTCTGCAGTGTATATACTGTACATACCAGTACCAGAACAAACATTTACCCAAACAGAAACAGAGTGAGCGTTGTGGTAGATACTAAGAGATGCCTTCTCCTTTTTCCTAGTTTTCTATGTAGAAAACTGAACTTAATCTAAACTCATTCAAATATGTAAATTCCACCCTTGCCGGAGGCAGGTGTGCTTGTCTATTTTTAGTGAACGATCGGATGAGTAGGACATTGACTCATTCATCCCGACCAAAAGCCACAGGCTGTATATCTTGATACTGTGTGTTTGTGTTTGTGTGTGTGTATGTATGTGAGCACGTGTGTGTGTGTGTGTGTGCACGTGTATGTGTGTGCGCGCAGGGTTGGGTAGGTTACTTTCCAAATGTAATCCGTTACTAGTTACAGTTTCTGTCCAAAATTGTAATCAGTAACGTAACTTTTGCATTACCCATTCTCAGTAAAGTAATATGATTATTTTCCCCTTATGGAACATTAGGAGAAGACAAAAAGTATCCATCAAACGCATTTGGTGTGTCATCATAGTGATCTCTGACTTGTGGTCAGACTCTCTCAGGTGGAACAAATTTAAACTTTTTCCTTTTTCAACGCTGAATTAAACCTCTTAACATGCTGACTAGACCAGGTACGCACACGTTGATTTTGTCCATCCACAACACACACGATCTGGACACGCAGGTTGAAATATCAAAACGAACTCTGAACCAACTATATTCATTTGGGGACAGGTTGAAACACATGAAACATTCATGGACATTTAGCTAGATAGCTTGCCGTTGCTAGCTAATTTGTCCTGGGATATAAACATTGGGTTGTTATTTTACCTGAAATGCACAAGGTCTTTTTTTCCTGGATCTTTGTAGAATTTGGAGAATTTTTACCCATTTTGAGTCACACAAAATCATGTGTTCTCTACTCCGACAGTAAGGTGGAAATTTTAGTTAGTTTCTTGTAATATCTCCTCCTTCAGTCTTCTTCTTCTGTGGACTTCATATGGCAGTTGTCATCCAACTTGAAGGTGCATTACCACCACCAACTGGACTGGAGTGTGGACCTCAGGTCATCTTTCAATCACCCACGTGGGTATATTTTTACTAAAAAACAATGAGGAGATGGGAGAGGCAGGAGTTGCAGCCCTTCAAGCGTCAAATAGAACCAAGTTCTATTTTAGTGCCTGGCTACGCAGATGCTCGTGAGCAGTTTGGATTAAATTATTGAATAGCATGTATGCAACACGAGCGGTTGCGTCAGCATGTTAAGAGGACAGTCCCCGAAATCGGGCACATTATGTTTTGATAGATAGATAGATAGATAGGTACTTTATTGATCCCCCGGGGGGGGAAATTTCATAATTATGTTTATATTACTTATTTTATTGATTTCCCACTGTTTTATAAGTCAGAAGACAGCCGTTCAGACCTTCCTAGGACCATGTCAACATCCTTTGTCAACTAAATGTGTATTTTCCTCCCTCTGGTGGTTGGCTGCATAATTACATAAATTTCTATCACTTCACTGTAACGTTAGGTCAAAGGGGCTGGGCCTTAGATAAAAATATATCCAGCTCGACTGCTTCACGGCACGAACATGGCAAAGCAGTCACTGAATTTGTCTTGAGCAGGTTGATCTAAATACATACCTTTCATAGCTCTACGATAAAGAATGTGACCTATACACTTCCTTAAACCTAAAATAAGTAAAGAAGTAATTTTGTGTGGAAGTCAACCATTTCTTTTACGGCGGAGGCAGACACATTGCATATGCTCAGAACGACAAACTCGAGCTCTTTACATAGCCCTTCTCCCCACGCTGTTTAAATGGCCAAAATGTTGATTTAAACGTTCACAACTTTAACAGATTTTAATTAGATCAGTATTTTTTACCTTTATTCAACTAGTCAAGTCAGTTAAGAACACATTCTTATTTACAATGACGGCCTACCCCGGCCAAACCCGGACGAAGCTGGGCCAATTGTGCACCGCCCTATGGGACTCCCAATCACGGCCGGATGTGATGTTCCTAAAACAAATAATATCTGTTTTAGGAACATCTGCCCAAAATATTTCAGCAGATGTTCCTAAAACAGATTATAACTATATATGGACATATTATAACGTATGAAAAAGCTTATTCATTCACAATAAAAATACAGATTTTTATATTATATCATCATATTTGTATATGTTTTATTATACTTTTATTGTGTACTGGATCATATGAGTTGAAAAGGTTTAACGTTACTACATTAACAAAATATTGCCCTCTTGCTAGATATTGATGACTAAAACAATACTGTGCAAAATGGCTGTCAGCTCAATTGTTTAAATGTCAATGAGAAAAACACAAGTGTCCATGTACTTTTTTCGCAAACATCGTTTCTGAATTTCAGTAATCCAATAAGTAATCATCTAGTTTTTCAAAAGTATCTGTAATCTGATTACAGTTTTTTTATAATCAGATTACATATGACTGATTACATGTAATCAGTTACTCCCCAACCCTGTGTGTGTGTGCATGTGTGTGCCTGTGTGTGTTTGTAAGGACATCGTTCTTTTGTAGACTACACAAAGTAATTCAGTGTCAGCTTCAAATGGTTTCCAGTCTAATGTATTTAGGAGTTTGTTAAGTGGGATTCCCATCATGATCTCTTTCATGTGGCTGGACTCTGTCAGAAGAGCTTGACATTTAGTCTGCTCTATGGGTTGGGTAAGTTCAGTAGTGTGACACGCTATGCTACTGTAAACACTTACAGATGCTGGATGGTGATTCACTATACATACCAATACATATACTCTACCCTCTTCCTCTGTTTCTCTGTACTGCCTATATATAAATGTAAACACACTTCATTTAAGGGTTTGGAATTTTGATAGCCTACAGTAGTTATGAAAGAATGTCTATGTTTGTTATGGAATCAGAACATGGCTTTTTCCATCCCTTAACCCAGCGCAGGTTTGAGTTGGTCCCTTTTGTTCAGCGTCTGTTATTTGCAGTTGCTCTTCTGTTGTGGATCACCTTACCTCTCTTTTAGCAACTTTGTGGTGGAAAGAAGCAGCCCCTATATGAAACCATGGGATGACATAGTCATGGTGGTCATGAAGGAGAGGAGAGAAGGGAAGAAGGCCATTAAGAGTATTGGGCCATCTTGCTTTAGAGCAATGATGTTAACAAGAGTAGTTGAGTCACCCAAAACTGCCTTTCTTCACTGAGCATGTTATTTAGTTAGCCCCATTGATCTGTGACATGATGAGGTCCTTGTAGTGAAGTGAGGGGGAAAAAGGCAGGCTGTAGAGTAATGTGTCCCTCCACACTCTGTGACCCTCAGAGGCCTCACTGACTAAATTACCTTTGTGTTTGGCTTAATGAGGACACACTGTGGGCCAGCTCAGAGTCATATCACACTCAGTGTGTGTATATGTGTGTATTTCGCAACTGTGTGTGTGTGTGTGTGTGTGTGTGTGTGTGTGTGTGTGTGTGTGTGTCTACAGTGTACATTTGTATGTGAATATGTATATAGTGTAACAGTTGTGTGTCTGTGTGCAGGTTGTGAAGATGTGGAACTGGGTTTTCCCTGTGGCTGTCCTGCTGTCCTCAGTGCACCAGGCTGAAGCCCAAGGTAAACAATGAACCCTCTGCCTACAGTAGAACAGCTACAGTGCCTTCAGAAAGTATTCACACCCTTTGACTTTTTCCACATTCTGTTGTGTTACAGCCTGAATTTAAAATTGATTACATTTACCCCATAATGTCAAAGTGGAATTATGTTTTTAGAAATGTTTAGAAATTAATAAAAAATGAAAAGCTGAAATTAGTCAATAAATATTCAAACCCCTTTGTTATGGCAAGCCTAAATAAGTTCAGGAGTAAAAATGTGCTTAACAAGTCACATAATAAGTTGCATGGACTCGAACTGCAATAAATGTGGAAAATAAATTCACTTTATGTCCTGAATACAAATCTAACACAACACATCCCTGTATACCAAGCATGGTGGTGGCTGCATCATGTTATGGGTATGCTTGTCATCGGCAAGGACTAGGGAGTTTTTTAGGATAAAAATAAACGGAATAGAGCTAAGCACAGGCATAATCCTAGAGGAAAACCTGGTTCAGTCTGCTTTCCAACAGACACTGGTAGACAAATTCACCTTTCACAATAACCTAAAAAACAAGTCCAAATATATACTGGAGTTGCTTACCAAACAAGTGGTCTAGTTACAGTTTTGACTTAAGTCAGCTTGAAAATCTATGGCAAGACTTGAAAATGGCTGTCTAGCAATGATCAACAACTTTATTCAACAACTTGACAGAGCTTGAAGAATTTAAAAAATAATAATGTGCAAATATTGTACAATCCAGGTTTTTCAAAGCTCTTAGAAACGTACCCAGGGGTGTGAATACTTTTTTAAAATGAGATATGTCTGTCCTTCATTTTCAATACATTTTGCAAACATTTCTAACATGTTTTCACTTTGTCAATATGGGGTGTTGTGTGTAGATGTGTGATGTTTTTTAATTTATTTAATCAATTTTGAATTCAAGCTGTAATACAATAAAAATGCAAATACGTCAAGGGTTATGACAACTTTCTGAAGACACTTTATCTATTCTAAGCCACACTATACACTCAGTGCCCAGTTTATTATTATTATTATTACCCCATTCACAAAAAATGTTAGCTCCTACAGACAGAGAGCCACGTGGCCATGGCCTGCTATATAAACAGGCAGACAGGCATCAAGGCATTCGGTTACTGATCGATTGAACATTAGAATGGGCAAAACGAGTGACCTAAGCGACTTTGGGCGTGGTATGATCGTCGGTGCCAGGCGCACCGGTTCCAGTATCTCAAAAACGTCTGGCCTCCTGGGCTTTTCATGCACGACAGTGTCTAGGGTTGGGAGAATGGTGTGACAAACAAAAAACATCCAGTTAGCGGCAGTCCTGTGGCCGAAAACAGCTTGTTAATGAGAGGTCGAAGGAGAATGAATCAAGAATCTTGCAAGCTAACAAGCGGGCCACAAACAACGGTGCAGTACAACAGTGGTGTGCAGAACTGCATCTCAGAACGCACAACTCGTCGGTCCTTGTCACGGATGGGCTATTGCAGCAGACAACTACACCGGGTTCCACTTCTGTCAGCTAAGAACAAGAAGCTGCTCCAGTGGACACACGCTCACCAACACTGGACAATTGTGGAGTGGAAAAGCAATGCCTTGTCTGACGAATCCCGGTTCCTGTTGCGCCATACTGATGGCAGTGTCAGGATTTGGCGTAAGCAGCATGAGTCCATGGCCTCATCCTGCCTGGTGTCAACGGTGTCAACGGGTGGCAGGTAGCCTAGCGGTTCGAGTATTGGGCCAGTAACCAAAATGTTGCAGATTCGAATACCCGAGCCGACAAGGTGAAAAACCTGTCGATGTGTCCTTGAGCAAGACACTTAACCCTAATTTTGCTCGAGGGGCGCCGTACTACTATGGCTGACCCTGTAGGTAGGCTGTCATTGTAAATAACAATTTGTTCTAAACTGACTGCCTAGTTAAATTAAAATGTTTAAAATAAATACAGGCTGGTGTATTGGTGTGGGGAATGTTTTCCTGGCACACGTTAGGTCCCTTGGTACCAATTGAGCAACGTTTCCATGCCCCGAAGAATTCAGGCTGTTCTGGAGGCAAAGGGGGTCTGACCCAGTACTAGATGGGTGTACCGAATAAATTGGCCACTGAGTGTATGTCTGAACTAACTCTCTCTGCTTGCTTCATCATGGTAGCCTGCCCTACTGTAGCCCACATTTCTAACACTCAGAGCTAAGATACAGAGACTCACTATTGCACCTCTCTTTAGGCAGGTGTAATAATGTTGGAGCAGCAGACATAGTGTTCCTGATAGATGGCTCATCAAGTATCGGCAGGGCCAACTTCCTGCAGGTCAAGGGCTTCATGGCTGGTATCGTCAAGCCCTTCGCCAGCTCTGTGGGCCAATCAGGGATCCGCTTCGGGGCCGTGCAGTACAGTGACACCTCTAGGTCAGACACTGAGAGTCTTGTCTGTAATGTTTGTTTCTACTAACAATTATCTGTTGGTACAATACTTTCACATTATCTGTTGGTACAATACTTTCACATTAACACTTGACTCTTCTTTCTTGTCTGTTACCAATAGTTTTTTACCTCCTTAATAATGGTGAATGTTTTTCCCCATGTGATGCAGTAGTTTATTGTTGTGTGTTTTGTCCTGTTTAGGGTGGAGTTCACCTTCACCACCTACCTGAATGGCACTGAGCTGGTCAGCGCTGTGGAGAACCTCAACTACAAGGGGGGCAACACTCGCACCGGTGCCGGCCTCAAATTTGTCGCTGACAACTTTTTCAACCCCTCCTCCATCCGGAACGTCTCCAAGGTCTGACAGAGGAATAGAATGGAGTGAAAGACAGACTATATTTTGTACCCTGACAGACCATGACTTGACATATTCCTCCCGCTCTCTCTCTCTCTATCTCATGTAGGTCTGTATACTGATCACAGATGGAAAGTCTCAAGACAGTGTAAGGGACCCAGCTCAGAAGCTGCGGAGTCTGGGAGTGGAGATGTTTGCAGTGGGTAGGTTTGGGAGGACAAATCAAATCAAATCCAAGTTTATTTGCACAGAATAAATGCTTACTTGCAAGTACTCCTCAACAGTGTAGTACAAATATCTATCTATCTATCTATCTATCTATCTATCTATCTATCTATCTATCTATCTATCTATCTATCTATCTATCTATCTATCTATCTATCTATCTATCTATCTATCTATCTATCTATCTATCTATCTATCTATCTATCTATCTATCTATCTATCTATCTATCTATCTATCTATCTATCTATCTATCTATCTATCTATCTATCTATCTATCTATCTATCTATCTATCTATCTATCTATCTATCTATCTATCTATCTATCTATCTATCTATCTATCTATCTATCATCTATCTATCTATCTATCTAGCAGCTTAAATAAACAGTAACAGCAATGATGACCATAAGTGTGTGTGTGTGTGTGCATGTGTGTTTGTGTGTGTGAGTTGTGAGTGTGTGTGTGTGTGTATATGTTGGGTGTGTTCAGAGTCAGTGCAAGTAGTCTCGTAAGGTGCAGGTGAATAGCAAGCAGGTATGTGCAGGTAGACAGCTAGCTGTTCAGCAGTCTTATGGCTTGGAGGTAAAAGCTGTCTCGGACCCTGCTGGTCGAGACCTGATGCTCCGATACCGTCTGACTTGACACATTGACTCATTCATCTCTACCACAAGCCTCAGGTGGTATATCTTGATAGTGTGTGCGTGTACAGTATTTGACTGGTTGTTTTTGTCTCTGTCAGGTATAAAGAGTGCAGACCAGACTGAGTTGGCTCTGATAGCCACTCCTCCTCAAAGAGACTACACATTCTTTGTGGGGGACTTTAAGCTGCTCAACACACTGCTCTCCCTGGTGGGCCCACGTGTGTGTTTCAGCTCAGGTGGAGTCTACGCTAGCGATGGTAAACACACTGGCATACATTACACTGGAACATACTCAGCTCAGTACAATACATTTCTGTCTATTACACATAAAAAATCACCTCTCTATATTTATCTCTCTCATTGTCTTCACTGTCCTCCACTCTCCATCTCTTTCTCTTTCTCTTTTTTTCTGGCAGAGGCCTTCTCTGGTCCCTCTAACCTCCAGTTCTCAAGCCAGACCTCTGATTCGCTCAGGTTCCGGTGGACTCCTGCAGGGGGGCCTGTGACTGGCTATGTGGTGCAGTACACGCCCCTTACTGGCTTGGGCCAGCCAATCACAGCAGAGCTGCGTCAGGTGGGCACTGCTGGTTGGGTGGGGGGGGTGTGGTGTTCATTCCTGACTCAGGGGATGGGCAGCAGGCAGCAGCTCATACTGTAAATGTGACCCAGATTCTAATGGCTCATTATAGTTTTGTGAGCTTGCTACATGGCAGACAGACAGAGAGACAGAGGTATTGGGTTGAGTTGGAACATGTTTTAATGGCTGGATCTAGAGTTGGATTGAGTTTTGCAGATTAAACGTTGGCTGGTAAACAGTGAAATTCCCCTTATGTGTGTGTATGTGTGTTTGTGTGTGTGTTGGTAATCGTGATTCATGACCATAATAAAGAATGGCATAGATAGTCTGTGAACATTCACCCCAGTCAAAGGCTTTGACAAAACCTGTTGTTATGACATTGAATACCTATTTACAGCAGGAGCTTTGAATGTTGGCTTACATTTGTCAGATGTGCACAAGTGCAATACTCGATATCCACAATCATGATGGTTTTTGTGTCTTTGTGGTACGGTATGTATAGAGAGTGCACACACACCTAGTTTCTCAGGTTTAAACCAGTATCTGGTCAAACACCAGCTGACACTACAGCCCTCTTGCGAACCGAACTATGCACCCCTGTACTTACCCCTCTCTCCCCCCTGTCTACCCCTGCAGGAGACAGTATCTGCAGGTCAGAGGAGCTTTGTGGCCAGAGAACTGAAGTCAGGGACAGACTACCTGGTGACGGTCATCGCCCAATACCCCAACAGTGTGGGCGAGCCTGTATCTGCCAAGGCACGAACCCGTGAGTACACAGAGAGGGTGGGACGGAGGGAGAAGGGGAGGGAGGGAGGGGGTAGGAGAGATGAGATGAGAAGATGAGATAATTAGAAACCAAGGCACGAATAAGTGAGTACACAGAGATACGTGGATGAAGAGGGGGGATGAAAGTGGGGAGGAGAGAAGGTGAGAGTGACATTTCAATAAAGTTCAATTACATTTGACAGATGAGTGTGGATGGGGAGGATATTTGGTATTTTATTAGGATCCCCATTAGCTGTTGCAAAAGCAGAAGCTACTCTTCCTGGGGTCCACACAAAACATGAAACATGACATAATACAGAACATTAATAGATAAGAACAGCTCAAGGACAGAACTACATTTTCTGCAGCTTAACTATGTATTTCCTTGCAGCACTCGACCACACGACTGGATAATAATCAATATAAGAGAAAACTAGAGCCTGCAGAACTTGATTTTTGGTGTGTGGTGTCTTTATTATGGATAGACCTCTCCCCATCTTTACAACCATTGAATATACATGTTTTGACCATGACAGTTTACAATCTAAGGTACCGCCAAGTAATTTAGTCTCCTCAACTTGTTCAACAGCTTCACCATTCATTACCAGATTCAGTTGAGGTCTAGAACTTATGGAATGATTTGTACCAACTACAATGCTCTTAGTTTGAGAGTTTATTACTGGCCACACATTCCAAAACAGACTGCAACTCTTTGTTAAGGCTTTCAGTGACTTCATTAGCTGTGGTTGCTGATACGTATATGGTTGAATCATCAGCATACATGGACACACATGCTTTGTTTAATGCCAGAAAAGAGTGTAGGGCCTAGAGAGCTGCCCTGCGACACACCACACTTGACATGTTTGACATTAGAGAAGCCTCCCTTAAAGAAAACCCTGTAAGATAGATAGCTCTGAATCCACAATATTCAACCTCCACGAGGTTGAAAAGCCATAACACATACATTTTTTCAACAACAGGTTATGGTCAATAATATCAAAGGCTACACTGAACTCTAACAGTACAGCTCCCACAATCTTCTTATTATCAATATCTTTCAACCAATCATCAGTCATTTGTGTCAGTTCAGAACATGTTGAGGGCCCTTCTCTATAATCATTTTGAAAGTCTTTTGTCAATTTCTTTATAGAGAAATATATAGAGTATAGAGTCAGCTAACATCCTCAGTAGCTTTCCATCTAAGTTGTCAATGCCATCATTATTGATAATTTTTCCACAATAACTTTACAAAATTTGCAATGCTTTTCTTTCATTATTAGTTTTTTTATGCATGAATATGATGGCTCACTATTCATTGTTGGTTCGTTGTTGTTCCGTTTGACCTAATTTCTACCAGCATGTCACATGAGCAACCAGAGGGAAAGTAACTCTAGACCACCTTTACTCCACACATATGCGTACAAAGCTCTCCCATTTGGCAAATCTGACCGTAATTCTATCTTGATTCCTGAAAAAACTCAAGCAGCAAGTACCAGTGACTCGCTCAATATGGAAGTGGTCTGGTGACGCAGATGCTAAGTTACAGGACTGTTTTGCAAGCAGAGACTGGAATATGTTCCGAGATTCATCCGATAGCATTGAAGAGTATACCACATCAGTCACCGGCTTCATCAATAATTGCATTGACGACGTCATCCCCACAGTGACCGTACGTACATATCCCAACCAGAAGCCATGGATTACAGGGAACATCTGCACTGAGCTAAAGGCTAGACGCTTATAAGAAATCCTGCTATTCCCCCCGACTAACCATAAAACAGGCAAAGCGTAAATACAGGACTTAGACTGAATCCTACTTCACCGGCTCTGATGCTCATCGGATGTGGCAGGGCTTGCAAACTATTACGGATTACAAAGGGAAACCCAGCTGCGAGCTGCCCTGTGACACAAGCCTATCAGACGAGCTAAATGCCTTCTATGCTCGCTTCGAGGTAAGCAACACTGAACCATGCATGAGAACACCAGCTGTTACGGACGACTGTGTGATCACGCTCTCCATAGCTGATGTGAGTAAGACCTTTAAACAGGTCAACATTTACAAGGCCACACGGCCAGACAGATTACCAGGACGCATACTCAGAGCATGCGCTGACCAATTATCAAGTGTCTTCATTGTCATTTTCAACCTCTCCCTGATAGTGTCTGTAATACCTACATGTTTCAAGCAGACCAACCTAGTCCCTGTGCCCAAGAACACCAAGGTAATCTGCCTAAATGTCTTCTGCCCCATAGCACGTCTGTAGCCATGAAGTGCTTTGAAAGGCTGGTCATGGCTCACATTAACACCATTATCCCGGAAACCCTATACCCACTACACTTTGCATACCGCCCCAACAGATTCACAGAGGACGCAATCTCTATTGCACTCCACACTGCCCTTTCCCACCTGGACAAAAGGAACACCTACAGTTTACATACGCTTAGGTTGAAGTCATTAAAACTAATTTTTCAACCACTCCACAGATTTAATGTTAACAACTATAGTTTTGGCAAGTCGGTTAGGACAACTACTTTGTGCATGACACAAGTAATTATTCCAACAATTGTTTACAGACAGATTATTTAACTTATAATTCACTATATCACAATTCCAGTGGGTCAGAAGTTTACATACACTAAGTTGACTGTACCTTTAAACAGCATGGAAAATTCCAGAAAATTATGTCATGGCTTTAGAAGCTTCTGATAGGCTAATTGACATCATTTGAGTCAATTGGAGGTGTACCTGTGGATGTATTTCAAGCCTACCTTCAAACTCAGTGCCTCTTTGCTCGACATCATGGGAAAATCAAAATAAATCAGCCAAGACCTCAGAAAAGAAATTGAAGACCTCCACAAGTCTGGTTCATCCTTGGGAGCAATTTCCAAACGCCTGAAGGTACCACGTTCATTTGTACAAACAATAGTACGCAAGTATAAACACCATGGGACCACGAAGCCGTAATACCGCTCAGGAAAGAGACGTGTTCCGTCTCCTAGAGAGGAACGTACTTTGGTGTGAAAAGTGCAAATCAATCCCAGAACAACAGCAAATGACCTTGTGAAGATGCTGTAAAACAAGTCCTATATCGACATAACCTGTAAGGCCGCTCAGGAAGAAGCCACTGCTCCAAAACCGCATAAAAAAGACAGACTACGGTTTGCAACTGCACATGCGGACAAAGATCATACTTTTTGGAGAAATGTCCTCTGGTCTGATGAAACAAAAATAGAACTGTTTGGTCATAATGACCATCGTTATGTTTGGAGGAAAAAAGGGGAGGCTTGCAAGCCGAAGAACACCATCCCAACTGTGAAGCACGGGGGTGGCAGCATCATGTTGTGGGGGTGCTTTGCTGCAGGAGGGACTGGTGCACTTCACAAAATAGATGGCATCATGGGGAAGGAAAATGATGTGGATATATTGAAGCAACATCTCAAGACATCAGTCAGGAAGTTAAAGCTTGGTCGCAAATGGGTCAATGACCCCAAGCATACTTCCAAAGTTGTGGCAAAATGGCTTAAGGACAACAAAGTCAAGGTATTGGAGTGGCCATCACAAAGCCCTGACCTCAATCCTATAGAACATTTGTGGTCAGAACTGAAAAGGTGTGTGTGAGCAAGGAGGCCTACAAACCTGACTCAGTTACATTATTGTTGGAAGCTTGTGGAAGGCTACCCGAAACGTTTGACCCAATTTAAACAATTTAAAGGCAATGCTAACAAATACTAATTGAGTGTGTGTAAACTTTTGACCCACTGGGAATGTGATGAAAGAAATATAAGCTCAAATAAATCATTCTCTCTAATATTATTCTGACATTTTATATTCTTAAAATAAAGTGATGATCCTAACTGACCTAAGACAGGGAATATTTACTAGGATTAAATGTCAGGAATTGTTTTTGGCTAAGGTGTATGTGAATTTCCGACTTCAACTGTACGTGAGATTGCTGTTCTTTGACTATAGCCCAGCGTTCAACACCATAGTGCCCTCAAAGCTCATCACTAAGCTAAGGAACCTGGGAACCTCCCTCTGCAACTGGATCCGGGACTTCCTGACGGGCCGCCCCCAGGTGGTAAGGGTAGGCAACAACACATCTGCCATGCTGATCCTCAACACGGGGCCCCTCAGGGGTGCGTGCTTAGTCTCCTCCTGTACTGCCTGTTCACCCACGACTGCGTGGCCACACACGACTCCAACACCACCATTAAGTTTGCCGATGACACAACGGTGGTAGGCCAGATCACCGACAACGATGAGACATTCTATAGGGAGGAGGTCAGAGACCTGGCAGTGTGGTGCCAGGACAACAACCTCCTCCCTCAACGTGAGCAAGACAAAAGAGCTGATTGTGGACTACAGGAAAAGGAGGGCTGATCATGCCCCCATTACAGGGCTGTAGTGGAGCGGGTCTAGAGCTTCAAATTCCTTGGTGTCCACATCACTAACAAACTATCATGGTCCAAAAACACCAAGACAGTTGTGAAGAGGTCATGATAATGCCTATTCCCCCTCATGTTGGGAACTCCTTCAAGACTGGTTGAGAGAATGCCAAGAGTGTGCAAAGCTGTCATCAAGGCAAAGGGTGGCTACTTTGAAGAATCTCAAATATAAAATATATTTTGATTTGTTTAACAATTTTTTGGTTACTACATGATTCCATGTGTGTTATTATTTCATAGTTTTGATGTCTTCACTTTTATTCTACATTGTAGAAAATCCTTAGTGCCTTGAATGAGTAGGTGTGTCTAAACTTTTGACTTGTACTGTACGTCTTAAGGTTATTAATGATGTTAGGTATGTTGGGAGTTTTTGTAAGATAGCTTCATAAATAAAAGAGAGCAGCCTACTTTCTGGTAAAGAATGCAGTGATGTTTACTGAACCTGTACAGTGCGCTATGATAAACTGCTTGAAGAACCATATCAACACAGTCTCTCTTTGCTCTCAATGACATGCCATATCATCCTCAATCTCCATGTCTTTCCTAAGTCACTCACTTCAAATTCTCCCCCGTTTCTAACCAATGTGTCACCATTTGAAGCCATACCATCATCCTCATTGGATACACCTCTCATCTGCCTCTCATCCCTCCCTATCCTCCATCATCCCTTTTTCTCTCTCCCTCCCTTCTCCTTCTCCATCCCCTGTTTCTCAGAGTCTCTACCAGGGGTGTCTGGCCTTCGTCTGGTCCAGGCTGGTTTCTTCTCCCTCTCTCTGGCTTGGGATGCCCCCACATCACAGATACAGGGCTACAGACTCACCTACGGACCCCGAGGTCAGACACGCATACACGCACACATGCACGCACACACACACAAACACATGCACACACACACACACACACACACACATGCACTCACACACGCACGCACGCACAAACACACACACACACACACACACACACACACACACACACACACACACACACACACACACACACACGCAGACACACTCATAAACATCCACAATATGACTACTGCTTACTCTAATCATAGTCACATTCTTTACGCCTGAAGGACAAATACCACCCACTTGTTAACTGTCATTATAAAAACGCTTAACTCACACTTAACTCTCTTTTTGGCAGGTGAGAGTGTAACAGAGAGCATGAGGGAGGGAGGGAGGGAGGGAGGGAGGGAGGGAGGGATGAGGATAATAGATAATAGATAACCTGCAGGTGGCAAATTGAGAGAGGTAAATCTATGTGTTGATTTATGGACATCAGGGAAGTATACAGTACTATGGTGGAGATGAGATGTTGTCTCACCTTATACTGCCCTCCGGCTCTCCCTGTCTATCAGAAGAGTTTTATTACCCAATCATTACCACAATCATTATACTTTAAAAACTGTGCAGAAGAGACTAAGAGAGACATCAGGTATGTGAATTAATGATTGAATGTAGAGGCTGAATTTGAAGAGGAGATAATGTGGAAAAGGGATGTGTTATGTTAAATAGATCTATGGGGTGTGTTTAGGTGCATGACATGACGTGAGAAAAAGGCCCCCTACCCCCATACACACACACCCAGACACCATAACTCAGCGAGGCAGCTCCATCCCCGAGTCAGGGTGTGGCAGGAGTACCAGTCTCACATGGAGAACCTTTAGGAGGAGAGACTGGCACTCTTGTGTGTGTTTGTTTTAAATTAGGTCAGTGTGTGGGATGTTTCTACCTGTCTCTGTGTATCCCACTGCAAGCAACTACAAGCCCTAATTCATGCAACCAGTACACCCACACCCACACTACCACACACCCTCTGTTTACTTTGTCTGGGGTAGGATGAAGATCTGTGCCTATGGCACCAGGCAACACAGGCCTCTAAGGCTGGCCCTTTGCCTTTGTGGCAGCCTGACAGGCTGGGTGGGGCAAGTGTTGCTTCAGTCTGCAGGTCATGGTACTGACAGACAGAAAGACGGACAGACAGACACACACACACAGACAGACAGGTCTTGCTCTTTCTTATATCATACACATACACTACAAGCATAAGCATAAGCAAGTGCATTTAAAGATGTGAATAGTGAGCTGTCTATTTACTTGTCTGTTGCCTCCTCTAACCCTTGTGCAATTGTCTGGCTGTGATTGATTGACAGGTCAGCCTGCAGCCCAGCTATTGGAGCAGTCTCTGGCTGCAGACTCCACCTCTGTCACCCTGGAGAGGCTACTGCCCGACACGGAGTACGTCCTCACCCTATACCCCCTGTTCCCCCGAAACTCTGCCTCCCCCGCCACCCTCACTTCACGCACATGTAAGTATGCCTAACCCCCTCTCTCCCATTACCCTCAGTCAGTACTGCATGATGCATCATTATATCATCTTCACTTTTAAGTACACTTCACATTATTGGTGTGAATTATTGTTTTTCAATGGAAAAGGTGCAAAGACGTTCTACAACAAAAGAGATGTGTGCTGCAAAGCTTATGTGCTTGAACTTTCCATGCTCCTGAGCCTGCCTGTACAGCAAGCACAGTGCCTTGTGCAAGTAATGTGAAGGCTACATTAAAGTAACTATCCAGTGTTTCCAGATGTCAATGAAATATGAGCTATAATTAATTACAATATGAGTGAGATAGTTTTCCTTCCAAAAAAAGTTGTTTAAGTATCTTAAAATAGCAGCGTAACGGCACACATTTCAGCAAATACAATTGAAAATAAACACTGGGTCTAAATGAATTGCTTACGAAGTTACCATGAATTACCATAAATTGTTTACGAGGTTTAATGTTTTATTTGTTAAATATTTTTACATTTACATTTGAGTAATTTAGCAGATGCTCTCATCCAGAGCGACTGTTAGTGCATTAAGATAGCTAGGTGGGACAACCACATATCACAAGCATGGGGTGGTGTTATTTAATATACTGTTTGAAAAGGTAGGGTATCTAATGTTTTCGGAAGATGGGCAGGGACTCTGCTCTCCTAGCTTCATGGGGAAGCTGGTTACACCATTGGAGTTCCAGGACAGAGAAGAGCTTGACTAGATAGATAGCTAGATAGATAGCTATATAGATAGATAGATAGATAGATAGATAGATAGATAGATAGATAGATAGATAGATAGATAGATAGATAGATAGATAGATAGATAGATAGATAGATAGATAGATAGATAGATAGATAGATAGATAGATAGATACTTTATTGATCCCCCGGGGGGGGAAATGTCATAACTATGACTAGGCTGAGCGGGAGCTGCCCTCGCCTAGGGGTGGAAGGGGCCAAGAGACCTGAGGTGGCAGAACGGAGTGCTCGGGTTGGGGTGTAGGGTTTGAGCCTAGCCTGAAGGCAGGGAGGGGCTGTTCCTCTTGTTGTTCCGTAGGTAAGCACCATGGTCTTGTAGTGGAGTGTGCGAGTAGACTGCTGATTGGCCAGCTCACCTCAGGAGGTTGACATCATGTTCTATGAGGAAATAGCAAGCATATATATATAAATTATATACAATGTCTAAATCTGCTTCTCTACGGCCTCTGTTTGATGAATCATCAACGCTCAGGGCGGGGACAGACAGCCCATCTCCGTATGGAGCTCAGTTCACAATGCATGTAGACCTATCATTTCATCATGGTAACTTTTGTTCAGGTAGGCCTGCATTTGCTGCAGCATAGCCTATGCTACAGTAATATAAAGACCGAATATAGTTTACCAAACTCCATCTGGCTTTCGCGGTCACCATATTTTTTATTGCAAAGATTTGTATTTATAGTTTTAAAATAGCCTATCACTTGAATATAATCGCGTGAGCACTCTCTCACAGTCTTTCTCTCTCTCCATCAACTCCATACAAAATAGATAATTCTGTTCTAGATATACAGTGCTTTTGGAAAGTATTCAGACCCCTTGACTTTTTCCATATTTTGTTACGTTACACCTTTACTCTAAAATGGTTTAAATTATATTTTTTATTCCGTCATCAATCTACACAGAATACCCCATAATGACAAAGGGAAAACAGGTTTTTAGAAAATGTTGCAAATTTCAAAAAAATACAAAACAGAAATACCTTATTTACATAAGTATTCAGACCCTTTACTATGAGACTCGAAATTGAGCTCAGGTGCATCTTGTTTCCATTGATCATCCTTGAGATGTTTTTACAACTTTATTGGAGTCCACCTGTGGTAAATTCAATTGATTGGACATGATTTGGAAAGGTACACACCTGTCTATATAAGGTCCCACAGTTGACAGTGCATGGCAGAGCAAAAACCAAGCCATGAGGTCAAAGGAATTGTCCGTAGAGATCCGAGACATGATTGTGTAGAGGCACGGATCTGGGGAATGGTACCAAAACTCTTTCAAGTCATACATTCAATGCAGTTTTAGCCTTAAATTTAGCTTATTAATGATGTGTTATGCATAATAAGCTTCTAAATTATAGCCTCTGTCTCTTGCGCAATATGCACACACCCGTGCTCCGCTGGCCTCTTTCCTTTAAAAAAGCTCCTTAGCTCATGGAGTACCATGCAGGAAAAGCTAGACTAGAATAGCATTTCTTATACCAATAGACTATTCGAAGAGGGACTCAAGCTCTTGTTTGCAGAATGTTAAATACAGACGCCAATATACCTCACTGGTAGTTTGAAAGAAGAGCGAACGCCCCATGGCGGTAGGCTATAGAAGTTATTTATTCAGACCCATAACCATTCAATCTTCGTGAAGAGAAGGGAAAGGTTTCTGTATCCAATTCTAGTCCTATATTATTCAAGGATGTCATTAGAATGACAAAGGACACAAACATGTATTTATTTTAACTGTTGAAAGCGAGGAAGGAATGAAGCAACAATAGAAAGAGAAAGAGGAGGTAGGCTAATAACAATAGGGGAAATATTATGAAAGGTATACTGTATATGCGTCAGCCTACTAATTATACAAATGGGCCCTATTGTATTCCAAAATTTTAATAAAATTCGCTAGGAAATAATTGTAACTTTATAGGCCGCATGTGCTGCACCTATAATACAGTAATACAGTTCACACTCCAAAATATTAACCAACTGGAGCTAGTTTAATTTATTTATTACCCAATAGAGCATAAGCTACATCTATGGGCTTTTATGTGTTTCTGTCGTGTGTAATATGCAGCAGTCTATTTCATATATGTATTGGATAACGGCACAATCATTTGGGCTTTTTTGGGCTGGGGCTCATTAAATGTCTTTAATGTAATGTATCTGTAATGTATTTCTCATCAGGTTCAGGTAGCATCAGGCTTGATTTTCGATCAAAGCTCAGTGCAGGGTGGGAAAAGTATGTGATGACGTGGAACAACATTGATTCAACAAGTGTGTGCCCAGTGAGTTTGCAGGTGCTTCTCTCAGAAAACGTTCAAATGGTTAGAAGATCATACAGCCACCTGGTGGTGACTATGTTGACTGCATTAATCATTAAAAGTCTGAAACTCTTCTCTGTTGTCCATATTTGCCCTATTTCAGTATTGCTTACTGTGTTTAGTGTGTGTGTGTGCGTGCGTGCGTGCGTGTGTGTGTGTGTGTGTGTGTTTATGTCCGTGTTTCAAGTTTTTATTGTCACGTGCAGTGAAATGCCTATCTTGCTTGCTCTTTCCTAACAATGCAGTAATAATCAATATCAGTAGTATGAAACAATTATAATAGAGTCAAGTAGAACAAAAACACAAGAAAAATAGAAATGAGAAGAACACGAGAAAGTAAGTAAGCTGTATACAGTTCCAGAGTCAGTGCCAAATAGCATATTTACAATGTGTAGGGATACTGGAGTGGTAGGGGTAGATATGTATAGGTGACTAGGCATCAGGATATCTGATTAACAAAGTAGCAGCTGCATATATGCTGACTGTATGTGAGTGAGTGTGTGTAGAGTCAGTATGAATGTGTGTGCGTGTTATGTGTGTGTGAGCAAATGTGAGTGTGTGTGTGTGTGTGTAGAGTGTGCGTAGAGTCAGTGCAAAAGTAAAAATAAAAAGTGTATATGCAGATAGCCCCTGTAGCCATTTTGTTAGCTATTTAGCTCTTATGGCTTGGGGATAGAAGGACCTTGTTGGTTTCAGACTCCGGTACCGCTTGTCGTGCGGAAGCAGAGAGAACTGTCTATGGCTTCGGTGGCTGGAGTCTTTAACTATTTTACGGGCCATCCTTTCACACTGCCTGATATAGAGGTCCTGGATGGCAGGGAGCTCAACCCCAGTGATGTACTGGGCTGTCCGCACCATCCTCTGTAGCGCCATGCGACCGAGGCCGGTTCATTTGCCATACCAAGAAGTGATGCATCCAGTCAAAATACTCTCAATGGTGCAGCTGTATAACTTTTTGAGGATTTGAGGGCCCATGCCAAGTCTTTTCAACCTCCTGATGGTGAAGAAGCGATGTTGCGCCTTCTTCACGTCTGTTTGCGTGTGTGGAACATTTTAAGTCCCTAGTGGTTTGGACACAGAGGAACTTGAAGCTCTCGACCGCTCCACTGCAGCCCTGTCGATGTGGATGGGGGCGTCCTCACCCCCTCGTTTCCTGTAGTCCACGATCAGCTCCTTGGTCTTACTTACTGTAGGCTCTCATCGTCACTGGTGATCAGGCCTACCTCCATCGTGTTGTTGGAGTCGTGCGTGGCCACACAGGGAGTACAGGAGGGGACTAAGCACACAACCCAAGGACAGTTGTTGTGCACACATTGTGTCACTGACTGCTTACTATATAAAGGATTAAAAGCCTTGTTGATTCTTCGTGTTATGTGTGTGTGTGTGTGTGTGTGTGTGTTGCAGTGCGTCTGGAGGCGGCCCAGCAGCTGTCAGTAGAGACAGTGTCAGAGCGTAGCGTCCGGGTGCTGTGGAGGGGAGTGGTTGGAGCCAGGGCCTACAGACTGGTCTGGAGACCATTCACAGGTAAGGAGCGGAGAGATGCACCAATCAATATTGACTTATGTATTTACACGAAAGGGTTGTTCTTCAGAAATGCATAGAGACGCAGAATGGAATTCATGAGAGAATCAGCAATGATGTTATACTTTATATAGTGAGCAGTTGGTGACACAATGTGTGCACAACAACTTTCCTTTCATCCTTCAATTTTTTCCTCTGTCTACTCTTTGCTCTCCTCTCCCTCACCCCTCTCTCCTCTCCCCTGCCCTTCTCTCCTCTCCCCTGCCCCTCTCTCCTCTCCCCTGCCCCTCTCTCCTCTCCCCTGCCCCTCTCTCCTCTCCCCTGCCCCTCTCTCCTCTCCCTCACCCCTCTCTCCTCTCCCCTGCCCCTCTCTCCTCTCCCCTGCCCCTCTCTCCTCTCCCCTGCCCCTCTCTCCTCTCCCTCACCCCTCTCTCCTCTCCCCTGCCCCTCTCTCCTCTCCCCTGCCCCTCTCTCCTCTCCCCTGCCCCTCTCTCCTCTCCCCTGCCCCTCTCTCCTCTCCCCTGCCCCTCTCTCCTCTCCCCTGCCCCTCTCTCCTCTCCCCTGCCCCTCTCTCCTCTCCCCTGCCCCTCTCTCCTCTCCCCCTGCCCCTGTGTCTCTCCCAGGTCGTGATGTGGAGTCTGTGGAGGTGGCGGGCGACAGTGAGACTCACACCCTGTTGAACCTGCAGCCAGACACAGAGTACATTGTCACTGTCATCGCCCTCTACGAAGCCAACACAGAGGGACCTGCCGCTACCGCCAGGTTCAAGATAGGTACAGAGCTACACACAGACGCATGTAGGCATTGCAGACATACATTTCCCTCTCATTCTGTCCCTCTGTCTATTTTCCTCTGTCTCTGTCCCAGTAACTTATACTCGTGGTTCATTTTAGCCAGTGAAAGAATGCCTATATAAAATACTTTCTGCTGCATCCAACATACCTTAGTGTAAAGTACTGTAGGGGGATAGAGAGGCAGAAAGAGAAGAAGGAGAAACAGAGGAATAGAGCCTGAGAGAGAGAGCCATACATATAGAACACTGAATATATGGTATATCTCTATGGAGAGAACAACAACCGTTTAGCTTTATGAATTTTTAATTCCTTGTGTTTTTATTTTTCTATTATTTTCTGCATTGTTGGGAAGGGCCCTAATGTAAGCGTTTCACTGTTAGTCTACACCTGTTGTTTACGAAGCATGTGACAAATAAAATGTGATTTGATTTAAAACAAACGTTTTCCTATCCAAGCAAGTATAGTGTAGAGAATCATTGTACAATCTAAACCCCTATGAAATATATTTTCCATAACGAAAAATATAGTATTTTCAGCTGTTTGATGCTGGTGTACAAAACCGAAGGTAAAAGACACAAACATTTTTTACTTAAGAACGGGAAGCATATAAATTACTCACATAGAACAGATCCACCTCTTCTTAGACTTGCTTTCAATGAGAATAAGATCTCAAATGGGAAGGGAAACAACCAACTATGTTTGTGTAGCTAGCTACACTCTAAAAAATGCTGGGTTGTTTGGTTAACCCAACTGCTGGGTTGCATGTGTTGGGTCACTTAGTTGGGTTGTTTTCTTAAAAAAGAGCAAGGTTGGGTTGTTGATGCTGGATTATTGGTGCTGGGTTATTGAGATATGACGCAGCGGTCAGATCAGAAGACTGGAGGCGTAGTTTAGTAGTGGCGTGGCTCTCAGAAAGTTATTTTTAGCCACCTGTGAGAGTAAATGTCATATTAAGCTGTCAATCCAGCATGAAAGTAAAAAATACTCAATTGATGGTTAAATTAACCCATGTTTGGGTAATTCCATCAACCCAACATGTTAGGTTATTCAAGCAACCCAAACGGGCTGGGTCAACATTTTTGAGAGTGTAAGAGTTGCTAAAATAAAAGTATAATGGCAGTCCAATGAGTTCATGAATTGAAATCCCCTATAATAGCTGAATATCCCCTGAAGGGTTTTTAAGAGGTTTTAACACAGCATGATGCATCAGTGGTTGTGTTGTGTCTGTGTGTTCCCCCCATGCAGAGCGTCTGGAGCAGCAGGTGCTGAAGGCAGCCACCACCGGTCCCTCCTCCATCCGCCTCACCTGGAACCTAATCCAGTCTGCCAGGGGATACCGCCTGGAGTGGAGGCAGGGGGAAGGTAAGACACACACACACTCATCATCACATACATGCATATGCCAGACAAGTGTGCACACACACGCAAAATATGAATGTACTTTCAAACCCCTCAACATTGAAGTACATACAGTACACCGATCCATTCACACAAACATTGATGTACCCTCACTGACTGACTGTCAACATCTAACTGACTTACTGTACCCCTCAGGTGGCAGAGTGCAAAGTCAGTCGTTATCCAGGAGCACCACTAGTTTTGATCTGACAGGGCTGCAGCCCAGCACTGAGTATGTCATTACCCTGTTCACCCTGTTTGATGGACGAGAGGAGGCCACCCCCGTCTCCACCTCTCCTACAGGTCAGGGATGGGGCAGGCGCACCCCTTTTTTCCCCCCTTTTATGTTTTTAGTTAGTGTCTTTTTTGTTGTTGTAAAGACAATACATTATTTGTATATTTTACTTGTTTCACTACTATTTTACTGTACAGTGGAACAGGAGGTGGGGAGGGTGTCCAACCTGCGAGTGGTAGAGTCCCTGGGCAGCACTGTGCGACTGGGATGGACAGGGGTTGCCGGGGCAACACAGTACCGTATTCTCATGGTCAATACTGAAGGTAAGGGCATGTCTCAAATGACACCCTATTCCCTCCCTATATAGTGTACTATTTTAGATCAGAGGCCACATAGGTGTTAACACTTTGTACTTATAGCGCAAACAGAGGAAACCCGCAGTATCCCTGGAAGCCAGACGACCCTTGACCTTAGGGATCTGACGAAGGGCGTGTCTTATGGGGTCAGCGTGACAGCTGTGGTGGGAGACAACGAGGGGGACCCAGTCACTGTTTACATCAAAGCAGGTGACACACATATTGTATGCTACTGCTTGCTCCAGCCTGTCTGAGAGAGGATGTGGACAGATTGAATGGGTGCAGATCTTGGCTTAGTGGTCTGCTGTGTGATGAATGGCTGCCAGCTGAATATCCATGTGAATGGGTGGTGAATAGTGATACTGAGGAGAGGTTAGCTGAGACAAGCCCAGGCAGAAATGACGGAAGATGGCCTGTGGGCTAGTGTGGAGGCACAGGACAGGACACCTGGGCCGTGTTAAGTAGGCATGAAACTGCAAAAAAAATTAAAATGGGAAATAAAAGTTTGATATTGAACATGGGAAATATTTGGTTGTCCACTGAACTGCAATGTTCTTATTGTTGTATGATTTTAGAACAAGCATTGGAGAAAGTGACCAATTTGCGTGTGACAAACATCAATGGTCGGCGACTCCGAATAGCCTGGACAGGGGTTTTGTGGGCGACAGGGTACAGGGTCACTTGGAGACAAGGCAACAGTAAGTATCAGCTGAATTATGCTTGGAATTATTTTGACATAATATAGTCTTCAGAAATACAATTATTTTACGTTATGATGAACATAATTTAGATGCTGAGCAGTTCCAGTGTGTGTGTCTGACAGTGTGTATCGCACCTAGATGCGGAGCAGTCCCGTGTTCTGGGACCAGAGGCCTTGACCTACACGGTGGAGGGGCTGCAGCCAGACGAGGCTGTGGTCCTGGGTGTGGCGGCTGTGATTGGTCAACGCATCGGGGAAGTGGTCACCCTCTCGGCCAGGACCAATGGGAACAATGGCTCAAGCTCAAGCACGGTTAGCGGCCTGCGCATCGTAGAAGTCACCTCTCAGAGTATACGCATCACATGGTCAACTGTCTCCAGGGCAACTGGCTACAAGATTACCTGGCGCAGTGGAGATGGTAGGCGTGGTTCCGATAAAGTATATGGATGTCATCTGATGTATAAATTACATTCCTATGGATCTTTACCTTAGGTCTCAAAGCACATTAAGGCTCAAATAACACATTTTATAGGGATTGTCTAGTAGTTGCTGTAGTCTAGTAGCACAGGTCCCCAGTAACATTCTCCTCTCTGCCTGACCCTATCTCGCTACAGGAGTCGAGTCCTCCCGCACAGTGGCCGCTGATGTCACTTCCTTCAACATCGACAGCCTTCAGGAAGACTCCTCCTACCGGGTGTCAGTATCCTCAATGATTGGCTCTCGAGAAGGACGCCCAGCCTCCCTGAACACCAGAACAGGTACTCAATCGCTCAATTTCAAAATTGACCCCTAACCTCTATACATTCTCTTCTTAATAGCCCCGTGAACATTTAAATGAGTTGGTTAGCTGTCAATAATATGGTAACAGCTTCAGTTTGCCCTCACTTAATTAATTTAAGGTTTGATTGAATGAAATTAGTGCTATCCTATCATATAAACAGTGCTTGTAAATTGGAGACTGAACTCTTCCACCTCTCTGTCCTCAGCGTCAGAACAGGGTGTGGTGGGAACAGTGACCTCACTCCAAGTCCAGGAGACCCGCGGTGAGGTCGTCAGGGTAACATGGGTAGGCGTGCAGGGAGCAACAGCCTATCGTGTGTCTTGGAAGCGAATTGATGGTGAGAGTTTTTCTTGAAATCTGAATGATATTCCTCTAATAGTTAATGATTCAACAGCGTAGTATCCATAGCTCATTTTAATATATTAACCTCTATTTATACCATTTACACTTAAAGGTCCAATGCAGACGTTTTTATCTCAATACCAAATCATTTCTGGCTAAAAATGAAGTACCTTACTGTGATTGTTTTCAATTAAAATAGTTAAAAATGTACAGAAATTCCTTCTTAGCAATGGGCAAATTCTCAAGCAAGAATTTTGCTAGGACTACCTGGGAGTGGTCTGTGGGGAGGGGATAACTGAACATTTGCTTTTTATTGGCAGAGAGGTTTGGAACTCTCTTTCTTATTGGTCTGTTACATGGATGGGCAATTTTGATGGGGTGGGGGCCACAGGCCTACAAAATTGGTCTGCGGGCCGCCAGTTGCCCATCCCTGGTCTATTAACTAATTTACCGCATGGTGATGTCACCATGGAAGGCTAAAACTCCATCCCACCAAAATAGGTTGAAATTTCAGGTGGTCTTTTTACAAATAGCTCTTACACTAAAAGGGCGTTATCATTATCATTATCATTTTCACAATTTCACAGTATTATTCCAACCTCATAGTGTGGAATATACAGTATATAAAAAAACACCTTTTTGACTGTACTGGGGCTTTAACATATATTCATGAAAGATGGCAGCCATTTTGTGCCAGACCACTCACCACCGCCCCTTCTGTCTTGGTGTAGGTGGGGAGGAGAGGAGCCAGCTGGTAGGTGGTGACCTGACATCGGTGGACCTGGAGCAACTGGACCCAGGGGCTCAGTATGAGGTGCAGGTCATGGCCCTGGTCCAGAACAGACAGGGAACCCCGGTCTCTGTCAGAGTCACCACACGTGAGTGACCACTACATCCTTAAAGAATAGAGACTGTGCGGTAACATATTCCTTTGATTAGAATGGAAGGTGTAACTTTCCTGTAGTACTATGTAAATTCAGAAAGTAAACTAAATTCCAATTCCAAATTCTCATCATTGAAAAACATTGAAGAGAATTGGAATTGGAATTTCAGTGTACTTAAAATGGTTTTAACCCCAACCCTGCTATCTAGTATTATGTCCCATAGTACTGTATCTTTCCTGTAGTATTATACTGTATGTGGTGTTTTGATGGGTACTGCTTTGTACTGTATTTCCTCTTCCAGTATTCTCATTGTGTGTGTGTGTGTGTGTGTGTGTGTGTGTGTAGCAGGGGAACCTGCTTCTGTAGACCGTGTTGAAGGGGTCAGGGTGCTGGAGTCTACCCCAGGGGTGCTGCGTCTGGTCTGGAGAGGGATGGCCGGAGTGACAGGGTACCGCATCTACTGGAGATCAGCCCTGGGTAAACACACACAGATACATACACAGATACTGTACACACACAGAGATACATACACAGATGCACACACACACACACACACACACACACACACACACACACACACACACACACACACACACACACACACACACACACACACACACACAGATACAT
This sequence comes from Thymallus thymallus, assembly GCA_023634145.1. Taxonomy (NCBI): domain Eukaryota; kingdom Metazoa; phylum Chordata; class Actinopteri; order Salmoniformes; family Salmonidae; genus Thymallus; species Thymallus thymallus. The sequence goes on along the minus strand of CM042410.1, from coordinate 22,019,499 downwards.
ACACATATACACACACACACAGATACATACACGGATACACACACATATACATACACAGATACACACACATATACATACACAGATACACACACACACACACACACACACACACACACACACACACACACACACACACACACACACACATAGATACATACACATATACACACACATATACATACACAGATACACACACACACAGATACATACACAGATACATACACAGATACACACTCATATACATACACAGATACACACACATATACATACACAGATACACACACACACACACACACACACACACACACACACACACACACAGATACACACATAGATACATACACAGATACACACACATATACATACACAGATACACACACACACACACACACAGATAAATACACAGATACATACACAGATACACACTCATATACATACACAGATACACACACACATACACACACACACACAGATACACACACATATACATACACAGATACACACACACACACACACACACACACACACACACACACACACACACACACACACAAATATACACACACAGATACATACACAGATACACACACACACACACACACACATATACATATACATACACACAGATACTCACACAGATACACACACAGATACACACACACACACACACACAGATACACACACATATACATACACACAGATACTCACACAGATACACACACAGATACACACACAGATACATACACATTACACAGACAGATACACACACACAGATACACACACAGATACATACACAGATACACACACAGATACACACACAGATACACACACAGATACATACACAGATACACACACAGATACATACACAGATACACACACAGATACACACACACACACATATACACACATAGATACACACACACATATACACACACAGATACACATACAGATACACACACAGATACGTACACAGATACACACACAGATACACAAAAAGATACATACACAGATACACACACAGATACATACACATATCCACACACTGATACATACATAGATAAATACAAAGGTACATACACATTTACACACACAAATACACACACAGCTCCACACACAGATACATACACAGATACACACACACAGATACACAAACAGATACATACACAGATACATACACAGATACACACACAGATACACACACAGATAAATACACAGATACATACACAGATAAATACAAGGATACACACACAGATACACACACAAATAACATTTTTTGACTGTTTCATTATATCCTCTACTGGTTCCATGCAGGTGAGGCTGAATCGAGCCGTCTGATAGGTAGAGATGCAACCTCGTTTGACCTGGATGGTCTGCGGCCTGGGGTGAGCTACACTGTGAGGCTGGCTGCCATCTTCAGGGACAGAGAGAGTCAAGCTGTCACTATCACTGCCTCCACAGGTACACTTCTCTGTCAACACCATCACCTCTCCTTTCATTTACTATAGTTAGGGACAGGAGTTTCCTGAACATGTGACCTGACCAAGAAAATCTCTTTGCCCTAGTGATAGGCTATAACTAGTCACTATCTGTAGTCACTCACATACAGTATCTCTCTCCTTTACTGATCCCTTTTTTCTTCCCTCCCTTCAGCGCCCTTACAGCCTGTAAAGGGTCTGCGTGCTATGGAGGTTACCCAGAATTCTGTGTTATTGGGCTGGGTTCCATTGACTGGTGCCACAGGATACGTCCTGCGCTGGAGAGAGGAGAGGGGTAAGACAGACACTGGATAATGGGGTCAAATTTAGTTGTTTATTGACTATGTTGCACATTGAAAGGTTGATCTCTAATCTGTCTGTGTGTGTGGGCGTGTGTATGTGTTTGTGCGTGCATCTGGGTTTGTGTGTGCGTGTGCTTGCTTGCATCCATGTGTGTGTGTGTATGTGTGTGTGTGTTCCCTAAACAGACACTGGTCTGGGTCAGTCCATCCCTCTGCCTGGGACATCCAGCTCTTTCAGGGTGACAGGGCTGCGTCTGGGCCTTAGGTACCGCTTCACCCTGCAGCCTAGGTTCCAGAGGGAGGTTGGCCCAGAGACCTCACTGGACGAACGTACTGGTAAGACTGACAGTTCTCATATCGGCCCCAGAATCCCTTAAACTACTAGTTTCTAAACACTTCTGCACTGTGACATTTCTTCCCCAAACACCGGTCTCTCTCTCTCTCTCTCTCTCTCTCTGTCCTCAGTGTGTGTAGGTGGTCGTCTGGACGTGGTGTTCCTGGTTCCAGCCTCCAGGGATCGGACCAGCCTGGTTGAGCCCCTACTCTCCCTCCTGACCAGCGCTGCTGGCTCCCTCACCACCATCGGAGCCCGGGACTCACAGGTACTGGACTGGTCTAGGATCAGTTTAGCCTTTTAGACCATAATGAATAAGACGGTGGGGGGATGAGTGATCCTATTCTGAGACGCTTTGTGAAAGTCTCAGACATCTGTATGTTGGCTTCTTGTGTCCTTTTGTGATGTGATTCTGTGGTGTAGTGTAATACTATGTGCTTCCTGTCCCCTCCAGATGGGGATTGTAGTGTACAGCGCTCGGCCCAAGGTCTGGTTCCTACTCAATCGCCATAGCAACAGTGAGACGCTGCTTCAGGAGATCCTGTCCACGCCTTTTGAAGACGGCCCAGGGAATGCTCTAGGTGTGTGTGTGTGTTTTATACGTACCTGTGTGTGTGTGTGAGTGTGTGTCAGGGTTTCCATTAGCAAAATTTTGCGCCGGACAAGTGACCCGGAAATATTTAATTTATCGGACATTTGATACGTTTACCGGTCATCCGTATTCATTGGGTGCATAACCCATTAGGCCGTCCACCCATATTGACTAAATGAGCCACATTTACGTGTCCTTAAAAAGGCCTCACTAATGACAAAAACACTTTGTGTTCTGATGTGTAGCGTATACACAGTTTTATAGCCTATTGTTTTTTTGTCTTTCCTAAAACAATTAATCAAATTATATTGGTCGCACACACACATTTAGCAGTTATTTCTGGTGTAGCGAAATGCTTGTAAAGAATAATTGTTCAACTCAAGGTTCAGCTGTCCCAGATTTGAGCACTACATGCTGCAGGGAATTGCATGCATAGTCCTATAGGGAAAGGGAAAGGAATGCATTCAACTGAAATGTGTCAGCCGCATTTAACCCAATCCCTCTGAATCTTAGGTGTCCACTGTATTATATTAATATATATATATTTTTATTATTAAGGAGGAGAAGTCTAGGCCTACTCTAGCCCCACAGATATGTCAGTGGCATGCGATACCAACGTTAATTTCTTCATATTTTTCAGAAAGGCTAATTCGTACATTTTCTATTAGAATATTTATAAAAAAATAAAGAATAGCATTATATTGTTACATTATAGTAGTAACTCTTGTAGGCCTAAAACATTCTTCTTAACTGTCGGAGTCAGTTGGAGCACCGGTGCGCACTGCCATCATATCATAGACCTGCAGTATAATAGGCTAATAGCCACACCAAACCTTCACAAAAGTTTCTAAACTTTATTAGGGTAATATCAAAAGTAAGTCAAGCCATTATTTATAGGGAAAATATGAGCAGCATATTATATTGCGGCAAACACAACATTACAGTTGCAACTTAATTTGGTGAAATAAAATGGCTCAACAGAATCAAACAAAACACTTGCGAACCTGTTTAAACCTCCACAAAAGTTTTGAGCAGGCTACATTGCAGCAATTACCAAGAAAGGCTAGTGTCTACCATACCCAAGAAATGACAGCAATAGGCTGATTTATTTGATAACAGATTGAATTTAATTTAGCCAACGAAAATGTCTCAACAGAATGAAACAAAACATGTTTTGCATATTTAAATAACTGGTTTAGATTCATAAATAGGCCTACAATAATAACAATGATATACAATAATAATAATGATAAAACTAATTATTATAAATAAATACATTAAAGTTCCAAAATTGCATCCTACTTGAATAGTGAGTTGCACAGTAGCCTGCATTTGGCCGCACCAACATTCTTCTCATCTTTGTCAACTACAGTATTAACACAGAGGACACCCCTTGTTGCAGGGCTCTAGACTAACATTTCTTTCAGTTGGTGGCACCAGCCCATTCAGTGCTTTATTAAAAAGTGTAATAGACTACTGAGATGTTATTGAAGAAATTAGTTGTTTCATCATCTTTTCATGTTTTGAGTCTAAATATTTTATGTACAAAACCTAATCCAGTAATTGTCATGTATTTTGGGTAGACAATTATGCTATTGTTTATTTTTTTATAGCGATGAATTTGCCTGCATCTTTATGTGCTCTAATACCATAAGCCAATTTATTTGTGCCTAATTCACCACCTGAGTAAAACTCTAAACACATCACTAACTAATGCCATGTATTAACCTAACAGTACATTTAATTTCCCCCAAAACGTTGCAGTTGTAATGTACCGCCGAATGAGGCCTATGCTCTCGCAATGGCCAATGTGCATTTAATGCGCTCTGTATCTCAAAGCTGTATCAAATATATTGTTTGTAAAATAGTTGCTATTGAGCTCAAAATGGGGGTTGAACAATACAGAGTATACCACAGGAGGTTGGTGGCACCTTAAATGGGGAGGACGGGCTTGTGGAGCAGAATGAGTGGAATGGTATCAAATATATGGTTTCCATGTGTTTGATGCCATTCCATTTACTCCGTTCTGGCCGTTATTATGAGCCGTCCTCCCCTCAGAAGCCTCCACTGAAGAATACCTACAGAAAGCTGAGAACGTCCTCTCTCCATCTGTGACATCAAGATAGCTGTGTTTTCCCAGCAATTAGATTTTAAAATGTTAAACAATCAGAACACATTTCTTTCTCCTGGGGAATTTTTTTCCTCCGGGAAAGGAGAGAGAGAGTGGCTTGCTCGACACAGCAGCAGGCCCCAGCGAAACAGGTACAGGTGCATGCAGGAGGACACTTTCAATACAGGAATCATGAGGATAATGTTTGATAATGCAGCCCTCACCGATGCGACCAAGTCAATTTTTTACTCGCTCAGCAAATCAACGGGTCGCAAAATGCGACTAAATGCTCACAGTCTGGAGCCCTGCCTTGTAGGCTTTTCAGTGTAGGCATACGCTCAAACTTTCCTTTCACTTCAATGAAAAGGCCCCCATCTTCTTAATCAACAGTAGCCTTGGCCAAAGCTCCTCTCTCTCTCTCTCTCTCTACTCAGCAGCATGGCAGCCCCGGACAATTTGGCCTGCTACAGTTTTATTCAGCTTTTCATTTATTTCATCAGCCAAAGTCAGCAAAACCTGGTTTGCTTGTGTGCATGCGTCTGTGCATGTTTGGGCGTGCGTGATGATATCTAACTGTGATTCTCTCCCTGCAGGCCAGGCGGTGACGTTCACCAGACAGTTCCTTCTCAGCCCCACAGCTGGACGTAGACCAAGAGTTCCTGGCGTGGTTGTGATCATTGCAGACAAAAAATCCTCTGACAACGTCACTGTCCCAGCCAGCGCTGTCAAAGCCTCAGGTAGCCTCATACAGACTGTATAGAAAGCACTAACACACAAGCAGATATACAGCATCTACACATCTCTACTAATGGAATCTGCTTCAATAATTTTAGCCCCACAGTCCCTTGTCACTGACTACGTTTTAAAACTAAAATAAACACAATTCACAACATTTACAGTCGTATGCAAAAGTTTGGGCACCCCTCTGAGGCTGCATAATAATTTACTCTGTCGTCACAGAAAATGATCACAGTGGCATGCCATTCATTTTCTAATTAAAGCTGAGTACTGGGGTATTGTCCAGACAAAGATTTTTAGTGTAGCAATATTAAGCAAAAATTTGGGCACCCTTGTCATTCTTTTGATTTGAATACCTGTAACTACTTAGCACTGATTAATTGGAACACACAATTGGTTTGGTGAGCTCATTAAGCCTTGAACTTCATAGACAAGTGCATCCAATCATGAGAAAAGGTATTTAAGGTGGCCAATTGCAAGTTGTTGTTCTCTTTGACTCTCCTCTGAAGAGTGGCAACATGGAGGCCTCAAAACAACTCTCAAATGACCTGAGAACAAAGATTGTTCAACATTATGGTTTAGGGGAAGGCTACAAAAAGCTATCTCAGAGATGTAAGCTGTCAGTGTCCATTGTGAGGAACATAGTGAGGAAATGGAAGACCACAGGCACAGTTCTTGTTAAGGCCAGAAGTGGCAGGCCAAGTAAAATATCGGAGAGGCAAAGGCAAAGGATGGTGAGAACGGTCAAAAACAGCCCACAGAACATCATCTTGCTGCAGATGGTGTCACTGTGTCACTGTGCATCGTTCAACAATTCAGCGCACTTTGCACAAGGAGAAGCTGTACGGGAGAGTGATGCGGAAGAAGCCTTTTCTGCACACACGCCACAAACGCACATTTGGACAAGCCAGCTTCATTTTGGAATAAGGTGCTGTGGACTGATGAAACAAAGATTTAGTTATTTGGTCATAACAAGGGGCGTTATGCATGGCTGCAAAATAACACAGCGTTCCAAGAAAAACACTTGCTACCCACAGTAAAATCTGGTGGGGGTTCCATCATGCTGTGGGGCTGTGTGGCCAGTGCCGGTACTGGGAATCTTGTTAAAGTTGAGGGTCGCATGGATTCCACTCAATATCAGCAGATTCTTGGGAATAATGTTGAAGAATCAGTCACAAAGTTGAAGTTACGCCGGGGCTGGATATTTCAACAAGACAACTACCCAAAACACTGCTCAAAATCTACCCGGGCATTTATGCAGAGGAACAAGTACAATGTTCTGGAATGGCCATCCCAGTCCCCAGACCTGAATATCATTGAGAATCTGTGGGATGATTTGAAGCGGGCTGTCCATGCTCGGCAACCATCAAACCTAACTGAACTGGAGATGTTTTGTAAGGAGGAATGGTCCAAAATACCTTCATCCAGACAATCATTAGAGGCTATAGGAAGCGTCTAGAGGCTATTTTAGTAAAAGGAGGCTCTACTAAATATTGATGTGATTTTTCTGTTGGGGTGCCCAAGTTTATGCACCTGTCTAATTTCGTTTTGATGCATATTGCACATTTTCTGTTAATCCAATAAACCTAATTTCACTACTGAAATATTACTATTACTGTCAGTTATTTGATAGATCAAAATGAAATTGCTGATCCAAACACCCAATTATTTATAAATGGAAATCATGGAAATTGTCAGGGGTGCCCAAACTTTTTCATACGACTGTACATGACCATGTGTGTGTGTCTATCAGGTGTGACAGTGCTGGCGGTGGGTATAGGTCGAGCGGACTCTGAGGAACTGCGCCAGGCGGTGACAGATGGCAGCACCCAGAACCTCCTATACGCTCGTGATGCCACCCAGCTTGGCACCCTGCACGCTGACCTGGCTGACCTGCTGTGTGGTGTCGCCAGGATACCAGAGGGAGGGGTGAGATAAGAGGGGAAAAGGTGGTGGGGAGGTGAGGTGAGCGAGAGAGAGAGAGAGAGAGAGAGAGAGAAAAAAAGAGAGAGAGAGAGATTAGAAGACAGACCATCCTGTAGATCCCATGATATTGCTGTCAATGCTGTCAATGTACGCTCTCCAAGTCTCTGGGTCTCAGTGTGTATGTTGTTTCCTATATCAGGGCCCAGTGGCAGAGCCGTGTACCATACAGTGTCCTCGGGTGAGTTACTGTACTGTCCCTCATCTATCCACACACAGTAGCCGTCATTACACTATCACCATACCTTTCAACGTCATTACCCTATCACCATACCTTTCAACGTCATTACCATATCACCATACCTTTCAACGTCATTACCCTATCACCATACCTTTCAACGTCATTACCCTATCACCATACCTTTCAACGTCATTACCCTATCACCATACCTTTCAACTTCATCAAACTATCACCATACCTTTCAACGTCATTACACTATCACCATACCTTTCAACGTCATTACCCTATCACCATACCTTTCAACGTCATTACCCTATCATCATACCTTTCAACGTCAATACCCTATCACCATACCTTTCAACGTTATTACCCTATCATCATACCTTTCAACGTCATTACACTATCATCATACCTTTCAAGGTCATTACACTATCACCATACCTTTCAACGTCATTACACTATCACCATACCTTTCAACTTCATCAAACTATCACCATACCTTTCAACGTCATTACACTATCATCATACCTTTCAACGTCATTACACTATCATCATACCTTTCAACGTCATTACATTATCATCATACCTTTCAACGTCATTACACTATCACCATACCTTTCAACGTCATTACACTATCACCATACCTTTCAACGTCATTACCCTATCACCATACCTTTCAACGTCATTACCCTATCACCATACCTTTCAACTTCATCAAACTATCACCATACCTTTCAACTTCATCAAACTATCACCTAACCTTTCAACGTCATTACCCTATCACCATACCTTTCAACGTCATTACCCTATCACCATACCTTTCAACGTCATTACCCTATCACCATACTTTTCAACGTCATTACACTATTGTTTATTTTTTTATTGTTTATTGTTAAAAGGATCCCCATTAGCTGTCACCAAAGTAAACAAGCTAGTCTTCCTGGGGTCCACAAAAAGAAATCACACAACAATGTCAAAACGAAAACAGCACAAAATTATAAACATCATTACCACATCATAAATTAATTCAAACAATTCAATACAACCATTTTTACACTCATAAAGTAAATATGTCCTTTCCTTACAATTTTAAAAGATGCATTCTTAAATGGTACCTAAAAGAGTCTTTGCCATTAATTTTTCGTATATTCAATGGGCAATTATTCCAATGAGTGATGGCACGATAAATAACAGTTTTCTTTAAAGCATTTGATGTTGGGCATGGTAACATCATCAGGCCATCATTTGCAGACCTAGTCAAATGTGAATGTACTTGATCACACCTAACAATTTGGTTATATAAAATAAATGGTTGAGAAGAAAAGACAATGTTTCCAAAAAACGTAGTGGTATTAAAAACCAGCCTTTTCTCCACCATTAACCATGAGAGCTGACAGTGCATACTAATAATATTTGTACTAATGGGACAATGTAAAACCAACCTGGCAGCTCTGTTTTGGACTGTTTGTAATTTCTTTAGTTGACCTTTAGATATAGATGACCATACGGGGGCACAATAATCCAAATGGCATAAAATTAAAGATTTGGCCACCTGCTCAACAATGTGTGTAGGGACATAAGAAAGACATTTCCCCACTATAGCAATACCACTACCCATCTTCTTCACGATGATATTAATATGTTCTACCCATGATAGGTGGCTATCCACTATTGTGCCCAGTAATTTTACTTTATCTACCTGTTCTATAGGTTCTCCATACAAGTTTAAATTCATCTTTGGTATTAATGACAATTTATGACTCGATCCGAAGATAATTGATTTGGTTTTTGAGATATTCAGCACCAACTTATTTTGTTTTATCCAATCAGAAACCACATTTAACTCAGCTGACAAAACATAATCCAGTTCACTGACAGTTTTTGCAGCATAATACAATGTGGAATCATCAGCATACATTTGTACAGTTGCTTTACACAAAACTGATGGCAAATCATTTGTGAAGATGGAATATAAAAGTGGTCCCAGGCAGCTCCCCTGCGGGACCCCGCAGTCCAAGACCTTAGAATGAGACCAGCTGCCAGTATAGTAGACCTGTTGCGTCCTACATGTAAGATAACTCTTCATAAAATCAATGGCAGTTGGACTAAATCCATAGCATTCTAGTTTACCAATAAGTAAATTGTGATCTATGACATCAAATGCCGCACTAAAATCAAGTAAAACAGCACCAGTCATCTTTAAATTATCCATTTCCTTTAGCCAGTCATCTGTCATTACTGTGAGGGCAGAACAAGTTGAATGGTTATGTCTATAAGCATGTTGGAAATCTGTGTTCAAGCCATTTGATTCAAAGTATTCCTGTACTTGTGCATGAACTATTCTCTCCATCAGCTTACTAAGAACTGGTAAAATAGTAATAGGTCTACTGTTCTTCCCAGTAAGTGCTAGTCTCCCATCTTTAGGTAAGGGAATAATTTTACCTTCTTTCCAAATAGTGGGAAAAACTCCTTTCATTAAACAGTCATTTAATATTTGACATAACGGACCGCAAACATAATCAGCTGCCAAGCCAAGTACTTTACTGTCCAGCATGTCAGTACCCACTGAGCTGTGTTCGGGCAGGGACTTCAACAATTTTCTTACTTCCTGCTCCTCTACACTATTAAACTGGAAAGTGCAACTTTTATTTAACATCACATCATCTTTTATGAGCTTTAGGTAATTAGAATCAGTATTGTCCATATTCTGCCTTAATGCATGTACCTTATTTATATAAAAATCATTAAAATAATTCGCTATATCAGATGGTTTGGTCAAAAACTTGCCTTCTGACTCCACAAAGGAAGCCCTACCAGATGTCCGCCTCCCCATTATCTCATTAAGGGTTTTCCATAGCTCTTTACCATCTTGCTTTACAGCATTTATTCTCTGCATGTAATATTCTCTTTTTATCGATCTATTTAATTTAGTAACCTGATTTCTCAGTTTACAGTACATTAATCTATCCTCCACCAATCCAGTCCTTACTAATATAGATTTGGCTTTATCTCTATCCTTCATGAGGCTCTTTATAGTCTCATTCAGCCATGGGGCTGGTCTCGCTTTTACAATACACTTTCTCATAGGGGCATGCCTGTCAACAATCTTCATAAATCTTTCCATAAAAATATTTAAGGCAGCCTCAGGCTCCTCAGCAACATACACATCAGTCCAATCAATACCACCAACATCCTCCAAAAAACATTCCGGAATAAATTTCTTAAAAATCCTTTTATGTACTATATTTACTTTACATTTTGGAATTTTAGTTTTCCTGGTAATTGCTATGATATTATGGTCACTAAAACCCACAGATCGAGAAACTGGTTTAGTGCAGCATTCAGGAATATTTGTATAAATATGGTCTATGCAAGTGGCAGAAGTATGTCCAGCACTATTAGTAAAGAGGTTGCTTGAGAGATCATCTGAGACAGATTACAAGCAGCTATCAATGAAACTATCTTTTGTTTCATTGGACATTGATTCGCAAACCAGTCAATGTTCATATCCCCGAGTAAAAAAATATCACCATTAACATCTGTAACTCTGTCAATTAAATCACATAAATTATTCAGGTATTGCACATCAGTCCCAGGAGGTCTATAGCAGCAACCGATTAGCACCGGCTTTAGGTGAGGAAGATGCACTTTAACCCATAACGATTCTAAATCATCTGTGATAAACTCAGAGCACAGTGTTGCCGTTAAGTTATCTCTGATATATAATGCCATGCCACCCCCATGTTTATTCCTGTCCCTTCTGAAAATATTATAGCCATCAATGGAAATCTCTGTATCAAAAACAGTAGCATCCAGGTGAGTCTCCGATACTGCCAATATATGAATGATGTTTTCTTTAATTAGATGATTAAGTTCAAATACCTTATTTCTGATGCTGCAGACATTCAAATGGACCAAAACAAGACCCTTTGAAACCGTACCTTTCAACGTCATTACACTATCACCATACCTTTCAACGTCATTACACTATAATCATACCTTTCAACGTCATTACACTATCACCATACCTTTCAACTTCATCAAACTATCACCATACCTTTCAACGTCATTACACTATCATCATACCTTTCAACGTCATTACACTATCATCATACCTTTCAACGTCATTACACTATCATCATACCTTTCAACGTCATTACACTATCACCATACCTTTCAACGTCATTACACTATCACCATACCTTTCAACGTCATTACCCTATCACCATACCTTTCAACGTCATTACCCTATCACCATACCTTTCAACTTCATCAAACTATCACCATACCTTTCAACGTCATTACACTATAATCATACCTTTCAACGTCATTACACTATCACCATACCTTTCAACGTCATTACCCTATCACCATACCTTTCAACGTCATTACACTATCACCATACCTTTCAACTTCATCAAACTATCACCATACCGTTCAACGTCATTACCCTATCACCATACCTTTCAACTTCATCAAACTATCACCATACCTTTCAACGTCATTACCCTATCACCACACCTTTCAACGTCATTACCCTATCACCCTACCTTTCAACGTCATTACACTATCACCATACCTTTCAACGTCATTACCCTATCACCATACCTTTCAACTTCATCAAACTATCACCATACCTTTCAACGTCATTAGATAGATAGATAGATAGATAGATAGATAGATAGATAGATAGATAGATAGATAGATAGATAGATAGATAGATAGATAGATAGATAGATAGATAGATAGATAGATAGATAGATAGATAGATAGATAGATAGATAGATAGATAGATAGATAGATAGATAGATAGATACTTTATTGATCCCCCGGGGGGGAAATTTCATTGTCAAGCAGCTACAACAAAACACAGGGCAGGTGCAAAATGCCACAACGAAAATACACAAAAGACAGATACACGGTACATGATACATAGAGCGGCAGTATGAAAAAGTATAGAAATACAAGATATCTGGAGTGCAAAAAAAAGCTATAAAAAGACATTGCATAGTATGAGTGGTTGGCTGAATATGTACACTATACATTGGTGGATGTTGGATGGTTAACTATACTATACAGGTCGATGGCAGAGAAATACTTCAGTAGCTAAAAATGCATATGATATGAGCGAGGGAATAATAGTTTACTTAATAGACAGACTGGGTAAATGAACAGGTAAGTGAATATTTTGCATGGTTAAATTAGCTGTACAGTTAGGTATACAGTTATATTTACAGATAAGTGAATACTTGCATGTTTACACAAACTGTACAGGTAAATGACAGGAAGAGATACTTTAATAGCTAAATGTGTGTATGATATCATTTGGGGTAATAATAGTAATTCCCTTAAAATACAGTCCATAGTGCGCAGGGTTTAATTACAGACAACTGCACGTATTGCACATTCGATATACTAAAAGCAATGAGAAAAGGTGCAACTGGCAGGATACTAATATGCATTCCTGAGTGAATTCCTACGTAGGTTAAGTCCAATTATTACTTACAATATTGCATGTGATATAATATAACATCTGTACATGAGTATGTATATACAGACCTGTATGAATAAATATGTCCTGAGTGGATGAGTGCTGACGGACCAGAGTTACTCACGGATGGATGCATAATTGTTAAACTAGGTCCTAGCACCCCAACAGTTCCAGATCTATGTTGCCGACGGCACGGCACCCCGGTGAGGCATTAGATAGTCTAATAGCCGCCGGCAGGAAGGACCTCCTGTAGCGCTCTCTGGCACACCGTGGTGGGATCAGTCTGTGACTGAAAGTGCTCCTCTGCGTCATAACCATAGCGTGCAGAGGGTGGGTGACGTTGTCCATGATGGCCAGCAGTTTGGCCAGGATCCGTCTCTCCGCCACCTCCTCTAGAGTGTCAAGGCTCATCCCCAGTACAGAGCTAGCCTTCCTGATCAGCTTATTTACCCGAGAAGCATCACCGGCTTTGATGTTTGCTCCCCAGCACACCACTGCAAAAAAGATGGCACTGGCCACCACAGACTGGTAGAAGGTATGCAGTAGTTTACTGCACCCGTTGAAGGACCTGAGCCTCCTCAGAAAGTAGAGTCGGCTCTGGCCCTTTTTGTACAGGGCCCCGGTGTTACCAGCCCATTCCAGTCTGTTGTCCATATGGACACCCAGGAACTTGTATGACTCAACCATTTCCACATCCATCCCCTTTATAGGGACTGCAGTCAGTTGTGCCTTGGTTCTCCTGAAGTCCACCACCATCTCCTTAGTTTTGCTGATGTTGAGCTGAAGGTGGTTCTGCTCACACCACAACACAAAGTCACTGATTGTGCTCCTGTACTCCTCCTCCTGCCCACCCCTGATGCACCCTACAATAGCAGAGTCATCCGAGAACTTCTGTAGGTGGCATGTCTCAGAGTTATATCTGAAGTCTGAAGTGTAGAGGGTGAACAGGAAGGGGGACAGGACCGTACCCTGGGGGGCCCCTGTGTTGCTAACTGCCCGTTCTGACACACAGCTCTGTAGTCGCACAAATTGTGGCCTACCGGTCAGGTAGTCCGTGACCCAGGAGACTAAGGGTGCTTCCACTTTCATCCTCCTCATCTTCTCACCCAGTAGCAGGGGCTGAATGGTATTGAAGGCACTGGAGAAGTCAAAAAACATGACCCTCACAGTGCAACCTGCGTTGTCCAGGTGAGAGTAGGCCCTCTGCAGAAGGTAGATGATTGCATCATCCACCCCGATGTTGCGCTGGTATGCAAACTGCAGGGGGTCCATTGATGAACACACCAGGGGTCTGAGGTGAGCGAGGACTAACCTTTCCAGGGTCTTCATGATGTGGGATGTTAGCGCTACAGGTCTGAAGTCATTCAGGACAGTGGGGTGTGCCTTCTTGGGCACTGGGACGAGGCAGGATGTTTTCCACAGCACAGGGACCCTTTCTAGGCTCAGGCTAAGGTTGAAAAGACGCTGGAGTATTCCACACAGTTGGTCAGCACAGACCCTCAGCACCCTTGGGCTGATGCCATCAGGGCCCGCCGCTTTCCACTGGTGTAGTCTCTCCAGCTCTCTCTTCACTTGGTTGGTGGTGAAAGCCAGCCCAGGTGGGGAGGTGGGGGGAAGGGGGGTGTTGAGGATCAGTCCAGGGGGGGCAGGGGCGGAGGTGGGGTCACTGATTGTCTCAGCAGAGGTGCTGTGACCTTTCAACGTCATTACCCTATCACCATACCTTTCAACGTCATTAAACTATCACCATACCTTTCAACGTCATTACACTATCACCATACCTTTCAACTTGTGTACTCTCTTTTTCATCCCTCTTTCCCTTGCTGCTCTGCTCTCGCTCACATCTGTTCATTTTACTCTCTCTAGGGTGATCGGGGAGAGCGAGGAGAAAAGGTAACAATTTAATACTATGCTCTGTAATGTTGTCTTGGAAGCTCTATGGTCAGTAGTTGTATCAGTTGTCCTGAAAAGTTACTGACCCTCTGCTACAGGGAGAGAGAGGAATAGACGGTACTGACGGACGCAAGGGGGAGCCTGTGAGTCATTCACCCATTCATCTCTTACTGGTAGCTCAAACATTAGCATCTACTTATCATCCCCTGAGATATTTCATTGTGTGTGTGTGTCTTCCAGGGTCGTGATGGTTTGCCTGGCAGGGAGGGCCCCAGGGGGCCTGAGGGGCGACAGGGTCTGCCTGGCGGGAGTGAAGCCCCCTCAGTTGGGGTCAGAGGGGAGAAGGGAGAGAGGGTGAGTACATACACATTAACACTTATACTCTACACTAGTACTGTGTATTTACTGTTGTTCTCTCTTCAGGGTTTTCCTGGTCTGGATGGGGGTCCAGGGTTGCCAGGGCGACCTGGGACCCCAGGTTCTGGAGGAGTACCGGTGAGTAGTCAGGAACCACAATCGGCCAGTCCCAATAGGAGCAGGAGCCTATCTTCTGTTTCTGTAGCGTGAGGCAGCTTGATGTACAAGTACATCCCCTGGACAGGACACTAGTCTTAGCCCAAATCCATCTCCTTGCTGAGTGCCAAGCAGAGAGAGCAGCTGGTTTCATTTTTTTTTTGTTATTGGTATGACTCGACCAGGGATCGAACCCCCAACCTTTCAATCTCAGGGCAGACACTCTAACCACAATGCCACTGAGTTGGTCCAACCTACTTTAGACTTTGTTTAACAACAGATGTTTTGCTATTTTGTCTTTATCAGGGTTCACAGGGGCTGCCGGGTATCAGAGGAGATCCTGTGAGTATCCCTCAGCAATACCTATGTGATCTGTATCTGTACTGTATCTAGCAGTTATGTGTGTGTTTACAGTATGTGTGGTGTTGAATGATGAAGTTATATTGTTGATGTTTTCTCTGTGTCAGGGTGATCCTGGGGTTAAAGGAGCACTAGGGAACAAGGGTGACAGGGGCGACAGGGTGAGTACAGCACACCACTTTATCCTCAGTAAACTATAAGTTGTATGTCACCCCATCTGCTGTTTGTGTGTTCGATGTTCACTAAGCTGGTTCACTGCTGGTGTTCCAGGGTGAGCCAGGGTCGGCTGTTTCAGGAGGAGGTCTGCCTGGGAGGAAAGGAGAACCAGGAATCCCAGGAATACCAGTGAGACAGACACACACACACAGTCAGACACACACATGCACGTGTGATTCTAGGTCATATTCTCTTCAGTTGAATGAATTCTTAGTGATGATGAATGATATTTTCTCTGTTACCCAGGGTACCCCAGGGCGTCCAGGAACTGACGGGGCCAAGGGCTTTGTGGGACCTGCAGGGACCCCAGGACAGGACGGTCGCCCCGGGATACCAGGCCCCCCTGGCCTCTCCATCAAGGTCAGTTACCCTGGTCTGGTCTGGCCCTGACACACTAACTAGTAAACAGACCACATAGGGGAGAAAGACTCTAATTCAAGTAGCCTGGGACCTGTATGTATACTGTGAATATCAAGAGTGGACACACAGGGTTTGAAGAGAGTTGTTACTCATTTCGCTGGCACCTCATCAGTTCAGGTTCAATTCAAGTTGCTCCCAAAAACATGCCCCCTTTTCAAAAGTGCTTAGATGTTTCGAACTTCTGGTGATGGAAGTGCTGTGAGGGATATTCATACATCTTTTACTTCCTCATGTAAAATATATCCTAACCTTGAGAATAACCCCCAACAGTCTGGCTGTGATATGATGATGATGATGATGATTACATTAGATTTCTAGGTTCTTTTCATGTGTCATCTAAAAATGATGGGTTCTGTTGAGATGTATAAGAGTGACCTTAGGAACCTTTCTCTCTCTTTTAATATCTCTGTCATCCTCCTCTGTTTCTTGTAATTTTCCACCTGATCATGCCCTTCCATCAGTTTCCTTGACAACCAGTATCTTCAGACATAGAGAGGCCTTGATGTTTCGTCACAGTGCAGTAGACGGGCAGTGTGCGTGAGTGTGTGTGCGTGCATGTCTAGGAGTCAAATGTATTCCTATGCATTCCTATACTGGGATGTATGACAGTGTCTGCAGAACAACAAAGCTCAATCACTAATAATTTCATTATTTCTCTCCCTCTCCCTCTCTCACTTTCTTTTGCTTTCCCTTTCTCCCTCCCTCGCTCTCTCTCTCTCTCTCTCTCTCTCGCTCTCTCCTTTTAGGGAGACAAGGGCAGCACCGGAGAGAGGGTGAGTCATCCAGTGCTGTCCCCAGCTTGTCTTGTAGATTCATTGCAGATATCTCTGTAAGAATGATAAGAGGATTATGATTGTCACATCTCTTTTATCTCTCACTGTCTGTGTGTCTGTCTGTCCTGCTAACAGGGACCTCCAGGAGTGGGCAGTGGTTCGGCTGTAAAGGGGGAGAAGGGATCACCGGTAAGATCTGTCAATCACTGGACATGTCATTTGTGTGTCTTTCTGTATGCGTGTGTGCATTTGTATCGTACAGATCTCTAGGGTGATAATTATACTGTCTAGGGCTGCTACGGTGACCGTATTACCGGCACACCGGCAGTCACCAGTCATGACCGCTGTCAAATTCCACGTGACGTGACCGTTGAGTCACAGTAACTACGCTTCTCCAAAACTGCTCTGATGCTGCTGATGGTCGTTAAAAGCCTAATGGCTTGGTACTCAGCGTTCTATTGTCCCTCTAATCACTCTGACATCAATGCAAATGCAATCGAAAATCAAATCGAACACTTCATGAGACTCCTGGCATTCAGAGTTTGAGCGGAAAAGGGTCACCTGTTGCGCAGCGAGAGCCAGCTCCTCATAGCTGGTTGATGCATGGAATTAAATAATTGTTCCTAGAAGCCCATGTTGCGCAACATTTCTATAGACTATGCTATGCAATTGCGAGATAAAAAAGTTTTTATATAAAAAAAGGAGGATCCCATCAGCTTTCAATAGGCTTGGCCTACTATATTTATTCCTCAAGTTTCCTAATATGTAGTACATTGCTTATCTTTACAACCAGAGTATAGCCTACCTGGCTGGCATGAAAATGAACCACGGGAAAGCGTCCTCCATTTGCTATTCAAGTGCATAGATGTATTTGTTTCCAGGTGCTCTGACAGGTGCATGATAATGGCCCGTTCTAAATCAAAACTAATTTCACATATACAGTTGAAGTCGGATGTTTACGTACACCTTTTTAAACTCAGTTTTTCACAATTCCTGACATTTAATCCTAGTAAGAATTTCCTGTCTTAGGTCAGTTAGGATCACCACTTTATTTTAAGAATGTGAAATGTCAGAATAATAGTAGAGATAATGATTTATTTCAGCTTTTATTTCTTTCATCACATTCCCAGTGGGTCAGAAGTTTACATACACTCAATTAGTATTTGGTAGCATTGCCTTTAAATTGTTAAACTTGGGTCAAACGTTTCAGGTAGCCTTCCACAAGCTTCACACAATAAGTTAGGTGAATTTTGGCCCATTCCTCCTGACAGAACTAGTGTAACTGAGTCAGATTTGTAGGCCTCCTTGCTCGCACACGCTTTTTCAGTCCTGCCCACAACTTTTCTATAGGATTGAGGTCAGGGCTTTGTGATGGCCACTCCAATGCCTTGACTTTGTTGTCCTTAAGCCATTTTGCCACAACTTTGGAAGTATTTGCAAGACCCATTTGCGACCAAGCTTTAACTTCCTGAATGATGTCTTGAGATGTTGCTTCAATATATCCACATATGGGCCACCAGTTGGGGGACCCTGCTATAGGCCTACGACCCCAAGAAAAGGTTTGGAGAGCCCATAGCCTACAGAGCCTAGTGAAACGTGTTCTTATAAGCCTAGTCATCGCGTATGAAAACAGTTTTGACTGACCACTATTTCAAAGAGGATCCCTGCTCTTTTCGTCCTGCTATATCTATTGCTTGATTCTTCAAATTAAGCACTTTACAATCAGTGTAGCCCACCAGGTGAATCCAGGTGAAAGTTATGATCCCTTATTGATGTCACTTGTTAAATCCACTTCAATCAATGTAGATAAAGGGTATGTTAAAGAAGGATTTTAAGCCTTGAGACAATTGAGACATGGATTGTGTATGTGTGCCATTTAGAGGGTAATTTAAGTGCCTTTGAACTGGGTATGGTAGTAGGTGCCAGGCGCACCGGTTTGTGTCAAGAACTGCAATTATGCTGGGTTTTTCACTGTCAACAGTTTCCCGTGTGTATCAAGAATGGTCCACCACCCAAAGGACATCCATCCAACTTGACAACTGTGGGAAGCATTGGAATCAACATGGGCCAGCATCCCTGTGGACCCCTTTGGAGAGTCCATGCCCTGACAAATTGAGGCTGTTCTGTTTCTATTTTATTCAGCTAGGTTCAATTGTATTATTCTTACTATTAAATAATATAAAATAATGCTACAGGACTTATTGTCAGGCTCTGGCCATAGAGAAGCAATAGGCTTCTCTATGTAGCTATGGTCAGAGTCTGACAGTGTCGTTCTTTTCTGTTTCTTTGTGGGTTTTGGGTGGATCTCTAATTAGAGGCAGCTGCTACCCGTTGTCTCTAATTAGGGATCCAATATATGTTGAGTCTGTCCCTCACGCGGGTGTGGGTTGTTATCGTTACATGTTAATGTATTTCGCTGTCACGGGTGAAGTAAGTGTTCTTTTTGTTACGTCCGTTCATTCCGTGTGGTTTTTGTGAATGTGACGTTAGTTTATAGTTTCAGGTTGTGTCCTGTAGTTCGCCATTTGTTTGGATTACTATAATATAATAAAATTGAATGTCGAACTACTATCCCTGCGCTGCGCCTTGGTCTCTCCAAACCCCATTTCGTGACAGAACAACCCACCACTACCAGACCAAGCAGCGTAACTGGGGAGAGAGGGACAGAGAGGAGGTGCCGCTGCGTTATGCGCGACGCGCGATAAGGGGAAACGCCCGCCAACAACCCCAAAGGAATTTTTTGGGGGGGCTATGGGGGTGGTCTGGCCGAGAGGAGGAGGCGCCAGTACCACTCTCCAGGTGGAATGATGAAGAGGAAGAGGAACAGGGCTGGACGGCGTTGGAAGAGGAGGCGCGATACCGGGCTGGAATGTTCAGGAGGATCACAGAGCTGAGTAGGCAGAATTGGAAGGAATGCGAGAGCGAGAGGACGGAGCTGAGGGGAAAGAGGCCCAAGAGGGGCATTCCCAATCCGGGTCATTCGGAGGCAACCTTCCAAGCCGAGTCTCCAGGAAGCCTCTCCAGTTCGGTACGGACCGCACCTACTCTCCGCACTCGCCCTGAAGTGTGTGTCACCAGTCCGGTGCCATCGGTGCCGGATCCACGCACCATGCTTCCAGGTCACCTCTCCAGTTTGGTGCGTGCAGTGCCAACTCTCCACACTCGCCCGGAGGCGCGTGTCACCAGCCCGGTGCCTCCAGTGCCGGCTCCACCCATTCAACTTCCGGTGCGTCTTCCCAGTCCGGTACGCCCAGTGCCGGCTCCACGCACTCGACCTCCAGTGAAGGTCAGCAACCCTGCACCTCCAGCAAAGGTCAGCGCCCCTGAACCTCCTGCGAAGGTCAGCGCCTCTAAACCTCCTGCGAAGGTCAGCGCCTCTAAACCTCCTGCGAAGGTCAGCGCCTCTAAACCTCCTGCGAAGGTCAGCGCCTCTAAACCTCCTGCGAAGGTCAGCGCCTCTAAACCTCCTGCGAAGGTCAGCAACCCTAAACCTCCTGCGAAGGCCAGCAACCCTGAGCCTCCAGCGAAGGCCAGCAACCCTGAGCCTCCAGCGAAGGCCAGCAACCCTGAGCCTCCAGCGAAGGCCAGCAACCCTGAGCCTCCAGCGAAGGCCAGCAACCCTGAGCCTCCAGCGAAGGCCAGCAACCCTGAGCCTCCAGCGAGGGCCAGCAACCCTGAGCCTCCAGCGAGGGCCAGCAACCCTGAGCCTCCAGCGAGGGCCAGCAACCCTGAGCCTCCAGCGAGGGCCAGCAACCCTGAGCCTCCAGCGAGGGCCAGCAACCCTGAGCCTCCAGCGAGGGCCAGCAACCCTGAGCCTCCAGCGAGGGCCAGCAACCCTGAGCCTCCAGCGAGGGCCAGCCACCCTGAGCCTCCAGCGAGGGCCAGCCACCCTGAGCCTCCAGCGAGGGTCAGCCACCCTGAGCCTCCAGCGAGGGTCAGCCACCCTGAGCCTCCAGCGAGGGTCAGCGCCTCTAAACCTCCTGCGAAGGTCAGCGCCTCTAAACCTCCTGCGAAGGTCAGCGCCTCTAAACCTCCTGCGAAGGTCAGCGCCTCTAAACCTCCTGCGAAGGTCAGCGCCTCTAAACCTCCTGCGAAGGTCAGCGCCTCTAAACCTCCTGCGAGGGTCAGCGCCTCTAAACCTCCTGCGAGGGTCAGCGCCTCTAAACCTCCTGCGAAGGTCAGCGCCCCTAAACCTCCTGCGAAGGTCAGCGCCCCTAAACCTCCTGCGAAGGTCAGCGCCCCTAAACCTCCTGCGAAGGTCAGCGTCCCGTAGCCTCCAGCCATTCCGGGCTCAGCCGTCTGCTCCGCCTCCGAGCCAGAGCAGTCCGCCCCACCGGTGCCCATTCCGGGTCCAGCCGTCTACTCCGCCTCAGCGCCAGAGCAGTCCGCTCCACCAGTACCCAGTCCGGGTCCAGCCGTCTGCTCCGCCTCAGCGCCAGAGCAGTCCGCTCCACCGGTGCCCATTCCGGGTTCAGCCGTCTGCTCCGCCTCAGCGCCAGAGCAGTCCGCTCCACCGGTGCCCATTCCGGGTTCAGCCGTCTGCTCCGCCTCAGCGCCAGAGCAGTCCGCTCCACCGGCGCCCATTTCGGGTCCAGCCGTCTGCTCCGCCTCAGCGCCAGAGCAGTCCGCTCCACCGGCGCCCATTCCGGGTCCAGCCGTCTGCTCCGCCTCAGCGCCAGAGCAGTCCGCTCCACCGGCGCTCAATCCGGGTCCAGCCGTCTGCTCCGCCTCAGTGCCAGAGCAGTCCGCTCCACCGGTACCCAGTCTGGGTCCAGCCGCCTGCTCCGCCTCAGTGCCAGAGCAGTCCGCTCCACCGGTCCACAGTCCGGGTCCAGCCGTCTGCTCCGCCTCAGCGCCAGAGCAGTCCGCTCCACCGGTACCCATTCCGGGTTCAGCCGCCTGCTCCGCCTCAGTGCCAGACCAGTCCGCTCCACCGGTAACCAGTCCGGGTCCAGCCGCCTGCTCCGCCTCAGTGCCAGAGCAGTCCGCTCCACCGGTCCACAGTCCGGGCCCGGTTGCTTGCCCAGCTCCATGGCCGGAGCCGTTTGTCCCACCGGTGCCCAGTCCGGGCCCGGTTGTTTTCCCCGCTCCATGGCCGGAGCCGTTTGCCCCACCGGTGCCCAGTCCGGGCCCGGTTGTTTTCCCCGCTCCATGGCCGGAGCCGTTTACCCCACCGGTGCCCAGTCCGGGCCCGGTTGTTTTCCCCGCTCCATGGCCGGAGCCGTTTGCCCCACCGGTGCCCAGTCCGGGCCCGGTTGTTTTCCCCGCTCCATGGCCGGAGCCGTTTGCCCCACCGGTGCCCAGTCCGGGCCCGGTTGTTTTCCCCGCTCCATGGCCGGAGCCGTTTGCCCCACCGGTGCCCAGTCCGGGCCCGGTTGTTTTCCCCGCTCCATGGCCGTAGCCGTTTGCCCCACCGGTGCCCGGTCCGGTTGTTTTCCCCGCTCCATGGCCGGAGCCGTTTACCCCACCGGTGCCCAGTCCGGGCCCGGCTGTTTTCCCCGCTCCATGGCCGGAGCCTTTTGCCCCACCGGTCCACAGCCCGGGACCGGTGATAAGGAAGGGGCACGGGACAAAACTGTCCACATCGCCGGAGCCGGAGCCGCCCCCGATGGACTAGTTTTCCCTCCCATTTACCCCCCCGTGTTTTGTGTGTGTTTTTTTTTTGTTTAGGCGTCCGGGAGTCCGCGCCTTGGGGGGGGGGGGGGTACTGTCAGGCTCTGGCCATAGAGAAGCAATAGGCTTCTCTATGTAGCTATGGTCAGAGTCTGACAGTGTCGTTCTTTTCTGTTTCTTTGTGGGTTTTGGGTGGATCTCTAATTAGAGGCAGCTGCTACCCGTTGTCTCTAATTAGGGATCCAATATATGTTGAGTCTGTCCCTCACGCGGGTGTGGGTTGTTATCGTTACATGTTAATGTATTTCGCTGTCACGGGTGAAGTAAGTGTTCTTTTTGTTACGTCCGTTCATTCCGTGTGGTTTTTGTGAATGTGACGTTAGTTTATAGTTTCAGGTTGTGTCCTGTAGTTCGCCATTTGTTTGGATTACTATAATATAATAAAATTGAATGTCGAACTACTATCCCTGCGCTGCGCCTTGGTCTCTCCAAACCCCATTTTGTGACACTTATAAGCAAATCTTGTCTGCTAAATGAACTAGTGTAGCCCACAGCCATATGGCATAGCCAGGTCAAGGCCTAACATACTGTAAGGACGACCCAGAATATGCTATTCTGTTCTTCTGAAATAGGCAAAATTTTCTTCATATCATAATGTTTCTTTAGACCTGTCTAATATAAATAATGGATTCATTGTTATGGTGTAGGCTATATTAAATAGATTTATTAGACTTATTAAAATTCTAATGGTCCTCATCAGTGGCTTGCAGACTATGCATGGAGGCCCGGAGATGCCAAACATTTTGTTGATAATTAACGGTCAATTACTGTGAGACCGGCAGTTATTTGCATTACTGGCTGACATTTCATGACCGCCACAGCCCTATATATGTATATGGTTTGATGTGTGTGTTAGGTGTGTGTGTGTTACCATAATTGATGTATTGTTGGTTTCAGGGGTCTGATGGAAACCCAGGAGCTCAAGGTCCCAGAGGACTTACAGGACAACAGGGAGCCAAGGGAGACAAGGTTGGTACTGTGTGTGTGTGTGTGTGTGTTTGTGTGTGTTTGTGTGTGTGTGAAAGAGAGAAAGCGTGTACTGACTGTTTATGATGTTTCAGGGAGAGAGTGCAGAGGGGTTGCCAGGACCGGCTGGGAAGGCAGGAGAGCCTGGTGATCGGGTAGGACACACATTCACATACATAAATATCTGTAACTGTGAAATGAAGGACATGCTCAAGTCATGTACAGTATATTCCAACAGTCCTGTATTTGTGTGATTTAGGGTCCCAGAGGGCCTGCTGGAAGCCTTGGAGTCAAGGTAAGACAATGCAAAACATTAGATAAAATCTCCATCTCGATATATGGGTCTAGAATTTATGTCACATTTGATATTTGTGTGGCTTGGGAGGATGGATGACCCTGCTCTCTCTGTCTTCTCAGGGGGACCGTGGCCAGCCAGGTGAGCCTGGATCACAAGGTGACAGGGTGAGTAAAGATAGAGCCCCTTTTACCCAGTTTGACTCCTGCTGGTAAACTGGTGTGTCTACTGGGGGTTGTAACTGACTGTGTTGTCTTTCCAGGGGGAGAGAGGACTTGCTGGCTTAGCAGGGGAGAGGGTGAGTACAGTACCATGCATTTGGTTATGCCTCTTTTCACTGTGACCTTGTTCATGACCATGAAGGTAGGTTTGTACAGCTACAGTGTATGAATATCACATTTGTTTTACATGTTCACTAGTATTCATCCTCACTCACTCACTTCTCCTACTCCTACACTGAACCATTAGTATTACCGTGAAGGTCACAGGTATTGTAAAAGCCTGCTGAGAGCCGTGTCATGCAGGGTGTTGTCCTGACCACAGTGTGGCACTGTGTGTTTCAGGGGGAGACAGGACAGCCAGGCTCTACAGGGGCTCCAGGCCTGAGGGTGAGTAACTATGTCTTACTGTACCTCTGTTGGTCTCTCTCTTCGTTACATATTTGGGTCATCTTCACACCATGACCCACCACTATTGATTCATGACATTTAGTTATATGATTTGATTATACATACTACTGCTTTAGAGAATTGTGATATGTGTGTATGTGAGTTAGTCTGTGTTGATTTGGTTGCAGGGTTTGCCTGGCCCTAGTGGACTACCAGGGGAGAAGGTGAGGCTAATGCAGTCTGACTGACTCTCTGTTCAATCGAAGTGAATCTCCACAAAATAAACATGACTGAACTAAGTAATGTAATCACAACAATGACATCAACTAAACATAGATGAACATCAAATAAAAACACCCTAACCTGTCTGTCTCCAGGGCAGCGAGGGCGCTAAGGGAGAACCTGGCCGGAGTGTGAGTCACCTCATAGCTACATGCTTTATTTTGATGCCTCATGGTTAGCTAGACCGATATGATTCATTTTACATGGAGTTTGATGGAAGCACTTCACTATACAGTTATTGAGAAGGAAGAGATCAGGATTGGTCAGTATTGGTCAATGTAATGACATCTCGTCCTCCGTATCATTCTACACATCCAGGGACCAGGCTTAGGTGGGAAGAAAGGTGAACAGGCAAGTTGCCCACTTTTACGTCCTCAGACTGCCCATCTCCATATCAATGGTTGAAATGTTGATGTACTGTACACAGTTACAACACTTTCTCCATAGACTCATTCTCCTCTCCTCTCCTCTCCTCTCCTCTCCTCTCCTCTCCTCTCCTCTCCTCTCCTCTCCTCTCCTCTCCTCTCCTCTCCTCTCCTCTCCTCTCCTCTCCTCTCCTCTCCTCTCCTCTCCTCTCCTCTCCTCTCCTCCCACAGGGTGAGCCGGGTCTGCCAGGTCTGGAGGGGCCCATGGGCCAGAAAGGAGAGCCAGCCCAGAAAGGTGAAAAAGTGAGTTGGTACCCACAGGAAACATGATGGCGCGCTGACAGACAGACAGACAGACAGACAGACAGACAGACAGACAGACAGACAGACAGACAGACAGACAGACAGACAGACAGACAGACAGACAGACAGACAGACAGACAGACAGACAGACATTGATAGATACAGACGGACAGACAGACAGACATTGATAGATACGGACGGACAGACAGACAGACAGACAGACAGACAGACAGACAGACAGACAGACAGACAGACAGACAGACAGACAGACAGACAGACAGACAGACAGAAAGACATCAATAGATATATATAGACAGACAGACAGACGCAGGCAGGCAGGCAGGCAAGTAGGTAGGTAGGTAGATAGATAGGTATAGATGTTTTCTGCTGTTCATCTCTCTTTATGCTGCTCACTCTTTTTCATTCTCTAATTGCCCTCTCTCCTCTTGCCATCTCTCCTCTTGCCTTCTCTCCTCTTGCCCTCTCTCCTCTTGCCCTCTCTCCTCTTGCCCTCTTTCCTCTTGCCCTCTCTCCTCTTGCGTTCTTCCAGGGTCTCCCAGGTGCTGGCACTCCTGGCCAGGCTGGATCTAAAGGAGAGCAGGGGGATCGGGTGAGTTCAGACGAAGCTGTGATCATATATCAATCTTTATCTAAGCTACAAACCAAGTCTCTTTGATACATGTGCAGAAAGCCTCAGAGGTACAGTATATATTGTATATTATATATTCATTAAGCTTCCCTGTGTATCTGCTGACAGATGCTCAGCACGTAGGCCATGTCCTACACACTCAGACTGACATGTTATTTTCCCTCTAGGGACTCCCTGGCTTAGCTGGAAGACTGGGGACCAAGGTAAGACACGTACCTTGAGTGGCTTTTGTCCTTTTATTTTAACTTCAATTTGTGTTCATGTTGCAACAGTGTTGTTGTTTCATAAAGTAACTTTTAAGTAATTATTATCTCTTATAGTACAACTCTTGTCATGTGAGTCCATCTGATCTCATTGTGTTCCTCTTTGTGTTGTAGGGAGACCCAGGTGACCCAGGAGAGAGAGGGGAGACAGGACGTGCCGGACCCGCAGGAAAGAATGGCCTCCCAGGGAAAGAGGTCTGTGACTACCACTCCGACCCTTGAGCTTTTCACCTCTGCCAAACCCCTGCATGTTAAACTATCACTCACCCACTGCAATTACCCCTGTGACCTGTTTCAGTACTGGTCACTCACTGCACTAACGTCCTGTTATCACTCATTACTACTACTCTGTTATAACTATGCTACTATTATGTTATAGCTATTGTATTTTCTCTTCACTACTGGGCCATTACCATGTTACTTCTACACTGTTATTTCTGCAGTTCAGTCAATCTACAGTATTTTATTCAATACTGTACCACTGAAGGGAATGAATGTCATACTGACATTCCAGTGTAACTTATTACTGTACTAATACAGTGTGTCTATTCTGACCTCTTTGTTGTGTTGTTATGATGACCTAACCAGAGGTACATCACTAATGACTTACTGCTACTACTTTTTGCACTAATATTAAAACAATACTACTACTACCAACTAAGTCTACTTCAAGTCTACCGCAATCTATTTTCGGTATATATTGCACTACTTTTACCATTGCCCTATGGGATGTTGTGGTGTCCTTGTTTAAAAGTTTGATGTGTTTTGACTGTGTCACTGTGGTCAGTGTGGTCAGTGTGGTCTTCTCCCTCTGTGATGGGACTGAATATTGGATGACTGTGTTTTACAGGGAGCCAAAGGAGACAAGGGCGACGAAGGCACTCCCGTAAGTCACCATCTCCCCATCTCTCTCTGTATCTCTCTCTCTCTCTCTCTCTCTCTCTCTCTCTCTCTCTCTCTCTCTCTCTCTCTCTCTCTCTCTCTCTCTCTCTGTATCTCTCTCTCTGTCTCTCTCTCTCTGTCTCTCTCTGTCTCTCTCTCTGTATCTCTCTCTCTGTATTTCTCTATCTCTCTCTCTCTGTATTTCTCTATCTCTCTCTCTCTCTCTCTCTCTCTCTCTCTCTCTCACACACACACACACTCTTATCTAATTCCGTCTGTTCCATTCAAAGTTTTCCATGTTTGAATGCCACTTCTCCCTCTCTGGCTCCCATTCTCTAGATAAGATAAGATAAGGCATGCATTAACTGAATTGGTGGATGAGAGATGTGTATCGTCTAATGATTTAGTCACGCCTCAGACCCTCTTTTCATCTGACAGGCGATTGATGGATACTAGAGACAATAGCAGATGCATCACATTTGTCTGTTTTTATGTCTTCCTCTCCTCCTCCTTCTTCTCCCTCTTCCTCTCCCCCATTGATCTCTCTCATCTTCTGTCTGTTCTCTCTCCTTCCACCAGGGGGAGTCTGGTCTACCAGGGAAGGCAGGGGAGAGAGGACTACGGGTGAGTAGTCAAGAATGTGTCACATACAGCTATGAAATGGTATATGGCGATTGGCCACTAATGTAGGTCACAATGAACCACAGGAAACCTTTCTTACATGATCTGAAGTGGATGTTTTGTGGAAAGATTAAGCTTAGCTGTCGAAACGTTGGTTAAACCAATTTTTGCATGGGTGTGCAGCTTTTCTTTTTCTTTTTTAAGATGTTTTCAGGAATGCCATGGTAACTAAGCACATAATCTGTATGGCTTTGTCCCCCGTCCTTAGGGTCTGGCGGGTCAGCCGGGGCGAGCAGGGGAGAAGGGAGACCTGGGAGATTCTGGAGAGCACGGACGCAATGTGAGACGTGTTTATGTGACAAAGTGACACCCCTCTGACAGTTTGATCTGATATACTGTCTGTGTCTCCTGTGTAATAGTTATCGAGAGCGAGGATGACATGTGAGATGAATGTGTGTGACACCCATGAGTCTGTCAATCATTCATGTGACACACATCTGACACTCTTCTGCCAAATTGATCTGATACTGTCTGTATCAGTATTTGTGTTGGTTACTGTGAGTAATACAGTAGCAGTTAGTCAGTTGGTGTCTCTCTGTAGTGACATGTGTGTTTGTGTGAACCTGTGTGTGTTTGGTGTGTGTCTTCCACAGGGCAGCCCAGGACCTATTGGACCAAGAGGAGAGAAAGGAGTTGAGGTCAGAGGTTAATCTGTTTGTTGTCTTATCTCATCTGGCATAATAGTTCCAATCTGCACCGATTAACAACACTGTTTGTTGACCCAATAGGGAGCTCAAGGCCCCCCAGGACCTCCAGGGAACATGGTAAGTCCTGATAAGATTCTAACTCTTTTTAAAACAATAATATGGTAATTTTGCAGAGGCTAAATGTGCCAGTCAGTCAACACGTATGGCCTCTGTGGGAATCATTCCAAACAAATGGTGTTACGAGCACCATACTCCAACTGAATGAGCCATCAGAACCACATACCGTAGCTATCTAAAACCCACTCTACCCATATATCTCTCTGTTTGTCTCTCTCTAACTTCTACAGCGCGATACAGAGCAAAAGCTTAAAGGAGAAAGAGGAGAAAAGGTATGTAACACTGTACGAACACATTTTTGTATGTATACAGCACAGCTCTCTCCCAGTCCACCTAACCTCCCAGTGTCTGACGTCAATTCCTGTGTCTAGGGGGATGCTGGCGATCCGGGAGAGCATGGGGGCAAAGGTCAGAAGGGTGAGGCAGGGCCCTCAGGAGCCACTGGGCTCCGGGTGAGTAAGACCATCCTTCCAAATCTAGTATCGTTGAGAAACTTCAGCTTCCTGGCTATTATAGTATACTGACCCGTGATGGCTGTCTGTCTGTTTGTGTGTGTAGGGTCTTGAGGGACAGCGTGGACCTCCAGGGGCAAGAGTAAGTCATTGTCTGTGTCTGTATGTCTGTCTGTCTGCCTGTTTCTGTCTAATCACTCTATCCCTCTCTCCCCCATCTATCCCTCTCTCCCCCATCTATCCCTCTCTCCCCCATCTATCCCTCTCTCCCCCAATCTCACTCATTGCTCTTTCTTTTATATCCAGGGTGACACAGGAGAGAGAGGAGGCCCAGGAGAGAAGGTCTGAACAACACACACTACAGTGACTTCTCACGTTCTCACACAGGCTGATTTTCAATTGGACCAATCCTAATAGGATATGGTACTCCAAACTGGCTGGTGATTGGCAGGTTGCGCTGTCCTTCATTCCACCGGATCCTGTTTCCCAGTCTGCAGATTCCCAGTGGGATGAAGCACAGTGGGGCCAGCTCACAGTATCATCACAGCCTACAGAAGCACTGAATGAGAGACACAACATACTGCTGTATACATACATACTGTACATCCTAAAAAATGCCTTGCCAGGGCCTCCCGAGTGGTGCAGTGGTCTAAGGCATTGCATCGCAGTGCAAGCTGCATTACTACAGATGCAGGTTCGACCCCCGTCTGTGTCGCAGCCGGCCGCAACCGGGAGACCCATGAGGGTTTGGCCGGCCGGGTTGTCCTTGTCCCATCGCGCTCTAGCATCTCCTGTGGCGGGCCGGGCGCATGCACGTTGACTCAGTCGCCAGGTGGACGGTGGTTCCTCCGACACATTGGTGTGGCTGGCTTCCGGTTTAAGCATTCATTGTGTCAAGAAGCAGTGCGGCTTAGTGGGTTGTGTTTCGGAGGACGCACGGCCTCTCCCGAGTCCGTACGGGAGTTGTAGCGATGGGACAAGACTGTAACTACCAATTGGATATGACGAAATTGGGAAGAAAATGGGGTAAAAAAAGAAAAGCCTTACATTTCCAAACCCTGATCATACTGTATGCGTCATATGTGTTCCTCTCTGTAGGGTGAGAGAGGTGCGTCTGGGCTGGATGGACGCAACGGTTTGGATGGCAAACCAGGGACACCAGGACCGGCCGGGCTGAGGGTAAGTACCTCTGTCATTACTGCAAGCTGTAACATCTCAGGGTACTCTGAGTATTACATAAACATTACTGTGTCTAGATGTTTCTCAATAATTTTCCTTTGATGTTACAGGGAGACCCAGGGAAACTAGGGGATCCAGGAAGAGATGTGAGTAACATTGATCCCTAGACTTGAGGTGCACAACCCCAGTCCCAGAGGGCTGCACTCCTGATGGCTTGTGTGTTTCTCTAGCACTTTAATAAGTCTGTTAAGGATCGGTTCCTTTTTTTCAATTTTCGCCTAAAATTACATACTCAAATCTAACTGCATGTAGCTCAGGACCTGAAGCAAGGATATGCATATTCTTGATACCATTTGAAAGGAAACACTTTGAAGTGTGTAGAAATGTGAAATTAATGTAGGAGAATATAACACATTAGATCTGGTAAAAGATAATACAAAGAAAAAAACATATTTTCTTTTTTTTTGTCACATCATCTTTGAAATGCTAGAGAAAGGACATAATATTACTTAGGAGTCCAGGCGCAATTTATAGTTTGGCCACTACATGGTAGCAGGGTATGTGCAACATTTTAGACTGATCCAATGAACCATTGCATTATTGTTCAAAAAATTGTATCAAGACTGCCCAAATGTGCCTATTGATTTATTAATACATTTTTTGAAGTACAAAACTGTGCACTCTCCTCAAACAATAGCATGTTATTCTTTCACTGTAATAGCTACTATAAATTGTACAGTGCAGTAAGATTAACAAGAATTTAAGCTTTCTGCCCATATAATGTCTATGTCTATGTCTATGTCTATGTACTGTACAACTTCATGCTAATCACATTAGCACACGTTAGCTTAACTGTCCCGGTGTCACGATGTGGGTGTGGGAATGGGTGTGCATAATAATAAACACTAATGACGAACTACTAAACAAAACAAAAACACGAATTACAAACGTCACGTGAAACAAAACACGATATTTTAAACGGAACCAAAAAGCACACTTACTGTCACCGTGACTTGCGAAACATACGACAACGACCCACAACCCTGTGTGAAAATCTACAAACCTATGTAGGATCCCTAATTATAGACAATGCACTACAGCTGCCTTTAATTAGGGATCCCACACAAACCACCACCAGAAGCAGAAAGAAAACTCTGACCATGGTTACATAGAGAAGCAAATAGGCTTCTCTATGGCCAGAGCCTGACACCCGGACAACTGGACACGATCCTCTAGAGGTTAAAGACAAAGAGTGGAGGAAGGTGAGGCTGTTACCATTTGTCGTATCTGATCCTTGGAGAGGTCCCATTAAGAAGTGAGAATGGACTTCAGGCTAGTGGAGGATTCTCTATCTGTCTGGAGAATGGCTCTGGAATGTATAGCAGACATTTTACGGGCTCCTGACCAATTCTGTTATTTTCTGTGTTTTTTTGCGCTGATCTTAACCTTTTTTGTACATAATGTTTCCACCATCGTTTCCTGTGTCGAAAAGAGCTTCTTGACATCAGAACAGCGATGTCAAGGATGAAGATGAAGATTTCTACTTCAACGAGTCGTCGGCACAGGACATACTGCTCACCACGGACCAGGCCCTAATCCCCGACACTCAGAAGAGAAAAAGACAGCGATATAGAGGCCGATGTGTGGGCATCCTGATGAAACTACGGCTGCGAGTAAATAAACCGCCTCTACCCTCACTCTGTTCTATTGGCGAATATACAATCACTGGAGAACAAACTGGATGAGCTTGGTTTGAGACTATCCTATCAACAGGACCTGAAGAACTGTAGTATCCTATGTTTCTTGGTAACTTGACTGAACAAGGACTAGGCAACACTGAACCATGCATGAGAGCACCAGCTGTTCCGGATGACTGTGTGATCACGCTTTCTTTAGCCGATGTGAGTAAGACCTTTAAACAGGTTTACATTCACAAGGCCACAGGGCCAGACAGATTAATTACCAGGACGCATACTCAGAGCATGCGCTGACCAGCTGGCAAGTGTCTTCACTGACATTTTCTACCTGTCCCTGACCCAGTTTGAAATACCTACATGTTTCATCGCCCTGTAGCACTCACTTCTGTAGCCATTCAATTATTTGAAAGGCTTGTCATGGCTCACATCAACACCATTAACCCAGACACCCTGGACCCACAGTGCCAACAGATCCACAGATGACACAATCTCTATCGCACTCCACACTGCCATTTCCCACTTGGACAAAAGGAACCTGTTAATTTGGCTACAGCTCAGCGTTCAACACCATAGTTCCCTCCAAGCTCGTCACTAAGCTAAGGACCCTGGGACTGACACCTCCCTCTGCAACTGGATCCTGGACTTTCTTACTGGCCGCCCCCAGGTGGTGAGTGTAGGCAACAACATATCCAGCACGCTGACCCT
This sequence comes from Thymallus thymallus, assembly GCA_023634145.1. Lineage (NCBI taxonomy): Eukaryota > Metazoa > Chordata > Actinopteri > Salmoniformes > Salmonidae > Thymallus > Thymallus thymallus. Next base: position 21,986,354 of record CM042410.1, on the reverse strand, counting down.
CAACACAGGGGCCTCTCATGGGTGTGTGCTTAGTCCCCTCCTGTACTCCCTGGTCACCCATGACTGCGAGGCCTCGCACGACTCCAACACCATCACGACTCCAACACTCCAACACGGTGCTTGGCCTGATCACTGACCACGATGTGGCAGCCTATAAGGAGGAGGTCAGAGACTTGACAGTGTGGTGCCAGGACAACAACCTCTCCCTCAACGTCAGCAAGACGAAGGAGCTGATTGTGGACTACAGGAAATGGAGGGCAGAGCATGCCCCCATTCACATGCTTTAGTGGAGCGGGTCGAGAGCTCCTCTGTGTCCACATCATTAAGGATCTATCATAGTCCAAACATAGAAACACAGTCATGAAGAGGGCACGACAATGCCTCTTCCCCCTCAGGAGGCTGAAAAGATTTGGCATGGGCCCTTAGATCCTCAAAGTTCTACAGCTGTACCCTTGAGAGCATCTTGAGTGGCTGCATCATCGCTTGGTATGGCAACTGCTTGTCATCCGACCGCAAGCCGCTACAGAAGGTAGTGTGGACGGCCCAGTACATCACTGGGGCCTCAATTACCTTGTACCACTGCACATCGACTCGGTACTGGTACCCCATGTATATAGCCAAGTTATCGTTACTCATTCTGTCTGTCTGTCTGTCTGTCTGTCTGTCTGTCTGTCTGTCTGTCTGTCTGTCTGTCTGTCTGTCTGTCTGTCTGTCTGTCTGTCTGTCTCACCAGGGGCTGCCAGGACTGAGAGGTGCACAGGGCCTCCCAGGCCCTATTGGGCCTGCAGGAAATCCAGGCACACCTGTAAGTTTTTAAACACTCTCAACCACACACACACGTGCACACACACACACACACACACACACACACACACACACACACACACACACACACACACACACACACACACACACACACACACACACACACAGCTAACCCCTCCAAAGCACTTGTCTTATTGATGTCTAATCACCCTAATTGGTGTGTTTTAGGGCAAAGCAGGAGAAGATGGAAAACCAGGGGCTGCTGGGAAAATGGTAAGGGATTATTCAGACCTCTAACATAACAGTATATTACTATACTAAACACACACACACACACACTACAGGCAATCATACCTCTGTTTGATTAATTACAAACTGAATTAAAACACTTTCTGCTATTCAGTGCTATTCATTATGAGCTTTATCACCAGTGAGTCCTATGCGTCTCTATCTATCTGTGTGTAATTACCATTAGACATGTTTGTCACATCCTCTGGTGAAAGTGCACTGATCAGATGGGAATGTGAGGCTTTTATTCCACCTGAGTGGCTGTGCTGCATAATGATTGTGGTTGCGTCCCAAATAGCACCCTATTCCCTATATAGTGCAGTACTTTTGAGTAGGGCCCACTTAGTGTTAAGTGAGGAGGTTGGGACGATCAGACAAAGCACCAGCAATACATTATCTATCTGACTGAGAGGCTCTGCTTGATACAACAATACATTATATATCTGACTGAGAGGCTCTGCTTGATACAACAATACATTAACTATCTGACTGAGAGGCTCTGCTTGATACACCAATACATTATATATCTGACTGAGAGGCTCTGCTTGATACAACAATACATTAACTAGCTGACTGAGAGGCTCTGCTTGATACAACAATACATTATATATCTGACTGAGAGGCTCTGCTTGATACAACAATACATTATAGATCTGACTGAGAGGCTCTGCTTGATACAACAATACATTATCTATCTGACTAAGAGGCTCTGCTTGATACAACAATACATTATATATCTGACTGAGAGGCTCTGCTTGATACAACGATACATTATCTATCTGACTGAGAGGCTCTGCTTGATACAACAGCAATATATTATCTATCTGACTGAGAGGCTCTGCTTGATACAACAGCAATACGTTATCTATCTGACTGAGAGGCTCTGCTTGATACAACAGCAATACGTTATCTATCTGACTGAGAGGCTCTGCTTGATACAACAGCAATACGTTATCTATCTGACTGAGAGGCTCTGCTTGATACAACAGCAATACAATATCTATCTGACTGAGAGGCTCTGCTTGACAGCACTCTGAGCTTTGATGAATGTGAATTTCAGCGTTGTTAGTATGGTAAGTTTGTTTTTGTGTTGTTGTGTTTTGCAGGGCGAGGATGGCGAACCGGGGGAAGATGGCAGGAAGGTCAGTGTTGTTCACGCCTCTCAGGACTATTCAGTAAACGCCCATTGCTGTGCCGATATTGCTGTTAATGTTCATTTGTAGTTAATGTGAGTGTGATAATAATAATGTTTCTCTACCTTACAGGGTGACAAAGGAGAGGCTGGGGCTGCTGGAAGAGACGTTAGTAACTTGTTACCTTGTATCTTTATCTCTCCACCCTCGTTCTCTCTCTCTCTTTCTGTCTGTACAATGTCCTTCCTTTCCTCCCCTGCTGTCTCTCTCTTCCTCTCTCCTTATTTCCCTCCGTCTTTATAAATCCTGCTCTCCTCGGCTCCTTAGTGTCTCTCATTATCCCTCTTCCATTCTTTTCTCGCCTTTAATTCCAGTCCAAGTGTGTGTTTATTAAGCTTACTTTACTCTGACATTGATATTACCATCACACCCTGCCTTCTCGGTGGAATCAATAGCACTCTAAGCATCAGCCGTATAAATGCAACAGTGTCTAATGATCAAGCCCTGCCTTTGAGCGCCAGCCACTTTTGAGAGGGGATCCACAGGGGCACAGAATGCCAAGGCTGTGGTTTCATGTGCAAATTGATATTAATAATCTCTAGGACATCAGGGAAGATGTTGAGGTGGATATGGGGATAGGGCTCACCTTATTTGATTTCCTCCTTTCTAGTTCAGGCCAGACCCCTTAGGAATGGAGTAGCTGATGGAGTAGTCCGTGCTGGTCTGAAGATGTTGTGTGTGATTGTGCATTTGTGTGCTTGTGCATTTGTTCTAGGGCCGTGACGGGCTGAAGGGAGACCGGGGCCTTGCAGGGCCTACAGGGCCAACTGGTCTATCTGGGCCCCCAGGGGTCCCTGGCACCATCGGACCTCCAGGACAGGTACAGTACAGCCATATGGTTCTGCTTCCTCAAATATGTGTGTGTGTCACTTGTCTATGGTGCTCTGATTATACAGTAATCTCTCTCTCTCCCCTCTCTTCTCTCTCTCAGGTGGTCTATGTGAAGGGAGCTCCAGCACCATCTATCCCTGGCCCTCAGGGGCCTCCAGGAACCCCAGTGAGTTACTATGTTGAATATGATCATAGCATAGCTCAGTGTAGCAGTACTTGTCTCAAGTATGTTACTATCACTGATAGTGATTCCCATATATCTGTGTCTCTCAGGGTGTGCCTGGAATCCCAGGGTCTGTAGGAGCCAGAGTAAGTTTGTGTCCTCGTCTAAATCTTTATTCATATACTTGGTCCAGGTCTCTCCATCCATCCATCTGTCCTTTAGTCTGATCTCTGACCTCTCACTCTTGTATTTCAGGGGGAGAAAGGAGCAGTGGGTGGTAAAGGTGAAAGTGTAAGTTTTTGTGTGTAAGTGTGTGTGTGTGATTACATCTTGCATATGAACGTGCATACACACTCTTTTCTGACTATCTATCTGTGTGTATGGGTTTGTGAATCTTCAATAAAGTTTTGGGTGGGATGTGATTGTGTGTGAGAGATAATACTGATGTGACATGTTATTGACAGGGTGAGCCAGGAGAGGACGGGAAACCGGGCAGGCCTGGATCAACAGTGGTAAGACAACCTGACCTGTACACACCAGAGGCCTGTCTGACTGACATACTGTACAATAAGAGCCAGACACACATTGTGTGCTCCAGAGCTTTTCCATTATGCTAAGGATGCTACGATTTACAGCTGTTTTGGCATGCAGATTAGCTTTCGTTACACAAGTGTTAGCCTAATCATGTTCAGTAATAAGTATAACCTCAACATGTTTGTCGATACTCTATGACTCTGTGCTGTCTCTCCTCCTTGACACTGTTTGTGCCTCTCTCCTATCAGGATGTGCAGAAGGCCCTCTCTAACCTTGGCATCGAGGTAAGTGGATACTAAATCTCTGTAATGTGATGTGACATTAAGTCATAGCTGTGTTGTGTATGTGAGTTTCCCTCACCTTGACCAGGCCTGGGTCGTATTCATTAGCCGTAGCAAAGTGTTTTAAAAATGGTTTCAACTGGAAACGAAAACAAGCAGTTCTCACATTGGACAAGTCCAGGTAGGCCCCCACTGTTTCGGTCCGTTTTCTTCCGTTTGATGCCTGATGAATACAACCTTGACATCTCTGTCCCTGTACTGCCTGTCTGTAGGTGCAGGACCTGAAGTTGGTTGTGGAGAGGAATGATGTGCTGGTCAAGCCTGTGGTGGAGAAGGCTGAGAAGGGCCAGAAAGGAGACAAGGGAGAGGCCGGACAGAGAGGACCAGCAGGGATAGACGTGAGTGACCGGGGGGCCTTGGTGGTGTCTATTTGGGGCCGTTGTGCTGAATAGAGATTAGATCAAGACCCCAACACAAATGGTGTAGTAAAGTGAACTCAGACATGCTGTTAGTGTGTTTATTTGACACATGATGCAATGTATATCTCTACGTTTACTCTAAAATTGATTCTCTGTATGATTGCATGGATTTTGAATACATTACAATTATAATTATAATTTCTAGGAGCGTATGTGTAATTAATGTCTTTACTCATTTGCACCTCAGGGTGCTCGTGGGCTGGCTGGGGAGAGAGGTGTGAAGGGAGAGCAGGGGGAACAGGGGCCTGCAGGGGCCACAGGACCCATGGGGAGGGCCATCGGAGAGAAGGGCTCAGTGGGGCCCACGGGACAGGCTGGAGAGCCAGGAAAACCTGGAATACCTGGAGTACCAGGGAGAGCCGGAGAACTGGGAGAGGCTGGACGACCTGGAGATAAGGTAAGGAAGAGAAGGATGGGAAGGAGGAGGGATTCAAGGAGAGGGAGAATATGAAAGAAGAAAAAAGAGGAAGAAGATGTGAATAAGAGATGTTGCATGTGATTCCATTTGGCTTTCAGGGGGAGAGAGGAGAGAAAGGTGACCAAGGAGAGGCTGTGAGTATATTCATCACCACATGAATCATCATTCAGTGTACTGTATATATGGATGATGACATGCACTTGACTGTTCTCATCTGCAGGGAAAAAACGGCCTAGCTGGATTAGTGGGCCCTCCGGGACCAAAGGTATGTCCCTGACCTGATATATCATAATTTATCCAGAGGCTACTGTTTGGAGTGTGTTTAGTCGAGGGTGGGTGTGTGTGTGTTTTAGGGTGCGTCTGCAGAAGAGGGTCAGGCTGGACTCCCCGGAGCAAGGGGGCTCCCCGGGGTCGCAGGACCGAAGGGAGAACCTGGTGCTTCAGGACCACAGGGATCCAAAGGAGACGGGGTGAGAACACCTAACTCAATATATTCCAGTACTTCATCAGGCTTCATAGTGTTGCTGTGTCTAACCTGATGTGTGTGTGTGTGTGTGTGTGTGTGTGTAACAGGGTATTGCAGGTCCCCGTGGAGATAAAGGCGACAGAGGTCCACCTGGAGAGCAGGGACGCAATGGCTTTCAGGTGAGTGTGTGCTGCCCTGACCAAAGTGTTGGCACTCCCTGATGCCAGGTTGTATTACCCCTCTTCATTGTGTGATTATGGTTCTGCAGAGATTGTAAAGACAATGTTGATGTGGTAGCTAGTAGTAACCAGGTTGTGTTTTGGTCATTTCAGGGGACAGCAGGAGAACCTGGAAAACCGGGACAGGATGGGAAGCCGGTGAGAGGAGGAGGGGTGGTAGTGGTGTGTCTGGGGCGAGGGTTAATTGATATCAACAACCATACAGTTATACTGTGGTACTTGTTGATTTATGATGCCTTTTAGATATGACTGCATGGATGCATTATGCAGGTGCAAAGACAGCTTCCAGGAGACAGATCCCAGACATCAAAAGAAAACACAGTTTTTAGTTCTTCAATAGCGTGGTTGTACTATAGTTAAGCAGATAATGTTGTGTTTCAGACACAGTGATCATAAAATGTCCAACCATACAATAGGTGAGTATGACAGTCAATGATGTTGTGTAATCAGTCATGACTAACTAGGGCCCAGAGTTTCCCTGGTCTGGAAGAACTCATGGCCCTAGTAGTCATAACATGAGCAGGAGGAGGAGAAAGATGGGTAGAAGGAGAAAGAGAAGTGGAGGTGTGGAGGGGGAGAGAGAAGATGATAAGATAACTCACGCTTCTTGTTTCATACCACAATGTTTCTGAGCAGGGTCCACAAGGGCCACCTGGTCCTCAAGGCCGCTCAGTGAGTAACAGTAACCCAGGCAGCCTCCTTTTGGGCTGGTCCTGCATATGAAAGCCTGTGGATTGGCTGCGAGCGCTAGGCTGCCGATGGAGCTGATGGAGCTACTGTATCTCTTTCGTTTGGGCTGAGGCTACGTAGAACCTTTAGACAGTAACCTTTTGCAGCTCTGCTTCTAACAACACCTCCCTCTTTCTTCTTACCGCCCCCTTTCAATATGTCTCCTTTTGATCTATTTTACTCCCTTTCTGTCCCTCCCTCTCTTTTCAACACTTCACACTATCCTACTCTTTTCCTTCTTCCTCTCTCTCTCCTTCATCCTCTCCTCCCTCTCTGACTCTAGGGCCTGCCTGGGTTCCCTGGAGTGCTGGGCAGACCGGTAGGTTTTTTCTGTGCTGCTGGCTGGCATGCTTCTGTGTGTGGGGGCGGTGGGGGGGGTACATGTTTCTGAAGGAGGTGTACTGGGACAATGCACTGAAGCAGATGGGTTTGGAGCTGCGTGGCGTATCTCTGGGAAATGGCCTTGCAACATTGTGTCAGAGGACGACATGCACACACGGTCACACAGTCCTCCACCTCGCCATCATCTGCATTCATTTCTCCACTTTAATTCTCATTCATTAGTATTAGGGCCCATCTCCCAGGGGTCTGAGACTAGAGTTGGGCCTTATGTCTGGAGTGTTTTATGTATTAAACACCACACATCTTTACCTGAGATAAGAAAAAAGATGATATGACAAACAGTAGCATACACTAGCAAAGATCAAATGGACATAATAGGGTATATAGTGAATACTGAAAAAGAATACATGCTCATCAGATATTTAACTGGTGTAGTTTGCGTTTGAGATGCTTGAGTCTGCTGGCTTTCTCTGCATGTGGCTTCACCTGCTCTGTTGTCTGCTTCTCAGCCATCCCAAAGCACTGTTTGCACATTGTATCTATCTATTGTATACCATGTGTGTGTCTTTGTGTATTGTGCGTGTTTGCAGTTTTGTATTGTGTCTATGCAGTTGTGGGTTGTTTGTGTCTATGCAGTTGTGGGTTGTTTGTGTGTATGCAGTTGTGTATTTGTTTGTGTGTGTAAACATTTTTGGGGGTATGTACTGTGTGTATGCATTTGTTTATGTGTGTATGTGTCTTTGTCTCTGTACATAGCCTACATGTACAATTTGCTGTGTGTTTGTGTGTTGTAACTGTATCATGCTTGTGTCATGTGCTATGTCTTGGTCATGTGACTCCAGCATGCTCTTATCTCTGGTTTGCAGGGAAACCCTGGAGAACCTGGAATTAGAGGGTTAACTGTAAGTATGATACTCTCCTCTCTGACATGCACGCACACACACAGCGCTGTAAGTATACTGATGCTATCGGTTTGTAATTATAGGGTCCGATCGGTACCAACGGGCCTCCAGGTCCACCAGGGGTAAAGGTGAGAACATCTTCCATGTAATTTCCGTGTAAATGGACAATAAAGTATATCATATCATGTCTTCCATAATGAATACCTAGCTATTTATTCTCTGTGCCAGCTCTGATGCATTGATTAGTGTAGATATGGCTTAGGCTATAGCTGAGATTTACGACACTGGAATTATATGATCATTTTAAGTGTATACCTTTTTCTTCTGAGAGTGTGTTTTTGTCTCTGACAGGGTAACCAAGGAGTGCCTGGGGTTGGCGTTCAGGTGACACTTGTTTTATTATGTATTTTGTCTTCTACTACGTTGTATATTCATTCTATATATATATTCCTGTCATTTATTGCCTCTGTGTTTAGGCTACTCACCCATTCACAGTCAAAGTCACAGAGCTTTATAATAATCTTTTTGAATTTAATCTCCTGTTCCACAGGGACTGTCTGGTCCCCAAGGCAACATGGGACTGCCAGGACCTGCTGGGCCTCCTGGAGCTGTGGTACGTCAAAACATCAGTCATCTATAAACCAACTCTCATACTGGAGATTTTCTCAGGCTAAACTGCTGCTCTAGTATATTCCCATTGGACTGGGAAATCCTCATATGCTCACACTTTCCATTTAGGCTTACTGTAATTCAACAGGCCATTGACACGGTAATGTGTGTTTAATATTATATAATGTATTGTAATGATACTCTCTCTTCCCAGGGTCCATCAGGGCCTCCAGGTTTACCTGGGCAGACGGTGAGTACAGCAGCTCCGTAGGACACACATACACACACACATCTCCATCACCACCATAGTTAACACACACAAAGCAATTCACGCACATCAGTTCTGGGGGTGGCATGCAGTGTGTCTCTCTTCATAGGGCGAGGGGGGCAAGCCAGGGGTCCCAGGAAGAGACGGAATACCTGGAAAAGAGGGAACACCAGGGTTGCCAGGCAAACAGGTGTGTACTGTATGATATCTGACTCTCTACATCCTACTGTGTTTATAGTATGTCTTATGATGGCATCAGCTTCAGTTTGGATTTGTCTTTGATAATGATTTTCAGACTGCTGCTTTTGTTCTTTATCAAACTTCCTCTCCTCTTCCCTACTTCAGGGTATCGCTGGACCAATGGGCTCCACAGGGTTGAAAGGGGAGCAGGGGGACAGTGGCCCCCCAGGAAAGGTGAGTGAGAGGGGATCAGGGAGGTGATGTGAGGTTGGGTTGAGCTCTCCTCAAGGCTAATTCAGAGTCCACAGCCGCAGAGCCGCAATAGTCCATTGTGAGACCACCGTCCACGGGGGACGCACAGCCTGACCGCGCACCTTCCCAAAATTCCCAACCAATGCAGCTCTGCGGACGCAGTTCCTATTCATTTGAATGTGGTGAAGGTTGGAGAAATTGCTTGAGCTGTGCTGAGAAATGAAAAAGTATGAAAGCCAATGGTCCAATATTCCAGAACACTGCTGTGCGGACCCGTACACATTTTGGACTCTGATAAGTGCTTTATTCAGAAGCTCCAGCTGCACATGTATCCTTCTTTTCTTTACTGTAAATGGCCATCACTCACATCCTCTTTATACAACGTCTCTCCAACTCAAAGAAGAGGTAATCACTGGCATGAATAGGAGGGCAGAGACACAGAAACATGGGCAAACAATGGCACACCACTGCTCAAGCATACTGTATGTTCACGTGTAAAGGATGTCACGCTGCTTGTTAGCAAGTACCACTTTCTCCTGAGTCGGCTCTTACCAAGGCTCAAATCCAGGACCTCTACCTTGCTAGGACACGTGACCTCCCCCCTCAAGTGTCTTACCAGTCAGTGCCATGAGAAAATCTTATTTCTCCTGAACCGTAGTACATCCTGCTAAAGCTTACTGTGAATAATGTTCACATCATTCACCGGAAGCTTTAGCAGGATGTACTACGGTTCAGGAGAAATAAGAGCTTTTGAAAGGACGAGAAGTACTGTACTTATAGACAGCACATCTGTTATTCTTTTCCTCTCTAGTTAGTGTAAAAACCAAATTACACTCCCGTTCATGGCCTAATGCTCTATTATAAACTGGGTGGTTCGAGCTCTGAATGCTGATTGGCTGACAGCTGTGGTATATGAGACCGTATAACATGGGTATGACAAAGCATTTATTTGTACTGCTCTAAATACTTTAGGAATCAGTTTATAATAGCAATAAGGTACCTCAGGGATTTGTGGTATATGGACAATATACCACAGGTAATGGCTGTATCCAAGCACTCTGCAATGTGCCGTGCCTAAGAACAGCCCTTAGCCGTGGTATATTGACTGTATACCACACCCCCTCGTGCCTTATTGCTTAAATGAAGGTCAAAAGGCCAAAACAGTAGCACAATAAAAAAGTGATATTTTGCAAACATATTGGGTGGGAGTTTTTATTATTGCTGTCCATCTTCAGTGCATTTGCAAACCACCTAATCCAGACATGTGAGTTTCACGTCATGTTCTCCCTCCATCTATCCCCTTTACAGGCTGTATCAGGACCCCCTGGTGTGAAAGGAGCACAGGTGAGTGGTTGTCATGGTTACTCGTCCGGTCGTGGTAACATCCGGTTAGTGGTGACTACAACCTCGCCCTCTATGTAGGCACAATAGATACAAATCAGAACCAGTGAATCACCATACTGAATCATACTGAATCATAGGCCAACAAACAGACGTATTGTAGACGGCTTTGAATAGAGCAGAATGGCATGGGGTGGTTTAGTGGTTAGGACCGCTGTGCACAATCACATATGCCGTTTTGGCGTGGGTTCAAATCCGGCCCACTGTCTCTCTCATCTTTCCTGTCTCCCTCTAAGAAAGAGAATACAGCAGAATGGCAATCCTAAGGTGAGGAACTAGGTGCAATAGAATAGGATGGAACAGAGTTTAATGTAATGAGAGTGTGTTGGTTGTGATTGGTTTAGGGACCTCCTGGTGTGACCTTACCTGGGACAGTGGGAGAGAGAGGGCTGCCAGGGCTACGGGTGAGTCTGCTTGGTTGAATCAATTGTTTACATATTTATTTAGGCATTAACTATACAGATGACCAAACATGAGCAAGAATGTGTTTAGTGATTTCTTGATGACCACGTGCTTCTAAAATGTAATTTTTCAAAAATCGTTTTTTAGGGTGAGAGGGGGGACAAGGGTCCTGCAGGTATCAAAGGGGACAGGGTGAGTAATGTCACTTAATACAACATTAGTCAACATTCACAGACGCTACAGTATGACAGTGATAAGTCATATGATTGTGTGTATGTTTCTATGTCTTGTTGAAATAGGGCGCTGCTGGTGAAAATGGGGAGCCTGGAGAAGATGTAAGTCACCTTTTGATATTTTCTAATATTAAATATTTCACGTCTAACATATGTCAGTCTTACTTACTTCTCCATCCACTTTGTCTCTTTTAGGGAGGCAGAGGACCAGCAGGGCCTAAAGGAGACAAGGTAATACAGTTGAAGTCGGAAGTTTACATACACTTGAAGTCATTAAAACTCATTTTTCAACCACTCCACAGATTTCACTATAGTTTTGGCAAGTCGGTTAGGACATCTACTTTGTGCATGACACAAGTAATTCTTCCAACAATTGTTTACAGACAGATTATTTCACTTATAATTCACTATATCCAGTGGGTCAGAAGTTTACATACACTAAGTTGACTGTGCCTTTAAACAGCTTGGAAAATTTCATGGCTTTAGAATCTTCTGATAGGCTAATTGACGTCATTTGAGTCAATTGGAGGTGTACCTGTGTATGTATTTCAAGGCCTACCTTCAAACTCAGTGCCTCTTTGCTCGACATCAGCGGAAAATCAAAAGAAATCAGCCAAATTCATCCTTGGGAGCAATTTCCAAACGCCTGAAGGTACTGCATGCATCTGTACAAACAATAGTACGCAAGTATAAACACCATGGGACCAGGCAGCCTTCATATCGCTCAGGAAGGAGACGTGTTCTGTCTCCTAGAGATGAACCTACATTGGTGCAAAAAGTGCAAATCAATCCCAGAACAACAGCAAAGGACCTTGTGAAGATGCTGGAGGAAACAGGTACAAAAGTATCTATATCCACAGTAAAACAAGTCCTATATTGACATAACCTGAAAGGCCGCTCAGCAAGGAAGAAGCCACTGCTCCAAAACCATCATAAAAAAGACAGACTACGGTTTGAAACGGCACATGGGGACAAAGATCATACTTTTTGGAGAAATATACTCTGGTCTGATGAAACAAAAATAGAACTGTTTGGCCATAATAAACATTGTTATGTTTGGAGGAAAAAGGGGGAGGCTTGCAAGCCGAAGAACACCATCCCAACCGTGAAGCACGGGGGTGGCAGCATCATGTTGTGTGGGGTGCTTTGCTGCAGGAGGGTCTGGTGCACTTCACAAAATAGATGGCATCATGAGGAAGGAAAATTATGTGGATGTATTGAAGCAACATCTCAAGTCAGGACGTTAAAGCTTGGTCGCAAATGGGTCTTCCAAATGGACAATGACCCCAAGCATACTTCCAAAGTTGTGGCAAAATGGCTTAAGGACAACAAAGTCAAGGTATTAGAGTGGCCATCACAAAGCCCTGACCTCAATCCTATAGAACATTTGTGGGCAGAACTGGAAAAGCATGTGTGAGCAAGAAGGCCTACAAACCTGACTCAGTTACACTAGTTCTGTCAGAAGGAATGGGCCAAAATTCACCCAACTTATTGTGGGAAGCTTGTGGAAGGCTACCTGAAACGGCAATGCTACCAAATACTAATTGAGTGTATGTAAACTTCTGACCCACTGTGATGTGATGTGATGAAAGACATAAAAGCTTAAATAAATAATTCTCTCTACTATTATTCTGACATTTCACATTCTTAAAATAAAGTGGTGATCCTAACTGACCTAAGACAGGGAATATTTACTAGGATTAAATGTCAGGAATTGTGAAAAACTGAGTTAAAATGTATTTGGCTAAGGTGTATGCAAACGTCCGACTTCAACTGTACATATCACCAACTGATTCCCTGTGTCTATATTTCCCTGGCTGCTAACCATGTGACAGTACTAATACAATGACTGCCTACACTGGAACAAACTCGGACGACGCTGGGCCAATTGTGCGTAACCCTATGGGACTCCCAATCACAGCCGGTTGTGATACAGTCTGGATTTGAACCAGGTTGTCTGTAGTGACACCTCTAGCACTGAGATGCAGTGCCTTAGACCACTGCACCACCTGGGAGCTCTAACAGGATTTGTTTTGCAGGGAGAGAGAGGCATCGGACTGGCAGGGCCTCCTGGTCAGCTGGGACCTCAAGGGTTAAAGGTTACTATCATAGACTTGACAATACTTCTGAATTTTCTCATGAACACAAATTGCATATGTAGCTATGTTCCATATTAACGTATGCAGACTTCTCAGTGAATGTGAACCCCTGTGTGTTTGTGTTTTAGGGGGATACAGGACTCCCAGGCCTAGCAGGTCCTCCAGGAGCCCGTGGTGTAGCAGGGACCCCTGGGCTGGACGGAGTGAGAGGAGAGAACGGAACCCCAGGACCCCCAGGACCTCTAGGACCCAGGGTGAGAGGGCCTATATCGCCACGGTAGTTAGGTGACTGGTGTGGTCTTGTCTTCTTAGCCCAGCTCTGTGTTGTATGATTATGTTGTATGTTGTCTCATCTCCAGGGTCTCCAAGGCTTTCCTGGTCAGGCAGGGACCCCTGGAGCTCCTGGGCCTCCCGGACCCCCCGGCCTAGCTGTAAGTAGCCTTTACATTGCATCATGATGACTTAATTGAGTGTGTGTGAACATTGAGTGTGTGTGAACATATAATATATGTTCTTATAGGTAGCCTAGCGGTAAGAGCATTGGGCCAGTAACCGCAAGGTTGCTAGTTCGATTTTCTGAGCCGTCTAGGTGAAATCTGTCAATCTGCCCCTGAGCAAGGCACTTAACCCTAATTGCTCCAGGGTTGCTGTCAATAATGGCTGATCCCTGGTCGTGACCCCACTCTCTGAGGGTGTCTCAGGGGTAGTGGGATATGCAAAAAACACATTTCCATTTTACACCAGTACAGGTTACAGACTTGTACATGTGTGAAACAGGTCAAATATAAGCACCAGGGAATCGAACACACAGAGAGAGAGAGACTTTGTGTGTTTGCGTTTGTGTTATCTGTTAGTGTTCATGATCAGTATACCTGTTGTTCCTTACCAGGGTACACCGGGAACTGCTGGAGGCAAAGGGGACAAGGTGAGTTAACAGAGAGATAAACACATGTCTTCCAGACTGTATAATATCTTATCAAATAGGATGTGGTTGCTCATAAATCTTCCTCTTTAGGGAGCGATTGGAGCAGGAGTACCTGGATTAAGAGGCGAGAGAGGAGACCCAGGACCAAGGGTAAAACCACATCACCATTTGAGTTGGAATTGTATCTATATTTGGCAGTGTTGTATTGTAGACTTGTATGTGTGTTGGGGGATTTACAGATTTGTGTGTCTGATGTTTGCAGGGGGAGGAGGGTCGAGCTGGTCTGGACGGGGAGAGAGGACTAGTGGTAAGTCTTTTTCTCTTCTCTTTCATCACTTATTCATCACTTCCTGTCTCTCCTGTATCTCTACAAATGCCAATTTTCTCTACTGTCAACATCACTATCTTTGTACTGCTTCTGTCACAGTTTACAATGTATTGTGCTTGATAATTGCCTCACAGAGTTATATAGTGTTTGTTTGTGTTTGTTTATTACTAGAGGTCATTGATTGGACCAACCCTAAATATTAATCCAACTTAATAGAGTGAGAGAGAAAATGATGGAAGGGGGAAGGGAAGACTGAAGTGAATGTAGATAGAGCTGTAAACCTTTAAATCTTTTCCATCTCCATCTCTACTATACCTTTATCCATTATTGTCAAGCCCATTATCCCTCTATACATAGAACATACATATCCTGTTTCTCTGAGTGCAGTAGATTGCTCCTTACAGTGTGTTCTACACTCCTCTTTGATCTAATGATAGGCCTCTGTACTACCATAGCTCCTTTAAAAGCTGCCAGCCAGCCCCTGGTTCTCTGTCGCTACCTGTGCATTAGTGCTACTGAGAGTAGGGCTGTTCTCCAAGGCAAGGTTCACTAAGCCTCTTCACCTTAGCTCTCATCAAGACCATACTAACTTCTAGAAGGGAACTGGCTACTGTAGAGTAACCTTTAAACTCAGGTGAGACACACACACAGACAGGAACTCACCTATTACAGTACACTCATTTCTCATACAGGAGAGGGCTAGTTATGGTGTGTATAGAGAGCTATTTGTTGTAGTTTTGGATGATTTAGGCCATAATGGTGATGATTGCTGGTGAGGATGTGCATGTGGGAGTATAACCACATTTTTTTGTGTGTGTTCTGTTTGATTAAATGTATTTCTCTCTCTCTCTCTCTCTCTCTCTTCTCTCTCTCTCTCTCTCTCTCTCTCTCTCTCTCTCTCTCTCTCTCTCTCTCTCTCTCTCTCTCTCTCTCTCTCTCTCTCTCTCTCTCTCTCTCTCTCTCTCTCTCTCTCTCTCTCTCTCTCTCTCTCTCTCTCTCTCTCTCTCTCTCTCTCTCTCTCTCTCTCTCTCTCTCTCTCTCTCTCTCTCTCTCTCTCTCTCTCTCTCTCTCTCTCTCTCTCTCTCTCTCTCTGTGTGTGTTTGTGTGTTCACCAGGGCTCTCCAGGTGGCAAAGGAGGCAGGGGAGAGAAGGTGAATATTTTGACTATTATTCCCCACAGCTGTATTTTCCATCTCTGTCTCTCTCTCTCTCTCTCTCTCTCTCACTCTCCCCTGAGCATTCTGCTCATGTAAAATAGTCAATCAAATAAATTAACATGCCTGACTAGTGAGTCCTACTCTCAATGTATTTCAGGGTGAATTGGGGCTGCAAGGTGACAAAGGAGAAAAGGTATGAATTGTAATGTATGAGTAGTAATATTGTAATGTATGAGTAGTAATATTGTAATGTATGAGTAGTAATATTGTGTGTGTATGAGTAGTAATATTGTGTGTGTATGAGTAGTAATATTGTGTGTATGAGTAGTAATATTGTAATGTATGAGTAGTAATATTGTGTGTGTATGAGTAGTAATATTGTGTGTGTATGAGTAGTAATATTGTAATGTATGAGTAGTAATATTGTAATGTATGAGTAGTAATATTGTAATGTATGAGTAGTAATATTGTGTGTGTACGAGTAGTAATATTGTGTGTGTGTATGAGTAGTAATATTGTAATGTATGAGTAGTAATATTGTGTGTATGAGTAGTAATATTGTAATGTATGAGTAGTAATATTGTGTGTGTATGAGTAGTAATATTGTAATGTATGAGTAGTAATATTGTAATGTATGAGTAGTAATATTGTAATGTATGAGTAGTAATATTGTTTGTGTATGAGTAGTAATATTGTTTGTGTATGAGTAGTAATATTGTGTGTATGAGTAGTAATATTGTGTGTGTATGAGTAGTAATATTGTTTGTGTATGAGTAGTAATATTGTGTGTATGAGTAGTAATATTGTAATGTATGAGTAGTAATATTGTGTGTGTACGAGTAGTAATATTGTGTGTGTATGAGTAGTAATATTGTGTGTGTGTATGAGTAGTAATATTGTAATGTATGAGTAGTAATATTGTGTGTATGAGTAGTAATATTGTGTATGAGTAGTAATATTGTGTGTGAGTAGTAATATTGTGTGTGAGTAGTAATATTGTGTGTGTATGAGTAGTAATATTGTAATGTATGAGTAGTAATATTGTGTGTATGAGTAGTAATATTGTGTGTGAGTAGTAATATTGTGTGTGTATGAGTAGTAATATTGTGTGTGTATGAGTAGTAATATTGTGTGTATGAGTAGTAATATTGTGTGTGTATGAGTAGTAATATTGTGTGAATGAGTAGTAATATTGTACTTTATGAGTAGTAATATTGTAATGTATGAGTAGTAATATTGTGTGTGTATTAGTAGTAATATTGTGTGTATGAGTAGTAATATTGTACTGTATGAGTAGTAATATTGTACTGTATGAGTAGTAATATTGTGTGTATGAGTAGTAATATTGTGTGTATGAGTAGTAATATTGTGTGTATGAGTAGTAATATTGTAATGTATTTGAAGTAATATTGTACTGTATGAGTAGTAATATTGTACTGTATGAGTAGTAATATTGTGTGTGTATGAGTAGTAATATTGTAATGTATGAGTAGTAATATTGTACTGTATGAGTAGTAATATTGTGTGTGTATGAGTAGTAATATTGTACTGTATGAGTAGTAATATTGTACTGTATGAGTAGTAATATTGTACTGTATGAGTAGTAATATTGTGTGTATGAGTAGTAATATTGTGTGTGTATGAGTAGTAATATTGTACTGTATGAGTAGTAATATTGTGTGTATGAGTAGTAATATTGTAATGTATTTGAAGTAATATTGTACTGTATGAGTAGTAATATTGTGTGTGTATGAGTAGTAATATTGTGTGTATGAGTAGTAATATTGTACTGTATGAGTAGTAATATTGTACTGTATGAGTAGTAATATTGTACTGTATGAGTATTAGTATGTGGTAGAATAATGGTAGAAGTGCAGATAAAAGAGCAAAAGGGAAAATAAAACCATGAAATTATAAAAAACGTAAAAATTTGAACTTAGCTATCTTATAATGATGTTTTTCCCTTGCAGGGTGATACTCTCCTGGTGGGAGGACCTACAGGAGAGAAGGGCAACAAAGGAGAGACGGTGAGTGACCCTCTCAACCCTCAACCTCACAGCACTGATTATTGACTAATCGAATAAAACAATTTATCACAAAAATACCTCAGAGCACCAAGTATTGACTAAGACACTGCTCATCTGTGTGTGTGTGTGTGTGTGTGTGTGTGTGTGTGTGTGTGTGTGTGTGTGTGTGTGTGTGTGTGTGTGTGTGTGTGTGTGTGTGTGTGTGTGTGTCTAGTGGTCATTTACAATTGTTGTTCTCTTCTTTATCAGGGTGACCGAGGGCCAAAAGGGGTGCAGGGGGAGAAAGGCTTGAAAGGCAGTGACGGCCCAGCTGGAGAGCAGGTGAGTTTGGGCATGACAATGACAATAATTAATGGACTTGGCAAGAGCACAAACAGCTCTGGGAGCAGGCTATTAATAACAGGAGTATACTTGTATTTGTGTCTCCACAGGGTCTGAGAGGTGAGCCAGGAGACAGGGGCTCTACCGGGTTCCAGGGGGCCAGAGGTCCAGGAGGACAGAAGGTGACTACATCACCTGACCTTTATCAATGCTTTCATCATCCCTGCTGTGTCATATCTGTCAGAACTAATATCATCGATAGTCAATCAATATCAGAATCAATATCAGTGTCCTTGTGTGTATAATGGTTGCATTGCACACAGTTTTCCCACCCGTTGTGTGAGAATGGATCATCGCACAACAATATGTCCTGTGAAAACAAACACTGTATTGCTCAGACTGGATGCTGTATGTGACTGTTGTACAGATGCAGTGTTCTAATGGGTTTATCTTTGCGTCTGTAGGGAGAGGCGGGCCAGCCTGGTGTACCTGGAGAATCTGTGAGTCTCTCATTTCACCCTCAGTTATCAAAACAATATATACTTTTTCTTGACCACATGAACTGACATGTGAAAAACTCTGGGCCCTAATTATAGCCTATAACTAGGATCTAAAGTTCTTCCTGGTGGGGTGACATGGTCAGGAAAAACTCCAGACCCTATTTCTAACTCCCCATTCACTCTCCTATTGATCAATAAAAGGTTGATTGTGTTTTTCTCCCAGGGTACACCAGGGAAAGATGGAATGCCAGGCTTTAGAGGAGAGAAGGGAGACGTGGGAATAACTGGAATGCGTGGAATTAAGGTTTGTACACCTGTGTGTGTGTATGCAGCGTGATGCATCTGTTTGTGTATGTGTCTGGTGCTTGTATTTGAACTGTCTTTGAGTTCATCCCCGCTTGAAGAAGTTTGGTGCCAACCTTGATACGTCCTCTAAGCTCCAGTGCCAGCCTCCCAGATAATGCCGCCAGTCATAACTCTTCAATGGCTCCAAATTGACATCACGTAGCAGAGGATTAGTATAAATTCAGCTGGAAATAGCCCAAGATAGAGTATGCTTTCATCCTCATATGGCCTATAAATACCTTTTAATGACGGTTGAAAGTATAATTTGTGTGTTTATGTGGCATTCTGCCAGATTAATAGGCTATCAGATCCCCCTAACCTTCCTACTGTATACTGTGTGAGTCACTGTCCTCTTCTGTTAGTGTGTCTGAGATACGTTCAGTATTTTCTTCACGTGACCTTGCCACACTAACGGCAGTACAATCACAGCATGATAATCTGGGTTTAGAAATTACTAATCCAGACGGCACAATATCAGACAGCTCACTCAGTCTCACCATGCTATCAGAAACCCTTCAACTTCCCCTTATCTGTCACTAGCAATTATGCTCAACAAATCACCCAGTTACTCATCCTTTAAAGAGCATTCGGAAAGTATTCAGACCCCTCAGACTTTTTCCACATTTTGTTATGTTACAGCCTTATTCTAAAATTGATAAATTGTTTACACATAATACCTGAGCTAAATTTGTGCAAATCTATATTTTTTGTTTTTTTGCCAGTGGTGGAAAAAGTACTCAATTGTCATAAGTAAAGATACCTTAATAGAAAATGACTCAAGTAAAAGTGTAAGTCACCCAGTAAAATACTGCTTTAGTAGAAGTCTAAAAGTATTTGGTTTTAAATATACTTAGGTATCAAAATTAAATAGAATTGCTAAAATTTACTTAAGTATCAAATTCCTTATTTTAAGCAAACCAGATCTCATTTTTGTTATTGATGGATAGCAGGGGCTATCCATAGCACTCCGACATAATTTACAAACAAAGCATTTGTGTTTAGTGAGTCCCCCAGATCAGAGGCAGTAGGGATGTCCAGGGATGTTCTCTTGATAAGTGTGTGAATTGGACCAAAATGTAACAAGTACTTTTGGGGGTCAGAGAAAATGTATGGAGTAAAAAGTACATTATTTTCTTTAGGAATGTAGCAAAGTAAAAGTAAAAGTTGGCAAAAATATAAATCGTAAAGTAAATATCATGTCCAATCAATTTAGAAGCATCTCAAAGATTGTCAATCTAAACAGGATGCACCTGAGCTCAATTTCGAGTCTCATAGCGAAGGGTCTGAATACTTTTTTTATAAATTTGCTAAAATGTATAAAAATGTATTTAATCCATTTTATAATAAGGCTGTAATGAAACAAAATGTGGAAAAAGTCAAGGGGTCTGAATAATTTCTGAATGCACTGTAAGTTATTAAGACTGGAACAGTGGTCTGTTAATAGTCAAACATGTTCCAACTTAGTTCTGCTGGCCACTGTGACTGTAGATAGATAGATAGATAGATAGATAGATAGATAGATAGATAGATAGATAGATAGATAGATAGATAGATAGATAGATAGATAGATAGATAGATAGATAGATAGATAGATAGATAGATAGATAGATAGATAGATAGATAGATAGATAGATAGATAGATAGATAGATAGATAGATAGATAGATAGATAGATAGATAGATAGATAGATAGATAGATAGATAGATAGATAGATAGATAGATAGATAGATAGATCTATGAAAAAAAACACAGGGCAGGTGCAAAATGCCAGAACGAAAATACACAAAAGACAGATACACGATACATGATACATAGAGCGGCAGTATGAAAAAGTATAAAAATACAAGAAGTCTGGAGTGCAAAAAAGCTATAAAAAGATATTGCATAGTCTGTGACTGAAGGTGCTCCTCTGCGTCATAACCATGGCATGCAGAGGGTGGGTGACGTTGTCCATGATGGCCAGCAGTTTGGCCAGGATCTGTCTCTCCGCCACCTCCTCTAGAGTGTCAATGCTAGAGGGAGAGGACCGTTCCCTGGGGGGGCGCTGTGTTGCTCACTGCCCGTTCTGACACACAGCTCTGTAGTCGCACAAATTGTGGCCTACCGGTCAGGTAGTCCGTGACCCTGGAGACTAAGGGTGCTTCCACTTTCATCCTCTTCATCTTCTCACCCAGTAGCAGGGGCTGAATGGTGTTGAAGGCACTGGAGAAGTAAAAAAACATAACCCTCACAGTGCAACCTGCGTTGTCCAGGTGAGAGTAGGCCCTCTGCAGAAGATAGATGATTGCATCATCCACCCCGATGTTGCGCTTGTTTGCGAACTGCAGGGGGTCCAGTGATGTACACACCAGGGGTCTGAGGTGAGCGAGGACTAACCTTTCCAGGGTCTTCATGATGTGGGATGTTAGTGCTACAGGTCTGAAGTCATTCAGGACAGTGGGGTGCGCCTTCTTGGGCACTGGGACGAGGCAGGATGTTTTCCACAGCACAGGGACCCTTCTAGGCTCAGGCTTAGGTTGAGGAGTCGCTGGAGTATTCCACACAGTTGGTCAGCACAGACCCTAATCACCCTTGGGCTGAT
The DNA here is from genome assembly GCA_023634145.1 of Thymallus thymallus. Taxonomy (NCBI): domain Eukaryota; kingdom Metazoa; phylum Chordata; class Actinopteri; order Salmoniformes; family Salmonidae; genus Thymallus; species Thymallus thymallus. The sequence goes on along the minus strand of CM042410.1, from coordinate 21,965,096 downwards.
GCCATCAGGGCCCGCCGCTTTCCACTGATGTAGTCTCTCCAGCTCTCTCTTCACTTGGTTGGTGGTGAAAGCCAGGCCAGGTGGGGAGGTGGGGGGAAGGGGGGTGTTGAGGATCAGTCCAGAGGGAGCAGGGGCGGAGGTGGGGCCGCTGATTGTCTCAACAGAGGTGTTGTGATTAAAGTGGGGGTGGGACAGCCGTGAGGGTGTGTGGCCTGGGGAGCTGGAGGGGAGGTGGACAGGGCCAGTATCGAACCTGTTAAAAACTGTGTTCAGCTCATTGGCTCTGTCCTGGGTCCCCTCCGTCTGCCCACTGTTTGACTTTTTGAAGCCAGTGATATTTCTCATACCCTTCCACACCTCTCTCACCTGGCTCTGCCCATCTTCTCCTTATACCCTCTCTTCCCCTCAGCAATCCGCAACTTCAGCTCCCTCTGGACGCATTTCAATTTGTCCCTGTCCCCCTCCTTGAAGGCCCTCTTCTTGTCATTCAGCAGGGCCTTCAGGTCGCTGGTGACCCAGGGTTTATTATTTGGAAAACAGCATACCTTCCTGGTGGGTACAGTGTTGTCTACACAAAAATTGATATAGTTTGTTATGCAGTCAGTAAGTCCATCAATGTCCTCCCCATGAGCCTGACAGAGCACATCCCAGTCTGTTGTTTCAAAGCAGTCCTGTAGGGTCTCATTCGCCTCCGGGGACCATCTCCTAATGGTCCTAGTGGTCACAGGCTGTTGGACCATAGGCCTGTAGAGTCGGTTGTAAATAATTGAGGACTCGCGTGTACGTTCAGCGCTAAGAAAAATAAAAAGTGCCTCAGTGATAAAAAAGACTGCTAAAACCTTCGTAGAACAGTAGCACTCCATAATCCTGAACTATTATAGTTCAACTGTTGCAAAAAAAACTCACGAAAAACTGACGATAAACATACTTAAACAACAATTTACGCACAAACAATGGGAGCTGCTTAACAGGCGACCACGCAGGGCAGAGCCAATCCAACTGTAGGAGTCAGTTCTTGTTCAAGCCCATGCTGACCTTCACACAACAGAGACTGGTTCTGGCAACCGTTGAAGTGAGTGACAGTTGTTAATGTGTCACCTTGTTAATGAGGGGTTGTGTTCATTAGGCTAGGTTTGACTGGCAGCTGAAAGGTCTATGTATAAGCTCTTTCTCTGTTTGAATTGGCAGTTTGGAGCAGTTTGTCCCAATGTGACTGACAGGGCCCCTCATCTGCCTATCTAACTGACTAACTGATTGTTTCCAGGGCGACCGAGGATCAAAGGGGGCGTGTGGATCGGACGGACCAAAAGGAGAAAAGGTACAATGGGAGAGATCGAGAGAAGGCGCGATGAGGGGAGAGAGGGGAAGAAATGTGTGACAGGAATTTCAATTTAATCAAATTTATTTATCCCTGAGGGGCCTTTATGAGAGTTGCATGGTGAGTTTTATAATGAAAGTGTGTCATAGCCACTGTAACTATGACCTCTCTCCCTTTAGGTGTTAATAAAGAAATTGTATAAGATTAACAGTAGGGGAAAAAGGTGTGGATGCACCATGGTGTGTCTTTCTAATGACCTGGCTATAGTGGACATGGGCTACATACAGAAGGGAATACTATTGGACTTTTTGATGGTGTAGAATGTTTTTACCCTCGCTTTTTCTTTCTGTAATCAGGGAGATTCAGGGATCCATGGGCGGTCAGGGTTGCCTGGAAGGAAAGGTGAGCAGGTAAGAATCATCCCATGAAGTACAAGTTCAGAGGGCTCTGAACAATACACTATTGAGGGTGATATCTGGAATTGAGTATTAAAACTGTATTGTCAGCCAAGTGTGGACATGGTGTTGTTGTATCTGTGTTTCAGGGAGAATTGGGTTCTCCAGGGGCCACTGGAACCGCAGGCAAGGAGGGACTGATTGGACCCAAGGTATTAGTCTCTGTATGATTTGTGTGTGTGTGTGTGTGTGTGTGTGTGTGTGTGTGTGTGTGTGTGTGTGTGTGTGTGTGTGTGTGTGTGTGTGTGTGTGTGTGTGTGTGTGTGTGTGTGTGTGTGTGTGTGCACTTTGTGTGTGATATATACAGCGGGTGAAATAAGTATTGAACACATCACCATTTTTCTCAGTAAATATATTTCCAAAGGTGCTATTGACATGAAAGTTTCACCAGATGTTGGTAACAACCCAAGTAATCCATACATACAAAGAAACCAAAACAAATAAGTTCAGAAATTAAGTTATGTGTAATAATGTGAAATGACACAGGGAAAAAGTATTGAACACATGAAGAAAGGGAGGTTCAAAAAGGCATGGAAAGCCAAGGCAACAGCTGAAAACTATCAGTAATTAAAAAGCAATCCAGCCCCCTGTCAGTGCAAATTAATATCAGCTGGTTCAGTCCCAACTGATGGCCTACAAAAAGTTCTCATTGCCAAGGTGTCACACAAGACACATCTCATGATGGGTAAAAGCAAAGAGCTGTCTCAAGACATTCGCAACCTAATTGTTGCAAAACATAATGATGGCATTGGTTATAGGCGCATTTCTAAGCTTCTGAATGTTCCAGTGAGCACTGTTGGGGCCATAATACGGAAGTGGAAAGACAATCATTTCACCATAAATTTGCCTCGACCAGGTGCTCCTCGCAAGATTTCTGACAGAGGAGTGAAAATAATAATCAGAAGAGTTGTCCAAGAGCCAAGGACCACTTGTGGAGAGCTTCAAAAAGACCTGCAATTAGCAGGTACTGTTGTCTCAAAGAAAACATTAAGTAATGCACTCCACCGCCATGGCCTGTATGCACGCTCACCACGCAAGACTCCATTGCTGAAAAAAAAGCATGTTGAAGCTTGTTTAAAGTTTGCTGCACAACATTTGGAAAAGCCAGTGAAATACTGGTCAGATGAGAGCAAAATTGAACTGTTTGGATGTCATAATACACACCATGTTTGGAGGAGAAATGGCACTGCACATCACCCTAAAACACCATACCAACAGTGAAGTTTGGAGGTGGGAACATCATGGTGTGGGGCTGCTTTTCAGCAAATGGTACTGGCAAACTTTACATAATTGAAGGAAGGATGAATGGGCAAATTTACGAGGAGCGTCTGGTCGAGGCAAATTTATGGTGAAATGATTGTCTTTCCACTTCCGTATTATGGCCCCAACAGTGCTCACTGGAACATTCAAAATCAAAAGTAACAGTCAGTATCTGGTGTGGCCAGCTGCATTAAGTACTGCAGTGCATCTCCTCCTCATGGACTGCACCAAATTTGCCAGTTCTTGCTGTGAGCACTGATGGAGGTGTGATGTTTGGATGTACCGATCCTATGCAGGTGTTGTTACACGTGGTCTGTCACTGCGAGGACGATCAGCTGTCCGTCCTGCCTCCCTGCAGCGCTGTCTTAGGCGTCTCACAGTATGGACATTGCAATTTATTGCCCTGGCCACATCTGCAGTCCTCATGCCTCCTTGCAGCATGCCTGTAAGGGCCTGACTGAGGCCAGGTCACTGACTCCCTCTAGAGGGAGTAGGATGGCCACAGTCAGGTCCTGACATTCACAGGGAGTTGGTGTTGGGTTTGGTTGATCCCCAATTAGAGGCAGCTGTCTTGAGTTGTCTCTAATTGGGGATTCTATTTATGTTCATGTTTTGTCCACCTGCGTCGTGGATCATTGTTTGTGTGCGTTGTGTGTTTTCTGTAAGTACTCGTCACCAGCTCACGGTATTGCGTTTGTTTTTTTTGTGTTCGTTTTTGAGTTATTAAACTATGTTTGTATGGACCTCTCACTCTGCGCCTCGTTCCCTAACTACGAACCGTGACAATGCCTAAGGCACGTTCACACAGATGAGCAGGGACCCTGGGCATCTTTCTTTTGGTGTTTTTCAGAGTCAGTAGAAAGGTCTCTTTAGTGTCCTAAGTTCTCATAACTGTGACCTTAATTGCCTACCGTCTGTAAGCTGTTAGTGTCTTAATGACCGTTCCAGATGTGCATGTTCATTCATTGTTTATGGTTCATTGAACAATAAACAATGAATGAACATTGAAGATCTGTGAAGTTATTTGGATTTTTACGAATTATCTTTGAAGACATGGTCCTGAAAAAGGGACGTTTCTTTTTTTTGCTGAGTGTATATATATATACAGTGGGGAGAACAAGTATTTGATACACTGCCGATTTTTCAGGTTTTCCCACTTACAAAGCATGTAGAAGTCTGTAATTTTTATCATAGGTACTCTTCAACTGTGAGTGACAGAATAAAACAAAAATCCAGAAAATCACATTGTATGATTTTTAAGTAATTAATTTGCATTTTATTGCATGACATAAGTATTTGATACATCAGAAAAGCAGAACTTAATATTTGGTACAGAAACCTTTGTTTGCAATTACAGAGATCATACGTTTCCTGTAGTTCTTGACCAGGTTTGCACACACTGCAGCAGGGATTTTGGCCCACTCCTCCTTACAGACCTTCTCCAGATCCTTCAGGTTTCGGGGCTGTCGCTGGGCAATACGGACTTTCAGCTCCCTCCAAAGATTTTCTATTGGGTTCAGGTCTGGAGACTGGCTAGGCCACTCCAGGACCTTGAGATGCTTCTTATGGATCCACTCCTTAGTTGCCCTGGCTGTGTGTTTTGGGTCGTTGTCATGCTGGAAGACCCAGCCACGACCCATCTTCAATGCTCTTACTGAGGGAAGGAGGTTGTTGGCCAAGATCTCGCGATACATGGCCCCATCCATCCTCCCCTGAATACGGTGCAGTCATCCTGTCCCCTTTGTAGAAAAGCATCCCCAAAGAATGATGTTTCCACCTCCATGCTTCACGTTTGGGATGATGTTCTTGGGGTTGTACTCATCCTTCTTCTTCCTCAAAACACGGCGAGTGGAGTTTAGACCAAAAAGCTCTATTTTTGTCTCATCAGACCACATGACCTTCTCCCATTCCTCCTCTGGATCATCCAGATGGTCATTGGCAAACTTCAGACGGGCCTGGACATGCCCTGACTTGAGCAGGGGGACCTTGCGTGCGCTGCAGGATTTTAATCCATGGCGGCGTAGTGTGTTACTAATGGTTTTCTTTGAGACTGTGGTCCCAGCTCTCTTCAGGTCATTGACCAGGTCCTGCCGTGTAGTTCTGGGCTGATCCCTCACCTTCCTCATGATCATTGATGCCCCACGAGGTGAGATCTTGCATGGTGCCCCAGACCGACGGAGATTGACCGTCATCTTGAATTTTCTAATAATTGCGCCAACAGTTGTTGCCTTCTCACCAAGCTGCTTGCCTATTGTCCTGTAGCCCATCCCAGCCTTGTGCAGGTCTACAATTTTATCCCTGATGTCCTTACACAGCTCTCTGGTCTTGGCCATTGTGGAGAGGTTGGAGTCTGTTTGATTGAGTGTGTGGACAGGTGTCTTTTATACAGGTAACGAGTTCAAACAGGTGCAGTTAATCCAGGTAATGAGTGGAGAACAGGAGGGCTTCTTAAAGAAAAACTAACAGGTCTGTGAGAGCAGGAATTCTTACTGGTTGGTAGGTGATCAAATACTTATGTCATGCAATAAAATGCAAATTAATTATTTAAAAATCATACAATGTGATTTTCTGGATTTTTGTTTTAGATTCCGTCTCTCACAGTTGAAGTGTACCTATGATAAAAATTACAGACCTCTACATGCTTTGTAAGTGGGAAAACCTGCAAAATCGGCAGTGTATCAAATACTTGTTCTCCCCACTGTATATATATATATATATATATATATATAGTATCTTTCAAAATGTATCAAGAGCAGGGGTGGGTAGAGTACTGAACAAATGTACTCGAGTAAGAGTACAACTACTACGGTAAAATTTTACTCAAGTAGGAGTAAAGTTACCACCTAAGAAAACTACTCAAGTAAGAGTAAATGAGTACTCAATCAAAAAAGTACTTGAGTACAGTTACTTTTTGAGTACATTTTACCCGGACGGACGTGATCACAATAAGCAGACTCCACTATCATAAATTGTAAATTTTCCAATATTTTCTCATACTTTATGTGCAGAAATAACAACTTAGCATAACAACGTTGGCTACCTATTTCTAGCTAGCTAACTAGCCTAACTTACCTCAATGTGCTTGCAAAGGTTGGAGGATGAATTTTTAAAAGCAGAGACGTTTTTGTTGAGGCAAAGACAACATTTCATGATGATATTATTGCCTCTTTTACGTTTGAAAATAAAAATGTCCTGCAATTGTGGCCAAGGGTTGTCACGATTTGCCACATCTTGATCCTCTACTGGGCTCTTCATGCTGATGATGAGTAGAGTAGTCGTGAGAATGGGTTGCGTTAGTCATACTACATGATGAGCGCGAATGAGTACGAATTGGCTTACAAAAATACCTGAAGATAACATTTGTAACTATTTTTTTTACCGTTACAAACAAAATGTAGCTGAGTAAAGAGTACTTTACTTGCTGAAAAAATTACTTGAGTAAGAGTAAAATTACAGCCCACAGAAAGTAACGCGAAAAAGTATTTGTTACTCCAAATGCGTACTCTTTTACTCATTTGCGTTACTTGTAACGCGTTACTACCCACCCCTGATCAAGAGTACAGTGTGTCGGTGTGTAATTACATGTCTGTGTGTTTGTAGGGTGACCGAGGCTTTGATGGAGTCTTGGGGCCCAAAGGAACTCAGGGAGAGAAGGGCGAAAGGGTGAGTCTTTAACCACAACTGAATCCACTCATAAAGTGCAGATCACCACTAATACTATGAATGTGACCACAGCAAAACCTCAAGCTGACCACTGACTATAGCTGTACTCTATGTAAGGTCTGATGAAAACAACTGATTTTATTTGCCTTTTATTTTGACAGGGAGCCATGCTGAGTCACAGGAGGACAGGCTTGTGGTAATGCTGGAGCGGAATTAGTGGAATGGTATCAAATACATGAAACATATGGGTTCCATGTGTTTGATGCCAATCCATTAGCTCCTTTTCAGACATTATTATTAGCCGTCCTCCCCTTAGCAGCCTCCACTGTACTCAGATGAGCCCTGTATACACATCAATACACACTATGCTCATCAATATACACATCAATATTCACATCAATTTACAAAAAGTAAATCATAGAAAACAAACACATTCTTCAGTAAAAAGGTCCTCAATCAGCCTTTTGAATTGACCTAGAGGCAATAATTCCACAAGTATGGTGCAGAAAAACTAAAAGCAGATTTACCTAACTCAGTGGAGATGGAAGGGATCTCCAGAGTTAACCATCCATGAGACCGGGTCTGGTAGCTCATATGTAAACAAAAAGTATGCAATGCATTGATCTAAACAAGACTTCAAAGAAACTATCGTCCAATGGCTTCAATACAGTGGAAACTGCATACATGTAGACAATATCGCTGTAGTCTATAACCAGTATGAATGTCGACTGAATTATTTGTTTTTTGCTATTCAATGAAAGGCATGACCTATTCCTATAGAAGAAGCCCATTTTAATTATTAATTTCTTAACTAACTCATCAATATGCTTTTTGAAAGATATGACCAAAAGAAGGAATTGACCCTTTTCTACATAGAACAATAATTTTCTCTTATTCAACGTATTGATGTCACAAAGCCTGAAACCAGAACAGTGAACACTTAGAATACATATTGTAGCTAGGAAGGATCTAAGTCGACAGTTTATTAAAGGTTATTTTATTTTTTTATCTAGGCAAGACAGTTTCGAGATAGGGAAATAATTATTTAGGTCGGTGGGGTCACCACCTTTGTGGAGAGGGAGCACATAGACCGCCTTCCAAACCCTAGGGATACCACCCAAGATAATCTGTTAAAATATAGATGTCAATGACTCCGCAATCATGGGAGCAGAAAGCTGCAGCAAGAAAGGATCAAGTAGATCAGCCCCAGTGGATTATATTTTTTACATCAATCTTAATCAAGGCGTCTAGCACATCACAAGTAGAAAATTGTTGAAATGAAAAATATGATTCACTAGAAGTCGACTGATCTTCCATCGAGCCAACTGGAGGCTAGGAGAGGGAAGAGCAGTCGACTGATTGACCAGAATCAATTAAACCACCATTTATTTCAAATAAAAAGCTGATCAAAAGCATCACTTATCACATTTTTCTCACTAATGATGTCAGTGTCTGACAACTTGCTTAGTCAGAAAAGGAGAGGAAGGAGTTCATTGTAAATGGTATCTGTCTGTGGCTCTCCCCCTCTTCCTGTCTACAGGGCCCCTCAGGTATCCCCGGTCCCCCAGGCCCCAGAGGAGTAGACGGGGCCTCTGGACTGACAGGGTCTCAGGGACCCGCTGGAGCTAAGGGCCCTGAAGGCCTCCAAGGACAGAAGGTATTCACTTGCTTTGGTTGTTGATGCCATCTAGTTGTGTTGTAAATTAAACATGGTTCAACATGGTTGTTGTCGTTGTCAGGGGGAGCGGGGGCCTCTTGGTCCTGCCATGACAGGTCCACGCGGTATCCCAGGTATACCAGGAGACAGGGGCGAACAGGTGAGTGTCTCCTCTCTACTGTGCAGTATCTATGCTCCTACAATATCCAATAACTCCCTCAAACTGGCCACAACACAGACACAGCAGTGACACTGGGGACCTTTTTCTAAACATTATGGACTTGATGGAAAGTTTGGAGACTTCAACTTAAAATGTAGAAAAGGGTCAAATAAAAGGTTTTGTAAAGACAATACATTTAATCCCTGAAAACACAGCTGTTGTTCCTTTCCCGTTTTATATTTCTGGTCCTTCGAGGTAGATATGTAGCCAGTGGTAGATATGTAGCCAGTAGTAGATATGTAGCCAGTGGTAGATATGTAGCCAGTAGTAGATATGTAGCCAGTGGTAGATATGTAGCCAGTGCTTTAGTACATTTGACCTTGGGATCAAAGAGCTATTAGTTTGTTCAACTGCTCCGAGAACAGTTTCTTGGTCAGCTGTGTTCTAATACCTGTCTCTGCTGCAGGGGGAGTTGGGTCCAGATGGAGCCAAGGGAGACAGAGGAGAGCCAAGCTTGACGGTCAGTGCTTCACCTGGGCTTTAGGGCCCAAATCTGCTGACTCTACCACCAACCTGCCTACACAGACACACACACATATGCACACAAACACACACACGCAATCTCACACAGACTCAAACACACCCACATACATTATAATGCTGTCACGTCTCTCTGCCTGTCTCTTACTCCTCTCCTCTTCCCCTCTGGCTCTCTGTGCAGGAGGATGAGATTCGGACATACGTCCGCACAGAGATGAGCCACCACTGTGGTAAGTCTTAAAGTCACCTGCCAAAACCCCAATGTCCCAATCCAACATGCTGATGTCCTCAGTTAAACTTCAGTTCTTCATCATCAAGTAAAACAAGTAATGGTTCTAACACATCTTTATTGAACGTAATGCTCCACAGAGTGTGATTCAGATCCTTCGTCCATTTAGAGCTTCTCAGTGCTATTATTAGCTTTCCCTGTAACATTCTCTTTTCCTCTCCTCCCTTTTCTCTTTGTCTTTCAGCTTGTGGAGGTGAGTGGGGATCAGTCTAACTCGTGGACAAGGTGGGATAAGGGTAGTAGCTAGCTTTGGCTTTAACGTTTCCATTAGATTAGCTTTATTATTAGTTGTATGTAGTCAATGTGTTTTATTTTGTTATGTGGTGTGGTCCATTTAGGTGGTTATCTGTTCCAGTGCTGACCTGCTCAGAATATTGGCTCTAAAATATGATGAGTACTGGCAACTAAATAGAAATAGTACCTGCACCCAAAATGAGTACTGGTATCTATTTCAGTCCACTTCAAACACTGGTTCTACTGTATGTTCTAATGGGTGTACATGTTGGGTTTCGGTGGTGTCTGGTGGCTATGTTTGTGTGTTACTGACCAGCGTGGATGTCCTGTTGTTGTTTTTTATGTTCCTGGCCCCTCTTCCTTCCCCCCCTGTCCCCCATTCCGGCCGGCTCTCAGGTATTGTTGTGACAGAAACCCTGCCCCGCCCCGGGGCGCGTCCTGCTCCAGAGCAACAGCTGGCTCGGCAGGGTGCGGAGGGCAAGGATGGTGAGTGTGTCCGTCCATCTGTCCAACTGTCCCTCATCACTACCTCTGTCAGTCTCTATGTCTGTATGTCTGTCTGTCCATCCGTCCGTCAGTATGTCTTAACAAACAGCTGTGTCTGGTTCTAAACAATGGGCCCTGTTTTCTCATCAGTAATCTCTGAACATTATAAATGATATCTCTGTCTGTCAATTACAGTTTTACTCACTCTCTAACTCTCTGTTCTGTCTGCTTTTTAAAGTTAGGGGGTTTGTAAGTGGGGTATTCCAGCTGAATAAAGGCCCTTGCCATTCACGGGTGGACTGAGCCCTTGGTGAAAGTCCAGTGTTGTGCTGTAGGAGTTGAGGGGTGTCTCCCCTCTGGCCATGGAGGGGTCAGTGAGGGGTCGGGGTTAGGGGTTAGGGTTGTGACCGGTGTGGCGCCCCCTGCCCTGTGCTGTGTTGCAGGGCGTGAGCTGCGTGTGCTGGTGAACACCAATGACCCCGACTACGAAGACATCTACTCTATAGAGAGTTATGATGATCCCATGGCTATGGAGCAGAGCATCAACCTAACCCCAGCTGCGAATCAGAACGACAGTACGTCTCACACACACACACCCTCAAAGGGATCGTTCCCTAAGTCAGATAAACTTGTGGATATCATTTTTATGTCTCTGCATCCAGAATGTACGAAGTTAGAGGTAGTTTTGCCTCTAAACTACCTCTAGCGCAATGAATGGAATTCTACAGGAACAGCTCCCATAGACTTCCAGTCATTGTGCTTACGCTAGTTAACAATTGTGCTAACACTAGTTAGAAACTTAAAAATGGCATCCACGAGTTCATCTGACTGAGGAAGTAGAGAAAGGGTGTCATTGCCAAAATCCCGAACTATCCATTTAACCCCCAATACAACCTAACACACTCAGCCCAGTCTAACACACAAACCAACCCAGGATCCCCTTCACACACTGCCATCAACATGCAGCTTCTGTTGTGTTGATAGTGTTTTTGTATGTGTTGTGTACAGTGATATGTTCTTAGCTTGAGATACATGGGTATATATAGCAGTCTTGCAAATTTCTAATTTCCAACAATATGGGATTTACGTGAAACTTTACATTTGTGCATGTTTCTTAAATTAGGATTGTATTTGTACATTTTATTGTGTTGTCGATGCAAAGTGTGTCTTTTGTGTTGTTAGTGTGCTTATTACAGGGGGTCTGTTGATAGATGTTGAAGTTTGTTGTATGATTGCGTGTCGACAGGTGAGACAGTCACTGTTGACCCTCTGAAAACAAAAAGGCACAGGAGAGAGGTCAAAGGGGAAGGTAAACCCTACCCACTTCCTCTTCTCCACTAATGGGGTGTTTCAAGGGATAACTCCGCCTCCACATCTCTGCATGCCACAGGCGTTTCTAGCATGATGGTTATTGATGTTAATCTCTGAAGCACATATACACACACTCACTGAAAAAAATAAACCAGAATTTGGCCACTTTTAATTGTTTTTGTTTGGCAAATTGACAAAAGTTACTATAGATAATATATGTAGAATTATACTGAAAACATTTTATTTTTTATAAAACCTGAATGAATTTAACCTTACAAGCCATCTTCAGCTAGAATTTTGATTTTCTATCTCTTAAAGATTGTGTTAATTGTATGGTCACTTATTTCATGTTCATCACAAAATGTTAAGCTATTGTTCAGTAACATTGATACTAACATCACATTCAACTAACATTCACCTAGCTTACTTTACATTTTGGAGCTTGTGGCTCACTGTGGCTCTGCCTCTATTCTGATTTCAGCTTATTGGCCTCTCGCTCGATCTCTCTTTCTCTTTCTCTCTCTTTCTCTTTCTCTTTCTCACTGTGATTTTCCTCACTGTGTGTGTGTGATGTATTCCAGCTCCGGTGGACCTTTGCGTGTTGCCCCTGGAGGAGGGCAGCTGTGGGAAGTTTACTCTGCGCTGGTACTTTAACAGCCAGGTGCAAGCCTGTAGACCCTTCATCTACAGCGGCTGTGAGGGCAACGCCAACCGCTTCCTCCATCAGGAGACCTGTGAGGAGCGCTGCCTCCCCGAGGACACAGGTACACACACACACCCACACACACACACACACACACACACACACACACACACACACACACACACACACACACAGCAAGCCCACATAGTAGATCACTGTGCACACACACACATATCAATCAATCAAATGTATTTATAAAGTCCTTTTTACATCAGCAGTTGTCACAAAGTGCTTATATAGAAACCCAGCCTAAAACCCCAAAGAGCAAGCAATGCAGATGTAGAAGCACGGTGGCAAGGAAACACTCCCTAGAAAGGCAGGAACCTAGGAAGAAACCTAGAGAGGAACCAAGCTCTGAGGGGGCACAAAACCGGACAGGAAGATAATGCTAGTGACTCAACCCACTCAAGTCGAGTATAGCGGAAAAAGCCTGGCAAGATGTGATGCACCCCTCCTAGGGACGGCATGGGATAGCGCGAGCAAGCCAGTGACTCAGCGCCCGTAATAGGGTCAGCGTCAGAAAATCCCAGTGGAGAGAGGAGAGACGGCCAGGCAGAGACAGCAAGGGCGGTTCGTCACTCCAGTGCCTTGCCGTTCACCTTCACACCCCTGGGCCAGACTACACTCAATCATCGGACCTACTGAAGAGATTAGTCTTCAGTACAGACTTAAAGTTTGAGACCGAGTCTGCGTCTCTCACATGGATCGGCAGATCATTCCATAAAAATTAAGCTCTATAAGAGAAAGCCCTGCCTCCAGCTGTTTGCTTAGAAATTCTAGGGACAATAAGGAAGCCTGGGTCTTGTGACCGTAGCGTATGTGTAGGTATGTACGGCAGGATCAAATCGGCGAGATAGGTAGCAGCAAGTCCATGTAATGCTTTTGTAGGTTAGCAGTAAAACCTTGAAATCCACCCTAGCCTTAACAGGAAGCCAGTCTAGCACTCGCTAGCACTGGAGGAATATGATCAATTTTTTTTTATTCTAGTCAAGATTCTAGCAGCTGTATGTATAGCTGAAATGTATTTAGTGTCTTATCCAGGTAGCCTGAGAGTAGAGTATTGCAGTAGTCTAATCTTGATTTCCCCTGGGGAGGCACCTTGTGTTGGATGATATTACATAGATCGTATTACATGTTATTACAGGTTTAATCATGTTTATAAAAGTTGTGTTTGTGTGTGTGTGCATGTGTGGGGGTGTGTGGGTGTCGGCTGAGACCCACAATAGGAGGCTTAAGACCTGGACATACATCATGTTGAATACACACACATTCATGCTGTACATACACACATGTACACACAAGCAAATATATCCCGAAACTGATTTATTTTGTTTCGTTGCAGATGCAGTTCCTTTGAAAAAGGGGCGATGATGAAGGGCATGCCATGACCGCCTCCTCTCCACCATAAAGAATGTCAACACATGGTTGTTTAATATTTAAAGCTATAATCATTGGCAAGGTTTTGAATATACAGTATATAGCATTGATGAATCTTGTCTCATGGCCACAGGTCACGTTGATGATTTTATTATTTATTTCAAGTACATTTATATTACGTTAACTCTGCAGCCAAACTTTTAAATACCCCTCAGAATTACATCTAGTGATTACAGAAGCACTGTATCAAAGGAAGAAAAATGTGTCCAAACATTGATGCAACCATACTACAGAATGCCGAATCTGTCTTTGGTGTACAGTTAATGAGTTTCAAATCTGTCCACTAAATAGCTGTTCTGTATGTATAAAGAGGCACGCACAATACATGTTATCATATTTTGCCAATGTGATGTACATATAAATGTATATTTTTATTACCTGGGAAATAGTGTTTTGTGTGTCCTAATGATTCATGTTAAACTCTGCCTATTTTAACCTGACAGAGAAAAGGTGCTATTTTAAAAGGTATTTTTGTATTGCACATTTCATTTGTTGTTCAAAGAAAAATGTAAGTTTGTATTTTCACCAAGTTTGATGTTCAAATTGCAAAAAGTACACTCATGCTGGCTCGGAAAAATTACTCATTGTTTTATGAAATATATGAATAAACCAGATAATTTAAATAATATTATTTCTACAATGTTTTTTTAAAAATGAAAACTACTTTTAGAAGTGTTAGTTTGGATAGGGCTTGGGTCAGCACACTGGGATATACAGTATGTGTCAGGCTCTGGCCATAGAGAAGCCTTTTGCTTCTCTATGTGGCCATGGTCAGAGTCTGACAGGTCTATGTGTTCTATATCTGTGTAGTGTTTTGTGTTGGATCCCTAATTAGAGGCAGCTGCTATGCATTGTCTCTAATTAGGGATCCTACTTATGTTCGTATCTTCATGTCCGACGAAGTAAGTGTTACATTTTTTGTATGGTTGTTTATTTGTATAGTTCGTCATTTAAGTAATATCATTTATTAAAGTGATGTCGAACTATTACTGCGTTGCGCCTTGGTCTGTCCAAACACCCACTCGTGACAGAATGAACCACCAAATGACCAAGCAATGCTCTACGGGGGAGAAGGAGCTACGGGAGAGAAAAGGAGGAAAGCGTCGTCATTGTGGCTCTGGAAGGCGTGAAGCCCGAAGGCAACCCCAAGAAAACAATTTGGTGGGGCTATGGGGGTGGTCTGGCCGTGAGGGTTAAGCGCCAGTACCACTGCCCATGTGGAATATGAAGAGGCCGTACCAATGGGGGGCGAAAAGTAAGGAGTAAGAGGAGTACTTGGAGGCATACTATGGAGGGATTCTAGAGGAAATGAGGCAACTAGGGCGAGAAGGAGAAGACGGAGCTGGTGCCCACGGTGAGCATCCCCAGTCCGTTACGTCTCATGCCGACTCCCTGCATTCGCCCTGAAGTGTGTGTCACCAGTCCGGTGCAACCAGTGCCGGCTCCACGCACCCGACCTCCGGTGCGCCCCCCCCCAGTCCGGTACGTCCCCTGCCGGCTCCCCGCACCCGACCTCCAGTGCGTGCGCCCAGCCAGGTGCCTCCAGTGCCTGCTCCACGCACCCGACCTCCGGTGCGCCTTCCCAGTCCGGTACGCCCAGTGCCAGCTCCCCGCACCCGACCTCCCGTGATGGCCCACAGCCCAGAGCCTCCCGTGATGGTCCACAACCCGGAGCCTCCTGTGATGGTCCACAGCCCAGAGCCTCCCGTGATTGTCCACAGCCCGGAGCCTCCCGTGATGGTCCACAGCCCGGAGCCTCCCCGTGATGGTCCACAGACTGGAGCCTTCCGCTGTGCCGGTGTCTAGTCCGGGCCAGGTCGCCTGCCCCGTTCAATGGCCGGAGTCGCCTACCACACCGGTGCCCAGTCCGGGTCTGGTTATTCGTCCCGCTCCATGGCCGGAGTTTCCTGCCACACCGGTGCCCAATCCGGGTCCGGACGTCTGCTCCGCTCCACCGGTGCCCAATCCGGGTCCGGAGGTCTGCTCCGCCCCCATGCCAGAGCAGTCCGCTCCACCGGTGCACAATCTGGGTCCGGAAGTCTACTCCGCCTCCCTACCAGAGCAGTCCGCTTCACCGGGGTCCTGTCTGGGTCCGGTTGTCTACGCTGCTTCCACACCAGAGCAGTCCGCTCCACCGGTGCACAATCTGGGTCCGGAAGTCTACTCCGCCTCCCTACCAGAGCAGTCCGCTTCACCGGGGTCCTGTCTGGGTCCGGTTGTCTACGCTGCTTCCGCACCAGAGCAGTCCGCTCCACCGGTGCCCAGTCAGTCCGGTCTTCTGCTCCCCTCCAGTGCCGGAGCAGTCCGCACCACCGGTGCCAATTCCAGGACCGGTCGTCTGCCCCGCTCCATGGCCGGAGCCGTTCGCCACACCGGGTCCCAGTCCAGGACTGGTCATCAGACCCGCGTCAGGGAGGAAGTTGTCCACTTCACCGGGGCCAGAACCGCCACCGAAGTGGATTGTCTCTCCCCAACCCTCCCATGTCAAGTTGTTTTTTGTTATTACATTTTTTATGTATTATCGCGGTCGGGAGTCCGCGCCTACTGTCAGGCTCTGGCCATAGAGAAGCCTTTTGCTTCTCTATGTGGCCATGGTCAGAGTCTGACAGGTCTATGTGTTCTATATCTGTGTAGTGTTTTGTGTTGGATCCCTAATTAGAGGCAGCTGCTATGCATTGTCTCTAATTAGGGATCCTACTTATGTTCGTATGTCCCACACCATGGTGTGGTTCATTATCTTAATCTCCGACGAAGTAAGTGTGTTACATTTGTTGTACCGTTGTTTATTTGTATAGTTCGTCATTTAAGTAATATCCTGATGTCGAACTATTACTGCGCTGCGCCTTGGTCTGTCCAAACACCCACTCGTGACAGTATGATGATGTACGGCTAGATTAGATGTATATACAGTGCATTCGGAAAGTATTCAGACCCCTTCTCTTTTTCCACATTTTGTTACGTTACAACCTTATTCTAAAATGTATTAAATATATTTTTTTCCTCATCAATCTACACACAATACCCCGTAATGACAAAAATAAACTGTTTTTTAGAATCTTTTGAAAATGTATTAAAAATAAAAAACAAATACCTTATTTACATAAGTATTCAAACCCTTTGCTATGAGACTCGAAATTGAGCTCAGGTGCATCCCGTTTCCATTGATCATCCTTGAGATGTTTCTACAACTTGATTGGAGTCCACCTGTGGTAAAGTCAATTGATTGGACATGATTTGGAAAGGCACACACCTGTCTATATAAAGTTCCACAGTTGACAGTGCATGTCAGAGCAAACACCAAGCCATGAGGTCGAAGGAATTGTCTGTAGAGGTTCGAGACAGGATTGTGTCGAGGCACAGATCTGGGGAAGAGTACCAAAACATTTCTGCAGAATTGAAGGTGCCCAAGAACACAGTGGCCTCCATCATTCTTAAATGGAAGAAATTTGGAACCACCAAGACTCTCCTAGAGCTGGCTGCCCGGCCAAACTGAGCAATCGGAGAAGGGCCCAGGGAGGTGACTACCGCATGAAGCTGGTTGAGAGAATGCCAAGAGTGTGCAAAGCTGTCATCAAGGCAAAGGGTGGCTACTTTGAAGAATCTAAAATATAAAATATATTTTGATTTGTTTAACACTTTTTTGGTTACTACATGATTCCATATGTGTTATAACTATTTCATAGTTTTGATGTCTTCACAATAAGACAAACCCTGCATATAGGAGGTGTGTCCAAACTTTTGACTGGTACATACTGTATTTATATATGTATATATACACACACAGTGCTTTCGGAAAGTATTCAGACACCTTGACTTTTTCCACATTTTGTTATGTTACAGCCTTTTTCTAAAATGTATGAAATTGTTTTTTTCCCTCATCACTCTACACACAATACCCCATAATGACAAAGCAAAAACAGGTTTTTAGAATGTTTGGGCAAATGTATAAAAAAAATGAAATATGACATTTACATAAGTCTTCAGACCCTTTACTCAGCACTTTGTTGAAGCACCTTTGGCAGCGATTACAGCCTCAAGTCTTTTTGGGTTAGACGCTACAAGCTTGGCACATCTGTATTTGGGGAGTTTCTCCCATTCTTCTCTACAGATCCTCACAAGCTCTGTCAGGTTGGATGTGGAGTGTCGCAGCACAGCTATTTTCATGTCTCTCCAGAGATGGTTGATCGGGTTTAAGTCCGGGCTCTGGACTTAAACAAGGACATTCAGAGACTTGTCCCGAAGCCACTCCTGCGTTTTCTTGGCTGTGTGCTTAGGGTCGTTGTCTTTTTGGAAGGTAAACCTTTACACCAGTCTGAGGTCCTGAGCACTCTGGAGCAGGTTTTCATCAAGGATCTCTCTGTACTTTGCTCCGTTCATCTTTCCCTCTATCCGGCCTAGTGTCCCAGTCCCTGCCGCTGAAAAACATCCCCACAGCATGATGCTGCCATCTCCGTGCTTCACCGTAAAAAGGGGAAGGCTTGCATGCCGAAGATCACCATCCCAACCGTGAAGCACGGGGGTGGCAGCATCATGTTGTGTGGGTGCTTTGCTGCAGGACAGACTGGTGCACTTCACAAAATAGATGGCATCATGAGGAAGGAAAATTGTGTGGATATATTGAAGCAACATCTTAAGACCTCAGTCAGTAACTTAAACCTTGGTCGCAGATGGGTCTTCCAAATGGACAATGACCCCAAGCATACTTCCAAAGTTGTGGGAAAATGGCTTAAGGGCAACAAAGTCGAGGTATTTGAGTGGCCATCACAAAGCCCTGAACTCAATCCTATAGAAAATGTGTGGGCAGAACTGAAAAGGCGTGTGCGAGCAAGGAGGCCTACAAACCTGACTCAGTTACACCAGTTCTGTCAGGAGGAATGGGACAAAATTCACCCAACTTATTGTGGGAAGCTTGTGGAAGGCTACCCGAAACGTTTGACCCAAGTTAAACAATTTAAAGGCAATACTACCAAATACTAATTGAGTGTATGTAAACCTGTGTGTGTGTGTCTTTGGTAATTTGTTTCCCCTCATATCTGATCAAGAGCATCTGTCATTGAGTCATACAGCTTTTACCAATCAGTGGCACATAAATCAACATGTCACCTTGTATGAGTAAAACCGTATCTCTAGAGAGAGACACGAGATGAGGGGGAGTTATCCTTCCCATGAACCTCTGCGTGGGGGGCTTCTTTCCAGCTTTCCTCTGTGGTACTGTGCATACTGAGAGAGGAGTGGGCTGTGGTACCTCTGAGTGAGGAGAGGGGGCTGTGGTACCTCTGAGAAAGGAGAGGGGACTGTGGTACATCTGAATGAGGAGAGGGGGGCTGTGGTATATCTGAATGAGGAGAGGGCTGTGGTACCTCAGAGAGGAGGGCGGGGCTGTGGTAGCTCTGAGAGAGAGGGGAGGCTGTGGTACTTCTGAGTGAGGAGAAGGGTGCTGTGGTACCTCTGAGAGAGCAATGGGGGAGGGTTGGTGGCTTTTACCGCAACAGTTGGATAACACTGATAACAACTTAATTGAGATTCAGTCTCAGTCACCCAAGGCGGTTCATGCCAGACCCGTGTGTGTGTGTGTGTGTGTGTGTGTGTGTGTGTGTGTGTGTGTGTGTGTGTGTGTGTGTGTGTTGTGTGTGTGTTGGAGCACGTTTGTACTCTGTGTTTTTCCCGTTTTCAATGAATGTTAGTAATTATGTTGCATGTGGTTTGCCCTTCATGGGCTAATGATTGTTTGTGCACATGTACGATGTTTGCATTGTAATTACATTATTTAAATTGAGTGCCTTACCACTCAAACCTGCTGATCCTTGTTTATGGCATACACATATAAGATGATTTACCTCCAGCTTTTCATGGGTGATTGTGGTGAGTGATCCCTTCAAGGTCACTTCAATACCCCAGTGACTCATACCATACCCCAGTGAATCATGAATCAGTCCTATGTATCAGTGCAGAGGGGGCTCCCCCTGTCTCCATGTGTTAGTAATGCACCCCCTATATTTTACATTACATTCATTCACCAACCGTTCTTAAGAAGAAATTCCTTCTTAAAACCCACTTAAGCAGTTGTCATGAAGATTCTGACATTCACCAATGTTTTCATTTTTGGGATTTGTTCTTAGGTATGAACAGAATCTATGCACACTCAAGAGCACACTTTTGCACATTTGAGTGCTGACATGTTTGTGGAAAATAAATAGTTATTTGCGTTTTCTTAAACTCTACAGTTTTATAATATATGGGATTGAAATGACAATAATATTTCATCATTTATATTTTTTATTAATTAATTTTTTCATATTAAATTATTTTACCAAACATGATGGTCTTTTAAAATAAATAAACACTAACACTTCAATTCACATCAATTATGTTAATTGGGAACCATGCCATCCAATAATCAGTGATTGATCACGCTATTTATAGGCCCTAAGTAGACCTTTTTCTGCACCCTAGGCCTACTCGCACAATGGCATATTTACTGCTGCTGCAAGATGTTGCAGAGGAGGGAACGCATCTTCAACGACTATGTAGATCTATTTGCAGAGAGTGACGAGTACCTCTTGGGACACTTTAGGCTACCAAGAGCTGTCCTAATGGAGATTTGCAGTAGTTTGGAGCCAGCACTGTGGCGCCATACCAGACGGTCTAAACCTGTACCACCACACGTGCAGAACTCTCCACCTTGGGCTTTTTAGCCATTGGGACATTTCAGAGGGAGTAAGGAGACATATCACAGGCATCCATCAGCCGGGCTCTCCTTCACATCTTTTCTTTTGAATTTCTGTGTGTGCACACGGCCCTGCAGTCTTATGCCCTTTTATGGGGATTGGCGGGGCTTTTACCTATGGCACGCGCTTTCAATTTACGAGGACAATGGGATGATGCGTTCTTCTGTGTGTGCACAAGGCCCTGCAGTCTCATGCCCTTTTATGGGGATTGGCGGGGCGTTTACCTATGGCACGCGCTTTCAATTTACAAGGACAATGGGATTCATCATTATAAGAACATAATTCTGCGAACAATTCTGCGGTTTAAGAACACGTCATAAATATAAGGTAGACTTTTCTTAGGACCTTTCTCAAGAACAAATTTAAGAGAACTTAGGAAGATATTGCTGAATGAGGCCCATACTTATTCAGAGTGATTCACACTCAAAAAAATATTACAATCATAGCAAGTACATTTTTCCTCAAAGTAGTTATCATCTAACGCCTTTCAGTTAGCATGATGCAGAGGCACATTCTGAAGTCCTCGAGTGACCTTGTCTGCAGGGTCTGTGGTTGGCAGAGTGCTAGAGTAGTAGGAGCAAGCTAAGAGGATGAGGGCGCATGCCAAGAAATCACTCTTTCTCCTTCTCTCCTTCCCTCACTCCCTTCCTCCCTCTTTCCCTATCCCACTGTCTCCTGCCGTCTTCCCTATGCAAGTACTCCAATGGCTGTTCCCTATCAAAGTACTCCCCCCCCCCACCCCCCTCCTCTCTGTGTCCTATTTTACCCATCAGCTCCATCCAGGCTTTGAGTTCATGTCTTATCTATCATGCAAGGAGTGTGTTAGTGAGAGCATTGAAAGTTCCCTGTTCTGTAAGATTTTAACTCACTGTAAGCCACTGTAAGCATTCATTTGGCCTATTGATCCAAACTTGTTTGAGCCCTGCAGGACTGTTGGCTGCTCTTTCTGCTGCCAGTAAGTAGTTTCACTGGAAACAAATTAGAATTACAAATTGATATTATACACCTCTCTGCCTCTTTATACATGGCAGATATATATTCAGGGATGTGATTAAATGCTTAAAAGGCATTTAAGAACCACAAATTGAAGCAAAAAGTGCAAAATTGAGAGCTTATCGTGGTAGCAATACTCATAACATAGTTGAGAAGCTCTGGAGAGACAAAGTGTGTGCAGAGTCACAGTGAGAAGCAACAACCTTTCTCCTTTTCACCCCCCCTCTCTTCGCACTCTCTCCCTTTTTCTCTCTCTCTCGCTCTCTCGCACACACACATGAACACACACCAACAGGTTGTTTTGTTTGATGGGGTTTCACATTAGCATATTCACTTCATTATGACAGTGCAGATTATGGGCCACCTGAATGCCTATGCCAGAGTGGCTGAGCGTTATTAAAAGTCTCTCTGGGGCTCATAAACCCACATTAACATACGCCATTCCTCATCCCCGCCAGCTGTCATTCACTATTTCATTCTCCTTTCCAATTTATGCTAAAACTATTGACAGACCCAGTTTTATTAGATAGTTTCTGTTGAATTGCTCTCCCCCACCCCTCACACAGACGTGTGCACATACAACTATGTACACTTGCACAATGCACGTACACAGTGCATTTACACACACACACTCTATAGCTCTACCTCTGGCTCCTTCTCAACTCTATCAGGACAGAGAACTGCCATTGACTTTGAGAGGTGGCTCAACTTAAAATAAAGTATCTATCTATCTATCTATCTATCTATCTATCTATCTATCTATCTATCTATCTATCTATCTATCTATCTATCTATCTATCTATCTATCTATCTATCTATCTATCTATCTATCTATCTATCTATCTATCTATCTATCTATCTATCTATCTATCTATCTATCTATCTATCTATCTTTCTATCTATCTACAGTCACAGTGGCCAGCAGAACTAAGTTGGAACATGTTTGACTATTAACAGACCACTGTTCCAGTCTTAATAACTTACAGTGCATTCTGAAATTATTCAGACCCCTTGACTTTTTCCACATTTTGTTTCATTACAGCCTTATTATAAAATGGATTAAATACATTTTTATACATTTTAGCAAATTTATAAAAAAAAGTATTCAGACCCTTCGCTATGAGACTCGAAATTGAGCTCAGGTGCATCCTGTTTAGATTGACAATCTTTGAGATGCTTCTAAATTGATTGGACATGATATTTACTTTACGATTTATATTTTTGCCAACTTTTACTTTTACTTTGCTACATTCCTAAAGAAAATAATAAACTTTTTACTCCATACATTTTCCCTGACCCCCAAAAGTACTTGTTATCTATCTATCTAACTTACCTTTCTCCCCTGGCCTGTGCAGTGCTGGACTGTGTTCTTTGACTTTACCAACATGAGATGATCTGTAAGAGCATCTCTTGCTCTCTGGCTCTCTTCCTCCTCCCTCACTCCTAGTTCTATCTTTATCTCTCGGCTGAAACAAACAAGTATAATTGTGCAGCTGAGCAGGAAGTGGAGAGTGGTGGAAATGAGCCGTCATTTAGAGAGAGAGAGGGAGCGAGAGGCTGAGAAAGAGAGAGGGAGGGAGGGAGGGAGAGAGAGAGGGGCTATCTGGACACTTGAGGCAAGTTGGGTTCCTCCGACCCTGGCCTGCTTTTACCTCCACCCCCACCCTGGGACAATGTCACCCTGCCTTTTCTATCAAGCTATTGACCCTCTTGAGCTCTATTGGATTTAATCTAGCGGGGGTTCTATTCCAGTCCTGGGGCCTCCTCAGCTGACACATTTTTTTTTCTTCCAAGCCAACACTGACACCTGATTCAACAAATCGCCAAGCCCTTGAGTAGTTGAATCAGGTGATGCTCATTTGAATCAACTAAACCAAACTCATTCCATGGAGTGCCTAGTGTCTACTGGTTTTAGCTTTTTCATTTCAATTAAGACCTAGACAACCAGGTGAGGGGCGTTTTTTTATTTTATTTATTTCACCTTTATTTAACCAGGTAGGCCAGTTGAGAACAAGTTCTCTTTTACAACTGCGACCTGGTCAAGATAAAGCAAAGCAGTGCGACAAAAACAACAACAACACAGAGTTACACATGGGATAAACAAACGTACAGTCAATAACACAATCTATGTACAGTGTGTGCAAATGTAGTTTAGGAAGGTAAGGCAATAAATAGGCCATAGTGGCGAAATAATTACAATTTAGCATTAACACTGGAGTGATAGAGGTGCAGATGATGTGCAAATAGAGATACTGGGGTGCAAATGAGCAAAAATAACAGTATGTGTATGAGGTAGTAGGGTGGGCTATTTACAGATGGGCTGTGTACAGGTTCAGTGATCGGTAAGCTGCTCTGACAACTGATGCGTTCCTTACTAATCAGTGACTTTATTTAATCTATCAAGTACAAGGGAGGCGCGAAAAACCCACAGACACTCGGCCCTCCGTGGAATGAGTATGACCAAAGATGGATATACTGACAAGATACATGTCTCGCCGCCCTAATAATGGGAGTTGTTGTCAACAAAGCGACACGGCAGGTTGTCTAGATCCAGCATATCCTTTCTTTGGATTGGGGGATACATCTCATTATTCTAATCCTTTTTTTAATATTCAATGAGGGTTGTTGACGTCAACCGCCTGTATTCAATGGAGAGAAATGCTATGCTACTAGCCTCATGACAAGAATGTTTCATCCTTCTCGAGACAATTCCGATATAAAGTGCTTTTTCTCAATGTTGTTGGGATGTCACGTGTCCTACTTATATCAGTACTCTCCTGACAACGTAAGCATTACGCAACTTCTATTAGATCAAATAAACCTCACGTTGAATTACATTTTTGTTGACCTCGTTTTTTTGCAGAGTTGGGCCTCTCTCTTCCTTTTCCTCTCTGGTTTGACAAATGTGTCCTAAACGATTCTTCATTTCACAGTGGTAACTGATAGCCTAGTTAGAGTTTTTTGGAACAAAATGGCCAGCATGGACCACCCAGTTGCACCAGTCAACCAACAATAAATTCTACAATGACACCAGAACCATGGGATCATTTCTGGTATTAGCTCCTCTGTCTTCCTGTGCAATTGTTGACCACATCTGGGCCAGTCAAATGACTCCTTTAGGTCATTCATTATTGATTCAGTGCGTTCAAAGTTTTGTTTTGAAACACTTAACAAGGTTTGTTAGAAGGTTAGGTATAAAACCTGAAATTGTCTGGGGTCATTCAATGCAGACAGATGAGGGAAGGAGACACAAGTACCTTTTTCCTTCTTGTCCTTCCTCCCGCATGTATTGTTATTGGCATGATGCTTCTGCATCAGGAGTGGAGCTGCACTCTATAATGATGTGTCAGCTTAGATTACTTGACTCCAGACCTGCTTCTCTTTCATTGGACGAAGCTCTCCTCTGCTCTCTTCTCAGGCAGCTTTAGCTGGGGTCCAAGTTGGAGCCAGTCTTCACTGGTCATTTTGTGAAGGTGAAGGATGCTCTCTAGAGTGGAGGCTTCATGCCATTGTGAACTGTTGTGACGCCATCAGCCATACAGGTGGAATATGGTGGAGATTTATTAAAGATGGGATTTGGAGGTGAGCGAGAGAACAGATGGCAGGGGATGAGGGAGGGGAGGGTGGGAGGGGTTGACAGAAGGGGGTGGGGGGAGGATCGGTGAGCTGACGGATGGTACATGGGTCACTGATATCCTGGGAGAACAGACTGGGGAGGGTGGAGGTGGAGGAAAAGGAGGATGAGGAGGGAAGGTAGGGGTTGCAGTGACAGGTCAATGCGCTTCTCATCCTCTATCTGTCACTGGATGCCCCCTATGGTGCTGTAGAATGAAAGATGTCAAGACTGGACAGGAAGCCTCCCTTATACACACACAGGCACGTACACACACACAGGCACATGTACACAATGTGTACATTCAGGCACCAATGTATAGACGCTGACAGCCATGGTATATGAGACCGTATACCACGTGTATGACAAAACATGTATTTTTACTGCTCTAATTATGTTGGTAACCAGTTTATAATAGCAATTAGGCACCCTGGGGGTTTGTGATACAGTTACTGTCGGTAGTTTACAACCAGCCAAATACATTTAAACTCAGATTTTCAGAATTCCTGAAATGTAATCCTAGTAAAAATTCCGTCAGTTAGGATCACCACTTTATTTTAAGAATGTGAAATGTCAGAATAATAGTAGAGAGAATGATTTATTTCAGCTTTTATTTCTTTCATCATATTCACTGTGAGTCAGAAGTTTACATACACTCAATTAGTATTTGGTAGCATTGCCTTTAAATTGTTTAACTTGGGTCAAACGTTTTGGGTAGCCTTACACAAGCTTCCCACAATAAGTTGGGGGAATTTTGTCCCATTCCTCCTGACAGAACTGGTGTAACTGAGTCAGGTTTGTAGGCCTCCTTGCTCGCGCACGCTTTTTCAGTTCTCTGGAAAGACAGCAGAGCCATAGAGGCAGGGGTGAGAAGGTGATAAAGTGTACTTCATGAGCTGTATCCGAAAAACAACTGGCATTTGGAAAGTTTGAGGTGAGGGATAAAGTGTGGTGGAACAAGTGTTGCTAGCATTGTTAAGTTTCTTGCTAGCTGGATCTAATTATCCGCGTTAGCTAGCCAGAGGAATGTTGAGCAACATTAGCCAACTTAACTGATAAAATAATTGAGTTTATGGTGTGAAAATTAGCTGGCTAATAAAGTCAGCTAGCTAACGTTACAACATCAGATGAGCTAATGTTAGTAACCTAACCAATTTGCTATAGTATTAACTGGTAAAAGACTCCTTGCCATTCCTCAAATTATAACGCGTTAGTTGCTTACTGTGTAAAATGTTAACTAGTTAACTAGCTAACTACTATCTGTGAACTAATGTTTTCCCACTACAGTATGTGGTTAGTTTTCAGAATGAGAGAATTAGGTGAAAATGAGTCGTTGCTTGTTAAACAAATGGATTCAGGGATCAAGTGTAGCTGGAGCTGGGCCTAGCTTAAGCTGGATGCCACTATAAAGGTGAAAGGAACACCACACACTTTCCCTCTTTCTTACTTTCTCAATACAGTGGATAAAAAGGGGAATGCCAGGTGTACTCTCTGCCTGAAAGAGATAAATTATGCCAACAAAGGGTCTCATGCTCTGCTGGCACATTTTAGAACAGATATCCACAGGCAGAAAGTGTACAATGTAATAATGTGTTGTGTAACACAAAGATATTGCTTTTGTTGTGTTGAACTTGACAGTAACACTTGTGTGTGAGTGAGGGGGGATTATTTAATTCTTTACTTAGTGAACGTTATTTCTGCTCACATGTAGCCTTGTGCACTTGATCAATGTCTACAATAGTGGCCAATATAATAGACCAAAAATAGAATGCCTGTTTGTTTCATTCTATTTCTACTTTAATATTTTTTTTCCCCAAGTGCAATATTTAGATGTGTGTGGTCACAAGCGTTCACAAGCGTTCTATTATAAAGGCTGTCATGGCTAACTGCAATATTAAGACTTGAGTGTCATTTGCAGTAAAGTCTTGGCAACAAATAACATTGGATTGTTTTCTTTTTTAGCTGTGAGTTAGACTGCTCATGTAGATCATATTCTTTGTTGTTTAATTAGTTAAAACCTGCCATTTGTGGTTAATCTGCCTTTACCATCAGTATTACTAGCCAACGTACAATCATTGAATAATAAATTAGATTAAGTACGATCACAAATATCCTACCAACGGGACATTAAAAACTGTAATATTTTATGTTTCACCTGCGACATGGATAACATACAGCTGGCAGGATATACGCTGTCTATTTCTCTATTTACCACCACAAACCGATGCTAGCACGAAGACCACACTCAGTGACCTGTATAAGGCCATAAGCAAACAGGAAAACGCTCATCCAGAGGTGGCACTCCTAGTGGCCGGGGACTTTAATGCAGGGACATTAAATCCGTCCTACCTAATTTCTACCAGCATGTTAAATGTGCAACAAGAGGCAAAAAAAACACTAGACCACCTTTACTCCACACAGAGAGATGTGTACAAAGCTCTCCCTCGCCCTCCATTTGGCAAATCTGACCATAATTCCATCCTCCTGATTCCTGCATACAAGCAAAGACTAAAGCAGGAAGCACCAGTGACTTTGTCAATAAAGAAGTGGTCAGATGACGCAGATGCTAAGCTACAGGACTGTTTTGCTAGCACAGACTGGAATGTGTTCCGATGGCATTAAGGAGTACACCACACCAGTCACTGGCTTCATCAATAAGTGCATTGATGACTTTGTACACACCAGACCTTGCAGTGTGGTGCCAGGATAACAACCTCTCCCTCAACTTGATCAAGACAAAGGAGATGATTGTGGACTACAGGAAAAGGAGGACCGAGCATGCCCCCATTCTCATCGACGGGGCTGTAGTGGAGCAGGTTGAGAGCTTCAATTTCACCAACAAATTATCATGGTCCAAATACACCAAGACATTAATGAAGAGGGCACGACAACGCCTATTCCCCCTCAGGAGACTGAAAAGTTTTGTCATGGGTCCTCAGATCCTCAAAAAGTTCTACAGCTGCACTATCGAGAGCATCCTTACTGGTCATCCTTATCATGGTCCAAACACACCAAGACATTAATGAAGAGGGCACGACAAAGCCTATTCCCCCTCAGGAGACTGAAAAGTTTTGTCATGGGTCCTCAGATCCTCAAAACGTTCTACAGCTGCACTATCGAGAGCATCCTTACTGGTTGCATCACTGCCTGGTATGGCAACTGCTCGGCCTCCGACCGCAAGGCAACTGCTCAGCCTCCTACCGCAAGGCATTACAGAGGGTAGTGCGTACGGCCCAGTACATCACTGGGGCCAAGCTTCCTGCCGTCCAGGACCTCCATACCAGGTGGTGTCAGAGGAAGGCCCTAAAAATTGTCAAAGACTCCAGCCACCCGAGTCATAGACTTTTCTATCTACTACCGCAATGCAAGCGGTACCGTGGCGCAAAAGTCTATGTCCAAAATGCTTGTTAACAGCTTCTACCCCAAAGCCATAAGACTCCTGAACAGGTAATCAAAATGTATTTGATTTGATAATTATTTGATTATCGTCCCTCTGTGAAACGGCCAGTTGTTATATATTTCAGTTGATGCTTCCATCATTTTGTCTGACATGATGCCCCTCCTAAATGTCATCTTGAGGGCTGCCTTAGGCCAGAGTTGGTCGTTAAGCATCATTGTCTTCACAGAAGAGACTAATTTCACAGCCCATTAGACATGTGAAAACATAATGTTATGCCTATAACTACTGTTCCCAGAAGGAGGGAAACGAGGTACTATGGGGAGTTGCACTCTCGCGACTTTGAATGAAGGATCTACAATCACGCCTGACAAGGCCAATGAAATCCGCACCTCGCTGGAAGCCCGACCTTCCACAGGTGATAAGTGTGAGGCTCGGATTTAATACCACTCTTTACCGAGCCCAGTAATGGGCTGTACCTCGTGTTGTACCTTGTTTGCCTCTTTCAGAGAATATTAGGTATAGTCATAACGTTCCGTTTTGTTTCTGTCAGTCAACTTCGGTAGAACATAGTATGGGGAAATATAATCACGCCCCAAGCCGACTCCAAGCCGACCACCCAGACCTGACCCCGCCAGATGTGGCAGTCTAGGTATTGTGGTACACGGCATGCTGCCTAGTGACTTTCCCCTGTCCCAGCCATAAGCACCCTGTGGGCTACATTAGGAGCAGTGATATCCAAGTAATAAAACCTCACAAAAGTGTGTGATGATGCCCAACTCGTTGCAGCACAAACATCTCCTGCAGTCAACCGTTCAAACCATGCAGAAGACACTGCCAGACCAGCACAAGCCGGTTTGAGGGTCCCACGGCGACACCCGAAGCGACCGGCTTAGGCTGAAAGATGCTTCAAGGTGAGTGGCTAGCACTCAGCGCTGGACGGGCCACATCAACAATAGTCCCACGGGAACAACTTCCATCACAGAAGTCATCATCCCCAGAAGGCGTAGACACTGGTGAAAACTAAGTAGAGCCGGAACCTGGACACCCTCTGCGGGGATAGAAAAGTGCAATACACAAGCCCCAGAAACGGAATGCGCTGAGATGGAATCAGACAGCTCTTTTTCTGGTTTGTTATCAAGCCTAGAGACTGAATACGGGACATAATACGGATGTGTGTAACACTGCTTGCCCCCTCGACTCTGCCGCCAAGAGCCAATCGGCTGTAATAGTCGGCAGCTCATGACCATTCTGTTTCTGGAGACGGGAGGATATTTTCTCAAAACAGGCACTGAGACCTCGGAAACAGTCGACGTGGTGATGCTGCATTAGCGTGGGGGACGCAAAACAAACATTAGCCTGTACCCTGACATCACTGTTTACATGATCCAAGGCGACACTGTGCATGCGCGCCATTGGTCGAAGCAGACAGTGAGCCTCCCATGAAGTGCCATCTGAAGGGGCGGGACACTACCTTGTGGACTTGGATGATTGTTTTTTTCTTCCATTTCCACCACTCTTGACAACCGTGTGTCTGAATGTGGAGAAGGGACACTTTTCATCTAACTCACATGCGTGAGACAACACTATTGACACCCGGGAACACTGTGGTACTGGAGGTTAAAAAATATATCTTTATGTCCCAACGTTTGCATAAACCTGGCCCATTCTGGGTACAAGGGCTCCTGCGATCAGTGACATACAACGGTTGGCAGTGCCATCTGGTGACAGGTTGATTTGTCCTTGAACAAGGAACTTAACCCTAATTTGCTCCAAGGGCATCGTACTACCATGGCTGACCCTGTAAAACAACACATTTCACTGCACCTATCTGGTGTATGAGAATATATTTTTTTACATCTGCACCAGGGAAAAAAACTTTATCATGGAGGTTAACCTACCGATCAGTTATAGTTACTGGTGTGGTGACGAAGCG
Source organism: Thymallus thymallus (assembly GCA_023634145.1). NCBI lineage: Eukaryota > Metazoa > Chordata > Actinopteri > Salmoniformes > Salmonidae > Thymallus > Thymallus thymallus. Next base: position 21,934,916 of record CM042410.1, on the reverse strand, counting down.
CCTTGTAACCCAGCTGGGACAGACAGCTCTGAAAAAAACGGACTCATTCTGTGGTAACAGAAAGGGGCGATTCATAATCTAATCTAATTCCCAGGAATGAACAGTGTTGAGCAGTAGAAAGACAGTTCATTTCGGGGTACATTTAAACCACAGACACTGTGTGTGGGATAATAGCATAGCACAGCATTTACACAAATGACTGATGATTGGCTAAGAGAAATTGATGGTAAAAAGAATGTGGGGGCTGTTAGACTTCAGTGCGGCTTTTGACATTATCGATCATAGTCTGCTGCTGGAAAAACGTATGTGTTACGGCTTTACAACCCCTGCTATATTGTGGATAAAGAGCTGCCTGTCTAACAGAGAACAGAGGGTGTTCTTTAATGGAAGCCTCTCCAACATAATCCAGGTAGAATTAGGAATTACACAGAGCAGCTGTCTAGGCCCCTTACTTTTAAAAATCTTTACTAATGACATGCCAATGGCTTTGAGTAAAATCAGTGTGTCTATGTATGCGGATGACTCAACACTATACAGCGGGTGAAATAAGTATTGAACACGTCACCATTTTTCTCAGTAAATATATTTCCAAAGGTGCTATTGACATGAAAGTTTCACCAGATGTTGGTAACAACCCAAGTAATACATACATACAAAGAAACCAAAACAAATAAGTTCAGAAATTAAGTTATGTGTAATAATGTGAAATGACACAGGGAAAAAGTATTGAACACATGAAGAAAGGGAGGTTCAAAAAGGCATGGAAAGCCAAGACAACAGCTGAAAACTATCAGTAATTAAAAAGCAATCCAGCCCCCTGTCAGTGCAAATTAATATCAGCTGGTTCAGTCCCAACTGCTGCACAACATTTAGAAAAGCCAGTGAAATACTGGGAGAATAGAATTGAACTGTTTGGATGTCATAATACACACCATGTTTGGAGGAGAAATGGCACTGCACATCACCCTAAAAACACCATACCAACAGTGAAGTTTGGACGTGGGAACATCATGGTGTGGGGCTGCTTTTCAGCAAATGGTATTTTACACAAAAAGATTTGAGGTAGAGCAGCCTGAGCATGCACCGGGCTGAGACATACAAGACAACCAACATGAGTATCTTTTAATTCATTGGGGCATGGTTGCCAACTCAAACCCGGCTTGTTAGCCTTGGTCGTTTCGCTCGCGTTAGCCATCTTACTTATTGCTATAGCCAGGCATAGCGATTTGAATAATAACAAATTGTTTGTGATTAGGAAACTTATGGGAACCATATACATTTCAGCACACAACGTCCAGGGAATGGGCACGCTCTACCACTAAGGGCAGTTGGCGCACCTTAAGACAGTCTCGTGTTCCAATTATTTGTTTTAGTAGCGTGAATCGTTCCTGTTCACTCCAACTTGAAGAGCGGAATAACTGAAGGAATGAATCTGAGCCTCACACTTATCACCTGTTGAAGTCGGGCTTCCAGTGAGGCGCAGATTTCATTGGCCTTGTCAGGCTTGATTGTAGATCCTTCAACTGAAGTCGTGAGAGTGTGACTCCCCATAATATGTTGTACCCGAAGTTGACTGACTGAAAGGGAACAACAATGGCAAGTAAACAAGCACACAGAGAGACATAATAGCTGCCTGGTGCATGATAACCAACAAACACTATAAACGCATATGCTCAAACATTGTGAAATGGATGTATAGGTCGAAAGCTCTATTTGGGCAGTATTTACTACACAGTAGCCCTTTTTCTTATGGTCAAATAAAAGTATATAATGTTTTTTAGGTCCAGGTTAAATTCATAATTCTCAAATTGTTTAGAGAACTTTAAGAAACAGCTTTCTTCTGTGGAAATGTCAGTACTTCCACAGAACATATGGTCATATTTTTACTACATACTGGGAACGTTCTCAAAAATGTACTCAGAACGTTCAGAGAATATATGGTTCTCTTTAATGTCAGTTCCAAGCAATATTCTGGGAATGTACACATTAACAGCTCTTAATTCTATTCTCAGAAAATGAAGAAACACAAAAAAACGTTTTAATTTAAAAACAAATTCAAGGGTTTTTCTTAATTTTTTTATATTTTCTACATTGTAGAATAATAGTGAAGACATCAAAACTATGAAGTAACACATATGGAATCATGTAGTAACCAATAAATTGTTAAACAAATCAAAATATATTTTATATTTGAGATTCTTCAAAGTAGCCACCCTTTGCCTTGATGATAGCTTTGCACACTCTTGGAACAAAAATTAGTTACAGTTCATGTGTAAAAAAAACCTTCTAGCTCAGTCATAGCGGCACAGTGGACTAATTTCATGGATAGAGAACACAAGATAATAGGTTTGAAAAAAGACAGTTTGCATGATTAATGCCTAAGAAAATTAATTTTAATTTGTCCTATCTGTGCTTAGAGTAAAATAAATGTTTACCAAAAATAAGCTAGCAGTGTTATTAAAAGTCTTATTGAAACATTCAGTGAACGTTTTAAGGAAGTTATGAACAAAACTCAAAATAACCTATAATTTACGTTCTTAGAGTGTTAAGAAAACCTACCGGGTAAAACGTTCTCCGAACCCTGCAACCTAAAAATAAATGTTCTCAGAATAGGTGAAATTTGCAGTTCTGTTCTGTTTTACCGGTCAGGAAATGTATGGCTTCATTCCCACAACCAGTGTGAAACCAAAAACATACATTCCCACAACTTCCAAGGAACCAAATGTGCTAGCTGGGTTTGGTAATGACATGATGAAACAGGCTGTTGTAGAAGCTAATTGCAGAGGCACCATTCGCTTCTACAAACACACTTCAGGGGTGGCATTTAAAGAGCTTCCTCTCTATCCCTCCTTTTCTATCGTTTTGATATGTGTAAAGTAAATTTAGATATCATCAACGATTCAATGTCCTAATTTGCTCTAGCTCTGATCAAACAGCTGCTTCACGTCTTCCATCACTCACATTCCCATCTCTCTCTCTTGCTCTTTAGCTCTCCCTCTCTTTTATTGTCCGTCTTATCCACTCCACCAATCCACTTGTACCATAATCTTTGCTGTCTGTTGTGTCCCTCTGTTGACTAGCCTCAGACTGTAACTCAAGGTCAGAACCACAATGTCTCAAAAGGCTCAATGACTCCAACTGAAATGCTGCTGGGTTTTTCATGCTCAACAGTTTCCAGTGTGTATCAAGAATGCTCCACCAGCCAAAGGACATCTAGCATTGGAGTCAACATGGGCCAGTATACCGTACCTGTGGAACGTTTTCAACCCCTTGAGTCCATGCCCTGTCCAATTGAGGCTGTTCTGAGGGCAAAGCGTGGTGTTTTGCACACTCAGTGTCTGTCTAAGTCACTGGGTGACGTGTACAGATGTTGGGTCTTAATATGACCCATTTTGTCGCAGGAGGAAAATAATCCTGTAGCAAGAGGATTTTAATGAATATTGAATATTTAGAATCAAGGGCTATGGTTTGGGGAAGGCTCTGCAAATCAACCGACCTCATACCATGTTAGAGCATTGTGAACTGCCGTAGCACAGTGGTCTGAGCAGCACGCTTCAGCTCCAAATATCTCTCTCCTGCATCCTGTTTGCAACAAGGCACTAAAGTAATACTGCAATTAAATGTGGAAAACAGGGAAATGGTTCCAATTGTTTAAAATAAGGGCTGTGTTTTGTGTAGGCTTACCCTGGTGTGAAGTTTTGATGACTGTATACATCTCTCTAGGATAAGGTGACTTTTACCAATATATTCTTCTGTATTGACCCGCAAAAAAAGGTAATGCTAATTAGCTGCTAATGTATCTGTCATAAAGAACTAAAAGTACCATGGTGATCTGGACAGACTGCCGAAATTGATGCAAAGGTAAGAATATCTGGAATAACTATCTAATGTTAGCTAAAATGTGTAAATAATACATTTCTTTAAATTGACAATTCTGTGAAATATCTTATGCAAGGTTTAAATTTACATAATACCTGTTAGCCAATGTGTCCGCTAGAGATAACGTGCATGGATTTGTAGTCTTGATGCAAGTTAGCATTTTAGAATCTGAGAATAAATAGAGTTGAATAAATTGATAAAAGTCACCTTGTCCAAGAGAGATTTATAGTACATGGTTATCAAAACATCACGCCAGGGTAAGCCTACACAAAACACAGCCCTTATTTTAACTGTGGGAAAAAAATGATTGGAACCATTTCCCTGTTTGACTTCTAGGTTTTATGGGTTTTATGACACCTCCACTGTGGGGCTCTATAGGTTTCCTCCTCTTGCATATTGCTTGGTCTGCTGCACCATCATTGTGGACATGACAGGTAAGCTTGCATGCATGATACTGCTATATACACTATTTTACTGACTGTTTAAGAATGATTCATAGCCAGAATAGTGATGTTTCATTGGGAAGCTAGTATTGCTTTACATTTTATGTAATTTAGCAGATGCTCTTATCCAGAGTGACTTACCAGAGCAATTGAGGTTAAGTGTCTTGCTCAAGAGAACATTGGCAAATTTCAACTAGTCAGCTCAGGATTCAAAAAAGCAAGCTTTCAGTTATTGGCCCAACGCTCTTAACCTCTAGGCTACCTGTCGCCCTAGAGCAGCTAATGTTTTTTCTAATAAGTAGGCTTGTATTGGGATTCATTCATACAACTATCACACCCATGCATATTATTACATGACACTGATGTTCAAGATAACATGATTTTATAATTGTTGATAACTAATATTGAATGGTGATATGATGAAATCTAACTAGATTAGAAGGCCTAGGCTACTTCATCCCATAATGTACGCTAAATAGGCATTGGATACAAAACAAATACTAGCATGTGATAAAGGAGAAGTGCATAAAAAACAGGAATATATATTTTACATTAAATTAATACAGCGATGTAATATTATTGATGCCTTTCTCGCTCCTTGCAGGGGATTAGACAGATGAACTGCAGTCACCAGATGCTCGATGCATTTATTGGTTTTCCTGTATCTATGCATGAGTCCTTGAAACAAAGTCCATTGTACAAAAACATTACTCCCAAGTGAGGCACATCAAGGAGATTAAAGCTTGTTCAGTACATGAGGGCAAATTTAGTCATGACAGCCATAATCTTTTTATTTTTTATAGACAGGAGTTTACAGGTTTTTGTTCCAGCCCTTCACTAACACCTCATTCAATGAATTGTGGTCTGAATTTCAAACACAGATTCAACCACAAAGATCAGGGAGCTTTTCCAATGCAACATTTTCTAAAAACATGTTTTCACTTTGTCATTATGGGATATTTTGTGTAGATGGAAGAGAAAAAACATATATTTAATGCATTTTGAGTTAAGGCTGTAACACAACAAAATGTGGAGTAAGTCAAGGGGTATGAATACTTTCTGAAGTTACTGTAGCTAACATTAGGTAGCTAAACAGACACTGCATGCAGCTAGCAAGCTAGCTAAACAGACTCATCAAAATAATAATGCACAAATAACTTAGCTGACTAGCAAGCCTAGATTAAAAAGAACACAGCTGCATTCTGCATGTTTTTCATCATATGTTGTTAAAATGTCTCCCAACGTGTCGTGCAGGACATTTTTCTCCTGCAAACCAATAAAATTTAGTAAAATGCAATCAGTTGCCCTCTTTAGTCCCTGAAAAACAAATGGGGGGAAAATGATTTGCTAAATGTCTATACTTTACTTGGCTAGGGCTTTACTTGGCTCATCGCGCCCTAGCGACTCCTTGTGGTGGGCCGGGTGCCTGCAGGCTGGCCGCCAGTTGAACGGTGTTTCCTCCAACACATTGGTGCGGCTGGCGTCCGGGTTAAGCTGGTGGTTTTTAAGGAGTGGGTAAAGTTTCGGAGGACGAATGACTCCACCGTCAACTATCCCGAGCCATTGGGGAGTTGCAGCGGTTATACAAGATCGAAATTGGGGAGAAAAAAATTAAACCTGTCCTGGTCTTCACAATTGACACATTGCTGAATATACGGTTAAGTTTAGTTGTTCATATTTAAACAGCCAATAAGCAGGACGAGATCGCCTGCTAGCTAGCTATTGCTTCCGACTATGTGTTAGCTCATTAGCTAGCTTGGCAATGGGGTGATAAAAACCAGTTACTCAACATTTGAACTGAAAATTCTTATCAACTAATTTAAGAAATGTTTTACATAATTTGGTGAATGAAGAAGTTATTCCTCATTCTTCTGGAAAATGTTATCCCAAGTGGGGATTTGGGATTAGGACATGCCATTTATTTTGCAAAAATGTCTAAAAACCTGTTTTTGCTTTGTCATTATAGGGTATTGTGTGTAGAGTGATGATTTAAACAAACTATGTAATGTATTTTAGAATAAAGCTGTAACATAACAAAATATGGAAAGAGTCAAGGGGTCTGAATAATTTGCACTCTGGTTGGTGTTGTAATTTCAAACAATTTAGTCCTTTTTTTAAAAGACTATGGGCGATTTATCTATTTGACAAACATTACTTACAATAGAAATAAAGTATTTCCTTGTCTACCACGGCAAATCTACTGTGGCAATTTACCCAACACTTTGTATGAATGGAAACTAATGTTGGTTTAGCCTACTGTTATTATTTGATTGGTTTCCTAATTATGTTATCCAAAAGTGTCTGGTGCGGTAATTTCTTATCAAGATGGACTGTCCATATTTGAAATGGTGTAACTAAATCAAGTCAAGCTGGGTTATTGAGCTATTTATGCCAGAAGGGCGTGTGTCGGAATCAAACCCACAGTAGACGTATGTGCATGCTGAAGGCAGCAGCCCTAACCACTAGACCACCTCAGGCCACAATTGAATTCAATTTTGACAGTTCATTTGTAATCTTAGGATACACTTGACACTTGTATGTCATAGCCTAGTGGAGACCAATATCTACAGTATCTTGTGTTATTAAGCTATACTGAACAAAAATATGAATGCAACATGGAACAAGTTCAAAGATTTTACTGAGTTACAGTTCATATACGGAAATCAGTCAATTGAAATAAATAAATTAGGCGCTAATCTATGGATTTCACATGCCTGGGAATGCAGATATGTATCTAATGGTCACAGGGAAGTTCTCGGATGACTCCGCAATTGTAGGGTGCATCAGGGGTGAGCAGGAGGAGGAGTACAGGAGCACAATCAATGACTTTGTGGTGTGGTGTGAGCAGAACCACCTTTAGCTCAACATCAGCAAAAACAAAGGAGATGGTGGTGGACTTCAGGAGAACCAAGGCCCAACCGACTGCAGTCCCTATACAGGGGATGGATGTGGAAATGGTTGGGTCATACAAGTTCCTGGGAGTCCATATGGACAACAGGAATGGGCTGGTAACACCAGGGCTCTGTACAAAAAGGGCCAGCGCCGACTCTACTTTCTGAGGAGGCTTAGGTCCTTCAACGGGTGCAGTAAACTACTGCATACTTTCAACCAGTCTGTGGCGTGCTGGGGCGCCAACATAAAGGCTGGTGATGCTTCTCGGGTAAATAAGCTGATCAGGAAGGCTAGTAGCTCTGTTCTGGGGATTAACCTTGACACTCTAGAGGAGGTGGTGGAGAGAAGGATCCTGGCCAAACTGCTGGCCATCATATACAACGTCAACCACCCTCTGCATGCCATGGTTATGACGCAGAAGAGCACCAGTAACAGACTGATCCCACCATGGTGTGCCAGAGAACGCTACAGGAGGTCCTTCCTGCCGGCGGCTATTAGACTATTTATTGCCTCACCGGGTGCAGCAGGACAATTCTTTGTGACAAAATAATTATCAAGTTAAGATCCGACATCTGTAGCAGCGTTGTGACATTTTAAACTGCACAGTCTCAGTTTCATTATCCAGTCCAGCTGGTCTTCACTCTGCGGCTCTAATAAGGTCAGCCGTGAGGTTCCTATCTCCGCGTCTCGGCCTTCAATGGCGAAGCAAGCTGTGGCTGAATGTAAATCAGCTTAAGCACATCCTAATTTCATTCCTTTATTGACTAGGTGCCTGGGATTCATCTTTAAGTTCCTTGTGAAAAAGTAAATAAAGCCACATTAAAAAAAGATCAGTCGTCTTCAGAAAAACTCATCCACAATAATGTTCAATAATGTTATCAATTCAATAATGATTTGCTATTGTCTTTGTGGGATAACTCATCTAGCTCCTTTTATTTGTCAAGTCATGTGTGTGTGTGTGCATGCATTCCAGCACGTCCCTAACAGATGCTTAGATGCTGAGGTCTTTGGTCACAGCTGTTTCAGAGATCAAGAGCCTGTCTAGAAAGTGCATGGGGGGGTTACACAAGTGTGTGCTTGGACGTGTGTGTGTGTGGGTGTGTGTGTGTGTGTGTGCGTGCTTGCGTATGTTTGTGTGCTTGTGTGAGTAAGTGTGTGCGTGGATATGTACGTGCATGTCTGTACTTCCATGTTTATATAGGCCTACGTGTTTGTGTGTGTGTGTGTGTGCGCTGGATCCATCCACTAGTGTGGCTGTGGTGCTGGCTAAGCTTATCCTCTTGATTGAGGTATTGCCAGAGCTCCAGCCAGGTGAGGGTTCCTGTGTTGATGCTCTGCCAGGGTCACAGGTGGGGGTGCTGGGGCTCTTTGATGCTCTGCTGCCTGGGCAGGTGGAGGCCCACATCTCCTAAAGCCTGTCACATGCTTCCTAGTCGAAACAGTTGGCGTATATATTATGACAACATTTGTTTACGTTTTTGTTCGTCTTGGTGTTCGGCAGGTTTTTTTCTGGCTTTTCTTGTGGCAAGTCGAAGTTTATGCCACTTCAGCGGTGATTGGTCAACAGTACTAGTCTTAGTAGGACTGGGAACTATGGACGGGATTCTTCAATTAAGTGTTTGTTGTCATTCAATGAGAGAAGACTACGGCTGTGTTCCAAAATGCACACTTGCGTTCTCCCATGCTTTCAAGGGTGACCTTCCAAGAACGCCTGAGAGAACATATTATGGAAATATTAAACATGAATAACAACTAAACAACTAACAGAATAGATTTTCTCAGTACCTGTTAGTGAATTAAGCTGACACCGAAAATAATAATGTTATGTGGGGTCCTCCTCACGCATATTGCTTGGTCTACTGCTACATTGTTGTGGATGTATGACAGGTAAGCTTTTATAAGCTATTATTCTTACTGTTTAAGAATGATAATTAGCCAGAATAGTGATGTTTCACTGTGATAGATAGATAGATAGATAGATAGATAGATAGATAGATAGATAGATAGATAGATAGATAGATAGATAGATAGATAGATAGATAGATAGATAGATAGATACTTTATTGATCCCCCGGGGGGGGAAATTTCATTGTCAAGCAGGTACAACAAAACACAGGGCAGGTGCAAAATGCCACAACGAAAGTACACAAAAGACAGATACACGGTACATGATACATAGAGCGGCAGTATGAAAAAGTATAGAAATACAAGATATCTGGAGTGCAAAAAAAGCTATAAAAAGACATTGCATAGTATGAGTGGTTGGCTGAATATGTACACTATACATTGGTGGATGTTGGATGGTTAACTATACTATACAGGTCGATGGCAGAGAAATACTTCAGTAGCTAAAAATGCCTATGATATGAGCGAGGGTAATAATAGTTTACTTAATAGACAGACTGGGTAAATGAACAGGTAAGTGAACATTTTGCATGGTTAAATTAGCTGTACAGTTAGGTATACAGTTATATTTACAGATAAGTGAATACTTGCATGTTTACACAAACTGTACAGGTAAATGACAGGAAGAGATACTTTAATAGCTAAATGTGTGTATGATATCATTTGGGGTAATAATAGTAATTCCCTTAAAATACAGTCCTTAGTGCGCAGGGTTTAATTACAGACAACTGCACGTATTGCACATTCGATATACTAAAAGCAATGAGAAAAGGTGCAACTGGCAGGATACTAATATGCATTCCTGAGTGAATGCCTACGTAAGTTAAGTCCAATAATTACTTACAATATTGCATGTGATATAATATAACAACTGTACATGAGTATGCATATACAGACCTGTATGAATAAATAGGTCCTGAGTGGATGAGTGCTGACGGACCAGAGTTACTCACGGATGGATGCATAATTGTTAAACTAGGTCCTAGCACCCCAACAGTTCCAGATCTATGTTGCCGACGGCACGGCACCCCGGTGAGGCATTATATAGTCTAATAGCCGCCGGCAGGAAGGACCTCCTGTAGCGCTCTCTGGCACACCGTGGTGGGATCAGTCTGTGACTGAAAGTGCTCCTCTGCGTCATAACCATAGCGTGCAGAGGGTGGGTGACGTTGTCCATGATGGCCAGCAGTTTGGCCAGGATCCGTCTCTCCGCCACCTCCTCTAGAGTGTCAAGGCTCATCCCCAGGACAGAGCTAGCCTTCCTGACCAGCTTATTTACCCGAGAAGCATCACCGGCTTTGATGTTTGCTCCCCAGCACACCACTGCAAAAAAGATGGCACTGGCCACCACAGACTGGTAGAAGGTATGCAGTAGTTTACTGCACACGTTGAAGGACCTGAGCCTCCTCAGAAAGTAGAGTCGGCTCTGGCCCTTTTTGTACAGGGCCCCGGTGTTACCGGCCCATTCCAGCCTGTTGTCCATATGGACTCCCAGGAACTTGTATGACCCAACCATTTCCACATCCATCCCCTGTATAGGGACTGCAGTCAGTTGTGCCTTGGTTCTCCTGAAGTCCACCACCATCTCCTTTGTTTTTGCTGATGTTGAGCTAAAGGTGGTTCTGCTCACACCACACCACAAAGTCATTGATTGTGCTCCTGTACTCCTCCTCCTGCTCACCCCTGATGCACCCTACAATAGCAGAGTCATCCGAGAACTTCTGTAGGTGGCATGTTTCAGAGTTATATCTGAAGTCTGAGGTGTAGAGGGTGAACAGGAAGGGGGACAGGACCGTTCTCTGGGGGGCCCCTGTGTTGCTGCCCGTTCTGACACACAGCTCTGTAGTCGCACAAATTGTGGCCTACCGGTCAGGTAGTCCGTGACCCAGGAGACTAAGGGTGCTTCCACTTTTATCCTCCTCATCTTCTCACCCAGTAGCAGGGGCTGAATGGTATTGAAGGCACTGGAGAAGTCAAAAAACATAACCCTCACAGTGCAACCTGCGTTGTCCAGGTGAGAGTAGGCCCTCTGCAGAAGGTAGATTGTTGCATCATCCACCCCGATGTTGCGCTGGTATGCAAACTGCAGGGGGTCCATTGATGAACACACCAGGGGTCTGAGGTGAGCGAGGACTAACCTTTCCAGGGTCTTCATGATGTGGGATGTTAGCGCTACAGGTCTGAAGTCATTCAGGACAGTGGGGTGTGCCTTCTTGGGCACTGGGACGAAGCAGGATGTTTTCCACAGCACAGGGACCCTTTCTAGGCTCAGGCTAAGGTTGAAAAGATGCTGGAGTATTCCACACAGTTGGTCAGCACAGACCCTCAGCACCCTTGGGCTGATGCCATCAGGGCCCGCCGCTTTCCACTGGTGTAGTCTCTCCAGCTCTCTCTTCACTTGGTTGGTGGTGAAAGCCAGCCCAGGTGGGGAGGTGGGGGGAAGGGGGGTGTTGAGGATCAGTCCAGGGGGAGCAGGAGCGGAGGTGGGGTCACTGATTGTCTCAGCAGAGGTGCTGTGAGCAAAGTGGGGGTGGGACAGCCGTGAGGGTGTGTGACCTGTGGAGCTGGAGGGGAGGTGGACAGGGCCAGTATCAAACCTGTTAACAAATTGGTTCAGCTCATTGGCTCTGTCCTGGGTCCCCTCCGTCTGCCCACTGTTTGACTTTTTGAAGCCAGTGATATTTCTCATACCCTTCCACACCTCTCTCACCTGGCTCTGCCTCAGCTTGTCCTCCATCTTCTCCTTATACACTCTCTTCCCCTGAAGCTAATGTTGAATTGCGTTAGGACTGCTGGTGTTTAATTTCTGATGAGCAGGCTTGCATTGTGATAAATTCATACAACTACACTACATGACCAAATGTATGTAGACACCTGCTTGTCAAAAATCTCATTAAAAAATCATGGCCATTAATATGGAGTTGGTTCCCCCTTTGTTGATATAACAGTCTCCACTTTTCTTAGGCTTTCCACTAGATGTTGGAACATTGCTGCGGGGACTTGCTTCCGTTCAGCCACAAGAGCATTAGTGAGGTTGGGCACTGATGATGGGCTATTAGGCCTGCCTCGCTGTCAACGTTTCAATTCAACCCAAAGGTGTTCGATGGGGTTGAGGTCAGGGTACAGGCCAGTCACACCGATCTCGGGGGCATTGTCATGCTGAAACAGGAAAGGGCCTTCGCCAAACTGTTGCCACAAAGTTGGAAGCACAGAATCGTCTAGAATGTCATTGTATGCTGTAGCGTTAAGATTTCCCTTCACTGGAACTAAGGGGCATAGCCCGAACCATGAAAAACAGCCCCAGACCATTATTCCTCCGATACCAAACTTTACAGTTGGACTGCCAGATGGTGAAGCGTGTTTCATCACTCCAGAGAACGCATGGTGATCTTAGGCTTGTGTGTGGCTGCTCGGCCATGAAACCCATTTCATAAGCTCCCGACGAACAGTTATTGTGCTGATGTTGCTTCCAGAGGCAGTTTGTATTTCGTTAGTGAGTGTTGCAACCGAGGACAGACGATTTTTTATGCACTACACGCTTCAGCACTCGGCGGTCCCATTCGGTGAGCTTGTGTGGCCTACCCCATGTGGCTGAGCCGTTGATTTTCCACTTCACAATAACAGCACTTACAGTTGACCGGGACAGCTCTAGCAGGGCAGAAATTTGAGGAACTGACTTGTTGGAAAGGTGGCATCCCTTGATGTAGCATCCCCAAGTGAGGGACATTAAGGAGATTAACATTCAGTACATGAGGGCAGATTTTGTCATGACAGCCACAGGTTGCTTATACACAGGACAGAAGTTTACAGGTTTTTGTTCCAGCCTTTCACTAATTCACTACTCTGGGGCAGAAAACACCCATGTCTGTATTTTAGAATGAGCTTCATATGTTACAATGAGCTGACAATTCTGCATGATGGAGAATAATGTGTGGATCTATTTCTAACATAGTGATGTTGCACACTGCTGGATAAACTCCTGGAATAGGGTGATTTTCCTGGTGGACGGGAAGTTCCAAAGTTCTGTCTGGGTGATGGGGTAGGATGTGCAAACAACCTGAGGAGAACAGAGCAGAAATATAACGTCAAGGGAGGAGAAACTAACATCACTGCTAAAAAAAACAACCACAACTACCTGTTAATGTGCAATGGTTTTGTAAACAGTTATGCATATTCATAGGCTTGATCAAGTTGTCACCGATTTACATTTAATTGATCATTTCATTATTCAAAATGTTTTCTTTATATGCAATGGTGAAACACTTATTATGAAAGTTAGTTGCCAATCGCCATATGAAGTACCAAAGAAGAAAAAGAAGCCTGAAGGAAGGAGGAGAAATGACTAGAAACTATTTGGTTGACCGTTTTATCTGATTAATTGTCGGAGTAGAGGACCTTGTGCGTTTCAGGTAAAATAACAACCCAATGTTTATATACCAGGACAAATTAGCTAGCAACATCAAGCTAGCTTGCTAAATAGGACAAATTAGCTAGCAACAGCAAGCTAGCTAGCTAAATTGCTTTACATGTTTAATGATTTTCGACCTGTCCCCAAATTAATATAATTTGTTTTGATATTTCAACCTGCATGTCGGTGATCACGTTTGGTGTAAAATCATCTTGCGCGCGATGGTGCACACGAATGCACGCTCGCCCGGTTTGGGCATGGTGTTATGGGATAGCCTCCCCAGTGAAGGGAGCGAAAAAGTCTGCTCCCATGTGTGCTTTGTTTTCCAGACCTTCCAAGTACGCTTATAGAACTTCCGGTACATGCCTTTTTGCATTCTTATGTTTGGAATCTCACTTGAAAAATGACAGTTGACTTCCGTACTTGCTATATGCTCTAGATAGAACACAAGTATGCATTTTGGAACATTACCTAGTTTTCATGCTGTCACGATGCGGAGTAATGGGACGGTAGACGGAGCGCTGATGGAGTGTCATTCCTCTTTTATTTAATGAGATGGTCTCACGAAGCATTAAATAAAACAAAAGGAGATGACTAAATATCTAACCATGAAAACTAAACAAACACAAAGCAAAGTAACTCACGTGCTGGTAACACAAGGCAGACACGAACAATGATCCACACACAGGTGGCTGTGTGTGGAGCCTATATACTATCCCCAATCAGAGACAACGCTATACAGCTGTCTCTGATTGGGGATGATCATCTCCCTAGATAGGGTGTGATGACTTGGTTGTGTGCCTCTCTCCTCCCCTAGGTGGGAGTAAGAGGCCTTACCACAACCAAGCCATCACAGTACCCCCCCCCAAGGTGCGGACTCCCGATCGCACACACAACAAAAAGTCCCCCCTCTCCTGAAAAAAAAATTGTCCAAAATTCTAGGGGGGACATGGCGGAGTACTGAGGTGGTTGCTGGCGGGCGTGGCACAGGCTGTGAGAGTAGCTTCTCTCCTACCTTTCCGTTGCACGCCCTGTCCGGTCCGGACCCCGGCGCGGTGGTTCCCCCCTCAGTACTCCCGCCAGTCACCAAGTCCTGTCTGGACACTGGTGCGGGAGCCCTCGACCCTGGAGAGGGGCTGACAACCGGCCCCGGACTGGGCACCGGTGGAGCGGACTGCTCCGGCACTGAAGCGACGCAGATGACCGGCCCCGGACTGGGCACCGGTGGAGCGGACTGCTCCGTCTCTGGAGCGACGTAGACGACCGGCCCCGGACTGGGCACCGGTGGAGCGGATTGCTCCGGCACTGGAGCGACGTAGACGACCGGCCCCGGACTGGGCACCGGTGGAGCGGACTGCTCCGGCACTGGAGCGACGTAGATGACCGGCCCCGGACTGGGCACCGGTGGAGCGGACTGCTCCGTCACTGGAGCGACGTAGATGACCGGCCCCGGACTGGGCACCGGTGGAGCGGACTGCTCCGGCACTGGAGCGACGTGGACGACCGGCCCCGGACTGGGCACCGGTGGAGCGGACTGCTCCGGCACTGGAGCGACGCAGACGACCGGCCCCGGACTGGGCACCGGTGGAGGTTCAGGTCTGCTCACCCTCCCCGGAGCTCTCGGGCTGCTGACCCTCCCTGGGGACCTCGGGCTGCTGACCTTCGCCGGGGACCTCGGGCTGCTGACCTTCGCCGGGGACCTCGGGCTGCTGACCTTCGCCGGGGACCTCGGGCTGCTGACCGTCGCCGGGGACCTCGGGCTGCTGACCGTCACCGGGGACCTCGGGCTGCTGACCGTCACCGGGGACCTAGGGCTGCTGACCGTCACCGGGGACCTCGGGCTGCTGACCTTCACCGGGGACCTCGGGCTGCTGACCGTCACCGGGGACCTCGGGCTGCTGACCGTCACCGGGGACCTCGGGCTGCTGACCGTCACCGGGGACCTCGGGCTGCTGACCGTCACCGGGGACCTCGGGCTGCTGACCGTCACCGGGGACCTCGGGCTGCTGACCGTCACCGGGGACCTCGGGCTGCTGACCGTCACCGGGGACCTCGGGCTGCTGACCGTCACCGGGGACCTCGGGCTGCTGACCGTCACCGGGGACCTCGGGCTGCTGACCGTCACCGGGGACCTCGGGCTGCTGACCTTCTCAGGAGGCCTCAGGCTGCTGACCTTTACAGGAGACCTCAGGCTACTGACCGTCACAGGAGGCCTCGGGCTGCTGACCTTCTCCGGAGACCTCAGGCTGGATGCCGTGCCCACCCTGGGCACCGACGCAGAGGTGGTCTTCAGCCCTGCAGCTGGTCTGGCTGTCGGCCCCAGACTGGGCACCGACACGCTATGGAGCTCCTGCTCCACAGCGGGACTGAACGTCGTGCCCACCCTGGGCACCGACGCAGAGATGGTTTCCAGCCCTCTGGTTGGGCTGGCTGTCGGCCCCAGACTGGGCACCGAAGCGCTATGGAGCTCCTGCTCCACAGCGGGGCTGAACGTCGTGCCCACCCTGGACACCGACGCAGAGATGGTTTCCAGCCCTGTGGTTGGGCTGGCTGTCGGCCCCAGACTGGGCACCGACACGCTATGGAGCTCCTGCTCCACAGCGGGACTGAACGTCGTGCCCACCCTGGGCACCGACGCGGAGATGGTTTCCAGCCCTGTGGTTGGGCTGGCTGTCGGCCCCAGACTGGGCACCGACACGCTATGGAGCTCCTGCTCCACAGCGGGGCTGAACGTCGTGCCCACCCTGGGCACCGACGCAGAGAGGGTTTCCAGCCCTGTGGTGGCGACCGTCGCGGTAGCCTCCGTGCGAGGGGTAGGCACGGGGCGTACTGGACTGGGGACACGCACCATAGGTCTGGTGCGAGGAGCTGGCACGGGTCGCACCGGGCTGGAGATACGCACCATAGGTTGGGTGCGAGGAGTAGGCACAGACCGTACCGGGCTGGGGGAACGCACCACTGGTCTGGTGCGAGTAGCTGGAATGGGCTGTACCTGGCTGGGGAAACGCACCGTTGGGTCGGTGCGTTGAGCTGGCTCGGGTCGCGCCGGGCTGGGGAAACGCACCATAGGTTGGGTGCGAGGAGCAGGCACAGACCGTACCGGGCTGGGGGAACGCACCACTGGTCTGGTGCGAGTAGCTGGAACGGGCTGTACCTGGCTGGGGAAACGCACCGTTGGGTCGGTGCGTCTAGCTGGCACGGGTCGCTCCGGGCTGGAGACACGCACCATGGGGCTGGTGTGTGGAGCAGGCGCGGGCCGTACCGGGCTAGGGAAACGCACCGTTGGGTTGGTGCGTTTAGCTGGTACGGGACTCACCGGGCTAGCGTTGCGCACCGATGGTTTGGTGCGCTGAGTCGGTCTCCTCCTCCTCCGACTCTGGACCGGCGCTGGAGGCACCGGACTGGGAACTGGCGCTGGAGCACGACTGTCCCTGTCGTGCCTACTCCACCGCCAATCCCCATCCTGTGAGGGTTCCTCCGGGAACCCCCACGAGTGAGGGAACAGAAGCACATCGTCGTCGTCTTCCTCCGACTCCTCTATGTACTCCCGCTCCCATGGCTGTAGGGGCTCCTCCTGGAACCCCCACGAGTGCAGTGGTCGGGGCTCTTCTCCCTCGATCCCCGACCACCCCCATAGCCCCCCCCCAAAATCCGTTTGAGGGGTTTTCTGGGCTCCAGGCTGGTCCTCAACCCTAGCCCGGTGACGTGTCCTCCGTCTCCGGCGCCTCGGCTGCTCCGGACCCCAGCCTTCCTCCACCGAGCGATAATAGGAGTGTTCCTCCTCGGTAATTTTCCCCATACCGAGGAGGATATCTCCTAATGTAATCCCCCGTTGCGTCCCAGGAGGGTGGATCATTCTGTCACGATGCGGAGTAATGGGACGGTAGACGGAGCGCTGATGGAGTGTCATTCCTCTTTTATTTAATGAGATGGTCTCACGAAGCATTAAATAAAACAAAAGGAGATGACTAAATATCTAACCATGAAAACTAAACAAACACAAAGCAAAGTAACTCACGTGCTGGTAACACAAGGCAGACACGAACAATGATCCACACACAGGTGGCTGTGTGTGGAGCCTATATACTATCCCCAATCAGAGACAACGCTATACAGCTGTCTCTGATTGGGGATGATCATCTCCCTAGATAGGGTGTGATGACTTGGTTGTGTGCCTCTCTCCTCCCCTAGGTGGGAGTAAGAGGCCTTACCACAACCAAGCCATCACACATGCACATATTTTCACTTGAGGCAAACATCTTAGTTAGATGTAAAATTTTGCAACTCTGCAAAAAATGTCAAAATGTATCACATTTTTTATTTATCTTCGATTAATTGTGACTATTTTGTATTATTAAGTGTATATTATGTCTATTTTGTTGCTACAGTGTCTCAAGAGGGACAAACAGTAATATTGGCGATTTGTTTCTCATTTTTCAACCTAAGATCTTTTAAAGGAGTATGTGAGGCACAGATGTTCGCTTTGCGTAGTCGAGTTCTGCTGTGAGCAAACTGAACCTAGTATGTGGGAGCAGTCAGGCCTGCTGTCAGACAGGACAATAGTAGGACTTAATGACATTACACTATATACAGGGGCAAGAGTTTAAACTCTGTGCCCTAAAGTATGCACCTAGCCCAGAGCTAGGGCTCAGAGTTTTACCCGGTCAGGTCAGTAGTTGATATAATTACATAAGTGTGTGTGTGTGTGTGTGTGTGTGTGTGTGTGTGTGTGTGTGTGTGTGTGTGTGTGTGTGTGTGTGTGTGTGTGTGTGTGTGTGTGTGTGTGTGTGTGTGTGTGTGTGTGTGTGTGTGTGTGTGTGTGTGTGTGTGTGTGTGTATATGCGTGTCTACATGTGTGTCTTTGCGCCCTGGCTCAAGGACATAAGCATAGCGTATGGTATGTGGGCGTTTGGCTGGCCCTCATGATCGCTGGCTCATTTGGCATTTTAATGCAACTGAGTTCACCAGCGATACTGAGAGAGATAGAGAGATAGAGAGAGATAGAGAGAGAGAGAGAGAGAGAGAGAGAGAGAGAGAGAGAGAGAGAGAGAGAGAGAGATCAAACAAACCACTGTGTTTCAATCTAACATGAGTCTCCAACCTCTCTCCATAATTTTCCCCAGCAGCCCCCTCTGGCCTCTGCCCTCATTTTCCCTTGGTCTCTACTTCCCGCTGTTCCCTGAATACACTGCTGCTGCGTTTTCCCTTGCTGTGGGAAGATTAGTGCACGTGTGGCGATGGCGAGGGTTTGATCGTCAGACAGGTAGACGCTAGAGAACGTCTTTGAATACTAAAAAGTAAACACGTGTGCGCATGAGAGAGAGAGAGAGAGAGAGAGAGAGAGAGAGAGAGAGAGAGAAAGTACACCATAGGATACAGACTACTGACTCTGGTAGACAGGGCCCCCTATCCACATAGATATTTAATTTCTCACTGATGTATTATCCACTAAACGCTGCAGTCAGGAAGGCCGTGAATTATAAATATAAATATATGGCATCTCATCATGGAGTCAGTGTGACAATGTATTGGACATAAATTCATATTTTTGTTCAAGGTCATCTTGACAGGTTCACATAGAAACCTTATACCCAGCTTTCACCCTATTAATTTCCTTTATCACGTTGACATCATGAGTCATCTCATCATTTATTTGGTTTAACGTCTCAACCCTCTCATACATTGAGAATGGAACGTCTGATATGAGCCGAGTGGTGCAGCAGTCTGATGCACTGCATCTCAGTGCTAGAGGCGTCACTACAGACCCTGGTTCGATTCCGGGCTGTATCATAAACGGCCGTGATTGGGAGTCCCATAGGGCGGTGCACAACTGGCCCAGCATCATCTGGGTTATGGGAGGAATAGGCTGTCATTGTAAACAAGAATTCGTTCTTAACTGACTTGCCTATTTAAACAAAGGTTAAATGTGTGAAGTAATTAAGTTTTTCACTGGTCACTGACATCCGTTCATATTCAAGGCAGTGTGATTGCTTGTGGGGAGCTCTCACCTCTAGACAATACAGGGAGAAATATAAGAAAATAGCCAAATGAAATGGAACATTGTCTGATCACAATATCTGTTGAATAGAGAGGAAAACAGTGGACATTTTTTCTAAAGCACACCTGATATTCTTTCGTCTTGTCCTCACATACCCGCTCTGAGAGAGGTGGAGGTGGTGTAATAGAGTATTGTACTGTGTGTAAGCGGGAGCATCATTTTTTTTAGGAATTACTATTAGAGAGCATTCACCCTTGAGGAATCTCAGGTTGTCCTTGTAACACTACCCATCACACCCCCTCCCTCCTATTCCATTCCCTCTCCAACTACAGCGCTCAATCCCCCCTCTCCACCCGCCTCCCCTCCCTACATCTCTTCCCTTATGCCTGCAGATAGTGACCGTATTGGAGGAGGGTTGGATTGGCTGTGCTCCTATGAGCGGCTACCAGCTGCAGTGCATGTGTATTCTATGCGTTGCGTTTGACTGATCCATGTGTGGGATGCTTCACTCTGTGGAGAGACAATGAGCTGATTGCGTGCTGAGAGGGAAAACACTAAAAGGTTGAGGAATTAATTGATTTATGAACAGAAAAAGGTCAGTTCTAACCTCTCTTTCTTGTCCCGTGGACGTTTTTGTTCCAATCCCGCGCTGAAAGCGCGAAATTATTCCGGTCACGTCGCGCTCTGACAGCCGGCTGTCGTGGAGCTCCGGTTCTCCTTGCACGCGAGAGATAGCGCAGCGTGCGGACTCCTACAGTAGAATGTAGCGGGAATTCCCCTCCTAAACTGGCGCAAGGAGGTAAGTAAAAAAAAAAAAAATCCATTTACATTATGTTTATGATTCTATATAGGTTGTATAGGCTACCGTTAGCCCGCCGCCATGTAATCCTCTACATATTTATATTGCATCTTGAGAGTTAATATATCTCTTGAATTATAATTTGTTTGTTTTAAACATTTATATAGGAGAAGTTGGAAGAAATTGTTGAATTGAAACATGTTGAATTATGCAACATTAACACACACATGTTGCAGTAGAAGCCATATGGAAAGGACGCAGAGTCGGTAGAAGTGTGCGCTCAGCTCAGAGGGAGCGTCATTACCAGCTCAGTCACCTAACGTAGCCATTTCAGTAATTGGATGCTTACCAAAGCCTGTCCTGCTGAGGAGTGTGTCTGTCGAATGGTTGTTTTTTTAAGGATGCTTTGGAACGACAAATAAACAGATGAATATTCAAAGTGGGCCATGTGCATAGTTGTTACTGTGTATGCTGTAATAGTAGTCTCGTTTTTTTCTTTTTGTATGCTTCATTGTGGCAAGTAGGCTAAATGTTACACTACTAAAGAGGCATATTGTCATTGCAAACACCACTGACTGTCACATAGCAGGGGTAGTTTTAAAACATTGTAATTCATTCCATTAATGCATTTTGTTTAAGTTTGTCCCAGATAGGCAAAATTAAGGAAGACGAGAGAAGAGCCCTGTTACAGCATAGACTAGAGGGACTAGTAGCACTCAGTCTAAAGAGCAGTCCTTTAGGTGGTCAGGGGCACTACTGTAGTAAAACAGCTTTATTTTCATGCAGCCTACATCCATTTATCACTTAAATATAAAGAGTACTATCAGACAATCACACTTCCATATTATAGCCCTGCCCTATAGGCTACATACTATATGTATGTGTTTATATAGGCCTAGGCTACTAAACATATTTCTATAGCATCTGAGTGTTTAGTTCCAGAACTAGCTTATGGATCACTAGATTAAAGTATCTCTACACACGATATGGGCCTACTGTTATCAAAGAGGCTGTGTAGAGTCACACAGTATGTTACATTGCCTGTGTATTTGTATGCGGTCAGTTGTGTGTTATAGGAGCTGATTTCCTCCTCGTCACTATTGCTGCTTGGGGTTGTCTTGAAAAAACAATTCCCATTCCATTCACATTTTTAGTGGCCCACCTCTTGACGGAAGAGAGAAAAACTTGAGTTTTAATGTTAATTTCCTGCATTTCTACACATTTTGCCATGGGGTGGAGAGACATTTTTGGAGCTCAGGGCTCCAGGGCACGTGCCCTGTGTGCGCAGTTGGTATTCAGCCATGATTACTAAAAGTTTTGATAACTAGCTAGACTAACTTACCAATGACATGGCTAATTGAGTGACTGTAAACCAAATGTCGAACTTGCACCTTGTGTCTTCTACTATTCTAATTCTAAGTAAGTTGAGACCCCCGCTGACTTCATAAAAATACATTTATAAAACGCTCATGACGCTTTTGCCTGGAGCCGGCCCTGTGTGTGTGTGTGTGTGTGTGAGAGAGAGAAAGTGTGTGCGCAGACAATTCTGCACACTAGTGTGTGTGTTTGGTGTGTGTCTGTCTGTGCACGATATGGTGCACATTAGTGTGTATTTATGGAGGCTTTCATGGTGGATGTGGTGGGAGAATATATTTCTACAAGTGCGTTACTCTACAGCTAGCTGCTGCTGCAGTAATTGAGGGAAGCTGTCATATTTGATTTCTGTACCATGAGTAGAAGATTTGCTTCCTCCTACAGTTGTTCTGTAATGCACTGAATGTTCTGATGTAGAGGCTAATACACTCACTATCCTAAGATTTCACTGCATCATGACATTTACGTGGAAGTCTAGGGACAACAGAAATAAGAAAGGCTAATAACGGTTGCTGTTTTAAGGCCATCAGTTGTCTTTGGTAAAGTCATTTGTGGTTTTGAATGTGTTCATACAGTATGTTTTCATCTGTGTTGGTATATCTGATGGGCTTTTGTGTTGTGAATCTGAGGGCCTATACAGACTCACTGGCTCCAGGTATTCCTTCTTTCCTCAGACTATTGGCAGACTATTATTCTTAGCGGAATCATTGCGGATCCGACTTTTCCTGGACCTTTCTTCCCACCAACTAACGGTCCGAGAGAGCCTGTGCAGGATTCTCTATGTAGATTTTTTGCATAGCTGCTGCTCACTCTGCTGCCACTTCAATGATTGGATGTCTTTTCCTGTTGTAGTCTACAAACTTCGACATGTTGCACACAATCGACATGTTGTTTAACAAACTTCTTTGTTGAAACAGTAGGCTAGGCTATTGCAAACATACAATGCATTCAGAAATTATTCAGACTTGTCTTTTTCCACATTTTGTTATGTTACAGCCTTATTCTAAAACTTATTAAATTGTTTTTTCCCCTTATCAATCTACACACAATTCCCCATAATGACATAGAACAAACACCATAGGGATGGTGCCAGGTTTCCTCAAAATGTGAGGTTTGGCAATTAGTTTCATCTAGGGTTGCACATTTTGGGAAATATTCAGAGGTGGAAACGTTCTGTGGGAATTAACGGAAATATATAGGAATTAACGGAAATATATGCAAATTATTATTAATACCATTTAAATGTAGATATTTTTTTGCATTGGATATATTTACCATATCATATGGAGACAGAAACATAAACCTTTTACCTTATCATAAGTAGACATAATTGCAAATGATTAAATCATTCCAATAGAAATAAAAAAAAACAATTAGGTTACGAATTTAACTTTAATTAAATGAGTTCACTCTTGACATGGGATGATTTCACTGAACAACAAAAGAAAGGGAATATTGAATGATCCACAATGATCCATCGCCTCTCCCCAAAACATTTTCAACATACATCTGTAAAATGACTAAAGCTTTGGTTGTCTTCCTCTCAGGCTTCCATGTCTTCTCCCTGGAACTCCTCAATGTCCATCTCTTGAACATCAGACTCTGAGGCTGTCAGGCTCTGGCCATAGAGAAGCTTTGCTTCTCTATATTTCTATGGTCAGAGTCTGGCAGATCTATCATTTCTATTTCTGTCTGGTGTGTGTGTGTGGGATCCCTAATTAGAGGCAGCTGCTATGCATTACCTCTAATTAGGGATCTTACTTATATGTCTGTGTTCCACTCCGTTGGCGTGGTTCATTGTTATGTTATGTCCCGTGTTCGTGCTACGTGTGTTTGTTATATTCATTTGTTATATTTGTATAGTTCGCTAGTTCGTATAAATAAAGATGTCGAACTATGGATACGCTGCGCCTTGGTCTCTCTACACACCCGAACGTGACAGAATGAACCACCACCCGACCAAGCAGCGTTATACGGGAGCAACGGAGAGGAAGAAAGGTAAACAGCGGCGTAATCGTGGAAAAGGAGCCCGTAGTCAACCCCAGGAAAATTTCGGGGGGGGGCTATGGGGGTGGTCTGGCAAGGAAGAGGACGCGCCAGTACCACTCTCCATGTGGAATACGGTGGAGAAGGAGGAAGAGGAATACCTGAAGGGGGTATATTGTGATATTATGGAGCTGTGTAGGCGTAATATGGAAGAGTGTGAGAACGAGCGGAGGGAGCTGGAGTTAAAGGTGCCCAAGGTGTGCATCCCCAGTCCGGGTCGTTTAATGTCTACATCCCGCGCCGAGTCTCCAGTGTACATCCCCACTCCAGTATGTCCTATGCCGGTTTCACGTGGGAGAACTCCAGTGCCAGAACAATCCGTTCCATCGGTGCCCAGTCTGGGTCAGGCCGTCTGCTACACTCCAGTGTCAGAGCAGTCCGCTTCACCGGTACCCAGTCTGGGTCCGGCCGTCTGCTACACTCCAGTGCGCCTCTCCAGTCCGGTACGTCATGTGCCTACTCCTCGCACTAGCCCTGAGGTGCGTGTCACCAGTCCGGTGCCATCAGTGCCGACTCCATGCACCAGGCCTCCAGTGCGCCTCTCCAGTCCGGTACGTCATGTGCCTACTCCTCGCACTAGCCCTGAGGTGCGTGTTATTAGTCCTGTGCCACATGTGCCGACTCCACGCACCAGGCTTCCAGTGCGCGTCTCCAGTCAGGTACGTCCTGTGCCTGTTTCCCGCACTAGCCCTGAGGTGCGTGTTATTAGTCCTGTGCCACATGTGCCGACTCCACGCACCAGGCTTCCAGTGCGCGTCTCCAGTCAGGTACGTCATGTGCCTGTTCCCCGCACTAGCCCTGAGGCGCGTGTTATTAGTCCTGTGCCACATGTGCCGACTCCACGCACCAGGCTTCCAGTGCGCGTCTCCAGTCAGGTACGTCCTGTGCCTGTTCCCCGCACTCGCCCTGAGGCGCGTGTTAGTAGTCCAGTGCCACCAGTGCCGACTTCACGCACCAGGCTTCCAGTGCGCCTCCCCAGTCCGGTACGTCCCGTGCCGACTCCCCGCACTCAACCTCCAGTGCGCCTCCCTAGCCCGGTACGTCCCGTGCCGACTCCCCGCACTCGACCTCCAGTGCGTGTGCCCAGCCAGGTTCCTCCAGTGCCAGCTCCACGCACCAGGCCTCCAGTGCGCCTCCCCAGTCCGGTACGTCCCGTGCCGACTCCCCGCACTCTACCTCCAGTGCGTGTGCAAAGTCTGGTACGTCCCGTGCCGACTCCCCGCACTCGACCTCCAGTGCGTGTGCCCAGCCAGGTTCCTCCAGTACCAGCTCCACGCACCAGGCCTCCAGTGCGCCTCTACAGTCCGGTACGTCCCGTGCCGACTCCCCGCACTCGACTTCCAGTGCGTGAGCCCAGCCAGGTGCCTCCAGTGCCGACTCCACGCACCAGGCCTCCAGTGCGCCTCCCCAGTCCGGTACGTCCCGTGCCGACTCCCCGCACTCGACTTCCAGTGCGTGAGCCCAGCCAGGTGCCTCCAGTGCCAGCTCTACGCATCAGACCGTCGGTGCGCCTCGACATCCCGGAGCCTCTCGTGATGATCGACAGCCCAGAGCCTCTCGTGATGATCGACAGCCCAGAGCCTCCCGTGATGGTCGACAGCCCGGAGCCTCCCGTGATGGTCGACAGCCCGGAGCCTCCCGTGATGGTCGACAGCCCGGAGCCTCCCGTGACGGTCGACAGCCCGGAGCCTCCCGTGACGGTCGACAGCCCGGAGCCTCCCGTGACGCTCGACAGCCCGGAGCCTCCCGTGACGCTCGACAGCCCGGAGCCTCCCGTGACGCTCGACAGCCCGGAGCCTCCCGTGACGCTCGACAGCCCGGAGCCTCCCGTGACGCTCGACAGCCCGGAGCCTCCCGTGACGCTCGACAGCCCGGAGCCTCCCGTGACGCTCGACAGCCCGGAGCCTCCCGTGACGCTCGACAGCCCGGAGCCTCCCGTGACGCTCGACAGCCCGGAGCCTCCCGTGACGCTCGACAGCCCGGAACCTCCCGTGACGATCGACAGCCCGGAACCTCCCGTGACGATCGACAGCCCGGAACCTTCCGTGACGATCGACAGCCCGGAACCTTCCGTGACGATCGACAGCCCGGAGCCTCCCGTGACGATTATATGGCCGGAGTCGCCTGCCACACCGGTGCTCAGTCCTGGCCCGGTTATTTGCCCCGCTCCATGGCCTGAACTTGTTCCCCCACCATTGTTATTTAAAGGACCGGTGGGTTGCCCCTTTACATGGCCGGAGTCGCCTGCCACACCGGTGCTCAGTCCTGGCCCGGTTATTTGCCCCGCTCCATGGCCTGAACCTTTTCCCCCACCATTGTTGTTTCCAGGACCGGTGGGTTGCCCCTTTACATGGCCGGAGTCGCCTGCCACACCGGTGCCCAGTCCTGGCCCGGTTATTTGCCCCTCTCCATGGCCTGAGCCTTTTGCCCCACCATGGTCATTTCCAGGAACAGTGGGTTGCCCCTTTAAATGGCCTGAATCGCCAGCCACACCGGGCCCAATAGAAATGAGGAGGAAGACATCCACTTCGCCGGGGCCGGAACCGCCACCGGCGATGGTTTATGTTTGATGTTTTTCCATCCCTGACCCTTCCCTCATGTTTTTGTGTATATTTTTCTTGCGGCCGGGAGTCCGCGCCTTTGGGGGGGGGTACTGTCAGGCTCTGGCCATAGAGAAGCTTTGCTTCTCTATATTTCTATGGTCAGAGTCTGGCAGATCTATCATTTCTATTTCTGTCTGGTGTGTGTGTGTGGGATCCCTAATTAGAGGCAGCTGCTATGCATTACCTCTAATTAGGGATCTTACTTATATGTCTGTGTTCCACTCCGTTGGCGTGGTTCATTGTTATGTTATGTCCCGTGTTCGTGCTACGTGTGTTTGTTATATTCATTTGTTATATTTGTATAGTTCGCTAGTTCGTATAAATAAAGATGTCGAACTATGGATACGCTGCGCCTTGGTCTCTCTACACACCCGAACGTGACAGAGGCCTCATCTTCACTGTCACTTTCCAACCTTGTTGAGGATGGATCGTTGTCAGGCTCAAAAAGCCTCAAATTTGCCCGGATGGCCACCAATTTTTCAACCCTTGTATTGGTCAGCCTGTTGCGTGCTTTGGTGTGTGTTCCCAAACAAGGACCAGTTGTGCTCTGAGGCAGCTGATGTTGGAGGATGATGGGGGCAACAGGGGAAAGAGCCTCAGATCCACAAAGTGTACTTCCACAGACTGCCAAGAACCTTGCCCTCATCCAGGCTAAGGTGGCGAGACAAGGTAGTGATGACACCATAGGGCTTATTGATCTCTGCACCAGACAGGATGCTCTTGCCAGCATACTTAGGGTCCAACATGTACGCTGTGGTGTGTATGGGCTTCAGGCAGAAGTCTTCACGCTTTTTGATGTATTTCAGAACTGCAGTTCCTCTGCTTGGAGCAGCAGTGAAGTGGGCAGGGCAGTACGGATTTCTTCTCTTACATTTGCAAGCAGAGTCTGAACATCAGACAGGATGGCATTGTCTTCCTCAATCCGTGCAATGCTATATGTTTCAGGAGTTTCAGGCTGCTTACCACTCTCTCCCAAAATACATAATCCAGGAGGATCCTCATGATGGGGCTGTCCATATCGGCAGACTGTGATATGGCCATTTCTTGGAGAGACTCCTTCCCCTCCAGGAGACTGTCAAACATGATGACAACACCACCCCAACGGGTGTTGCTGAGCAGCTTCAATGTGATCTTATTCTTCTCACTTTGCTTGGTGAGGTAGATTGCATAACTTGATTCAATGCATGAGAAGCACAGCCAATGGGTGTGATGTGAGGGTAGGACTCCTCCACTTTAGACCAAGCAGCCTTCATGTTTGCAGCATTGTCTGTCACCAGTGCAAATACCTTCTGTGGTCCAAGGTCATTGATGACTGCCTTCAGCTCATCTGCAATGTAGAGACCGGTGTGTCTGTTGTCCCTTGTGTCTGTCCTCTTGTAGAATACTGGTTGAGGGCTGGAGATGATGTAGTTAATTATTCCTTGCCCTCTAACATTCGACCACCCATCAGAGATGATTGCAATACAGTCTGCTTTCTCTATGATTTGCTTGACCTTCACTTGAACTCTGTTGAACTCTGCATCCAGCAAATTAGTGGATAAAGCATGTCTGGTTGGAGGGGTGTATGCAGGGCGAAGAACATTCAGAAATCTCTTCCAATACACATAGCCTGTGAGCATCAGAGGTGAACCAGTTGCATACACAGATCGAACATTCATCCACATTTCTCTGACTACGTTCCTCCATTGAGTCAAACAAATTTCTGATTCCAGGAGGACCATGATCTGTTGCTATCGATAAGGTGTCTGATTCATCATTTTCACCTCGAATAGAAGTAGAGGGAATTTTGTTAGAGGTTGCTTGTTGTGAGCTTTAAGCACTTGGCCAGATGATTCTGCATCTTTGTTGCATTCTTCACATCTGATTTGGCACAGCAAAGCCAACACCTCCTTTGGCCGCCATTCCTTCCAGTTCTCTGCTGCCAATGACTGTAACGAATTGCAAAAATCACTGAAGCTGGAGACTACCATCTCCTTCAATAACTTTAAGCATCAGCTGTCAGTTCAGCTTACCAATCACTGCACCTGTACCCAGCCCATCTGTAAATAGCCCACCTTACTACCTCATCCCCATATTTGTTATTTTTGCTCATTTGCACTCCAGTATCTCTATTTAAACATCATCATCTGCACATCTATCAGTCCAGTGTTAATGCTGATTTGTAATTATTTTCACCACTATGGACTATTTGATTGTCCTACCTTCCTAACCTTACTATATTTGGGACAAACTTAAACAAAATACAACATGTACAGATAAATAGTTAAGCAGTTACCAATAACTTTGTAAGAGAAATGTTTTAAAATGAAACATGTATGGAAACAGGTGATTTAACACTCTTCAGTTGGCAGGCTCAAGCAAGCAAAAACCAATTAGCAGAAATTGTTAACAAGTTAGAAATTATTTAAGCACACTTTGCTGTAGGCTACTATTTACTAGATAACAAAAAATCATGTATGTCGTATAAAATATATCCACCCCACCCAGTATTTTAATCAAAACTTACCAAAAAGCATGTAGTCCTTGGCTCAGACAGTGTAGTAGTGTGGGCTCAATAGCATCCCATTAGTGTGCAAGATCTTGAGAATCAGCTGTACATGTGATGGAAGAGTGCACTGCACATGTGATGGAGGAATGCACTGTGCATGCAGAGGGTTGCAATTCCATTGAATTGGGGATAGTTTAACCAAAACATGCCACAAGACCTAGAATTTCTTTATGAGTATCCCATAAAAAAGATTCACTGTAATAAGCTAACTTTTTTGATGAATTTAAGCAACATTTCTAAAATTCCATGGCTTAACTTCCCATGGAAAATTACCGGAAATATACCGTAAAGTTTCCGACCCTTTGCAACCCTAGTTTCAGAGAATCTTGTTCCTCATGGTCTGATAGTCCTTTAGGCGGGCTATAATGTGCCTTTTACTGAGGAGTGGCTTCCGTCTGGCCACTCTACCATAAAGGCTTTATTAGTGGAGTACTGAAGAGATGCTTGTCCTTCTGGAAGGTTCTCCCATCCTCACAGAGGAACTCTGGAACTCCCTTACCAAGAGCCTGAGCCTCCCCCGATTGCTCAGTTTGGCTGGGCAGCCAGCTCTTGGAAGAGTCTTGGTGGTTCCAAACTTCTTCCATTTAAGAATGATGGAGGCCACTGTGTTCTTGGGGACCTTAAATGTTGCAGATATTTTTAGGTACCCTTTGCCAGATCTGTGCCTCGACACAATCCTGTCTCGGAGCTCTACGGACAATTCCTTTGACCTCATGGCTTGGTTTTTGCTCTAACATGCACTGTCAACTGAGGGACCTTATATAGACAGGTGTGTGCCTTTCCAAATCATGTCCATTCAATAGAATGTACAACAGGTGGACTCCAATCAAGTTGTAGAAACATGTTAAGGATGATCAATGGAAACAGGATGCACCTGAGCTCGATTTCGAGTCTCATAGCAAAGGGTCTGAATACTTATGTAAATAAGGTATTTCTGTTTTTTACATTTGCAAACATTTCCAAAACCTTTTTTCGCTTTGTCATTATGGGATATTGTGTGTAGATTGAGGTTGACGTTTTTTTATTTAATCAATTTCAGAACAAGGCTGTAACGTAACAAAATGCGGAAAAAGGGAAAGGGTCTGAATACTTTCCGAATGCACTGTAAGCACGACACAAACAGACAGTCTACAGTTGAAGTCGGAAGTTTCAATACACTTAGGTTGAAGTTATTAAAACTCATTTTTCAACCACTCCACAGATTTCGTGTTAACAAACTATAGTTTTGGCAAGTCGGTTAGGACATCTACTTTGTGCATGACACAAGTAATTCTTCCAACAATTGTTTACAGACAGATTATTTCACTTCTAATTCACTATATCACAATTCCAGTGGGTCAGAAGTTTACATACACTAAGTTGACTGTGCCTTTAAACAGCTTGGAAAATGATGTCATGGCTTTAGAAGCTTTTGATTGGCTCAAAAGTAATCAGCCAAGACCTCAGAAAAACAATTGTAGACCTCCACAAGTCTGGTTCATCCTTGGGAGCAATTTCCAAACGCCTGAAGGTACCACGTTCATCTGTACAAACAATAGTACGCAAGTATAAACACCATGGGACCACGTAGCCGTCATACCGCTCAGGAAGGAGACGCATTCTGTCTCCTAGAGATGAATATACTTTTTGCAAATCAATCCCAGAATAACAGCAAAGGACCTTGTGAAGATGCTGGAGAAAACAGGTACAAAAGTATCTATATCCACAGTAAAACGAGTCCTAAATTGACATAACCTTAAAGGCCGCTCAGCAAGGACGAAGCCACTGCTCCAAAAGTGCCATAAAAAAGCCAGACTACGGTTTGCAACTGCACATGGGAACAAAGATCGTACTTGTTGGAGAAATGTCCTCTGGTCTGATGAAACAAAAATAGAACTGTTCGGCCATAATGATGATTGTTATGTTTGGAGGAAAAAGGGGGGAGGCTTGCAAGCCGAAGAACACCATCCCAACCGTGAAGCACGGGGGTGGCAGCGTCATGTTGTGGGGGTGCTTTTCTGCAGGAGGGACTCGTGCAATTCACAAAATAGATGGCATCATGAGGAAGGAAAATTATGTGGATATATTGAAGCAACATCTCAAGACATCAGTCAGGAAGTTAAAGCTTGGTCGCAAATGGGTCTTCCAAATGGACAATGACGCCAAGCATACTTCCAAAGTTGTGGCAAAATGGCTTAAGGACAACAAAGTCAAGGTATTGGAGTAGGCATCACAAAGCCCTGACCTCAATCCTATTGAAAATGTGTGGGCAGAACTGAAAAGGTGTGTGCGAGCAAGGAAGCCTACAAACCTGACTCCAGTTCTGTCAGGAGGAATGGTCCAAAATTCACCCAACTTATTGTGGGCAGCTTGTGGAAGGCTACCCGAAACGTTTGACCCAAGTTAAACAATTTATAGGCAATGCTACCGAATACTAATTGAGTGTATGTAAACTTCTGACCCACTGGGAATGTGATGAAAGAAATAAAAGCTGAAATAAATATTTATCTCAAATATTATTCTGACATATCACATTCTTGAAATAAAGTGATGATCCTAACTGACCTAAGACAGGGAATTCTTACTAGGATTAAATGTCAGGAATTGTGAAAAACTGAGTTTAAATGTACTTGGCTAAGGTGTACGTAAACTTCCGACTTCAACTGTAAGTAGCGATTTCAAGTTATTTTTCCAAGAGGGAGTACATGCAGCTATTTAGGCAGCATATCAAACACAAGCAAGACATAGACAGGCAGTCTAAAAATCTTGTTTTTTAATTGTTGTGTGTAAAATAACACATTGAACCTTCAGCTCTGGGGAAAAAAGATTCAGGGGGACGTGGCGGTTACAGTACCTACAGATCCACAGCATTGGGCTATTCATAATGGCTGAACATTTAAATTCATCCTCGAACCACAGTGCTCCATGCACCTCCACAACCAATCTTTTCTCTCTTTGACTCAATACAAATGAATATGAAGTGGGTTCAGTTTTGCACAGTTCTGCTGTGTAAACGTTTGCCCTAAATAAAGGAGTGATGTGGCTATGTGAAATTAAAAGCACATTGCAATTAATTCACTGATTCAAGATAATGAGTGATGAGAGGAGATTTCTCCACCGCACAATAAATACATTGAGAAAGTGAGAGAGATGTGCGTGATCCAAAGCTAGATAGGATAAAAGTAAGGAAAGGGGGTGGGATGGAAGGACACATGAAAAGCAGACAAAATGGATAGATGGAAAGATACATCGCCAGTAAGGTGGAGGGAGACATTAGGGAGAGATATACCATCAAGGAGGGGGAGAAAGCTGTATGAGTGGGGAGATAAAACCCACTGTATCTGTTCGTGTGTGTGTGTGTGTGTGTGTGTGTGTGTGTGTGTGTGTGTGTGTGTGTGTGCGTGCCATGTGTGTGCATGTGTGTGTGAAAGTGTGCACGTGGGTGTGTGCATCCGTTCATGGGTGTGAGAGTGTGTGTGTGCCTGCATGCGTGTATATGTGCAGTATGGCAAGGCCACGTGCAGGACGGTATGGGGCTGTTTTCCCTCTCCCTCAGTTGTTGAGGTCTGTCACTGCAGTGTGATAGCCTAGCGGAGGGAGTGAGGGAGATGACAGTAGTGGCCCTCCCCTCCTGCCCAAATGACGCCTTGTCTGAAGGAGATAGATGGGATTCATTGAGCTTTAATTGCCTTCTGGAAAGATATAACTTCATCACTTTAACCCTGGTTATACCTCTCAAATATTTCATATCTGTCTCTCTCTCTCTCTCTCTCTCTCTCTCACTCTCTCTCTCTCTCTCTCTCTCTCAAATACTTGTTTGATCTTGTCTGGCTTAATAAACCAACAGAAAAGTAGCCTACAAAAATAGCAAATTCACCCATCTGGCACTTCAGGCAGACTCAAACTAAATTCAAAGTATTTGAAACACAGGCTAGGTCAGAAAAATACCCAGTATTTGAATGCTCTTCTTGGACATTTTTGCAAAGCTGGTTCTCACAATTTATGAGAAAGTCATGTTTTTTCACCTAAAATGGCCAACTCAGGGAATCCATTAACTCCTCATGACAGAAAGGTCGTCACAAACTGACGCCACTGTTGCTTAGCACCGCTTAGCACTTTAAACCCCTCAAGTAATGTGGGAGTAATTACGGGAAAAATGTGAATCCTAATTAATGTAATTATAATCCACTAAGTTATTGTTCAACAGCACTACATATCACATTGCGCTAGAATACACAACCTACCAGCATCATAATTTCTCTCCAATGCTGCCTGCTATGCTTAAACCCTCTCCGTCATAGCTTGATTATACAGTGACTCAGTGGCGCCTGATTTGGATTCATTCTCTCTTTTAAAGAGGCTTGATTGCGCTGCAGTCTTGATTGGCCTTATTGATGGGCTGGTACTTGTAATGGCTAAATTACAGACTTGGACTCGTGGCTGGGGATAGTTATGTGACGTGAGAAGGTTTTATAACGGATGCTAAAGCAACTTCCATTGACAACAATCTGCCTCAGCACCCCAGGGTTACCTGGAGATCAAGGCCCTCTTCATCTATACCTATCCTCAGGGGTTCCTCTGTGGCCTTGATGCCTTACTGTACCAGGGCCATTTTGAACAGGATCTGGGTTAACCTCAGGCATGTGGATGTGTTACTGGGTGTGTGAGTTGTGTTGTGGGCTGTTTTGTGTAGGTGTTTGGCCATCTGTGTCCGATTGTGTTTGTGTGAGGAAGGCAGAGAGAGAGGGAACCAAAGGCTCTTTTAAAGAGCAAGTATTGGTATTTATACGGAAATACAAAATGTTGGTGATAGAAAAATAAATAGTAGAGTTGTAATTACAGAGATTACAGAGATTTCCATTGGAAATATGTTTAAATTGGTATTATAGCTGATAAAGAAAGAGCTTCAAAGGTCTCAACATTTACATTACGAGGAGATCCTGAAAATCGAGCAAGAGAAGGTGGAGGCATGATGGATGGAAAAGAGGAGAGAAGAGGAGGAGGGTTTGGGAGTGGTCAAATGGGAGCTGGATAGAGGGAGTGAATAGGGCTCAAACATTCCCCTCCAGTGATTACACGACTCAGCATCCATCTGCACCTCTATACCTCCCTCCCATTCATCACTCCTTCCATACATCTCCCCCTGTGTCTGTGTCTGTGTCTGTGTCTGTCTCTGTCTCTGTCTCTGTCTCACACAGGGGTGGATGAGATCCAGCAGTCTTTTAAACACACAAGATGTAAGTTACCTCAGATGGTTATCAATCTTCATAGGGGAGTGGGTTTGTGTGGTTTGGAGGTGTGGTGTGGGATAGAGGATGCGTTCCTGTGTGGAAGTTTGAAGCAGTGGGTGGTGGGATAGGCTGTGTGGGTGGGTGGGTGGGGGGGTTGGTGGCACAATATGGAGAGTGTGTGTGTGTGTGTGTTTGCGTGCGTGCCTGTGTGTGCGTGTGACGTAGCCATCCCTCAGGCGGTATGCAGTAGACAGTGTGTGTGTGTGTATATCAGTGTATGGTTGAGCGGTGGGGGATTAAGCGAACTGAGTAGAATTGAAAATGACAGGTGGAGCATATTCTATTATTTTACTGTCACATTTTAAATAGCATATCCCAGTAGTGCTAAACAAAATAGGCGTAGTAAGAATATTTCTATTTACTATTGATGACTGTCCAGAGAAAATAGAGTGAACCGGGCAGCTACATTTCTGTTCTCATTTGGCTTCTTTGCGTTGAGCTGTCAGTAGCATGCTCTGTGTTGGGCTTGGACAGGCTGTTTTTTCTGCTAGGTGTTGGTTGGCTGCCAGGGAGGCTGCTGGCCCAGCTGGTGGCTGCTAGCGGTTAGCACTGCGAGATGAATTGAGTGGGAAAATTAAGCCTTTGATCGATTGTCTCACTGCGGACATTAGAAACACCTAAGACAGCCATGAGTCAGCAGTCTCTTCCCATTTCTCTCTCTCTCGTTCGCCCTCTTATTTTATTTCTCTCTCTCGCGCTATCACTCTCTCTCAATCTCTCTCTCTTCCTCCACCCCCCCTCTCTTTCTCTCTGTCCCTCCTCCTTGTTCCCTCTCTCTGTCAGTACCCATCTATCAATACACTTTATCACTCTATTTTCACTCTCAATTTAGTGGCGGTCTCTGTCCTTTTACAGATGTCACACCATTTTGTTTGCTGGGGCACTGTCTCCAAGGCCACTGCTGTGTGTGTGTGTGTGTGTGTGTGTGTGTGTGTGTGTGTGTGTGTGTGTGTGTGTGTGTGTGTGTGTGTGTGTGTGTGTGTGTGTGTGTGTGTGTGTGTGTGTGTGTGTGTGTGTGTGTGTGTCCTAATGAGAACCTGTCACATTGACAGTCAGATCTGTTTATAGATTTGCCTCCTGTGACAGTGGAACTATAGGAGCTTGACTAGCTGTCAGTCAACTCTCACCTATGCCATAGCAACAGAGCCCTATAACTGTAGGAGATGGAGCAGAGTTCTCTCTCTGTTTAGAGTGACACGCCTCTACTAAGGACCAATAAATACTATGTTTTTAGTGTTTATTTGTTAAATCTGTCAGCAAGACAGTGTGCACTCAATTCTGTTAGAAGTTCTAAAATAATGTTTCTATCTACTGGTTGAGTCTAGTAGTTAGATCAAATTGAACGTCATGAGCTCGATAGCCACAAGCAAGGCCTATTGGTTGCCTGCTAGGTGAGGTGGTAGAACTTGTTGTCTTTCTGAGAACAATAATGACATTGAATACTTTGTACCCATTACAAATCGATCTGAACAGAGTCAAACTAATGAAGAGGGCACAGACGAACACAATAGGCTCTGATGTCACCCTCCTAAGTCCAAAGGAAGCTTCTGATTGGGTAATGAGGGGCCTCCTTTAGGCAACTGGGATCTTATTGGTTCCTTTGACGTTGGACAAACCAGTTGATTGATTGCTTGTGAGTTTTTGCTCCTTGTTGGGGAGATATGCTGGATCTGCTATCAAACTTTAATGACCTCAGGGACTGGCATTTTCCCCTCGTTTCTCCTCTATTTGGGTTGTTGTTGAATAGAACATGAGGCTGGATGTCTTCATCTCTCCCCTGTCCCCTCCATCTCTGTCTGGCCTGTCAATCAGATGCCTGCTGGGCTTTATGTTTGTGGAGTGTCACCTTGCTTCCAGCTATATTGTTCACTGTTTACTGCGTACTTGGCTGACCAAGTTACACACACAGGTGTGTGTATTAGTATTTTATTAGGATCCCCAGTTAGCTGCTGCCAAGGCAGTGGCTGCTCTTCCTGGGGTCTAAACAGGAAACAAAACACAACAAATATAATACATGAAATACATCTCTCTGTTGATTTCACATACATTATCATGCATTTAACACATTCTGTATAGTCCAAATACTGACTTTTAGCACTCGTGGTCTATAGCAACTTCCTACAAGAATAATCTTTAGGTGAGGTAGATGAACTTGTAGCCATATTACTTACACATCATCTGACATGAGATCCTCTCTTAGCCTAACAAGAATATTACTCTGGACATATAGCAACACCTCCTCCATTTGCATTCCTATCTTTCCTGTATATGCTATACCCATGTATAGCTACTACTGCATTATCAAAGGAATTATGTAAGTGTGTTTCAGAGATGGCCAGAAAATGAATGTTTTCTGATGTTAGTAAGTTGTCAATTTAGTCTTTAGAACCAGGGGTAAGTTGTCTTTAGAACCAGGGGTTGGAAACTAAATTAGTTTTTTTGTTCTGAACAGAACCATCACTAAATTACTTCACCGATCAGTGTGGATAGTATCGCTTGCTATGGAGACGGCAAGCTATATATAGTTGTTTACATGCATTGGACAGACAAGTGTAGGGTGGGAGATGCGACTGAAATTTTGCGGGTGGGGAGAGAGTGAGAGAGTTTGGAGGAGGAGGCTTGGCTTGTTGCACTGGGCATATTGTTATGACATGCATTATTTGAATTAGGCCCACATAATTATACCTACGGAGGAGCGGCTTCTTTCAAGGAACTTTGAACTTCCGAGAGTTGGCTTAGCGTTGGACCAGAGCTAGCTAACAAGCTTGTTTTTGCAGAATTAAAATAAAAACACGTCTTACCTATTTGTAGTTAATAAATCCAATGTGAAACGTTATGACTATAGTATCCTTAACTAGCATTGAAAAAGTTAATCCATTCTTCTCAAATTAAAAAATCTCTCTCCCTAATTTCTGAATCAGTCTTGTAACATCAGTATGCAACACTAGCCTATGCTTCAGAGGTGGAGAGGCAGGTAGCCTACACACACACACTGGCAAAGTTCAGTGGCAGGCAGGCAGTCACTGGAATAAGTTTCTGAGTGACAGAGTGAGGGCTTTGCATAGGTGCTTTGTTGCGTTTTTTGTGTGACTGAAAAAAAAATGCCCGGAACGTAAATTAACGTTATAAACCGGTTCCCATGCTTTTAAAAATAACGGTTCTGTTCCGCAATAGCATAGCTCACTTTCGTTCCCGGTTCAGATTCTGTTCCTTTAAAAAATGTATTTTGACGTTTTCTGTTCTGATCCCTGAATCGATTCCAATCCCTGTTTAGAACAGGTGGACAGAGACAGAGAGGCATTGTCTCACTTCAGTGTTACTTCTGAGGCAGCTTGTTTCCCTGTCTGGGAAAAAATATCTCTGGTCCCTGGTTGGCTGGAGAGTTGATGTTCCACCTCAAATGAACCAGATCGGCATGGTAACTACATATAGTTACTACTGGAAATAGCATACACAAGTTGTTGTTCAGGGCAACAGTTATCTGAAGCTTGGCACTTCACTTACAGGTTTCTCCACTTGGTTGCTGCTCGCGTGTAGAGACCTTACTTTCTCTTATCATTCTGTCAACCTCTTTTACTTCCATTTTCTCACTGCCATGTCTCAACACTATCTATCTCGCTCTCCCTCTGGCTCTGCCTTTTGGTACTCTCTTCACCCTCTCGCCTCTTGTCAAAAGGAAAAACTTGAGTTTACCTCTCCTTACATTTTTACATTATTACATTTTTGTCATTTAGCAGACACTCTTACAGTTAGTGCATTCATCTTAAGATAGCTAGTTGGGAAACCACATATCACAGTCATAGTAAGTACATTTTTCCTCAATAAAGTATAAAGTCAGAGCTAGTAATGGGGAAAAAAGTCAAGGCTCTCTGCTCTGCCAGAGAGGAAGACCACAGGAGCAAGACCAGGGACCTCTATAGAGGGGAAAAGAAAAAGCTATACTCAGGAATTAAGGCAGCCAAACAGCAGTACAAAGTCAGGCGACAGCAGATGTTCTCCAGCAACGAGTGCTCTATTGTCTGGAAAGGACTAAAACAAAGTACAAACCAAAATCTCTCTTATGGCAGACAAATAAACCCAGTTTTACTGCAGATTTGACTCACAAAGTCCCCTCAATCACCAGGACAATACCCCCCTCCACCTCCCCCTCCTTGCCACTTCCCCCTCTTACCCATCAACCACACCCCTCCCTTCCCCATACCTCTCCATGCTCCTCTCTCCTCTACCCCTCTTCCATCCCAGGAACCCCCCACCCTGTCCCAGGCTGCTCTCCCTCTTCCCCCACCCCTGGTCATCAGCCTGGACAAGGTCTCTCCAACCACATTTAAAGGTGCAATTTGCAGAAATCGCTCTGCCATTTCCTGGTTGCAAACATTCTAATAGTTTGCCTAACTTCAGTTTATGTATCATCTAATCCACTCTGAAATATATGTTCAATAACCAAAAATATTGTATTTTCAACTGATTGAATCTGGTGATCAAAAACAAAACTTAAGAACGGGAAGCATAGAAATAGTGCACATAGAACAGATCTACCACGTTATACTTGCTTTCAATGAGAATAACAGAGCTATAACTTACATTTCTATGTGAATTTGGTTGAGTTGTCCAAAAAGTTACATATTGCAGCTTTACGCACTGTGCTAACCAGCTCTCCCCTGTTTTCACTGACATATTCAACCAATCACTAGAGCAATGCACTGTCAAATCATTGTTCCAGTCCAAAGAAAAAAAAGTGTCCTGCCTGAACGACTACAGACCTGTAGCGCTCACATCAATCATCATGAAAACCTTTGAGTACCTGGTACTGTCCAATCTGAAAACCATCACTGATGCCTCCTTTAACCCACTGCAGTTTGCCTACAGAGCTAACAGGTCTGTGGACGATGCTGTCAACATGGGCCTACACTACATCCTCAAACACCTCGATAACCCAAAGACATATGCAAGGATAATGTTTGTGGACTTTAGCTCTGCATTCAATACCATCATCCCAGAACTGCTACAAGACAAACTCTCCCAGATGAACGTGTCCAGCTCCACCTGTCATTGGATCACTGAATTCCTGACCAACATGACGCAACACATGAAGCTGGGAAAACACCTTTCAAGTCAAGTAAAAAAAAAATATATATATATATATATACACAGTACCAGTCAAAAGTTTGGGCACACCTACTCATTCATGGGTTTTTCTTTATTTTGACTATTTTCTACATTGTAGAATAGTAGTGAAGACACCAAAACTATTAAATAACACATGGAATCATGTAGTAACCAAAAAAGTGTTAAAGAAATCAAAATATATTTTATATTTGATATTCTTCAAGTAGCCACCCTTTGCCTTGATGACAGCTTTACACATTCTTGGCATTCTCTCAACCAGCTTCATGAGGTAGTCATCTGGAATGCATTTCAATCAACAGGTGTGCCTTGTTAAAAGTTAATTTGTGGAATTTCTTTCCTTCTTAATGCGTTTCAGCCAATCAGTTGTGTTGTGACAAGGTAGGGTTGGTATACAGAAGATAGCCCTATTTGGTTAAAGATCATGTCCATATTATGGCAAGAACAGCTCAAATAAGCAAAGAGAAATGACAGTCCATCATTACTTTAAGACATGAAGATCAGTCAATCCTGCTGCATAGGATAAGTTAATTAACTGCACCTCACATTGCAGCCCAAATAAATGCTTCACAGAGTTCAAGTAACAGACATATCTCAACATCAACTGTTCAGAGGAGACTGCGTGAATCAGGCCTTCATGGTTGAATTGCTACAAAGAAACCACTACTAAAGGACACCAATATGAAGAAGAGACTTGATTTGGCCAAGAAACACAAGCACTGGACATTAGACCGGTGGAAATCTGTCCTTTGATCCAAATTTGAGATTTTTGGTTCCAACCGCCGTGAGATGCAGAATATGTGAACGGGTGATCTCCGCATGTATCTCCGCATGTGTGGTTCCCACCGTGAAGCATGGAGGTGTAATGGTGCTTTGCTGTTGACACTGTCAGTGATTTATTTAGAATTCAAGGCACACTTAATCAGCATGGCTACCACAGAATTCTGCAGCGATACACCATCCCGTTTGCGCTTAGTGGGACTATCATTGGTTTTTCAACAGGACAATGACCAAAAACACAACTCCAGGTGTGTAAGGGCTATATGACCAAGAAGGAGAGTGATGTAGTGCTGCATCAGATGACCTGGCCTCCACAATCACCCAAACTCAACTCAACTGAGATGGTTGAGAAGTCAAAGCAGCTAACAAGTGCTCACTATAAGTGGGAACTCCTTCAAGACTGTTGTAAAAGCATTCCAGGTGACTACCTCATGAAGCTGGTTGAGAGGATGCCAAGAGTGTGCAAAGCTGTCATCAAGGCAAAGGGTGGCTACATTGAAGTATCTAAAATATAAAATATATTTATATATATTTGATTTGTATAACTTTTTGGGGGGTTACTACATGATTCCATATATGGTATTTCATAGTTATGATGTCTTCACAATTATTCTACAATGTAGAAAATAGTAAAAATAAAGAAAAACCCATGAATGTGTCACGTGTCGGGACGGTGAGAGACCAAGGCGCAGCGCATTCATAGTTCGACATATTTTATTTAGTGATAGAATAAGCAGAACGAACTAGACAAACAAACAACCGATAATCAAACGTCTCGCTATACAACGACAACAAACACGAATGAAAGGAATGTAAATGATAACACGTTACGTTACCCGTGACTGGTACATACATCGATATATACATATACAATGACCCACAGCCCCGGTGTGGAAACATACATGCATATGTAGGATCCCTAATTAGAGACAATGCACTGCAGCTGCCTCTAATTAGAGATCCCACACAAACCACCTACAGACCCAGAAATGATAGACCTGTCAGACTCTGACCATGGCACATAGAGAAGCAATAGGCTTATGAAATTTCCCCCCCGGGGGATCAATAAAGTACCTATCTATCTAGGTACTTTATTGGGGGGGGGAAGATTAGTTCGTCGGTGGCGGTTCCGGCCCCGGCGAAGTAGACAACTTTGTGCCGGGAAAATAACTGGGCCCGGACTGGGCACCGGTGGGGTAAACGGCTCCGGCCCTGGAGCGGGGAAACTAACCGGGCCCGGACTGGGCACCGGTGGGACAAACGGCTCCGGCACTGGAGCGGGGTAAATAACCGGGCCCGGATTGGGCACCAGTGGGGTAAACGGCTCCGGCCATGGAGCGGGGAAAAACAACCGGGCCAGGACTGGGCACCGGTGGGACAAACGGCTCCGGCCATGGAGTGGAGCAGACTACCGGACCTGGACTGGGCACCGGTGGAGCGGACTGCTCTGGCTTGGGAGTGGAGCAGACGGCCGGACCCGGACTGGGCACCGGTGGAGCGGACTGCTCTGGAACTGGGGCGGAGCAGACGGCCGGACCCGGACTAGGCACCGGTGGAGCGGACTGCTCTGGCACTGGGGCGGAGCAGGCGGCCGGACCCGGACTGGGCACCGGTGGAGCGGACTGCTGTGGCACTGGGGCGGAGCAGGCGGCCGGACCCGGACTGGGCACCGGTGGAGCGGACTGCTCTGGCACTGGGGCGGAGCAGACGGCCGGACCCGGACTTGGCACCGGTGGAGCGGACTGCTCTGGCACTGGGGCGGAGCAGGCGGCCGGACCCGGACTGGGCACCGGTGGAGCGGACTGCTCTGGCATTGGGGCGGAGCAGACAGCCGGACCCGGACTGGGCACCGGTGGAGCGGACTGCTCTGGCACTGGGGCGGAGCAGGCAGCCGGACCCGGACTGGGCAAGGGTGGAGCGGAATGCTCTGGCACTGGGGCGGAGCAGGCAGCCGGACCCGGACTGGGCAATGGTGGAGCAGAATGCTCTGGCTTGGGGGTGGAGCTTACGACCGGACCCACACTGGGCACCGGTGGAGCGGACTGCTCTGGCTTGGGAGTGGAGCTTACGACCGGACCCACACTGGGCACCGGTGGAGCGGACCGTTCTGGCATGGGAGTAGAGCCGACGACCGGACCCGGATTGGGGATGCTCACTTTGGGCCCCCCTAACTCCCGCTCCTTCCTCTGACTCACACACTCCTCCCAACCTCGCCTGAACCACTCCCTTAACTCGCTCCATTCCTTTCCCTTGCCTTCCCCCATGCTCACCTCCTCACGGCACTTCGCTCCCCCTTTATCCTCCAGCCTCAGCGCCTCGCTCATGGAGAGTGGTACTGGAGCTTCGACCTCGACACCAGACCACCCCCATAGCCCCCCCAAAAATGTTCTTGGGGTTGCCTTCGGGCTTCTCTCTCCTCTGCATTGCGCCGCTTGGTCTCGAAGTGGTGGGTCATTCTGTCACGCATCGGGACGGTGAGAGACCAAGGCGCAGCGCATTCATAGTTCGATATATTTTATTTAGTGATAGAATAAGCAGAACGAACTAGACAAACAAACAACCGATAATCAAACGTCTCGCTATACAACGACAACAAACACGAATGAAAGGAATGTAAATGATAACACGTTACGTTACCCGTGACTGGTACATAAATCGATATATACATATACAATGACCCACAGCCCCGGTGTGGAAACATACATGCATATGTAGGATCCCTAATTAGAGACAATGCACTGCAGCTGCCTCTAATTAGAGATCCCACACAAACCACCTACAGACCCAGAAATGATAGACCTGTCAGACTCTGACTATGGCACATAGAGAAGCAATAGGCTTCTCTATGGCCAGAGCCTGACAGAATGAGTAGGTGTGTCCAAA
Organism: Thymallus thymallus; assembly: GCA_023634145.1. Taxonomy (NCBI): domain Eukaryota; kingdom Metazoa; phylum Chordata; class Actinopteri; order Salmoniformes; family Salmonidae; genus Thymallus; species Thymallus thymallus. The sequence goes on along the minus strand of CM042410.1, from coordinate 21,891,964 downwards.
CGTTTGACTGGTACTGTATATATAAAAATAGTTCTACCTGGAATCAAAAAGGAGACAACCGAAGAACCCTTTTGGAACCCTTTTTTCTAAGAGTGTAGTGCACTACTTTTGACCAGAACACATATAGGGAATAGGGTGCCATTTAGGACTCAGACTATACAGTATGAGTCTATTATGAATGTCTAAGTCCTTTTCAAACGTCGTACATTTTCATCATCTTACCATCCGTACACAACTTATCTTATTTTTCATTACATCTCCCTTGTTCCATGGTCACAGCCTTTCCAAGAGAATGTGTCTACATAAATACTAAGCCCAAGTTGCAGGCAACTTTTAAAGGTTGCTGCAAATCACCTCCCAGAGAGCTTACACAGTGACAAGATGTATCACAACAGAGCGACTTCATTCCAGGTGTTCTGGGGAGTGTGTGTGTGTTCTCTCTTGTCTCAGGACCGTTAAATTGTCAGATCGATGATGCCTTACATTGATGTTCCAGCCACACCTCAAACACCACGGATCTTATTACTGGATTAAAAGGAACAAGGTTCCACAGAATTACTTTTTGTGCTCTGTCTGGCTGCAGCTTTAAACTGGAGACATGATGGGAGAGATGAGGAGAGCAGAGCAGAGCAGAGCAGAGCAGAGCAGAGCAGAGGAGAGGAGAGGAGAGGAGAGGAGAGGAGAGGAGAGGAGAGGAGAGGAGAGGAGAGGAGAGGAGAGGAGAGGAGAGGAGAGGAGAGGAGAGGAGAGGAGAGGAGAGTAATGCAGATGACTTCACAGCTGGTAAATTCCCACCTCCCATTTGGTTACGAATGCAGCATTAGTCCGTTATAGCCTAGTTTGTTAAATAGCCTAAGGAAACAAAATAACAAAATGTAGCTTGTCCTATCCCATATTTGCTAAACACGTTGAACATATTTACAGTCCACACTAAACAAAAATATAAACGCAACATGTAAAGTGTTGGTCCCATGTTTCATGAGCTGAAATAAAAGATCCCAGAAATTTTGTTTTACGTCTCTGTTAGTGAGCATTTCTCATTTGCCAAGATAATCCATTGTCGTGTCGTGACCTTTATTAATCTGACGACTGTTATCTCTAATTAACTAACAATGTTTACCCGATTAAATTAATGATGTAACAATTAACTCATTAGGATTTGGGGCACCACGGAAGTGGTTGTTTAAAGAGTTACCATCTCCCGAATTATCTAGAAGGTATATATCTATTACTTATTAATCATTAACTCGTATCATATCATCATTCTGAACATCGTATCCTCCTTGCATCTGCATAAACCCCAGCCTTACTTATGATTCCGTACTACACAAATTGATTTAATTATTTATTTACTAGCTAACTAAATGGTAACACAGGATAACATACACACTTAATACATTAACAACAGGTCCCTAGCGGACTGACAACAACATGACTGCTTGTTACAAATGAGGGAGAGGTAGAGCGATAGAGATAGAGAGAGAGAGAGAGAGAGAGAGAGAGAGAGGCACAACACTTTGGTACATTTAGAAACTACACTCACAGTAATCATATACTTTGCACACGAACCGCCGCCCGCTTGGAGAAAGAAATCATTAATGTATTTACGTGAGATGCTGCTGTGTATCTCTCGGAACCGGACCCCCCTGGAAAGAGAGTTGGTTGGGTCTTCTTGCGGCTCGCTCTTAAGGCTCTGATTGTCCAACAGTTACAACAAGTCTTCTACTGTTGTGGTCCTCAGTGGTTGTCCGAGGTCCGGTGACTTGTCATGTAGTTCTACAGAATGGATTTTCATTTCACTCGTTCTGGAAGATCGGTCCTTTGAAAATAGGCTAATCAGCCCTGTCAATGATTCCCTAGTGGGTGATGAGAGTACCTAGGTAGGATGGTTTGAATATAGTAGTAGAATGGTCACACTTAAATTCAAATTTCTAGATACACTGATGAGGACAGCTAATCAGCCATACTAGTAATTATCCGGGAGGTGACTTTATTGTCTCTACCTCGTGTTGAGATTCAGGATTTTAACCACTTTAGATGTGAGCTGCAGCTCGCCATCTTTCTGGTCTGATGTGTTCATTCTTAACCAATCCTTTTATACACTCTGGTCGAAGGGGCCGGTTACGTCAGGCTGACACGCTCTCTGACCTCACACGGGGTGTGGCTACTTACTGTGTAAAGTTTATAGATAGCAGTTATCTCTTATGAATCCTAAAATCACATTCCTATCTTAACAGTATTTAAGATATTTCCTTTATACCTTTTTTAATGACATCACAAAATAAAACCAAAATGATGGCTGACAGTGTGTATGGCGTCGTGTGGGCGAGCGGTTTGCTGATGTCAACTTTGTGAACAGAATGCCCCATGATGGCGGTGGGGTTATGGTATAGACAGGCATAAGTTACAGACAATGAACAGAATTGCATTTTATCAAAGTCAATTTGAATCCACAGAAATACCGTGACGAGATCCTGAGGCACATTGTCGTGCCATTCATCCTGCCACCATCGCCTCATGTTTCGGCATGATAATTCACGGCCCCATGTCGCAAGGATCTGTACACAATTCCGAGAAGCTGAAAATGTCCCAGTTATTCCATGGCCTGCATACTCATGTCACCCATTGAGCATGTTTGGGATGCTATGGATCAAAGTGTACGACAGTGTGTTCCAGTTCCCACCAATATCCACCAACTTCGTACAGTCATTGAAGAGGAGTCGGACAAGATTCCACAGGGCCACAATCAATAGCTTGATCAATTCTATGCAAAGGAGATGTGTTATGCTGCATGAGGCAAATGGTGGTCACACCAGATACTGACTGGTTTTCTGATCTACGCCCCTACCTTTTTTATTTAAGTATCTGTGACCAATAGATGCATATCTGCATTCCCAGGCATGTGAAATTCATAGGGCCTAATTCATTTATTTCCTTCTATGAACTGTAACTCTGTAAAATTTTTGACATAACATATCATTCACACTGATATAGGCATACTGTAAAATGCATTAGGCCTACGTCTGAGCCATGGACATGCCAAACATTGTCAATAAACTAAATTAAACTCACTATTGATAAGACCTTAAAAGATAGTCAATAATTCAAATCAAATTTTTATAAAATGAAAAAACTTGTTTTAAATAGTCTATTTCTAAATACATTTACAGGCAGCATAATTGCTCCCTGTGGGCATATAATATTAAGATAACATAGACTATGGAGGGTTTTACGCATATCCAAACTTTTCACAGGAGCTGGAAAAATATTCAATATTAAGAGAATGGGGGAATATCCATTATACTGCTCCCAAATATACAGTTAGGTGACAATTAGGCCCAACAGAGGAGAACGGAAGATGCATTTTTTGACAAAATAATGTCTGTTGACTGTTTTGCTGCTCGTGATATTTTAATAAAACATTGGTGATGTACATAAGACTACTGTGTGCACTACCACTGGCGAAATCAATACAATAACCAATTGCGTTACTGCTAAGACCAGCTGTTGGTTGGTCTTAAATTTCCCTAGTTGTGCCGACTAAAATTGGCATATCGGCGATGGAGGGAAGAGGGGAGGGAGGGAGGGGTGCTGCTGGGTCCTCCATCCCTCTTAGCCTTGTTTATGTGCCACTGTCTGTGGATCATTGACTCATTCGTCTTCATTACGTGTCTCTCTGAAAACGATTAACTGCCACACTCAGTTGGGCCTTGGCTAGGTTGACAAGCCCCGCAAGCTCTCCCACGCACCCCAATGAGGAACGCTGAAACCTGCTCACCGCCATGGCAAACCTCTCCTCTCGTTAGCTATCCACAGTTTTACATGAGTGGTGAAATTAAGCGAAGAAAGGTTTAGAGGGTATTTAATGGTTTTGTAAAAATGGTTCATTGTGTTTCACCTTCTCATGGTTGTGCATCACAATCATCTGTGGACAAAGAAAGACTGGCTGGACTCATATGTAGATTTATCATTGGAACAGTGCTTGTCTCGTATCTAGATATGTATTTATGCATATTGTTTTGATAAAAGCAGGCTTTTTCATAATGCATGTATGTTATTTGACCTAGTTAGTGGAGGATGTATGTTGTGTAAGGATAAACGCCCACCTACTCACTCAGAGTGTGAGCAGTGAGATATGCAGGGACATTCAGGCAGAACAATACAGAAGGTAGGGAGTTCTGTAGGCCAATATCTCCCTGATGGCTTGTTTAAAAGCTGTGGGCTGTTTGTGTCACCTCCATCTGTTCACCCCTCACTTCACAGCGCACACTCACACACATGCACACACGCACGCACACACACACGCACACACCTATTAACTCCGTGTCACCCTCGGAAAGAGAAAAGTACTACCACCACCCTCCACCCCCAGAACTATTTCCACTGCCTCCATGACACATGTTGTCTCAGCTCTGATCATACATCATACCTCTAGCCTAGTCTATACAGTCAGCTGCCAAGAAAACTCATCACACTGTTGTTTCTCCTCATAGCTACACCCTATTTCACGAAAAATGTTTGTCACACATTTGCTGTTGGAGGCTTAGGATGAGCTATATTTGAATGCAGGTGATACTAGCTAAACTGAGCTATTCCCTCTCCCTCTCTCCCACTCTCCCTCTCTCTCCACAGAATTTCAGAAAGCTGCAGACCACTCAATCACCCTCATCAGCGTCCCATCACAGCCAAGAGAAAGGGAGAGGGTGGAACATGGGCTGGTGTAGCCATTGCTATGCGTGAGCGAGTGCCGCGGTGTCCATGGAGACCAAGGGCTACAGCAACTTTCTGGAGACCAGCGATGGGCAAGGGACAGGGCTTCTGGAGGGACGGGACTCTCCGGGGGCAGAGGAGGGCTGGAGCGCCCCCTTACCCCTGGGCTTCCAGGTGTCCCTCACCAGCGTGCTGATGCTGGAGCTGGTACTGGGTTTCAGCAGCAACCTGACCGTGCTGGTGCTCTACTGCGCCCAGTCCAACCTGGTCGACTCGGTCAGCAACATGGTCACAGTCAGCCTGCACGTGCTGGACATCCTCGTGTGTGTGCTGTGTCTACCGCTGACTGTGGCGGTCATCCTGCTGCCAGCAGACGGTAGTGGCGGCGGCAGCCTGGCTACGCTGTGCTGCTTCCATGAGGCCTGCGTCACCTTCACTAGTGTGGCCACAGCCATTAACGTGTTGGTCATCAGCCTGGACCGCTACGACATCTCCGTCCGGCCGGCCACACGGCTGTTGACCCCGCGACGCGCTGCGCTCCTCCTGGCCGCAGTCTGGGCTATGTCATTGGCCGTCTTCTTCCTGCCCTTCCTGGAGGGGGACTTCTTCTTCTCGAGGGAGGAGGTGGAGGACAGCGAGGGAGGAAGAGGGGGGGGGGGGATGGACATGGGGGATATGATATCTGGCAACCCTACTGGGCTGACCCCCACTCGGCTAAACCCCACTGGGCTGACCCTCACCCCCTCCATCTCCTCCTCCCCCTCTACTCCCTACTATTCCCACCACCTGCCACCAGTGTGGCAGAACCGGACACTGCTGTGTGTAGGGGGACAAGGCTACCATACGGGGCTGGCCATGTACTACCACCTTCTGCTGCAAGTGCCCTGCTTCTTCATCGCCGTGGTCGTGATGCTGTTCACATATTCCCGCATCCTGCAGGCCCTCAACATCCGCATTGGCACCCACATCAAGAGGGGCCCACGGGCCTCCAATAAGGACTCAGGCTGCAGGATCCGCAGGCGGAGACGAAGGAGGAAGGGGCTGAGTCTGGCCACAGAGGGGGGAGGTTCCTCCAGCCAGAACCAGCACCTCACCCATCCGCCCCTCATCCCATCCCCCACCCCCACCCCCACTTCCCCCCCACCCCTATCCTCTATGCCCCTGGTCATCTCTGACAGTGGGGCCACGGGGGTCACCAACACCGCCGCCACCACCCCCATCGCCACCACCCCAGCAACCCCTGCCTCCCAGGCCCCTACCTCCACTGACGCAATCTCCCCCCCGCTGGCGGCGGCAGAACGCCCAGGTGTCCAGGCCTCTGTTTCGGCCATCATCGCCCTGAGGCGGGCCGTGAGGCGTCACCGGGACCGGCGGGAACGCCAGCGAAGAGTCTTCAAGATGTCCCTTATCATCATCTCCACCTTCCTAGGCTGCTGGGCTCCTCTGTCCATGGTCAACGTATTGATCCTGTGCCTGGGCCCCAGTGACAGTCTGGTACGTGTGAGGCTCTGCTTCCTGGCCATGGCCTATGGCACCACCATCTTCCACCCGCTGCTCTATGCCTTCACCAGGCAGAAGCTGCGTAAAGCGCTGAAGACTCGTGTCAAGAAGAGGGTGGTGTCCCTGCTGCAGGTGGACCCGGCACCCAGCGGGGGAACTGTTATTCACAACTCCTGGGTGGAGGGGGGAGGACAGAGGAAGGGACGCAAGCCTCGACTGGAGGGCAGTGACGCTACCAGTAACTGTCTAACAGTGGCTGTGAGAGAATGAGAGGGTGTGTGTGTGTGTGTGTGTGTGTATGCGTATATGTGATAGCTGACAAAGGTCAGGAGACATCATCAGCACCTCCCTCCGTCCAGGTGTGATGATGGCAGTTGGACCCGGAGCTCTAATTAATATCAGACCTGCTCTGATCTCTATACACAGCAAGATGGCTGCTCCGTCTCCATGGCAACACCAAGCTACTCCACCACAACCTTAGTTACTTTAGATACATTCCAGTACAGGTAAACAGCAAAAATCCACACCATCCACACATGCATGCACATTGATCAAGTAAGCACACAATATCTACCTGCACACAGATCTCAGTGAGAGTAAATATCCAGTGCCATTTTATAATTTGATTAGTCATGCCTTAATTCAGTTCCTAATTGATTCCCATTGTTCTGAATGTTTTACTGTATGTGTATTGTGTTTACAAGAATGTAGTGTGTGTGTGTGTGTGTGTGTGTGTGTGTGTGTGTGTGTGTGTGTGTGTGTGTGTGTGTGTGTGTGTGTGTGTGTGTGTGTGTGTGTGTGTGTGTGTGTGTGTGTGTGTGTGAGATTATGTGCAATATAACGTCAGCAGTAGCTGAGCCTCCCCAGAGAGGAAAAGGCAAAGTGAGAGGGTTTACTCCGCCCAAAATCTGTTCACGAAAATAAGACCACAAAATGAGGATTTTTTTTATTGAGGTCAATGAGAGAGTGTTGAAATTGGTCAACAAAAAATGTAATTGCTAATTAGCTACATGAGGCTTATTTGATCGAATTAAAGTTTGGTTAGGTTGTTACAAATGCACTGATATAATTGGACGCAGGTGGCATTTTGGCACGTGAGAGCTGTCACTCGACTATCTCGTCAATATAATAGATAATCTTCGGGCTCCCTGTGTGAACAAAGAATTGTGGGATTGTTCTCATGCTTGTTCTCATGGGCTAGACTACAGAAGAAGGATGGACTTCACCTGTTGATTGACTGCAGTGCCCTGTTGCCATGGTGATATGGGTTGCGCACCTGACATAACCACCAAACCATGTAGAACTGTAACTACAGTATGTGAATAGAACATGGTGTTGATTTACTTGTGAAACATCACTTCAATTTTATAGAGGAGTTTTAGGAACCAAATGGCAATATTTGGTAACCCCCACAACTGTTTATAAATGGGACAAGTCAACAGAGTGGAACACCACTGTGAACCACCCCAGGTCCCAAAGTTAGACAGGTCCTGGAGCAGCTCTTGGGCGTTGTTTTCTATCTGTGTCTCCCTCCTCCTCAGGGCTTTATATCAATCTCCCTCTGAAGCATGCTGAACATTAGTTACACCCCTGCACCAGGCCTCATTCAGTTATTCTGATAGGTATTAGCTTAGTTATAGCCATGAAGCAGGTAGGCTACATATGATCAACAGTTTGGGTCGACTATGTACAGTATGGCTCTCAAGTGTGAAGGAGCTTTTTCAGGCTTGTTTGTTAGGTACTATAATGTAGGTCATTTTTCTCTCCCCCTGTTCTCTCTTTCTTTACTTTGGAGCCAGACGTAAGGAATGGATTCATATATATATATATATATACATATACATATACATATACATACATATATGTGTTTATATGTAAATATATATGTGTATATATATATATTTATATATATATATCTACATATATATGTGTGTGTGTGTGTGTGTGTGTGTGTGTGTATGTAGGTACATGATCAGGGATGTAAATACTCTAATATCTAGCTTTGAGTGGAAGGAATGTTTTGGGTTGCAGCAGTCATCTTCTGGCCAAAATATCAGCTGTGGTAAGTGAGAGGGTCAGAAGACACGTGGAAGAGATCAAACATCTAAATGTATTTGTGTTTCTGTATATGCGTACTGTACATTTATGGTCATGTATATAGAGATATGATAGTATTGTATATTATTTATATTGTGTTATTGTATTGTATTTCTTATTAGAAAATAACAAAGTCTGTATTAAAGAAATTGACTATTTATGCTTTTGCGACATTTGTTTGAATGGACGCTTTTAAAGGACCATGTAAGTATTCAAGAGTCGATTTTTCTAACTTAAATGTGCTGAATTTATTCCTTACAAATATACACATTGGACTATATTCACCCGCTCTTAAAAACTGCCTCATAAGACTATTAGAAAAAAAGGGTTCATAAAGAGTTATTAGGTTGACTCTGTAGCACACACTGACTCACCACTGCTCCTGAGCTGCCATGTGCACATGCCAACATGCGCGCATGCTTTCTCATTTACATAGTGAGTAGCTTACAGAGAGATAGAGGGAGGAGCTTGAGTGTGTGTGGGAGAGAGAGAGAGCACTCCCAGTTCCATCACGCACCTGTCTTCCTGTCAATCAACTCTACACAGCACACAGGAAGCGGCACATATCTAATCCATGATATTGCAATCTCCTGTCTAGACTACTGCAACTCTCTGTTGGCTCGGCTCCCTGCCTGTACCATCAAACTGCTGCAACTTATCCAGAATGCGGCAGTCCACCTGGTGTTCAACCTTCCCAAGTTGTCCCATGTCACCCCGCTCATCTGCACACTCCATTGGCTTCCAGTTGAGGCTCGCACCCACTACAAGACCACGGGGCTTGCCTATGGAGCAGCAAGGGGAACTGCCCCTCCCTACCTTCAGGCTATGCTCAAACCCTACACCCCAACCCGAGCACTCCGTTCTCCCATCTCACCCCTACGGGGGGTCAACCCGCTCAGCCCAGTCAAAGCTCTTCTGTGTCCTGGCACCCCAATGGTGGAACCAGCTTCTAAAAGCTTTAACAAGAGCAAGGTATTTGTTTCATTTGAAAACAGCATAACATTTTGTATGAAATGATGTGTTTGATTAAGGCCCCAAGTTTTGCTAGGTTTGTCAACAATGTTTTGTGCAGGCTAATGTAGCAGACGTGAGTCAGGCTCAACGTCTGGTGATGAGGTAGCCCTGCTATCTGACTTCCAAATCAGTGCCACCCTCATATAGTGGTCAACACGTTGGTTTCTCCCTCTCCTTGTGGAGAGTTTGACTTTCCTTGCAAAGCCATATACACTGAACAAAAATATAAACGCAAAATGCAACAATTTCAAAGATTTTACTGAGTTACAGTTCATAGAAGGAAACCAGTCAATTGAAATGAATACATTAGGCTCTAATTTATGCATTTCACATGACTGGGCATGGGAGCAGCCAGGGTGGGCCTGGGAGCCATTACATGACTGGGCATGGGCGCAGCCAGGGTGGGCCTGGGAGCCATTACATGACTGGGCATGGGCGCAGCCAGGGTGGGCCTGGGAGCCATTACATGACTGGGCATGGGCGCAGCCAGGGTGGGCCTGGGAGCCATTACATGACTGGGCATGGGTGCGCCTATGCCCTCTGACTCCATTAAATGTGCAATCAAGTATTATGGGTTTAGATGACTAAGATCAAGGAAGCGAATATCAAAGCAAGTATTATTTAATTACTTTGTTAAATGAATGGATTCACATACAAGGCATAAAGCTTAAGTTACAAGGTATTACTGACATATAACAAAAAATCATTCTAGGCACAAAGATCCTAAAGTTAACTCACAGTACAAAGCATGAACAAAGAGATTCCTAGAAGCCTAGGAATGTGAATTGATCATACAACCTTCATCCATGGACAGGCTACAGGTTAAGAGACAAAACAAAGGGATTTCATTACATTTATAACATTTGAAGATGTAACATTTTCAAACCAAAACCAACCACCATTGACCAATTAAACGATACCAAGTTAACGGTAACCTGATCGCCCAGGCCCAATCTCCACAGGATGTTACAGCATCTAAAGGCTTGTGTGGAGGATGAGACCAATGTAAATAAGACAGAATTCCTGAGAAGACAAAAACATTATCTTGCAGAGAGTAATTTAACGTTCACCCTGTGTAGATACAAGTTACCACAGAGATCATACATACATATAGATGGCATAAAAATGATCCTCCTACAATAGCCCTTCTCCATCCCCCGCTACACAACTCCCTCTTCTTTCTCTGATCCCTAAATTTAGCATCTCTGTCCCAGATTCTTACAGTATTTACTGCTGACTGCAGCCACTCTGCTCTTCTTTAATAATAATGGCATCCCTTCCTCCCTCTCTCCAATACTGTGACAATGGGAAGCTAATGAAGATGAATGCTGGTGTGTTCTGTTAAACTTGTCCTCTACCAACACCTTCCATTACTTTACACTGCAACTCACCTCTCCTCTTAACACCCTCCTAACCTTATTAAGCCCGATTGTTAACGTCCAGTATGTTGTTGTTTTGTATGTGTGTGGGTGTGCATGTGTGTGCACCATACTGATATGGTTACGCGACAAATAACAATATTGATTTTTGCCCCTCTGTTAATCCTATTACTTCCCTTCCCTTCTCTAACCCTAACTCTGTCCTATTACTTCCCTTCTCTAACCCTAACTCTGTCCTATTACTTACCTTCTCTAACCCTAACTCTGTCCTATTACTTACCTTCTCTAACCCTAACTCTGTCCTTCATCTCATTCCTTTCCTTCTCTTTCCCCCTCAGTCTTCGTTCCCCATCTCTCTCATCTCTTATGCTTTGCAGAACAAAGGGGAAACATCTGCAGTGCCGGAATAGGAAGGAAAGTCACCTTGGGGGAGAGAGAAACGGTAGAGGTAGAAGGAGAAATAAACAGTAGAGATCTGTGTTAGAGAGAGAGAATGAAAAAAAGAGAGAGAGACTGGCAAGAATAGAAACAGGAGATAAAGAGAGAGACAGAGAGAGGGAGGAGTGGGGAGCACGGATGCAAAGAAAGAGAAATTAGGAGGGGAAAGTGGGATTAGTGGGAAAGGCAAGAAAACTGTAGGGGAGGGAGAGAGGAGGATGGCTGGAGTGAGAGGAACAGGACACAGTGAGTAACAGAAAGAAAGCACTGCATAGCCCCCTCCATTAGAAACACAAGTCTCTGCTTTAAAGGTCCAATGCAGCCATTTTCATCTCAATATCAAATAATTTCTGGGTAAAAATTAAATACCTCAAAAAGATACACAACTCGCTTCTTAGCAAAGATAGACAGACAGACAGACAGACAGACAGACAGACAGACAGACAGACAGACAGACAGACAGACAGACAGACAGACAGACAGACAGACAGACAGACAGACAGACAGACAGACAGACAGACAGACAGACAGACAGACATTTAAGTGCCTTTGAACAGGGTATGGTAGTAGGTGTCAGGCGCACCGGTTTGTGTTAAGAACTGTAACGCTGCTGGGTTTTTCACACTCAACAGTTTCCTGTGTGTATCAAGAATGTTCCAACACCCAAAGGACATCCAGCCAACTTGACACAATAAGCCAGCATTCCTGCGTAACGCTTTCAACACCTTTTAGAGTGCAACTCAACATTAGGAAGGTGTGCCTAATGTTTGGTATAATCAGTGTATATAAAACATAGGAAAATCACATTTTTGAGTGCACTGGGCCTTTAATGAATTTAGAGATAGAATAAACACTGATGGTTAGAGTTAACACTGGATGAGAATGTAGATGCATAGGGATGCATTTATGAGCTAAACCACCACCCCCACAACTACCTCTTGCCTGTAACAGCATATAGCTTAGCCATGGCAATGCTCATACGCACGCACCGACCACAGGCTGTGGGAAAAACTAGAAAGGTAGACTGTCAGCCAGGCCATTTTCATTTGAATTTGCTTGTGGAGAGCGTGTAGCCAACAAAAGTAGATCAGACAGGCCAATTCCACCTAGGCTTGCTTTGTGTTTTTCTATTTACACCAAACTTACACCCACAATCAAATCAAACAGATTTACACAACTGTGTTCCACACTAGCCCATAGTGTTGAAACCACAACCACCTCTAGATATCATACAGTATATTGCACTGCAGCAGCCTATAGTCTAATTGTCTCTAAATTCAAGCCAGCTACTGTAGGGCAGGCAACTATTAAGTTCAGATTCTATTCTTGCTGAGGTGTGCTGCGCGGCGCGAAAGTGTGGCGGTCTTGTGACGCAGCTAGCTAGCTGCCTGTCAGGAAAGTGTTTGTCTTTGACCCCAGGAGGTCCTCAGAGGACGACACTGAATTATTCATTAGGCTCCTCGTGGATCTTATTAAGCACTGAATTAAATTGATTACAAAAAAATGATTAGCTGCCTGCAACAGAATAATGAGTCAGGCAGCAGTGTAGGCTTTTCCTTGGCCTACATTTGTTAAATTTGATGAATAAAACATTTGATGAATAAAACATGTTATATACTGTATATTGTTTAAATATATTTGGTTAAATGGGTGTACAATTTGTGTTGAAAAATATGTATTTTTTTTTTAAAGCTTATCTTCTCAGCCACATACTGTATGTATCAAGATTTATTTATATCTTATAGGTGGTAGGTCAAGTTTAAACGATCTGTGTAGGTGTTGGCCTCTGGCGGGCTCAGCCTGGCAGTAGCCAGAGCACCAGGAAGTCCCAGTGCTTCCAAAGGACGAACAGAAAAAGGGCCAGTAGGACAGTGGCGGCCCCTCGAGCTTGGGTCTTTAGGAGCGGAGTGATGAAGTTGGCTGGGGTGGAGACGAACACCAGCACTACGGCCATGACAGCTAGGATGATGTTGATGAGTTTGCCCAGCAGGGCGCGGGCGTTGGCGTTCTCCACACCCTCCAACTGCACCACCTGCTGCTGCTGCTGCTGCTGCTGCTGTAGCTCCAACTTAGTGATGCGGGTCAGGCACGACTCCATCGCCTCCTGTACAAATACACACATTTAACATAATATGTACATCATGTACAAATACAAACACAGCAAACATAAAGTTCCAACAGCTTCAGGGGTACTACAGTATAGGCTCTGTTTCTGCACTCATACTTGAGGAGCACATTTTGCCATGAGGCTGTGAGAAAGATGTGCAGTTTTATAGCTACTTTCCTGCTATTCTACATATTTTTCTCATGGCTTATGACATGTTCATATGCTATCTGGACACGGGGGGCCTAACCTCCAAAATACTGCCTTGCGGGGGCTATGGGGTGTGTAGTACGCCAGTGTGTTTCAGTGCATCTTATACATAGTACTGTAGTGGTAAAAATAAGAGGTGTGTAAACGCTGATCTCAGTTCGCAGTGAGTAAAGTAATGCTCCTTATGGTTTCATTGCATTTTTCTGTAAAAGGTGGGTAAATACTCCAAATTACCCTCAGTGTCTGCCTCTTTACCTGAGAGTCTCTGGTTATCTCATCAGACTGGTAGGCCACTTTCTCCTCCATGCTGGCCAGATCATGTTTCAGGTTGGACATATCCTTCTGGTGTAGCTCTGTCAGGTCATTCAGCTGCTCTTCCAGTAGCTCATACCTGTATCTCTCCTCCTGCAGGCACTGGTTCATGTAGGAGTAGTCACTCTGCAGCTGACTCTTCATGTCCTCGATGGCGTCCTCCATGTGGGCCTGGCTGGCCTTGATCTCCTGCAGCCCTGCCACCTGGGCATTCCAGGAACTGTGATGGTGGCACCCATCCAGCCTGGCCGGCCCCAGCCCCAACATCCCCACTCCTCCACCGGCTCTGGTGCCCTCGTCGTCACTGGAGCACTTGTCATCACTGCTGTACTTGGGGCTGGAGGCCAAGGTGAAGCCGCCACTCAGGGGTGCGTCGTCTGAATGCCCTTCTACACCGTCCTCTATTGTGTCTGTGCTGACGAATTTGTTGTGGATCAAGCTGGCAAACTCCTTTGGCTTAGATACCACAGCGGTATAGGTGAGCTCTGACACCCCTCCTTTGACCCCCTCCACCACAGCGCCACCAAAGCCACTGATCCCTGCTCGTACGTTGGCCCCTACATCCTTCAGCCCCTGCTGCATGTCCACCAGCACATCCTTATGCTGCTGGCCTAGACCATGCTATAAGGAGAAGGAGGTAATGTGAAAGGGGGAAACGGTGTCAACTCAAAAGAAGACCTCTGAGACATGGAGGACCCATCTGTCTCCCTCTGTCTGTCTCTCTCTGTCTCTCTCACACACACACACACACAGACAGACAGACACATACACAAACACCTGCACACACACTCACCTGCTCTATCTCCTTCAACTTCTTGTGGTAGTGCTCTAGCTTCTTGTGCAGGTGGGTGATGGTCTGTGCAGACTTCTGGTTCTTCGTCTCAAACACCTGTTTGATACGGAAAGCCTGATCCCTGTTGGCATTGTGGGCCAGCTTCAAGTACTCGGCCACGTTGTAATCTCGTGCCTCCTGTTCTATCCGAATCTGCTCAATGATCTTCAAGATCTTTTGCTGTCTGCGTGTCTGTTGAGCCTCAACAACCAGTGACCCTTCAGCCCCTACGGCCACAGCTCCCACCTCGGCTACAGCCCCTGCCCCATCCACGCTGATGTGAAAGGCGTCAGAGGTGCCATGGCTGGCTGAGGGGGGCAGGCCCAATGTTGTCACCTCGCTCTTATCCAGCTAAAATGCCCAGGGGTGGGGAGGCAGGGGTGACAGAGTGCAGGCAAAGAGACAGAGTGGAGTGAGCATCATTTATGTGAGAGCAGCATTGGAAGGTAAAATGCCTCTTTAAAGCAGAAAACCCATCACAATGACAGATCTGGTGATTTTTTCCTTGCCCAACCCCCAGCCCCCAGTCTCAGATCTTCAGCATGGCCCCATATACAGTAGGTTCCTGACTGAACTGCCTTTAAACAGGACTATTTGTATAAATAACTTTTTCACAATGGATAAACTACTAAACTAATTAATTGTGATGCACAGTGCGTTGATTCTAACCATAATTATATGGACAAAAATCAGTACTATCAATTAATAGATTTCCCACCGTTCATTGTTAATTTCAACGAATGAAGTATCCGGTTGATTTGGGGAAAATATGAGTACAACTCCCTTACCTTTAAAGACAGAAAACAAATTTAAGGACACATAACTGCATAGTTCAAATTTGCATAGCTTCTAATTGTTTGTAGACCACTTATGACATCACCAGGATTTTCATTTTATGGAATGGAATGTATCTGGTAATTACAATGATTATGACACAGAACAGATCAAAGCCATAGAGAGTTAGACTTTTATTATGTTTTATATTGTTCTAATTCTAGACATTTAGATAGATAGATAGATAGATAGATAGATAGATAGATAGATAGATAGATAGATAGATAGATAGATAGATAGATAGATAGATAGATAGATAGATAGATAGATAGATAGATAGATAGATAGATAGATTGTCAGCATCCTGTTTCCTGCTGTTTGTCTCCAGGCCTCTAGAGGTCACCTGTGTTCCCCTCTGCTTTAGTTCTTCTTGTTAGCGTTATCCAGGTCACCTGTGTCTTGTTTCCCCTAGAGTATTTAAGCTGTGTTTTTTCCCCTTGTTCCTCACTCGGTTTTTGAGTCCTGGCTCTGTGTCTCCTTGCTGTGATTTTTGAGTCCTTCCAAGTCACCTAAGCTATTCCAAGTAAGCTATTCTGAGTTATTTGATTGTGTTTTTCTCCCCTCGTGGAGTTATTTTATTTCTCTCCTGTTACCTTTTATTTTTGGATATCTGTTTTTTATACCTCTTTGTGAGAAGAACTTTTGTTGGATTTTTTTGGACTCGCAAAGTACCTTTTTTTAAATAAATCTACTTTGCCTGGAGTTTTGCCTTGAGTGTTTCGTTTGGGTCCTACATTATCACCTCTGTGGCTAAGTGGTAGAACACTCACTCTCCACACCTGAGACCTGGGTTCGAGTCCAGCTTGTGACAGAAAAACCGAGTCACCGATGGACCCAGAAACAGTCGTTCCCAAGGACCTTTTGGCGGTGATCGCTCAACATGAGGCATCTTTCCAGCGCCATGAAGCTGTTCTCAGCCGACAAGAAGAGCTGATGGCCAGTCATTCTCAACTCCTGGCTGATATGATGAGTTCCATCCGCCAGCTCTTCGAACGCCTCCCTGTTCCTTCACCTTCTGGATCAACCCCGAGTGGCGAAAGGACTTCTCCAGTAACAGAGCCCCGACTACCACCTCCCAAGCCGTTTGCTGGAGATCCAAGTTCCTGCCAGGGTTTCCTCACCCAGTGCTCCCTCACCTTCGAGCTTCAACCCTCAAGTTTTCCCACAGACCGTTCTAAGATTGCTTACATTATTACCCTTCTTTCGGACAAGGCGCTCTCCTGGGCCTCCGCGGTGTGGCAATCCCAGAATGCCTGTTGTGACTCCTACTTGGAGTTTATGAGTGAGTTCAAGCGGGTGTTTGATCATCCTGTCAGTGGTCGGGAGGCTTCCAAGCGTCTACTCTCTCTCCGCCAGGGTTCCCGCAGCACGGCAGATTTTGCCATTGAATTTCGGACCATAGCAGCTAGGAGTGGATGGAATGATGAAGCACTGAGGGTCTGCTTTCAGGGAGGGTTGTCTGAGCCTCTTCAAGATGAGTTGGCCACCCGAGAACCAGCTTCGGGTCTTGAGGCCCTCATAGCATTGGCCATCTCCCTTGACAATCGTCTTAGAGAGCGGAGAGCAGCTCGTCGCCAGGTCTCCCACTCCCAAGTTCCTCTGAGCAGCTCTGTTTCTCCAGTTGGTGTTCCTTCGTTCAGAGCTTCCCCGCCCCCTGAACAACTCCAGGATTCCCCAGAGCATATGCAGTTAGGCCGTTCCAGGCTTTCTCCCAATGAAAGGGAACGTCGCATGAGGGAGCGTCGATGCCTCTACTGCGGGGTTGCCGGCCACTTCCGCTCCACCTGCCCCGAGCTTTCGGGAAACGCCTGTCCCCGCCCGGCTATAGGAGGGCTGTGATGGGGAAAATTAGAGCTCCTCCTACTAACGCTGTCCTAGCTATTCCAGCCACTCTGTCCTGGGAGGGCCACCAGCATCACGTTCAGGCTATGATCGATTCTGGCTCCGCAGGTGATTTCCTTGATCTAACCTTGGCTAAGGAACTTAAGATCCCTACCCAACTACTTCCTCAACCCCAGGCAGTTACTGCCTTGGATGGCAGACCTCTGGAACCAGGCAAAGTTACAGAGGCCACTCAGTCCCTGCGACTTACCATCTTTCAACACCAGCAGGAGGAGACCTTCTTTCTCATTGACTCCCCAGAGTATCCTATTATCCTGGGTTACCCTTGGCTGTGCAGACATAATCCCCAAATCGACTGGCCTACTGGAACAATTCTAAGCTGGGGTTCCACTTGTCAACTCACCTGCATGCTTCAGAGTCCCTCAGCCCCTAGTACCGAGTTTCAAGAGTCGGTCGACCTCTCCCGTGTCCCCAGTGTTTACCATCGGTTCAAGGCAGTGTTCAGCAAGTCCCGGGCTACTTCCTTACCACCTCACCGCACTTACGACTGTGCCATTAATCTACTCCCTGGTTCCTGCCCCCCTAGGGGTCGGGTCTTCTCCTTATCCTCCCCTGAACACTCAGCTATGGATGCCTACATTAAGGAGTCCCTGGCAGCCGGCATCATCCGTGCCTCTACTTCCCCAGCTGGGGCGGGCTTCTTTTTTGTAGAAAAGAAAGACGGGGGTCTTAGGCCTTGTATTGATTACCGGGGTCTCAACAAGATCACGGTTCGGAATCGATATCCCCTTCCTCTCATGGCCACTGCTTTTGAATTGCTTCAAGGGGCTTCCATTTTTACTAAACTGGATCTCCGCAATGCTTACCATCTTGTGCGGATCCGGCAAGGAGACGAATGGAAGACGGCCTTCAACACTCCCACGGGTCACTATGAATATCTGGTGATGCCGTTCGGGCTCACTAATGCCCCCGCAGTATTCCAGGCCCTGATTAATGATGTTCTCCGGGACATGCTTAATCTGTTTGTCTTTGTATACCTGGACGATATCCTCATCTTCTCAAGGTCACTGAAAGAGCATGAGGGGCATGTTAGCAGGGTTCTCCAGAGACTCCTTGACAACCATCTCTACGTAAAGCCTGAGAAGTGTGAATTTCATGTTTCCCAGACTCAGTTTCTCGGGTTTATCGTCACTCCTGGCCACCTGGAGATGGACCCCAAGAAGGTCAAAGCAGTCCACAACTGGCCCACCCCTGCCACAGTCAAGGAGGTTCAACGTTTCATTGGCTTTTCTAACTTTTATAGAAAGTTCATTAAGAATTTCAGCTCTGTGGTAGCCCCCTTGACGGCGCTTACTAAGGGAGGAGGGACCAAGATTCACTGGGGTCCAGAGGCAGCAGGAGCCTTTGAGGATCTCAAGCGCCGCTTCACTTCAGCTCCGATCCTGGTTATCCCTGACCCAGAAAGACCTTTCGTGGTGGAGGTGGACGCCTCTGAGGTGGGGGTGGGAGCCGTCCTGTCACAGAGGAGTAAGGATGGAAAATTACACCCATGTGCATTCATGTCTCGCCGCCTGTCTGACGCTGAGCGCAACTACCACGTGGGGGATCGAGAGTTGCTTGCGGTAAAACTGGCCTTGGAAGAGTGGCGCCACTGGCTTGAGGGGGCTCAGCATCCTTTCCAGGTTCTCACTGACCACAAGAACCTGGAATATCTCCAGCAGGCAAAGCGGTTGAACCCTCGGCAAGCACGATGGTCCCTGTTTTTTAATCGCTTCCAGTTTCTCCTGTCTTACAGACCTGGCTCCAAGAATGTCAAGCCAGATGCCCTATCTCGAGCCTACTCTCCAGAAATGCAAGAGAAGCCCTTGGCATTGATTATTCCGAGTTCTAGGATCGTCGCTCCTCTTCAGTGGGAACTAGAAAGAGTGGTACGAGAGGCCCTTGTCCTTGAGCCCGACCCAGGCGGTGGTCCCGCCAGATGCCTGTACGTTCCTCTCTCTGTTCGAGCCCGGGTCTTGCAGTGGGGTCATGAGTCGCCCTTGACATAACATCCAGGTAGTGCTCGCACACTGGACTTCCTCCAGAGGCGGTTTTGGTGGCCGTCTATCAAGAAGGATGTTCAGATCTATGTTGAAGCCTGCCCTGTGTGCAACCAGGGAAAGTCTACACGTCAGCGACCCCAGGGATTGCTCCATCCCTTACCTGTTCCTCGCAGGCCATGGTCACACCTTTCTCTGGACTTTGTCACAGGACTCCCTCCATCCCAGGGCAACACAGTCATCCTAGTGGTTGTAGACCGGTTCTCCAAGGCTGCTCGGTTTATTCCCCTCCCCAAGCTGCCTTCAGCAAAGGAGACTGCTGAGCTCCTCATGAACCATGTTTTCCGGATATTTGGGATTCCCCTGGACATTGTCTCCGATCGAGGTCCCCAATTCTCGTCCCGGTTCTGGGGGGCCTTCTGCAGGCTTATTGGGGCCACTGCCAGCCTATCGTCTGGGTTCCATCCTGAGTCTAATGGTCAGACGGAAAGGATTAATCAGGATCTGGAAACCACCTTGCGCTGTATGGCAGCCAGTAATCCCACGTCTTGGGCCTCCTATATCGTTTGGGCTGAATATGCCCACAATACCCTCCAGTCCTCGGCCACTGGATTGTCCCCTTTCGAATGCCAGTTTGGATACACCCCTCCATTATTTCCAGAGGAAGAGGTGCAAGTTGGTGTTCCCTCTGCCCAGCGCTTTGTCCTACGCTGTAGGCGGACATGGAAGAAGGCCAGACGTACCCTCCTTCGGACCTCCCAGAGATACCAAAGCCAGGCAAATCGTCGTCGTCGGATGGCCCCTAATTTCCGAGCTGGTCAAAGAGTTTGGTTGGCCACCAAGAACCTGCCCCTCCGGGTTGAGTCCAAGAAGCTTTCCCAGAAATACATTGGCCCTTTTCGCATAGCAAGGAAAGTTAACCCTGTTTCTTATCGGTTGTTTCTTCCTCACTCCCTTAGAATTAATCCCACTTTTCATGTTTCGTTACTAAAACCTGTCTTGTCTTCTCCTTTTGCCCCCCCACGCAGACCCCCTCCACCTCCCAGGATCATTGACGGCCAGCCAGCCTACACTGTGCGCCGGATACTAGACTCCCGGAGGGTCCAGAACTCTCTGCAGTATCTGGTGGACTGGGAGGGCTACGGGCCAGAGGAGCGCTCCTGGGTTCCTGCCAAGGACATCCTGGACCCAAGTTTGATTCGAGAGTTTCGTACCCGTAAGCCAGGGTGTTCTGGTAGGAACGTCAGGAGCCGTTCCTAGAGGAGGGGGTCCTGTCAGCATCCTGTTTCCTGCTGTTTGTCTCCAGGCCTCTAGAGGTCACCTGTGTTCCCCTCTGCTTTAGTTCTTCTTGTTAGCGTTATCCAGGTCACCTGTGTCTTGTTTCCCCTAGAGTATTTAAGCTGTGTTTTTTCCCCTTGTTCCTCACTCGGTTTTTGAGTCCTGGCTCTGTGTCTCCTTGCTGTGATTTTTGAGTCCTTCCAAGTCACCTAAGCTATTCCAAGTAAGCTATTCTGAGTTATTTGATTGTGTTTTTCTCCCCTCGTGGAGTTATTTTATTTCTCTCCTGTTACCTTTTATTTTTGGATATCTGTTTTTTATACCTCTTTGTGAGAAGAACTTTTGTTGGATTTTTTTGGACTCGCAAAGTACCTTTTTTTAAATAAATCTACTTTGCCTGGAGTTTTGCCTTGAGTGTTTCGTTTGGGTCCTACATTATCACCTCTGTGGCTAAGTGGTAGAACACTCACTCTCCACACCTGAGACCTGGGTTCGAGTCCAGCTTGTGACATAGATAGATAGATAGATAGATAGATCCCCGTGGGGAAATTACTTCATCAAGCAGCTACGAAAAAAACACAGGGCAGGTGAAAAATGCCAGAACGAAATACACAAAAGACAGATAAATGATACATAGTACGGCAGTATGAACAAATATATGAAGTCTGGATATGTATACTATACATTGTTATAGTGTGAGGTGAAAAAATTATACAATTATTGCACGTTGATATAAATAAAATTTATATCTATCTATCTATCTATAGATACTTTTGTACCTGTTTCCTCCAGCATCTTCACAAGGTTCTTTGCTGTTGTTCTGGGATTGATTTGCACTTATCGCACAAAAAGTGCGTTCATCTCTAGGAGACAGAACGCGTCTCCTTCCTGAGTGGTATGACGGCTGCATGGTCCCATGGTGTTTATACTTGCGTACAATTGTTTGTACAGATGAACGTGGTACCTTCAGGCGTTTGGAAATTGCTCCCAGGGTGAACCAGACTTGTGGAGGTCTACAATTGTTTTTCTGAGGTCTTGGCTGATTACTTTTGATTTTCCCATGATGTCAAGCAAAGAGACACTGAGTTTGAAAGTAGGCCTTGAATACATCCACAGGTACACCTCCAATTGACTCAAATTATGTCAAAACTATAGTTTGTTTACATGAAATCTATGGAGGGGTTGAAAAATGAGTTTTTATGAATTTAATGAATTCAAACTAAGTGTATGTCAATTTCCGACTTCAACTGTACATATATGGACGAGTGATGTCAGAGCGGCAAGGACTAAGATACATTAGAATAGTATAGAATACAGTATAAACATATGAGATGAGTAATGCAAGATATGTAAACATTATTAATGTGACTAAGATACCTAGTATATAATACAGTATATACATATGAGATTAGTAATGTAAGATACAAAAACATTAAAGTGACTAGTGTTCCGTTTCTTAAAGTGACCCGTGATTCCTAGTCGATGTCTATAGGCAGCAGCCTCTAATGTGCTAGTGATGGCTTTTTAGCAGTCTGATGGCCTTGCGATAGAAGCTGTTTTTTAGTATCTCGGCCACAGCTTGATTATCCGGCCGTGATTGGGAGTCCCATAGGGCGGCACACAATTGGCCTAGCGTCGTCCGAGTTCGGCCAGTGTAGGCCATCATTGTAAATAACAATTTGTTCTTAACTGACTTGCCTAGTTAAATAAAGGTTAAATAAAAAAAATATAAATACAACCTGTACTGACCTCGCCTTCTGGATGATAGCGGGGTGAACAGGCAGTGGCTCAGGTGGTTGATGTCCTTGATTATCTTTTTGGCCTTCCTGTAGGTGTAGGTGTCCTGGAGGGTGGGTAGTTTGCCCCCAGTAATGCGTTGGGCAGACCGCACCACCCTCTGGAGAGCCTTGCGGTTGCAGGCAGTGCAGTTGCCATACCAGGCGGTGATACAGCCCGACTGGATGCTCTTAATTGTGCATCTGTAAAAGCTTGTGAGGGTTTTAGGTGCCAAGCCAAATTTCTTTAGCCTCCTGAGATTGAAGAGGCGTTGTTGCACCTTCTTCACCACACTGTCTGTGTGGGTGGTCCATTTCAGTTTGTCAGTGATGTGTCCATGTAAACAGGGTTATTAGGGAAATCGTTCTTCTTGCAAAGCATGTAAATTGTTTAAACAAACTATTATATTAATCAGACTATCCACAATAATCACATTATTGTGTGTTTATAACTACAGTCATTGTTGTTTTAACAGAATGATAAGATTGGCCCAGAGCCATATATTTATAGAGTTAGGTCAACTTTTAGAATTGTTTATACTGTTATAATTCTAGACATTCAGTTACATAGCATTGTTTAAATATTCCCAGTGTAATGTTTAGACATTTTATACCATGGCATGTGTTGGTAGTTTTAAAACTTCTGACTGATTTTTCATGGGAGCGAGAGCTGCGAGAGAGAGGAAAGTAACTAAATACCAAGGAGAGACGCTCCTCTTCTCGGTCCCGCCTTAGCTCTATCCCTATTGGCCAAAACCATAGCTCTGTTCTCATTGGCCAATAATTGGTAGCTTCTTGCTAGCAGTACCGTCTCTGGTTGACTGGTAATTCTTGGTAGCGTCTTGACAGAAATGTTCTAGACTCACCGTTGTCAAGCCGATAGCAGGTAGTATTATACACGAGTGTTCTTCCTCGCCCTGAACAGCCGTGTTTGAGCAACACCTTGTGGCCAGCTTTACATTTCCTATACTCAACGATGGACATCATTGGAAGACCGCCGAAATAGCTCAGTTGGGAGAGCGTTAGACTGAAGATCTAAAGGTCCCTGGTTCGATCCCGGGTTTCGGCAGTTGAAGGGAGTTTCCATTTTTGCCTTTCTTTCATCATTTTTCTTATTATTCGGAAACCTCATCAGTTGCACTGTGCGCATCTCGGTATATGTTTTTGAGCAGGTTTTGAATTTAGCCCTTCTTCAACAATTTAAGTTATTGTATACTAATGGTGCTAATTTGGTAGGAATTTTAATCAACCCTACTAGTACCTGAATCCTTGGTGTAATAACATTGCCATTCTATCATCTAATTAATCAAGCAAAAATGCCCTTGTAATTTCAGTAGGCTACTGTCAATAAAGCAGCCTCAATAATAATGTTACACAATTTCACCAGAGGGCGATGTTGACCTATTAATTTACTGTACTCTTAGTTTCCTCTCAGGCTGCTCTTTGTGATAACACAGTACTCACAAATACAGTAAAACATTGTTTAATTAGGACAAACTATATCCAAGGAGCTTGGCGTTAAACAGATTACAGCAGTTTGGAACAAACAGAACGAAGTGAAGTAGCTTGACCCCTTCTTGCTTTGGTTGTTATTACTAAACCCAGTTGATTTTATTTGCATGGCCATTTAAAGCACCATTGTAACATGAGCAGGAACATTCCAGTGATAAAAAAGTGTTTATAATAGGTTATGAATGGACAGGCCAGCCCAGTTGCAATATCTTCCATAGACCTCTCCTCTGAGATTCAACTATGAGTGCACGATATGTCCCCCATAAAATACAGCATGCTGACTTTATATTAAGCACACGTTTGAAGACACTCATATTACGCCTACTTAACGACAGGATAACTTATGACTAATTTACGATTGTAGGTTGGCGGTTTCTCATAACGCATAAAGGCTACCACACACACGCATGCACGTGTCAATTCTAGGGTGCACTGAGTTCAGACTCTCTCTCTCTCTCTCACACACACACACACACACACACACACACACGCAAATACACACAGTCTCTTCCACTTCTCACACTCTCTTGGCCTTCATGTTGTCCTCTGTGCAGTATTCTGTAGTGTGTAGTCTGCTGTCTACTGTGGGAGAGTGTTGTTCTGAGTGTGGGTGGGTTGATGATTGTAGCTGGCAGTGTTGGTTGACAATCTTCATTAAAAAGTATTTATGGGAGCAGAGCATTATGAGTGGATATTAGATTACCTTATTTTTTGTCCTGCTCTTTTGCCGTTTTTGGGTGTAGGCCTACGTAAATATTACCCTTTTATGGTTTGATTGTATCCTCTGTACCTGCTCATTGTGTTTGAGATGGTTAATGTGCTAGTTTTGGTCAGCGTGTGAGTTTTGGGCATTCACTCAGTCTGATTTAATGTGAGATTTAACGGAATCTCTCCATTGTGTCTGTGTCCATTTACCTCTGATATTCTCTCTCTCTCTCAATTCAATTTAAGGGCTTTATTGGCATGGGAAACATATGTTAACATTGCCAAAGGAGGTGAAGTAGATAATGAACAGAAGTTAAATCAACAATAAAAATGTACAGTAAACATTACAGTCACAAAAGTTCCAAAACAATAAAGGCATTACAGATGTCATATTATGTGCAAATAGTTAAAGTACAAAAGGGAAAATAAATAAACATAAATATGGATTGTATTTACAATGGTGTTGGTTCTTCACTAGTTGCCCTTTTCTTGTTGCAACATTTCACCCAATAGATTTGGGAGTTTATCAACCTCTCTCTCTCTCTCTCTCTCTCTCTCTCTCTCTCTCTCTCTCTCTCTCTCTCTCTCTCTCTCTCTCTCTCTCTCTCTCTCTCTCTCTCTCTCTCTCTCTCTCTCTCTCTCTCTCTCTCTCTCTCTCTCTCTCACACACATATACATTCACTCAGATCATGCAAAATATGATTTAACCACTAAACAACACAAAGTGCTTTCCCACTGGGCACAGATGTCAAATCAACATCTATTCCGTAATTGTTCAACTTAATTTAATTGAAATGACCTGGAAACAACATTGATTCCACCAGTGTGTGCCCAGTGGGTTGGGCCTGTTTATTTGTTTAACTTTACTTAGTTTAGTTTTGTCCTCCCAACCTTTGCTGGTAATTTGCATGACCCCTTTGCCCTGCAGATGTTGGTGTTAAAATCCAAAAGTCTTGAAAGCGCGGCCAGCATTTAGTCAGCCACGTGTGCAAGCCTAAAGCGCTATCTCTATTTCGTCTCTCTCGGTAGAACCATATATATCAGACATACACACATACATAAGATTGCTTTGTCTATGTCTTTGCAATGTCAGTGTGTCAGTATGGATGTACACGTGCTGCTCTTCCAGGAAAATACTGTAGCTTTCCTAGTGAATGAAGCTGTGTGCTGTTTAAATGCCACGTTTGAACTCTTTGATGAGTGGCGCAGTGGTCTAAGGCACTGCATCGCAGTGCAAGAGGCGTCACTGCAGACCTTGGTTTGATCCCGGGCTGTATCACAACTGGATGTGATCGGGAGTCCAATAGGGCGGCGCACAATTGGCCCAGCGTCGTCCGGGTTGGGGGAGGCATTGTAAATACTACATTGTAAATAAGAATGTGTTCTTAACTGACGTGCCTAGTTAAATAAAAATGTGTTGTTCATTCGCTGTGGTAACTGTATGAGGTAAAGTGAAGGTCTACCCTTTAGGTCATAAAGTTTGCACATGGCAGTACAAACACAGTGGCCAAACTGTTACATAACAGCAACTGCAGATCTCCCTACTCCCTCCCATCTCCCAACCAGACCATACCCCTCTTCTGGAAGCTATCCAACATATCCAGGGGGGTATAACTCTCCCTTTGGCATTCCTCTTCATTCATCTCCACACTTTTCACGTGCGGTTCTTTACTTCACACCCTTTGCCCCCCTTGAGCCCCCTATTCTTGTTTTATTTTTCTCCCTTTGTCTGTTTCTTTTTCCCTGGCCTGATTCTCTTCTTACTGATTTCTTTATTAGTGTGTGTGTAAGGGAGCCTCCCCTTAGTTTATTTAAGGAAAACATAATTAAACATACCTTTCCAAGAAGAGACTGAACCCAGTGCACCCTAGAATTGACACTTGAGACATGAGTTTGTGTGACTGTGTGTGTGTGTGTGTGTGTGTGTGTGTGTGTGTGTGGGTAGGAGAGAGAGGGAGAGATGTTTATCCATGTTTTTAATGTCTATGAAGGCGCTTGTGGGCATAGTTAGATGTAGGCTTAGATGATGTGGTGTGTGTGTTCTGTTTGTGTGGACTGTGAAGAGGATTGTTTGCTCTACATTAAAATCCCTCTGACTGGCTGATCTGTAAAATGTCCATCTTCATCGTAACCCAAGCAAAGCCTGACTCCATATCTGTGTCCTCCAATAACTGGTGTCTTATTATGTAACAGTCTCCATCACTGTCCAACACCACAGTTGCGAAAGTCTCAAGTTGGCATCTTCCCCCAACACGTAACACACTATTTTTCACTGTCCAGACTTTTTCATTCCAAGTTTCAAACTGCCTTCTGCTATTCCTCTCAGTATGTGTACAGTGCATGCGGTTCTAAGCAACTGAACACCCTTCTCCTTACCCTCTCACCTATGACCTCTGACCTGAGAGCACCTGCTGGCACTGGCAATGTTGATCTCCACCGTCACGGTCAGGATGTGTTTAAACTGTCATTACTCTGTTAGCTGCTGTTGTTCCTGTTTCATAAAGGCCCAATGCAGCCATTTTTATATCAATATCAAATAATTTTTGGGTAACAATTAAGTACCTTACTGTAATAGATTGCCATTATAATATTTCTCAAGCAATAATTTTGCTAGGACTGTCTGGGAGTGGTCTGATTGGGGAGGGAAAACTGAAAACAGAGAGGTTTGGAATCTATTTGTTATTGGTTTATTAACCAATTTACCACATGGACCACATCACTATGGAAAGCTGAAACTCCTGCCCATGCAAACCTGCTTGATTAGAAGGTCCTGTGTATATTGTATTTTCAGCCAGCAACTATCAGGAAATAAGACTGATCACATTTTTTTACCTTTTACTGCAATGGGCTAAATCAGGGTCACATAGTGATTCTTGGTAGTCTTAAACAAATATACTTTGAAACAAAAAAAGACACCTGTACCATGTCAGATATAGAGTTGAAATGTATTCAATTTTGACGTTTCATCCCAATATTACTTTATATACATCACAGTAGACTGAAATATAACAAAACTGTTTGACATAGAAACAACAATATTATATAAAACACAGGAAAAACAGAATTGTGACTGCATTGGGCCTCCTGGATTTTGAGTGATTTCCCATGGCACAAACACAAATATTGACCAGCTATATCTATCCGTTTAATCTTTATAGCAGGGTAGGGTTTGTTTGTGCTGGAAGGATAAAGTACTACGAATGATTGCCCACTTCCGTTTCTCACACACAGACTTTCTCTTGAATTGATTGAATTGACTCAGCTGGGGGTCCATTATCCACAGGTGTTTAGATTCCCAAAGCATTTTATGTAACATTTGTTTGGCCAATAGCTCATCCTATAGAGATGGTGTTTACAGTAGCTAGTGTTTAACTCCTACCACCATCATCAGAAACCCTAGTAATGGCAGGAGCCTGCTGTGGGCAGGGAGAGGAGATACACTAATGCTATGACGGTTTGAATGTGAAAGGGCTGAGATAGAAGGGATAGATGAGGCCTCTTCAGAACTGATGTAAATTCAGTGTCACTTGAAGCAGTGTGTACATTTACACTTCTCCACAGTAACTCAGCACTAACAGTAGAAATGGCTTTTCTAGTCTGTCCCGTGTGTCTTATAATAAGCTTGGTAAGCGAGGATAATAGCTCACACACAGCTAGCGTGACCTGCCCTTACTGTATAACAAATAAAATAAAATGTTATTGGTCACATACACATGTTTAGGAGATGTTAATGCGGGTGTAGCGAAATGCTTGTGCTTCTAGTTCCGACAGTGCAGTAATATATAACAGTAATATCTAACAATTACACAACATATACCCAATACACACAAATCTAAGTAAGGAATGAATTAGGCCTATATACATATATGGACAAACGGCATGGACTAAGATACAGTAGAATAGTATTGAATACAGTATATACAGTGGGGAGAACAAGTATTTGATACACTGCCAATTTTGCAGGTTTTCCCACTTACAAAGCATGTAGAGGTCTGTCATTTTTATCATAGGTACTCTTCAACTGTGAGTGACGGAATCTAAAACAAATATCCAGAAAATCACATTGTATGATTTTTAAGCAATTAATTTGCATTTTATTGCATGACATAAGTATTTGATACATCAGAAAAGCAGAACTTAATATTTGTTACAGAAACCTTTGTTTGCAATTACAGAGATCATACGTTTCCTGTAGTTCTTGACCAGGTTTGCACACACTGCAGCAGGGATTTTGGCCCACTCCTCCATACAGTTCCTTCAGGTTTCGGGGCTGTCGCTGGCCAATACAGACTTTCAGCTCCCTCCAAAGATTTTCTATTGGGTTCAGGTCTGGAGACTGGCTAGGCCACTCCAGGACCTTGAGATGCTTCTTACGGAGCCACTCCTTAGTTGCCCTGGCTGTGTGTTTCGGGTCATTGTCATGCTGGAAGACCCAGCCACGACCCATCTTCAATGCTCTTACTGAGGGAAGGAGGTTGTTGGCCAAGATCTCGCGATACATGGCCCCATCCATCCTCCCCTCAATACGGTGCAGTCGTCCTGTCCCCTTTGCAGAAAAGCATCCCCAAAGAATGATGTTTCCACCTCCATGCTTCACGGTTGGGATGGTGTTCTTGGGGTTGTACTCATCCTTCTTCTTCCTCCAAACACGGCGAGTGGAGTTTAGACCAAAAAGCACTATTTTTGTCTCATCAGACCACATGACCTTCTCCCATTCCTCCTCTGGATCATCCAGATGGTCATTGGCAAACTTCAGACGGGCCTGGACATGCACTGGCTTGAGCAGGGGGACCTTGTGTGCGCTGTAGGATTTTAATCCATGACGGCGTAGTGTGTTACTAATGGTTTTCTTTGAGACTGTGGTCCCAGCTCTCTTCAGGTCATTGACCAGGTCCTGCCGTGTAGTTCTGGGCTGATCCCTCACCTTCCTCATGATCATTGATGCCCCACGAGGTGAGATCTTGCATGGTGCACCAGACCGAGGGAGGTTGACCGTCATCTTGAACTTCTTCCATTTTCTAATAATTGCGCCAACAATTGTTGCCTTCTCACCAAGCTGCTTGCCTATTGTCCTGTAGCCCATCCCAGCCTTGTGCAGGTCTACAATTTTATCCCTGATGTCCTTACACAGCTCTCTGGCCTTGGCCATTGTGGAGAGGTTGGAGTCTGTTTGATTGAGTGTGCAGACAGGTGTCTTTTATACAGGTAAAGAGTTCAAACAGGTGCAGTTAATACAGGTAATGAGTGGAGAACAGGAGGGCTTCTTAAAAAAAAACTAACAGGTCTGTGAGAGCCGGAATTCTTACTGATTGGTAGGTGATCAAATACTTATGTCATGCAATAAAATGCAAATTAATTATGTAAAAATCATACAATGTGATTTTCTGCATTTTTGTTTTAGATTCCGTCTCTCACAGTTGAAGTGTACCTATGATAAAAATTACAGACCTCTACATGCTTTGTAAGTAGGAAAACCTGCAAAATTGGCAGTGTATCAAATACTTGTTCTCCCCACTGTACATATGAGATGAGTAACACAAGATATGTAAACATTAGTAAGTGACTAAGATACCGAAGGATAATATAGAATACAGTATATACATATGAGATGAGTGATGCCAGATATGTAAACATTATTAAAGTGACTAGTGTTCCGTACCTTAAAGTGACCAGTGATTTATAGTCTGTGCCTCTAATGTGCTAGTGATGGCTGTTTAGCTGTCTGATCGCCTTGAGATAGAAGCTGTTTTTCAGTCTCTCGGTCCCAGCTTTGATGTTTTCACGATCGGGTGCATAGCGAGACCAAGACGCAGCGCAGTGATTATAGTTCGTCATCTTTTATTTATACTATGTAATGAAATGACAGAATTACTATGTATAAACAAAACCACGACTGACGAACTAAAGAACACAAACAAACACTAAGCACAAAACGTCACGTTGACCAAACAAACATGAAAATGAACAGACGTAACTAATGCACACTTACTTCACCGTGACTTGCGACATATAACGACAACGACCCACACCAGAGTGAAGGACAGACTCAACATATATGGGATCCCTAATTAGAGACACTGCAGTGCAGCTGCCTCTAATTAGGGATCCAACCCAAAACCCCACACAGAAACAGAAAAGAAGGACACTGTCAGACTCTGACCAAACTACATAGAGAAGACTATTGCTTCTCTATGGCCAGAGCCTGACAGATGTACCTGTACTGACATTGCCTTCTGGATGACAGCAGGGTGAACAGGCAGTGGCTCGGGTGGTTGATGTCCTTGATGATCTTTTTGGCCTTCCTGTGACATTGGGTGCTGTAGGTGTCTTGGAGGGCGGGTATTTTGTCCCCGGTAATGCGTTGGGCAGACCGCACCACCCTCTGAAGAGCAGGCAGTGCAGTTGCCGTATCAGGCCGTGATACAACCCGACAGGATGTTTTCAATTGTGCATCTGTTTGTGAGGGTTTTAGGTGTTAAGCCAAATGTCTTTAGCCTCCTGAGGTTGAAGAGGCTCTGTTGCGGCTTCTTCACTACACTTTCTGTGTTGGTGGACCATTTCAGTTTATCAGTGATGTGTACGCCAAGGAACTTTAAGCTTTCCACTTTCTCCACTGCTGTCCCGTCGACGTGGACAGGGTGGTGCACCTTTTGCTGTTTCCTGAAGTCCACGATAATCTCCTTTGTTGTTTTGACGTTTAGTGAGAGTTTGTTTTCCTGGCACCACACTCCCAGAGCCCTCACCTCCCTGTAGGCTGTCTCGTCATTGTTGGTAATCAAGCCTACTACTGTTGTGTCGTCTGCAAACTTGATGATTGCGTTGGCGGTGTGCTTGGCCACGCAGTCATGGGTGAACAGGGAGTACAGGAGTGGGCTATGCACGCACCCTTGTGGGGCCCCAGTGTTGAGGATCAGCAAAGTGGAGGTGTTATTTCCTACCATCACCACCTGGAGGCGGCCCGTCAGGAAGTCCAGGACCCAGATGCACAGGGCGGGGTTCAGACCCAGGGCCTCAAGCTTAATGATGAGCTTGAAGGGTACTATGGTGTTGAATGCTGAGCTATAGTCAATAAACAGCATTCTTACATAGGTATTCGTCTTGTCCAGATGGGAAAGGGCAGTGTGCAGAGTGATGCCAATTGCATCATCTGTGATTCTATTGGGGCGGTAAGCAAATTGAAGTGGGTCTAGGGTGGCAGGTAAAGTAGAGCTGATATGATCCTTGACTAGTCTCTCAAAGCACTTCATGATGACAGAGGTGAGTGCTACGAGGCGATACTCATTAAGTTCAGTTACCTTTGCCTTCTTGGGTACAGGAACAATGGTGGCGGACAGCAGACTGGGACATGTGGGGACAGCAGACTGGGATAGAGATAGATTGAATATGCTTGTAAACACACCAGCCAGCTGGTCTGCACATGCTCTGAGGACGCGACTAGGGATGTCGTCTGGGCCGGCAGCCTTGCGAGGGTTAACACATTTAAATGTTTTACTCATGTCGGCCACAGAGAAGGAGAGCCTACAGTCCTTGGTAGCGGGCCGCATTGGTGGCACTGTGTTATCTTCAAAGCGGTCAAAGAATGCGTTTAGCCTGTCCGGAAGCAAGACTTCGGTCTCTGCAACGTGGTTGTTTTTCCATATATAATCCGTGATAGTCTGTAGTCACTGACACATTTGTCTCATGTTTGAGCTGTTGAATTGCGACTCCACTTTATCCCTATACTGACGTTTAGCTTGTTTGATTGCCTTGCGGAGTGAATAACTACACTGTTTACATTCTACCATATTCACAGTCACCTTGCCATGGTTAAAAGCGGTGGTTCGCTCATTCCCTATACACTTCCTTATAAACTCGGTCACAGTGTCCGTGTATACGTCTAGATTATTTTCTGAACCTACCCAGAACATATCCCAGTCCACGTGATCAAAACAATCCTGGAGCGTGGATTCCGATTGGTCAGACCAGCGTTGAATAGTCCTTATTACAGGTACTTCCTGTTTGAGTTTCTGCCTATAGGAGGGGAGGAGCAAGATGGAGTCGTGGTCGGATTTGCTGAAAGGGGGGCGGGGGAGGGCTTTGTAACCATTCCGGAAGTTTGAATAGCAATGGTTGAGAGTTTTAGCGGCGCGAGTGCTACATTCAATATGTTGATAGAACTTCGGCAGCCTAGTCCTCAAATTTGCTTTGTTAAAATCCCCAGCTACAATAAATGCAACCTCAGGATATGTGGTTTCCAGTTTGCATAAAGTCCAGTGAAGTTGTTTGAGGTCCGTTGTAATATCGGCTTGAGGGGAGATATAAACCGCCGTGGCAATGACAGAGAAGAATTCCCTTGGGAGATAATGCGGTCGGCATTTGATTGTGAGGTATTCTACATCGGGTGAACAAAAGGACTTGAGTTCCTGTATGTTACTGCAATTACACCATGAGTCGTTAATCATGAAACACATCCCTCCACCCCTCTGCTTCCCGGAGAGATGTTCATTCCTGTCTGCGCGATGGACTGAGAATCCTGCTGGCTGCACCGACTTCGACAGAGTATCCAGAGAGAGCCATGTTTCAGTGAAACAAAGAATGTTGCAGGTCCCTCTCTGGAAATGAATCCTCGCACTCAATTCATCAACTTTGTAATCCAAAGACTGAATATTGTTGAGTGATATACTTGGAAGCGGTGGGTAGTGTGCGCGCCACCTGAGTTGAACCAGCAGGCCGCTTTGAGTGCCTCTCCTCCGCCGGCGATGTTTTGGGTCGGCCTCTGGAATAAGTTCAATCACTCTGGGGAGAGTGAACAAAGGATCTGATACAGGGAAGTCGTATTGCTGGTCGTAATGCTGGTAGTTCTGGTGAGTTACCACCGCTCTAATATCCAATAGTACTTCCCGGCTGTATGTAAAAACACAAAACATTTCCTGAGCTAATAAAATAAAAATAAAAGTACATAAAAAAAAGAATACTGCAAAGTTTCCTTAGAACTAGTTACAATACAGCCATCTCCGCCGGCACCATCTTTCCAACATTACCTTCCAGTGTAAAAACCATGAGGAAGAGACCATGAGAAAGAAACAGACACACACAGCCATGCATACATAACCTTTGTATTGCTCCATGGAGGATTGATCAGAGATGCTGACTTCTGTTGAATCATGTACCCTCAGAATCTCCCTGTATTTGCATGCCCACAGAGACATTTGTTTAATGTCAGTGTAGAGATGATTTAAATGTCACACACACAATGGTCTGAGTGGCTGAGTCAGCGAAGTGGGTAGGGATACCGGATGAACCTTTAATTTCCTTCAGCAGAAGCCCCAAATAGACCCACTTCCTCATAAACCCCCTGTCACGGTGCGAGGGTTGGAAGGAACAAGGCACAGAGCGGGAGTTGCGATGAGACGTTCTTTAATGAGAAGGTCTCTCCAAACACAAAACAAAAGCGTATTTACACGTGCTGGAATACAATCACAAGGATACACACACTCGCAGCTGCCTCCAATTGGGGATCAACACACAAAACATGGAGTTAGCCCCACCTCGCCTGTCAGGTCTTGACTGTGAACTCCCCACTTCCATTGAGGAGTCTAGAGTCCTGTCCACTGTCAGAACCTGACACCTCCTCTATATCTGTTTACACTTCCTCTATCATAGATCTGGTAGAATTAACTTGCGTAGACCCTATTCTACTAGCGAGGCTGAACAAGCCACATGCTGTAAAGCACCCTTGTACTTGAGCAGGAGAGGAAACAGGATGGCTGTTGGAGGGGTTTATGGAGGTCAAATGGTTTGAGCTGTATCAGCTGATCATGTTCCTAGACAGGAGAGAGAGGAAGAGACAGACACACAGCCATGCACACATAACCTCTGTGATGTGTCTCCTATCCCATAGTCTAGACATTCCACATATTTACTTGCAAACTAGAGCCTACCCATAGGTCACAAATTGGTTGAATTAATGTTGTTTCAATGCAATTTGCCAACGTATTGTGACATGGAAATCTATGTGTAAAATACACTGGATTTGCAAAAAGTCATCAACATAATCTGTTGTTTTGAAGGTAAAAATTCAAACACAAGATTATGTCATCACAGTAACAAATGTTCAACATAGACAAACCTTGTATAAAATATGTTGAATTTGTACCTTTGAAACAAAATCAGATCTTCAAAGCTATATCCACTATCAGAAAAACAACTATAGGCTGGGCAGCACCTCCTACTAGGGAGTTGATCTATAGCTACAGCTGTCCCCATCCAGGGTTTAACCAAGCCCAGCCCTGCTTAGCTTTGATATTTGTCACTATTACCAATGTGCTATTGTGAGAATAATTTTTGAGAGAGCTCCACTTAAAAAAATATATAGATTCACTGTTGCTATCAAAGTCATTCCAAAGGGTAGGTTTAACAGAGCAAATGAAATGCTACCACATTTTATCAATAATTTATACCACCACATTGTTGAATGCTAATTTCTTATTAGCTAGAAGGGAATTCTAGAATGGACATTAAGTAAGGGATAATCAACGAGGGGCTATGTGTTATAATGAACGACATGGAAGGTGTGTTCCACAGTGGAACTGACCTTGCACAGAGTTGCATTATTTCCCAGAGAACGCGTAGGGCCTTGAGGTGATTTTCTCTAATATACCATGGCTATATAAAAAACACAATTACCAGTAGAAGTGTGTTCATTTGCTGTTAGAAATGTTTTCAACATCCACTGAAGTAGCTAGCAAGTTTACTAGATAGCTACTGTAGTTGCAGTGGTAACCAAACAAACAGACTTGCTAGTTTAGCTAACCAAACCATCAGTCCTAGCTGGCCATTATGAAAATTGAATTCAACAATGACAATAATGTTATCAATTCTACTTTTGCTCAAACGTAGAACATGTAAAAATGAACTATAGCCATTGAATTCTACTGTGCAAATATACAATGCATTATAGGGAAATAATGCATGCTCTAGAATGCCCTTCAAGCCAATCAGAAACAAGTATTCAACAATTCCATGGTATAAAAGCCGATAACAAGACAGATTAAAAAGATATCGGGACAGTTGGAAAAGATATCGGCACACCTTGCAATCATGAAGCAATATGGGCCTACACTTGCAGACTGCACTTGCTACAGTAAGCTAAACCAACAACTACACAAACTGAAATTGGATACATTGTAAACGCAGGTCTAACGAAGAAAAAACATAGCTAGCAAGCTAGCTAGCCATGATTATTTTTTTGCAGAGACATATTTTTTATTTACTTAGCGTCTGATGACCTAACGTGGTGAGAGATGAACATGAATTTCTCCACCACTAAAGCTGTCAAATTCTCCCACATGGTTCTAGTTTGAACAGATGTTTTCAACAACTGATATTTTTGAATTTGGTTGTCATATTGGCAGACTTGCTAGCAACAAACTATTTAGCTAGCTTCTAGCCTAGTGTTTGATATCCAATGCGATCTCCTCGTAATTAAGTCAGTGTTGACGAGTGTCCTTACGAGAAGGCAAACCTTTCAAACTATGCCAGTCAAATCGGGCATTGTCAGTCTATTGTTGTGGATGTATCCAGATGAATGTCAATAGAAAACACCTACTTTTAATTTTTCTCAGTGCAAAACGTACACACGAGTCCTCAATTATTTACTCCTGGATTTAGCACACGCAGCGCTATTGCACCCCAGGGAAAAGTTTGATATTCCGGACGAGTTGAAAAGGCTACGGCATGGACGCAGGGCAGGATTGAAGTGTAAGGCAAAGCTGAGGAAGTACAAGCCGGCTATACCGTCTATCATTATGGGCAACGTGAGATCGCTAAATAACAAGATGGACGAGCTTGATGGGCTGGTCCATGGACAAAGAGACTACCGGGAAGCTAGCCTATTGTGTTTTACTAAAACATGGCTGAATGATAACATCCCCATAGAGAACGTAACTATCGGCGGTTTCCAGACCATCAGAGTGGACAGGGATAGCGTTTCTTCTGGTAAGAGTAAGAGTGGGGGGCTGGCTTTATTAGTTAACAACATATGGTGTAATCCGGGACAAATTACTGTTAAGGAACAGTTGTGTAGCCCGGACGTTGAGCTGTTAGCCGTTAGCCTGAGACCCAACTATTTGCCAAGGGAATTCACGGCGGCCATTGCTGTTATTGTTTACATCCCGCCCTCCGCTGACGCAAACACAGCGTGTGACGTCATCCATCTGTTATCGCGAGGTTACAGACAGCGCATCCCAGTGCTTTCTTTGCCATAATAATTATATTTCCTATTACAGAGTCATTGACATTTTCTATGCCTTTAGTTTTCCATGTGGGCCAATTAAACAATATGTTGCAATTAAAAGCTTTGGGTGGCTAGTTGATACAATTCCAAGTCTGTAAGGTTAAAACCACCCTCAGACTTAGGAAGATATACAACTTTCCTTTTACTCTATAAGTTTTATTTTCCCATATAAAGTATGTTATGACAGAGTATACTTTCTTTAGGAATCCCTTCGGTGGGGTAATTGGTATTTCAGAGAATAAATATAAAAACTCTGGAAGCCATGCAAGTTGTCTTTGTATATTTGTTGTTTGTTTTCACTTGTTAAACATCCTTGGTATTTTTTTTTTTTTTGTGGTCTACTTATAGGATTGCTATAGATCATGAGTTATTATTTTTATTTTTCCTATTGCCATTATTTCCACGTTAAGTATATATCCAGAGATTTTAGAGCAGGGGTATCAAACTCATTCCATGGAGTGCCTAGTGTCTTCTGTTTTTTGTTTTTTCCTTTAAATTAAGACCTAGACAACCAGGTGAGTTCCTTACTAATCAGTGGCCTTAATAAATCAATCAAGTACAAGGGAGGAGCGAAAACCTGCAGACACTCTGCCCTCAACGGAATGAGTTTGACACTTGTTTTATGTATTCTCAAAATATGTTTAGCTAGGTGATCATTGAGCTTTCAATATTGGTCAGATATATCAGGAGATAATCTGCAAATAAATGTAGTTTATATTCATGTTTACCAATACTGATATCTGTTACGTTTGGGTCCTTTCTAATTCTTTCTGCTAGCAGTTCAATTGCCAGTGCAAACAGGAGGGGGAGAGAGGACATCCCTATCTTGTGCCCCTTTCTAGAGCAATTTCATCAGATAATATATTATTTGTGTATATTTTTGCTTTAGGACATTGATATAATATTAAATTACATGTGTTATTTCAGCTGGAAAGCTTCCAAAATTATTTTCGGCATCAACAGCCATAATTGATAAATCTATATCTTGTTTTTTAGTGTATTGCATTAAACTGAAACCTGTTCTTGTATTTGTTTATGTCTATTTTTAATAAACCCTGTTTGATTGATATGTATCAAGTCTCGTAAGACTTTTGCCATTCTATTGCTTATGAGTTTTGATATTATCTTATTGTCACAATTCATTTAACTTATTGGTCTGTAATCAGCAGGGGACTCTCCAGATTTTCCTGGTTTTAATATAACTGAAATAACAGTTTGATACATGGAACTAGGAAGCACTGAATTGAGTGACATGTGTTGTCATTTGTGTAAATAGGGGTGCTACTTTGTCCTAAAATGTTAAATATAACTCTATGCTAAGCTTATCATTCATGGGGATTTTCTCCACACAAATGTTTTAACAGTGTCTAATATTTATTTTTGGGGGATCTACGTTTTTAGTGATTATTTTTTGTACCGGGGCCCTGTACAAAAAGGGCCAGAGCCGACTCTACTTTCTGAGGAGGCTCAGGTCCTTCAACGTGTGCAGTAAACTACTGCATACCTTCTACCAGTCTGTGGTGGCCAGTGCCATCTTTTTTGCAGTGGTGTGCTGGGGAGCTAACATAAAAGTAGGTGATGCTTCTCGGGTAAATAAACTGATCAGGAAGGCTAGCTCTGTCCTGGGGATGAGCCTTGACACTCTAGAGGAGGTGGAGGAGAGATGGATCCTGGCCAAACTGCTGGCCATCATGGACAACGTCACTCACCCTCTGCATGCCATGGTTATGACGCAGAGGAGCACCTTCAGTCACAGACTGATCCCACCCCGGTGTACCAGAGAGCGCTACAGGAGGTCCTTCCTGCTGGCGGCTATTAGACTATTTAATACCTCACCGGGGTGCCGTGCCGTCGGCAACACAGACCTGGAACTGTTGGGGTGTTAGGACCTAGTTTAACAATTGTGCATCCATCCGTGAGTAACTCTGGTCCGTAATCACTCATTCACTCAGGACTTATTTATTCATTCAGGTCTGTATATACATACTCATGTACAGTTGTTATATAATATCACGTGCAATATTGCAAGTCATTCTTGGACTTAACTTACGTAGTCATTCACTCAGGAATGCATATTAGTATCCTGTCAGTTGTATCTTTTTTCATTGCTTTTAGTATATTGAATGTGCAAAACGTGCAGTTATCTGTAATTAAACCCTGCGCACTGAGGACTGTATTTTAAGGGAATTACTATTATTACCCCAAATTATATCATACACACATCTCTTCCTGTCATTTACCTGTACAGTTTATGTAAACATGCAATTATTCACTTATCTGTAAATATAACTGTATATTTACCTGTACAGCTAATTTAACCAGGCAAAATATTCACTTACCTGTTCATTTGGCCAGTCTGTCTATTAAGTAAACTATTATTACCCTAGCTCATATCATATGCATTTTTAGCTACTGAAGTATTTCTCTGCCATCGACCGTATAGTATAGTTAACCATCCAACATCCACCAATGTATGGTGTACATATTCAGCCAACCACCCATACTATGCAATGTCTTTTTATAGCTTTTTTTGCACTCCATATATCTTGTATTTCTATACTTTTTCATACTGCCGCTCTATGTATCATGTATTGTGTATCTGTCTTTTGTGTACCTTCGTTGTGGCATTTTGCACCTGCCCTGTGTTTTGTTGTAGCTGCTTGACAAAGAAATTTCCCCCTCGGGGATCAATAAAGTATCTATCTATCTATCTATCTATCTATCTATCTATCTATCTATCTATCTATCTATCTATCTATCTATCTATCTATCTATCTATCTATCTATCTATCTATCTATCTATCTATCTATCTATCTATCTATCTATCTATCTATCTATCTATCTATCTATCTATCTATCTAATAGGTTGTTGAATAAATAAACACATTTAGCCGTGATAACACATTTAGGTGACTACAAAACCAAAAATCAACACATTGGAAATTCAACAAACTTTTGGATGTCGTTTTAAGTGGGTGAATATAGTTTGTAATCTCCTTGACCAATGTCTCAACCAAATTTTATCCACATTGAAATGACGTGGCGTGCACAGTGGGTAATACTCTTATACAACAGCCCACACACACACACACACAAACACACACCCACATATGATGACACACACCCACTCACATGCACATACATGCGAGAGTGCACACACACACACCACAAACGTTTTTTTCCCCTGAGCTGGCAGCAAGAACCCTTTGCAGCCTATAAACAGTTCTTTCACTGACTCCCTGATGACAAACACACAAAAGCCAGTCTGGCTCCCTGTTGACACAAGGACTGCTGCACAAAACCAGGTCTAGACACCCACACCATAACAGACTGACTTTGCTTCCAGGAACTACAGAGGTGACATTTTCTGGTACAAAGACTAAATACATAATACACAAAAATCCACAACAACAACAACATCTAAAGGAGGTTTATGTCAATATGCTGCAGAGCTAGTCAGTAATCAATTTACTTAGTTTACAGCAAGCAATGATTTTGTTAAGTTTTCTAGCTAAAACAGAAATCCCCCTCACCCTAACACAGGTATGTGCACTGCCTGTGAACTCTGCCAAGTTGAGCTGTCACTTTAGCCAATCACATGCCAGATGTACAACATGTTCTTTTACAGAGAGACCAAAAAAATGGATTCCTGGAAGTTCTCTCAACATGTTGTTTTGGCAGGGGTGGGTTGAGGGAGAGAGATAAAGAGAGAGGGGGGTTGGAGGGTAAAATGGCATCAAGCCAAATTTTCCAACACTGACATCTTTGAGACTTCACGCTCAATGGAAATGGACTTTGAAATGCCACATACAGATGTAGGATCTTAATTTGAGATAGTTTGCTACAGCAGGAAAATATTCCTGCAGCAACAGGAAATGTCAATGATTATTTGATTATAATTATTGGCAATTTTGTTTTAGGGGATGATACATTTTTCGTTACGGCAAATCAAGTCTGAGATTTTAAAGTATAAATTACAAACTTTTGAAGCCTAGTTAAACCTTGAATACACTACAAGTTTGCATTTCCTGCTGTCCAGGAAACATTTGATAAAAGAAAAGAGTGATCAAATTAAGATCCTACATCTGTAGACCAAATATGTATTCAATAGTAAATTTAGCTTTAGCACCGAAAAGTTCTGATCTTGAAGAGACAGAGAATCTTTCCCTGTTGGTTTCATTGATTCAGTGTCTCTGGGCAAGCCTGTGCAACAATGGTCACTGAGTGTTCATTCAGTTCACCACTACATGTAAATCTGAGATTACCT
Source organism: Thymallus thymallus (assembly GCA_023634145.1). NCBI lineage: Eukaryota > Metazoa > Chordata > Actinopteri > Salmoniformes > Salmonidae > Thymallus > Thymallus thymallus. Next base: position 21,850,841 of record CM042410.1, on the reverse strand, counting down.
CCATCATCATCATTTCACTGATATGTTTTGTAATTTAGCAGAGACGCTTATCCAGAACAACATGCAGGAGCAATTAAGGTTAAGTGTCTTGCTCAAGGTCACATCGACAGATTTCAGGGATTCTAAACAATAACCTTTCGGTTACTAGCCCAACGTAGAGTGATGGCACATTCTGTTTTGTGCTGTTTGTTGCGTATCAGTCAGTGCATTGAACTTGGCAGTGCATTGAACTTTCTTATTTAGGTAGTCAGTGTGTGTTAATCTGCACCTTTAGACTTGCGTGTCCTTGGGTCTCCTGATGGCTATGTTTTGCTAACAGCTGTTCTCAGTACACAGCACCGTGGAGATCTTTGTGCTTTGTTCCTCCACACCCTGCAGCAAGACAGCTTTCCACCAGCAGAAAGAACAGAATGTGAGTTATGTCTTATTTGTCTGCAACAGAGAAAAATCATCCTATTGTGTAACGGATCTGCTCCATGAGAAACATATCTGACCCACACACACTCCCACACACTCCCAGCGGGCCACAGAGGTGCATTGTGTCATTTTGTAATCCATCCACCCATCATCAGTGGCGTATCAGAGATGTGCAACTCATTTCAATCCTTTTTTCCATGAAGTTTGGTGATCTGCATTACTGTATATCAGCTTTGGAGTTGAGTCATTGGAGAAAGTGCCCAAACCCGTCTGGCACATATTTGAAACATGGACCAGAGGAGGCTGCTGGGAGGAGCTGTAGGAGGACAGGCTCATTGCAATGGCTGGAATGGAATAAATGGAACGGTATCAAACACATCAAACATAAAGAAACCAACTGTTTCCGTTCCATTTATTTCATTCCAGCCATTACAATGAGCCCACCAGCCTCCTCTGACATGGACAGATAAGCTGTCAGTGCAGTGTTCATAGAGAGTCGCTGCTATCGTTGTTTTGTTCCAAAACGGGGCAGTTTATAAATCTTGAAAGGTTGAAAGGATTCCTAAATGACCCCCATCACCACAGCATAGGCTGCTTTGATAGCATTTTGATGTTGCAATTTATATGGTTTTAGAGATATTTTGGAAAATGCCAAAACCCCTACCACACATCCGTTTTAGCTACCCAAGGAGGGATATTTTGATTGGCAGGCCTTTTTTTTCTCACAGAAATGCGACACTCTAAATGCAGATGTGAGTCCTTCATCACCCTTCCTTTAATGTTATAAGGGCTTTGTGCTGTTAATGTGAGATGCTACGTGGCATGACTTGGTGGTTGCAATTCTCCTTCTGAGGGACTTCCAATACCAAGGGTCAGCCCCAGAATGTGGTATGTCTGTCCATTGAACCTGCATGTATTGATAACATGGCCAGAAGGAACAAGAGGCTTCTCCTGTATGTCGTCAAGGGTTACTGTTGCTGTGACCTCTGGTTTATATAATTCCTCCTGCAGTTGTGTCCTGGTCGGCTGGGGAATGAAGACGACACAGAGCAGGACGGAGAGGGGGAAGTGTGTGAAGTAAGTTCATGCATACATCAGTTTGTATGTGTTTGTTTGTGTGTGTGTGTGTGTGTGTGTGTGTGTGTGTGTGTGTGTGTGTGTGTGTGTGTGTGTGTCTGAGTGTGTGCATGTATGTGTACATCAGCAGAATGACCACTCCAGTAAGACCTCTAAAGACAGATAATGACTGGTGTGCCAAGGCCAGACAGTAACAGTAAGGTAGAGAATATAGAGGCTATGGCAGCTGGACCATCTTTAAACAACTATCCCAGCCACAGTCAACCACACCACACCTCACAGACACGAGGGTGAAGTATAATTTCTGATAAGGCCAGAAGGATTAGAGCGTGCGAACATGTCACAGTGACTTTGTGAGGTGACATTTAGTGAGTGTGTGACTGTGCATCTATAGGCTACAGATGAGAGGTTTGGTAAATAGCAGTTTAGGTGAGCTAGGCAACCGGGTCTGGTGAAACCTGCTCATTGTCCTCGTCCCACCGGGTGTTTATGTAGGCCTAATGCTGTGTACTCAGTTGCTCAGGGCTATGTTTACACAGAGACATCAGCTCCTTCAGCCAGGAACAAACAGGTGAGAGAGAGAGAGAGAGAGAGAGAGAGAGAGAGAGAGAGAGAGAGAGAGAGAGAGAGAGAGAGAGAGAGAGAGAGAGAGAGAGAGAGAGAGAGAGACTGTGCGGGTTGTTTGTGGATCCATGTGTGTTGTGCTTGTGGCATTGGACCATGATGATAGCACTCGGACAGACGTGTCCTCTGCTAAAGGCACTAAATGCTGCTGTCCTGATTATCAGGATCCATTGTTACATTCTCTCTAGAGGTCCACTCTGCACGTGTCTGAACATTGCTAAAAACACATCCACTTCTCCTGTTCTCTTTCTGTTCTCTCTCTCTCTCTCTCTCTCTCTCTCTCTCTCTCTCTCTCTCTCTCTCTCTCTCTCCTTCTCTCTCTTCTGTCCATCCCTTTCCCCTTCTCTGATCTCAATCTCTTCTTTCAGCAACCTTTGCAGTTTCAACATCTCGTCTCTCAAATCTCCTGTGACGCACACACACACACAACATGCACATGTGACGCACACAAATATGTTGGTCACAATTTGGTGTTTTGAGAAAGATTTATATATATTTTTTCTAAGCTAGTGGGATCTCATGCCCAGGGCCTGTTACACAATATTATCGTTTCTTGTCCCTCTTAAGACACCATAGAAACAACATAGCTATAACACTTCTTCAAAATAGTCAGAAATACTCTCAGATAAATCCAGAAATCTGTAATGAATTTGACGTTTTTGCAGAGGAGTGTATGTCAACAGGCAAGAGCGTGCAAGGAGGTATTCACTGTCTGTCCATGTGTCACTATCTGTCAAATTTGTCTCTCGAACTGTGTGCACCTACGTTGTAAAATGTTATTCATAGGCTAGGTTGTAGCAACCTCATGATGGGTAAATGGAACATTTGAGTATCATGTAGTAGCCTAAACCTATCGCTGTTACATTGAACTGGGTGAATGAAATGACAGAGCTGGAGATACTACATCAGTGGAAAACGGCGGGCCCTGATGGCATCAGCCCTAGGGTGCTTAGGGTCTGTGCTGACCAATTGTGTGGAATACTCCAGCGACCCTTCAGCCTTAGCCTGAGCCTGGAAAGGGTCCCTGTTCTGTGGAAAACATCCTGCCTGGTCCCAGTTCCCAAGAAGGCGCACCCCACTGTCCTGAATGACTTCAGACCTGTAGCGCTAACATCCCACATCATGAAGACCCTGGAAAGGTTAGTTCTCGCTCACTTCAGACCCCTGGTGTGTACATCACTGGAGCCCCTGCAGTTCGCATACCAGCGCAACATCGGGGAGGGTGATGCAATCATCTACCTTCTGCAGAGGGCCTGCTCTCACCTGGACAACGCAGGTTGCACTGTGAGGGTTATGTTTTTTTACTTCTGCCTTCAACATCATTCAGCCCCTGCTACTGGGTGAGAAGATGAAGAGGATGAAAGTGGAAGCACCTCTGTCTCCTGGGTTACAGACTACTTGACCGGTAGGCCACAATTTGTGCGGCTACAGAGCTGTGTGTCAGAAAGGGCAGTGAGCAACACAGGGTCCCCGCAGGGAACGGGCAGTGAGCAACACACGGACCCCCCAGGGAACGGTCCTGTCCCCCTTCCTGTTCACCCTCTACAACTCGGACTTCAGATATAACTCTGAAACATGCCACCTACAGAAGTTCTCGGACGACTCCACAATTGTAGGGTGCATCAGGGATGGGCAGGAGGAGGTGAACAGGAGCACAATCAATGACTTTGTGGTGTGCTGTGAGCAGAACCACCTTCAGCTCAACATCAGCAAAACAAAAGAGACGGTGGTGGACTTCAGGAGAACCAAGGCCCAACCGACTGCAGTCCCTATACAGGGGATGGATGTGGAAATGGTTGGATCATACAAGTTCCTGGGAGTCCATATGGACAACAGGCTGGAATGGGCTGGTAACACCGGGGCTCTGTACAAAAAGGGCCAGAGCCAACTCTACTTTCTGAGGAGGCTCAGGTCCTTCAAGTGTGCAGTAAACTACTGCATACTTTCCACCAGCCAGTGCCATCTTTTTTGCAGTGGTGTGCTGGGGCGCCGACATTAAGGCCGGTTATGCTTATCGGGTAAATAAGCTGACCAGGAAGGCTAGCTCTGTTCTGGGGATTGGCCTTGACACTCTAGAGGAGGTGCCGGATAGACGGATCCTGGCCAAACTGCTGGCCATCATGGACAACACACCCACCCTCTGCATGCCATGGTTATGATGCAAAGGAGCACTTTCAGTCACAGACTGATCCCATCACTGTGTGCCAGAGAGAGCTACAGGAGGTCCTTCCTGCCGGCGGCTATTAGACTATTTAATGCCTCACCGGGGTGCCGTGCCGTCTGCAACATAGACCTGGAACTGTTGGGGTGTTAGGACCTAGTTTAACAATTAGAAGTACATCCGTGAGTAACCCTGGTCTGTAATCACTCATTCACTCAGGACTTATTGATTCAGGGCTGTATATACAGTGGGGAGAACAAGTATTTGATACACTGCCGATTTTGCAGGTTTTCCCACTTACAAAGCATGTAGAAGTCTGTAAAACTCCAGAAAATCACATTGTATGATTTTTAAGTAATTAATTTGCATGACAAGTATTTGATACATCAGAAAAGCAGAACATAATATTTGGTACAGAAACCTTTGTTTGCAATTACAGAGATCATACGTTTCCTGTAGTTCTTGACCAGGTTTGCACACACTGCAGCAGGGATTTTGGCCCACTCCTCCATACAGACCTTCTCCAGATCCTTCAGGTTTCGGGGCTTTCGCTGGGCAATACGGACTTTCAGCTCCCTCCAAAGATTTTCTATTGGGTTCAGGTCTGGAGACTGGCTAGGCCACTCCAGGACCTTGAGATTCTTCTTAAGGAGCCACTCCTTAGTTGCCCTGGCAGTGTGTTTTGGGTCGTTGTCATGCTGGAAGACCCAGCCAGTCAATGCTCTTACTGAGGGAAGGAGGTTGTTGGCCAAGATATCGCGAAACATGGCCCCATCCATCCTCCCCTCAAGACGGTGCAGTCGTCCTGTCCCCTTTGCAGAAAAGTATCCCCAAAGAATGATGTTTCCACCTCCATGCTTCACGGTTGGGATGGTGTTCTTGGGGTTGTACTCATCCTTCTTCTTCCTCCAAACACGGCGAGTGGAGTTTAGACCAAAAAGCTATATTTTTGTCTCATCAGACCACATGACCTTCTCCCATTCCTCTTCTGGATCATCCAGATGGTCATTGGCAAACTTCAGACGGGCCTGGACATGCGCTGGCTTGAGCAGGATTTTAATCCATGAAGACGTAGTGTGTTACTTCTTTGAGACTGTGGTCCCAGCTCTCTTCAGGTCATTGACCAGGTCCTGCCGTGTAGTTCTGGGCTGATCCCTCACCTTCCTCATGATCATTGATGCCCCACGAGGTGAGATCTTGCATGGTGCCCCAGACCGAGGGAGATTGACCGTCATCTTGAACTTCTTCCATTTTCTAATAATTGCGCCAACAGTTGTTGCCTTCTCACCAAGCTGCTTGCCTATTGTCCTGTAGCCCATCCCAGCCTTGTGCAGGTCTACAATTTTATCCCTGATGTCCTTACACAGCTCTCTGGCCATTGTGGAGAGGTTGGAGTCTGTTTGATTGAGTGTGTGGACAGGTGTCTTTTATACAGGTAACGAGTTCAAACAGGTGCAGTTAATACAGGTGATGAGTGGAGAACAGGAGGGCTTCTTAAAGAAAAACTAACAGGTCTGTGAGAGCCGGAATTCTTACTGGTTGGTAGGTGATCAAATACTTATGTCATGCAATAAAATGCAAATTAATTATTTAAAAATCATACAATGTGATTTTCTGGATTTTTGTTTTAGATTCCGTCTCTCACAGTTGAAGTGTACCTATGATAAAAATTACAGACCTCTACATGCTTTGTAAGTAGGAAAACCTGCAAAATCGGCAGTGTATCAAATACTTGTTCTCCCCACTGTACATATTCATGTACATATTCATGTACAGTTGTTATATCATATCACGTGCAATATTGTAAGTAATTATTGGACTGAACTTACATAGTCATTCACTCAGGAATGCATATTAGTATTCTGTCAGTTGTATCATTTTTTCATTGCTTTTAGTATATCGAATGTGCAATACGTGAATTTATCTGTAATTAAACCCTGCACTAACGACTGTATTTTAAGGGAATTATTATTATTACCCTGAATTATATCATACGCACATTTAGCTATTTAAGTATCTCTTCCTGTCATTTACCTGTATAGTATAGTTAACCATGCAAATATTCCTTATTTGAGAAATTGCTGCTTGATAAAGACATTTCCACTCGGGTATTAATAAAGTATCTATCTATCCAATATGCTGTAATAGAAAAAAAACGGCACTGACCGCCACTGATATATAAATCATTGGTTACTCTTCATGACACACACATGGGAGACGTTCGGCATTAAACAACGGTATGCAATTTGGAACATTATCTGTCACGAATGTAGCAAGCTGTCCAATGTAACATTTGTAAACCAATTATTGTTTCAATTTAACCACCGCATTTCCCATACAAAGTCCAAAGCTAATGCTGCTGTCTTGCTCTAGTTAGTTAGCCAACTCAACACCCAAGATAGCTTTGAATAAATCTTTCCTCTGTAGATTGATTTGACAAAAAGTTCAAATTTGATATTTGAAGTTCAACTGTAGCTAATATTACCCAAATATATGTGGATCTCTTGCCCACTGAAAGATTAGGCTAGTGGCTACACATTAGATTTTGTTTTTTTACAAGTCCTCTCTGTTGAAATGACCTGGGCTACTGCACTGGGGAAATAAGAAGTTTGAGCAGGCTGTCTTCAAGCGCCCTCAGACCTAATGTTCCCCTTCTCCACACCGTTCAATTCCCAATAAGCCCCTCAGCAACTTCCTTTCCATCTTATTCCTTTGTATGTGTATTATAATACAACTCTTACCAAATGTTTGGTCTCAATACATTCACCCTGGTTTAAAACTACCATTTATAAACTAGAAATATCATTATTATTTAAAACCAATTGTAGGCCTAATGTGAATGAAATGAGCTCAGACAGGTAAAAGGATATGTTGCTGAGTGTGACCTATTCAGGTTCTTGGACTTCTCTCTCCATGTCTCCCGTCCTGTCTCTCAGTCATATGAAACTAATAGACATTGACTCTGCTGTGGGTCACCAGAAGGTATAGAGTGACCGCCAGGCAGTATCCTGATACCAATGACCCATGCCAATGGATGGTGTGCTGGATAGAGCTGAGGAAGGGGATAGGGAGAGCTCTGACACACACAGCTGCAGCGAAGACAGACAGTGTCACCCTGAGAGAGGAGAGGGAGGGATTCATTCCTCATGTTAAGGTTGGGTAGACCCTCTCTCTCAATTTCCAAATACCTGAAGGTTCCACATTCATCTGTACAAAGTACGCAAGTATAAACACCATGGGACCACGCAGCCATCATACAGCTCAGGAAGGAGACGAGTTCTGTCTCCTAGAGATTAACATAGTTTGGTGCGAAAAGTGCAAATCAATCCCATAACAACAGCAAAGGACCTTGTGAAGATGCTGGAGGAAACAGGTACAAAAGTGTCTATATCCACAGTAAAACGAGTCCTATATCGACATAACCTGAAAGGCAGATCAGCAAGGAAGAAACCACTGCTCCAAAACCGCGATAATAAGCCAGACTACGGTTTGCAACTGTACCTGGGGACAAAGATCATACTTTTTTGAGAAATGTCCTCTGGTCTGATGAAACAAAAATAGAACTGTTTGGCCATATTGACCATCGTTATGTTTGGAAGAAAAAGGGGGAGGCTTGCAAGCCGAAGAACAACATCCCAACCGTGAAGCACGGGGATGGCAGCATCATAATGTGGGAGTGCTTTGCTGCAGGAGGGACTGGTGCACTTCACAAAATAGATAGCATCATGAGGAAGGGAAATTATGTGGATATATTGAAGCAACATCTCAAGACATCAGTCAGGAAGTTAAAGCTTCGTCGCAAATGGGTCTTCCAAATGGACAATGACCCAAAGCATACTTCCAAAGTTGTGGCAAAATTGCTTAAGGACAACAAAGTCAAGGTATTGGAGTGGCCATCACAAAGCCCTGACCTCAATCCTATAGAAACTTTGTGGGCAGAACTGAAAAGGCGTGCGCGAGCAAGGAGGCCTACAAACCTGACTCAGTTACACCAGTTTTGTTAGGAGGAATGGGCCAGAATTCAGCTTGTGGAAGGCTACACGCAATGCTACCAAATACTAATTGAGTGTATGTTAACTTCTGAACCACTGGGAATGTGATGAAAGAAATAAAAGCTGAAATAAACCATTCTCTCTACTATTATTCTGACATTTCACATTCTTAAAATAAAGTGGTGATCCTAACTGACCTAAGACAGGGAATTAAATGTCAGGAATTGTCAGGAATTGTGAAAAACCGAGTTTAAATGTATTTGGCTAAGGTGTATGTAACCTTCCGACTTCAACTGTATGTAAGGCTGGGCCAGCCAGGCCACTAACTACTGTTACTATCAATGGGAAGAGGAAACCATAGTACAGTGACCCTGTGTGAGAGGAGTTATGCTGATGTTTACTCCTCGCTGTGATTATGAGGCTGTGTCCCAAATGGCACCCTATTTCCTTTATAGTGCACTACTTTTGACCAGGGCTGACTAGAGCCCTATGGACCCTGATCAAAAGTAGTGCACTTCAAAAGGAATAAGGTGCCATTTGGGACCCACCCCAAGACTCCACAGTGCCTGGGTCACCGACTTGATCTGCTGACACACCGGCATAGACACACAGACACATACACACTCACCCATCCAATGTGTGCATGTTTACCTATTGCTGTTTATATGATCGTTTGTGTGTAGTTTATGTATAAATTCCTGAGTGTGATGTGTTTGTGCATGTGTGTCAGCGCATCTCGGTGGTGACGACAGAATGTGAGATGTCTCACTTGAGTCTCGCTTCCATCTTATGCAAGAGATCGTCAAGGGAATTTAGCAACCAGAGCCTCAGGAGCTCCTAGCATGGTCATTAGAAAGGGTGCGAGAATGAGGGAAAGAGGGAGGAGAAGGGGAGAGAGTCATGTGTCTAGCCAGTTACATCAGATCTGAGCTTTTCAGTGACCCAGCCCACTGCTTGTTGACCACTCTTCTCTCTATTCGGTACTGTGTCAGTAGACCTTACTTAGAGACTTGGCTGTCACTCCTATCTTCACTGTTCTGTAAACACACACACACCTTAGGGAGACCGCATACACTACACTCTCAGATACAAACACTTTGACACACCGACACATATACACCCTCAGTCTGGGTCTTCAGACCTAATGCCGCTATGTGAGACAGTTATTATTAATCTGTGACCCCTATGCAATTACAGCACTCATTACAGCTCTGTCCACACACACGCACACACAGACACACACACACACATTCCTACTGGCGTCACCACTACTGGACACAGGCTGTAGGTGGACGTCGATAGAGGGAGCGGGAACTGACCGGGAACTAGATGAGCAGCGTAGGGGAAAGAGGAGAGGATTAGATACATCTCACTACCATGACTCATTGATGCTGTCTAGGCTATTGTTAGTAGAGAGAAGAGGGGGACATCTATACAGGGAGAGATGAAGGGGAAGGTTGGCTGGCCAGAAGAGGTTGTTGTTGGAGAATGGTAACTGGAAAGGAGGAGAGGTTGTCACTGATGCTGTTCAGAGGATGACATAAAGAAACTATAAGAATGATCTTTACTCTTTCAGCAGTAACGCTGTGCTCTCCTATTCTGCATCTCTCTCTCTCTTTCCGTTCCCTCTCTCTTCCTCTGTGAAGGCCTTCTCTCTCCCTCTGTGAATGCCTTCTCTCTCCCTCTGTGAAGGCCCTATCTCTCCCTCTGTGAAGGCCCTCTCTCTCCCTCTGACAAACAACTAGCTTCGTGCTTGAAAATTGGTGAGCTATGTGGATGATGGATCGTATGAGTACTATCAGCCCTGCAGAAGCTGTGTTTTTTTGCTCTGCTCCATGACAAAGATAAAGTGGACTAGCCTCTGCCATCTGGGAAACCCGCCCTGTTGAGATCCCCCCAGGAGGCTACAGCTCTTTTTTGGATCCTTTGCAGAACCAACCATGGAGACATGTTGCTGTCCGGCGTGGAAATTGCTGAAGACGTTTCCTGTCCTCATCTGAGCCCACTGCCATCGTGGGATGCAGGAGTGATGTGCCGACGCGAAACAGCTTTGCTGCCCTGGAACCAGATGTCCCAGCACCGTCAGTTCTTGTTGTGCGTACCGTTCCGGTGGCTCCCCCTCATAGGGAAAGAAATGGGCCGGCGGTGGTTACTGGTAACGCTATGGTTAGAGATATTTCAGATCCAAATGCTGATACTCTTTGCTATCCTGGTGCAAAAATGTGGGATATTACTAGGCGGCTCCCCGCGATCTTCAGGCACTACACAAACACAGTCTGTAGTGGTACATGTTGGTTTTAATGACGTAAAGAAACGCAACTCTGAAAAGTTGAAATCTGACTTCATTGAATTCATTGGGTGTCTACAAAGCTTCTCAAAACGACCAGTTATTTCTGTTCCGTTGCCCACGCTTGGTAAAAGCGTTGAGTGTTTCAGTAGGCTGTTTTTTCAAGTCTGGCTTCAGGCTTACTGCAAATCCATAGGAGTAGCTATCGTGGATAATTTTGATACTTTTTGGAAACAGCATGTATTTTAAAGATGATGGGATTCACCCAAATCATCTGGGGGCGTGGACCGTCTCCCAGCATTACAAAGCAGCACTGAGACAATGACTGACCATACCTAGCTCTCCCAAGGTAATCAATGAAAACTAATTTCACTATCATAATACGGATAAATGTGGATCTAGATTAGGGAGGTAGGACAATAAATAGGCCATAGTGGCGAAATAGTTACAATATAGGTGTCAGGCTCTGGCCATAGAGAAGCCTATTGCTTCTCTATAATATTCTATGGTCAGAGTCTGGCAGATCTATATGTTCTATCTCTGTGTGGTGTTGTGTGTAGGATCCCTAATTAGAGGCAGCTGCTATGCATTGTCTCTAATTAGGGATCCTAATTATATGTGTATGTCCCATTCCATAGGCTTGGTTCATTGTCTTCATGTCCGATCGAAGTAAGTGTGTGTTCCGTTCATTATATGCATCATCATCATCATCATCATCATCATCATCATCATCATCATCATCATCATCATCACCACCACCACCACCATCATCATCATCATCGTCTTCGTCGTTTTGTATAGTTCACATTAAGTATAGTTTATACTTTAATAAATGATGTCGAACTATCGTTGCGCTGCGCCTTGGTCTTTATACACACCCAAGCGTGACAAAATGAACCACCAACTGACCAAGCAGCGCAATTCGGGAGAAAAGGAGAAGAGAGGACAGCTTCGTAATCGGGGAGCAGGAGAAAAAGGAGTCCGTAGGCAACCCCAAGATAATTTTTTGGGGGGGCTATGGGGTTGGTCTGGCCGCGAATAAGACACGCCAGTACCACTCCCCAGTCCGCTCCAACGGTGCCCAGTCCGGGTCCGGCCATCTGCTACACTCCAGTGCCAGAGCAGTCCGCTCCACCGGTGCCCAGTCCGGGTCCGGCCGTCTGCTACACTCCAGTGCCACAGCAGTCCGCTCCACCGGTACCCAGTCCGTGTCCGGCCGTCTGCTACACTCCAGTGCCAGAGCAGTCCGCTCCACCGGTGACCAGTCCAGGTCCGGCCGTCTGCTACACTCCAGTGCCAGAGCAGTCCGCTCCACCGGTGCCGGCTCCACGCACCAGGCCTCCTGTACGTCTCTCCAGTCCGGTAAGCCCAGTACCGGCTCCCCGCACTCGCCCTGAAGTGCGTGTCATCAGTCCGGTGCCATCTGTGCCGGCTCCACGCACCAGGCCTCCAGTGCGTCTCTCCAGTCCGGTACGTCCCGTGCCGGCTCCCCGCACTCGCCCTGAAGTGCGTGTCACCAGTCCGGTGCCGGCTCCACGCACCGGGCCTCCTGTGCGCCTCTTCAGTCCGGTAAGCCCAGTACCGACTCCCAGCACTCGCCCTGAAGTGCGTGTCACCAGTCCGGTGCCACCTGTGCCGGCTCCACGCACCAGGCCTCCAGTGCGCCTCTCCTGTCCGGTACGTCCAGTGCTGGCTCCCCGCACCCGACCTCCAGTGCGTGCGCCCAGCCAGGAGCCTCCAGTACCGGCTCCACGCACCCGACCTCCGGTGCACCTCTCCAGCCCGGAGCCTCCCGTGATGGTCCACAGCCCGGAGCCTCCCGTGATGGTCCACAGTCCGGAGCCTCCCGTGATGGTCCAAAGCGAGTCGCCTGCCACACCGGTACCCAGTCCTGGCCCGGTTAATTGCCCCGCTCCATGGCCCGAATCGTTTACCCCACCGGTGCCCATTCCAAGACCGGTTGTCTACCCCTTTAAATGGCCGGAGTCGCCTGCCACACCGGTGCCCAGTCCTGGCCCGGTTATCTTCCCTGCTCCATGGCCTGAGTCCCCTAACCCACTGATGTCCAGTCCTGGCCCGGTTATCTGCCCCGCTCCATGGCCGGAGTCGTTCGCCACACCGGTGCCCAGTCCGGGCAAGGTCAACAGAGAAGAACTAAGGAGGAAGCTATCCACTTCGCCGGGGCCAGAACCGCCACCTGCGATAGTTATAGTTTTTGTTGTTTTTCCCTCCCTAACCCTCCCCTCATGTAATTGTGTTTGGTTTCTTGCGGCCGGGAGTCCACGCCTTTGAGGGGGGGTACTGTCAGGCTCTGGCCATAGAGAAGCCTATTGCTTCTCTATAATATTCTATGGTCAGAGTCTGGCAGATCTATATGTTCTATCTCTGTGTGATGTTGTGTGTAGGATCCCTAATTAGAGGCAGCTGCTATGCATTGTCTCTATTTACGGATCCTACTTATATGTGTATGTCCCACTCCATAGGCGTGGTTCATTGTCTTCATGTCCGATCTATGTAAGTGTGTTTTCCGTTCATTATATGTATCTTTGTTGTTTTGTATAGTTCACATTAAGTCTAGTTTATACTTTAATAAATGATGTCGAACTATCGCTGCGCCTTGGTCTTTATACACACCTGAGCGTGACAATAGGCCTAATGGATAATGTAATAATCTTGTTGTTATTGACAATCCACTTGTTTAAGTCCCGTAAAGGGCTTGGGTTTTTACACTTAAACGTGCGAAGTTTGATGTCAAAGTTAGACTATATCGATGTCTGGATACATGACACAAACACTGATATTCTCGTTTTATCTGAGTCTTGGTTAAATCACTCTATATTGGATAACTATTTATGTAAGATCTACTCTCATGACTTTATGTTCTCTTAATATCTCAATCCCCAAGATATGTGAATTGTTGGTTGTGAAGGTGGCCTTAAGCCAAAATTTGCATATATTTGTTGCTGCAGTTTATCGTCCCCCAGCTGCTCCAACAGAGGCAGTTCTTATTATCTCTGAGTACTTAAAACCTTTCATGGATTCTGAACTATTTTTTAATCTGGACTGTGACCATGTTTTAAGAAAATCTTCATTAATTGACCTGACTAATCGTCCCCATAAGTATTTGGCTAGTGGTGTTTTTGCAAATGATATCAGTGACCACTGTCCTATCGCTTGCATTGGAGATTCTAGATTGAAAACCTCTGACCCTCGCTTAATTTTGAAGAGAAATTTGAAAAGATTTCTCACCCCAAGCGTTCCTTCATGATCTATATTCCTCAAAGGTTTTATCTACCAGCTGTCTACTTGACCCTGTTTTAGCGCTTGAATTTTTCTACTCTACTTCTACATTTTTACCTCTCTGGCTGACCAACATGCCCCTTTCAAGAGGCTCAAAGTCAAAAACCGAACAAATCCTTGGTATTCTCAATAACTTGCTGACCTCCTGCTGTTAAGCGATCAAGCCTGGGTAAGACAAACATGATTGGCAGCTCTTTAGGCAAATTAGAAATAGGTGCACTGCCTCTGTAAAAAAGGCCAAATCTAACTATTTCCTTAATGCCATGACAGATTTTATTGGTGAACCCTCAACATTTTGGAAAGCTATTCATTCTTTGAAGCGGGGACACTACAACATTTTCTTGCCTAAGCAAGTAGTCTCAGATTCCTGCATTGTTACTGAAAAAGTTAAGATATGTGATGCTTTTAAAAAGCACTTTGTATCAGCTGTTTTCTTCTTTGAAAGAAATGGAGGTCAAACAGGTCTTGGACATTGTGTTTATTGTTCTACCCTCATACAGTCCCCAGTTGACTTGATAGATGATCAGTCAGCACTAAGCCAACTGGGAATTGATTCACAGGGTTTTTCTTTCCGGCTATTCACAGAAACAGAAGTTTGTGATGCCTTGCTAGCTATTGACACAAGGAAGTCTATAGGGGGCTGATAATCTGGATTCATCCTTGCTTAAATGTGCAGCGCCCCTCATTGCTGGTTCAGTAGCACACATTTTTAATTTAACTCTAGTATTAGGAGTTATTCCAAAGGTGTGGAAAGCAGTGTATGTGTTTCGACTCCATAAGTGAGGAGATGGAAGTGATCTTGATAATTGTTGGCCCATATCTAGGCTCCCTTGTCTTGCAAACATTATTGAATCATTGGTTAACAAATGGTATTCTAAATGTAAATCAATCTGGGTTTAGACCTAAACATAGAACCACTACAGCTACCATGCTTGTTGTGAATGATATTGCAAATGCCTTAGATTATAGAAATAATTGTGCTGCTATGTTCATAGACTTGTCAAAAGCCTTTGATACAGTGGACCATGTTATTCTGTTGAATAATCTGTCCCCGATGGGATTCTGGTTGGATGCTTGTAGATGGTTTTGCAATTATCCTAGCGATAGAACACAGACCATCCTTGGGTTACATAAGGGGGTTCCTCAGGACTTGATACTTGGCCCGCTGTTGTTTACACTGTATATAAATAACATTGATGAAGCTGTAAGGAACTAAAATTAATTTGCATGCTGATGATACAGTGTTGTATTATATTGCTCCATCGGTTGATCAAGCTGTTGCACATCTTCAGTCTGACTTTTTAGCATTACAGAAGTAACTTTATGATCTTAAGTTGGTGTTAAATGCAAACAAAACAAAATACATGCTGTTGTCTACGTCTCACAAGTCAGATAGTTTAAATGGTACTCAAATTGAACAAGTTCCTTCCTATAAATATCTTGGTATCTGGCTTGATGATAAATTTACATTTAAAATGCATGTAACTGAACTTGTGAAGAAGTTGAACGTCAGGATTGGTTTCCTTTACATAAACAAATCCTGCCTAACTTCTGCAAGCAGGAAGGAAATTGTCCAGGCCACTTCTATGCCCATTTTAGATGACGGGGATGTTGTCTACATGCATGCAGCTGCCTCAACACTCAAACCTCTGGATGCTGTTTTCCATTGTGCCCTTAGGTTTATCACTGGTTGTGGTTATAGAACTCACCAGTGTACCTTCTATCAAAAGGTGGGTTGGGTCTCTCTGTGTGCAAGGAGAGAGAAGCATCTTCTTGTGTTATTTATAAAGCAGTAATGCAGATACTTCCTATATATTTAATTTTAGATGTACAAATCATAAAACCCACTCTCAGGGATGATTAATGCTGGAGACCCCTTTGGCCTCCACAGAACTGGGAAAAGCTGCTTTTAGTTTCTTTGCACCTCCCTACTGGAATAGGCTGCAGAGCTCCCTGCAGCTAGATGTTTTGGTGCCCTTGGGGCATTTTAAATTGTTGATTGGGAACGTCTGTGTGGTTGAATGTGACTGTTTTTCATAAATGTATATCTGTGAAGGCCCTCTCTCTCCCTCTGTGAAGGTAGTGCCATGGCTATATTTAAGCTGCCCTCTCCAAGTCAGCATGTCCTCTCATAATCTGGCACTGCCTCTAATTTACCTCTCTTTCTCTCCTATTAAACACTCAAGCTGTTTTTAGCACTTCAACTGAAGGTTACAGTCCCCTCTCCCTCCCTCCCACTCTCAAGTCTCTTTCAAAGTTTCAGGGTTGCTCATTTCTATTCTCATTAATAGTTCCTCTGTTCCTTTCCCCTGTGTCTGGAGAGGGCTGTTCCAGTTCTTGTGCTTTTCCACTCCATCTCTGTCTAGGTGCCTCCATAGTGTATGTATGGGGATGTGGAGAAGCCTAGTGTGGAGGATCTCACTTTGTTGCAAAAGCTACTTGTTAGTTGAATATTTGACTCATCACCACTGTTAGGGCATTGCATGGTTGCACTGTCTGAGCCAAACCCTATAGTGCACTAACACTCATTGAGAAAGGTGTGCATGTGTTAAGAATCTAATCCCTTCTCTCTCCTCAATGGTATGCCCCCAGTCTGCTGTCCTCTGTGGTTGGCATGCCCCCAGTCTGCTGTCCTCTGTGGTTGGCATGCCCCCAGTCTGCTGTCCTCTGTGGTTGGCATGCCCCCAGTCTGCTGTCCTCTGTGGTTGGCATGCCCCCAGTCTGCTGTCCTCTGTGGTTGGCATGCCCCCAGTCTGCTGTCCTCCGTGGTTGGCATGTCCCCAGTCTGTTGTCCTCTGTGGTTGGCATGCCCCCAGTCTGTTGTCCTCTGTGGTTGGCATGCCCCCAGTCTGTTGTCCTCTGTGGTTGGCATGCCCCCAGTCTGCTGTCCTCTGTGGTTGTCATGCCGCCAGTCTGCTGTCCTCTGTGGTTGGCATGCCCCAGTCTGCTGTCCTCTTTGGTTCTCAGCCGGTCTGTGCTCTCTGAGAGATTGACCGGTCCAAATGCCTGCTACTCCGTGGCAGCCAAACAACCTCTCCATACACATCTCTCTTTTTCTCTCTGTCCACCTATTGTTTGCTCCCTCTCTTAATCTGAGGGATTAAGCTGTGTTGGTGGTGGTGGTGGTATTGGTGGTGGCGGGTAAAGCCTAAGAGGTCACAGTTATGTAACCTGGCCATAATCCAACAGCCATTTAGAGTCAGACTGGCTATAACTGTAGAGGGCATGCAGAGACTGAATAGTTTATTTAAACAGGCCTTGTGATTGGCTAGTTCTCAGCCTATATGGTCTGGTGGCGACTCAATGGTCACCATTACATAACACACATTGGCGGTTAGAGAAAGACAGTCACACACACACACACACACACACACACACACACACACACACACACACACACACACACACACACACACACACAATGGTGTTTGCACTGCAGACCCTCTCTCTGTGGTTTAGCCAACAGGGCTAGCAGGGTGGCCTCACCAAGATCCCACCGAGTGCTAGCGGGGTGGCCTGACCAAGATCCCGGTAAAACCCCCTGAGTCCTATTTGCTGTGCAGGACACAAACTGTGATCAAATTAAGATCCTACATCTGTAGATGATATGCTAATGTGAAACTGTGTGTGGACAGCTCTATGAGAGTTTGAGTGTCATCAAACGACTTGTGTGTGCGCATGTGTGTGTGTGTGTGTGTGTGTGTGTGTGTGTGTGTGTGTGTGTGTGTGTGTGTGTGTGTGTGTGTGTGTGTGTGTGTGTGTGTGTGTGTGTGTGTGTGTGTGTGTGTGTGTGTGTGTGTGTGTGTGTGTGACAGACTCGTTCTGCGCCACAGGAGCCACTGCAGTGTCCTACTCCACCGCTGACTCAGACCATCGAACCACAGCTCTCTCCCTCTCACACACACTTATCCTTATACAACTCCTGCTCTGTCCCTACGGGCTGCAGCAACACTAGCCCCAGTCACCATCCTATTTTGTAATGTTATTGATCTGAAATGCGAGCCTGTCTATAGATTTACTGTAGTTTCCCTGGCTAGGGCCTGAGGCTAGGGCTTGGGCTGAGGCTGGGGCTGAGGGATGGGGCTGTGGGCTGAGGCTGGTCCTATGGACTAGGCTTGGGGGTTGTGGGCTAGGGCTAGGCATGGGGCTGGGGCTGTGGGCTGAGACTGGGGCTGAGACTGTGTGCTGAGACTGTGTGCTGGGGCTGAAGGTAAGACTGAGGCTGAGGGTAAAGCTGGGTCTAAGCCGGGGGCTGAGGGTAAGGCTAGGCATGGGGCTGAGCTTGGGGCTGAAGGTAAGGCTGGGGCTGAGGCTTGGGCTGAAGGTAAGGTTGGGGCTGAGGGTAAGGCTAGGTCTGAGCCTGAGGCTGAGGGTAAGGCTGGGGTTGGGAGGGCCCTGTTATGTGGACAGAAATTATTCTCCATTCTAATCTGGCTGCCAGGTATTTCTAGAGATGTATCCCCCACTCTGTGTGTCAATACAGATGTACAATCTTAATTTAATTGTTGAGATTTTTCCTGCACAGCAAACGTGTAGTGTATTTGAGTTTTTAAAAGGCTTCTAAACTTTGTAATTTCCACTTTGAAATGTCAGACTTGATTTGCCCTAACAAAAACTCTATCAACCCATACAAAAATTTATATTAATTATATATAATAATACACATCATAATTCACATTTACTGTTATTTTCCTGCTGTAGCAAATTGGCTCAAATTAGGATTCTACATCTGTATATGGAAAAGCTCTTATTACACAGGCTTATCAAAGCATTTTTATATGGGGTCAGAGAATGTTAAGGACATGAATGGGAACGATGGCCTACAATACATGACCTTGGTATTTACATGGAAGAGAACCCCCTGTTCTAGTGGCTCAGTTCAGGCTAACATTTCAGATCTGGTTGTAAATTCAGATTGTATAATTTCACTGTGTATGCATGCTATATCTGTTTGGGTCTGTTTATAGAAATGGTGGATATTGAGTTCTGATGACCTGTCTGATGTGTGCGTGTGTGCGTGCGTGTGTGCATGCGTGTACTACAGAGTGACTTTCTGTACCATTTCTCTTTCTCTCTGTGTTTGTATTTTTCCACTGTGTGCTAGGGAAGCTGATGAGACATTGGCTGCGTGACTGCGTCCTTCACTAGAGAAGCTTAGGTTAACCATGTTCTGTGTCAGGTTGCAGCCTCATCCTTCACCTCTCTATCTCTCTCTCTCTCTCTCTCTCTCTCTCTCTCTCTCTCTCTCTCTCGCTCTCGCTCTCTAGCTCTCTCGCTCTCCTCTTCTCCCTCCCTCGTTCCCTGCCCAGACACTGCAGCGCTCTGCTTGGAAATTTCCACACTGCAGCAGAGAGAGTCAGAAAGGAGGAGGAGGGTGTTTGTGATGATGGCGAGAGTGTTGGAGAGAAAGAGAGCAGGGGAGGGAGGGGATGAGAGAATGTGTGAAATAAGTAAGTGATGAGGCTTGACTTAGTCACCACATTGAGAAGAACGTATTGACCTTTAGTGACGCAGGACAATGATACCTTAAATGCTGATGGGGTTTGGTGTGTGTGTGTGTGTGTGTGTGTGTGTGTGTGTGTGTGTGTGTGTGTGTGTGTGTGTGTGTGTGTGTGTGTGTGTGTGTGTGTGTGTGTGTGTGTGTGTGTGTGTGTGTGTGTGTGTGTGTGTGTGTGTGTGTGTGTGTGTGTGAAAAGCAACTAAAGGAATGAAGAGATAATGGAGGAGAAAACAAAAGGAATAGTAATAGAGAAGATGAGCAGCTGAATGTATTACATGATACTGTGAATGTGTACTGAATGTCCTGAATCTACTGAATGTATCACATGATACTATGAATGTATCCTGAATGTACGGAATGTCCTGAATCTACTGAATGTACCACAGGATACTATGAAGAGAAAAGGAGGATGGAGAAGAGGAGAGAATGGCTCAGGATCTGGACGGATGACAGATGAGACAAGTCTGTGTGAGAATGAGAGAGAAAGAGATGGATACAAGGAGGAGGGAGAGGAAGCAGAGGGATAAAAAAAGTGAATGTGTGATAGAGAACCAGGGAGGGATAGAAAGAAAGAGAGAGAGGGAGGTGCATAGTTTTGGGGCTGCAGGCAGGGTGCTGTTTTCTCTCACTGAGCTATGCAGAAACACGTGCATACCTCTTCCTGTGCACAGAGGACCAGCGAAACACTGCAGTACCCCACTACCACTGCATGGGACCACACCAGACCACACACCACCTCACTACACACCACACCACACACCACACCACCACACCACCACACCACACACCACACCCCACACACCACACCACACACCACACACTACACACGACACCACACCACGACACCACACCCCACACCCCACACACCACAACACCACACACCACACACCAAACTACCACCCACATGCATATGCCTACTGTGCACAACACATGTCACTGACATTAGTAGACAGTAATACAATAAAGCAATATTATACCAAAGCAATTACCGGTATAACAATCCAGCACTCATACAAGGACCCTATCAGTGAGGGATGGACACAAGCACACGGACTAAACTCATCACCAGTCACATTGATACACTCCGGACAAGTGGGACAGAGATGCACATTGCAATGACATTCATCCACAAAAGCAATTATACACGCACACACACACACACATACACACAGTCACGCACACAACACAACACACTGGATTTCTGATAGGCACACTGCATTGCAGACACACACACACACACACACACACACTCTCTCTCCCTCTTTTGGAGGAGCAAATCTAACATGAGAATTGTAGACCTGTCTTGCTCAGGTTCTTAGGGCAGAAGTTGCTAAACGTTGTCTTGTTGACCTGTAGCACACATTACCACACACACCAGCACTTCAGTGCACTCTTCCATTCAGATTTATGTCAAGTGCTGCGTAAAGGGGTGGCTAGCTATATTTAGTTGCACAGATCTTTTTACCCTCCTGTTTACTCATATACCCGCATGCCTTCCATTAGGGGGTCTGCCTAGTCGGCAGGTCGGCTTTCCTGTCCGCCAACGTGTTGCCTTAGCGAGGATGTTGTTCAGAACAGGGGAATGTCAGGATTGTGACCTTGGTCTGAGGAACAAGTTTGGAGGTCTGAGAAAAGTTGACAAACATTTATTGAGAAGTCTAACAAATCCCTTGTCTTCCCCCCACTTCCCCTCTCCTTCCATACCCTGGGAGGCATGGAGCTTCACTTATCTCACTCCTGCAGGTCTGAATTCAGCTTGCCTGCTGTCATTAATGTAGTTGAGAGGGAGCTACACTGTATTGACTGCAGTGTCTGTCTGCTGTTATAAAGTTCCACTACACAAGCTCACTGCTTTATCAGTCAACTGAAGTCATTGGTTGGCTAGAAAATTCACTCTCTTTGTTTGCCAAAATAAAGACATCCTTTACTGGCTTCCCTGCATAGGACTCCTCTCTCTGGGCCAACTGTGTGCCGTCCTACGGTACTCCCAATCATGGCCAAAATACTGCCTAGATTCAAACCAGGGACTGTAGTGACGCCTCTTGCACTGAGATGCAGTGCCTTAGAAAACTGCACCACTCAGGAGCCCAGTAATGCAGAGAAAGAGAGCTAGTGAAACAATTCCACACAATATTAAGAATAAATAAGGGGTTCATGTTCATGAACACATTTAAATTTAATTGTGAACTAGCTAGCTAAATGATACAAAAGACTACTTCCATTGATTGGGGGCCTGAGTGGTCGCCTTTTAAGCAGCTCCCGTTGTCCCGTTGTTCGTGCATTAATTGTTGTTTTAGTTCGTTTTCTTTCGTCTATTTTCTTTAGTTTTATTTTTTATTTTGCTACAGTCGAACTATAACAGTTCAGGATTATGGATTTTATGGATTTTATCGCAGCTGAACGTCGACAGGAGTCGTCAACTGTTATTGTTTACAACAGAGCCCAGCTCCTGGATTTAGCCCACACAGCGCTGCTGCTCCCCAGGGAAAAGTTTGATATTCCGGACGAATTGAAAAGACGACGCCGTGGATGCAGGGCGGGATTGAAATGTAAGGCAAAGCGGAGGAGGTTCAAGTACAAGCCGGTTATACCGTCTATTATTATGGGCAATGTGAGGTGTCTACATAACAAGATGGATGAGTTGGCGGGACTTGTTCGTGGACAAAGGATTTATCGGGAAGCTAGCCTAATGTGTTTTACTGAGACTTGGCTGAACGATAACATCCCCATACAGAACGTCACTATCGACGGTTTCCAGACCATCACAGCGGACAGGGATCGCGTCTCTTCCGGTAAGAGTAAGGGTGGTGGGCTGGCTTTATTAGTTAACAACAGATGGTGTCATCCGAACCATATTACTCTTAAGGAAAAGTTTTGTAGCCCGGACATTGAACTGCTAGCCGTTAGCCTGAGACCCTACTATCTACCTAGGGAATTCACGGCGGCCATTGCTGTTATTGTTTACATCCCGCCCTCTGCTGACGCAAACGCAGCGTGTGACGTCATCCACTCTGTTATCGCGAGGTTACAGACAGCGCATCCCAGTGCTTTCTTTGCAATTTCGGGGGATTTTAACCATGCATCTCTCTCTTCCACGCTGCCCACGTTCAAACAGTTCGTGAAGTGCCCAACCAGGAATAATAAAATTCTGGACTTGTTATATGCTAATGTGAAGGATGCATACAACTCCACTGCACTCCCTCCCCTCGGTAGATCGGATCACAACCTTGTCCACCTCACCCCACTCTACAGGCCTATGGTCCAACAGCAGCCTGCAACCACCAGGACTATTAGGAGATGGTCCCCGGAGGCGAATGAGGCCCTACAGGACTGCTTTGAAACAACAGACTGGGATGTGTTCTGTGAGGCTCATGGGGAGGACATCGATGGACTCACTGACTGCATAACAGACTATATTAATTTTTGTGTAGACAACACTGTACCCACCAGGAAGGTACGCTGTTTCCCAAACAATAAACCCTGGGTCACCAGCGACCTGAAGGCCCTGCTGAATGAGAAGAAGAGGGCCTTCAAGGAGAAGGACAAGGACAAATTGAAATGCGTCCAGAAGGAGCTGAAGTTGCGGATTGCTGAGGGGAAGAGAGTGTATAAGGAGAAGATGGAGGACAAGCTGAGGCAGAGCCAGGTGAGAGAGGTGTGGAAGGGTATGAGAAATATCACTGGCTTCAAAAAGTCAAACAGTGGGCAGACGGAGGGGACCCAGGACAGAGCCAATGAGCTGAACCAATTTTTTAACAGGTTCGATACTGGCCCTGTCCACCTCCCCTCCAGCTCCCCAGACCACACACCCTCACGGCTATCCCACCCCCACTTTGCTCACAGCACCTCTGCTGAGACAATCAGTGACCCCACCTCCGCCCCTGCCCCCCCTGGACTGATCCTCAACACCCCCCTTCCCCCCACCTCCCTACCTGGGCTGGCTTTCACCACCAACCAAGTGAAGAGAGAGCTGGAGAGACTACACCAGTGGAAAGCGGCGGGCCCCGATGGCATCAGCCCAAGGGTGCTGAGGGTCTGTGCTGACCAACTGTGTGGAATACTCCAGCGTCTTTTCAACCTTAGCCTGAGCCTAGAAAGGGTCCCTGTGCTGTGGAAAACATCCTGCCTCGTCCCAGTGCCCAAGAAGGCACACCCCACTGTCCTGAATGACTTCAGACCTGTAGCGCTAACATCCCACATCATGAAGACCCTGGAAAGGTTAGTCCTCGCTCACCTCAGACCCCTGGTGTGTTCATCAATGGACCCCCTGCAGTTTGCATACCAGCGCAACATCGGGGTGGATGATGCAATCATCTACCTTCTGCAGAGGGCCTACTCCTACTCTCACCTGGACAACGCAGGTTGCACTGTGAGGGTCATGTTTTTTGACTTCTCCAGTGCCTTCAATACCATTCAGCCCCTGCTACTGGGTGAGAAGATGAGGAGGATGAAAGTGGAAGCACCCTTAGTCTCCTGGGTCACGGACTACCTGACCGGTAGGCCACAATTTGTGCGACTACAGAGCTGTGTGTCAGAACGGGCAGTTAGCAACACAGGGGCCCCCCAGGGTACAGTCCTGTCCCCCTTCCTGTTCACCCTCTACACCTCAGACTTCAGATATAACTCTAAAACATGCCACCTACAGAAGTTCTCGGATGACTCTGCTATTGTAGGGTGCATCAGGGGTGGGCAGGAGGAGGAGTACAGGAGCACAATCAGTGACTTTGTGTTGTGGTGTGAGCAGAACCACCTTCAGCTCAACATCAGCAAAACTAAGGAGATGGTGGTGGACTTCAGGAGAACCAAGGCACAACTGACTGCAGTCCCTATAAAGGGGATGGATGTGGAAATGGTTGAGTCATACAAGTTCTTGGGGGTCCATATGGACAACAGACTGGAATGGGCTGGTAACACCGGGGCCCTGTACAAAAAGGGCCAGAGCCGACTCTACTTTCTGAGGAGGCTCAGGTCCTTCAACGTGTGCAGTAAACTACTGCATACCTTCTACCAGTCTGTGGTGGCCAGTGCCATCTTTTTTGCAGTGGTGTGCTGGGGAGCAAACATCAAAGCCGGTGATGCTTCTCGGGTAAATAAGCTGATCAGGAAGGCTAGCTCTGTCCTGGGGATGAGCCTTGACACTCTAGAGGAGGTGGCGGAGAGACGGATCCTGGCCAAACTGCTGGCCATCATGGACAACGTCACCCACCCTCTGCACGCTATGGTTATGACGCAGAGGAGCTCTTTCAGTCACAGACTGATCCCACCACGGTGTGCCAGAGAGCGCCACAGGAGGTCCTTCCTGCCGGCGGCTATGAGACTATATAATGCCTCACCGGGGTGCCGTGCCGTCGGCAACATAGATCTGGAACTGTTGGGGTGCTAGGACCTAGTTTAACAATTATGCATCCATCCGTGAGTAACTCTGTTCCGTCAGCACTCATCCACTCAGGACCTACTTATTCATACAGGTCTGTATATACATACCCATGTACAGTTGTTATATTATATCACATGCAATATTGTAAGTAATTATTGGACCTAGGCATTCACTCAGGAATGCATATTAGTATCCTGCCAGTTGCACCTTTTCTCATTGCTTTTAGTATATCAAATGTGCAATAAGTGCAGTTGTCTGTAATTAAACCCTGCGCACTAAGGACTGTATTTTAAGGGAATTACTATTATTAGCCCAATAATATCATACACACATTTAGCTATTATAGTATCTCTTCCTGTCATTTACCTGTACAGTTTGTGTAACCACGCAAGTATTCACTTATCTGTAAATATAACTGTATACCTAACTGTACAGCTAATTTAACCA
Organism: Thymallus thymallus; assembly: GCA_023634145.1. Lineage (NCBI taxonomy): Eukaryota > Metazoa > Chordata > Actinopteri > Salmoniformes > Salmonidae > Thymallus > Thymallus thymallus. Next base: position 21,825,659 of record CM042410.1, on the reverse strand, counting down.
TGCAAAATTTTCACTTACCTGTTCATTTACCCATTCTGTCTATTAAGTAAACTATTATTACCCTTGCTCATATCATACGCATTTTTAGCTACTGAAGTATTTCTCTGCCATCAACCTGTATAGTATAGTTAACCATCCAACATCCACCAATGTATAGTGTACATATTCAGCCAACCACTCATACTACGCAATGTCCTTTTATAGCTTTTTTTTGCACTCCAGATATCCTGTATTTCTATACTTTTTCATACTGCCGCTCTATGTATCATGTACCGTGTATCTGTCTTTTGTGTACTTTCGTTGTGGCATTTTGCACCTGCCCTGTGTTTTTGTTGTAGCTGCTTGATAATGAAATTTCCCCCCCGGGGGATCAATAAAGTACCTATCTATCTATCTATCTATCTATCTATCTATCTATAGGCAGCTGTGGCTCCAGACCAGAAGGAGTCTTGGGAGCGAAAAATAGGGTCATTTTTTTGCTATAAATGATCATCTCTCTAGTTAGCTAGCCAGTTATGTATATCAGAGACACCCAACCCCTTACTAAAGTTAGCTAAGTTAGCAAGCAAGCAACACAATGCTTGTTTAGCCAAGAACATTTAACAATAGCTTTGGCAATTCAATTATATCTAATACATACAGTGGGGAGAACAAGTATTTGATACACTGCCGATTTTGCAGGTTTTCCAAAAATCCAGAAAATCACATTGTATGATTTTTAAGTAATTCATTTGCATTTTATTGCATGACATAAGTATTTGATCACCTACCAACCAGTAAGAATTCCGGCTCTCACAGACCTGTTAGTTTTTCTTTAAGAAGCCCTCCTGTTCTCCACTCATTACCTGTATTAACTGCACCTGTTTGAAGGTAAAGTAAAAACCCAAACTAGTCTGTGCATATAACCAGTATATAGTCAAATTTGGTATACCGCCCAGCCCTGTAAGTGAGGATTCGGTGAGTGTCCACCCTATTATCCATATTGGCTGGACAGAGAGACAGAGTGCGACACTAAACTCAATGGTGACTTATTTTGTGCCTTTCACACTCTGCATATGGATTTACTTTTGTCACGCAAAATTCCAATGCGTGTTGGAGTAAGTCTGGAGCGTTGGTGAAAGCAGATGCACTCTGGTTGACCTATAGTGGGACGGGAGAGAGGCCAGGCCAGGGCTAGGCCAAGCTACACATGGGCCGGATCCGCCAAAGATGGACAAAACACAATGCAGAGCCAGGGTCAATGGGGCAGACCAGAAAAGGGGTGTGTTTGTGTGGTAAGGCTAAAGTAACTGACTGTAGACGAAGGTCGAAGAGTGAAGGGAGGGAAGGTGCATCTGCGACAGCTGAAAGTCGGACATTAATTTGGTTTTCCAACAGCAAGGCTTAGATCAACATGGCAGTGTTGCCATTGTTTCTTAACGTTTTTCTTTATAATGTCTCAAACCCTTATATCACACACTCACAAACATTGTACAACAATTAGTGAGAGAGAGCATTAATTTGTACATATCATCCACTGTATACATGAATAATAGCAAAGTTGGTTCCTGTTTCAATAATTTCTTTGGTCACGTTCGTGTGAGTCAAACAAATAAAGCCTAGTGATTGGTTGACAGTAGAGCCTCCCATAATGCAGGTGATGGCTGCAGGATGAAGTTGGTGAAGAGCAACTGCAGAAACCTGGAGTCGACTGCAGTCAAAACTTCATGACCTTTCATCACATGATTTTTGTAAAATGTATGCAGTCTCATGTAGGCGCAAGTCGGACAATTTTTATCTCCATAATGCAACACACTTTGAAAGACCTGACAAAAGTGATCCGCTCAAACGCGCCCAAGGATTAGAGGTGAATAACATTACACATTGCTATCTGAGCAGGATTTAACTTATGTAGCAACCAAAGTTGACCATACAGGTAAATGTGTGCACTGAGTTTCTGAGCTTGTTTTGTCTGATTTCATGGGGCTACAGATTACAAACAATGTTTCTCTTATTGTACTGATCAACAACATCCGCGTGGAACTAGCTTATTTTTCAGAAATGTCTCTTTAACCAGTAATGACGTAATTCACAAGGCAAGAAGAGGACAGCCTGTTGGAGCACAGTCAGTTCAAAGTATGACTGTTTTTTGTTATATATTTGTTGTTAATAAAAAAATAAAACATTCAGTTCACTGAGGCAATAGATCATCTTTGGGAGAGATGTGAGAGACAGACCGAATAAGATAATGGATTAAAGTTCTTGGTGGCGATCAGCTTTGAAATCAGTATAATTTGAGTTATGGTTTGCATATTATCACCAACAAAGTAATAGGGTAGTGAATTGATATTAGCTTGAGCTGTCAGCTGGCAAGAAAAGTTAGCCTACAAAGCTGGATACTACCGTTATCTAAGTGTTTTAGCCTGTATTGTTTTGTTTTGTAATTAACAATTTCAATATTTCTACATGCCGTTGCAATATTTAAGTGTGCTAACTTCAGTGCAGCATGAGTGGGGAGCTAACGTAATGCAGCCCAGACTCCCAGTGCAGGCTAGCAATGAGTAAATGGAGCCGGCACGGTGTGCACTATAATAAGGGGGACATCGGCTGGCTTGATCCTTGAAGACACATTTGACAGAAGTACCGAACGTAACAAAAATTATATTTCCAAACCGTTTTTCATGTTCTAGTTTCAAAAAATAACAGAAGTTTCAGTATACCGTGTAACGCTAGGTAGTATAGTGAGAGTGAGGGGTGTATTTGTGTAGTATTCAGTACGGTATTCATGGTTGACTGTCAGTAGTAGTTCAGGACGTGTCAGTGTGTGAGGCGTGCTCAGTGAGAGGGCTTCAGAGCCCCCCTGTCACCACCAGGCCCCAGGTACATGGCAGCCCATGTGCTGCTCCACATGATCACGCAGGTCACCAGCCTACGTAAGAAACTGGGGAATGTTTACCTTTTCTACGCCAGTGGCTGGACGGCGTTCCCACTTGTTGGATGCATCTCCGCCTTGTCGTTTGTCGTTATCCGACTGGCCGGTGTTACCTGGAGCTCCCCCATCTGATATCGGAGTCGATGGAGCACAGCAAGAGGAACATGGCAATCAATGATGGTCGCATGTCACAAGCCGTGGTAGCCGAAAAGAGCGGCCTCCTGCAAAGCCCGGAGCAGATACAAACAACAAATAGTTTTGCCGTCCTGGAGCCTGATCTTTCTGTACCTTCATCGCCGGGGGTGCCTGTGTCTGCCGCAGTGCCTACTCCTACGACAACCTTCCTGAATCGAGCAGGGCTTCTCCATCTGTCGGAGGCCTGAACCAGGCGCCGGGAGCAACTGGCTCAAGTTACCCTACCTCTCACCCGTCCATAAAGGGTTGTCCAAATCCTGTGAAGCGTGGGAGTGGGGGGATTTCCTCGTCCTTCTTGCCAGCTGTAATTTTGGGCAGTTCCATGGTAAGAAATGTGACCGTCCCTGGCGAAAAAACAATGTCCTATCCTGGAGCTCGAGTAAATTACATTACTAAGCTGCTTCCAAATGTACTACGTCAGGACATGGAAATCAATTCTATCGTAGTCCATGTGGGTTTTGATGACATTATGAAGTGCAGATCTGAACAATTGAAACTGGATTTTAAAGAGCTGATTGACTCTCTGCTAGACGCTAATAAAGACCCATCATATCTGGCCCTGTGCCCTCTCTGAATCGTGTCATTGAACGCATTAGCACAACTATTTCTCTTCACAACAGGGTACCTGATTATTGCAGCTAAATGGGTGTAACTTTTGTTGACAATTTCGATACCTTTTGGATACAAAACACACTTTATAAGGATGGGAGCCACCCAAATCCTTTGGGTTCCTGGATCCTTTCACAGTATTATAAGGCTGCGTTGAGACAATGACTTATTAATGACCCAAGCCCCTGTGCGTATGATATAAATTAAGGTAATAATAGTTTACTTAATATACAGTCTGGTTAAATGTACAGGTAAATTAATATTTGCATGGTTAAATTAACTGTATAGGCAAATGACAGGAAAAGATACTTAAACAGCTAAATGTGCGTATGATATAATTTAGGGTAATGATAATAATGATCTTAAAATACAGTCCCTAGTACAGGGTTTAATTACAGATAAATGCACAGATTGCACATTCGATATACTATATGCAATGAAAAAATATACTACTGACAGTATACTAATATACAGTCCTGAGTGAATGACTACATAAGTTCAGTCCAAGAATGACTTACAATATTGCACGTGATATGATATAACAACTCTATATGAATATGTATACAGTCCTGGATGAATGAGTGTTGAATGAATAAATCCTGAGAGAATGAGTGATTACAGACCAGAAAGTTACTCATGGATGGATGCCTAATTGTTAAACTAGGTCCTAATACCCCAACAGTTCCATGTCTATGTTGCCGACGGCACGGCACCCCGGTGAGGCATTAAATAGTATAATAGCCTCCGGCAGGAAGTACCTCCTGTAGCGCTTTCTGGCACACCATGGTGGGATCAGTCTGTGACTGAAGGTGCTCCTCTGCATCATACCCATGGCATGCTGAGGGTGGGTGACGTTGTCCATGATGGCCAGCATTTTGGCCATAATCCTTCTCTCCACCACCTCCTCTAGAGTGTCAAGATTAATCCCCCGAACAGAGCTAACCTTCCGGATCAGCTTATTTACCCGAGAAGCATCACTGGCCTTTATGTAGGCGCCCCAGCACACCACTGCTAAAAAGACTGGTAGAAAGTATGTAGTAGTTTACTGCACATGTTGAAGGACCTGAGCCTCCTCAGAAAGTAGTCGGCTCTGGCCCTTTTTGTACAGGGCCCCGGTGTTACCAGCCCATTCCCAGGAACTTGTATGACCCAACCATTTCCACATCCATCCCCTGTATAGGGACTGCAGTCGGTTGGGCCTTCGTTCTCCTGAAGTCCACCACCATCTCCTAAGTCTGGCTGCACAACCGATTGTAAGACATATTGCAAATTGAGAAATCATGTGACTAAACTGAATAGTGACCACTAAACTGACCAGTGTCATCCTGCGGCTGGAGCCGCACGTCGGGGGGAGGGGTACTCCTATTCTCCAGCACTCAACGTCACCAGTTTACTAACCATCGGTAATGGCAACCCATCATTAAGCACTCCTGGCAACCATCATTAAGCACACCTGGCAACCATCATTACACACACCTGGCAACCATCATTACACACACCTGGCAACCATCATTACACACACCTGGCAACCATCATTACACACACCTGCACCCCATCATCATGCACACTTGGACTTCATCACCACCTTGATTACTTCCCCTTTATATAGCACTCTGTAGCCTCACTCATCAGGCAGTATTGGTTATGTTTTCAAATCCTGACGCTTCTCTTGTTTTATATCGCTCCATGTTCGTTATTATTAAACTCACCAACTGCACCTGCTTTCTGACTTCCTGCGTCTCCATTACAATAATTAAATTTAGAAAGTGAATCGGTTGATTGACAGTGTACAAAGATGCACGTCACTCCACCCCTAACCACGAAGCTAATGTGTTGAGTGTTCTGTCCTTACTTGCAGACCACACGCAGAATGAAAGAGGAGAGAAAGACTGAGTCGTTCCGACTGGGCCCAGTGTGAGTGAGGGAACAGAAGGTCCAGTTCATTTATAACTAGGTATGTAGTCCACCAGTGGGTCTGCATAGCAATGAGCGAGGAGAGACACTTTGGATTCATCCCTGTTTGAAAGATTGTGTCTGTCTAGCTCTCTGTCTGTCTGTGTTATTGTTAACTCTGAGTGTGGTACCTTATTATAATTCCATCTGTCTTTCCCTGTTTGTGTAGAGAATGTCTCTGTTTTTTATTGCTCCCAACACTGCCTGTGCATCTGTGTGTGTGTGTCTGCATCTGTGTGTGTGTAGTGGAGGTGTTGAGAGCTAGTTGAACTTTGTGTAGGCTGGGAGGCAAGTCTGTGGCTCTCACCCCACACAGCTTCTACCCAGTCCAACTTTGTGATGTAAGTATCTTAATGTGTTTGGACCCCAGGAAGAGTAGCTGCTGCCTTGGCAGGAACTAATGGAGATCCCTAATAAATACAAATACAGCTCTGGCCTCTACAGGATAACTCCCCCTTTCTACTGAGACAGACTGGAGGGTTTTACAAGCAGTTGTTCATTCCTACTGAGATAGAACACAGCTGACATGGAGGGATATAAGAAGATGAGAACGATATGTATACTGTAGGCACCGGTAGATGAGATGCAACAGGGGAAGACTAAAAAAGGATAGAGATCCAGGCAGATATACAGGATAGAGCAGTCATTATTCTGACCTCCCCACATTATAATTGGAAAAAGTGTCAACTCAAAGACAAAGCCTATTAGCTAGAAAAGCTAACTCCAAACTAGGGCTGTGACGATTATGGAATTTTGAGTAAGAAATAATTGTCATGCAAATGGACACAGTTATTGTCATAGCTGTAATGCATCATAATGCATATTTGAAAGACATACCTAATGAATACAACTATGACATACAGTGGGGAGAACAAGTATTTGATACACTGCCGATTTTGCAGGTTTTCCCACTTACAAAGCATGTAGAGGTCTGTAAAAACAAAAATCCAGAAAATCACATTGCATGATTTTTTAATAATTAATTTGCATTTTATTGCATGACATAAGTATTTGATCACCTACCAACCAGTAAGAATTCCGGCTCTCACAGACCTGTTAGTTTTTCTTTAAGAAGCCCTCCTGTTCTCCACTCATTACCTGTATTAACTGCACCTGTTTGAACTCTTTACCTGTATAAAAGACACCTGTCCACACACTCAATCAAACAGACTCCACACACTCAATCAAACAGCTGTGTAAGGACATCAGGGATAAAATTGTAGACCTGCACAAGGCTGGGATGGGCTACAGGACAATAGGCAAGCAGCTTGGTGAGAAGGCAACAACTGTTGGCGCAATTATTAGAAAATGGAAGAAGTTCAAGATGACGGTCAATCTCCTTTGGTCTGGGGCACCATGCAAGATCTCACCTCGTGGGGCATCAATGATCATGAGGAAGGTGAGGGATCAGCCCAGAACTACACGGCAGGACCTGGTCAATGACCTGAAGAGAGCTGGGACCACAGTCTCAAAGAAAACCATTAGTAACACACTGCGCCGTCGTAGATTAAAATCCTGCAGCGCACGCAAGGTCCCCCTGCTCAAGCCAGAGCATGTCCAGGCCCGTCTGAAGTTTGCCAATGACCATCTGGATGATCCAGAGGAGGAATGGGAGAAGGTCATGTGGTCTGATGAGACAAAAATAGAGCTTTTTGGTCTAAACTCCACTCGCCGTGTTTGGAGGAAGAAGAAGGATGAGTACAACCCCAAGAACACCATCCCAACCGTGAAGCATGGAGGTGGAAACATCATTCTTTGGGGATGCTTTTCTGCAAAGGGGACAGGACGACTGCACCGTATTGAGGGGAGGATGGATGGGGCCATGTATCGCGAGATCTTGGCCAACAACCTCCTTCCCTCAGTAAGAGCATTGAAGATGGGTCGTATCTGGGTCTTCCAGCATGACAACGACCCAAAACACACAGCCAGGGCAACTAAGGAGTGGCTCCGTAAGAAGCATCTCAAGGTCCTGGAGTGGCCTAGCCAGTCTCCAGACCTGAACCCAATATAAAATCTTTGGAGGGAGCTGAAAGTCTGTATTGCCCACCGACAGCCCCGAAACCTGAAGGATCTGGATGGAGGAGTGGGCCAAAATCCCTGCTGCAGTGTGTGCAAACCTGGTCAAGAACTACAGGAAATGTATGATCTCTGTAATTGCAAACAAAGGTTTCTCTACCAAATATTAAGTTCTGCTTTTCTGATCAGTATCAAATACTTATGTCATGCAATAAAATGCAAATTAATTACTTAAAAATCATACAATGTGATTTTTGTTTTAGATTCCGTCACTCACAGTTGAAGAGTACCTATGATAAAAATTACAGACTTCTACATGCTTTGTAAGTGGGAAAACCTGCAAAATCGGCAGTGTATCAAATACTTGTTCTCCCCACTGTACCTAATTAATACAACACAGCTTTGGGGAAACCCCTGTCTCAAATATGTATGGTTTTGACCACTTAGAACTTTTAGAAATGAAGCTTCTCCTCCCAACCGTGCCGTTCTGCTTGTAAAATGTTTATCACCTTACCCACTTGATGTAAAAATGAAAAACTGCTATTGGGTAAACTATATCTAATTGAATATAAAGTTGAATCCCCTTCTCCTAAAATGAATGCATTAGGATGATTTACGATTATCATACGATAATTGTGCTAGCCCTACTTCAAACACATATTCGCTAATAGTAGCTGTTTAGCTGGTTAAACAAAGGTTAGCCATGTGTTGGCAAAAATATATGTCCAAGTCAAGAAAGCTTGTCCAAATCAAGAAAGTTTGCCAGCTCTGTCAGATACTCCAGTGAGTGTAATTAGGTCCAAAGAGTGTAATTTGCTCAATATTAGGAGTTGAGAAATAAAGTTCACATCAAATGAGATATTCCCCACTTTTTTTTTCTTTTTCTTTTTGTATATATATTTTCGCGGACCCCCTGCAGTACCTCTGGGATACAGGGCTATGGATAGAGGGTCATATGGAGGGTAGTCTGCATATTGGAGATACATTAGTGTTGGAAGGAACATCCCCTTTTACCCCCTTATAGGATAATGCATGGTCAGACCCTCCCAGACAGACGGCCCCCCTCTCTGCCTACCTGTAACTGAGAGAACTGTGAATACGTCATTACCTTTGACCCATTAGGATGTGGATGGAGAAGCCTGGCCAACTGGGATGTGGGGCAGCTAGGCTGGGCACAGGACTCGAGGTGTGCGTTTATGTAACTGTGTTTGCGTGAAGGGTGGAGTGTGAGTGTGTTTGTGTTTGGAGAGTGAGGTGTGTGTATGCGTTGTAATGTATGGAAGGGGTCCAAATCCAAATCTGAGTCCGAACCCATCCACTCCGTGTAAATCTGGGGTCCTGATTGTGTAACCTTGTGTAAAAAACACACACACACACACCCTGATCCCCGCCTCCCTGCCCCACATCCCAGCTGGGGTGTCCATCAATAAGAATGCAGGTTGTATTACAATCATCATGTGTGGTTTAGGGGGGCTTTGGTGGGCTTGGCATGGCATAGGTGTGTGAAAGTGTGTGAAGTGGACTGGGGCCCCTGGGGGTTTATATATAGTCCATGGGACCTAGAGTTGTATTTGTGTGTGTATGTGTATGTGCACAGTATGAGATTAAAGGCAGAGAGACCTGGAGAGTTAAAAGGATGCAAGACTGAGGGACCAAATGGCACCCTTTTCCCTTTATATAGGGCTCTGGACAAATGTTACGCACTAGGTTATATAGGGAATAGGGTGTCATTTGGGACAGAGACAGAGTCAGATTATCAGTATATTGTCAGTATTGTCAAGGAGATTGATGTCCTCAAAACAATGTCTCTAATAGCAGTCACTATATCCTGCTCCTGTAACAACAGATAGTACATTCTACATTCCACTTGTACCCCTCACACACAGTTTTCTCATTGAGGTGTAAGAGGACATAACTAAGACAGTGATCCACTGGGCTCAGAAACTGGGAAAAAACAGTCCCACACAAATATACAAATATCACTACTACAATATAAACAATTCAGCATTTGTGCGTCACACATACACACACGCACACACACTCTCAATGGAAAACACATATAGTGCATTTGGAAAGTAACCCCTTGACTTTTTCCACAATTTGTTACGTTACAGCCTTATATAAAATGTATTAAACTTATTTTTTCTTCATCAATCTTCACACAATACCCCATAATGGCAAAACCGAAAACAGATTTTTATACATTATTGAGCTCAGGAGCATCCTGTTTCCATTGATCATCCTTGAGATGTTTCTACAACTTGATTGTCAAGTCAGTTAAGGACAAATTCTTATTTACAATGACGGCCTACCAAAAGGCAAAAGGCCTCCTGCGGGGATGGGGGATGGGATTAAAAATATGAATAAACTAAATAAAAATATATGACAAAACACACATCACGACAAGAGAGACACAACACTACATAAAGAGAGACCTAACACAACAACATAGCATGGCAGCAACATATGACAACCCAGCATGGTTGCAACACAACATGACAACAACATGGTAGCAACACAACATGGTAGCACCACAAAATATGGTACAAACATCACTGGGCACAGACAACAGCACAGGGCAAGAAGGTAGAGATAACAATACATCACGCAAAGCAGCCACAACTGTCAGTAAGAGTGTCCATGATTGAGTCTTTGAATGAAGAGATTGAGATAAAACTGTAGAGTTTGAGTGTTTGTTGCAGCTTGTTCCAGTCGCTAGCTGCAGCGAACTGAAAAGACGAGCAACCCAGGGATGTTTGTGCTTTGGGGACCTTTAACAGAATGTGACTGGCAGAACAGGTGTTGTATGTGGAGGATGAGGGCTGCAGTAGATATCTCAGATGGGTGAGAAGGGCCTTGGTCAGGAAGGTGACCAAGAACCCAATGGTCACACTGTCAGAGCTCCAGAGTTCCTCTGTGGAGATAGGAGAACCTTCCAGAAGGACAACCATCTCTGGAGCACTCCACCAATCAGGCCTTTATGGTAGAGTGGTCAGGATCGAGGGAAAGAACGGAGCAAAGTACAGAGAGATCCTTGATGAAAACCTGCTCCAGAGTGGTCAGGACCTCAGACGAAGGTTCACCTTCCAACCAGATCGAACATCTCTGGAGAGACCTGAAAATAGCTGTGCAGCAACGCTCCCCATCCATCCAACCTGACAGAGCTTGAGAGGATCTGCAGAGAAGAATGGGAGAAACTCCCCAAATAAAGGTGTGCCAAGCTTGTAACGTCATACCCAAGAAGTCTCAAGGCTGTAATCACTGCCAAAGGTGCTTCAACAAAGTATTGAGTAAAGGGTCTGAATACTTATGTAAATGTGATATTTCAGGTTGTGTTTTTTATAAATGTGCAAACAGTTTTTGCTTTGCCATTATGGGTTATTGTGTGTAGAGTGTTGAGGGGGAAAAAAACAATTTAATACATTTTAGAATAAGGATGTAACGTAACAAAATGTAGAAAAGGTCAATGGTTCTGAATACTTTCTCAATGCACTGTATGTACTGTATTGTATTGTATATTTGACTCATGTGACATTACTTTCATGTTTATATGAATCCTTCCTCCCATACGTACTCCCATGCAGGCCCAGAGCAGCACACACAGATGCCCTATTTAAAATGGGTCAGGTCAGGGCTCAGGTTGGCCAGTTAGCCTAGTGGTCGTTGTGATGATGGTGGTGGTGGTAAGGTGGATCTGAAGGAGCTGGCTGATAGCACACTATCATCTCTATAAAGAGCTGGAGCTGTGTGCATCCTTGTGTGTGTAGGCACGCTAGGGGGCTGAGGTGTTCCTGACATCTTTTTTCTTGCTTAGGCATGGGTTATGTTTGCCAACTGTGTGTCAGTAGATGTAGTTGTATTTTCTGTGTCTGCTCTCACCTTTCACTCCCATACATGTGCTGCATAAATGGCCAATGTTAATGTATGCATTATACATGTTGCAGAATGTGGGTCAGCCTCTTAGAGACTAGAGAGGTGTTCTATTGGGTCCATAGCAAATGTGTCAATGATTTTGGGTGTGCACTTGGTCAGCATTATAAAGTCACCTGTGTGTGTGCGTGCGTAAATGGTTGTATTTATAAGTATCTTGCTGCCTGTAACCCAGAGGAAGTGTTGACTTTATTGGGCTGGCCCTACTTCTCCTATGACCCTTAGGCATGGTGTATGTCTACGTGTGTGCATGTGTGCGTGTTTCCTGCCATGTATAGACTACGGCACAACCTCCCTCTCCCTCGGCCTCTCAGGACAAAATCAAGTATTTTTCAGCCGTCATAATAAAGGTACCTTAGTAAACCCTGGGGAGAGAACATCAACACAGGATTAGGTTTAGGTCATTCTGCACGTAGGAGTAGTCTGCTCCAGTGTTTTCTGTAAGCAGGCTTTCAGACCCATGCCTTTGTTTGGACACAAACCTGCACGAGGAAAGCCTACCAGGTAACCATGAAGTCAATGTTCCATCATCCCTCATAAGTTTGACAACATTGGGGCCCCACAAGGGTGTGTCCTCAGCAGCGGTGGGAAAAGAACCTCAATTGTCATATTTAAAAGTAAAAGTAAAGATACCTTAATAGAAAATGACTCAAGTAAAAGTGAAAGTCACCCAGTAAAATACTACTACTGTTAAATATACTTAAGTATCAAAAGTAAAAGTATAAATCATTTCAAATTACATTACCAAACCAGATGTTTTTATTTACGGATAGCCACGCTCCAAACGAAGCATTTGTGTTTAGTCCACCAGATCAGAGGCAGTAGGGATGACTAGGGAAGTTCTCTTGATGAGTGTGTGAATTGGACCATTTTTCTGTACGTACTTTTGTGTGTGTATGGAGTAATAAGTACATTATTTTCTTTAGGAATGTAGTGAAGTAAAAGTTGTAAAAAATCTAAATAGTAAAGTAAAGTACAGATACCCCAAAAAACTACTTAAGTAAAGTATTAAAGTATTTTTACTTAAGTATGGTCATCAGTCCCCTCCTGTACTCCCTGTATACCTACAACTGTGTGGCCTCACACAGATCCAACTCCATCATCAAGTTTGCCGACGACACGACAGTAGGTGGCCTGATTACCAACAACAGTGAGACGGCCTACAGGGAGGAGGTAGGCACTCTGACAGTGTGGTATCAGGTAAAGAACCTCTCCCTCAACTTCTGACCGCAAGGCACTACAGAGGGTGCTACACTCAGCCGAACGCACCATTGGGTGCACACTGACTGCCCTTCAGGACACCTACAACACCAGGTGTCACAGGAAGGCCAAGAAGATCATCAGGTCCTCAGCCACCTGAGCCACGGCCTGTGCAGGAGCATCATGGCTAAAACTGGCCAACATCTTCTACCCACAGACCATTATGCTGCTGAATAGTCACCACTAGTTATCTATCTGCTTCCCCTGTCCCACTCCTTTTTTTAAATGTTTGCCTAAAATGGCGTACCCAAATCTAACTGCCTTTAGCTCAGGACCTGAAGAAAGGATATGCATATTATTATTATTATACCATTTGAAAGGAAACACTTTGAAGTTTGTGGAAATGTTAAATTAATGTAGGAGAATACAATACATTAGATCTGGTTAAAGATAATACAAAGGAAAAAAAAGGGGGTAAGACGGGGGTTAACACTCACATCCTTGACCACACCTGGTCAAGGATGTGAGGTGTCTGTCCCTCAGCGTGCCTGTCACTATCAACACATTTCTATTTACTGCAGCAGTCTGGGAGGGATCTGATCTGATCTGTCCCTCAGCGTGCCTGTCACTATCAACACATTTCTATTTACTGCAGCAGTCTGGGAGGGATCTGATCTGATCTGTCTCTCAGTGTGCCTGTCACTATCAACACATTTCTATTTACTGCAGCAGTCTGGGAGGGATCTGATCTGATCTGTCTCTCAGTGTGCCTGTCACTATCAACACATTTCTATTTACTGCAGCAGTCTGGGAGTGATCTGATCTGATCTGTCTCTCAGTGTGCCTGTCACTATCAACACATTTCTATTTACTGCAGCAGTCTGGGAGTGATCTGATCTGATCTGTCCCTCAGCGTGCCTGTCACTATCAACACATTTCTATTTACTGCAGCAGTCTGGGAGTGATCTGATCTGATCTGTCTCTCAGCGTGCCTGTCACTATCAACACATTTCTATTTACTGCAGCAGTCTGGGAGTGATCTGATCTGATCTGTCTCTCAGTGTGCCTGTCACTATCAACACATTTCTATTTACTGCAGCAGTCTGGGAGTGATCTGATCTGATCTGTCTCAGTGTGCCTGTCACTATCAACACATTTCTATTTACTGCAGCAGTCTGGGAGTGATCTGATCTGATCTGTCTCAGTGTGCCTGTCACTATCAACACATTTCTATTTACTGCAGCAGTCTGAGAGTGATCTGATCTGATCTGTCTCTCAGTGTGCCTGTCACTATCAACACATTTCTATTTACTGCAGCAGTCTGAGAGTGATCTGATCTGATCTGTCTCTCAGTGTGCCTGTCACTATCAACACATTTCTATTTACTGCAGCAGTCTGGGAGTGATCTGATCTGATCTGTCTCTCAGTGTGCCTGTCACTATCAACACATTTCTATTTACTGCAGCAGTCTGGGAGTGATCTGATCTGATCTGTCTCTCAGTGTGCCTGTCACTATCAACACATTTCTATTTACTGCAGCAGTCGGGGAGTGATCTGATCTGTCTCTCAGTGTGCCTGTCACTATCAACACATTTCTATTTACTGCAGCAGTCTGAGAGTGATCTGATCTGATCTGTCTCTCAGTGTGCCTGTCACTATCAACACATTTCTATTTACTGCAGCAGTCTGAGAGTGATCTGATCTGATCTGTCTCTCAGTGTGCCTGTCACTATCAACACATTTCTATTTACTGCAGCAGTCTGGGAGTGATCTGATCTGATCTGTCTCTCAGTGTGCCTGTCACTATCAACACATTTCTATTTACTGCAGTAGTCTGGGAGTGTTTGTATGTGTGTGTATCTGGGCTCTCTCTTTCTCCTTGGCCTGGGCTCACACACTCACGTTCCCCTATTTATTGTGTGTGTGTGTGTGTGTGTGTGTGTGTGTGTGTGTGTGTGTGTGTGTGTGTGTGTGTGTGTGTGTGTGTGTGTGTGTGTGTGTGTGTGTGTGTGTGTGTGTGTGTGTGTGTGTGTGTGTGTGTGTGTGTGTGTGCGAGGAGGGGAAAGTAGGGCATCAGTGTTTTGTCACAAGCAGAGCCACTGCAGATGTCATGTCATGTCATGTGACAGATCAACACTTAATCACACACCTGACCTCTACTTCCTCTCACACTTCTCTTGTCTCATACTACACCCATACACCCCTACCCACACCAACACTAAAGAACAAGAATAACTTTAGGCCATACGCACACACACACACACGCACACACACACTCACTCACACGTACTGTCACACATGAACATATTGTACACACCAGTGGAGGCTGATGAGGGGAGGACGGCTCATAATAATGTCTGGAATGGAGTCAATAGAATGGTATCAAATATGTGGTTTCCATGTGGTTGATACCATACCATTACAAGGACTCCATTCCAGCCATTACTATAAACCGTCCTACCCTCAGCAGCCTCCACTGGTACACACAGATGGACACACATACCCTTTGCCTTACACACAGAAACCCTGCTCCAGCCAGGGATGTGATGCAGTCAGAAACTACTCTATGGAGCTAGTTTGACAACCATGTTCAGCTCAGTCAAACCAGATTGCCTTGAAGTTGAACTGTTTGTGCGTGTATCTATTGTACGTAATGTCATACAAAGTGAATGAAATCTGTTTGGCATAGTCTTTCCATGCTGCAGACAGTCGAGAGAAGTAGAAACACAGACCGATGTGCACAGGGGGAGAGAGAGAGGGAGAGAAAGAGAGAGATAGAGAGAGGGAGAGAATGGGATAAGCTCTGTGCTAGGGTTGAATATTTTTCCGGTATTTTACAAATGTTCAACCTGGTATTTCCCGCCCAAATCGGAAGTGTAATTCTAAATTTGTCTGGATTAGAGCTTTGATCGGCATGAAAGTTCAAGCCTGATGCTACCTGAGACTGATGAGCCATGCATTAAAGACAGTTTATGAGCCCAAGCCCCCCCAAAACAAATGGTTGTGCAGTTATCCAATACATAGTCTATGATATATAGGCTACCGCAGATAGAAAAACAGAAAAGCCTATCTAAACAGAGTATACGAAACATTAGGAACACCTGCTCTTTCCATGACAGACTGACCAGGTGAATCCAGGTGAAAGCTATGATCCCTTAGTCACTTGTTAAATCCACTTCAATCAGTGTAGATGAAGGGTAGGAGACAGGTTAAAGAAGGAATTTTTAAGCTTTGAGACAATTGAGACATGGATTGTGTGTGTGCCATTCAGATGGTGAATGCGCAAGACAAAATACTTAAGTGCCTTTGAACGGGGTATGGTAAGTAAGTGCCAGGTGCACCAAATTAATGTATTACCTGAAAGAGGTAGGTTAGGACATAACACACACTCTCTCTCTCTCTCTCTCTCTCTCTCTCTCTCTCTCTCTCTCTCTCTCTAAATTCAATTCAAAGGGGATTTATTGGTATGGGAAACATATGTGTACAAGCCAAAACAAGTTAAATTAACAATAAACAAAAGTGAAAAGAAACAAACAAAAATGTACACTAAACAAAAGGCTATAAAAAGATATTGCATAGTCTGGGTGGTTGGCTGAATATGTACACTATACATTGGTGGATGTTGGATGGTTAACTATACTATACAGATAAATACTTCAGTAGCTAAAAATGCGTATAATATGAGCGAGGGTAATAATAATAGTTTACTTAATAGACAGACTGGCTAAATGAACAGGTAAGTGAAAATGTTGCATGGTTAAATTAGCTGTACAGGTAAGTATACAGTTATATTTACAGATAAGTGAATACTTGCATGGTTACATTAACTGTACAGGAAAATGACAGGAAGAGATACTTTAATAGCTAAATGTGTGTATGATATCATTTGGGGTAATAATAGTAATTCCCTTAAAATACAGTCCTTAGTGCGCAGGGTTTAATTACAGACAACTGCACGTATTGCACATTCAATATACTAAAAGCAATGAGAAAAGGTGCAACTGACAGGATACTAATATGCATTCCTGAGTTAATGCCTACGTAGGTTAGGTCCAAGAATGACTTACAATATTGCACATGATATGATATAACAACTGTACATGAGTATGTATATACAGACCTGCATGAATAAATAGGTCCTGAGTGAATGAGTGCTGACGGACCAGAGTTACTCACGGATGGATGCATTATTGTTAAACTAGGTCCTAGCACCCCAACAGTTCCAGATCTATGTTGCCGACGGCACGGTACCCCGGTGAGGCATTATATAGTCTAATAGCTGCCGGCAGGAAGGACCTCCTGTAGCGCTCTCTGGCACACCGTGGTGGGATCAGTCTGTGACTGAAAGTGCTCCTCTGCGTCATAACCATGGCATGCAGAGGGTGGGTGACGTTGTCCATGATGGCCAGCAGTTTGGCCAGGATCCGTCTCTCCGCCACCTTATCAGCTATGTACAGTGTTTTTAACAATGTGCAAATAGTTGTAGTACGAATAGTAGAGGAAGATAAGTAAACAGATGTCACGAGACACACAGACCAAGAAGCAGCGCAGTGATACTAGTTCGACATTTTATTATTATACTATGCAGATAACAAAACGAATGACGAACTACAGAACACTAACAAACACTATAGACAAACGTCACGTTCACAAAACACACGAATGAACAGACGTAAACAAAGGCACACTTACGTTCACCATGACTGCGACATATAGCGACAACGACCCACACCAGAGTGAAGGACAGACAAACAAATATAGGATCCCTTATTAGAGACAATGCGGTGCAGCTGCCTCTAATTAGGGATCCAACCCAAAACCCACACAGAAACAGAAAAGAAAGACACTGTCAGACTCTGACCATAGCTACATAGAGAAGCAAATAGGCTTCTCTATGGCCAGAGCCTGACAACAGATAAATATTGGTTGTATTTACAATGTTGTTGGTGCTCCACTGGTTTCCATGTTTTGATAGCAACAGGTCACACATCTTGCTGCAGTGATTACACATTGCGGTATTTCGCCTAACAGATATGGGAGTTTATCAATGTTTGATTTGTTTTCAAATTCTTTGTGGGTCTATGTGATCTGTGGGATCTGTGGGATACATAGCCTTTCTTCTTTCGAGAGCCAGGTCTGCCTATGACATGCTCTGTCAATAGTAAGGCTATGCTCACTGAGTTTGTCAGTGTTTGGGTATTCTACTACTGTGTATTCTCTGTTTAGGGCCAGATAGCATTCCCATTTGCTCTGTTTTTTGGTTGATTCTTTACAGTTATCTTTTTTTTTCTCATAATTTGGTTGGGTCTGATTGTGTTGCTGTCCTGGGGCTCTGTGGAGTCTGTTTGTGTTTGTGAACAGAGCCCCAGGACCAGCTGGCTGAGTGGCTTTGTGGTGGCATGTGTGGGCATCGCTTCCTTTTAGGTGGTTGTAGAATTTAACATATCTTTTCTGGATTTTGTTATTTAGCGAGTAAGTTTCAATTGGGTGCTTGTCAAATTTAGTCAATTCTTGGTTGGTGAGTGGATCCCAGACCTCACAACCATAGAGAGCAATGGGTTCTACAACTGACTGAATAATTTTTAGCCAGATCCTTCACAGCCTTGTGGAAGTAACCTGTGGTGTTGATGTTTAGCCCGAGATTGATATAATTCTTTGTGTGCTCTAGGGCAACGGTGTCTAGATAGAATTTATATTTGTTGTCTTGGCAACTGGAGCTTTTTTGGAACACAATTATTTTTGTCTTACTAACATTTACCGTCAGAAGATCTAGGTTCTGCTGAACTTCCTTAGTTCTCTCTCTCTCTAGTTCCAGTCCTCCTCTGGGTCTACCCCCCTCTCTGTAAAATGCGCTATTGGAGATGTGTGTCATGTGCGATATACCATGAACAGCAGCTGGATATAAGGGTAGCGGTGAAGAAAAACAATGCTGTTGAAATGGCAGTGGCACCAGTTTTCTCATAGATGCTTAATAGTTGGTATGTTTCTGGCCCAGTAATGTGTTTCATAACTGGGCTGAAGGCCCTGCCTGCAGTGTAGCGCGACCGGGTCCATTGTCCCTGGGCACAGGCCCGTGGGATGGGGGAGTAACCCGGGCCAACCTGACATAACAGTGACTCATCCATCAGCCCTGCCTGCCTGGTGACTAGGCCAAAAACTCACCTATTCATTCATGCACACACACACACACACTCACAAACACATACACACTTATACCTACACACACTGGTACACACACATAATCAAACAGACACACACAAAAACACAAGAGCTTATGCACACACCTATACACATACCAGTGTACTAACACACAGTCCAGAGCCCTTGATGTTTGGTTAAGTTGGATGTTTTTCCCTTGGCCCATTTCCCTGCTGGTCTCTCTTCCAGAAAGCTGGATTAGAGTGAGACCGATGTCTCCGAGGTACTGTAGGTCCTGGGATCAGAGGCACCGGGAGCCTGCACACCACACACACACACACTCACACTCAAGCACAAAGAACACACACAAAAAACACATATTCACACAAAGAACACATTTTCACTGAGAACTCCTAAACCTTCACGCTTCGCCCCCCTCGGTAGGGAGTCCCTTGCGGGTCAGGGCCAGACAGGAGGGGATGTCCTAGGCTAGAATATACCACATAATCCCCACCCGCCCCCACCCTCAGCTCTCCATCTCTCTGCTTTAGGACTGGGACCTGACCCTGGCTAGCGCTGTAGGAGCCATTATTCCCATCCCTGATCCCAGTTGGTAAGTAGAACATTGGGGATTAGCGTGTGTATGTGTGATTAGTCCCTGCCTGCTCCTCCATGCTAACCTTGGCCTCCCATCCCACCCTGCCCTGTACTGGACTGTCTCATCCCAGCTAGCCTCAGAGATGATTGGGCCAACAGTCAACACGTAACCCATTTGGACTATGAATTGCTCTCTCACTTTGGTAATGTCTGCTATTTGTGGCTGCTGCACCATTTGTTTGTCAGTGTGTTTGTTTGGCGTTCTGGCTCTGTGTACTGTCTGTCTGTAACAGGGGTGTAGTGCTGCCGGAGCAAGTTGTGGTGACTAAACTTCTTGGAGTAAACCTGGATTGTAAACTGTCATGGTCAAAACATATTGATACAACAGTACTTTGTTGAAGCACCTTTGGCAATGATTACAGCCTAGAGTCTACTTTGGTATTTAGGGAGTTTCTCCCATTCTTCTCTGCAGGGCATCAGGTGGCCTAGCGGTTAGCGGCCAGTAACCGAAAGGTCGCTGGATTAAATACCCGAGCTGACAAGTTGGAAAAACCTGTTGATGTGTCCTTGAGCAAGGCACTTAACCTTAATTTTCTCCAGGGGCTGACCTTGTATGTAGGCTGTCATTGTAAATAAGAATTTGTTCTTAACTCACTTGCCTAGTTAAATAAAATAAATAAATAAAGATCCTCTCAAGCTCTGTCAGGATGGATGGGGAGTGTTGCTGCACAGCTATTTTCAGGTCTCTCCAGAGATGTTTGATTGGGGTCAAGTCCTTGCTCTGGCTGGGCCACTCAAGGACATTCAGAGACTTGTCCCAGAGAAACTCCTGCATTGTCTTGGATGTGTGCTTAGGGTCGTTGTCCTGTTGGAAGGTGAACCTTTGCCTCTGGAGCAGGTTTTCATCAAGGATCTCTCTGTACTTTGCTCCGTTTATCTTTCCCTCGATCCTGACTAGTCTCCCAGTCCCTGCTGCTGAAAAACATCCCCACAGCACCTCTGTCAGAGTGACTATCGGGTTCTTGGTCAACTCCCTGACCAAGGCCCTTCTCCCCCGATTGTTCAGTTTGGACTGGTGGCCAGCTCTAGGAAGAGGTGGTTCTAAACATCTTCCATTTAAGAATGATGGATGCCACTGTGTTCTTGGGGACCTTCAATACTGCCAAAATGTTTTGGTGCCTTTCCCTAGATCTGTTTCTCAACACAATCCTGCCTCGGAGCTCTACGGACAATTCCTTCGACCTCATGGCTTGGGTTTTGCTCTGACATGCACTGTCAACTGTGGAACCTTATATAGACAGGTGTGTGCCTTTCCAAATCATGTCCAATCAATTGACTTTACCGCAGGTGGACTCCAATCAAGTTGTAGAAACAACTCAAGGACGATAAATGGAAACAGGATGCACCTGAGCTCAATTTCGAGTCTCATAGCAAAGGGTCTGAATACTTATGTAAATAAGGTATTTCTGTTTTTTATTTTTAATACATTTGCTAAAAAATCAAAAAACCTGTTTTTGCTTTGTCATTATCGGGTATTATGTGTAGATTGATGAGAATATATATGTTTTTATCAATTTTAGAATAAAAAGTGAAGGGGTCTGAATACTTTCTGAATGCACTGTATATAATGAGCAAAAATATAAAAGCAACATGTAAAGTGTTGGTCCTATTTTTCATGAGCTGAAATAAAAGATCCCACAAATTGTCCATATGCACAAAAAGCTTATTTCTCTAAAATGTTGTGCACAAATGTGTTTACATCCCTGTTAGTGAGCATTTACCCTTTGTCAAGATAATCCATTCACCTGACAGGTGTGGCAAATCAAGAAGCTGATTAAACAGCATGATCATTACACAGGTGCACCTTGTGCTAGGGAAAATAAAAGGCCACTCTAAGATGTGCAGTATTGTCACACAACACAAAGCCACAGATGTCTCAAGATTTTAGGGAGTGTGCAATTGGCATGGTGACTGCAGGAATGTCCAACAGAGCTGTTGCCAGAGAAGTGAATGTTAATTTCTCTACCCTAAATGTTGTTTTAGAGAATTTGGCAGTACATCCAACCGGCCTCACAACCCCAGACCACCTGTAACCACTCCTGCCCAGGACCTCCACATCTGGCTTCTTCACCTGTGGGATCGTCTTGAGAAAGGGGGAGGGGGGTGATGAGGAGTATTTCTGTATGTAATAAAGCCCTTTTCTGGGGGGTTGCATGTTGCGTTTATATTTTGGTTCAGTATACTTTGATTGAAACAAAGTACAAGGAAGTCTAATAGTTTGTTAACACCATCTGCTCTATTTCGCTCACAAAACTGTAATTCAAGATCTAAATGCATATTCCCATGAAAATTATTGAGATCAATAAAATTATTGGCATGGAGATACATTTTGGACATTTCACCGGTAAAATGTGAAGAAATATAATTCACGATTTCATTGACGATGGTCTATTTTGAAATGAGGTAGCTTACTCCTAACTTGGTGTTTGAGGGAATTAAAAATATAACATTTTATTGAGACAATATGTGTGGGCATGGGCAGACGTTGCAGTTGGAGGATGCATTTTATTCTATAATGATAGGCTATTCAATTGGCTACATCTGTCGGTACAAACTTTCAGGAAATGATGTCATAAAAAAAATGGCGCTAACCTCAGCAAAACAAAATAGCACTACATCACTGGTTTGTAATGGTTTTTGGTGAGAGGGAGGAACATTCTTGGTGTTTTATATTCAGACTAGTGCTCCAATTTAGTCCAATTTAGCTCAACTCACTATCAGTTCGTGTCTCCTTCCTTCTGTCAGTTTCTATTTCCCTCTCCCTCTCTCTGCTCTATATCAGCTGATAAGAATAACAAGCCAAACAGGGGAACATAAAGGGAAACTGCTTAGAAAATCTCACTCCCCCATATTCAAATTATCTTCTGCATTGGCATGGGAATGCAAAGTAGAATTTTGCAGAAGCAGTTACCAATTCAACAGATATTAACACAAATTAATTTAACCCCCTCTAGATATCATAGGAGTCTGCTGAGAACGGCTCATAATAATGGCAGGAACAGAGCAAATGTAATGGCATCAAACACCTACAAACCATGTGTTTGATGTATTTGATACCATTCCACTAAATACGCTACAGTCATTAACAGGAGCCTGTTCTCCCCAATTAACGTGCCACCAGCCTCCTGTACTAGATACTGTAGATATGTTTTGTCTCTGTCTGTTTTCTATGCTCATTTCTCTCCCCTCCCCCTCTTTCTCTTGTCTCTCGTTCCTCTTTGTGTGCTTGTTCCTGTTCCTTCCTCAGCGCTTAGTTCCCACCCAACAACAGCTCCTGGGCTCTGATAGGCTGAAGTGGGGTAGGAGGAGGAGCTGAGGAAAATGTTTTGATCCTTTTCTCGCTCTGAGTTCAGTACAGACGTCAGTTCAGTATCGACGACAGACAGAGACTGTAAGGAACAATCCACGCTCGCTCTCACACACAACCTACAGCCCCGGACCTGTCGAAAACAACGATTTACTAGCACTGCGTACACAGGGAGATTACCTTACCCTAAACCTGGACTATACTAATCTGCTTTTGGACCAGGAAAGAACAGGGAACTAAAGGATATTTCTCTTCTCCTTCCTGGTACTGCTGTGGCCTTTGTTTTTCCTGTGGTCTCTGCTGTCCTAGCAGGCGCCCATTAGCGCCCCCCAGTGAAACAGCGCGGTACAGCCAGAGCATAGGGAGCCCGGGCAGCCTCATCGTGGGCCCCTCCAGTTTAGCTGTCCGATGCGGAGTGAGAATGAGTCCTGCTCTAGAAGCCCTCATGCAGGCTGACGGGACGCCCCCCTATCCCGGGAAAGGGGTTATGCTTGAGCCTTTCGTGCACCAGGTGGGGGGCCACTCTTGCGTGCTACGTTTCGGCGACCAGACCATCTGCAAGCCCCTCATCCCCCGAGAACACCAGTTCTACAAGAGCCTGCCCCCCGAGATGAGGAAGTTCACCCCCCAGTACAGAGGTAAGCTTATTCCCTTACCCCACCCTAAACCTACAATATCACACTGTCATCGGAATAACATCCATTATGCGGTGTGTTTGTGCGCTATTGTTGCCACTGCCCAGTATTAATCTCGCCATATTCCTTTTTCAACCTGGTATCAGATCATTTTGTATTATTCTGTATGTAAATCTGTTATACCATTTAGTATGATATGTTAAGTTTCGTGTAGTCTGTATTAATTTGTGAATGTGAATCACCCATTTCTTATATGTTACGAATCACAATTGGTATATGTTACGAATTAGCTAAATGTACTATACGTTACAAATGTTGGCTAGGTGGCTAACGCTAACTAGCTGGCTAACATTAGCTAGGCTAGGGGTTAGGGTTAAGTTTAGGAGTTAGTTTAAAGGGTTAGATAAAAGTGTTAGGGAAGGATTAGTTAACGTGCTAAGTAGTTGAAAAGTTACTAATGTGTTCGTGATGAGATTCAATCTCTCAACCTTTGAGTTCGTTTTGCCTTAAGTAAACAGCTGTTTTATGTAACCATACCAAGGGGTCTTTTTGGTGAACCGAATCGCATCGGTGAAAAATACATTCATTTGGCTACCTGATTTGTAATGTAATGCATTTAGTAATTTAGCAGCAACTCTTATCCAGAGCGACTTTGTTTGTTAGTGCATACATGTTTATACTTAATTTTTTATTTTGTTCGTGCTGGTCCCCCGTGGGAATCTCTACCATCTGAGCTACACGGGACTACTGTTACTACTGCTTTTTTTTTTTTTTTTTTTTTTAGCTCAAAACAAGTTTTCGTGCAGATAAATTACAAAATAATCATCTAAAGAGGATGAATCGTCAATGCAGAAACAATAAATCATGGGGAGAGCGTGTCAATCTGGTCTACATGGATTTTTTTCCCAGCGCGTTTTTTTCATGGTTCTGGTTCGATTTTGAAACATTTTGATCAAGGAGTTAAATGAGGCGGATAACCGAAAAGACACGGAATGCGCATCTACTCTGCAGTGTCAGGTAATGTAATGGTAGAGACTGGAGAGGTGTATGGCAGGATCTTTATCCCCTGACTGATAGGTTTGACCCCTTTACCAAAGGACAGGGCATTTTGCATTAGACGAAGTGGGAGAGATGGCCGTGTCTGACTGGATATCAGCCTGTCATGGAAAACAAATACACACATCCACACACTCTCTCACACACACACCTTGGGTGGAATATCACATTCTAGTTTTTCATTTACCGTGATGCTACACTCGTTGCCTCCTGACACTTGCACGCACACCACATGTATACACTTTCTATCACGTCAGTCATACCCCGGTTATGTTGCATGGTATCTGACTCCGCAGCAATGCATCGTGGGACTATAAAAAGACCAGTGGGATTTGGATAGGAGAAGAAGATGTAGAAAGAAGAGCACAGATGTCTGGCGACACAAATATTCCACCAAACACTCAATTCTGCTCAAAACACTCTTACATACACTCATTTAGGCCGCCCATATACAGTCACTTTCACATACTCACAAAGTACATTAGTCATAGGTACTCTCACTCATCCTTACATACCCGATTACTGCCGGCGGCTATGAGACTATATAATGCCTCACCGGGGTGCCGTGCCGTCAGCAACATAGATCTGGAACTGTTGGGGTGCTAGGACCTAGTTTAACAATTATGCATCCATCCGTGAGTAACTCTGGTCCGTCAGCACTCATCCACTCAGGACCTATTTATTCATACAGGTCTGTATATACATACTCATGTACAGTTGTTATATTATATCACATGCAATATTGTAAGTAATTATTGGACGTAGGCATTCACTCAGGAATGCATATTAGTATCCTGCCAGTTGTACCTTTTCTCATTGCTTTTAGTATATCGAATGTGCAGTTGTCTGTAATTAAACCCTGCGCACTAAGGACTGTATTTTAAGGGAATTACTATTATTACCCCAAATGATATCATACACACATTTAGCTATTAAAGTATCTCTTCCTGTCATTTACCTGTACAGTTTGTGTAAACATGCAAGTATTCACTTATCTGTAAATATAACTGTATACCTAACTGTACAGCTAATTTAACCATGCAAATTTTCACTTACCTGTCCATTTACCCAGTCTGTCTATTAAGTAAACTATTATTACCCTCGCTCATATCATACGCATTTTTAGCTACTGAAGTATTTCTCTGCCATCGATCGACCTGTATAGTATAGTTAACCATCCAACATCCACCAATGTATAGTGTACGTATTCAGCCAACCACTCATACTATGCAATGTCTTTTTATAGCTTTTTATTTTTATTTTTTTATTTTTTTTGCACTCCAGATATCTTGTATTTCTATACTTTTTCATACTGCCGCTCTATGTATCATGTACCGTGTATCTGTCTTTTGTGTACTTTCGTTGTGGCATTTTGCACCTGCCCTGTGTTTTTGTTGTAGCTGCTTGACAATGAAATTTCCCCCCCGGGGGATAAATAAAGTACCTATCTATCTATCTATCTATCTATCTATCTATCTATCTATCTATCTATCTATCTATCTATCTATCTATCTATCTATCTATCTATCTATCTATCTATCTAACTAATCAAGTCACTTAAGAACAAATTCTTATTTACAATGACGGCCTATACCGGCTAAACCTAGGCGACGATGGGCCAATTGTGCGCCACCCTATGCATGATATCACTCTGGGCAGGCGTTATAGAGGTCCCATTGTCCTTCATGTCACTAGCCAACCCACCTAGTATAATATCATACACATAGGCCCTAATGATCTGTTTGTATGCTTCAGAGAACCTTTCCTACAGTGTCAACCAGGGATGTCTTGTTGTGTAAATATCACAGAAGGGCTAGGATTTCCTTGTTTTGTGCTGAGTCGTATTGTAATGTTTATATCAAATGGGATGCTGTATATTCATTTCACTCCCTTCACTATTTCTCTCCATCTTCCAATCCCTCCCTCTCTGGTTTATGTGTCAGCTCCTGCAGTTGTGATGTTTTACTGTTCCTGTCTTGAAACCACCATTCTGCAGTGAGAGCTGCAGTACACAGGACCTTCTATGGGGGTTTATTGGGTAGAGCAGGGTTTCCCAAACTCTGTCTGTACATCAAGTCAGGCACCTTGCATACACTACCTCTCTGAACAGTCCATGTTTTAAGAGTCCATTCAGGTCTGTTTGGGTTTTTGCCCTAGCACTATACAGCCGATTCAAATAGCCAATTCATCATCAAGCTTTGCGGAAACCCTGCGATAGAGGGGTAGGGGGTGTGTTCATGTTTGCGGAACACATTATAAATTATCCCGGGACTTGTTCCAGAGACCCACCACTCTGTCCATCCCACCACCCTCCTCTCCACCACTCTGTCCATGGTTATGATGCAGAGGAGCACCTTCAGTCACAGACTGATCCCTCCACGGTGTGCCAGAGAGCGCACCACCCTCCTCCCCACCCCTCTGTCCATCCCATCACCCTCCTCCCCACCACTCTGTCCATCCCACCACCCTCCTCCCCACCACTCTGTCCATCCTTCTCTTTTTCAATTGTTAGTATGTTTGAATTATTGCCTTCAGTTGAACTGTATAAAAAGGCAAGTCAGACCTGAATGGACTCTTAAAAAATTGACTGGTCAGAGAGGCTGTGTAAGGTGCCTGACTTGATGGAACTTTTGTATCTCTATGAAATAGAATAACGCACTGTTAGGTGAATATGTCTGCATTTCTGGTGTGTTGTTGTCATGGTTGGATTTGAGTTTATACAGTATCTTTGCTGTAATTTCTTTTGGTTTGCCTTGGAACGTTGTGACTCTGTATCAACTTATTTATTTTGGGTGGGTTTAGTAGTTGCTCAATAAAGGTTGGACTGAGTGTCATACATTCAAGCCTCTTGTGGTGTTTGTGTATCTCTTTGCTTCTTGGGTTCATTCTCACAAATACATTTGAAGTACTTAGAAAGACATACAGTATGTCTGTCTGTCTTGCCACTCATTGCTCTCTCTCTGCTGTGACCTTGCCCCCAACCTGCTTTCTCTCTCTGATCCCTCCATAGGAATGCCTGTGTTTTGTTTGTTTCTGTTTGCATCTCTCTTTACGGAGTGTATTTGGCTGGAAGCAGGACCTAGTTGGTAAGAGCTGCCTATGATAACCCAGTTACGGGGAGGTCTTGGCTTCATCATAGCATTATAAAATAAAAAATCCAATGCCAGGTACTAAACGCCTTCCTATCTGTCTCTCTCCCCCTTCCCTCCATCTCTCCCTCTCTCAGGTGTTGTGTCAGTCAGCTTTGAGGAAGACGAAGAGGGCAACCTATGCCTCATCGCTTACCCCCTCCACAATGAACCAGAGAACTTGGAAAACAAGGACCCCTCAGCTGACTGTGAGCCCAAGAGCAAGATGATCAAATGGGGTAACAAGAAGACATCGTCCCTACTGCTGGAGAATGACAACTACAGCAAAGACTGGGCCAGACAGAGCACTAAAGACAACAAGAGTAAAAGGTGAGCTCATACACTGTTACATCCTTACACATACTGTGTATATACACACATATATCCAAATGCAAACATGCAACAAAGATGTATGGTGAAGGGTAGATATCTAACCTGTCTGTCTGTGTGTGTTTGTAGTTATAACGGTGTGGAGGCACAGCAGCAGGATGAGGTTCTCTGCTACAGTCTGGATCAGAAGCAGATTAAACACAACCCCTGGAGTCTGAAATGCCACCAGCAGCACCTCCAGAGGATGAAGGAGAACTCCAAACACCGCAACCAATACAAATTCATCCTGTTAGAGAACCTGACGTGGCGTCACGCGGTGCCGTGCGTGCTGGACCTGAAGATGGGCACGCGGCAGCACGGTGACGACGCGTCAGAGGAGAAGAAGGCCAACCAGATCCGCAAATGTCAACAGAGCACCTCCTCCTCCATCGGTGTTCGCCTTTGTGGCATGCAGGTGTACCAGTCAGACTCAGGCCAGCTGATGTTCATGAACAAGTACCACGGGCGAAAACTGAGCCTGCCAGGCTTCAAGGAGGCCCTGTTCCAGTTCTTCCACGATGGACAGCGCCTGCGGCGTGAGCTGCTCTCCCCGGTGCTGTGGAAGCTCAGGGAGATGCAGGAAACCCTGGAGTCCTGCGAGTCTTACCGCTTCTACTCCTCCTCCCTCCTCATCATCTATGATGGGAAGCCCCCCCGCGCCTGCGCCCCCACCCGACCCCGCCACCGTGGAGGAGAGGAGGGTGACGATGACGAGCCCTCAGATGAGGAGGAGGAGGAAGAGGAGGATGAGGAAGAGAAAGAAGGTGCGTTTGGGTTCCCCCGTGGCTCGGCAGCTAGCAGCAGTGCTGGTGGCAGCAGTAACGGCAGCAGTAAGGGTAGTGCCGGTCGCTCGTCCCGCGGCGGAGCAGGGGAGGCCAGCAGGCCGGCGGTGGATGTGAGGATGATAGACTTTGCCCACACGACGTGCCGCCATTACGGGGAGGACAGTGTGGTGCATGAGGGTCAGGACAGCGGCTACATCTTCGGCCTGCAGAACCTCATCACCATCATCTCCCAGCTGGAGGAGCACAGCGCCGACTAGAGCCTGAGCCTCCACTCTGAAACTCTAACCTAACCTGGGAATAACAGCACTGAGCTGTAGCTGCTCTGCCCTCCTCTGCTACTGGCCTGGTCCTAATGGCCACGACGCGGCCAGGGGTCTGACCCCCCACCTACTGTAGGGGAGAAACAGGGAGCCCCCCTCGCCCCCTTGTCTCTGTGACTGTTCTTCCTCTCTTTCTTCATCTCTTTATTCTCTATGTAGTGGGAGAGATGGGGTCTGAGACTCTGGTCTATTAACAGGGTCAGGGACTCCTGTAGCATCCTGTCCTCCTCTGTTAGACTGTTTTCTTTACTGTATGGTTACTCTGAGAGAGGGACCAAAAGCTCAAGTGTAGTTCTGGAGGTTGTACTTGATGCTTTTAAACTGTATGGTGACGTAAAGTGTTTGTGGATGGCGTTTGGACTGCTGTTCCCCCAACAGCACAGCACACACGGTGGGGGTTGCTTCTATACAGACTGGACGTGGCTAGGCAGGTTTCTCGTCAGCTGGCAACTCCTCACTTTCCTATTGGCAGATTTTTATTTAGTATTTCTTCTGGTGTTTTCTGCAGACCCCAGCAACAGACAGACTTGTTATACTTTTGGCTGTCTGGATTTACAACAACGACAACTCATGAAAGGAGAAGATTTTGAAGAATGGATTTCTACCTTTAGTCTACAACACCCCCACCAAGCCCCCCCCCCTCGTATTGTTTAGTCTCTATCTCAAAGACATTTCAAGTGGGGGTTTATAAGGGAATAACATCATTACTTTGTCACTTTCTTTGTTTTTGTCTGATTTGCTTCTCTTCATTCCTGAAATGGTGACTGAACAAAATAATATATTGATAAGGACAATAAATACAAAGACTGTAGAGACTTTATTTATTTGACATATTTCTTAAAAATAAACCAAACAAAAAAATGAGAAACAAAATGGAGACAGTGATGACAACATTCCATATTACTGTTCTAAATGTTCTGTTCTGATATAGTAAATATAGTTTTTTGCAAGATACCTCTCTTGTATACCTGTGTGTCAACAGTATGTTGGAAGAAAAATAAAGACATTTCTTGTGGTAAAAGCACTTTTCTGTCTGTCATTGAGTGCATAGTACTTCTCGTAATTGGATGGGTGGGGGCACAGGGTGGTGGAAAATAAGGGGGGTTGGTGGCATTGTTACCTAAAAATGTTTTCAGCACTGATCAAATTTGAGGTTAATTGAGCGGAAACTTGAACAATGTGAAAGTTCTGTGCAACTTCCAGCTCATGTTTACTGTGAACACAGGCTGTACCCGCTTTAAATTACCGTTTTAAGTGGCCAAGAAGGCTGCTGTGGCTATTTGATCATAATGTAGGTCTACCAGAGTGGCCTACCATCCCCTAACATTTTAACATGGAAATAGCTGTTCTATCATTCAGCCTACAGTAGCAGCCAATGTGTGGTGCTTAATGCAGGCCTACATTCCATGAGACTTGAAAAAACATGCAGGGCTTAACATCGGTTTATCCACTTGTACTTCAGACAAGGAGGTAACTGATTTTTTTTTGTTTGATGGAAGAAACCACTTCACAAAATAAAATGTGTTATTATTCCCATACCATTATTACAGAGAATAAAACAAATTATGCTACCCTCTGCCTATTGGCTACTTGGATTATTCAAGCCTGTCTCAAAATACAACACTGCCTAATTTAAGACAAAAAAAGCACACATTTTGTGATTTTGTAGGAAGCAATCACTCCCCTATTGCTGACTAGAAATTATCTATAACTGGGCTAATCTCACCAGCTAGCAAAGGATATGAACAAAATGTGCACAAGTGGCTTCAGGAAGCTCTTGCTTTGATCTCTAAACAAGCTCATCTACTCACGACCAATGTTCCCTCTAAACTGCGCAGTAGCCCCGAGACTGCCACGCAGCTCCACGGGACTACCTGGCAAGCACAGAAGAAATATCAGTCCACAAAGAGAAGCACAAGATTGAATTTCACTCAACTTTCTGCAGTTTTCCGTTAACTCTATCAACGTTTCCCTTTACTGTGGCAATTGTGATCAAATCAACGCAATATTAGCCAATGTCAATGCAACATACTGAAACAAAATGAACTATGCAAGAGATTTTGTTGTAGGCAGAACACAATGGAGTAGGATTCTATTGCATTGACCCGCACAACTCAGCCTTACTTTACACAGACAGGTGCGGCATAACCAATCAGAGCTCACATAGCAGTTTAGAGGGAACATTGGTTGGTGGGATGAAAGATGGTAAATGAAAGTGAAATAAGGACACTTTTCATTACATGCGCCACACTCTTTAAGAGTTCATCCTATTATGCAGTTTAGGTGTTTGGTTTGCCCATTTTCTGCCCGGCTGAGACGTCTGTAACTCCCACGCGTGTTCTAGCACGTTTATGATCCTGGCATTAGGGCCCCCCCACGCTCGGTTATTCTCCCCAATCCTGGGAAACGACAAGAGTGGAAAACATTTGGCATCGTGTAAAGCAGCAGGCTGGTAGAACCAGGGAGTGGTGTGATGTTGGCTGATGCAAGTAGTTGCCATGGGAATCTCCCTTAGAAACCCCTTGGGCTTACATGTGCCCTCTGACCCTCATATTGGGAGCCATTATTTCAGAGTGGCAGCAGAGCCTTTGTTCCTTATCCAAATCCGCTTTCCGGGATTGGAAAATGCTGAGCTTGGTAGGGTAATACCACAGAAGGTTTGATGATGTGGAAAGTATGGGAGGAATGCTGCTTCACATACAGGCATGGCTCAGCCTGCTGCTTGCTCATAGAAACAAGAGAGATGGGTGGGGTCACCACTGAAAGGCCTGTGAAACAAGAGAGACTTCCCACTGCACAAACTGGTTGAATCCATGTAATTTGTCAACGTAAGGTGATGTGGAATCCAGTAGCGGTGGGTGGGTAAAATCACTGGGGAAGCCAAGCATGCCAAGCATGATGTGGCTGTCCATGGTTCTGATTTCTGTGTGCCTGTGTGCATTTGTGTGTGTGTGCGTGTGCATTCGTGCAAGTAGAAAAACATGTTGACTCACCCTACTTGTGGAGAAACGCCGATGCCATCCTCCTCTCTTTCATGTTGACGAAACGGTCTATGACTCTGTCATACAGTACACACTTTCATTTTTTGTTGTCCTAGGTTACCGGGCTAATATTCTTGCTCGCTAGCCTAACTTCCATTCAATGGCAACGTTAGCTAGTTAACATTAGCTTTCAACATCTAACTACACATTGAACTTCCATCCTCTCAGGCCAGGGGCACAACAATGTATGAATTAATGGCTGGATCAGAATCATTGGCCAGTATCCATCCATGGCTAATTTAGGAAAATACCATTTTAGCTAACTAGCTAGCTAGCCACCGGAGGACAACAACTCAACGAGATGCAACAATTCAAGTTTTTCTATCAGTGACGTATGCTCTCAATTGGATTTGATAGGAGTGACACCAAAATTCAAGCTTGCTTCCCTTGACACTTTTTTATCGTGTGCCAGGGCCATTCACAGTTGAGCTCGCTCAGTTTAGCTCAACGCTGACTGGCAAATGTTTTATAATTGTTTTATCAAGGGAGGCCAAATGCTCGCTGGCTTCACTTGCCTTCAATGCTACAGGCAGCAACAATTTCATACTGGTTGGACCAGACAGCATCAGATAGATGGCCCACACGTAGAGAGACAGAGGGGCGCTGTTTCGCTCGCTCGGATGCTTTCTCCTGTGAGATACATTCAGCCTCTTGTGAATTGAAGGCAAATTATGAAACACAGAAAGACAAAACATAAATTATTATTTTTACATTTTTCTTTATGTATTGGTCCATTTTTGGGGTGAAGCCTGGCTTACCTTGGCATCCATGAATACACGCCACTGGTAGAATCTATGTGGAAAATACCTTGGGTTTGAAAAAAGACTAATAATTTTGAGGGTGAAATTTCAAACATATCATTATGGTAACCAAATGGTATCGTGAGAATGATGTTTGAGGGTTCTTTTATTTATTTTTAACCTTTATTTAACTAGGCAAGTCAGTTAAGAACAAATTCTTATTTACATTGACAGCCTACACCGGCCAAACCCGGATGACGCTGGGCCAATTGTGTGCCACCCTATGGGACTCCCAATTACAGCCGGTTGTGATACAGCCTGGATTTGAACCAGGGTGTTTGTAGAGACACCTCTAGCTCTGAGACACAGTGCCTTAGACCGCTGCGCCACTTGGGAGCCCAAAAGTTAAGTTTTCTTCACTTAAA
Source organism: Thymallus thymallus (assembly GCA_023634145.1). NCBI lineage: Eukaryota > Metazoa > Chordata > Actinopteri > Salmoniformes > Salmonidae > Thymallus > Thymallus thymallus. The sequence goes on along the minus strand of CM042410.1, from coordinate 21,792,244 downwards.
AACAAAATATATTCACTGATGCTATCAAAGTCATTGCAAAGGGTAGGTTTAACAGAGCAAATGAAATGTGACCATACTTCACATATCATCAATGATGCTATTTAGGCCTATATAGCATTTTTCAGTCATCAACATCTATTGTTTCAATTCAAAACAGAATTCAACAAAAACATTGACATAATAAACAGCCTAGGGTTTCAAGCTATAGATTTCAAATGTAATGATATTTAGTGATATTGAATTGTGTTTGTATTTGAAGGAGATGTATCTTCTGCTTGGATAATTCCATCTGTGCCACTGACTTAGTCTGGCTTTAATTCCAGTTTGTCTACAAATTAATAATTTATATGTTGGATTCACGTCTCCATATCAAATGAATCCAACATATAAATTATTAATTTGTAGACAATTTGGAATTAAAGCCAGACTAAGTCAGTGGCACAGAACTATCTAAGCAGAAACTACATCTCCTTCAAATGTTGATATTTGGTTGCAATGACAACCAAACACATTTCAATATCACTTTTGAAATACAATAAATAGTTGACAAGTTAACAAATATGTTGGATTCATGTCTTCAACTCAAACAAAAATAAAATGTAAAGAATGGGATTAAGCCGGTGGCTCAGATGGAACCATCCAAGCAGTAGATACATCTCCTTTAAATGGTTTCATTGTCAAACTAACACAATGCAATATTACTTTGTAATACAGTAAATAGCCTAAAGTTAAGGCTATTTTACAAACTAATGTAAAATTCAACATGAAAGTTAGTAAAACATCCATGGGTACATTTTGAAGTTACTGTAACTATAAATGTCTTCTTATGTAATCATATAAAACGTGCATGTTCAAGATAGCATGTATATAATTATGCATCCATCCGTGAGTAACTCTGGTCCGTCAGCACTCATCCACTCAGGACCTATTTATTCATACAGGTCTGTATATACATACTCATGTACAGTTGTTATATCATATCACATGCAATATTGTAAGTAATTATTGGACTTAACCTACGTAGGCATTCACTCAGGAATGCATATTAGTATCCTGCCAGTTGCACCTTTTCTCATTGCTTTTAGTATATCGAATGTGCAATACGTGCAGTTGTCTGTAATTAAACCCTGCGCACTAAGGACTGTATTTTAAGGGAATTACTATTATTACCCCAAATGATATCATACACACATTTAGCTATTAAAGTATCTCTTCCTGTCATTTACCTGTACAGTTTGTGTAAACATGCAAGTATTCACTTATCTGTAAATATAACTGTATACCTAACTGTACAGCTAATTTAACCATGCAAAATGTTCACTTACCTGTTAATTTACCCAGTCTGTCTATTAAGTAAACTATTATTCCCTCGCTCATATCATATGCATTTTTAGCTACTGAAGTATTTCTCTGCCATCGACCCTTATAGTATAGTTAACCATCCAACATCCACCAATGTATAGTGTACATATTCAGCCAACCACTCATACTATGCAATGTCTTTTTATAGCTTTTTTAGCACTCCAGATATCTTGTATTTCTATACTTATTCATACTGCCGCTCTATGTATCATGTACCGTGTATCTGTCTTTTGTGTACTTTCGTTGTGGCATTTTGCACCTGCCCTGTGTTGTGTTGTAGCTGCTTGACAATGACATTTCCCCCCGGGGATCAATAAAGTACCTATCTATCTATCTATCTATCTATCTATCTATCTATCTATCTATCTATCTATCTATCTATCTATCTATCTATCTATCTATCTATCTATCTATCTATCTATCTATCTATCTATCTATCTATCTATCTATCTATCTATCTATCTATCTATCTATCTATCTATCTATCTATCATAGGTCATCGCAGGTCTGTGGAGATCTTCACAATTGCTGTAAAAATCTGCACAGAATCTTGAACAGCATTGATCACTAATCTCAGCTGCAATCAAGGTCATTTGGTTCTGCTATTAGATGGAGCACAGTTGGAGCACATTAATCTGACATTGTACTTTGCTGTGCTTTTAAAAGGTTGAAAGCGGAGTGATAGACATTTGAATGACAACTAAACCAAAAATAAGTATTTGGTGGTATTGGTATTTGGTGGTGCTTTTAGATGGTTGAAAGCATTGTGATAACACATTAGAAATTCAACCAATTTTTGGCAGTCTTTTTGAAGTGGTGAATACTGTATAGGTTGTAATGTCATTGATCAATGTCTCAACCACTTATTACCCAATTATCCACGTTGAAATTACGTGGTGTGCCCAGTGGGTTTATACAAAGACTAGGTGGGTGGCAACAGATACATATTATTAGCGATGGATAAATAGGATAAGGTTAGTAGTAACAGGATATATAGATAGGCTTTGAGGCCTTTATTAGTAGTGGAGCTGTAAACTGAGCAGTGACAGCTTGCAAATGTGGTTTAGAGACACCAGATATTATTTGTACTTGACTGAGAGGCTGATGATGGGCTCAATATGAGGTTTTTATAGGTAGAGATAGTGGAGGTAGTGAAGCTGAATGATGGAGGTTGAGAGAGAGAGGACAGATCGAGGTCCATGTTAGATAGATAGATAGATAGATAGATAGATAGATAGATAGATAGATAGATAGATAGATAGATAGATAGATAGATAGATAGATAGATAGATAGATAGATAGATAGATAGATAGATAGATAGATAGATAGATAGATAGATAGATAGATAGATAGATAGATAGATAGATAGATAGATAGATAGATAGATAGAAATACTTAAACAGCTAAAAGTGCGTATGATATAAGTGAGGGTAATAATAGACTGGTTAAATGAACAGTTAAGTGAATATTTTGCATGGTTAAATGAACTGTACAGGTAAATGACAGGAAGATCTAGTGAATGTGCACACTTGGAGGCTGAGAGAGGGAATGCTGAGGTTTAGATGGGCCGATGACGTCTGTGGAATCTGATTTGCGGGTGTGATGGTTACTGGGCTGATGGAGGGCTAGGCTGTGGAGGGCGACTCAATGATTTCCCATTGAGGGCACACGGCGCCTAGGGGAAAGTCATGTGACTCCTGCCCACCCCCACCCCTACGTCCACCACAGTCGGTCTCAACCGGTTTGAGCTAAGCAACTTATGCACTCATGGCCTGCAGTCAGATGACCTACATACATAGACAATGTGTGTGCACCATCCATTGATTCACCCATGATCCACTGATGCTAGGTCCTTTATGGTACTGTATTATTTGACCCTGCTGGTCATCTATGAACGTTTGAACATCTTGAAGAACAATATGGCCTTAATGGCCATGTCTTATAATCTCCATCCAGCACAGCCAGAAGAGCCTGATTCCTCTCTAGGTTTCTTCCTAGGTTCCTGCCTTTCTAGGGAGTTTTTCCTAGCCACCGTGCTTCTACATCTGCATTGCTTGCTGTTAGGGGTTTTAGGCTGGGTTTCTGTATAAGCACTTTGTGACATCTGCTGATGTAAAAAGGGCTTTATAAATACATTTGATTGATTTATTGTACCAAGCCGTGCACTCGTATCTGCTAACAGTAAGACACAAAGTCAAGGATTGAAAGGGTGAAGCTACAGAGTGAGTCATAAACTCATCTATTATTGTACCGTAGATTTCCTGCAGGACACTAACCATGTAAGGTATTAATCAAATTGTCACCCCTGCCTATTAAGTCATCATTTAGAGTAATGAAGCCACATTGCATTCAAGGACAGTCTCAATAACAATCCATCTTGCTGTCAGCTAGAACTGACAAGTTAATGCCTCAACAAGAAACTAATCTACATACTGTAATGTAATGCCAAGCATCAAACTAACAACTCATTACCCTACCCTACATTGTGATGGATATTGGACCAACACCAACATCAGTTATAAACCAATATAAAATCATGAGAAAGGCAGGGATCACATACCCTCCCTCTCTGTGGAAATTGTGTAATTCATTATCGTTATCAAGGTCCATATAAACTGAACTTGAATCTCGTTAATCACTTATCAGTTATCCAGGCTTGCAGTTCAAAGCCCTGCAATGCTATGCCTCTTTGAACCTCAAGCAGTAATTTTGTAAATACATTTTTTGGCCTTCTTCCCAGCTACTGATTAAGGTGCTCTGTAATTATAGGCCCTTTCAGAAACCTCTCCAGAAACTCTCTTTGGCTTTCTCTCTCTTACTGACTGGGATTTTGGTGTGTTGGGGAGGAGGGGTATGGGTGTATAAGTGCGGGTGACTATGTGGGTGGGTACATTTGACTCAGCCCACTCTGCAACTGTGATCTGAGGACACTGTGTTTTATCAAGGGAAAATATGGAGAGAGTATTTAGAGAGGGACAGGGAGGGATTCAAAGTAAAATAAATATGAATATATACTGAACACAAATATAAATGCAACATGTAAAGAAATGTTCCATACGCACAAAAAGTTTATTTCTCTCAAATGTTGTGCACAAATGTCTTTACATCCTTTGCCAAGATAATCAAGTAGCTGATTAAACAGCATGATCACTACACAGGTGCACCTTGTACTGGGGACAATAAAAGGCCACTCTAAAATGTAAAATTTTGCCACACAACCCAAGTTTTGAGGGAGCATGCAAATAGCATGCTCACTACAGGAATGTCCACCAGAGCTGTTGCCTGTTAATTTCTCTACCATAAACCGTCTTCAGCGTTGTTTTAGAGAATTTGGCAGTACATACAACTGGTCTCGCAACCGCAGACCACATGTAACCACGCCAGCCCAGGACCTCCACATCTGGCTTCTTCATCTGCGGGATCGTCTGAGACCAGCCGCCCGGACAGGTGATGAAACTGAGGAGTATTTCTGTCTGTAATAAAACACTTTTGTGGGGGAAAAACTAAAACCGTTGAAATTGTTACATTTATATTTTTGTTCAGTAAATCAGCACTAGGGATGATAATCTGTTTCTTGCATATCTAAAAATTATATTCCATGAATCTGCAATCCCTGCTCGTCACATGAGCTTTAGCTTTGATGACTGACTGACGTGATGTGTATTGGAGCTTTTTAATCCTGTACCATTTTAATGTGCTTGTGCTTGTGATTGTGCTTGTGTGTCTGTGTCAGTGTCTTTGTGTGTGTGTGTGTGTGTGTGTGTGTGTGTGTGTGTGTGTGTGTGTGTGTGTGTGTGTGTGTGTGTGTGTGTGTGTGTGTGTGTGTGTGCATGTGTGTGCCTGTGTGTGTGTGTGTGTGTGTGTGTGTGTGTGTGTGTGTGTGCATGTGTGTGCCTGTGTGTGCCCACATTTTGGGAATGATCAGGTTTCCATAGTAACTGAATGAGTTCTGTAACGACAGCACCAGTATTTGTAACAGTGTTGCGGCCCAAAGGCAGAAAGGGGTTGGTGGGTTCCAGAGAACCAAATCTTTTTGCATTTTCAGGAAAGACCTTGAAAACAGACAGAAAAGAGTTGAGATTTCACTTACAGTGGGGAGAACAAGTATTTGATACACTGCCGATTTTGCCGATTTTGCAGGTTTTCCCACTTACAAAACATGTAGAAGTCAGGTTTGCACACACTGCAGCAGGGATTTTGGCCCACTCCTCCATACAGACCTTCTCCAGATCCTTCAGGTTTCGGGGCTGTCGCTGGGCAATACGGACTTTCAGCTCCCTCCAAAGATTTTCTATTGGGTTCAGGTCTGGAGACTGGCTAGGCCACTCCAGGACCTTGAGATGCTTCTTACGGAGCCACTCCTTAGTTGCCCTGGCTGTGTGTTTCGGGTCGTTGTCATGCTGGAAGACCCAGCCACGACCCATCTTCAATGCTCTTACTGAGGGAAGGAGGTTGTTGGCCAAGATCTCGCGATACATGGCCCCATCCATCCTCCCCTCAGTCGTCCTGTCCCCTTTGCAGAAAAGCATCCCCAAAGAATGATGTTTCCACCTCCATGCTTCACGGTTGAGATGGTGTTCTTGGGGTTGTACTCATCCTTCTTCTTCTTCCAAACACGGCGAGTGGAGTTTAGACCAAAAAGCTCTATTTTTGTCTCATCAGACCACATGACCTTCTCCCATTCCTCCTCTGGATCATCCAGATGGTCATTGGCAAACTTCAGACGGGCCTGGACATGCGCTGGCTTGAGCAGGGGGACCTTGCGTGCGCTGCAGGATTTTTATCCATGACGGCGTAGTGTGTTACTAATGGTTTTCTTTGAGACTGTGGTCCCAGCTCTCTTCAGGTCATTGACCAGGTCCTGCCGTGTAGTTCTGGGCTGATCCCTCACCTTCCTCATGATCATTGATGCCCCATGAGGTGAGATCTTGCATGGTGCCCCAGACCGAGGGAGATTGACCGTCATCTTGAACTTCTTCCATTTTCTAATAATTGCGCCAACAGTTGTTGCCTTCTCACCAAGCTGCTTGCCTATTGTCCTGTAGCCCATCCCAGCCTTGTGCAGGTCTACAATTTTATCCCTGATGTCCTTACACAGCTCTCTGGTCTTGGCCATTGTGGAGAGGTTGGAGTCTGTTTGATTGAGTGTGTGGACAGGTGTCTTTTATACAGGTAAAGAGTTCAAACAGGTGCAGTTAATACAGGTAATGAGTGGAGAACAGGAGGGCTTCTTAAAGAAAAACTAACAGGTCTGTGAGAGACGGAATTCTTACTGGTTGGTAGGTGATCAAATACTTATGTCATGCAATAAAATGCAAATTAATTATTTAAAAATCATACAATGTGATTTTCTGGATTTTTGTTTTAGATTCTGTCTCTCACAGTTGAAGTGTACCTATGATAAAAATTACAGACCTCTACATGCTTTGTAAGTAGGAAAACCTGAAAAATCGGCAGTGTATCAAATACTTGTTCTCCCCACTGTAGATGCAGTAGAACTTAAATTCCACTGCCCACAAATCTGCCATCCTCCTCTTGCGTATTATTTTCTCATACTTTTTCTAGACAGATGATGGTCTTGCCCTGACAGATGGGCTGACCCCGGCAAGCTTCCTCTTTGTCTAACTACTGTATAATACAGTCTAGGTTGGCTAGAAACGTCGACTTGTCACAATCTCACCTGCAGTCCACCAGGATTTAAGAGCTTTATCAAGCTCTACTGAGAATTATCCTTGTATTAGTCATTTCATGATGTTGTCTACTGAAAACATTAATAATGCTGCTTATTATGACCTGGCACCAAGTGATATGGGGGATTTGGCTAAAGCTGCTAGTGTAAACGATGTCTCAGTTTTTAACATAATACATGATTTAACCTCCTGCTGCTTGCTTTAAATGATTAACCACAACTAACCGTTATATTTCAACAGAGTAAGGCCTCAGTCATTTAGTATTGGTTGATAAGGGGCTAATGAAATACACAATGGGACATAGTCTGTCTATTGAGTGCTGTCTGGAGATTGTAAGACGTGAGTACTGTGCTGTATCTGAACAGGTGCTTATATTACCTAAGAATTATATCACAGCCTGTTATACAAACCACCCCTATCAAGGCTCTAACAATACCACTACACAACCTCCGGTAATGGGTCCAGTGGGTCCAATGGGCCCTGGAGATCTACTGAGATCTGTCCGTCTATCGATCACTCTGTGTGAATGTGGGTTATACGACACCTGTTCTGGAGCTGTGCACACTCCCCTCTGCCCCTGTTGCCCCTGGCCCACTTCAATATTAGGCCTTATGACTTTTCCCCTTTGCTGCAGTCATAGATTTAGAAGGGAATAACCGATCTGACAGGTGTTGTGTATTCAAAATTCAAAATCTTATATAGTTTTTTATTTTATAGAATGTGTTTTGAGTATCATCACACCTGACCATTAAAAGCCATGATACAACATCAGCAAAACAATCAAATAGGCTGCTGACTAATGTTTCTATGTGAGAAAACAGTACTAAGGTTAGTAAGAGGACACTCCAATCATTGACAGACAATAACAGAGATCAGGGCTAAATTAGTACACTACATGACCAAAGGTATGTGGACTTGGCGAACATCTCATGGGCATTAATATGGAGTTGGTCCCCCTTTGCTGCTATAACATCCTCCACTCTTCTGGAAAGGTGTTCCACTAGATGTTAGAACATTGCTGCGGGGCTTCCATTCAGCCACAAGAGCATTATAGAGGTTGGGCACTGATGTTGGGAGTGGCTCGCAGTCGGCGTTACAACTCATCCCAAAGGTGTTCAATGGGGTTAAGGTCAGGGCTCTGTGCAGGCCAGTCAAGTTCTTCCACACCGATCTCGACAAACCATTTCTGTATGGACTTTGCTTTGTGCACGGCAGCATTGTGATGATGAAACAGGAAAGGGCCTTCCCCAAACTGTGGCCACGAAGTTGGAAGCACAAAATCATCTAGAATGTCATTGTATGCTGTACTGGAACTAAGGGGCCTAGCCCCGAGCCATAAAAAACAGCCCCAGACAATTATTCTTTCTCCACCAAACTTGGTGATTCATCACTCCAGAGAACACGTTTCCAATGGCTGCAAGCGTTACACCCCTTCAGGCGTGGCTTTGCGCATGGTTATCTTAGGCTTGTGTGCAGCTTCTCAGCCATGGAAACCCATTTCATGAAGCTCCCGACGAACAGTTCTTGTGCTGACGTTCCTTCCAGAGGTAGTTTGGAACTCTGTAGTGAGTGTTGCAACTGATGACAGAAGATTCTTACGCGCTACGCGCTTCAGCACTCGGCGGTCCCATTTTGTTAGCTTGTGTGGCCTACCACTTCGCGGCTGAGCCGTTGTTACTCCAAGATGTTTCCCCTTCACAATAACAGCACTTACAGTCGACCGGGGCAGCTCTAGGAGGGCAGAAATGGTGGCCTCATATGACGGTGCCACGTTGAAAGTCACTAAGCTCTTCAGTAAGGCCATTCTACTGCCAATGTTTGTCTATGGCGATTGCATGGCTGTGTGCTCAATTTTAGTCACCTGTTAGCAACATGTGTCTATGGCACCTCAGGGGTTTGTGGTAAATGGCCAATATACCACGGCTAAGGGCTGTATCCCGGCGTTGCATCGTGCATAAGAACAGTCCTTAGCCGTGGTATGTTGGCCATACACCACACACCCTCTGGCCTTTTTGCTTAAATATGCCTTAGAGATAGAGAAAAGGAAGCGAGTGAGTGTTTGTGTGTGTGTGAGAGAGAGAGAGAGTGCATACACATGACCCTTCTGGCTTTGGCACTGGCACTGGCACTGGCTGTGGTTGAGACTGAAGGTCAGAGATAAGCACTAACAGCAGTTTTCCCTGTTCTGCAGCTCTCAGAGTGAGGGGACAAACTCTGTTCTACTGGTATGGAACACAATATCTCCTTTATAGAGCTGAGATAGCCCAACAATAGCAAGGTTACTATAATAAACAAAAACTGAAACGAAAACGAAAACTAATCATGAAAAAACAATTTAGTAATCTGAAATAAAATAATTAACAAATTTGTTTAAAAAAAACTATACTGAAATTATGATCTTTTACTCTAAAACTAACAAAAAGAAAAGAAAAAGCATCATGAATTATGTTCAGTTTTAGATTTTGGGCAAAAACAATTTAAAGGCAGACTCAACGAGATTACGTTTCCATTATCAGCACTGCAGATATTGGGCACGCTTGAATGGAAAGGCTAAAGCAACAGTAGATGAAGGTCAAGGAGTGTAGTCAGGGGAGATGTATCTGCGACAGCCGAAAGTCTGATAAATGTATCTAACCCCCATATCAGACCCTCACAAATTGAAATCATAATATAATATTATGTATGTACACAATGTACAATCAATCAGTGTGAGAGAACCTCAAATATCACTTTTATTTGTATATACAGTATATACTGTATACATAATATCAAGGCAAATTGGTTCCTGTTTCAGTCATGTCTTTGGTCACGTTTGCGTGGATCAATCAAAAACACCCTAATGATTGGTTGACAATATAGCCACCCACAATGCAGGCGATGGCTGCAGGATGCAGTCAGTGAGGATGGGATGTTAAACGGGTGTCCTGATTCTGTGGTCACTAAAGATCCCATGGCACTTATCATAAGAGTAGGGGTGTTAACCCTGGTGTCCTGGCTAAATTCCCAATCTGGCCCTCATACCATCATGGTCACCTAATCATCCACAGCTTCCAATTGGCTCATTCATCCCACCTCCTCTCCTCTGTAACTATTCCTCAGGTCATTGCTGTAAATTATCATGTGTTCTCAGTAAACTTACATGGTAAAATAAGGGTTAAAAAAATATATATTATAAAAGGGGCAACTGCGAAAACTTGCAGTCCACTGCAGTCAAAACTTGATGACCTTTCATCACATCATTTTGTAAAAAAATCCCCTGGGTGCAACACACTATGAGACTTGACAAAAGTGAGCTGCTCGAATGCGTCCATTAAGACGAGCATGTTGCAAGACTTTGCTCTCACACAGAGTATCTGCACATGTGCACGGTTGTGCTTCACGCTGCTACAGCGTGGTAGCTAGGGGATCAAAACAGTGGAGAAGTTAAGCTTTGCGCTTCAATCCTCCTGGTTGTTGCGGACATTTACCCACTACTACTGTTTACTTCGTGCATCTCAGTCATCTCGCTGAGTCTACCTTTAACCCCCTAGTCCCTCAGAATTCAAATGAGCATAATACAAAACTTCCCTTCAAATTCTGTCTGTTTAAGCTAGAAATATATTGTTGTCGCCCTTATGCGTCTGGGTGAAAGGTGGCAGAACTACAGGATTCTTGTCAGACCATGACATATCCCGAAAATCAGTCTTCTGGAAACGTCTGTAGCGCCTGAACGGTTTGGCCTTCAAAATATTACTCGACTTAAATGAAATGAAGTGGATAAAGTGGATCTGAAAACTAATTGAAACTAAACTGAATTTCAAATAATAACCTTGAACAATACCTTTATAACACCTAAAACACACTGGGTCCACTGTAAACACACCATCACACTGGGTCCACTGTAAACACACCATCACACTGGGTCCACTGTAAACACACTGGGCCCACTATAAACACACTGGGTCCACTGTAAACACACCATCACACTGGGTCCACTGTAAACACACCATCACACTGGGTCCACTGTAAACACACCATCACACTGGGTCCACTGTAAACACACTGGGCCCACTATAAACACACTGGGTCCACTGTAAACACACCATCACACTGGGTCCACTGTAAACACACCATCACACTGGGTCCACTGTAAACACACCATCACACTGTGTCCACTGTAAACACACTGGGTCCACTGTAAACACACTGGGTCCACTATAAACACACTGGGTTCACTGTAAACACACGGGGTGTACTGTATATGTATCTCATCTGCTCTGCATCCATTTGGTCTTCTGCTGTGACAAAGTCTTTCTAAAAATGTGAGTATGTGGGCCGTGTTGTAAGGACCTAAGTTGGCATGGCGGTGGAGGATCCCGTTCTGCGTGATTGCAGCACACATTGTGATGTTACCACCACGTTGGTCCGGGACATTCAAAATAGCTCTGTGGCCAACGATGTTTCTCCCTCTTCTTCTTCCCTTTGTCAGGTAAAACCCAGCCTCATCTATGAAGATACATTCATGCGGGATTGCATCAGCATCCATTTGCAAAACTCTCTGAAAAAAGATTGTGTAGTTCAATATAGGCCTATTAGAAATGTGTGAAGTGCACAATACTGAAGTGTACATTACTTACCTCCACATATTCATGTTGCAGGTCTTTTACACTCTCAGAATTTCTTTCAAATGACACTCGGCAGAGTTGTTTCATCTGTATGTGATGTTTTTTAAGGATTCGCCCCAGTGTTGATAGAGAGACCTGATGGACATTATTGAAAACTGTGTGGTCATTGAGGATGTTTGTTTGAATTTCTCTGAGACCAGATCAAAGTATGATGATCAAAGTATAGAAAATGACTGTTGCCTCTACATGATAAAGTTTTATCATAAAGTTGCTGATACCTTCCCCTACATAGTTAAGGTGTTGACAAGGTGACAACACCTTAACTATGTAACCAACACACTCTACTGGTGCCAACATTTTACTGTAGGGTGTCAGGAAATGCAGTATAATTAAAAGTTTACCCTATTAATCTGGCAAATATAGTTATACTGTATGTTTCTCCTTTAATCTGTGTCTGGTGTTACTGGCTAGCTAGGTCTTCAGCCAGCATGGAACAAAAGGAGGGAGGGTCTTTTAAAACTCAGATGCAGCTGTCAACTCAACACATCCGTCAGTGCTGCTGTGAACGGCATCACAATAGACATGCCATACGGGACATGTGTAATGCAAAATCATTGATGCAATTTCGTTGTTTGAGTTGCTTTGTGTATGACCAAATTTGCTTGAGAGGATTTTACTGCAACAATGCTCGTTGCATCCAAGTTGCTTGACATAGCTGTTTCAAAGAGCTGTCAGTCAAGGCGAGCTCATGAATATACGCTCCCCGCCCACTCAGCCTGTCTTTTCAAACTTTCTGGTAGTTAGGCATGAGAGAAAAAGTAAGTTCCAGAATGACTGTTCAGGACCTTTAATGATTGTGAGTGAGTGGATAAGTGAAGGCAAACTGAAGATATTAAGGTAGTAGAGTGAGAGTTCTCCATTGCTGTACTGTTTAAACAGTAACATTATGGTGGTGAGAGGGACGTTCAGCTCTGTAAGTCATGTTGGACTTCTCTACTCTGCCTGACTGGACAATATGTCTATAAATAACACCCACATATAGTACTGCTGATTCCTGGTCAGTGCTTAAGGGTACCTCCTGTCTGCGCCATGGCCTACTACAGTTCAGAGAACAGCAGCTCAACTACATGTGTGTAAGTGAGTGAGTGTTTGAGGGTGGGAATTTAATCAAGAACTTTCCTGCAAGTTACACAATGCTTGAGGTTGTGAGTGGCAATGAGCACTGTTTCTGAAACCTAGTTGGGACCAGCATTTAACAAACAATAGCAGTGTCCCCTATAACCGATAGTAATTCAATGTGGATAATCATGTTCATCTGGTTTCTAAATATAACCATGATTTAGCAAAGACTATTACCAAGGGAACATCCCTCATTTACTACCACTATATCCTGTGTTTATACAAAGAGGAGCAGTGAAAGGATGGTTTTATACAAGACACAACATTGATTACATTTAGTGATGCACTCTATGATCGACCAGAACAGGACGAAAACACAAACAACCGTCCATCCCTCCCCATCCCCTGTGACTTTGACGTGATGTCAACCAAGCTTAGTCCAATCTCCACCTCTCTGATAAATAGTGTCCTTCCTATCTCTCTCCCAATAACTTCTATCACACACAGACCTATGCACGCAAACAAACCCACAGAGATAAACACACACTGCAGTCAGTCAGAGGAACAATGTTCTTCATTAGTAGCAATGCTAGCGGGAAAGAGAAAGGGACAGACAGAAAGCAGGGGGGAGAGATCGTTGATCTCTAAGATGTTTACATAACCCCAAGGGTGAGGTCAGCTGGTCAGGGACACAATGTTCCTCTGTCTGACTGACCACTGCTACTGTGGATTATGGGACATATTAAGTGAATCACTCTGGCCTTGACCTCTGTGGTCTGACTGGCAGACTTGGCTGACTGTGGTCTGACTGATGGCCAGCTCATCATATATGGGACATATCTCGTCTCTGAGGGGTCACCAGGGAGATGGGGGCTGTTTACTTGACATGCACTATATATACAAAACTATGTGGACACCCCTTAAAATGTGTTGATTTGGCTATTTCAGCCACACCCGTTGCTGACAGGTGTATACAACTGAGCACACAGCCATGCAATCTCCATAGACCAACATTGGCAGTAGAATGGCCTTACTGAAGAGCACAGTGACTTTCAATGTGGCACCGTCATAGGATGACATCTTTCTAACAAGTCAGTTTGTCAAATTTCTGCCCTGCTAGAGCTGCCCTGGTCAACTGTAAGTGCTGTTATTCTGAATTGTAAACGTCTAGGCCGCAAAGTGGTAGGCCACACAAGATCACAGAACGGGACCGCTGAGTGTCATCTGTCCTCTAAACTGCCTCTGGAAGAAATGTCAGCACAAGAACCGTACGTCGGGAGCTTCATGAAATGGGTATCCATGGCCGAACAGCCACACACAAGCCTAAGATCACCATGCACAATACCAAGCGTCGGCTGGAGTGGTGTAAAGCTCTCCACCATGGAGCAGTGGAAACGCGTTCTCTGGAGTGATGAATCACGCTTCACCGTCTGGCAGTCCAATGGACGAATCTGGGTTTGGCGGATGCCAGTAAAACGCTACCTGGAGGAGGAATAATGATCTGGGGTTGTTTTTCATGGTTCTGGCTATGACCCTTAGTTCCAGTGAAGAGAAATCTTAACACTACAGCATACAATGACATTCTAGACGATTCTATGCTTCCAACTTTGTGGCAACAGTTTGGGGAAGGTCCTTTCTTGTTTCAGCTAACCAATATTAGAGCAGCAAACCCTAGTAATTACACAATACACTACAGCAACCTATCATTCCTCCTAGACTGTACTGTACACAGTCAGAGAAGTCTCTGTCTGTCAGTCTGCATGCAAAAGTAATAACCCAAGCCAAGAATAGGACATCGATAATCTGATATCAGTTAGATAGATGTTGTAATACAGAAAAGAGAAAGATGTTTGACCCAGCAACAGGGGATATAATATTACCTAATAATAGAAAAGAACACTGCTTTATATTGGGCTAATGATTTCAACATACATAATAGAATATAATTCAGATAATAACAGACTAAGATACCGTTATCTCTGGTATTCTTTCTGTCAGACAAAAGAGCAGTCAGAGAGAAGGCAGAGAGAAAGGGATAATGAGAAAAGGGAAAAAGACAGGGGCTGCGGTCCAAACAATTAAAAGACACACGTCCACTTACCCTCGATTTATGCCCTTGGGAGAATCCCCGTCGCCATCTTGGAGGGCAGTCCAAATGATTAGCAAGCAAGGGAAGTTTGCAACGTAAGCCCCTCAGCGACGATTGTATATCCACTAAGAAAAGTCTGTGAAAACTTAAAAAAAATATCAATGTTGAAGTCAACATACAAGTGTAAGTAAAAACGAATGCAAGTAAGTTAGAAATTGTGCTACTAATGCACAAGGCGGCACAAACACTCGTAAAAGTAAAGTTTTTGTTTGGATAGTTTTTTCCTTCTTCAGAAGTTCCAGATTCAGGCTAACGTTAGTTAGCTAATTAATTTGCTAGCTATCATACAGTAGGTGTATATTAATAATTAATAGTTAATGTAAATAAATATGCAATCATAATTGACTGTTGAGCATGTAAAACACACACAAGCTACCATTGGCTGAAAACACAATCATCCCGGGATGAACGAGTGACGAATCTCCGTCAAGTCTGGTCCATTTAAAAATCATTTCATCCTCCCTCACCCCTTGCCCTGCAAGTGTACACTCGTCAGACGTCATGATACGTCATCAGAAGTGTCCACTTAATTTGAGAGCTGAGTGGATAGGGTGTATTTTAAGTGTTTGGACCGCAACCACGGAGAATAGAGAGTTAGAGACCATCAGAGAGAGTGAGAAGTAGGGAGAGAAAAAGGCTTGCAGAAGAAAGAGAGAGAGTCATTTGAGTAGGGTCATGTCCTGGGCTGTTTGATTGTTTCATTTATCCTGGTGTGTTCCAGTTAGCCATCAGCCAGATGCATAAGGAGGAGGAGGTGGAGGAGGTGGAGGAGGAGGTGGAGGTGGAGGAGGTGGAGGAGGTGGAGGTGGAGGTGGAGGAGGAGGAGGAGGTGGAGGAGGAGGAGGAGGAGGAGGAGGAGGAGGAGGAGGAGGAGGAGGAGGAGGAGGAGGTGGAGGTGGAGGAGGAGGAGGTGGAGGTGGAGGAGGTGGAGGTGGAGGTGGTGGAGGTGGAGGAGGAGGAGGAGGTGGAGGAGGAGGAGGAGGAGGAGGAGGAGGAGGTGGAGGTGGAGGAGGTGGAGTTGGAGGACGAGGAGGAGGAGGAGGAGGAGGAGGAGGAGGAGGAGGAGGAGGAGGAGGAGGAGGAGGAGGAGGAGGAGGAGGAGGTGGAGGTGGAGGAGGAGGAGGAGGAGGAGGAGGAGGAGGAGGAGGAGGAGGTGGAGGAGGAGGAGGAGGAGGAGGAGGAGGAGGAGGAGGAGGAGGAGGTGGAGGAGGTGGAGATGGAGGAGGAGGAGGTGCCTCTATTAAATGAGAGAAATATGGTAGTCGTGAGATTGTGAACTGTGAGCTTGCTATTGGTCTATTCAAATCAAATCAAATCAAATGCCATTTGTCACATGCGCTAAATACAGCAGGTGTAGACCTTACTGTGAAATGCTTACTTACAAGCCCTTAACCAACAATGCAGTTCAAGAAACTAAAATTAAAAAAATTATAAAAGTAACACAATCAAATAACAATAACAAGGCTATATACAGGGGGTAACAGTACAGAGTCAATATGTTGGGGTACAGGTTAGTCAAGCTAATTTTTACATGTAGGTAGGGGTAATTGGTTGTGTTTGTGTTAATTGATTGCAGGTGTGATTGTGACCAGCACCTCCAACTGTTATATTAAAATGGCTGCATTTCCTGGAGTCAGGGAAAGGGCCTAGATGGTTAGCTAGCTTGGTTGGTGACGAGCTAGGAGGCCTGGAAAGGGAAGTCAGGAATGGAAATGGCAGCGAGTAGTGCGGACGAAATGGAGAAAAAGTTGGTGAAGCAACTGCTGTGCTGGAATGCGAACAATGTGGCTCAACAAGATGTTTACGTAGGAAGTGGAAAGCTTTGACTTTCAGAGTAGAGCATTGGTTAAAGGTGTCATCTCTGGTGTTTCGATGAAACATAGAGTCTATGTGGTTTAGGAATAACATTCCAGGAGCGGTATACACAGGATGATTGAATCGAATGATAGACGGAAGGAAGGAGCAAAGCCTATCGGTTTAACTTTTTTAATTTTTTTAATTTATTTAACCTTTATTTAACTAGGCAAGTCAGTTAAGAACACATTCTTTTTTACAATGACGGCCTACCAAAAGGCAAAAGACCTCCTGCGGGGACGGGGGCTGGGATTAAATATGAAAAATAAATACAAATAAATAAAATATAAATATAGGACCAAACACACATCATGACAAGAGAGACAAAACAACACTACCTAAAGAGAGACCTAAGACAACAACATAGTAAGGCAGCAACACATGACAACACAGCATGGTAGCAACATAACATGACAACAACATGGTAGCAACACAACATGGTAACACCACAAAACATGGTACAAACATTATTTGGCACAGACAACAGCACAAAGGGCAAGAAGGAAGAGATGACATTACATCACGCAAAGCAGCTACAACTGTCAGTAAGAGTGTCATTGATTGAGTCTTTGAATGAAGAGATTAAGATAAAACTGTCCAGTTTGAGTGTTTGTTGCTCGCTAGCTGCAACGAACTGAAAAGACGAGCTGTCGTTTGGTGAAGTGGTTCTCCCAACTTATGTAAAACTTGGGTATGTGAGATATGCGGTGAGACTGTATGTACAGCCAAAATGTTACAGGGAGTACTGAATGAAGAGGTTCTCCCCTCCAAGGTTCTTGAGCCTGTGTAGGGATCTGAATAGTACTGTTTTTGTTTGAAATTCAGGGTAGTGGTGTGAATTTGGTTTGTGTTTATTTTTTTTATTTTTTTTTGTAGTTGTATGATTTGTTCATCGTTTTTTACTACCCCGTACAGTAGGTGGCGGTAATACACCTAATAAGTATAGTCTGCAAATAAACCAATGAAGAAGAAGAAGAAGAAGAAGAAGAAGAAGAAGAAGAAGAAGAAGAAGAAGAAGAAGAAGAAGAAGAAGAAGAAGAAGAAGAAGAAGAAGAAGAAGAGTCAGGGAGCGCATATAAGAGCCAGGGAAAAGGAAAGGAAAGGACAGGGACAGAACTGTTGCTGTCCCCAAGTCCTTGCAAGGCTGCACCAGCCATGGGATATGTTCCTCTGCTCAGATGTCGCTGGGTCATGCCAGATTTTACAATGCCTAGATAAGTATTTTACAAATCAGCTAACCACATCATATGTTATAGCAATCTGGTGCCTGACGGCACAGTCGAAGATGTGGCACGTAACCATTGGTTGATGCATGCAATGTCTGAGCAGGGAAACACGACCATAGTCTGCAAATCTGCATTTCAAGTTTGCTGTTGACAATCCTTTTTCAGTCTATGTGTATTTGAAAGTGCTAATTGTAAGTATTATTTCTGAGTATAGCTTGTTTGGTGGCTGTGTGGGACTTGGAGTCAGCCAGCAAAGGTATTGCTTTTGTTTTACCGTGTATTTGTACAAAGGCCTTATTTATTGAAAGAGCACTTTAGTCTTTGATTATACTTGAAGTATTGTGTGTGAAGTTTGTTGTGTCTACTTTGGAGATTTGCGGTGACTTTTGAAATGTGTTGATTATTTAAGAACAGAACATTGCATGTAAACACTGAATTACTGCCTTTGTATTGAAGACTTGAGATTCACTGTAAATGACCTTTGTGCTTTTTTCCAAGACCACGCACTACAGCCCTGTTGTGCTATTTTAACCTTAGATCATTGTTACAAAAGTGATATATTTCTATAATCCTGTGTGTGTGTGTATTCTATACCGGCACCCAGTAGGTCTCTGTTGACCCTCCCCCACCCTTGAACCTGTGGTCGTTACTGGAGGATAAAACAGCAGAGTAGAGCAGGGAGGAGTGACTCACTGCTCAGTCCTGTGGTGGTCTTGTGATCTCTACTCCCACTGGCCACACACACACACACACACACACACACACACACACACACACACACAGAGACTTCTACCGGTGCAGAAACACAGCGTGGTGTGGTATATTGTGTGTGTGCCTGCGTCTGCGTGATTGGATCTGTGTATGAAGTGAAATATACCCCATACTCTCATTATCTAACCTTCACTGCACATGTCCCTACCACAACCCCCTAATGCCTTGCCTTGAGAGAATCTCAATTGCATACTCCTCGTGTCCTCTCTCCTCGCCTCCTTCTCAAAACCCATTGGAAGAGAAGGTAGCTTTCTCATCCAATGGGTTTTGCGAAGGAGAGGACGCGAGGAGTATGCAGTGGAGATTCTCCCCTTGACTTCCTCTGTTTCTCAGCCACATGCTTCATATTGTCCTCATTAACCCCCACTTCCTGGTTTAAGCAGTGACTGTCTGAGAACAACAAGAATAAGCCAAACAAACCCTCAATCAGCACAAAAATTAAGATGGGAAGGAAGATAAAGAACATCAGTACAGACAAAACATGATCGTGAAACCAACATATTTCTTGTAGTCCAATGTTTCATTATGTAGAACGATGATCTAGTCCAGTAATTCCTTCATGCATTGAAAACAAAATGTTATTACACTAAAGGCCTACAATACTGTACACACCATGAATGACTGAAAGGGTGTGAAATGCATGAAAGAGGTGACTGGACCATCACACAGGCATGTGCTCTATGACCTAGTTAAGATGGAGGACAGACTAGCTGATCCGTGGAGAAACAGAATGAAAGAACGAACTGCGTTAGCAGAAAGGTGCTGGAAAGTCCCCTATAGACAGACGAAGAAAGGCAAGGAGGATGAAAAAGGAAGTGTGTGTGTGTGTGTGTGTATTCGACTAAAATATCCTAAATATTAGTCACGTTTGAATATCACAAGTAATTCCAGGAAATCATCACACAACTGATTGTGTCATTTGTGAATTGTGCCTATTTCACATTTATATACACATTTCACATATTCCTATTTCACAACTGTTTGTGCTTCCTGATCCACAATATTACAGCAGGGGTATCCAACTGGGGGTCTGTGCATGTGCATTTTTTTTTTTTTTAATGTTTTTAAGAATATTGCGAGCAACAACAGAATAAACACATTTTGAATAACATACTGTACCTAGAGGAGAGTATCTTATTTCTAATGATGTCAACATTATAACTCCTAATATTGAGAAAATTACACTCTTTGTAGCCAATTACCCTCACTGGAGAAGGGGTCTTCAATCTATTTTGTATATATTTTTTTCTTCTTAATAATAATAAATTATAATCATTATATATTTTTTTTTATTCTGATTTTTCAGCACCCTTACTTCCCGCTGCTATACAGACAGGTGCAATTAATATAAATGGCAGATGTTGTGTTGCAGTTGGCTTTTTATGGCAATAGTGGAAAACCAGGAGTGTGATAACGTCAATGTTGCTTTAATTGTATAGTAGCCTTGCATTTTATGTTTAAAAATGCATACTTTCAGAATTTATTGGCAAGCTACTCATAGGTGGGCTGCGAGCTACTGGTAGCTTGTGATCCACCTGTTGGAAGCCTCTGCACTGGAATTTCTGACATGGGCTTTGATAAAGCACCCGCGTATAGGCTACCAGTGTGGCAAGTGCTGCTGGCTGCTAGTAAGCTTTCTTGACTGGGGAATACATTTTTGCCAACACGTGTCTAACCTTTGTTTAACCAGACAAACAGCTGTTCTTAGCAAACATGTGTTTTGGAGTTACCTTCTAGCTAATAGGCTATGTTAGAGTTCACACTTCCTCTGAAAATCCTAAATTGATTACTTCTTCTTTCCATTATCATTCACCTGATGATAAGACAAGACATGAAATCATTTAAATTGTTTTGCTAATGTTTGATGGGGGTCCCTGGGTCGCCGGTTTGCCTGGAAAGGGGTCCCTGGGCAAGAAAATGTTGAAGACCCCTGCATTACAGACTTAATCTGCCCCTTGTTGGATATATTTAGTACTATTTGACAGCACAACACCTTTGCATTGTAGAGTGATGGGGACACCTGTTGGTGACAGAAAACATGTGGACTGCTGATGTTCTTCATTGATTTCAATAAGGAGTACAGTTGTATGGAAATACATTTAACTTTTGGAGTAACATTGATAGTCTGCTTTTAAACTGCTCATTGCCTATTAATAAATTATTGTTTGTAAGCATTATTATTTATTTGTTCATGTTTTAGTAACATCAGTAACATCAGTAATATAACGGTTAGAACATAATCATATACACATAATTCATTAAGTATTTCAAACACTGAACCTGAATCTGCCAGAAGGTCTATCCACTGAAAGACTGATTGGTTAGATGTGCTGCTGTAATAATGAGGATACACGTGTGGTGCTGTTGCCTGTTGGCAACTTTGATTAGGTTATCTGAGGCTCTCAGACAAACCCACAGCTGAATGAACAGAACAGTTTAATTTTAGTCCCATAACGGGTGCTTCACTGAAATACAGTGATTAACTTTTTTTGTTTTGCAGTGCTTTACTGAAATAGAGTGATTCACTTGTATTTTTTAGCAGGAAGTCATCTATTTATTATTTAATGCCAATAACTTGTCCATGTTTTAATTGTATGTCTCTATATTATAATAATAATAATAATAATAGTAATTATAATATCCATCAAGACGTCACATTTTTCATTGAGACAGTGAGATTATAGTGAGATCATGAAAAAAACGTTTTGATGTTGAGTCTTTGCCCGACAAAGTGAGGGTAGGATATAGTTATCCCGTACAAGCTTTTGTACCGAATACATTGCGTTGTTACAGGTGTCAAGCTTATTGGCATGTGGCAGCAGTGTGTAGGAGGGAGGTTCCTAGGTGTGAGAAGGGCAAGAGACAAAGGAATGTGTCGCATTGGGGAAAGAAGGAGGATGTGTTAATTGTGGGGGTGCCCATGGGGCTGGGGATCAGACATGTCCAGTGCGAGAGAGGCAGGTTGAGGTTTCAAGGAGAAGTGCAGAAGTTGTCATCTGCTGAGGCAGTGAAGAAGTTAGAGGAAGATGGGTCAAGATGGAGGGATCCTTAGAGGAGTGGTGTGAGTAGTATATCTGTACCAGTATGTAGGGATAGGCCAACAAGTGATATATACTTCAGTAAGATTGGATTTTTTTGCATTGTATAGCACTTTTTTTTATTAGTGTAGGGTTAGATGGTAGTGTATTTATTGATATTTCCTTTTTAAATAATAATAATAATTTAAGCAAAGTATAAGGGAGTTATATTTTGGCGCAGCAGTCTAAGGCACTGCATCTCAGTGCTAGAGGCATCACAACAGACCCTGGTTCGATCCTGGGCTGTATCACAACCGGCTGTGATCGGGAGTCCCATAGGGCGGCGCACAATTGGCCTAGCGTCGTCCAGGTCAGGGGAGGGTTTGGCTGTGGTAGGCCGTCATTGTAAATAAGAATTGGTTCTTAACTGACTTGCCTAGTTAGAGGTTAAATAAAAAATAAAAAATACAATTATACTCCAGCCTGGTAGGTGGCGGTAATGAAAATAAAAGGTCAGTTCCGGTCTACATAACTGGGTGTGACACCAACGCAATAGTAGGTGGGTTTGGTATTTAGTTCATTGAACCAGGAAAAAACAGCGAGTGTGTGTCTCGCTTCCTCTTCCGCCTCTGTTGACGCGCTTGTGTAGTGTAGACGTGTCTCTAAAGCGCTTCCTTTCTCAGCTGTATAGCTTTTCGCCGGTAGTTAGAAAGACAACTGGAGAGACCTATTGACACATAAGGACCACACGCTCAAAAATCGTAACGCTTGGGAAATCATCATGGGCAGTGAGTATCCCCCAGAATAAAGTAACGTTAGCTAGCTAAAGTAAAGGACTATTTCACATAATCAGGCAACTTTTGATGAATCAGATGCAAGCGATGTACATTTTCAGTGATTGGGTCTATGAAGGCCATTTTCATTGTAACTACAGCTAACTAGTTAACTTTTAGCTAGCTGGACGACAAGTTCTCTTTGTTTCGAGCATATTTTAATTTATGTCTGCAATAAAATGGCCAGTTTTGTCAGTTGTCAAGAAACGAACGTTTTTAAAGGAGCAAGCTATCTAGCCAGCTAACGCGTTATCTGTCAGTGTCACATGATAACTAGCTAGCTAGCTAGTTTGTTAACGTTAGGTGTACAGGTGTGTTAACTACTTTTTCTTATGTCCAGTCAGCTAACGTTACATATAACTATAACATATCAACCAGTGAGTGTTACATGGTGATTGATATCTCGGAGTTTGATAACTTTACAAGTTACCTAGCATGCAGTAGCTATATGTAGACAGGCACATCCAGACTAGTAGTGATGACGACGCATAACTAACATCCAGTGTTTGACGCACAGGTTTAAATATCTCTTATTATAAGCAGTAAATGTTTACTAAAACACTTGCTGGTATGCTACATTTTTTAAATTGGAGTAACACTTGTGTATAGTAAGATCTGCTATCATAGTGAATTTGCTTAATAGCCCAAGATCCAATCCGCTATGCACGTACAGCTATGCCACGTCCCTCTATAACTAGTTAGGTCATTCACTGGCCTTGATTGATGTTTATTATAGCGAGTCTATTGAATAACAACCCTCCTTTTGTCTGTTTTTCAGTCAAATTCCTGGAGGTAATAAAGCCGTTCTGCGCGGTATTACCGGAAATCCAGAAACCTGAAAGAAAGGTACAGTATTTACTTTATGAAGACAAGTATGTTTTACTTCCAACTTTATAAACCTCTGTTGTTCCTGCTGTCATTGTTGCTTCCATGTCTCACTGTAATTGCTGTGTTCAACAGATCCAGTTCAGAGAGAAGGTACTATGGACAGCCATCACTCTATTCATTTTCCTTGTGTGCTGCCAGGTAAATATCTGCCTTTTTGTTCACACACACTCTCTTTTAGGAATTTATTCAGGTAGAATGAAAACTCTCACACCTGAATGTCTGTCACCTCTATCCTCCAGATTCCCCTGTTTGGCATCATGTCCTCAGACTCTGCAGATCCCTTCTACTGGATGAGAGTCATCCTGGCCTCCAACAGAGGTGGGTTGTCACTTTTGCAATGTAGAGACAAGTGAATAAATTAATGACTGTGAATTGATAAATCAATCAAGGGACATGGCAATACCTGAGTCAATTAGTAACTGAGTGTGTGAATTGATAAAATGTTGAGTGAATGCTGAGTTTATCAAAAAAAAGAAAGACATTTCCCGTCTGGGATCAATAAAGTATCTATCTATCAATAGGAGTCATAACTTTCTCTGACTTGAATGGGTGATTGGTATTATTTCCCAATGAATGGCTGAACATCTCTATGGCTCTGCTCTCCTGTTAACATCCCCTGGCTCTCTCCTGTCGATCCAGGTACCCTGATGGAGCTGGGTATCTCTCCCATAGTCACCTCTGGCCTAATCATGCAGCTCTTGGCGGGGGCTAAGATCATTGAGGTGGGAGACACCCCCAAAGACCGGGCCCTCTTCAACGGAGCACAGAAATGTAAGACCACAAGCCCCACTTCTTTTTCCTAGTTTGACTTTAAATCTGTCAAGTTTAATCATACTGTGAATGAAGCCATATAATTTCTAACCCATTGCTATCTCCTACAGTGTTTGGTATGATCATCACCATTGGTCAGGCCATTGTGTATGTGATGACTGGAATGTACGGTGACCCCTCTGATATGGGCGCTGGGATCTGTCTGCTCATCATCATCCAGGTGAGCCCCCCCCCCCCCCCCCCTCAGATTTAGGCCTTGGTCCAATACTCAAAACACTCATTTCTTGCTACCTTTTCAGAGGTTATCACTTTGAATGTGTAAGTGATTGGATAATTTAAAAAGGTTCACATCCTAATTTTTAACCAATACAACCCTCTCTGATTACTATTTTTATTTTATTTAACCTTTATTTAACTAGGCAAGTCAGTTAAGAACAAATTCTTATTTACAATGACGGCCTACCTACAGGGTCAGCCCCTGGCGCAAATTAGGGTGAAGTGCCTTGCTCAAGGACACATCAACAGGTTTTTCACCTTGTCGGCTTGGGTATTAGAACCTACGACCTTTAAGTTACTGGCCCAACGCTCTAACCGCTAGGCTCCCTGCCGCCCCAATGAATGTATAAGAAGAACTATTTAAAGGAAGTCAAGCGGCTCCAGTTTGAGTGGTTTGTCTTGTGTGTCTCTAATCCACCTGTCTCCCCTTCCAGCTGTTTGTGGCAGGTCTGATCGTGCTGCTGCTGGATGAGCTACTGCAGAAGGGCTATGGTCTGGGCTCTGGTATCTCCCTGTTCATCGCCACCAACATCTGTGAGACCATTGTCTGGAAGGCCTTCAGCCCCACCACTGTCAACACTGGCAGAGGTAAGACACCAGACCAGATGGCTGTGGGAGAACGACAGCAGGATTCACAGGCTAAACTGGGGCATTGAAACTTATGTGCCCTGTCTGGGTGTACTTTTAGGACAGACTTACTCAGATAAACATACCTGGTTGTATGCAAGTGGTAATTTCACATAAGACCAACTAGGGATCCTATAGATTGACTTGACTGTGAAAACCCCAGGGGTCAAGGTTAGTTTAAGTGGTCTCTATATGTGAGGCTGATACTCTTGTGTTTAGGCACAGAGTTTGAGGGAGCCATCATTGCCCTCTTCCACCTGCTGGCCACGCGGACAGACAAGGTGCGCGCTCTGAGAGAGGCCTTCTACCGCCAGAACCTGCCAAATCTTTTGAACCTCCTCGCCACCGTCTTCGTCTTTGGTGTAGTCATATACTTCCAGGTCAGTAACTGTCTTTCTTCCTTAAAACCTTATAAAGGAGTTGAACAGGTGTTATTGTCAGAATTGTTCCCCCCAAAAAACAACCCAATGCAGTGTTTTTGTTTTTCCTTTACCTTTTTAGTAATGAAGATTTAGACTTGATATGGGTATGTTCTACCCTCTCTCACCATGTCTCTTTCTCTTGTCTCTCTACAGGGCTTCAGGGTGGACCTGCCCATCAAGTCTGCCCGTTACCGTGGCCAATACAACACTTATCCCATCAAGCTCTTCTACACCTCCAATATTCCCATCATCCTCCAGTCTGCCCTCGTGTCCAACCTGTACGTCATCTCTCAGATGCTCTCCACTCGCTTCAGTGGCAACTTCCTGGTTAACTTGCTGGGCACCTGGTCTGTAAGTACACACCATTTCCCTGAACTAACATTTCTGATCTCTAAACTCAAGGTAACTACATTTGGCAGGTTTGTTACATTAACATTCGCACAGAACCCTGCCCTGAACTTAAGTCACTGTTACTAGCCGTCTACCACCCGTTACTCTACCCTGCACCTCAGAGACTGCTGCCCTATGTACATAGACATCGAACACTGGTCACTTTTAATAATGTTTACATACTGTTTTACCCACTTCATATGTATATACTGTATTCTAGTCAATGATATAACTACTGCTGTACACCTTTTTCTATTCATATACTGTCCATAATGTCTATACACACCATCATACACATACAGTATATATTTATATTCTTGACTCTGACATTGCTCATTCTGATATTTCTTAATCTCTAAACTTGCGTGTATTGTTAGGTATTACTGCACTGTTGGAACTAGGAACATACACCCGCGATAACATCTGCTAAATATGTGTACACAACCAATCAAAATTGATTTGAAAGTATCCAGCAACACAGAATGTATGAGCTAACCAGACTTGTGTGTTTGTAGGACACATCTTCAGGTGGTCCAGCTCGTGCCTACCCAGTGGGTGGGCTCTGTTACTACTTCTCTCCCCCAGAGTCGTTTGGTTCGGTCCTAGACGACCCCATCCACGCTGCCATCTACATCTGCTTCATGCTGGGCTCCTGTGCCTTCTTCTCCAAGACCTGGATCGAGGTGTCTGGCTCCTCTGCCAAAGATGTAAGTCCTTCTAACATGTGTTGTACATTTGTTAGACTATGTAATCATAAATTTGTAATTTTGATGTAAAAATCTCCTTAACTAAACATTTCTATGGCTTTTGAGGGTAGCAGGTTTCAGAGGCCCTGTAAATGTGTAATGTAAACCGAGAGTGTGTTTGCTCTCCCAGGTGGCTAAGCAGCTAAAGGAGCAGCAGATGGTGATGAGGGGACACAGAGAGACCTCCATGGTTCATGAACTCAACAGGTGAACAATCTTAGCCATCACTCTAACCTTTAGCCATATCAATCATTGTCATCATACAGTTAGTCAGATGTTTACATACACCTTAGCCAATAAACTCAGTTTTTCACTCAGTTTCACAATTCCTGACATTTAGTCTTAGTAAACATTCCCTGTCTTAGGTCAGTTAGGATCACCACTTTATTTTTAAGAATGTGAAATAATGGTGGAGAGATTTAGTTCAGCTTTTTTATTTATTTAATCACATTCCCAGTGGGTCAGAAGTTTATATACACTCAATTAGTATTTGGTAGCATTGCCTTTTAAATTGTTTAACTTGGGTCAAATGTGTCGGGTAGCCTCCACAAGCTTGGCCCATTCCTCCTGACAGAACTGGTGTAACTGAGTCAGGTTTGTAGGCCTCCTTGCTTGCACACGCTTTTTCAGTTCTGCCCACAATTTTATATAGGAATGAGGTCAGGGCTTTGATGGCCAATACCTAGACTTTGTTGTCCTTAAGCCATTTTGCCACAAGTTTGGAAGTATGCTTGGGGTCATTGTCCATTTGGAAGACCCATTTGCGACCAAGCTTTAACTTTCTGACTGATGTCTTGAGATGTTGCCTCAATATATCCACATCATTTTCCTTCCTCATGATGACATCTATTTTGTGAAGTGCACCAGTCCCTCCTGCAGCAAAGCACCCCCACAACATGATGCTGCCACCATGTGCTTCACGGTTGGGATGGTGTTCTTCGGGTTGCAAGCCTCCCCCTTTTTTCTCCAAACATAAAGATGGTCATTATGGCCGAACAGGACATTTCTCCAAAAAGTAAGATCTTTGTCCCCATGTGGAGTTGAAAACCATAGTCTGACTTTTTTCTGGCGGTTTTGGAGCAGTTGCTTCTTCCTTGCTAAGATGACTTTCAGGTTAGGTCTTAATAGGACTCGTTTTACTGTGGATATAGATACTTTTGTACCTGTTTGCTCCAGCATCTTCCAAAGGTCCTTTGATGTTCTGGGATTGATTTGCACCAAAGTACGTTCATCTCTAGGAGACAGAACGTGTCTCCTTCCTGAGCGGTATGACATCTGCGTACTATTGTTTGTACATATGAACGTAGTACCTTCAGGCGTTTGGAAATTGCTCCCAAGGATGAACCAGACTTCTGGAGGTCTACAATTCTTTTTCTGAGGTCTTTGCTGATTTTCCCATGATGTTGAGCAAAAAGGCACTGAGTTTGAAGGTAGGCCTTGAAATGCATCCCCAGGTACATCTCCAATTGACTCAAATTATGTCAATTAGCCTATCTAAAGCTTCTAAAGCCATGGCATAATTTTCTGGAATTTTCCAAGCTGTTTAAAGGCACAGTCAACATAGTGTATGTAAACTTCTGACCCACTGGAATTGTGAAATAATCTGTCTATAAACAATTGTTGTAGCAGTTGTTATGCACAAAGTAGATGTCCTAACCGACTTGCCAAAACTATAGTTTGTTAACATGAAATTTGTGGAGTGGTTGAAAAATGAGTTTTAATGACTTCAATCTAAGTGTATGTAAACTTCCGACTTCAACTGTAGCTTTAACAGGGTTTAATATTACACTTTTCCAAACAAACGTTCTTCAGGTAATGATTGGTGCACTTCTACTTGAGTTTGCCCTTTTGTATCAAGCTGAAATCTTGCCTCTGTGTGTTCCAGGTACATCCCCACAGCGGCGGCCTTTGGTGGTCTCTGTATCGGCGGCCTTTCTGTCATGGCGGACTTCCTGGGTGCTATTGGCTCGGGCACGGGTATCCTGCTGGCCGTCACCATCATCTACCAGTACTTTGAGATCTTTGTCAAGGAGCAGAGTGAAGTGGGCAGCATGGGAGCCCTGCTCTTCTAGACAGACACCTGGCTGCAACACCTGCTACGTAACCACCCTCTTAATGCACATGGACATGCCCCAGATCAGACCAAGTCCTACCAACCTCTTATTATTCACATTATTTTATGTCCATTTAGATTTTTTTTTTAAATCTGCACAATGAATCTGTTCTTTCCTGTCATTTTCCTGATGCTTTCTGGCATCTCCCCCTGACATTGCCCACAGGAGGTTCAGCCCAAACAGAATGGTTTGTGTAGTGGGACTGACTAAATCCTGACATTCACAACACTCAGATCAACCTTTCTCTGTAACAATTTGCCTGAGACTGGTTAGCCTCCTCAGGGTCATCAAATCTGTTCAAATTGTCTGATCCACAAGTGTTTATGAGGGGGGTGTTGTCCTATTTTAGACTGAGACAACAGCTCTGTAGTATGCAAGCGTGTATACTGCACTGGGATGAGGGCAGTCCCTCTCTTTAACTTATTTCATACAACCCAACACCGTATACATAGGAATGCTTTGGTTTTCTGCTTAAATTCCATCACCTCTATCTGGAGGATATAGGCATGAGTGTACAGTATACCTTCACAACTGGGCTCTTTGGTACAGTCTTTTGATTGGCCACTCATTTCACTGATTTGAGTAGCAAGGGAAGGTTTGGTCAAGACTCTGTTTCTCTGCCACACGCGACTGTTTTAAAGGCGCTCTCCAGAATACTGTAGGATCAGGAAGAGGAGCCGTAGGGCTCTTAGAATGTGGTGCAGCTTTGTCAAATGTTTACTTTTTATTTTTGTGAAAGTGTGCATTGGAAGAGTTATCAAGTGAACCACTCATAGCAGGAGGTCCTCTCTGTTGAAACGGCTGAAAAGAGGTGGTGTACGTTTAGGGAGATGTAATCGTACTTATATGCCATGTTCATACCTGTTGCCCATTTTGTTGGGTAAAGAAAGATTTTTGTTTTTTTTAATTGTCTGCTTTGAGCATGACTGTATTAAACTTTCACACATCGTAAGTTTTGTTTTTCTGTATATATATACCATGTGTTGAATTCATCTACAGTGTAAAATAACAGTTTTTTTCAATATGTAAAACAAACAAATGTATTCTGGGAAGAAGAAAGATACTTCTCAATAAAAACTCATTTTGGGGAAAGTTGTTTTTTTCTTTCCGTGAAGATTATATATAGCTTTAATTATTGTCTGGATAAATTCATCACACACACTTCAAGCAAAGTATATGTGTCACATGATAAAATATTTCCAATGTCTGTAAGTGTACACCAACTTGCTTTTATGTATCTAGTTACTCCAGTCAAGATTGTTACTCGTGACCTCTGTTACTGTATCAGTGCAAGAATGGGTGGCGACCGGAGTATGGACAAGTGGGTGTATGGAAATCAAATCAGCCAGTTGGGCAGATTTGTTGCCACTCAAGACCATTTTGCGTCTACTACTCAATGGGGACGGCATGAACAGCAACAACATTGGGACACAGTGCCCTTCGTTCCTGCTTGACAAGCACTACTGTTAGGAAATGGTGTGGGAAGTAGCTGATATCAGTGACAGTCACAGTAAACACATCAATACTTTCAAGAATAAAAAAAAAAAGTTTTATAACTGAAAAATTGTCAATTATTTGTATAAAACTAACAGTGAAATATGACTGACTCATTCTTTCCTTAACAGAAGTCCAGACTCACGGTATGGCAGCTCAATGTACGGTAGTTGCACAGTAAGAAACGGAATGAAAAACATAGCTCAATCAAAACACACCCACTACTTTACACAGACAATGTAATCGCCATCGCACTGCACACTGCCCTATCCCATCTGAACAAGAAGAAAACCTTTGTAAGAATGCTATTCATTGACTATAGCTCAGTCTTCAACACCATAATACCCTTCAAGCTCATCATTAAGCTTGGGGCCATGGGCCTGAACCCCACCCTATGCAACTGGGTCCTGGACTTCCTGACGGGCCGCCCCCAGGTGGTGAAGGTAGGAAACAACACATCCACTATGATGATCCTCAACACATGGGCCCCACAAGGGTGTGTGCGCAGCCCCCTCCTGTACTCCCTGTTCACCCATGACTACGTGGCCACGCACGCCTCCAACTCAATCATCAAGTTTGTAGACGACACAAAAGTAGTAGGCCTGATTACCAACAATGATGAGACAGCCTACAGAGATGTCAATAAAACAAAGTAACTGATCTTGGACTTCAGGAAACAGCAGAGGGAGAATGCCCCTATCCACATCGACAGGACCACAGTGGAGAAGGTGAAAAGCTTCAAGTTCCTCGGTGTACACATCACTGACAATCTGAAATGGTCCACCAACACAGACAGTGTGGTGAAGAAGGCGCAACAGCACCTCTTCAACCAAAGGAGGCTGAAGAAATCCGGGTTGGCCCCTAAGACCCACACAAACTTTTACAGATGCACAATTGAGAGCATCCTGTCGGGCTGTATCAACGCCTGGTATAGCAACTGCACTGCCCGCAACCGCAGGGCTCTTCAGAGGTGGTGCGGTCTGCCCAACGCATCACCAGGGGCACACTTCCTGCCCTCCAGGACACCTACAGCACCCGATGTCACAGGAAAGCCAAAAAGATCATCAAGGATATCACCACCTGAGCCACGGCCTGTTCACCTCACTTTGGGCGGCAGGTAGCCTAGCGGTTAGAGCGTTGGGCCAGTAACTGGAAGGTCACTGGTTCGAATACCCGAGCCGACAAGGTGAAAGACCTGTCGATGTGTCCTTGAGCAAGGCACTTAACCTACATTTTTTAGAACTAAGCCAAGATAGACCACAGCCTGTCGTGAAATATGACTCAGACTCATTCTTTCCTTAACAGAAGTCCAGACTCACGGTACTGGGCAGAGCACGCAAGGTGGGCAGACAAGAGCAGACAGAGCCAATCACGAGCTAATGAGATGCTATTGGCGCGTTCTAGCATATAGTTGCATATTTCCGTTAGGGAACGCCTACTCAGTGAAGTGTGCGTGTGCACTAATTCAATTCGCTTTGCACGCCTAAAGAACGCAAGTTTTTAAAACTTTGGCAAAGTATAAAGTCTACACAACTTAGCCCACTCTATTAGTAATAGATTCTAGTTTTAGAAACAGAAAACTATCGAGATAAAAAGTTTAATAAACGAGAAAATGAGCAGAATGTCGGCCAAAATCCATTTTGCTTCTTCGACTGCAGGCCACTGGGCTTCCACTGGGCTTCCTCTCATCACCATATTTGGTGCCGAGTAGAAATGCCAATCGGATGCTTCGCATTTATACATACATAGGTTAGATTAGATTTTGTGGTGGTCCTCATGAAGCTGGTTGAGAGAATGCCATGAGTGTGCAAAGCTGTCATCAAGGCAAAGGGTGGCTACTTTGTTGAATCTCAAACATAAAATATATTTTGATTTGTTTAACACTTTTTTGGTTACTACATGATTCCATATGTGTTATGTCATAGTTTTGATGTCTTCACTTTTATTCTACAATGTAAAAAATAGTGCAAATAAAGAAAAACCCTTGAATGAGTAATATTCCAAACTTTTGCCCCCCAGTGTATATGTAATAGTCAGTCCATGGCAGTCCGAACTATACCCCTTCAATCAAGACTCTGCCCCTGAACCAACCCCTACACCTGCATTTTTATTTTATTTTTATTAACCCTTGTATCTATTATGAACAGCAGTATGTGGTTGTCGTTAGTGTTAGGTGAGGTGGCAATTTAGCTGACCAAAATTGTAGCTGACAGTTTCAAGCTACTTTATTGAAGTTTGATTTTCCCAATCTGACGCAAAAATTATATATTAACCATGCAGCAAAGAGGTTAAAGACAATGTAATGTAACAAAACTTGAATCTTATGTCATAATTTTGAGATACATACTGGTTACTAAAACAAATCTTCCAATAACTTCATGGTTTTGGGCAGACTAATTCAAAACAAGGTCACAACATTACATGACAATGAGCCTAGAATAGCAAAAATTAACATGAACATGAGTCACAGTCATTAACCTCTAAAAGTCTAAGCCGTTGAGGGGAGAGGGGTACTAAGCTAACATATGGAATTGTTTTAAGATGGTCATACCATGGATCATTTGGCTATTTGATTTTGAATTTTAGGACCCCTTTTAGGACCCTAAAATGTTAAATAATTATTTAATAAAATATAGAATTTACAGATTTTGATGGGGATTTTTTTTATTATGTTACTTAGATTGTCGAACAGGTGCGTGAATAGACTCTTAATAATTAACACACAATATATATTTGAACTGGCCTTGAGTTCTGGATCAGCAGTGTGTGGCTGTGAACTGTCTACTTCTACATAAAGGAAGCCTGTCAGTTCTGAGAATGTGCAGGCTAAATGACGAAAGGTGACCATGACATTTTTTGTGGGGGGGTGAAATGAAGGAGAAAATGTTTTTAAGTTGATTGCATCCCGGACATAATTGCCTCCTACCCTTATTAATTCCCAAACACAGTTATTATTATAGGCGATTCCATTGTATTTTCCTTATTAAGGTGTATTTGTGTGGGGTAATATAGGCCTGGCCAAAGGTTCTGAGATGCGTATGTGAGTGTGTTTTTCTTTTGTGTAACTGAGTTACAATACATGTTTAAGCTGAGAGGTCAGAGGTCAGTGCCAGTTTGCGTCCTAAATGGAACCCTATTCCCTTTGTAGTGCACTACTTTTGACTAGGGCCCATATGGTCGGCTCTGGTCAAAAGTCATGCACTACTTAGGTAATAGGGTGCCTTTTGGGATACAGCCCCAGTGTTTGTCGACTGAAGCGTGTGCCACATCAT
Source organism: Thymallus thymallus (assembly GCA_023634145.1). Classification (NCBI taxonomy): domain Eukaryota; kingdom Metazoa; phylum Chordata; class Actinopteri; order Salmoniformes; family Salmonidae; genus Thymallus; species Thymallus thymallus. The sequence continues at coordinate 21,758,618 of CM042410.1, read as the reverse complement.
GTTCACTAGAAGATAAATTATTACCACACACCCTTCTCTGGCTCTGCCCTGCTATTGGTGGGGTTAGGAGAGGAAAGAGGCCAGATAGCCAATGGGAGTAGTGAGAGGAGGGTGACCCTCATCTCAACCTTACACAGGTAGCTGTCCCACAGACTACAGACCCTTTACTCTGATAAAACAGTGGTCAGCAGTGAGCTACAGAGCTGACTGCCAATTTTCACTGTGTTCCCAGACATTGTGTTCCCAGGTTTATCTCTCATCTGATCCTGCTTAAATCTCCCATAGTGTGACAGAACACAGTGGACAGGATGTCGAACCTGAAGGAGCTGTGTAGCGGCCTGCCCCTGGACCCCATGCCACTCAATCGGAGCCGGGACCCCAGTGTGCCACATGCACCCGTCAGAACGCCCAACCTCACTCCAGAGGAGGAGAGGGTGAGTACACACCAACATTCTGTCACAACTCTGAATGCAGAATGTGTCAACGAGCATTGACGTCACACTCAGGGATTTACCTGCAGATTGATTATTGCAATACTGATAAGTACTTTTGCTTTTAAGGCTTCTCTGTTTATCTATGAGTGAAACCATAATGCTTTTAATGTGGTATGTTAGTGGTAAACTAGACCAAAGATGCATATCTTTACAAAATTATCTACACTGAGTATACCAAACCCCACCTTTAGCCCTCAGAACAGCCTCGTCGGGGCATGGACTCTACAAGGTGTCGAAAGCATTCTACAGGGATGCTGGCCCATGTTGACTCCAATACTTTGCACAGTTGTGTCAAGATGTCCTTTGGGTGGTGGACCATTCTTGATACACACAGGAAACTATTGAGCGTGAAAAACCCAGCAGCGTTGAAGTTCTTGACACAAACCGGTGTGCCTGGCACCTACTACCATATCCAGTTCAAAAGTACTTAAATATTTTGTCTTGCCCTCAGAACCTTCTACCAGCTTCACTAATGTTTGCCAGGACTGGGAGCAAAGGGCACTGTCAATGATTAAGAGAGATAAGAGTGAGTGCGTTCATGGCTAGAGAGGGGAGTGAAACACAAAGGACCAGAAAGTTAGGAAAAGAGAGGAGCAAAAGAAGAGGGCCGTCCCATTCTGACCTCCCATCTCCCCCTCACCTCCTCCCCCTCTCTAGCTGGCCCTGAGGAATGCCCTGCGCTACTTTCCCCCCTCCCACCACAACATCCTGGCTGCTGAATTTGCCCAGGAGCTCAGGCAGTATGGACACATCTACATGTATCGCTTCTGCCCCCTCATACATATGAGGTACGCACAGTATAATCACCTAACACCACCTCCCATCTCCCCATCTGTAGTATTCCTCTTTCTCTGTTGATGCCATGATATGGTCTACCACACCCGATCAGTCCGTGTGTGTGTGTGTGTGTGCATGCGTGCGTGTGTGTGCATGCGTGCGTGTGTGTGTGTGCGTGTGTGTGTGTGTGTGTGTGCGTCCACAGGGCCTACCCTATAGATCAGTACCCCTGTCGTACACGCCAAGCTGCCTCCATCATGCTCATGATCATGAACAACCTGGACCATGCAGTTGCCCAGGTAATCACCACTCTCACATACTGTACACTGCACACAACAGCTCACTTTATTTTAATTTCACTAAAACAATGTATTAATCCACCACTGTCTATGGCTGCTTTATCATCTTCCCCTTGCTCTGCTCTCCAGTTTCCCCAGGAGCTGGTTACCTATGGGGGGAATGGACAGGTGTTCAGTAACTGGGCCCAGGTAAGCACAGAGCATGCAGTTATGATGGCATTATGTAGATATCTGTGTGTGGTAATGTGTGTGTAATTTTATTTGTTCCGTGTGGAGACACAATGTAATTAATCGCTCTATATCTTTGCGTGTGTGTGTGTGTGTGTGTGTAGTTCCGTCTGGTGATGCACTACCTGAGTGAGATGACAGAGGAGCAGACTCTGGTCATGTACAGTGGTCATCCAGCAGGGCTGTTCCCCAGCCTGCCCTCCTCCCCACGCGCCATCATTACCAATGGCATGGTAACCACATATCCCTCCCTCCGCCTCTCCTCACTATACTCTTAGAAAAAAGGGTTCCAAAAGGGTTCTTCAGCTGTCGCCATAGTAGAAGCCTTTTTGTTTCCAGGAAGAGCCCCTTTTGGTTCCAGGTAGAACCCTTTTGGGTTCCATGTAGAACCCTCTGTGGAAAGGATTATACAAATAACCCAAAAGGGTTCTACCTGGAAACAAAAGGGTTATATCTGGAACCAAAAAGGGTTCTACTATGGCGACAGCTGAAGAACCCTTTTAGATTCTAGATAGCACCTTTTTTTCTGAGTGTACTCTTCAGCATTTCAGTTAGATCCTGATTTGGCGTGACCATTTAGGTTTTCCCAGTTTGATTTGAGCTTATCTCCCTCCTTCCCTCTGCCATCATCCTCCCATCATCTCTCTCGCTCTCGCTCTCGCTCTCCCTCTCAGGTCATTCCAAACTACTCCTCCAGAGAGCAGTATGAGAAGATGTTTGCTTTGGGTGTATCAATGTAAGTAACAAATGTAACCCAGTAATTCATTTGTTTAGTGTTTTAACCCATTCATTTACCCCCCAAAGATGTGTTTTTTTGTTTGTCTTCCTAGGTATGGTCAGATGACTGCTGGTAGCTACTGTTACATCGGGCCTCAAGGGATTGTCCATGGCACCCTGGTAAGTCCTCCCAGTCAACAGTAGAGGGCACTATCCCCTTTGAAACTCACATTGACGTTGTCTTAACGTTGTGCCTGTCTCTCTTGCCTCTCCATCCCGTCTCTGTCTCTCTCACTCCCTCCTTCTGTAGCTGACAGTGTTGAATGCAGGGCGTAGGTATCTGGGGTCTGATGACCTGAGGGGCCGGGTGTTTGTGACATCGGGGCTGGGGGGAATGAGCGGGGCACAGGCCAAGGCTGCTGTCATCGCTGGCTGTGTGGGGGTCATTGCCGAGGTCAGTGTGTTTACTTTGTTATTGGCCAATAACACCCTCCCTGTAGTACATTGTGAGGTACCTATGTGATGGTAGCAATGTTTGTTTAGTTTTTGTGTGATGGAGACCTTTGGGGTGTGTGTTAATGTGATATGTGATTGTGTTTTGCATGGATCCTGTGTAGGTGGATGAGGTGCCCCTGAGGAAGAGACATGAGCAGGGCTGGTTAATGGAGGTCACCAGTGACATAGAACACTGCATCCAACGAATTAGGTAATAGTAGATAACGACACACACACACACACGGAGCACAAGTCATGACTTTAGCATCTGTGTGTTTATGTTATGTGATTTATCAGATCGTCCCTCTGATTTTGTATTCTACAGAGAGGCCAAGAGATCCAAAACTCCCCTCAGCTTGGGTTACCATGGCAACATTGTGGACTTATGGTAAGTGTGGGATGTCAACCAAGGGCTGCACTTAAGTAGCACCATGTCTATATGGGGCATCTATACCTCAGTCACTATTAGTGTAAATACCTTTGGGATCGCTTGTTTCCCTCTCTGCCAGGGAGCGTCTGTTGACTGAGTATGAGAGGACAGGAGAGCTGCTGGTGGACCTGGGCTCAGACCAGACCTCTCTCCACAACCCCTTCAGTGGAGGATACTACCCAGCTCAGCTCAGCCTCCACCAGGCCAACCAGCTCATGGCCACAGACCTAGCACGCTTCAAAACCGTAGTCCATGAGAGGTTAGAGCTTGATGCTGTACTTTTTTTAAAGGCAGTTGGTCAAATTCAGTAGTCTCCTCCAACTCTGGTCCTGCAGAGCTACTGGGTTAGCTGGCTATGGTTCCATCCCAGTCACACATCACACAACTGATTCAGCCAATCAACTATTCATACCCCTGATCTGGTTGTGGTTAAGGTTGAGGTGGTTGTTCTCTAACCTGTGGTGGTATTACCATCCTCTCCCCTAGCCTCTGTAGGCAGGTAGCTGCCATCAATAAGCTGTCTGAAGCAGGGATGTTCTTCTGGGACTATGGCAATGCCTTCCTCCTGGAGGCGCAGAGAGCAGGTGAGTCCTACAGTTAAACCACCACCACCACCACCACACTGAGTCACTGACACATGGTCAGATATTATATCACCACCCTACAGTTAAACCACCACCACCACCACGACACTGAGTCACTGACACATGGTCAGATATTATATCACCACCCTAATGGTTAAAATTAGGATTGGGAGTAAGGTAATGTGATCCAAGATCTGTGGTTAATGCTAAGGGGCAACTTTAAGGTCGCGATACACATGCTGAAGAATAGACTGATCACAACATGTCTAGTGATGTCCGCAGAGTCCTCTCCAATTTGATAACATCTAGGTTTGTATTCCTCTCTCTTTCTTCAGGAGCGGAGGTAGAGAAGGAGGGAGGCGGAGCGACAGAGTTCCGCTACCCATCCTACGTCCAACACATCATGGGGTGAGTGACAGGGTGAGTTTTCTGGTCAGGTCACATGATCAGGTCAAACTCCTGGTCCTAACCCTTGACCCCTCCCCTCTGCAGAGACATCTTCTCCCTGGGCTTCGGACCGTTCCGCTGGGTCTGCACCTCCGGTGACCCCCGTGACCTGGCGCTGACTGATGACATCGCCTCCACAGTCCTGGAGGAGATCAGCGCCAACGTGACTGAGCGTGTGCGACAGCAGTACAACGACAACATCCGCTGGATCCGTGAGGCGGGAAAACACAGCATGGTACTAATTAATATGACACATATTGTACTGTATAGACCACAATGTTAGTAATTTACATCCAAATACTGCCAATGCCATTTCCGAATGTTCTCTGTGTGTAGGTGGTGGGCTCCCAAGCCAGAATCCTCTACTCAGACCAGAAAGGCCGTGTGTGTATTGCCTTGGCCATCAATCAAGCTATTGCTGATGGGAGAGTTTCGGTAAGTGTTGCTTACCCATCTCTATGTAATGGTTGTTTGTATGTTTAAATAAAGTTAAATGTTTTTGTTGGTGTGTCCAGTCAGTGGGTAGGTAAATCTTTGGTGATAGAGTGTGTGTGTGTGTGTGTGTGTGTGTGTGTGTGTGTGTCTGTGTGTGAGAGAGAGATTGTGAGAGACAGTGAGAGAGTGTGTGACCAGCAGTAGGTTAGCAGTAGGCAAACAGACCTACTGACACTGTGTGTGTTTTCTGTCCAGGCTCCTGTGGTCATCAGTAGAGACCACCATGACGTCAGTGGAACAGACAGTCCCTTCAGAGAGACCTCCAACGTGTACGACGGCTCTGCCTTCTGTGCAGGTACACTACAGCACACTCATCATTTGAACAGACATTATTTTGTCATTATCATCATTATATTAGTCAGATGGCTCTGACTGAACTCAGGTATGTGAAAGTGTGACTTTGTCACTGTGTGCCTGTCTTGTCCCTTGACAGACATGGCGGTCCAGAACTTTGTAGGCGATGCATTCAGAGGGGCCACCTGGGTGTCCCTGCACAACGGTGGAGGGGTTGGCTGGTAAGATCTGAGTTTCACCCTTCAAACTGGGGATTGGAAGGATGAATGTAAGAAAGAGGGATAGGATAGCACACAAAAATCTACGAGACCAAAACCTCTGAGACAAGTACTAACTAGGAAACATTGTGTTGGGGTCTTCATCATGGATGGACAATCTTTCAATGGCTTTGTTTCTCCCCAAAGGTCAAATACAGTTACCTAATCTGAATATGGAACCACAGTTTAGAGCCCCAATCATGTCTTCTCCTCCCCTCAGTCAGAATGTGTTGTCTGTCTCTTGTCTCTCTCCAGGGGTGAGGTAATGAACGGAGGGTTTGGTCTGCTCCTGGACGGCACAGAGGAGGCAGCGAAGAGAGCCAGTCTGATGCTCAACTGGGACGTCTCTAACGGGGTGAGAGAAGGGCCATGATGGGGACTGGAGGGGGAAGCTGTCTTGGATATGAATTCTTCCATTTTTATTTAACCGTTATTTAACTAGACAATGACTGCCTACCTACAGGGTCAGCCCCTGGAGCAAATTAGGGTTAAGCGCCTTGCACAAGGACACATCGACAGGTTTTTCACCTTGTCAGCTCGGGTATTCGAACCAGCGACCTTTCGGTTACTGGCCCAATGCTCTAACCGCTAGGCTACCTGCCGCCCTGTTCATAGAATTATTATGACAGAATAGGTTGCATGTAATATAAATCCCATTGTGTCACAGATCCTATTAACAATAGATTCATGTTTTATACTTGAGTGACATAAAACTCTGTGGCATCTTATCCCTGCAGGTGGCTCGTCGGTGCTGGTCGGGAAACTCCAATGCCTATGAGACCATCCAGCGTACCATGGAGGAGCAGAGGCAGCTTCGAGTCACTATGCCCTACCCTGTGGAGGATGAACATGTGTTAGACAGGGCCCTGCAAGGCTAGAGTAGCACACAGCTCAACAACATAACACAGCTAGCTAATGTCAATCAGCTAGTCACAGGGAGTAGCTTGATCAAGAATGTACACAGAGTATTCATTGTGCCAATCCACACCACCATTCACCATACCAGAATGTCCTCAATTAACAGCAGAACTAAGATGATCACTTGATCATGTATGTCACATATATCCAAAAGTATGTCCCATCATCAATTGAAAACAATGAGTTAACATGGTGTTCTTTGATGTACAGTGCATTTGGAAAGTATTCAGGCCCCTTGAAATTTTCCAAATTTTGTTATGTTACAGCCTTATTCTAAAATTGATTTAAATTGTTTTTTTTCTCTCATCAATCTACACACAATACCCAAAGCAAAAACAGGTTTTTATAAATGTTTCCACATTTATAAAAAATTTAAAACTGAAATATCACATTTACATAAGTATTCAGACCCTGTACTCAGTACATTGTTGAAGCATCTTTGGCAGCGATTACAGGCTTGAGTCTTCTTGGGTATGACGCTGCAAGCTTGGCACACCTGTATTTGGGGAGTTTCTCCCATTCTCCCATTCCAGAGAATCTTGTTTCTCATGGTCTGAATGTCCTTTAGGTGGCTTTTGGCAAACTCCAAGTGGGCTGTCATGCCTTTTACTGAGGAGTGGCTTCCGTCTGGCCACTCTACCATAAAGACCTGATTGGTGGAGTGCTGCAGAGATGATTGTCCTTCTGGAAGGTTCTCCCATCTGCACAGAGGAACTCTGGAGCTCTGTCAGAGTGACCATCAGGTTCTTGGTCACCTCTCTGACCCTTCTCCCACGATTGCTCAGTTTGGCCGGTCAGACAGCTCTAGGAAGAGGTTTGGTGGTTCCAAACTTCTTCCATTTTAGAACAAGGCTGTAACATAACACAATGTGGAAAAGGGACTGAATACTTTCTGAATGCACAGTAGATGTCATACCAATAACTATGTGTACTATTTACTTGTAAAAGTTGATAATGAGTCATTTATTCATGATTTTTATTTGTAATATAATCCTTAGAATAAAATGCCAATGTAGGTGAATGGTGTTGACATTATTTTCTCATAATATTGGGACACCAAGACCTACAGTATGCGTATAATTGGCATAGGTCTACAACAGATACTTTTATCAGCATTGTACAAAGGTTCAGGCCTACTGCTGCAACCTAGTCTCAGAGCATTTCACATTATTCTGTATGTAAATCTGAAACACTCCATTTAATATGATATGTTACATTTTGTTTGGTATGTAGTAATATGTGGATATCCATCACCCATTTCATATGATGTATAACAAATTACAATTCGTAATATATGTTACGAATTAGCAAAACTTACAATGTTACACATTTTCAAAACGCACTATATGTTACGAATTTGAAAAACGTATGATATGTTACGAATTCTTGCTCGGTGGCTAGATGGCTAACGTTAAGGTTAGGGTAAGGGTTAGCTAGAAGGGTTAAGGTTAGGGTTAGCTAACATCCTAAGTAGTTGTAAAGAAGTTAAAAAGTATTAAATACTAGAAAAGTTGCTATTAGCTAAAATGCTAAAGTTGTCCGTGATGAGATTCTAACTTACAAACTTTAGGTTGCTAGACGTTTGCATTATACGCCCACCCATCCACCCCGACCAACCATCCTACTTTCGTTGTTGCCTTAAGTAACCATCTGTCTTATGTAACCATAGCAAACTTACATATCATACTAATAATTTGAGTGTCATGTATTTACGTTCACTATGTTACATCTAGTCTATGAGACCAAGCTGACTCCACTTGACCACTGCTCACTGGTGACAACCTGCGCTCATGGAGTGCCCACTGCGCAACGCAACAAAAGGTTCCATGGTTACCATGTATAAACATGCACAAGTGGAACCCACTGCACTCCCTAACAGTCGACAGCCATGAGAAGTCACCAAAATGTGGAAACCAAAACTGCTGTCTGTATTTCTCCACTTGAATAAGATGAGAAAAAAGAAAAAACCCGCACAGTGCTCTTGCTATTATAACTGCTCTTTAATAAACTTTATGTATCGGCCTCAAGGCAAATATACATCTAAAACCGTTTCATTTTAGTAGGTCAAAATGAAATAATAATCTCAAGATCATAAAGATGGATGATTTGGAGATAGACAAGCAACTGGTGTGGATTAAAAAGATACATTTAGTGCAGACATATTTCTACAAAATGGCAAGCAGAGTGTTCGGTCCTGCTAAAACAAGGGACAGGGTTTTATTATGCCACCGATGCCCAAACAGACCGTGTGCATGCCTAAACCTGCAAGCCAAATGCCAACAAAAAGTTGACATGGGTCAGTGGCGGTGGCGGCCATGGCATCAGGAGCAGGGGACAGAGACAGTGGTTCTACAATGACAGATATGCCTTTAGATTTTAATGACGCCAAGCACCAAGACTGGGTTAACCAAAGGAGGTCCTTTCGTAGAGACTTCGATAGTCTCTGAGATTTGTTGAATCATTATCTGACTGACTGTATGCCTGTGTGTGTTTATTAACATAGATGCAACCCCATCAGCAGGGCATCCCTGTGGTGCCAGAGCATCTGGATGACCTGGTGTCCAGTCCAAGCAGCATGGAGGGGGGCAAAGTGACAGTGAAGGACCTGGCGGAGGGCATCAAGGCCTGGAGCCAGGTGAGGGAGAGGGAGGAAAGGGCCGGCTGGGGCAACAGGAGCCTGCCAGAGAGCGGGGAGCTAGGACTACCCCTGGAGCTGGAGAAGGGGGGTAACAGGGACATAGAGAGAGTGAGGGGCAGGGAGCAGCGGGCCCTGAGCCCCGCAGGTTAGTAAAGATGGATACATGATCCTCTCAGCTCATCATAACATTGTGTAGCATTGTGTTAGGTTGTATGATGTGATAGAATGGCTACAAATGCAGTGCAGAAAGACCTCCCATTGTCTCCTCCCCCCTCCTCTCTTCTGCTGTCCTATCCTCCACTCTCCTCTCTCCCCTCCTCTCAGTGCAGAGGCTAATGTGGAGCCGTGGTCTCAAGCAGGGCTTGGGGAGGTGTGGTGCCCAGCTCCTGTCCCTACCCAGCCCTGAGCTGTGTCTGCAGACTCCCCTGTCTCTGGAGGAGCAGCAGGAGCAGGCCGTCATCCATCAGCTCCACCCAACAGGTGAGGGTAGGACCATTACAATCAAATCCTACAGCAGGACACCTCCTGTTCAGAGACAGTTGTCACTACAGAGCATCAAGGCTCTTACGGCCACTCTCTCATTCCATTGGCCCTATCATGACATACCTCTGACCTCTAACCTCGTCGGCACTAGGGCATGCAGGATAAGGAGGTGCTGGCCATCATAAGGACGGTGTATATTGGATTGGCGCCGCCCTGCGTGGTCACCTGTTAAGCAGCTCACATTGTTTGTGCATAAATTGTTGTTTTAGTATGTTTTTCGTCCGTTTTTCGTGAGGTTTTTTTGCAACATTTGAACAATGTTGGATTATGTAGTGATTATGTAGTGATTATGTAGTGAACCATGAATTAGATTGAGAAACAATATTCTCTGGTCTGACGAAACCAAGATTGAACTCTTTGGCCTGAATGCCAAGCATTGGATGAAACCTGGCACCATCCCTATGGTGAAGCACGTTGGTGGCAGCATCAGGCTGTGGGGATGTTTTTCAGCAGCAAGGACTAGGAAAGATGAACGGATCAAAGTACAGAGAGATCCTTGATGAAAACCTGTTCCAGAGCGCTCAGGACCTCAGAGGTTCACCTTCCAACAGCACAACAACCCTAAGCACACAGCCTAGACAACACAGGAGAGGCTTCAGGACAAGTCTCTGAATGTCCTCCCATTCTTCTGACTTACAACTAGACATGTATTCTGTGCCACTATTATCTCCAAATAAGGAGAAACCAAGCAGGAGTTTTAAGACCAGGGTGGAGGAAAATAGAATGGGTGTAACCATGCATGAGGGGTTAACTGTGTCTTATGAATAAACATTTAAAAACCTGTACATAAGCCAAGAACTTAGAGATGTAAATCAGTTGTTCCTGCAGGCCAACTCGGCTTTTTATTGCTATTGTAATAAAAGTTTATCTTGCTTCTACAAACTCCAGAAGTGCTTTTATTTTTTAGTAAGAGGGAAGAGTTTTTCCACCACAGGGGAAAAACTATTTAATACATTTTAGAATAATGCTGTAACATAACAAAATGTGGAAAGAGTCAATGGGTCTGAATACTTTCGGAAGCACTGTAATATGCCAGGGAGATATGTATACTGTAGCTAAGAAAGTAATACTAAGTGAATATTTTGTAGTTAGCTGGTAGTAGCCCATGTGCCTCACCCTAATAATTTGGTCCCTTTTCCCCTCAGAACTGTTCTGACTTGGTAGTGCACATGTAGCCTAGAGCCTGTTTTTAAAAAATGTCGTCATCGAATATTGTAAGAGCTTTCTATGTCTGCTTATATGCCCTCTTTATTTATTATTGAAGGAGAATGCGGTTCTTATCCACTTACACAAATCTACAAGTAGTCAGTAATAACCACATTTGTTTACGCAAGTCATTCATATCAGCTATGGTTTTTGAGGCTGAATTAACTGTTTCACTGCCAGACAAGGCTCCGCTGAAAGCCAGGTGTAGCGGTGGTAAGGATTCACTTCATGGTGCTGAAAGGAGAGCTCTGCTGTTAGTACAGCTTTATGTAGGCCCTAACAGTTTGTGGGCACTGTTTGTCACTGTTATAGTGCAATTAAAGTATTGTTTAGTGGCTTTGCTGGCATGCATACAATTTTTGGGGGGGTTTGCACAACCAAGATTTACATGCTAAAATCATCACTGTATAGGCTACATTTCTGTCTAATTTGTGACACTGCGCAATAAGCGTAACCTACAGTAAGCCAAGCTGCCACTTCTCCAAGCATGCAATATTTTCTGTGGGAGAGTTTCAGAAAAGCAAACTAAATGGTCCTATACTACTGCAACACACAAAATGTAGGCCTATCTAAAATGCAGCCATAAGTATTATACACAACAACTGTCATTTTGCACACAAGAAAGCATGCAATGTTGAAGAGAGGCCCCATGGAGACTGGTAGCCCAAGATGCGCTCATTAAAACAGCACAAACCGTAACCATCCATTTAGGACCATGAACAGAAGGCTACCGCCAGTCAGCGCGATGAAAGAACTGAAGTGGACATCCAGGACAATAGGAGCACCGCACTAGGCCTCACCTCAGAGCACAACATGGTTATTGTCCCTATACCCATAAAATAACGCAAAGCTGAAATATCTATCAATAGCAATTAGACCCGCAAAAGCAAGCAATGACCTTAAGAATCCCAAATCAATTTAACATGCATGGAAGTAAGAAGCAAAGGCCTGAAGTAACTATACATTAAGCCAAAAAAACAGGCTTACACGAGGGAAAACCAAGGAAGAGCTGCAGCCTCCTTGATGATGTGCTGAACCTCATGAATCAAGTTTCTGATTCCATTCTCCTTCCTGGCAAAATGTACTTTTCAGGTCCCTCTCAAATGCCAGCTGGACAATCTGGGCTTTTCATTGATGTAACATGGTCGGTCTGTGTTCACTGAATACATTCTTCATGGTGGAGAAGGAATTTTCACACATTGCCATAGATGCCACAAATGTTAATACATGTTTTCGTGCCAACAGCACAGTCGGCATTACTGACAAAGGCCCACCGTATCTTTGAAAAACACTGAGTGGGGTCTGTCATGGAAATGTCAGTACAGAGAGAGACTTGGACAATTATTCAACCCAATATCTTTATTCAACATCGATTAATTATTCCAATAATGAGACCGGTCAACTCAACAGTCTTGACTGTTGGGCCGAGTAGCCTAAACTTTTTTGGCAATGCTGTTTCTTATATATAGCTAACACTTAAAATGCTTAGTCATGGCTGGTTCCACCCCTCTCATGCAGATCAAGGGGCATCATAAGCCACTTTGGGTTCATCTGTACGGGGGTTGTTGTCTTAACTCCCCCTGGCTTAGTCTCCCAGATGCAAGGATGATTTTGAGACAATGAAGGATTATGTTCTTCCCCTCCAGGCTATCCCTATGTTGGTTACACCCACCACATCTTATCTATGGAATGCCAGCTGTAACTCAATTGTCAGCTCAAGCCATCTCTAGTGACCATACGCCCAGATTAGAGCAGAGAGTGACCATAAAGCACAGCATTTAGTAGAATATTCGAGCCTAATTGGTAGAATGCTTGTGCGCTTCTATTAGTACCTCTATGGATTTGCTAGTTTACCTATTCTATGACGGTTATTTCTGCTCTCCTTGCGGTTTTATTATCTTAATGAAAAACCCTAAGTTAGGCTTTGTACTATGTTATAAGTTACGTAGAAATTCCACTTTAATTCGCTCTAACTTCATGGGAAAAGGATTTATTCAATAAATATAGCAACTCATCTCTTACTGCGAAAAAGGTGCTTCTACAAAGTATTGACTCAGGGGTGTGAATGCTTATGTAAGTGAGTTATTTATTTAATTTTCAATAAATTAGCATTTGTAAAAATAAGTTTTCACTTTGTCATTATGGGGTATTGTGTGTAGATGGGTGACAAAAATTATATTTTTGAATTCAGGCTGTAACACAACAAAATGTGGAATAAGTCAAGGGGTATGAATACTTTCTGAAGGCACTGTAAATAAACAATTCCAGTTGAAAGCTAAAGGTCATAGCTTTATTGTAAAAAAATATATATATTGCCCTCTTGCCAGATTGATGAATACAGCCATAACGAAACAGTTCAAAAGTACTGTGAGCTCAAGAGTTAAGGCCATTAGTTGGACCAATCATCACCAGGTCCAGGAGTTTTTCCTGATCATAATTTCTTTCTGGACCTAGTCAGGTCTTGTGGTCAGGAAAACTCTAGCTTTTTTCTCATTGTCATTGGTCAAAATGTGTTTTTAATTGGACCACGTCAAGATTGAGAAGACAGCAAAGATGTCCTCTGTTGGCAGTAATCAGAATGATGTGAGGTTGTAGGCTTTTCTCTCTCTCTTCTTCCTTTACTTGTTCTGTCACCAGACCATATGAGATTCCAGCTCAATCAGACTGACCGACCACAGGCTGATCAATAATATCATTGCTTTTATTATTTACTGGTACTATTTTAAAGAAATAAATGTTTATTTTTAAAGAAGTTTGTGTCACTTTGTTTGGGTCATATGTATGCATGGCTGTTTAAGTGACTGATGTGTGTGTCAGAGAAAAACAGTACTATGCCTGTATATTTTTATCTGACATACGCATCAGTCACTCAAACACCATGCACACCCATACAGACATTTGCATGAGGAAGTACTAAGTGAATGTAATGAACGGTAAGCATAATCACATTTTGTGCACTGTAAATGTATTTGGACAGCTTGGATCTCAGATCGAGACTGCAATGTGTGGCACATAGACAGAATTTGTCAGTGAATGGCTGATAGAAAAAATAAAATAGAGAGAGAGATAGAAGAGTGAGAGAAGGAGTGAGGGATGGCGTGCAGTGGATGTCCAGTTTTCAGCAACCTTTTGACGGTCCGTGAGAACGCCTTGCTCTTCACTCTCCTGGGATCCCAGTGTAAGGTCAGTCTAACTCCTAGAGAGAAATCTGTAACATTTTTCATTCTTTCTCTGTTTGTTCACACTTTCTGTTGCTGTTTATCCCTCTGTATCCTCAATCTCTCATGTATCTGACTTCTTGATGGCCAGCGAGGACTCACTAATTTCCCTGTTGTTCTTCACCAAAAACAAATATTTATTCAAATACCCTCAAATAAAAGGTGAAGTTCTGTACTGTCACCTCAGAAAACATTTGCTCTCATATCGTAAATGCTGTAGTATAGAGCCAAATTAAATGTTTTAGCTTCATTGTCCAAATAAATACGTAGACATAATTTTAGGATTAAATAACAATATCCAACAATAATATATAGTATCCAGTCAGTGATGGTGATGATCTTTGAATGTCCTGAGGTACTTAACAATGTTATCAGTCCTAGTGAATCACACACGAAGCCCTGCAGGTGAAAGGGCTGTGTGTGAGGCCAGAGGGGATCATTTGGTTGTGGTTGATACAAATGCTATCTATTTTGAATACCACAACCTAGTAGAAAGTAACAAGTGTAATATGTACAATCATATAGAGGATGTCAGGAGATGTCATAGAAACCGTCCGCTAGGGGTAACAGTGAGCACTGATACCTTCAAGTAGTTTTCAGTTAAGCATCTGATTCAAAAGGTTGCAAGTTTGAATCTAGCGATAGAAAATTGTTTTTGAGATTTTTCATTTAAGCCTATCACAAATTTTAACCCTTACCTGAACCATTTGGAGTTAATGCCTAAAATCAACCGTCTAATTCTGTTGTGAGACTGTGAAAACTAGTGTGTTAAATAGTGAACCTAATCTGTAACCTGTTACTAATTGTGTGTGTGTATATATGTGTGTGTGTGTGTGTGTGTGTGTGTGTGTCTTTGTGTGCGTTTCAGGCGGTGGCCTCAGCAGTAGCCCAGGTGTATGTCTCCCTCCCTGGGTGTCCGGTGTGGAGGCGTGAGGACTGTGGGGTAGTGTGTCTGGTCAAAGACCGCTCACAACACTCCTACTTCCTGCGTCTCTACTGCGTCAAGGTCAGAGGAACCACCACCAAACGAGTCATAAAACCTGCTGCACCAGTCACTCAGACCTTCAGAAGAGTTCTCTCCCACTCTCTCTCTCTCTCTCTCTCTCTCACTCTCAATATTTATACTATTTACATATATTTTTTTTAATCAGCAATCAGAATAGTATGATACAATATACAGTCATCTGAACAAGTAAGTACACCCCCTGGAAAGTTTACATATTTGGACAGATGGATATGTAATCCTCACTTCAACACTATTGACAGATAAAAGTAACCTAATTTAACAAATGACACTGAAAGATTATACTCTGCAATCATTTATTCATAAAAAATCAACAGAAATGCAATTCCATAGTGCAGAAAAAATAAGTACACCCCTAGCTTCAATAACTTGTGTTGCCCCCTTTGGCTGAAATAACTTAATGTAGACGTTTCTTGTAACTGTCTATCAGTCTCTTACATCGACTGGGAGGAATTTTTGCCCACTGTTCTTTACAGTACTGCTTCAACTGTGTCATGTTCGAGGGTTTTCTTGCATGCACAGCCCACTTCAAGTCCCCCCACAACATTTCGATAGGATTAAGATCTGTTTTTTGACAGATGGCCTCACATTCTCCTCAATAATTCTCTGGTGCAATATAGAATTCATGGTTGAGTCAATGATGGCAAGTTGGCCAGGCCCTGAGGCAGCAAAGCAGCCCCAAACCATAATGCCACCGCCTCCATGCTTTACGGTTGGTATGAGGTTCTTCTGTTCAAAGGCAGTGTTTCGTTTTCACCAGACATGGCGTCAGGCATTGCGGCCAACCAACTCCACCTTTGACACATCTGTCCAGAGCACATTGTTCCGGTAGTTTTGGTCTTTACCCAGGTGTTGTCTGGCAAACTTCAGTTTTGTCTTGATTTTCTTTTATGAGAGCAGAGGCTTCTTCCTTCCTGACCTCCCATCTTTGACAGTTGATTGTGGCAAGAGAGGCCTGTAGATCCCTTGATGTTACCCTGTGGTTCTTAGAGACTTCTATGAGCATCTTTCGGTCAGTTCTTGGGCTGACTTTGGTGGGACGACCTGTCCTAAGTAGTTTGCCAGTGTTCTGGAATTTTCTCAATTTGTAGATGAGCCGTCTGACAGTGGAATGATGTACTTCGAATTGCTTGGAAATTGAATGATTTACTTCGAATTGCTTGGAGATGGATTGTAACCCGTCCCAGACTCATGGGCATCAATAATCTCGGGAGGGCCTCGGGTAGTTTTTTTTATCTTTGCATGATGTGTTACCACACACCCATATGGTTAAGACCAAATCAGCCCAACAAATCACACAAAAAAAGTAACATTTTTTTTGTGTGATTTGTTAAATTGGGTTTCCTTTATCAATGCCTGTGGTGGGAATTTAGCTCAAACATCCATGTGTCCAAATATGTCAAATAAATTACCACTTTCCAGGGGTTGTACTTACTTTATCACATGACTTTAGTGTGCATAAATATAATATTTTATTTTGTATTATTTTTATGGCGGTTAAGTTGTCATGGCTGTTTTCATTCAGTGTCTCTGGTTTAAAACTAAAAGCAGGAAGTGCTTCTGACCTCTGGCAAGACTTAAGGCTGACCTGTTTATTCAGTCTCCATAGAGCAGGCCTCATTGGAATCTCTTTATCTCTGTGTGTGTGTGTGAGTATGCATGCATGCATGTGTGGCTATGACAGTTTTCTAATGTCTTTACCAGTTACCATGAGCGCAAAGGTTCCTTAAAAAACAAAGATTGTAAAAGTATGCTAGACATTTATAGAATAACTCATATCTAGTTTTATGATTCTGTGACAAACGGTAAATTAGATATTGATTTATACCGCTTTAAATGGCATTTTATAGATTATGTATTTCTATCAAATCAAAACTAGAATTCTTACTCAAAACAAAGGTTGTAAAAGTGTGATAGACATTTATAGAATAACTCATATCTAGTTTTATGATTCTGTGTCAAACGATGAATTAGTTATTGATTTATACAGCTTTAAATTGCATTTTAAAGATTTTATGTATTTCCATCAAATCAAAACTAGAATTCTATCTATTTTTATGTTTCTGTGACAATCAATTAATTAGTTATTGATTTTTACAATTTTAAATGTTTTTTGGCGAACGTCTGTTGAATGTCTGTTGAATGTCCGAATGTGTGAATAAATAACCAACTTTATCTCTGTATTTTCTTTTGGCACTGAAATCTGTTACCAAGATGAGAGTTGGGGAGTGCGTCTTGTGTACCTCCAATCAACTTTATGTACACTTAATTATCTAATATTCTCTCTTTCTCCATTAACCTACCAGAGATCTAAGTTGCTTTGGGAACAGGAGTTGTATGTTCCTTTTCGATACTCTGCACCTTACCCCTACTTCCACACCTTCCCTGCAAATGTAAGTGACATGCCCAGAAATCACATCTAAAGAGTTAAGTTATTCCCTTATCAAACAGAACTCTATAATTATGTTTCAACCCTGATGACCAAAGCAACAAAACTGCTCATTGAATAGTTTTAAAGGGCATATTAACAATTTTGCTATTAAATGGGTTAGGGTTGTGGTGGTTGAGTGTTAGAGTTTAACCAGGATGTGGACGTGAGCTAGGGTTAAGGTAATGGTTAGGGTTAGGGTTGAGCCTGGTGTGGACATGAAGCTAGGGTTAGGGCTGAGGCTAGGGTTGAATCAGTGTGTGGATATTAAGCTAGGGTTAGGATTGAGGTTAGGGTTATGCTAGGGTTGGGGTTAGGTTAATGGCTAGGGTTATGCCTACAGGGTTATGTGAGTTCATTGGTTGGTTGGTTCTGTAACATGTTCATAACAACACTGGCTCTAAAAAGGATTTGGCTAATTGCATAGCTCTGAAAAGCTCCTTGATGATCTCCCACACTGGCTGTCTGTGTTTGTTTAGGACTGCCAGGCGGGCCTGAACTTTGCAGATGAGGCAGAGGCAGAGAGGTTCTGTGCAGCCGTGGAGAGACAGATCCGACAAGCCCCAGGTTTGGAGAGATACACACACATTCAGATTACATTTAGATTACAATAAACTCTCTCAGCTTCAGGCAGGCCAGTCCTCTTCTCTTTCTTACTCTACCTTGTCTCCTCTTTCCCCATCTCTCAGTCTCCATCTTTCATTCTTTTTCTCCCCATAACATTATATATTTTGCTCTCTTTTGCTGAACACCCCCAGAGACATGCACAACAGAGGTAGGTGGCTAGGAGGGATCATCTGTTGCATTGCCTTGATGATTAGTTGAATCAGGTGTGTTAGTGCTAGTCTAGAACAAAAGCCTGTGCACCCATTCTGTGTGTCTCCAGGGCCAAGATTGAAGAACACAGGACAGAATTGTTTTTGTGTCTGTCACAGGTCCAGCCTCTAAGACCTTACCCAACAGATCTACAGGGACCTCCACCTCCCTGGCCCTGAGGAAGGGGCCTCTGCCTCCTCTCCCGTCCCCCCTCACACGCAGTGTCAGCTCCCGAGATGTCTCCAAGAGCCCTCTCCCACCCTGGGTCCCCCAACCTCCCTCTATGTCCGCCCCCCCTCCTCCTGCAGGGGCACACGCTGAGAGGATCAGAAAGACCATCAGCTTCAGACCGGTGAGAGAACATGACTGGGGCATGTCAATCAAAGTCGTAGACTATGTCTAATGTATGGCGATGTGTGGTTGATACAATGGTGTGTGTGTGTGTGTGTGTGTGTGTGTGTGTGTGTGTGTGTGTGTGCACGTATGATAGATGGGCTCACCCTCTGCTGTACAGTCTGACCTGGTCCTGAGTGCACTGAGGGAGACATTCCAGAAACACCAACATCTCCAGCATCATAAAGGTAGTATGTATCTCTCTCTCCATCTCATCTCATCCACAGTCTGTGATGTCAGCTCACTCTGGGGTCGTCTCAAGTCAGGCCTGTTCTGTAGCTCATCATGTCTGTCTTCTCCTCTGCAGATAACACCACAAGCCAATCAGAGATGGATTTTTAAATCGGGCAGTGACGATTTTGGTATCTCTACAGTGGCTGTAGAGATACCAGCTTGAGAGGAGAAATAACCTCCTGCATTCACAAGCATGTTGTTTCACATGCATGTTGTTATTTGAAGTCTTTTGTCTTTGTTTTTTAATTAATTCACTGTTAAATAATGATGCATGTAATTGTAATTAATATACACGTTTAGCGTTTGCAAAGACTGTTGTTGATAGTGCCTCTGCTAGCATCTCAATCTGGTTTAGCTAGTGGAACGTTAACTCTCCATTAGTTACATATTTAGGCTAGCCTACATGTTGCATTTTTATCCGCAGAATCGTGACGATTCTGGTATCTCTACAGTGGCTGTAGAGATACCAGCTTGAGAGGAGAAATAACCTCCTGCATTCACAAGCATGTTGTTTCACATGCATGTTGTTATTTGAAGTCTTTTGTCTTTGTTTTTTAATTAATTCACTGTTAAATAATGATGCATCATTGAAAAAGTGGTGTTTTAGTGAAGAATGCAATGCTCAACCAAGCCCTTCCTAAAATAAAATCTGTAAATTCCTCCCATCAAACTCTGACTAAAACTCCCCTTGAACTGTGTGTGTGTGTGAGAGAAAGAGAGAGAGATGTTATATGAGTTTATGAATGTTCTCAATCTTGCTGACCTCATTGCAACTCAACTCTTGTGGTGACCCCTGATCTCATTGCCACATAGGCTGTCATCTTTTGATTAATCTGAACCCAACCTTAGTTAAACCTTAGTTAGCGTTGCAAAATAAATGTACACATACATGTTATTCAATTATTGCACCCACAAGTTGGTTCTATTTGTGACACCGAGCTACAAGTCCTGTCTCTCCCATCTCCTCAGGAGCACATACCCACGTGCCATAGTGGTGTTTAGAATATATACCCACGTGGGGGATTGAAAGATGAACTGGTCGGCTGTGGTAATGCATATTATTATGAAAGTTAGTTGCCAATCGCCATATCCCAAATAAGAAAAAGAAGCCGGAAAGAAGGAGAAATGACTAGAAACTAATCGGTAGACCGTTTTATCTGAGAATTAATTGTCGGAGTAAATAACAACCCAATGTTTATATACCAGGACAAATTAGCTAGCAACAGCAAGCTAGCTTGCTAAATATGACAAATTAGCTAGCAACAGCAAGCTAGCTATCTAGCTAAATTGCGACACATGTTTAATGCTTTTCGACCTGTCCCCAAATTAATATAATTGGTTCAGAGTTTGTTTTGATATGTCAACCTGCTTGTCGGTGATCGCGTTTGGTGTGTGGGGTAAAATCAATTTACGCGCGCGCCCGGTTTGGGTGGAACCCCGTGCCGGTGCTTAAAACGCAACGGTTGTAGCGCATTTGCTGCTGCGTCTGAAATTCTCTCCACCCTCAACACTCAGTGTCATTGAGCGCCGCGGAGAGACGCACATTAAACGAAATCACGCTGGCAACAAGCAACTACTCTCCTTCAAACCTGTACAATGAGAGTTTCCTGCCGCCCACGAGCCACGCGAGACAGGGCAGGTAGGGGTTCGATGCCGATGGAGTCGTAACACTTGTCATTTCATGCTGGATGCGATGAGGGAGTTTCAACGATGTGTGCAGCAGCCCTAGTGCGTTGCGTTGGCTAACTAGCGGAGTAAGTAAACAAACTCGTCACGTAGGCTAGGTCTCCAACAACAGAGCCATATTGCCTCTTTAAGTCATTATAAAGATATGTCAACAATTATTTTTAGGAAGCAAGAGGCGAATATTTGTAATTAATATACACGTTTAGCGTTTGCAAAGACTGTTGTTGATAGTGCCTCTGCTAGCATCTCAATCTGGTTTAGCTAGTGGAACGTTAACTCTCCATTAGTTACATATTTAGGCTAGCCTACATGTTGCATTTTTATCCGCAGAATCGTGACGATGCCAGCTGGAAGGTTATTTGATTTAAAAAAAATGCATTTATGTTGTTCAATGATAATGGTATGTGAGATGTTATTTGTTAGTAAATGTAATACATTTCTTATTTAATCCACAAATAGCCTATCACGGATTGTTTATCTAAGTCATTGCCCTGAACGGACTGAAGCTTTGATTGGGCATCTCATTTGTAGGACTGGAGAAGTGAGGCGTATGGAATGTTTACCAATGTAGTGGTCAGTTGTAAACAAGCTGCCTGTTGATGTGATATTTATGTAGGGGGCCCTTGGAACGTCTTGTCTAAATTGTTTAAAATGGGATTTAAATGTAGTTACTTGTATTCCCAATCCTTGTCATAGAGTGCTGTGATTGTTATATTGACTGAACCATGTATTACTATAAACTGTGGTCCTCCTGTATGTCAGATACAAGCATTTCAGTGGTGAGTGCTGCACATCTGCGGTTCTATGGGATTCTAAAAGACTTGGTAAACTGTAGTCTGTCTGTGGCATGACAAAAAACTGCTCTTTCTCTGTTGATAAAAAAAAAATGTTTTATTGTCACATACCGAATAGGTGCAATGAAATGTGTTGTTTTACCTGGTCAGACATAGTAGTACGGTACCCCTGGAGCAAATTACGGTTAAGTGCCTTGCTCAAGGGCACATCAACAGATTTTTTTTTTACCTTGCCAGCTCAGCTATTCAAACCATCAATCTTTCAGTTACTGGCACAACAATCTAACTGCTAGGCTACCAGCCTATTCAGTTTCATTTACTGACACTGTTTCCTGTTACGAATGTTCTAGATCTGTTTCTTCCACATGTGGGAGTGTCAGACTATGCCAGCAGAAAGTTTGGCTGCTTTCTCTATGAACAATCAATGCCTTGTCCCATATAAGGGCGCATCATGAACTTGACACTGAATATAGCCTATATTACAATTTCAGACTGGACACATAGGCTGGGGTATGAGTGCACAAACAGTGCTTTTTCACTGAGTGTCAACCAATGGAAAAACAAACATTACAATGTTTGCAGTTGAATAGGTATATTTGATTCTGCTATTGTCTGCCTACACAGGATAACATGTAGTACTATTTCCATATTTAAACATCTGATGCTGTGTTATCCGATGACTTAGTCATTACGACACTGCACTATTATGCAAGACCCCTGTTCTGGGATATGGAGCCTGAACATAAACATTGGAGACTAAATATAGTGTAGTTTATATGTTGTCAACAATCTAAGCCAACCCTGTCTATTTTTTTCCCATAGTTGCGCACATGTCGGTTTTCTTGCTAAACAACCAACTCCTCTATAAGCATGCATCTCTCTCTCTCTCTCGCTGCATGACTTACTCTTCCGCCAGATGATGCACACAGAGACATGTACGAGCACGCATTCGCACACAAACTAACACACACAGTGGATTATTAAACCAGTAGTCCAATTTAAATAGCCTCTGTTCAATTCCCTGCTCTGAATTACATGGGATGCAACATTATTACAGCAGTTCCATTAGATATTTATAGCGCTAATGGAGAATTCTCCATCTCTCTCTCTCGGGAGGTGATGATGACACGTTTGCCAAAAGCAAGTCTGTCTGTCTTTGTTGATGAGTGAGGGCAGGCTAGTCCACTGACCAGAACTGAGTTTGTACGTCATCAGAGGAGAGGAAATGGGGAAAGAGACTAATGATGCCAGTTCAATCCAGCGCAATCCAATTTATGATTCCTTTTTTTTTTGTTTGCCTGAAGACGGCATTAATCTAGCCTGACTACCCATCCACATTGCTCCGGCCAAAAGCCACGCCCACTAGCATTTCTTCTCCATGTCTGGATTTGCTTCCCATCCTGACGTCTTCTAGAATGCAAACACATTCTGAACGTTCTGATTGATCTCAGAAATCGATTTGTTGGACCAGACCCTGCCTATAGGATGACATTATCAACTTTGATACTCTGATTGGTTAGTTTTGTTAGAGAAATTCCAATCGCAGATTAATTTGTTTCGTACAATGCCCCTCATTTTGACGTCAGCACAGCGACTTATAGGATTGCAGTTTCAGACAATGTATGGCGTGATCGATTGAGCAGCGGAATTAAATTCAGGTTGAGTCGTCAGGCAAGCATTAATCCTCCTTTCTCATATTTTCTCATCCTTCAGAAACCATGGATGCTCTCTCTCACCCAGAGGAAAAGGAGGTTAGATAATGATGCTTCCCAATGAAAAATATAAAATTAATATGCAACAGGGCCAGGAATTGTCTGTAAGTAACCACCTCAAGTCCAGGGACGTGTGTGTGTGTAAGATGATTTGGCCTACCAGTAAGTGTGTACAGCATGTGTTTACCTACTGGCTGATGAGATTAGTCCTGTTGACTAGTCTGGGACTGGGACATCCTTGACCATGCTGTCACTGTCATAGATTATAGTTTTGAGAACGGAAAATGATTTTGAGATCAAATGTTTAATCGATGAGAATTTGCATTTATACATCCAGTGAAATATCTGTCTCATTGTGCTATTAGCTTCCGTTGCTAGGGCCATTGCTAGAACATGCCAAATTCTGCCCAGGCTAAGTAATGAAAGAAAGAAAACCGATAGCGTTCGTTGCTATGCTTGTTATGTTCTGATTGTTCTGAGGCGTTTGCAGTCAAAATACAGGGGAAAATGCGATCATTGTTATAGGTTATTTACGCTATTTTTTTTTTTCTCACCGATTTATTAGTGGAGAAATTTCAAAACATGATCCATGCATGGTCATTGATGTTTACTTGCTTGCAAAACTTGACTGCAGACCTTGATTTAGCTAGCATGAGCATGCTGCAAGCAAGAGATGGATGCAAACACTACTGTGAGGTAAGACCACTTTTCCAAATCTCTTTATTTAGTTAGCTAAGCTTTGTTTTGTATTATATTGTATTATTTGTGTTTGTAGAAATTCAGTTGATTTTAAATAGCTATCTCTTATACTGAGTAGCCCATGACAAGTGCTATATCAGCTGTAAAATGTTATTGGAAAAAGGTGAACTGCATTAATTAATCTTGAGTGATCAGATTGTACCTGTGTCTACCATTAGAGAGGCTGGTTTCAGACTATATGCCTAGTCAGGGAAATGCATAAGGGGACCTGTATTGTATTAGTAGATCATAGGAAACCCTCTTGCAGTGAGGTTATTTTAGCAATAACAGTACCCATTGAATATCAATGTATGCGTGTAAATGAATTGAGTTCTTGCTGAATTACTACATTCATGATAGGTAGTTAATTCTTAGTTTTTCTTGTTCCTTACCAGGCTGCCATGGTGTGGGCCTCTGTCAAAGAACTTTCTCCCAGCAACAACAGATTGCCAGCTGAGCTTTCAGTCGTACTCTTCCACCTTGGCAATGAGACCTTTTTATAGGCCATCAGTTGGGACTGAACCAGCTGATATTAATTTGCACTGACAGGGGGCTGGATTGCTTTTTAATTACTGATAGTTTTCAGCTGTTGTCTTGGCTTTCCATGCCTTTTTGCACCTCCCTTTCTTGATGTGTTCAATACTTTTTACCTGTGTCATTTCACATTATTACACACAACTTAACTTCTGAACTTATTTGTTTTGGTTTCATGTCAATAGCACCTTTGGAAATATATTTACTGAGAAAAATGGTGACGTGTTCAATACTTATTTCACCTGCTGTACTGTATTCTATTCGACTGTATCTTAGTCTATGCCACTCTGACATTGCTCATCCTAATATTTATATATTTCTTAATTACATTATTTTACTTTTAGATTTGTGTGCATTTTGTAAATTGTTAGATACTACTGCACTGTTGACGCTAGGAACACAAGCATAAACATACAATTCGATTTTTTATTTATTTTGGTACACGCAGAAGCCTTCCTAGTGATCAACCCATAGATCTGTACATACTCTGCCTGTAATATACTGGTATTCCTCCAAGTAATCTACAAGTCAACCGTTCACTGTGCCTTGCCATCATTGCGTTCTGACTGACGCCCGGAGGCGAACACGCCCAAACCAAACCAGCAACCTAAGAATAATACAGTCCTTTAGCCCTTAGAGGTGAGGAACCTTAGATATTCTCCTTCAATTCCTTTTAAAAAGGAGGAGAAGAGAGGACATGAGGAATCTGAATCCTAAATCAACCCCCAAGCCCTTACACCCTATACACTTGTGTAGACCTGAGCAGATTGGATAGGTGTAAGCAGTATGGGGATTCAACCTGGCCTGTTCTTGTTCTTCAGGATCTAGGGGTTCTGTGACGCGTACTGTATCCCTTCCCCAGACCTGGATCCACCTGATGTCCTCCATGATCATCCACCCTTCAAGATCCCACTTTTCATTACATTATCTACAGCTACTGTTAATGTAATGTGGTTTGATCTAATCTGCTAAGGGACGTGTGCTTGACATACACAGTGAAAGTGACTGGCAGAACCACCTCTTCTCTATCCCACACGCCAGAATTGAGATTTTTAAAAATATCAAACATACCCAACTTCTTCTAAGATTGCTCCCTTCTCATATGTACTTTACTTGTCATTCATACTTCTGTTTTCTCAAATAAATTGTATTTTATTGTTTGTTGATTTTAGCCTATACTAATGTATTTCAATCTTTAACTGCCTTGTGGGTATATTAAATATAATCAACAAGTTCATTACACACCTGTTCCACAAAAAACATTTTCATATTTCAATCTTTAATATTGCCCACCATATTGCCCCCCCAGGTTGTTAATTTTACATGATTTGTTGGAAAACCTTTTTGGTGTTTGTGAGTTCAACATTATTCAGCTGTCTGTTGTGTCCTGAATTC
Organism: Thymallus thymallus; assembly: GCA_023634145.1. NCBI lineage: Eukaryota > Metazoa > Chordata > Actinopteri > Salmoniformes > Salmonidae > Thymallus > Thymallus thymallus. Next base: position 21,732,824 of record CM042410.1, on the reverse strand, counting down.
TATTCAACCACAAGTGTACTGCTGTATTACTGAGCTATGCTATGCCATGTGGTGGAGGATGGGAGGTAGGGAAAAAAAATAGGACTAATAGCATACTTTAGTAAGACAAGGGAAGCTCAAAATAAAAATAAGACAGCCAGAGGACCCAGTGTATGACTTGAACTGATTTGCACATTAAGTGTTAATATCTTCATGGGAGCTCACTTTGTGATCTGAAAGGTATATTAATATGCAGTTTACATGTTTTCTTTGCTATTTCGATAACTAAGAACCGTTTAAGACATGACTTTTTAATGTTGAACTGTTAAGGTACCCACAAGTAGTTCAAAGTAATGTTTTCATCTTAATCAGTGATTGTCATGGGAATAAGCTTTGTTTAGCAGGAATGAAAAGTGTCATTTTGGCTGTAATGATTGCCAAAATTCAACACTCATCACACCGTTGATATAGCAACGGACGCTAATAGCTTCTCGAATCCCATTGTAACGCGGGGGGGGGGGGGGATCTTTTGGCAGGTGAAGACTATTTGGTATGTCAGACCCTCAAACAGTTCCACAGCTGCACCATTGAGAGCATCTTGACTGGCTGAATCACTGCTTGGTAAGGCAACTGTGTGGCATCTGACCACAAGGCGCTACACAGGGTAGTGCGTACGGCCCAGTACATCACTGGGACCAAGCTCCCTGCCATCCAGGACCTCTATACCAGGCGCTGTCAGAGGAAGGCCCTAAAAATTGTCAGACTCCAGCCACCCAAGTCATAGACTGTTCTCTCTGCTACTGCATGGCAAGTGGTACCAATGCACCAAGTCTGGAACAAACAGGACCCTGAACAGCTTCTACCCAAGGCCGTCTCCAGAGTTTCTTACTATTCAGGGCTCACTCCTGAAGACCAAGGGCTGAGGGGTTTGTAGGTGAGAAAAAAAGGGCCTTTTCTAAAATAATTTCCTGCAATTCTACGTCATTTTACATGACTGGAGATTACAATATTTTTTATACCACACAAATTATCAAAATGACAAGCTACTCTGAGATCTATATAGCCTACTGAGATAAATAGAACGAACGACCCATGTATTAAATGCAAAAACATAGGCCAATGAAAAGAGTGGATTAACAGATTTTAGGCCTACAATATAACTTTCTAGTGGCACTCCGCCACTATTCAAACATATTTTTCCTGCAATTGTATTTTGAAATATTGCGAAATACCTTCTAGCCGCTGTCTTCATTGACAGCCAGAACTCAACAATCAGCTGTTTTATATTTGCTGCCCAATTGCTGTATTCCCAACAGTAGACTAGACCTATGCGCTCATAATGTGACCTAAATGCAATCTACAGAAATTATTTAAAATAAGCTATTGATCCTCTGTGGCTAAATGTAGCTGGTGTTGTATTTTCAATGTTTTTATACATTTATATAGAGACAAGTAATTATATAATTTGGGAAATTTGTTTAAATGTATCTGCAGCACTTCCAGCACCCCTTCCTGCAGCGCTATTTTTGTTCTATTCAAATTATTGTGTTCAGTAACCCATCAGCACCATCTCACACTCAATTTGTGCAAGTATGTACATAAAGTATTTCAGCAGATTTTGTGTGTTTTTGTGTGGCTTAATTTGTGGGAAAATACACATAAATAAAATGTGTTTGACTTCATTCATAGGAAAATAAAATTTTGGGGGGCAAACAATCTTTTGAAAGTTATTGGAGCAATGCATTTTGGGCAATGGTGTTCTACACTGCCTTTTTTGTGTCCCACATTTATTTATATAAAAAACTAACGTGTTAACAACCCAATATTGAAATACGTATAATATAATAATAGTAATATAATAGTAGCCTTACGCTTTTTTATTATTTCCTGTTTTCTATGTTTGTGTACTTTGGGACACTGGTGCTATGTCAGATTTTATGAGGGTTGCTAGATTGGAGTAAAAATCTGATTTGTTTTTTTTTGTGTGTGTATGGTATCGATGAAGGTATTGGGGATGGGGATACATTTTCATGATGGGGAATTAATTCATAAATAAATGTGGGGAAACAGAAGACCTGCAAAAAAATCTGTTTTTGTTTAAATTCCCCTGGTGCAACTGCATGATATTTGCAACCATAACAAGTCTGGACTACTATCAATTAAGCCATATCAATGCAGTTAAACAGGTTAATGTAAAATAATGAATTATGTTGGCTTACACTTATGGCACTTCGCAGGCTGTTGTCATTATGATTATTACGGTCTTGACAGTCATGTTATATATGTAGGCTATTGTAACAAGGCATATTGGGGTGGCAGGTAGCCGAGTGGTTAGAGTGTTGGGCCTGTAACTGAAAGGTTGCTGGATCGAATCCCCACATTTCTGTCGTTCTGCCCTTGTACAAGGCAGTTAACCCACTGTTCCTTGGCTGTCATTGAAAATAAGAATTTGTTCATAACTGAATTGCTTAGTTAAATACAGTTTAAATAATTATTATTATTACTGCCTCTACCCAGAGGCCTTCTAGGCTTTTCATGGCAACGGCCGTTAGAGCTTACTTTACCACGTATGAGCCCTGGTTTCACTTTCTTCCACTACAATTGTGGCAGCCTTTGGGAACACATCCAGCTCACGTCTAGTTATGTGATTTAGTGGTGGGTGTAATTACGTTGATTATATCTAGTGAACAATGGATAAGCAACAATGGGCGTGATGGATAGAAGTAGTCACTACAGGTTTGATCAAGCCTTACATCAAAGTAGCCTGAAGCTGAATGGAAAGTGCTATGCCCTGACCAGTGTTTCAGAAGAAAATCCTCTGTCTAATTTACATAAGTTAACTTACCAGTGTGGACCCAAAACAAACACATTCTACACATTTCCAAACTACCTGTTTAAAGTGTTATTACAACCATTATATTATTTTCTTAATGAAGCTTATACAGTTGAAGTCGGAAGTATACATACACCAAATACATTTAAACTCAGTTTTTCACAATTCCTGACATTTAATCCTAGTAAAAATTCCCTGTTTTAGGTCAGTTAGGATCACCACTTTATTTTAAGAATGTGAAATGTCAGAATAATAGCAGAGAGAATTATTTATTTCAGCTTTCATCACATTCCCAGTGGGTCAATTAGTATTTGGTAGCATTGCCTTTAAATTGTTTAACTTGGGTCAAACTTTTCGGGTAGCCTTCCACAAGCTTCCCACAATAAGTTGGGTGAATTTTGGCCCATTCCTCCTGACAGAACTGGTGTAACTGAGTCAGGTTTGTAGGCCTCCTTGCTCGCACATGCTTTTTCAGTTCTGCCCACAAATTTACTATAGGATTGAGGTCAGGGCTTTGTGATGGCCAATACCTTGACTTTGTTGTCCTTAAGCAATTTTGCCACAACTTTGGAAGTATGCTTGGGGTCATTGTCCATTTGGAAGACTCATTTGCGACAAAGCTTTAACTTCCTAAGCCTAGCCTACAATTACAAGAGAATAAATTCAGTAAGTCAATGAAGCCAATAGTGGTTTCAGTTATATTGTTATTGAAACGATGTAGGCCTTATGACCTTTTTAAACAATACAAAATATATGTCAAAGGACTTGAATAGCCTATGGGAAAAGTGTACACGTGTTTTCGCAAGTGACTGAAATGCATCAGAAAAGTATTGGGAAAGTTTGGGAAAACATCAGGGAAGATCATCAGGTAGGCTATAGGTCTAGTGTGTGTGTGTATAGATAAAATCTGCATTACTTTTAATTGCTAGACTAATGGTCTAGCAATCACCTCAATTTAGCTAACATTTCCCAGCCTAATTGTAACCAAATATCCAAATGGAGATTCAGTGAAAACGAAAACCTGACGTTGATTGATTTATCAAGATGAGTTCCCACTCTTGTCTCAAAGCAGCACAATGACGCTGTCCCAATCAAAACGGTGCTGGAATATTAGTTGACCACACATGGTAATTGCTTTACATTTATTATAACCAGTGATGTAGTGCTATTTGTTTTAGGTAGCTTACCGGAGCACCATTTATTTTATTATTATTAAGCCCTAATTTCTGAATGAATGTTGGTACCAGCATGAAGCCTATTGTATAAATAATAATGCCATATGCCATTTAGCAGACACTTTTATCCAGAGTGACTTACACAGTGCCCAAATCGCACCCAAGTTGATTTTGTCCCCCCACACCAAACGCGATCATGACACACGCAGGTAGAAATATCAAAACAAACTCTGAACCAATTATATTAATTAGGGGACAGGTCGAAAAGCATTCAACATTTATGGCAATTTAGCTAGCTAGCTTGCTCTTGCTAGCTAATTTGTCCTATTTAGCTTGCTGTTGCTAGCTAATTTCTCCTGGGATATAAACATTGGGTTGTTATTTTACCTGAAATGCACAAGGTCCTCTACTCTGACAATTAATCCACAGATAAAACGGTCAACCGAATCATTTCTAGTCATCTCTCCACCTTCCAGGCTTCTTTTTCTTCTTTGGACTTTATATGGCGATTGGCAATTAACTTTCATAATAACGTGCATTACCACAACAGACCTCAGTTCATCTTTCAATCACCATCATGGGTATATGTTCCTAAAAACCAATGAGGAGATGGCACGTGGGTATATGCTTCTAAAAACCAATGAGGAGATGGGAGAGGCAGTACTTGCAGCACGTTCTGCGTCACTGTCAGGCTCTGGCCATAGAGAAGCCTATTTTGCTTCTCTATGTAGCCATGGTCAGAGTCTGATTGATTAACTTGTAGGTGTACATTTATTTTGCAACGCTCGCGCACGCGACATGAGCGGTGTGGTCAGCATGTTACAGTCATGCTTGCATACATTTTATGTATGGGTGGTCCCGGGAACTGAACCCACTATCCAGGCGTTATCAAGCGCCATGCTCTACCAACTGAGCTACAAAGGAAAATCATAAAAAATAGTTTGGACACACCTACTCATTCCAGTTTTTTTTTCTTTCTTTTTTTACTATTTTCTACATTGTAGTTGTTGCGTGACTTTCATTAATGTGATGACTGTTATTTATCGAATCAACTAACGATGTTTAATTGCTACTCTATTCAATTAATAATTTAACAATTAACTCATTAGGAATTTGGTGCGCCGAGAAAAGTTGTTTAATGAGTTACCATCTCCCCATTAACGCTAGAAGATATATGGATATCTCTTACATCATTAACAGTCACTTACCTCATATCAATCATTATGAACGTCGCATACTCCGCACAAACCCCAATCTGACTCATCATTCCTAATACACAAATTGGTTTCATTATTTATTTACTAACTAACTAAATGATAACACAGGATACACACACAGTATAGGTTATTGAATAGACACTTAATACAATGGAAACAGGTCCCTAGTGGACTAACATTACATGACTGCTTGTTCACCAAAAGATGGAAGAATAGAGAGAGATAAAGTGAGCGAGAGAAACACAACACTTATACATTTGGAAACTACGCTTACAGTAATCAGAACACTTAGCACCCGAACCACCTCCCATTGGGAGAAGAAGCAATTAATGTATTTACGTGTGTCTGAATCTCTTTCGTTGTCCATGGTTTTAATGACTGGATCTGTAGTCTGAAGTCTGCTAATCAGCCGTGTCGATGATCCCCCAGTGGGGTTAATGAGAGCAGTGTAGTAGCCAATGGTTGAAGAGTAACAGAATGTTCCGACTTAAATTCACTTTCTCAGATACAGTACTTAGAGCAATTACTCAGCCATAACATTGATTGTTAGAGGTGACTTTGTTGTCTAAGCCTCGTGTTGATTTTCAGGTGGTCGTAACCAATCGAGAACTTAGCTGCAGCTTGAAGTTCTCCTGGTATGTATATGTTAATTCTCAACTCATCCTTTATACCCTTGGGTAAAAAAGGGCGTTCCATCACTCCGACATCACTCCGACAGCCCCCCATCGAGCATGGCTACAAACTGGGAAAAAGTATTATGATTACTGTGATCTCGTTAGAAAACTAAAATACATTATCTTAATGAATATACTCTCATCACCCTCTATCCTGGTTGCCCAATGTAAAGGGTGAAAACCTGACATACATACACAACTCTCTAAGTTACATTATTTTCGTAATAATGCTTTTATACCATCACAAAATAGACATACATTTTTATAGGCCAACTGTCATCATTCCCCACATTCTAATGATAGAAATAATGTTCCAAGGTTCACTTTTATTGACGTAAAAGTTTTGGCGGCAAAGAGTCTCTTGAACAAAGTGCATTTCGGTCTTCCATACTAGAAGACCAAAAGACCCCCTTTTCTGCATACAATTTATGACTGGGTGTTAAGGTGTCAAAACCTTAACACCCACTGGAAGAAGTTGATCCATCATGACCTGATCTGTGGGTCCTTAGAGGAGAGTCATGACATAGTGAAGATATCAAAACTATGAAATAACACAGGGAATCATGTAGTAACCAAAAAAGTGTTAAACAAATCAAAATCTATTTTATATTTGAGACTCTTCAAAGTAGGCCCCCTTTGCCTTGATGACAGCTTTGCTCACTCTTGGCATTGCGCGTGGTGATCTTAGGCTTGTGCGCGGCTGCTCGGCAATGGAAACCCATTTCATGAAGCTCCCGACGAACAGTTCTTGTGCTGACGTTGCTTCAAGAGTCAGTTTGGAACTTGTAGTGAGTGTTGCAACCTAGGACAGGTGACTACCACTTCACGGCTGAGCCATTGTTGCTCCTACACGTTTCCACGTCACAATAACATCACTAACAGTTGACTGGGGCAGCTCTAACAGGGAAGAAATTTGACTAACTGACTTGTTGGAAAGGGGAAGGTGGCATCCTATGACGTGCCAAGTTGAAAGTCACTGAGCTCTTCAGTAAGGCCATTCTACTGACAATATTTGTCTATGGAGATTGCATGGCTATGTGCTCAATTGTATACACCTGTCAGCAACAGGTGTGGCTGAAATAGCCAAATCCATTTTCTTTCTTTATTTTTTACACTGGGGTGGTAGGTAACCGAGCGGTTAGAGCGTTGGGCCAGTAATCGAAAGGTCGCTGGTTTGAATATCCGAGCCGACAAGGTGAAAAACCTGTCTGTGTCCTTGAGCAAGGCACTTAACCCTAATTTGCTCCAATGGTGCCGTACTACTATGGCTGACCCTGTAGGTAGGCCGTCATTGTAAATAAGAATTAGTTCTAAACTGACTTGCCTGTTTAAATAAAGGTTAAATATAATTCAATTAATATAAACACTGTGTGTGTCAGAGCAAGAAGGGCCCCTTTGGCCATTAGTCTTTGAGTTCGTCCTTGGTGGTACAGTATTTACAAAAACTGCTGGTTGTCATACTAATATACATAAGTATGTGGACACCCCTTCAAATTAGTGGATTCGGCTATTTCGACCTTTCCAACAAGTCAGTTCGTCAAATTTCTGCCCTGCTAGAGCAGCACCGGTCAACTGTAAGCGAAGTGGAAGCAACAACGGCTCAGCCACTAAGTGGTATTACACACAAGCTCACAACGGGACCGCCAAGTCCTGAAGCGCGTAGCGTTTAAAAATCGTCTGTCCTCAATTGCAACACTCACTACCGAGTTCCAAACTGCCTCTGGAAGCAACATCAGCACAAGAACTGTACATCGGGAGCTTCATGAAATGGATTCTCTGGAGTGATGAATCACACTTCACCATCTGGCAGTCTAACAGACTAATCTGGGTTTGGCGGATGCCAGGTGAATGCTACCTGCCAGAATGCCTAGTGCCAACTGTAAAGTTTGGTGGAGGAGTAATAATGGTCTGAGGCTGTTTTTCATGGTTCTGGCTAGGCCCCTTAGTTCCAGTGAAGGGAAATCTTAATGCTACAGCATACAATAACATTCTAGATGATTCTGTGCTTCCAACTTTGTGGCAACAGTTTGGGGGAGGCCCTTTCCTGTTTCAGCATGAATAAATGCCCCTGTGCACACAAAGCGAGGTCCATACAGAAATGGTTTGTCAAGATCAGTGCACAGACCACTGACCTCAACCCCATGGAACACGTTTTGGGGATGAATTGGAATGACGACTGCGAGCCAGGCCTAATCGCTCAAAATCATTGCCTGACCTCAACGCCAAACCCTCCCCTAATCCGGACGACGCTGGGCCAATCTATGGGACTATGGGCCGGTTGTGATCGAACCCGGGTCTGTAGTGGCGCCTCTTGAACTGCGATGCTGTGCGCCACTCAGGAGGCTATATTCGGTCAACTTTCCGTCTGTAAAAAAAAAACAACAACACTGGTTAAAAGCTGTTTTTATCATATTGCTACAATTTATAACACAGACAGAGAGTTACATAATAAACGTGTTTTATTTCACTTTATCCACTATATTTGTGGCCAACCGGGGTGATTATGAGTTTTCCAGCTCATAAATTGTCATTGAAACTGATCTGATTAAAGCTGACGACTGTTGTAAATAGCCAGTTAATCTACAGTATGCTGTGCATGATGTGTTGTGTTGTCCCATGTGCGTTGCATGTGAACAGCGAAAGACTTGTTTTTCACAAAAACCCGTGAGTTATCTTTCCCTTCCCTTCCCTTGCTGAGTTCGCCCCTCTTTTTTAGCATAATATGCTGCCAGATGCACTTTTAAAGGGTGCACTGTTCTACTGTATTACGGTACAGGTACGGTTCATTGTTACATTGTAGCATGCAGTAGCTACATTGTTATAGGGGGAACAAATAATTTTGAAGCATGTAAAAACAAACAGGAGTTTTTTTTTATATAAGATGTAGGCTTAACCACGGAAGTCACATTGACATTGGCAACCACTTTTCAAGTGAGCCTTGGACAAGTAAAGAAGAATACACACACACACATACTCATACTTAGATGCTCTGTTAATAGCAGATCATAGGAATGTAATATACACAAAATAAATAACAGCGTTTTGTTTAACTTTATTGAATGGTCATAAATGTAGCCTACTAGCCTGGTCCCAGATCTATTTGTGCTCTTGCCTACTCCATGGCTGTCCTTGTTAAGACAAACATGTTTGGCAAGACAATGAGTCACAATGAGCTGGCATGATCGCACAAACAAACTGGCACTCAGGCTATAAATATAGACAACTCTTGAAATCTGATCATCTAAGGGTGTAGTTAGTGCTGCTCGCACGAAACACCGTGTTGTCCGGAATTATGAATATTTCACACCATATGTTGCGCTCAGCGTTGTGACATTACGGTAATGATATACGTTTGATGTTCCTCAGCCGATATGACATCCATTCCCTTGCAGCTCTGTTGCTCAGACCAGCCCTCATCACGTACCACTTCTGTCGCTTAGAAACGGGGCATGGTGCAGCACCCAAGATGACTTCCAGAGAAGAGGTTATAATTGCAACATCACCCCGCGAGCTTACTCAGAACCCGCTGAGGAAAATATGGATGCCATATAAAAACGGGCTGCCTGAAAAGCACATTTCACAAAGAAGGGGTAAGTTGCCTTGGCTGGCTTGTGCCAACGGCGCACAATGGGCGCAACGGAGGTGTATGGCAGAAACAGATTATTTAAAATACATTTTAATATTTTGTAGACCTACCTCATGGAACTTAGATATTCACATGTGTATGCACACACTGCGGCGTTCGCAGCCTGACAGGGTTCTGTGCTCAACGTTTTCATCAAGGGTGCAACGTTGCATCATTTCGATTTCGTCTCAAATGATTAGACTTTAAAGTGTGTTTTTCTTGATGTTACAATTTTAAAATGTTTTTTATTAATGCCAATGATGCAATAACGCATTGCCTACTACGGTATCGATATGGTAAGGAAGCTCTGTATTGAATTTGATTAGGAAGATCACACGCATGATAATGCGCCCGTTTGTCCGTGACCGCACAACCCAACCATGCCCATGTACAATACAACAAGGTTATTTTATTGTTTAACTAATGGTTGTTAAACATAATTTGAGCTAATGTTCACAGTGAAGGCGACATTGAACTGATGGAACTGACATAGCACAGGAGCGCCTGATTGTGTATAATTATTTGTTTGTTCGGACCCCACCTGTCCATGGCCCAGCAGCATTTAGAAGGGACTGGTAAACTATCAATATAAGCTGTTATTGTTGCGCCGCAGAATAACAGGCAGCCAACTATTGTCAAAAGTCCAACACACATGTTGGGGGAAAACATACAGATTTACTCCTGTGACAACTGTGATTGGCCCAACTTATTTTATGAAAATGTCCTTAGAGGGCATAATTTAAAAGTGATTCAGAAGACAGATATATATTGTGGGATGGGGGGGGGGGGGGGGGTGTGATGGCAGTGCCGTTACTCTGCAGACTTGGTTTGTCTCCCTTCCTGTAGAACTCTGTCTACTTCGCTGAGTCAACCAAGTGTTCAGTCCGCAGTGCTTGGGATCTGTAGTCTTTTTTAGGGGTGTTTTGTTCCCAGTTCTTATACCTCTGGTCCTCACCCTAAAAAAAAACTATTCCAGATGCTCCCTTGTGCTGAGCTCGACTCTCTTCCTCTTTCAGGTGCAACCACTGCAGATTTCAGAGGTGGTTTTCTCCCCCTTTGGCTCGTATATTTGGCACAGTAATGAGAACAAAGAACCATGCAAGGCTTTGTGTGAATTCACAAATCCAGCCCCCCAAGCCTATCCAATAGGGCCACTGGAGGGGATTACAATGGTTAAGGAGGAGGGATAACCAGTTAGCAGCCAGAGTTTGTAGTACAGTAGACTACTTCTCCCTCCATTTTAAAGGGGGGCACAGGATTACTTTATTAAACTAGGTCAGTAGTGGAGCAGTTGGTCAGTGTTTTTTGCTGTGTCACTCTTTTAACTTTGGTTGACTGTTTCAGATAGATAGATATATACTTTATTGATCCCGAGGGGAAATTTCTTTGTCAAGCAGCTACGAAAAAAACACAGGGCAGGTGCAAAATGCAAGAACGAAAATACACAAAAGACAGATACACGATACATAATACATAGAGCGGCAGAATGAAAAAGTATAATAATACAAGAAGTCTGGAGTGCAAAAAAGCTATAAAAAGACATTGCATAGTATGGGTGGATGGCTGAATATGTACACTATACATTGTTGTGAAAAAAAATGAAGATAAATATTGCAAGTTGATATAGATAAATAAGGAGTATTTGCATGGTTAACTATACTATACAGGTCGATGACAGAAAAATACTTAAATAGCTAAAAGTGCGTATGATATAAGTGAGGGTAATAATAGACTGATTAAATGAACAGGTAAGTGAATATTTTGCATGGTTAAATTAACTGTACAGGTAAATATACAGTTACATTTACAGGTAAGTGAATATTTGCATGGTTACATTAACTGTACAGGTAAATGACAGGAAGAGATACTTAGATAAATCACCCCAACAGCTCCAGGTCTATGTTGCCGACGGCACGGCACCCTGGTGAGGCATTAAATAGTCTAATAGCTGCCGGCAGAAAGGACCTCCTGTAGCACTCTCTGGCACACCGTGGTGGGATCAGTCTGTGACTGAAGGTGCTCCTCTGCGTCATAACCATGGCATGCAGAGGGTGGGTGACGTTGTCCATGATGGCCAGCAGTTTGGCCAGGATCCGTCTCTCCGCCACCTCCTCTAGTGTCAAGGCTAATCCCAAGAACAGAGCTAGCCTTCCTGATCAGCTTATTTACCTGAGAAGCATCACCGGCTTTTATGTTGGCGCCCCAGCACACCACTGCAAAAAAGATGGCACTGGCCACCACAGACTGGTAGAAGGTATGCAGTAGTTTACTGCACACGATGAAGGACCTGAGCCTCCTCAGAAAGTAGAGTCGGCTCTGGCCCTTTTTGTACAGAGCCCCGGTGTTACCAGCCCAATCCAGCCTGTTGTCCAGATGAACTCCCACGAACTTGCATGACCCAACCATTTCCACATCCATCCCCTGTATAGGGACTGCAGTCAGTTGGGCCTTGGTTCTCCTGAAGTCCACCAGCATCTCCTTTGTTTTGCTCGTTGCTAAAATTCTAATTTCAATTTATGTGACAAAACAAGCAAGACAATCATTGTACCATCTAAACCACTGTGAAACCGATTTTCAATAACCAAAAATATTGTATTTTCAGCTTTTTGAAACTGGTGTAAAAAAAAAAAGTAAAACATACACAAACTAAACTTAAGAATGAGAAATAGCACATAGAACAAATCTACTGCTTCTTAGACATGCTTTCAATGTAAATGACAGCTCGATAACTCACATTTCTATGTGAATTTGGTTGGGTTGGCCAAAAAGTTACATATTACAGTTTTAATTAAATCTGGAAACGTGTGTGTGTGTCACAGCTTCACCAGCTCTTCCAAAGAGATTGTCTGCTTGACTTGCTCTTAGATATGGGAGCGATTTTCCTAGATTCCCTCTGTCAAAAACACAAAAGGCTTATTCATGCCTACTGGTCCTCTCTTTGCTCTACTTTCTCCTCGTTCCTCATTTGGCCAATTTGTCCTTTTTTACACTTGCTTCGCCAGACTCTGGTATCTACCAGGTAATAGCTGTTATGCAGTGGCTGATCTCAAGGCAGTCCTTATGCTGTGTCATGAACATTGTTTGCCAATGTTCATGACACAGCATCTCTAATGATTTTTGGGGAATTTCACAAAATGTAATCCATAGAATGGTCAATTTTTTGCAGGGGTGGCCGGTCTTTTGGATTGTTGGCATGTGTGACATTTTGTATCTTAAAGGGATTCTTCAAGATTTTTCCAGTATGAAAGAAGTTAAAGGTAGTTTCACAAGCCAATGCTAACTTTAGACTTCCAGTCATTGCGCTATGGGTATCTGCTAAATGCCCAAATCCCGACGTATCCATTTAAAGCATAATTGAGAAAGTATTAACAGAATTTGGATATTGAAACTGAACATGAAATATAGAAAAAATGTATCTTTAGATTTGGCAAATTGTTCAATATAATGTTGAACATAATATACTCTACAGGCATATCAAAGTTCCAGAGTAGGATCTCTGCTAGTTTTAAAGAGCCACTGAATGCACCGATTGGTACGTGTGTTTTTCTGTTAGACAATTTTGATTTCAGTTGTTGTGCTTCCTGACTGATTCCGCAATTGGTTAATGATGTTTGTCCCCCATGAGACACTGTAGATGTGAAAGCCTATTTCACTTCCTAATTTTGTTTTTTACAATTATGTTTTAGTTGCGCAATTTTACATCTAAGGTGTTTGGTGTAGTATTGCCTTATGTTAACAAAGTCGGGCTGCTGGGCAGGTCTGTCTCACTGTATGATATTGGATGGAGAGCAATCACCGCAGCTGTTCACCCTATGTTAGTGGGCAAATGTACATCTTCCAATCAAAACCAAACCTTGATTAACCTATTGTGATGCACAGATGTTCCAAAATCTGTTTTAGATGAGAATTACTTTATGACCAACATTATCCTATTTACACTTTGTAGTCAATTCTGACTCATATCGATGCCACAGACTGTTTTCAAAGTGATTAGTTGCTTTTTAAAGGCAGTCTCTTTTTAAAGTTATGGACCACTTTATACTTTATGGGCTCCTAAGTGGCGTAGTGGTCTAAGACATCTCAGTGCAAGAGGCGTCACTACAGACAACCTGATTCGAATCCAGACTTTATCACAACCAGCCGTGATCGGGAGTCCCATAGGGCGGCGCACAATTGGCCCAGCGTCGTCCAGGTTAGGGGAGGCCAGGGTAGGCCGTCATTGTAAATAAGAATTTGTTCTTAACTGACTTGCCTAGTTAAATAAATCAAATAAAACATAATGGAGTTTTAAAGCAGGCCAAAATGTCACAAATGTTCCAGATTCAATTCATTATTTCTCAACTATGCTTTAAGATACAAATGTGAAATATATTTAAACAATATTTTGTCCAAAGGACCCTTCTATGGATACAATTTTGTGTAAATCCCCCAAAATCATGCTATTTTTTTGTTTCATTAATGAATACAAGTATCTGTTTGAGTCTGCTTCACCATTACTGAAATGATCCACAAAAACTACTCCATCCAGTCTACGCCTTAATTAAGGTCTGAGTTGTTGATTATATTATGCATTAATGGGGCAAGGTCCCATTTGATTCAAAGACAGACTGTACCATCCACTGACATTCACTGTGTCTGTGTACAATAGGGACAGTCATGAAACTTTCTGTCTCTCTCGTCCTATTTTCTTCCCCCTATTTTTCTGTATCTCCTCTCTGTCTCTCTCAGTATGTATGACCAACTGTCCCACCCTTATTGTGACGGTTGGCCTCCCAGCCAGAGGTAAGACCTACATCTCCAAGAAGCTGACCCGCTATCTCAACTGGATTGGTGTGCCAACCAAAGGTACTAGCTCTCTCATTATCTAACTGTCTCTTTTGAGGTCTCCCTCTCTCTCTCTCTCTCACTCACTCACTCACTCACTCACTCACTCACTCACTCACTCACTCACTCACTCACTCACTCACTCACTCACACACACACACACACACACACACACACACACACAGGAAATAGGGTTGACTGATAGTATGTCTGTGTTGTTTAGAGTTCAACGTGGGTCAGTACAGGAGAGAGTGTGTGAAGATCTACAAGTCCTTTGAGTTTTTCCGTCCAGACAATGAAGAGGGGCTGAAGATCAGGAGGTGAGGCTGGAGGAGGGCTGTTGGAATGAGCTGAACAGGTCAAGTTAGGCCTAACCCATCACTCTCTTCACTTATCCCTCATTACAGACCAAAGTTACAGGGAATGCAATCTTTATTGGGCTTTTTAAAGACCATTAAAGAACATTTACATTAATATCTACAGAGTGCATTTTGACCAGTTGCTTTATATTAGCAGTTTAAATGCAGTTAATTCTCATAGATCTTTACCTACAGTGTCACTGTAAGGAGTTTCTGGTCATCTTTCTGATTCTGGTGGTTATGTGTCCACCCATAGGCAGTGCGCACTAACAGCACTGAATGATGTGCGCCAGTACCTGAGTGTGGAGGGGGGCCAGGTGGCGGTGAGTAGAGCAGATCAGACCTAGTATGACTACCGGTCTGTTTAGATATCATTCCACTCCTTGCCACACCTTGTCATGATAAACATATGACACAGAGTACTTGGAGTGGAATGTTAGACTGGACCCAAGTTAGATCCACGGTGACTTAAGTGTAGCTCATGATCAGTTTGTGATTGAGAATGTTGATGAATAGAGGGAAAATGGTGCACAATAAATGCAATTCATGTAGGAACCCTTTTCCCACTATTGATCTTCAGTCTACAGTACTTGTTTAGGTATGCACCGCAACTCATATACATGATCATGTTTTGCTTGGTGCTCCCAGGACTCCTAACCTGAATGTAATGATGATGTTGTGACTGACTGGAGTTTGCCCTTCATTGCCTCAGGTGTTTGATGCCACTAACACCACCAGGCAGAGGAGAGGGACCATCACCAGGTTTGCAGAGCAGAACAGCTTTAAGGTATGGAACCCCAGAGTCAGGCATTAGTACCTGTAGTTATTGTCTATTCATGGGATTACTTTTCTTAGTGTACAGTATATTTCACTGTAATGCATTTTATACTGAATCTTCATTTTCAACCACCCAGGTGTTCTTTGTGGAGTCTGTGTGTGAAGACCCTGATGTCATTGCGGAGAACATAGTGGTGAGTGATATCTCTGCTATCTTTCAGCATTGTGCGTAGGCCGCTTGTTATGTAAAAGATCAGACATGATTGCGCATGAAATTCAAGATTTCTGCTTTAATAATTTATATTCCTGTGAGACAGGCCTCCTGATGAATAATTTATACCGTCTTTGTGTTATAATGCCCTGGAAAACTTTCAGAAATGAAGCGAGATAGATGTTTTTCGGTTCTGACTAGAGGGTGTACAGCTTCGACCGGAAGTTACTTTTCCGTAGCAGGTTAGAAGAATTTACGCAGCAGGTTAGGATAATTAACGTGGCAGATTAGGAGACTTGGATTAAGGTTAGGAAAAGGGTTAGTGTTAGCAAAACTGCTCTCCTAGCATGCTCTTTATCGCTTTCTCTTTTTTTTTCTAACTAATTTCCTCTTCCTGTTTGTATTTCCTGCCTGTCCATGCAGCAAGTGAAGCTGGGTAGTCCTGACTATATAGACTGTAATACAGAGGAGGTCATTGAGGACTTCATGAAGAGGATCAAGTGTTATGAGAACTCTTACCAGCCACTGGACGAGGTTCTAGACAGGTGAACACACACACACACACACACACACACACACACTAGTGGTTTCATAATACGCTCTGATAATACTGGACAGGTGAGAATACACAAGGTCAGCAGTCATTTAACTGCCTCACACTGGTTAGAGTGTTTGGGCCAGTAAACGAAAGGTCGCTGGTTCGTATACCTGAGCCGACAAGGTGAAAAACCTGTTTGTGTCCTTGAGCAAGGCACTTAACCCTTATTTGCTCTGTAGGTAGGCCGTCATTGTAAATAAGAATTTGTTCTTAACTGACTTGCCTAGATAAATAAAATAGTAATTCATTCCCCCATCCCCAGGGATCTGTCCTACATCAAGATAATGGACGTGGGTCGGCGGTACCTGGTGAATCAGGTCCAGGACCACATCCAGAGCCGTATCGTCTACTACCTCATGAACATCCACATCACACCACGCTCCATCTACTTGTGTCGCCATGGAGAGAGTGACCACAACGTTAAGGGACGCATCGGAGGAGACTCTGGCCTGTCTGGCAGGGGCAAAGAGGTGTGTTTGTTTGTGTGTGTCTGTCTGTCTATTTGTAATAGAAATGTATGTAATATCATTGTTTCTCTCCCTGCCTGTTGGTCAGTTTGCGGAGTGTCTGGAGAAGTTCATCCAGGAGCAGAACATTAAGGATCTGAAGGTGTGGACCAGCCAGATGAAGAGGACCATCCAGACAGCTGAGGCTGTGGCTGTGCCCTATGAGCAGTGGAAGGCTCTTAACGAGATAGACGCTGTATGTATGTGTTTCTATGTGTGTTTGTATTTTGGCTATTGGTATTATATTTTGTTTGTATTTATTCTTTAATAGATTATAGATCTATCTACGATTATGCTCTGCATCAGTCAACAGGATTGACGGTTACCATGTCTCTTAAACTTGCTGTTAAACAGGCTTGTTGTTTTGGTTTCTCTCCCTCTTCCAGGGTGTGTGTGAGGAGATGATGTATGAGGAGATCCAGGGCCATTTCCCTCAGGAGTTTGCGTTGAGAGACCAGGACAAATACCGCTACCGCTATCCTAAAGGAGAGGTGAGTTCATCATAGCTCTGTCTCCGTCTCTGTCTCTCTGTGTGTGTTAAAAGGCCTCTGCTTGTCCCCTCAGTCCTATGAGGACCTGGTGCAGCGTCTAGAGCCAGTCATCATGGAGCTGGAAAGGCAGGAGAACGTCCTGGTCATCTGTCACCAGGCTGTCATGCGCTGCCTGCTCGCTTACTTCCTGGATAAGAGTGCAGGTAGCGTATATCTCTTCAAATCACATTTACTTATAAAGCCCTTTTTACATCAGCAGATGTCACAGATGCTTATATAGAAACCCAGCCTAAAACCCCAAACAGCAAGCAACGCAGATGTGGAAATGTGGTGGCTAGGAAAAACTCCCTAGAAAGGCAAGAACCTAGGAAGATAACTAGAAAAGAACCAGGCTCTGAGGGGTGGCCAGTGCTCTTCAGTTCTGGCTGTTCAAACCTTCATAGATGACCAGGCGGGTCGAATAATAATCACAGTGGTTGTAGAGGGTGCAACAGGTCAGTACCTCAGGAGTAAATGTCAGTTGGCTTTTCATAGCCAAGCGTTCAGAGGTCGAGAGAGACACACACACACACACACACAGAGAGAGTGAGAGAGACACACACACACACACACACACACACAGAGAGCGAGAGAGACACACACACACACAGAGCCAGCCAGCCAGCCAGCCAGCAGCCAGCCAGCCAGCCAGCCAGACAGACAGACAGACAGACAGACAGACAGACAGACAGACAGAGAGGCACGCACAGAGAGAGGGAGCAAGAGAGACACACGCACAGAGAGAGGGAGCAAGAGAGACACACGCACAGAGAGAGAGAGAGAGAGAGGGAGAGAGAGAGAGAGAGAGGGAGAGAGAGAGGGAGAGAGGGGAGAGAGAGAGGGGGAGAGAGAGAGGGGGAGAGACAGAGAGGGGGAGAGACAGAGAGGGGGAGAGACAGAGAGAGAGAGAGAGAGAGAGAGAGAGAGAGAGAGAGAGAGAGAGAGAGAGAGAGAGAGAGAGAGAGAGAGAGAGAGAGAGAGAGAGAGAGAGAGAGAGAGAGAGAGAGAGAGAGAGAGAGAGAGAGAGAGAGAGAGAGAGAGAGAGAGAGAGAGAGAGAGAGAGAGAGAGAGAGAGAGAGAGAGAGAGAGAGAGAGAATATCTGGTGAACAGGTCAGGGTTCCATAGCCACAGGCAGAACAGTTGAAACTGCTGCAGGTGGACTGGGGACAGCCAGGAGTTATCAGGCCAGCTAATACGCCCCAGGATTACAGCTTAATTTATACTATAAAACAAACTGAGCATATAGGAGAGTGAGTGTTCTGCATGTACTGTTCACCTGTTATGCTCGGATTAGCATTGGTATATGATTGCATTAGCTCTAATACAACTAAATTGAATCCATTTATGCATCCTCTACGTTGTTCTGTTTTTGTTCTTCAGAGGAGCTGCCTTACCTGAAGTGCCCTTTGCACACTGTACTGAAGCTGACACCTGTGGCTTATGGCGAGTACACTATTATCAATAACTGCATTACAAGTGTATTAGTAACACAGCATAAGGGTTTCAATTACATGCTTTATTCCATGCATATTTACTCTAATAACAATTCATCCCTTTGATTCGGATCACCTGGATACTTGTAATCCAGTCCAGTACCAGTGTGTAAATGTAAAGTTGTAGTGTTCGGCCAGGATTCAATCAGATCAGCGTTAACCCGTGGTAACCGGCAATCACATAGCATGTCATTGTTTTTATTTAGCCGATGTAGGAGCTGTCAAATCCACAACGTCTCCTGGCATTATACCTATCACTGACATTGCTATTGGATACACAGTCATATTAGTAGAAATCTCAAGCAGCTGTGTTACAAGTTCAAACACTGGAATGTGTGATGTAATCTACTCCTCCATTAGGCTGATATAAATCCTTTTTATTTAATGATATTCAATTTGAGTGTAATTATTTCTATATAGCCTACACTTTCTCATTCTTAACTTCTAACGTAGGTGGGATGGGTGTGGCTTCGTGACATTGAACACAAAAACAGCCACTCACTAATTTGACAGCTCCAGCGCAGTTAAACCTGCGATTGTTAGTTACAGTGAGTCTAATTGAACCCTGGCCTTAGTCTGTGTATTAAACACAGTGTACTGCTGCTGCCCTCCTTAGTTTAGTCTGTGTATTAAACACAGTGTACTGCTGCTGCCCTCTAGTTTAGTCTGTGTATTAAACACAGTGTACTGCTGCTGCCCTCTAGTTTAGTCTGTGTATTAAACACAGTGTACTGCTGCTGCCCTCTAGTTTAGTCTGTGTATTAAACACAGTGTACTGCTGCTGCCCTCTAGTTTAGTCTGTGTATTAAACACAGTGTACTGCTGCTGCCCTCTAGTTTATTCTGTGTATTAAACACAGTGTACTGCTGCTGCTCTCTAGTGTGTTCTGTGTATTAAACACAGTGTACTGCTGCTGCCCTCTAGTTTAGTCTGTGTATTAAACACAGTGTACTGCTGCTGCCCTCTAGTTTAGTCTGTGTATTAAACACAGTGTACTGCTGCTGCCCTCTAGTTTAGTCTGTGTATTAAACACAGTGTACTGCTGCTGCCCTCTAGTTTAGTCTGTGTATTAAACACAGTGTACTGCTGCTGCCCTCCTAGTTTAGTCTGTGTATTAAACACAGTGTACTGCTGCTGCCCTCTAGTTTAGTCTGTGTATTAAACACAGTGTACTGCTGCTGCTCTCTAGTGTGTTCTGTGTATTAAACACAGTGTACTGCTGCTGCCCTCTAGTTTAGTCTGTGTATTAAACACAGTGTACTGCTGCTGCTCTCTAGTGTGTTCTGTGTATTAAACACAGTGTACTGCTGCTGCCCTCTAGTTTAGTCTGTGTATTAAACACAGTGTACTGCTGCTGCCCTCTAGTTTAGTCTGTGTATTAAACACAGTGTACTGCTGCTGCCCTCTAGTTTTCAGACGAAGTAACATAAAAACACATCTGCCCTCAATCTCTTCCCTTTCTATTTCTTTCTCTAACTGTTTTTTGTTTTCTTCTCTTCCCATCCTGTCCCTGTAGGCTGTAAAGTAGAGTCTGTATTTTTGAACGTGGAAGCTGTGAACACCCACAGGGACAGGCCAGAGGTAGGTACCCCAGACAAGCACCCTCACTGGGCTTGCACTCTAAAACAGAGCGAGAAAGAGGTTCAAGTTCAATTGAACTAACCTTATCTGTGTCATAGTGCTGACTGATCGCTCTATCTCTTTTCATTGTACAGAATGTAGACACTTCACGGATGCCGGAGGAAGCCCTGTTCACAGTCCCCGCACACCAGTGATGGTGACAGTGCCCAAGACTCCAGAGTGACATCACTCACCATGACCACTTCCTCTACTCAATCAGCAATCAATCCAAATTCCTCTCTTTATTTTTTCCTTGCAGTTGGATTGGAAATGAGCGAATCCAGATCTTTCATTGGACATA
Organism: Thymallus thymallus; assembly: GCA_023634145.1. Lineage (NCBI taxonomy): Eukaryota > Metazoa > Chordata > Actinopteri > Salmoniformes > Salmonidae > Thymallus > Thymallus thymallus. The sequence goes on along the minus strand of CM042410.1, from coordinate 21,712,101 downwards.
TTCCTCTTTAAAGTAAAAAAAAAAAAAAAAAAAATGTATCTTGGTTTGCTATCTTTCTCTTTCCTTCTAAGCAATGAAAGTCTAGACAACTGGAATCCAGTTTAATGGTGATTCGCCCCACTACCGGGGTATGTGAGTGTGTTCTGTATGTGTGTGTGAGTGTATATGATCAAGGTAAGGACAATCTGATGTGAAACCTATTTTAAATACAGTACATGGCTTTTCACGACTGCATTTACACAGGCAGCCCAATTCTGATATTTTTCTACTAATTGGTCTTTTGACCAATCAGATCAACTCTTTTGACAAAATATCAGAATGGGGTGCCTGTGTAAACACAGCCTAAGAACCATATATGGTGACATTTTATATTTCTTGTTAGTATTTGTGTTTGTCCACCCCATTTTTGTCCAAGTCCAAGTTTTTCCTATTAAACCAACTATTGCATTACATGTTGCAAAGGCTGTGATATGCAGACTCTAAGCGGGGACACAAATTACAGCTAGTATTTTATTTTTTATATGTCTGGTATAAAATCTGGCTGTTTTGTGCATCTATCATTTTCAATTAAGTTAATCTTCATCTAGTTAAAGTCTAAAAAGTTTTTTCCCCCCATGTTGCATCAGTGATCTGCTATATCTACAATGTGTTTTTCCCATGTTGCATCAGTGATCTGCTATATCTACAATGTGTTTGGCTCTATTTTTCAATGTCTACAAGTGAAGGATATCTCAAACGCTGCTGTAGTTCAGTAGCACAGGAATAGTTGTTGGCATCTGTGGTATCGTAACAAATCAATGGAAGTTGAAATTACTTCTAATGCCTGTGTATAAGCGTATAAGTAATGATCACTATAAGTCATTCAATCTCTCACTGGTTTTATATAGTTTTCAGCATGTTCACCATGTCTTGTTTGTTCATTTTGACTTGTCTGTCAACGTGTCAAGAATATGATTCTTTCAATGTAAATATCTACATCATCCAAATGTAATAAATATTTTGAGTTAAGTCTCTTGCTGTAGTCTTCTGCTCAAAAAGTATTCTTGAAGTGTTTTGTGTAGTATTCACATTTTGCTGCCTTAAAGAGCAACTGTCCTATGTGGCATTGATATGAGTCAGAAACATTTATTATAGTGTCAAAATTGACTACAAAGTGTAAATAGTATAATTTTGGTTTATTTAAATCCTGCCCACAGCTGGCAGCACCCAAGTAATCATCAATTCAGAGCCTGGACCTGACCTGATCGTATTGCCCATTGTAAATTTGGTTTGACATTTAGATATACCTATGGGGCAAGTTAGGGACCATCAGTAAATTACCAATGTACATGGGACAATATTTTTAAGGGTCAATAGCGCCAAACTTGAATGACCTAACCTCAAAGCAACTACATTTTAGAAATTCATATACAAATATTGAAAGCATTTCATGAGACAACTAAACAATGTGCAACATTAAAATATAGTTGTGGAAGCTACTGGGACATTTGACTTAGTTGTGGAAGCTACTGGGACATTTGACTTAGTTGTGGAAGCTACTGGGACATTTGACTTAGTTGTGGAAGCTACTGGGACACGACTTAGTTGTTGAAGCTACTGGGACATTATACTTAGTTGTGGAATCTACTGGGACATTTGACTTAGTTGTGGAAGCTACTGGAGATCAATAAAAAGGAGGGTATGTGTGCCAAACAGTTGCTGATAGATTGCAATATATTTTTTTCTGACCATTTGGAACAGTGTAAACAACACTAAATAAATAAGTGTACCATAAACTGTTCTAATGGGAAAAAAATATGTATAAAGCCTTTATTACAGCAGACTAAAAACAGTTGCATGTATTCGTGAATTGCGGTTTATTTACTGTTTAGGCTAATTATTCAAAGCTTGTTATTTCATTTTAAAACTGAAATGCTTAATTGTATTTCAAAGCATCAATGTCTCCTATGCTGTGGGATGGCATGAACAAATGAATGATTGATTGATTGATACAGTAGCCTATATATTGAAATATAGGCCTAAGTAAGTTATGGTATTAAGACTAAACAGGACGCACTCTTAGGCCTACAGCTCAATGGTAGTTATACAAGGCTACTTACTATACAATGCCTGTTAATGATAACGAAATTACGTATTATAATGATCATAATAATAATTGTAATAATAACAATAAGGAGATCAAGAAATAAAAACAGGTGGTTAGATTACAATATTATTTTTCTGCCTGTTTGGAACAGTGTAAACAACACTAAATAAATGAGTAATACCAGTCTGTTCTAAGAGAAAAAAAGTAAAGCCTTACAGCATAGCAAAGATTAAAAACAGCCGAATATGTGAAATTGCTTTATCCGACATTTTGTTGTTGCATGAGGCTTGGTGTTCATGGAATCAGTAAGCTATTAAACAAACAGTCAAACAGGCAACAGAAGCAAGATCGGTCTTATTTATGTAGATATATTTGGATAATTTATAAAACCAGGAACATATAACAGTTAGGCTATTGATTATAGACCTAATTAAATTGGGGTTTCCTCGCTCCTCAATTTTCTCAGACAATTAGGCTTCTCTGCAGCCTCCGCCGCATTGTAATCAATCCCAATATGAACTTTGCTATTATGCACATAGCAACATAGGGAAAGGCGCACCGAAGATTATGTTTTAGAACCATGGAAAGTCATTCAGGTGTCTTTGGCATTACAATTTGTGCAATTGTGCTGTTGAAAAATGTAACTATCCCAAGGTTAGTTTTTCAGAATACTACGGCAGGTTTTCCTCTAACTTTTTACCTGGGTGTTGCTCCTTTCATATTTATTTTGATCCTAACAAACTTCCCAGTCACTGCCGGTGACAGGCATACCCATAGCATGACCCTGCCACCAACAGCTGGTCCAGAAAGCAAATGCCATGATCCCATTATATATATTTTTTTAAATGCTCCAGAGTTGAGAATGTTGGTAGCCTATCCAGAGACCAAAAAGCTGAACAGATAAACATATTTAATTTGCGAGGGGTGAGTGGAGGGTTTACATTGAACCTAATTATTAATTTCGGTCACACTATTTGGATAGTCCAGATTTTCCATCTGTCATACTATCAACAAACAATCTGTTGACAAGCAACTGCTTGCCAAGGTTACCTTTATGGTTAGGTTTATGGTTAGTTAGGGTTCATAGATAGATTCAATGTTACTGATACTCTGTAGCGCATCTACAGATTGACTATCCAAATAAAGTGTTACCTTAATTTCCAATGATTCACTGCTAGTAGCGATTTAGTCATGCGTGCATTCATTTTACATAGGGTGACCCTGGGAATCGAATCCACTATCCTGGGGTTGCAAATGCAACTGAGCCATACAGGACTATAAAAGAACAATATGAATTCGAGCCAAAGTTGAGCATATATATTTATGCTATTCATGATGATAGATTTCTTCGTCAAGCAGCTACGAAAAAACACAGGCCAGGTGCAAAATGCCAGAACGAAAACACACAAAAATACATGATACATAGAGCAGGCAGTAAATACAAGATGTCTGGAGTGCAAAAAAGCTATAAAAAGATTGCATAGTATGGGAGGATGGCTGAATATGTACACTATACATTGTTACAGAGTGGTAGGTAAGAAAAATAAAATAAGACAAAATAAAAATGATCAAACTTTTGCAAGTTGATATAGATAAATAAGGAGTATTTGCATGGTTAACTATACTATACAGGTCGATGGCAGAGAAATACTTAAATAGATGAAAGTGCATATGATATAAATGAGGGTAATAATAGTTTACTTAATATATAATGTAGTAGCTAACAAGGTGCCATTCTCAATATCTCATGCATCATAGACTTGTACCATGTTTGATTATACAGTTGTGATGTAGTTATGTAGAAACAAACATTTAACCTGACAGTTGACTGGTCCTAACAAGCTAGCTGGTGTTTCATCCACAAATGTACCCACATTTCTATAGTATGTAAATAGTTTATGATTAATGAATGCAATAATGTAGTGCAATGTCACATTTTTCTTCATAAAAGACCAAATCCAAGAAATACAGTAGTATGATAAAATAACACAACAAAACACAAACAAACGATAAAGGGATTTATTCATCATCACTGCCAGCACTATTATCATTATCACAATAATTTCAATCAATGACAGGGTCTGCTCTGTGTGTATTAAGACAAGAAACATATGCACCAATACATTTTTCCTCAGGGTTGAAGGTCTGTCGTAACAAAAACATTCTGTGAATATAATATTTATATTAAAAAAACTTTTCAATTATCAGAAATCTCCATGCATTTCCCTGTGCTCATTCAAATTGATTAGGGTTTTATTTTAAGGACCCGCCCTGATTTAATGCTTTGTTCTAAATGGCATAAATTAAAACAAGGCTGTGAATATTCATTATATACAAACATCAATATTTCTGAGCACAGGGATACCTCAATGATGTAGGGCAACACTCCATTGGTCTGATGCATCTTTACTTGTTTTCCCCCATTGTGAATGACTGGTCACAATTTCTCTCCATCCTGTGATGCGCACCCTCCGAGAAACCATGATGACGGTTATGATCAGCGTAAGGAATGTTTGGGAATTTTCTTAGAACTGTGTAAGTCAAAAACATGGATGTCAGATAAAACTGCAACTTCTAGGTGAAAAGACTGACAGACATGGAGACAGACTCACATTTTTTAGGAACTCCTCTGCTACAATACGGGCCCTGGCATTGACAGACAACTTCATCTCGCTTATCTCCTTGTCGATTTCCTCCATGAAGTGGATGACAAAGTCCACCAGCTTGTGCTTGTACATCTGCTCCGTGTGGAAGTTGGTGATGAGGAAACTGATGTCATAACCCTGTCAACAAATGAAGGAGAGACAAAGGAGGGGGAATAATTATGACCATTTGTGTTGTCTAAGAGGAGAACAGAATTCAAGTAATTATCTTAATGTGAAGTTTGAGATCTTCCAACAAAATAAAAAAAATGCTGGCTGTACCACCAGTCCTCTCATCTAACCTCCACTGGTTTCCTCCTCAGGATGAAAAAGTTCTCAGCTCTCATCATCATGAAGCGCATGAATTTATGGCACAGGATCTTCTCAATCTCATCCGCCTGCAGGGACACACCAATCATAAAGCAGTCAGACTCAGCACCCACCAATCACAGGACAGCAGCTCTAATAGCCACCAATTGTCACCAGGTCGTAAAAAAACGAATCACAATAGCACATTTCATGTCTATGACAAACCAACACACAATCAGCCTCACAGAACAGAGGAAAAAAAGTGTACAGCTGGCCTTCCATCTATGCACTTCTGTTTGAGTAACAATGAGAAAAAGTATTATTATAATCTGGGTAGATTGGATCCTGGATGCTGATTGGTTGAAAGCTGTGATATATATTTATATATCAGACAATATACCACAGGTATGACAAAACGTATTGTTTACTATTTTAATTACGTTGGTAACCCTTTTATAATAGCAATAAGGCACCTTGGGGGTTTGTGGTATATGGCCAACATACCACGGCTAAGGGCTATATCCAGGCACTCAGCGTTGTGCCTAAGAACAGCCCTTAGCCTTGGTATATTGGCCATATACACCCCACTCCCCAGGCCTTATTGCTTAAATAAAGCATGAAAGTCACCTAAATTAAGCCTGTCAACTCCACCTGTAAAGGACAGGTTATAGACTATACACGTTGGAATAAATAATATCCCTGACCTGCTTGACAGCGATACTGACTCGGACTGAGTTGATGGAGCCCTCGATAAGAACCTTCTCCTTGTCATTACGACTGATGATGACTGGCTGCAGCAGCAACTCTTTACTGCTCCTGAAGGGGACAGCATACACATGCAAGGTCAAACACACACTCTCTCACACACACACACAGACACACACACACACACACACACACAGACAGACAAACAAACAAAGAGACACACTCACCGGACCTCCACCTCTGGCTTGTTGTGGCGCTCCACCACCTGAGAGGAGAAGTTCTCCAGACAGAGGGCGGCCTGTAGCGTGGCACGCACAGCGTTGAGGTACGGCCGCAGAGTCGCCGTCTGAGGGAAGAGAGGAAAGTGAGAGGAGAAAAAGATGTTAGAAGATGAAAAAGAGGGAATATCTCCTATACACCCAAATAGCCCTACCAACCTTCACAACTCGAACAAACAGACCCTTTCCCTAAATCCTGTTTTAAATCGAAACGGCAGCCTCCACCTCGCTTACCCCTGCCCACCAAATACCGCCTCACGCCACCCTACTATCCTCAAACTATTAGCTAAATGGCCCCTACCCTTATTCCTACACCACCACCCCTCCTTACGAACTGAAGGCAAAAGTACTGTCGAGCAAGCAGGCCTAGACTTGCAGCTAGAATTCTTGGCATAATGTTTCTTCCATAGCATGGCTGGGCTCGGGCTGCAGTGTAGATTTGACACTGTGGTTTCTAACAGCTCAAAACTGATTTCACTATCACAGAAACACGTTAGTCAGTAAAAGTTCAAATAGGCCCAACAACCCTATGCAAAAAAATAACAATTGTTGACTGCTGAACATTACAGTGAAATCACCATTAAGTTGATACACCCTGAGTCCCTCAAATGTTAAGAGGAAGTATGTTGACTGCATGAGTACATAGTGAAAACCCTAGAATATAGCCTAGGTCTAGTCACACTGAAGCCTTTCATGGCCATACATGGTCTGAACAATTGCAACATTAAATTCACAGTTCACCATACCAATGTAATGTACACCACCACCACTGTTTCACATTCACTAATTACTATAATAGACAGTGTGTACACATTGGCTCAGGCCTAAGGCCTTACAGCAGTAGACTGCACTGCCACTACATGCATTTTCAGGATTACAATATCTAGCTACTTCAACCTAGCCTGCATCTGATGGGCCGAGAAAACATTTGAGTGGACGTGCAGGTTTATAGCAACCCTATAGTTAATGTGAAACAGTGGTGGTGTACATTACATTGGTATGGTGAACTGTGAATTTAATGGTGCAATTGTTCAGACCATGTATGGCCATGAAAGGCTTCAGTGTGACTAGACCTAGGCTATATTCTAGGGGTTTCAATATGTCCTCATGTGTGGAGTATAAGGAAGGGATATCTAGACTCTGGACCTACCTACTGCAAAGCTAAAATAATTCAGGCAAGATGCAGGTGCAAATAACAGACTAAAGGAGCCCAACGTTACTTCTTATAGTCCAAGGACCTGACATGCTCTGTTTAAAGGCCAATTGTCTCTGGAAAGTGAATCGATTCTTACATCAAAATAATTTCACAAATGCAAAATACACACTTACTGTACACTGTTTAAACAGTTGCAGTCAACAGTATTTTTCAGTGACAACACATTTGTGGCGTCCATCTTCCGTTTACACACAGGTGTTAGAAGACGCAGATAGCTAATTAGCACAGGTAGTTGACTGTCTTCCGTCTGTTTTCCGTAAACACGCACTGCAACAGGTGTGTATCAATTTAACCTTTGTTTTTTGCTGATATGAAAGTTAAGGTCCTTATGCTTCCAAAACCGTACCGCAAGTGATGGGGATACATTTTCAGACCTAGCCCAAAAGCAGACAGATGGCTATATTGAGTCGTTTCCATCTTACCATCCAAAACCCATTGTATGCAGCCCCCATGGACCGGTTCGTACCTAAAACATTCTCCATTCAGGCTGCAAAGGTTTTGATTTATTCCTTAACTAGATTTTATGGCAAAAAAAAGAAACACTATTTTCCACCACCATGCTGAAGTGGCTAATGCCTAGGAATGCTAGTCCCGGATGTTGCATATCACCCCTAAATGAATGCAGGGCACAACATCAAGAAGTAGCATTAGCCACTAGCATGGTGGAGGAAAAATTGTGTTTCATAAAGAACATATGCATATTTCCCCCACCTTCTCGCCATTAATACATCTAGTTAAGGAGGAAATGTATGCCTTTACAGCCTGAATGGACAATGTTTTCGGTACAAACCCGTCCACGGGGGATATGAGTGTATTGCCAGCTGCATACAATGCGTTTGGACAGTAAGATGAAACCCTCAATACCAGATCAATATCGCCATCTGCCAGCCTTTTGGCTAGTTCAGACCGAGTGTTGGGGCTATAACCTCCCTCGTACAGAAGATGCCTTTGTCCAATGACTTATGTGTAATGTAATGAATCGAGAGTCATGATCAGGGGCTAGGTCATAGTTAGCTGGGTCATTCCTACTATGCGGTGCCACTCAACTTTTAGAGAAAAAATGCACACACATTTTTTGTTAGTATTCTTTCAGAAAAAGGACATAGGTATTTGACTTTCAGAAAAACAAAATTGGTCAAGCTCAGGCATTTACATTTTTGAGTGCATTTTCCAATTTGTTAGGTGCATAATCCTAACAGGGTGGAAATGTTGTGTCTAAATTAGCCATAGCTCTTTGAGTGAGCAAGATTCAGCTATCATAATGGTTAACACTTGAACAGGATTTTAACTTCTCTATCAAACTAATTTGAACATACTTAGCTTTGCACCATTGTTTTCTCACCAACGAAATTAGAACACTGAATGTGGTGTCATTGTAGGAAGTGGTTGTTTTCTTAAATGAGGAATTACAACAAACTAACAGGGTGGAAAGTGATCAGGGACATGGGAAATCTTTAATAAAATAATAATAAATACAAATCATGAAAAAAAACATTAAGACTTTAACTAGGACTATAAAATAAGGTAGACATTTTTTAAAAATGTTATCGCTTATATTTCTTGTGGAAGTTTAACACCTGGGTACAAGTCAAAAACGCCTATATCCACTGACAAAAAATGTTTCAAATGCATAAAATTCCCTTTCAGGATACATATGTTGTGTTTAAGGTAAAGGATCTATTTAAATACTTTTGGAATCCACATTTTACACTAAATAATTTATTATATTTCCTGGGGACAGAAAAGGCACCGTATTGTAGGAATGATCCAGCTAGCTGGTGAGGACAAATGACAGCAAACGTGACAGACAACATTTTTCTGTCTTAAATACCTAGGCTGGATGCCGGACTTGCGAGACTACCATCTTGATAGGTAACTACACTCTTCTACCAGCTAGTGTTTAGTATATTTTCAATGGGGCATGGGGATCTTTACTCATGGCATTCATTTTTTATTTACCAGCTTGATAGTGACATCAAATAACAGATGTGACCTCCCTGATGCACTACAGATAACTAACTTTGATATCTAGTTACCCGAAAATGTATGTTTATATTTAAGCATACATTTGAATGGATACTTTAGTTTACAGTATTTTGCACTAGCTTCCAAACTAGCAAATGTACCTTATAGCTACATCACTAGCTAAAAACAGATGATTTTTCCATTTTGGGTGGGGATGCTAACTAAAGTTAGCTAACTAGCTTGCTAGCTACCAAACCAAATCTAGCGATAAACATACGAATTAACAGCAGCCTCGCGTAAAACACGAATAATGTAATATTCAATATACTGCTCATCGTATGACTGATGTTGAAATAACGTCGAAATGTATTTATTTTCATAGTAAGCACAATAAATTATCTTACCATTTCTCTGTGTACGCTGGGGGAAGAAGACGGAAGTAGTAGACTTGCCGTGGCTTTTCCGTGACCCTCTGCGCTAACCGGAACACACAATGTAAATAGTTGTTTATATGGGGTATTGATCAGATTCTTTATTATTATTATTATTATTATTATTATTATTATTATTATTAAAAAATATATATTTTAACAAACTAAAAAAAAAAGTACATTCCTAAAAAATCTGCAGCAGAGACAGATTCTGTCCCATAGAAAGTATTTTCATTTGTTTCATTGTGTGTAGGCCCTATGTGTGTAAATTGACTAGACTACATATGATGATATTGGAAAGGATTGTACCGTTAAACACTCTTAAATTGTAAAGATAATGTTTATTACATGGATATGCAAAGCCCTGTTGTGTAATTCACTCCAACACCATCATTAAGTTTGCCGACTACACAACGGTGGTAGGCTTGTTCACCGACAACGATGAGACAGCTTATAGGGAGGAGGTCAGAGACCTGGCAGTGTGGTGCCATGACAACCACCTCTCCCTCAACATCAGCAAGACAAAAGCTGATCATGGACAACAGGAAACAGAGGGCCGAGCACGCCCCCATTCACATCGACGGGTCGAGAGCTTCTAGTTCCTCAGTGTCTACATCACTAAGGATTGATCATGGCCCACACACACCAACACTATCGTGAAAAGGGCACGACAGGACCTCTCACCCTCAGGAGGCTGAAAAGAAAGTTCTACAGCTGCACCATTGAGAGCATCTTGACTGGCTGCATCACCGCTTGGTATGGCAACTGCTTGGTATCCAACCGCAAGGCACTACAGCTAGTCTACATTATGAAATTATTAGAGTGAGAATATTTGTATTTGTCAAATGGCAGTCAAGCAGTTCATGTCACCAGAACAAGACCCTCAATATTTATTGGAAAGGCTCATCAAGACCCCTGTGCACTATCACCACCCTGTGAAATTCTTAATAACTTATTTCATATTTAGCCAGATTTTCAGATTTTTCAGGGGGTGCTGCCCGTGGCTATGGTTTCCATCACAGCTGTTGTGATTTGTTTTTATATACGGTATGACTTTACCTGCATAAAAACGGGATGGAAAAGTGGTTTATGAAAGTAAAACATTCTTATGATGAATATAACATTTGTTTGCACGTTTTCTCATAAAACGTATATTTCAACACTGTTTTCTCAGGCAAATTTGCAGAACTGATAAACTTGGAACCAATAAGAACTTCCCTACATACTCCTCGCGATGAAGGCTGCCAATGGCCTGCTTCTATCTAGGATGTAAACACAGCCTCTTGTGAAAAGAGAGGAGAAGGGAACATGGCAACATGACAGACCCTGTCTGTCCTTCTGAGTTTTGATGTAGAGTGTAAATTGTCCGGGTGGGCATTTGATTAATTGTTCAGCAGTCTTATAGCTTTGGGGTAGAGGCTGTTAAGGAGCCTTTTGGACCTAGACATGGGGCTCCGGTACTGCTGAGAGAACAGTCTATGACTTGGGTGACTGTAGTCTTCAAATTTTTTTTGGGCCTTCCTCTGACACCGCCTAGTATATAGGTCCTGGATGGCAGGAAGCTTGGCCCCAGTGATGTATTGGGCTGTATGCACTACCCTCTGTAGCGCTTTGCTGTCGGATGCCGAGCAGTTGCCATACCAGGCCGCGATGCAACTGGTCAGGATGCTCTCGATGGTGCAGCTATTGAACTTTTTGAAGATCTGGGGACCCATGCCAAATCATTTCAGTCTCCTGAGGGGGAAAAGGTGAAGTCGTGCCCTCTTCACTACTCTCTTGGTGTGTTTGGACCATGATAGTTTGTTGGTGATGTGGACACCAAGGAACATTAAACTTTTGACATGGGGGCCTGTTCGGCCCTCCTTTTCCTGTAGTCCACGATCATCTCCTTTGCCTTGCTCACATTGAGGGAGAGGTTGTTCTCCTGGCACCACACTGCCAGGTCTATTACCTCCTCCCTATAGGCTGTCTCATCGTTGTCGGTGATCAGGCTTAACACTGTTGTATCGTCAGAAAATATAATGATGGTTTTGGAGTCGTGCCTGGCCATGCAGTCGTGGGTGAACAGGGAGTATAGGAGGGGACTAAGCACGCACCCCTGAGGGTCCCCTGTGTTGAGGATCAGCGTGGCAGATATGTTGTTGCCTACGCTTACCACCTGGGGGCGGCCCGTCAGGTAGTCCAGGATCCAGGTTCCAGTGTCCTTAACTTAGTGATGAGCTTTGAGGGCACTACAGTGTTTTAAACGCTGAGCTGTAGTCAATGAACAGCATTCTCATATAGGTGTTCCTTTTGTCCAGGTGGGAAAGGGCAGTGTGGAGTGCAATAGAGATTGCATCATCTGTGGATCTGTTTGAGCGGTATGCAAATTGGAGTGGGTCTAGGGTTTCTGGGATAATGGTGTTGATGTGAGCAATGACCAGCCATTCAAAGCACTTCATGTCTACAGACGTGAGTGTTACGGGTCGGAAGTCATTTAGGCAGGTTACCTTAGTGTTCTTGGGCACAGGGACTATGGTGGTCTGCTTGAAACATGTTGGTATTACAGACTCAGTCATGGACAGGTTGAAAATGTCAGTGAAGACACTTGCCAGTTGGTCAGCACATGCTCGGAGTACACGTCCTGGTAATCAGTCTGGCCCCGCGGCCTTGTGAATGTTGACCTGTTTAAAGGTCTTACTCATATCTCTTATGGAGAGTGTGATCACTCAGTCGTCCAGAACAGCTGATGCTTTCATGCATGCTTCAGTGTTGCTTGCCGCGAAGCGAGCATAGAAGTAATTTAGCTCGTCTGGTAGGCTTGTGTCACTGGGCAGCTTGCAGCTGGGTTTCCCTTTGTAGTCTGTAATAGTTTGCAAGCCTGCATCATCTGATGAGCGTCGGAGCCGGTGTAGTATGATTCAATCTTAGTCCTGTATTGACACTTCGCCTGTTTGATGGTTCGTCGGAGGGCATAGCGGGATTTCTTATAAGCGTCCGGGTTAGAGTCCCGCTCCTTGAAGCGGCAGCTCTACCCTCTATCCAACTCAGTGTGGATGTTGCCTGTAATCCATGGCTTCTGGTTGGGGTATGTACGTACGGTCAAATGTTTATGTCCCAAGACAAGTTAGCTAGCAACAGCAAGCTAGCTAGCTAAATGTCCATGAATGTTTCATGTATTTCGACCTGTCCGCAAATTAATATAGTTGGTTCAGTTTGTTTTGATATTTCCACCTGCTCATCCTGATCGCGTCTGGTGTGGATGGACAAGATCAACATGTGCTCAATGGCAGCTTTCTGCAAGTCCCGCCTCTCCCATTAATTAATTGGTTCTTACAACGAGCATACTTACAGTATTTCCTGTAAACAAAAGCCAATGTGGGTGCTTGAAAGATCGATGAGGAGAGATTTATCGTGGAAGTAGAGGAGTACACACTTTTATATGACCCGTCTTCAAAATTCTACAAGGATCCAGCTAAAAAAGATGCGGTCTGGAGAGAGATTGCAAAGACCCTGCACATTTCAGGTCAAGTATAACAACACAATGTTCATCACCTGGTATAAAACTAACTAGCTACATTAGCTGGCTAGCTGAATGTGAATGGCATGTGTGCTGTATGCTTTTTGTTATATACAGAAATCCTCCGAAGCCGAGAGTCATGTGAGAAAATTTGGTGGAATGTTTTTTCCATTGTTGAAATAATGGTGGAATTGTAACGTTACAATAGTTGTAAAGTGAATGAATACATACAACTAATTATAATTAATTATTATGTTGTCAAAGGTGAAATACTGTCCCATGTTGATAGACTGATTAAACTACACACACACACACTCACACAGTGCATCTAAGTAGGCCTAGCTACAACCATTTTGTCCTGGAAGTCAATTCTGCCTGCCACAGAGGTGAAATACTTCAGAAACTTTTCCTGCTCTGTTGGCCTGAATGGCTATGCGTCTCATGCCTTGCCTCACCCCTGCCCCACTCTGCTGTAGCCACATCACCACATCACAAGGCTTTGTGAGGAAGTTATGGAGGATGCACATTGCAACCACTAGGGTATCAACCTTGCTTGGCAGTAGGTTGATTTTCTTGTAGAGGATCCTACATCTGGCCGCAAGGATCCCAAATGCCTTCTCCACTGTCATTCTAACTCGACAGAGACAATAGTTTAATATTTATTTCATTGTGTACGGTATTTTTCCCAAATCTTCACCCCCAGGCAGAAAGACATCTTGGGGCACCTGCAGGGTTTTTGACGCCTGCAGGTGCCCCACCTACTCACTCAAGGGTTTTTCTTTATTTTTACAATGTTCTACATTGTAGAATAATAGTGAAGACATCAAAACTATGAAATAACACATATGGAATCATGTAGTAACTGTAATGAGGATGCTGTGAGTCAGGAAGCAAGTGCAGGTGAAACGTTTAATAAAATTACAAAATCAGAATCGAGACAATACAATAGCGGCTATGCGCATGTACACAGGAATAATACCAACTAATGAATGAACTAAAGGGAGGGACCTATAAAGGGGAGGTAATGAGGAAGGTAATGAAGTCCAGGTGTGAATCATAATGATGAGTGCCAGGTGCGTGTAAAGATGAGTGCCAGGTGTGCGTAATGATGAATCCCAGGACCAGTGGTAAGTATTCCGGCTACGTCACACGCCGAAAATCAAAATATATTTTATATTTGAGATTCTTCAAAGTAGCCACCCTTTGCCTTGATGACAGCTTTGCACACTCTTGGCATTCTCTCAACCAGCTGCATGAGGTAGTCACCTGGAATGTATTTCAATTAACAGGTGTGCCTTAAAAGTTAATTTGTGGAATTTCTTTACTTCTTAATGCGTTTGAGCCAATCAGTTGTGTTGTGACAAGTTAGGGGTGGTATACGGAAGATAGCTCTATTTTGTAAAAGTCCATATTATGTCAAGAACAGCTCAAATAAGAGAAACAACATGAAGGTCAGTCAAACCGAAATATTTCAAGAACTTTGAAAGTTTCTTCATGTACAGTCGCAAAAGCCATCAAGTGCTATGATGAAACCTGCTCTCATGAGGACCGCCACAGGAAAGGGAGACCAATAACTACCTCTGCTGCAGAGGATAAGTTCATTAGAGTTACCAGCCTCAGAAATTGTAAATTAATTGCACCTCAGATCAGAGTTCAAGTAACAGACACATCTCAACATCAACTGTTCAGAGGAGACTGTGTGAATCAGGCCGTGTCTTTGTGAGACGCAGAGTAGGTGAAAGGATGATCTCCGCATGTGTGGTTCCCACTGTGAAGCATGGAGGAAGAGGTGTGATGGTGCGGGGGTTCTTTGCTGGTGATACTGTCTGTGATTTAATTTAAGGCACACTTAACCAGCATCGCATCTGATTTGTGCTTAGTGGGACTATCATTTGTTTTTCAACAGGACAATGACCCAAAACACACCTCCAGGCTGTTTAAGGGCTATTTGCCCAAGAAGGAGAGTGATGGAGTGCTGCATCAGATGACCTGGCCTCCACAATCATCCGACCTCAACCCAATTGAGATGGTTTGGGATGAGTTGGACCACAGAGTGAAGGAAAAGCAGACAACAAGTGCTCAGCATATGTGGAACCCCTTCAAAACTGTTGGAAAAGCATTCCAGGTGACTACCTCATGAAGCTGATTGAGAGAATGCAAAGCTGTCATCAAGGCAAAGGGTGGCTACTCAGAAGAATCTCAAATATAACATGTATTTTGATTTGTTTAATACTTTTTTGGTTACTACATGATTCCATATTTGTTATTTCATAGTTTTGAGGTCTTCACTATTATTCTACAATATAGAAAATATTTAAAAAATAAAGAAAAACTGTCACAACTCCCTCCGAAGCTGCCCCCTCTCCTGGTTCGGGCGTCCTTCGCCGCTGTCGTCACCGGCCTTCTAGCCACTGCCGATCCTCTTTTCCATATTCCATTTGTCTTGTCTGATCATTTCTCACACCTGGTTCTCATCCCAACATTATCTGTGTTATATATATCCTCTGTTTTCCCCTGGTCGGTGTGAGTTATTGTTCTTTGGTTCAGACCGTTTCGCGTGCGTGGTGTTTTTGTTTTATACCCTTTGCTTTGCCGGGTTGTGCCCGTAAGAGTTTATTCAGGTGGTTACCTGTTATTTTCTATATTTCTACCTGTTATTTTCTAACTTTTGACTCGTACATACATACATACATACATGCACGCACGCACACACACACTGTACATACATACATACATACATACTGTACATACTGTACATACATACATACATACATACATACATACTCCAGACTCTGATATTGCTCGTCCTTATATTTCTTAATTCCATTATTTTACTTTTAGATTTGTGTATTGTTAGATACTACTGCATTTTGCTACTCCCACAATTTAACCGTAGGATAAATAAAGGGGGCATATAAGCAGACAATGAAAGCTCTTACAATATGCACATAGCCTATAACCTAAAACAGGTTATAGGCTATGTGGGTAACACTTTATTTTAAGGTGTCCTTGTTACAGTGTACGTAATGTAACTAGTAGTATTACAGTTTATAACTACACGTGTAACAACAAAATCTTGTTACCATGCTTGTTACAACTATTGTAAATGAATGTACTAACTCATTGTTACACATGCTTAAAAAAATAAAAAGTACTAGTGTGTTGATTCTATGAACGTGAAACTGAGCGTGGTGTCAAATTGAATATTATACAAATATTAGGGTTATTATCATTAGTACATTGATGGAAAACGTTATCAGGCTTTTTAGAGTCCACTATCATATCTTGCACACCATGTGCATCCACAATGGATCAGATCCTTTTAAACCAATGTTAATGAATCAAATTATGATGATAAAGTGAAATACTAAATTCTTGAATTCAGTAGACATGTGCCTCTTTGGTAACAAGTGTTTAAGCATGTGTAACAATGAGTTGGTACATTCATTTACAATAGTTGTAACAAGCATGGTAACAAGATTTTGTTGTTACACATGTGTAGTTACAAACTGTAATACTACTAGTTACATTACGTTATTACAGTGTAACAGTGATTGTTACGCGTAGTTACAACACTTGTTACAGTGTAACTACAAGTGTAGGTACACTGTAACAAGGACACCTTAAAATTAAGTGTTACCGCTATGTGCACCACCAAGTTAGAACTGTAGGCAAAATTAAGAGGGGAAAATAGACCAAATTATTAGGGTGAGGCACATGGGCTACTAACAGCTTACTACACAACATACACTTAGTATTACTTTCTTAGCTACAGTATACATATCCCCTGGCATACTGGACATTTTTGGACCGTTGTTGTGCTGTATTCACTTAAACACTAAGGTGGCGCAGCGGTCCTTCGTGGGCAAATTTTGTCATCAAACTTTGTCATCAAAGTCTGGCATTCTCTGGATGTATGGTGCTTTCAAGACAACTGAGCACTCAGAATAAAACAGGTTGAATCATGATGACGTCAGTGATCTTCAGGTCGTAGCTCTAGAAAGAGGCCTGAGTTCCGGATTTATAATTCCGAGTTGGATAACCGTTCAAAACGTATTTTCCCAGTTGGAGCTCGTTTTTTCCCCAGTTCCCAGTTATCTTGAACTCACTGAAATCAGTTTTGTGTTTAATATCCTGTAGTAGCTAGGTTGCTAAATCGGCCCTATGGGTATTTTGATTTTTTCACTTAATTCTCTGTACAGGCCAATGATTGATGGCAATTCTGATCTAACCATGAATTAATATATTGTGCCACTGGCCTGATACGATTGAAGTTCAATATGTATCCTAGATATAGCGTAGCCCTTTTAGGCTTACGTTAACTAGCTAGCTAACTTAGCTGGTTCATTGTTGCCCATGCGAGGAAGTTAGGCTACCTAGCTAAAATGCTTGCTAGCTCATGACAACACAAACTAAAAGCATACTCTATGACAGAGCCATAAACCCTTTTGTCAACATGAGAGAGGAGGATGGCATTGACGTTCAACTAGTCTAAAAGTGTTTTACACACAGAGAGAAATCAGTACCATGGACAACCACATGATATTTAGCAACATTGATTGGACGAAGTCGTTTTTGGTATCTTTAAGTTTGTGTATTAAACTAAGCCTATATTAGACTTGTTGATTTGATCATGTTTAAGTTGAAATGGTGCTGAAAAAGTGGAGGCAGTGCTTCTGTTGCCTTTGTGCTGACTTGCATAGTTCTAAATCAGTAGTTGTTTAGTAAACTGGTCTAAAACATTAACTTCCTTGACCATGTTGTAGGTCATAATGGTTTGTTACATTTAATATTTGCTTTGTAGACTTCACCAGACAGATGTTGCTCTCCGGTTTTGTGATAAAACAAATGTGTGTAGTTTAATTTATTCTGTTTGACTGTCTTTTTGTTGTCACAGCCTTATTGTATATCACACTGGCGTATGAACTAATGGGTTATATAGCAAACAACGCAATTATCACAACATACAGTAGGTTGTACTATGGATTTTTTGATTGGCTTGGCTTCCTCAGTGATTTTACCCGCGCACCGCTCCTGTTAACTCACTCCCCAGTATTTTAAGAACACATGGCAATAAGACAATCATAAACAATGTTTATATTGAATAACTTTTTATTATCATTACTTTTGAAATCCCAATATTCAACAACTGAATTGGCATAGCACTGATTATTTAGTTAAGAGGAGTAATACCAGCGCAACTCCTTGGACTGTTTCTTTGTGATTGATAGAAATAACATCCAAATTGTTTCATCTCATCTTTTTCCCCACTGTTCCTGTTATAGCCACAAGAAATAGTAGTACACAATCTGAGCTACGAGAGAGAGAGAGAGAGAGAGAGAGACATAACAATGGACAGATAGAAATAGGGACAGAGCTGTAATTCTAGTGTAGAAACTAGTTGGCTGACAAAGGAAAGGACATATAGCACATAGTAGTAGCAGTAGTTCTAGTAGTATTAAGTAGCAAATAGTATTAATATCTTAATAATAATGCGTACTCCCTAAAGGGTGTTGTCAGCTTCCTGTGCATTTTTCTTTAAAGCAACAAGCTACCTGTGGGTAGTAGAGAAGGATGATGGGAGCAGTGTTGTTGTTTGTGGCTTGTCGTCAGTCTAGCCAAAATAACTGTTTATAACAAAGAAATATCAGTAAAACAACAAAGTGCAAAAACAAGTATAAGCTTCCGATTGGCTTAAGACCTAACATCGACTGCCAATACGAACAAAAAAATTATAGTACGGCTGATTATTTGTCAACAGTAAGGTAGGCAATATAGAACTTCAAGTCAAAACAAAACATATTTTTGAAGAACAGAAAATACAGAGGATTAGATGTCTCAGGACAATGACAAAGATATCATCATAATCTCATGTCAAAAAGCTTCAGCCATCACTTTAGAGTTCTCCACTGCACCATCTGGCTGCATCTTCCCCCCCCAATGTGAGAAACAGAAGGGACACTGTCAGACAGGGTGGGCCAGGTTGTGGGTTCACTCATGATATGGATTCAGGAACGGGCAGGCATAGTTTAGCAAAGTCTACACGGGTGTACCAATTCTTCTCTCACGTGATCTTAGGGCATTGGATTCATCAAGATGTGTATGTGTGGGAGTGAATTAATATGTATACACCCATCATGTGCAGTACGTGTGAGTAACTGGAAACTCGGTGGGATTCTGGTGGGAGGGGGATGTGACATGGGTGCATGCAGAAACCAGAGGGGCAGTCCTTTCCCTAGGGGGGGAGCAGGTGTTGAGAGAGAAGGGGGTTGTTCCTGAAAGCCAGACAGAAGATAGTCCATGTTGCCCCTCAGCAGCTGCAGGCCTCTGCTGAAGGCTTTGCTCTGTCATTCCTGTCCAGCTTGATGGGTTCCGGGAATTCATTATACAGCTCCACCTCAGTCTCCTGATAAAAATAAAAGAGAGGGAGAAAGGACGAGATGGAGAAACTGGAATCTAAGTTTCTCTTCTACTTAAGTAGTCCTATGAAAGAAGAGTCAACATAACCAAGGCCTGTCTCCCACTTGAATCTTCTCTTTGTGCCAGACTGGGTTCAAATGCCTTCCGTTTCATTTTTCTGTATATGTACAGTTGAAGAAGTCGGAAGTTTACATACACCTTAGCCAAATACATTTAAATTCAGTTTCACAATTCCTGACATTTCATCTAGGAAGAAATCCCTGTTTCAGGTCAGTTAGGATCACCACTTTATTTTAAGAATGTGAAATGTCAGAATAATAGTTGAGAGAATGATTTATTTCAGCTTTTATGTCTTTCATGACATTACCAGTGGGTCAGAAGTTTACATACACTCAATTAGTATTTGGTAGCATTGCCTTGAAATTTTTTAATTTGAGTCAAACGTTTCTGGTAGCCTTTCACAAGCTTCCCACAATAAGTGAATTTTGGCCCATTCATCCAGACAGTACTGGTGTAACTGAGTCAGGTTTGTAGGCCTCCTTGCTGGCACACACTTTTTCAGTTCTGCCCACAAATGTTCTATAGGATTGAGGTCAGGGCTTTGTGATGGCCACTCCAATACTTTGACTTTGTTGTCTTTAAGCCATTTTGCCACAACTTTGGAAGTATGCTTGGGGTCATTGTCCATTTGGAAGACCCATTTGCGACCAAGCGTTAACTTCCTGACTGATGTCTTGAGATGTTGCTTCAATATATCCACATAATTTTCCTTCCTCATGATGCCATCTATTTTGTGAAGTGCACCA
Source organism: Thymallus thymallus (assembly GCA_023634145.1). Lineage (NCBI taxonomy): Eukaryota > Metazoa > Chordata > Actinopteri > Salmoniformes > Salmonidae > Thymallus > Thymallus thymallus. The sequence goes on along the minus strand of CM042410.1, from coordinate 21,691,744 downwards.
GTCCCTCCTGCAGCAAAAGCACCCCCACAACATGATGCTGCCACCCCCGTGCTTCACGGTTGGGATGGTGTTCTTCGGCTTGCAAGCCTCCCCCTTCTTCCTCCAAACATAACGATGGTCATTATGGCCAAACAGTTCTATTTTTGTTTAATCAGACCAGAGGACATTTCTACAAAAAGTACGATCTTTGTCCACATGTGCAGTTGCAAACCGTAGTCTGGCTTTTTTATGGCGGTTTTGGAGCAGTGGCTTCTTCCTTGCTTAGCGGCCTTTCAGGTTACAGTCGTATGCAAAAGTTTGGGCACCCCTGACAATTTCCATGTGCATAAACTTGGGCACCCCAACAGAAAAATCACATCAATATTTAGTAGAGCCTCCTTTTGCTAAAATAACAGCCTCTAGACGCTTCCTATAGCCTCTAATTAGTGTCTGGATTCTGGATGAAGGTATTTTGGACCATTCCTCCTTACAAAACATCTCCAGTTCAGTTAGGTTTGATGGTTGCCGAGCATGGACAGCCCGCTTCAAATCATCCCACAGATTCTCAATGATATTCAGGTCTGGGGACTGGATGGCCATTCCAGAACATTGTACTTGTTCCTCTGCATAAATTCCCGGGTAGATTTTGAGCACTGTTTTGGGTCGTTGTCTTGTTGAAATATCCAGCCCCGGCGTAACTTCAACTTTGTGACTGATTCTTCAACATTATTCCCAAGAATCTGCTGATATTGAGTGGAATCCATGCGACCCTCAACTTTAACAAGATTCCCAGTACCGGCACTGGCCACACAGCCCCACAGCATGATGGAACCCCCACCAAAATTTACTGTGGGTAGCAAGTGTTTTTCTTGGAACGCTGTGTTCTTTTGCCGCCATACATAACGTCCCTTGTTATGACCAAATAACTCAATCTTTGTTTCATCAGTCCACAGCACCTTATTCCAAAATGAAGCTGGCTTGTCCAAATGTGCGTTTGTGGCGTGTGTGCAGAAAAGGCTTCTTCCGCATCACTCTCCCGTACAGCTTCTCCTTGTGCAAAGTGCGCTGAATTGTTGAACGATGCACAGTGACACCATCTGCAGCAACATTATGTTGTAGGTCTTTGGAGGTGGTCTGTGGGCTGTTTTTGATCGTTCTCACCATCCTTCGCCTCTCCGATATTTTACTTGGCCTGCCACTTCTGGCCTTAACAAGAACTGTGCCTGTGGTCTTCCATTTCCTCACTATGTTCCACTACAGTGGACACTGACAGCTTACATCTCTACGATAGCTTTTTGTAGCCTTCCCCTAAACCATCATGTTGAACAATATTTGTTTTCAGGTCATTTGAGAGTTGTTTTGAGGCCCCCATGTTGCCACTCTTCAGAGGAGAGTCAAAGAGAACAACAACTTGCAATTGGCCACCTTAAATACCTTTTCTCATGATGAAGTTAAAGGCTTAATGAGCTCACCAAACCAATTGTGTGTTCCAATTAATCAGTGCTAAGTAGTTACAGGTATTCAAATCAACAGAATGACAAGGGTGCCCAAATTTTTGCATAGCCTATTTTTCACATCTGATTTAATTTCATACAATTTAATATTGCTACACTAAAAATCTTTGTCTGGACAATACCCCAGTACTCAGCTTTTATTAAAAAATGAATGGCATGCCACTGTGATCATTTTCTGTGACGACAGAGTAAATTATTATGCAGCCTCAGAGGGGTGCCCAAACTTTTGCATACGACTATGTCGATATAGGACTTGTTTTACTGTTGATAGATACTTTTGTTCTGGTTTCCTCCAGCATCTTCCCAAGGTCCTTTGCTGTTGTTCTGGGATTGACTTGCACTTTTCGCACTAAAGTACGTTCTTCTCGAGGAGACAGAATGAGTCTCCTTCCTGAGCGGTATGACGGCTGCATGGTCCCATGGTGTTTATACTTACGTACTATTGTTTGTACAGATGAATGTGGTACCTTCAGGCATTTGGAAATTGCTCCCAAGGATGAACCAGACTTGTGGAGGTTTTTGTAGACCTTTTGATTTTCCCATGATGTCGAGCAAAGAGGAACCGAGTTTGAAGTTAGGCCTTGACATACATCCACAGGTACACCTCCAATTGACTCATATAATGTAAATTAGCCTATCAGAAGCTTCTAAAGCCATGACATCATTTTCTGGAATTTTCCAAGCTGTTTAAAGGCACAGTCAACTTAGAGTATGTAAACTTCTGACCCACTGGACTTGCGATATAGTGAATTATAAGTGAAATAATCTGTCTGTGAACAATTGTTGGAAGAATTACTTGTGTCATGCACAAAGTAGATGTCTTAACTGACTTGCCAAAACTATAGTTTGTTAACATGAAATCTGTGGGGTGGTTGAAAGATGAGTTTTAATTACTTCAACCTAAGTGTATTTAAACTTCCGACTTCAACTGTGTATATATATATATATATATATATATATATATATATATATATATATATATATATATATTTTTTTTTTTTTTTTGCTGCTCTACGGATATAATTATTGTTTGATATCTTATATATTATTTTCACAGTGAATTATTATGTTACTTTGTGTGTCAATTAATCCCATAAGGGGTGGGTTGCCAACTGGCTATTTGACACAAAAATACATTTAATTAATTAACAAAAAAAAACAATTCCGTCCCGTGAACTGCCATGATGATCCTGGCCCCACCCACCTGTTTGAGGGCGTTGCGTGCAATGGTCTGGAAGGCCTGCTCTACGTTGATGGCCTCCTTGGCGCTGGTCTCAAAGTAGGGGATGTTGTTCTTACTCTGACACCATGCCTGAGCCCGCTTGGTCGTCACCTGGGTGTGGAGGGAAAGACATTCACAAACTTCAGATGAGATCTATGAGGAGACCCCAATATTGGTGAAACACATACATTAGATCATACCCTGCTACTGAGAAACTTTGAATCATATGTATGGAAACTCCACTGGAGATGACATTAGCAACAGTCCCATTAGAGCCAGTGACTGTAGCACTAGAGGTGGTAACATGACCATCTTTAACGCCTGTAGTCATCTGTCACCCACCTGTCTGTTCTCCAGGTCGATCTTGTTGCCTAGCACCACAAAGGGGAAGTTCTCGGGATCTCTGGGGCTGGCCTGGATGAGGAACTCGTCCCTCCAGCTGTCTAGAGTCTTGAAGGTGTTGGGGGCAGTAACATCAAACACCAGCACACAGCAGTCTGCTCCGCGGTAGAATGCAACACCCAGAGACTGGAACCTCTCCTGCCCTGCCGTGTCCCAGATCTGACCATGAGGACAGGTGGAGGGAGGGTAACCGTGACAGAAGGCAAAACGATTAACTATTGTTGGGCAACATGTTTTCTTCTGAACTAAGATCTTAAACTAATCACACTCAGTGTCATTTAATCATATTTGTTTTGTTGCCACTTAAAGTTTGCATCAGTGCTACCAAAAGAGTACTTTATAATTAACTGTTGATCAAATCATGCTGATCACCCATTGTTATGACAAATTGTTTGCCTTTCCTTAGTATGTAGCCTAAAAGGTTAAGAACGTTGGGCCAGTAGCCAAAAGATCACTGGTTCGAATCCCTGAGCTGACTAGATGAAAAATATGTTGTTGTGCCCTTGAGCAATGCACTTAACCCTAATTGCTCCTGTAAGTCGCTCTGGATAAGAGCGTCTGCTAAATGACTAAAATGTAAATGTACAGTGGGGAGAACAAGTATTTGATACACTGCCGATTTTGCAGGTTTTCCTACTTACAAAGCATGTAGAGGTCTGTCATTTTTATCATAGGTACACTTCAACTGTGAGAGACGGAATCAAAAATCCAGAAAATCACATTGTATGATTTTTAAATAATTAATTTGCATTTTATTGCATGACATAAGTATTTGATCACCTACCAACCAGTAAGAATTCCGGCTCTCACAGACCTGTTAGTTTTTCTTTAAGAAGCCCTCCTGTTCTCCACTCATTACCTGTATTAACTGCACCTGTTTGAACTCGTTACCTGTATAAAAGACACCTGTCCACACACTCAATCAAACAGACTCCAACCTCTCCACAATGGCCAAGACCAGAGAGCTGTGTAAGGACATCAGGGATAAAATTGTAGACCTGCACAAGGCTGGGATGGGCTACAGGACAATAGGCAAGCAGCTTGGTGAGAAGGCAACAACTGTTGGCGCAATTATTAGAAAATGGAAGAAGTTCCAGATGACGGTCAATCTCCCTCGGTCTGGGGCACCATGCAAGATCTCACCTCGTGGGGCATCAATGATCATGAGGAAGGTGAGGGATCAGCCCAGAACTACACGGCAGGACCTGGTCAATGACCTGAAGAGAGCTGGGACCACAGTCTCAAAGAAAACCATTAGTAACACACTACGCCGTCATGGATTAAAATCCTGCAGCGCACGCAAGGTCCCCCTGCTCAAGCCAGCGCATGTCCAGGCCCATCTGAAGTTTGCCAATGACCATCTGGATGATCCAGAGGAGGAATGGGAGAAGGTCATGTGGTCTGATGAGACAAAAATAGAGCTTTTTGGTCTAAACTCCACTCGCCGTGTTTGGAGGAAGAAGAAGGATGAGTACAACCCCAAGAACACCATCCCAACCGTGAAGCATGGAGGTGGAAACATCATTCTTTGGGGATGCTTTTCTGCAAAGGGGACAGGACGACTGCACCGTATTGAGGGGAGGATGGATGGGGCCATGTATCGCGAGATCTTGGCCAACAACCTCCTTCCCTCAGTAAGAGCATTGAAGATGGGTCGTGGCTGGATCTTCCAGCATGACAACGACCCGAAACACACAGCCAGGGCAAGTAAGGAGTGGCTTCGTAAGAAGCATCTCAAGGTCCTGGAGTGGCCTAGCCAGTCTCCAGACCTGAACCCAATAGAAAATCTTTGGAGGGAGCTGAAAGTCCGTATTGCCCAGCGACAGCCCCGAAACCTGAAGGATCTGGATGGAGGAATGGGCCAAAATCCCTGCCTCAGTGTGTGCAAACCTGGTCAAGAACTACAGGAAACGTATGATCTCTGTAATTGCAAACAAAGGTTTCTGTACCAAATATTAAGTTCTGCTTTTCTGATGTATCAAATACTTATGTCATGCAATAAAATGCAAATTAATTACTTAAAAATCATACAATGTGATTTTCTGGATTTTTGTTTTAGATTCCGTCACTCACAGTTGAAGAGTACCTATGATAAAAATGACAGACTTCTACATGCTTTGTAAGTGGGAAAACCTGCAAAATCGGCAGTGTATCAAATACTTGTTCTCCCCACTGTATGTAAATCACAAACCATACTTAAGACTTCCTTCAAATCTATGATCATATTGTCAATTCAGCAGTGTACCTGTTTGGCACTACTGATGTATCACTTCCCCAGTCTACAAAGGCTCTTCTCAGTCTGAAAATTGTGTGTATCTATGTAATTACAGGTCTCGTGACCTTGGTCTTAACATTACTCCCTGTCAAAATAAAGGTTATATATACACACACACACACACACACACACTACCGTTCAAAAGTTTGGGGTCACTTAGAAATGTCCTTGTTTTTTAAAGAAAAGCAATTTTTTTGTCCATTATAATAAATACAGTGTAGACATTGTTAATGTTGTAAATGATTATTTTAGCTGGAAAATACTGATTTTTAATGAAACGCATAGGCGTACAAGAGGCCCATTATCAGCAACCATCACTCCTGTGTTTCAATGGCACATTGTGTTAATCCAAGTTTATCATTTTAAAAGGCTAATTGATCATTAGAAAAACTGTTTGCAATTATGTTAGCACAGCTGAAAAAACTGTTGTGCTAATTAAAGAAGCAATAAAACAGGCAATTTTTAGACTAGTTGAGTACCTGCAGAATCAACATTTGTGGGTTTGATTACAGGCTCAAAATGGCCAGAAACAAATAACTTTCTTCTGAAACTCGTCAGTCTATTCTTGTTCTGAGAAATGAAGGCTATTCCCTCAGAGAAATTGCCAAGAAACTGAAGATCTCGTACAATGCTGTGTATTACTCCCTTCACAGAAAAGCGCAAACTGGCTCTAACCAGAATATAAAGAGGAGTGGGAGGCCCTGGTGGACAAATGAGCAAGAGGACAAGTACATTAGAGTGTCTAGTTTGAGAAACAGACGCCTCACAAGTCCTCAACTGGCAGCTTCATTAAATAGTACCCGCAAAACACCTGTCTCAACATCAACAGTGACGAGGCGACTCCGAGATGCTGGCCTTCTAGGCAGAGTTGCAAATAAAAAGCCATATCTCAGACTGGCCAATAAAATAAAAGATTAAGATGGGCACTGGACAGAGGACGATTGGAAAAAATGTTATGGACAGACAAATCTAAGTTTGAGGTGTTCGGATCACAAAGAAGAACATTTGTGAGACGCAGACCAATTGAAAAGATGCTGGAGGAGTGCTTGACGCCATCTGTCAAGCAGGGTGGAGGCAATGTGATGGTCTGGGGGTGCTTTGGTGGTCGTAAATTGGGAGATTTGTACAGGGTATTGAAGATCTTGAAGAAGGAAGGCTATCACTCCGTTTTGCAACGCCATGCCATACCCTGTGGACAGCGCTTAATTGGAGTTAATTTCCTCCTACAACAGGACAATGACCCAAAGCACAGCTCTAAACTATGCAAGAACTATTTAGGGAAGAAGCAGTCAGCTGGTATTCTGTCTATAATGGAGTGGCCAGCACAGTCACCGGATCTCAACCTTATTGAACTGTTGTGGGAGCAGCTTGACTGTATGGTACGTGAGAAGTGCCCATCAAGCCAATCCAATTTGTGGGAGGTGCTTCAGGAAGCATGGGGTGAAATCTCTTCAGATTACCTCAACAAATTGACAACTAGAATGCCAAAGGTCTGCAAGGCTGTAATTGCTGCAAATGGAGGATTATTTGACGAAACCAAAGTTTGAAGGACACAATTATTTCAATAAAAAAAATCAGTATTTATAACCTTGTCAACATCTTGACTATATTTCCTATTCATTTTGCAACTAATTTCATGTATATTTTCATGGAAAACAAGGACATTTCTAAGTGACCCCAAACTTCTGAACGGTAGTGTATGTGATGGGATGTACAGACATTATGGACAGTATGTGGATAGAAAATATAGTATACCTGAAGAATACGTGGATAGAATATAAAGTGCCTTCGGAAACTATTCAGACCCCTTTTTCCACATTTTGTTACATTACAGCCTTATTCTAAAATGTATTAAATAAAAACAAATGTCTTAATAAATCTACACACAGTACCCCACAATGATGAAGCGAACACGTTTTTAGAAATTTTAGCAAAAGTATTACAAATAAAAAAACAGATACCTTATTTACATAAGTATTCAGACCCTTTGCTATGCAACTCGAAATTGAGCTCAGCTGTATGCTGTTTCCATTGATCATCTTTGAGATGTTTCTACAACTTGATTGGAGTACACCTGCGGTAAATTCAATTAATTGGACATGATTTGGAAAGGCAAACACCTGTCTATATAAAAAGGTCCCACAGTTGACAGTAAATGTTAGAGCAAAAACCGAGCCGCGAGGTCTAAGGAATGGTCTGTAGAGCTCCGAGACAGGATTATGTCGAGGCACAGATATGGGGAAGGGTACCAAAACATTTCTGCAGCATTGAAGTGGCCTCCATCAATCTTAAAATGGAAGAAGTTTGGAACCACCTTCATAGAGCTGGCCGCCCGGCCAAACTAAGCAATCGGGGGAGAATGTCCGGGAGGTGACCAAGAACCCAATGGTCACTCTGACAGAGATGGGAGAACCTTCTAGAAGAACAACCATCTCTGCAGAACTCCACCAATCAGGCCTTTATGGTAGAGTGGCCAGGCCACTCCTCAGTAAAAGGCACATGACAGCCCGCTTGGAGTTTGCCAAAAGGTACCTAAAGACTCTCATACCATGAGAAACAAGATTCTCTGGTCTGATGAAACAAAGATTTAACTTTTTGGCCTGAATGCCAAGCGTCGCTTCTGGAGGAAACCTGGCACCATCCCTACGTTGAAGCATGGTGGTGGACTGGGAGACTAGTCAGGATCGAGGAAACGATGAACGGAGCACAGTACAGAGAGAACCTTAATGAAAACCTGCTCTAGAGTACTCAGGACCTCAGACTGGGGCGAAGGCTCACCTTCCAACAGGACAATGACCCTAAGTACACAGCCAAGACAACGCAGGAGTGGCTTCGGGACAAGTCTCTGAATGTCCTTGAGTGGCCCAGCCAGAGCCCGGACTTGAAGATCTCTGGAGAGACCTGAAAATAGATCTGCAGCAACGCTTCCCATCCAACCTGACAGAGCTTGAGAGGATCTGCAGAGAAGAATGGGAGAAACTCCCCAAATACAGGTGTCCAAGCTTGTAGCATCATACCCAAGACTGTAATTGCTGCCAAAGGTGCTTCAAGGGTCTGAATACTTATGTAAATGTGATCAGTTTGTTTTTAAATACATTTGCAAACATTTCTAAAAACCTGTTTTTGCTTTGTCAATATGAGGTATTGTGTGTAGATTGATGAGGGAAAAACCCCCACATTTAATCAATTTTAAAATAGTCTGTAAGGTAACAAATTGTGGAAAAAGTCAAGGGGTCTGAATACTTTCCGAATGCACTGTATGTATAACAGTTGAATAGGATGGACTTGACTAGAATACAGTATATACATTTGAAATGGGAAAACAACAATTTAAACAATATTAAAGTGACCAGTGTTCCATGTCTATATACATAGGGCAGCAGCCGCTAAGGTGCAGGGATGAGTAACCGGGTGGTAGCCTGCTAGTGACAGTGACTAAGTTCAGGGCAGAGTACTGGGTGCAGGCCAGCTAGGGATGGCTATTTAACAGTTTGATGGTCTTGAGATAGAAGCTGTTTTTCAGTCCCTCGGTCCTAGCTTTGATTCACCTGTACTGACCTCGCCTTCTTGATGATAGTGGGGCGAACTGGCCTTGGCTCGGGTGGCTATGGTCCCTGTTGATCTTCTTGGCCTTCCTGTGACACCATGTGATTTAGTTGTCCTGAAAGGCAGGCAGTGTGTTCCCGGTGGTGTGTTGGGCTGACCGTACCCCCCTCTGGAGAGCCCTGCGATTGCGGACGGTGCAGTTGCCATACCAGGCGGTGATATAGCTTGACAGGATGCTCTCAATGGTGCATCTGTAAAAGTTTGTGAGGGTCTTAGGTGCCAAGCCACATTTTTCAGCCTCCTGAGGTTGAAGAGGCACTGTTACACCTTCACCACACTGTGTGGGTGGACCATTACAGATTGTCAGTGATATGTATGCCACGTCGATGTGGATGGGGGTGTTTTCCCTCTGCTGTCTCCTGAAGTCCACAATCAGCTCCTTTCTTTTGTTGATGTACACGGCACCACTCCGCCAGGTCCCTCACCTCCTCCCTGTAGACTGTCTAATCCTTGTTGTTAATCAGTCCTACCACTGTGGTGTCATCTGCAAACATGATGATTGAGTTGGAGGCCTGCATAGCCATGCCGTCATGGTTAAACCGGGAGTACAGGAGGGGGCTGAGCACACACCCGTGTTGAGGATCAGGGTAGTGGATGTGTTGTTGCCTACCTTCACCACCTGGGGCAGCCAGTCAGGAAGTCCAGGACCCAGTTGCACAGGGAGGGGTTCAGACCCAGGGCCCTGAGCTTAATGATGAGCTTGGAGGGTATTATGGTGTTGAAGACTGAGCTGTAGATAATGAACAGCATTCTTACATATGTATTCCTCTTGTCCAGATGGGATAGGGCAGTACACTTGCATTATCTGTGGATCTATTGGGGCGGTATGCAAATTGTATCAGGTAAGGTGGAGGTGATATGCTCCTTAACTAGCCTCTCAAAGCACACAAGTGAGTGCTAGGGAGCGATAGTCATTTATTTCAGTTACCTTTGCATTACTGGGTACAGGAACAATGGTGGACATCTTGAAGCAAACAGATAGGGAGTGATTGAATATGTCCGTAAACACTCCAGCCAGCTTGTCTGCATGCTCTGAGGACGTGGCTAGGGATGCCGCCTGGGCCGGCAGCCTTGCAAGGGTTAACACGCTTAAATGTCTTACTCACTCAAGAGCGGCCCATGTCGGTGGCACTGTGTTATCCTCAAAGCGGCGAGGAAGGCTAGCTTGTCCGGCAGCATTACGTCAGTGTCCACAACGTTGCTGATTTTCCCTTCATAATCTGTGATTGTTTGGAGTCTCTGCCACATACAGTTAAAGTCGGAGGTTTATTCAGTCATTAAAACTCATTTTTCAACCACTCCACAGACTTCATGTTAACAAACTATAGTTTTGGCAAGTCGGTTAAGACATCTACTTTGTGCATGACACAAGTAATTATTCCAACAATTGTTCACAGACAGATTATTTCACTAAATGTGTCTCATACACTTAGCGTCTCATACACTAAGTTGACTGTGCCTTTAAACAGCTTGGAAAATTCCAGAAAATGATGTCATGGCTTTAGAAGCTTATGATAGGCTAATTGACATAATGTGAGTCAATTGGAGGTGTTGGAGGCCTCTTTGCTCGACATCATGGGAAAATCAAAATAAATCAGCCAAGACCTCAGAAAAGAAATTGTAGACCTCCACAAGTCTGGTTCATCATTGGGAGCAATTTCCAAACACCTGAAGGTACCACACTCATCTGTACAAACAATAGTACACAAGTATAAACACCATGGGACCACGCAGACGTCATACCGCTCAGGAAGGAGACGCATTCTGTCTCCTAGAGATTAATGTACTTTGGTGCGAAAAGTGCAAATCAATCCCAGAACAACAGCAAAGGACCCTGTGAAGATGCTGGAGGGAACAGGTACAAAAGTATCTATATCCACAGTAAAACGAGTCCTATATCGACATAACCTGAAAGGCCGCTCAGCAAGGAAGAAGCCACTGCTCCAAAACTGTCATAAAAAAGCCAGACTACGGTTTGCAACTGCACATGGGGACAAAGATCGTACTTTTTGTAGAAATGTCCTCTGGTCTGATGAATCAAAAATAGAACTGTTTGGCCATAATGACTATCGTTATATTTGGGGGGAAAAGGGGGAGGCTTGCAAGCCGAAGAACATCATCCCAATTGTGAAGCACGGAGATGGCAGCCTCATGTTGTGGGTGTGCTTTGCTGCAGGAGGGACTGGTGCACTTCACAAAATAGATGGCATCATGAGGAAGGAAAATTATGTGGATATATTGAAGCAACATCTCAAGACATCAGTCAGGAAGTTAACGCTTGGTCACAAATAGGTCTTCCAAATGGACAATGACCCCAAGCATACTTCCAAAGTTGTGGCAAAATGGCTTAAAGACAACAAAGTCAAGGTATTGGAGTGGCCATCACAAAGCCCTGACCTCAATCCTATTGAACATTTGTGGGCAGAACTGAAAAAGCGTGTGCGAGCAAGGAGGCCTACAAACCTGACTCAGTTACACCAATTCTGTCAGGAGGAATGGGCCAAAATTCACCCAACTTATTGTGGGAAGCTTGTGGAAGGCAACCAAACGTTTGAACCAAATTAAACAAATTAAAGGCAATGCTACCAAACACTAATTAAGTGTATGTAGACTTCTCACCCACTGGGAATGTGATGAAAGAAATAAAAGCTGAAATAAATCAATCTCTCTCTGACATTTCACATTCTTAAAATAAAGTGGTGATCCTAACTGACCTAAGACAGGGACTTTTTACTAGGATTAAATGCCAGGAATTGTGAAAAACTGAGTTTAAATGCATTTGGCTAAGGTGTATGTAAACTTCTGACTTCAACTGTACGTGTCGTGTCTGAGCCGTTGAATTGAGACTTCACTTACTTTCTGTACTGACGTTTTGCCTGTTTGATTGCCTTACGGAGGGCATACCTCAACTGTTTGTATTCGATCATAATCCCAGTCACCGTGGTTAAATGCAGTGGTTCGCGCTTTCAGTTATTGCGAATGCTGCCATCTATCCATGTTTTTGGTTTGGATAGGTTTTTATTGTCACAATGGGAACAACATCCCGTATACACTTCCTGATGAACTCAGTCACCGAGTCACTGTTATTCTCAGAGGCAACCCGTAACATGTCCCAGTCCACGTGATCAAAACAGTCTTGAAGCATGGATTCCGATTGACCAGCGTTGAATAGACCTTAGCAGGGTACTTCCTGTTTGAGTTTCTGCCAATAGGAAGGGAGGAGCAAAATGGAGTCGTGCTCTGATTTGCCGAAGGGAGGGTGGGGGAGGGAGAGAGGGAAAATAACATTTTTGGCTAATAACGTGAGAAACATGAAAAAATAAAAAGATGGCCATGTCTATCGGAGCCATCTTTATTATTGGATATTGTGGCTGTGATGGTGGTGCTGTGGCCATGTTGCTGTACCTGCATTGTGACGAGCCGATCGTCCACCATCACCTCCTTGGTCAGGAAGTCAGCTCCTATTGTGGCTTTGTACTGGTTACTGAACTTCCTATTCACATACTGGTTCATCAGGGAGGTCTTCCCAACTCTGGAGGAGAGAGATATGAAGGGAGAGAAAGAGAGGTGGACAACAAGCAGGGGAGAGAAAGGTGTTAAAGATAGATTAATAGCCGCTATTTGACATGACTGCATTATTCCATCTATCCATTTAGTCCTAATGGTGAAAGAGGAACCATGGCCGATGATTCTTAAGCCAAACTCACTGAGGAACAGAGAGACCAGACACCCTTAAAACCCCATCAGAGGTGCTCTGATGCAATACTGTAGACACTCACAATCTCTCTAGTTCTCCTTTGCAGTGCTGAACATGCAGTGACACAATGAGAATACAGCAGAATCAGATTACACAGTGTGAGAGGGGAGGGGAGGGAAAATGAAATAAAAAGTACACTGTCATAAATCAAATGGAGACATACAGGTAACTGCCAAAATAAAGGAAACACCAACAAAGGGTTTTACTAGGGCATTGGGCCACCATGAGCCAGAACAGCTTCAAAGCGCCTTGGCATAGATTATATTTTATTTAACCAGACAAGTCAGTTAAGAACAAATTATTATTTACAATGGCGGCCTACAGCGGCCAAACCCGGACGACACTGGGCCAATTGTGCGCCGCCCTATGGGACTCCCAATCACGTCCGGTTGTGATACAGCCTGGATTCAAACCAGGGTGTCTGTGGTGACGCCACTAGAACTGAGATACAGTGCATTAGACCGCTGCGCAACTTTCTACAAGTGTCTGGAACTCAATTGTAGGGATGCAACACCATTCTTCCACAAGAAATTCCATAATTTGGTGTTTTGTTGATGGTGTTGGAAAATGCGGTCTCAGGCACCGCTCCAGAATGTCCCATAAGTGTTCAATTGGGTTGAGATCTGGTGACACACACACACACACACACACACACACCCTTTATACCCCCTATGCGCCTTTGAGACCCGTCTTTCAAAGTCACTCAGATGTCTTCTTCTAGCCATGGTAGCCAAAATAATGGGCATTTGTATACATGACTAAGCATGAACTGATGTTTTAATTGCTTAATTAACTTAGGAAACACACCTGTGTGGAAGCAACTGTTTTCAATATACCTTGTATCCCTCATTTACTCTAGTGTTTCCTTTATTTTGTCCGTTACCTGTATATGTGTGGGACAACCAACCAACAGCAGTCTGGTTGTATAGGTAGACTGTAGTTTCTAATGAATCTGGAATACCCAAACAGAAGTCTCTGATCAAAGTGGAAGACGAAATACTGGAAAACAGAAAAAATACAAATATTTGGTGACTTACCCAGAATCCCCAAGGATGATGACTTTCAGGAGCACTTTCTTCCTGGATGTCATTCTGTCGTGTCTGAGGAGAGATCATACACACAAAATCAGGGGTGCGTCCCAATAATCTCTCCTTCCTCCTGATGGAAAATGTTATTATTTTGATGCAACCCAGGACTTGGACTATGCAAGCACGCACACAAGACGATTTAGTATGGCCCGCCATAATGTCTTAGTAATAAAAATAAGTAGTTATAGTCTTAGTTGTAAAACAGTTTCTTCCAAATTACTAAAACCAAATCGGAACTGTGTGTAGACATTATAATGTCTCTTCCCTGAAAGTCTCTTCAATCTGTTGTCAGGACGTGGCCCTGTTGGGGAGGTTTATGACCACCCCCAATAAATTATTTTCTCTCTCAAACCGTTCTACAGACTGGACTCTTGGAGAGAGTCTTTGTTACCACAGAGAGAGAGACTTGGCAATACATTAACATCAAACGGTTGGGCAATTAACAATATTTCTTATAACCCAACCAGTTGAAAGTTTGTCCGACCTGATCAGATCTTAGTGGTCGCTGTTGTCAGACTGCAGTTGGTGAACGCGCCGCGCCCTAAGACGAACATAGACACTGCAACCAGAAAGACTCCAAGGACTAGTCTTTGACCCATCTATTGAAGCCAAGCTCAAACTGTAAATATATAATTGCATTTCATTTATCTGAATGGGCGGTTATTAGAAGGCATAAGATATTGTGTTTACGTTAGCATAGCTTCATCCAGACTTACCCTTTGTCTATCTGTTCCCGCTCATTTCATCCAACCCCTCCCCTTTCCTTTTTGTAACCAGCTGTCATATCGGAAAAGCCCTCTAGGGACTTTTCGTGGCATGATTGCTAACATGTATGAGCTATACTGTTGTATATACAGTATATGTAATTCTGTGTGATTCTTTAGCAAGTAAATAAATCATTAAGACAATTTGTGTATGCTGATTCAACAATGGGAGCTAGGATTCGTACAGATTTTGATCTTACGATCTTCGGGATGAGATTGAAATAAGGTGACGATTAATCATTGACTGCTATTTGATATAGGATCTTTAAGACAGCAGCTCTATAAAACACACTTCCGTGGTTCCCCAGGTTATTAATTAGTTAATTGTTGCAGGATTTAATTCAATCACATCATCAATTAAACGTTGAATAATCTATTTTATAAAATAGCATGTCTCACATTTAATCAAAGCCAGAGACACGACATTGTCCAACTCTAACAATCATCAAAACGAAAGCTAGTCAGTAAGGGAGCATCCAAAATTCCAAAAACAATGGATAGAAGACCATTATTTGCACATTTTGACGGTGAGGAAATATAACATTTTCAGCGTGGCCCTATCGGGGTCAAGACCATGGTGAAGACCGAACGGGTCCCCGGGGCAAAATTAGTTTGACACCCCTGCCCTACCTAAACACAAAAAGTAGTTCTTGCAAGTATATTTGCCTGATTTCTCTAGACATTTTATATGTTTCTAATAGTTTCAAACTGATCACTGGGGTTGAAATCCATAGCTCAGCTCTGCACAATGAGTGTCAGAAAATGCTATAATGTGTGTGATTTAGCACTCTGTGTAGTCAGTGCTATTCCACTGAGCCAATCAGACTTGAGCTCCATTCATTTCAGTCATGTGTTGCCTAATCTCGCTCTGACACACGCACACACACACAAAGTGAGTCTGAGGACTAGATCATGTTTCCCGTCAGAGGCGAGAGAACGACCCAACCATAAAACTCTATTCTTTCCCAATCACTTCCAGGGTGGCCGTTCCCAAACTGCAGTTTAAATAAGTGATTATGCTGCAATACTACTGGTAGACATTTTAACTTTGAGGGCACATTCTCTCAATAGAGCAATCCAGGTGAGATCTCTCACAAAGGCACACACACCTGGTGCAGTGCCATGGGAAAGAACCCAGCCCAGTCATATCAGACACTGACTGAGATAGGGGGACTTTTCTATTATCCCTTAATGTTATACTGAAACAATGATGACATGAGTGACCCATTCAAATGCATCTTGTGTTTATCCTGGGAAACAACAATGTAACAGCCAGGCCAACAGTCAGATTAATGAGTACAACAGCCTTTGTCCGGCCTATTACCATCAAGATATACAGTATGTCTGTCTACTTTCAAACCCCACTGAGCCTCTAATCCAAAGGTTAGCAATGCTTACGAATACATGTACAATCCCATACTACTTCCATTTAAGAATGGAAGAGGCCACTATGTTCTTGGGGACCGTCAATGCTGCAGAAATCTTTTGCTACCCTTCCCCCAGATCTGTGACTTGACATAATACTGTCTCGGAACTCTACGGACAAAACCTTCAACCTCATGGCTTGGTTTTTACTCTGACATGTACTGTCAACTGTGGGACCTTATATAGACAGGTGTTTTCCTTTCCAAATCATGTGCAATCAATTTAATTTATCACAGGTGGCCTCCAATCAAGTTGTAGAAACATCGCAAGGATGATCAATGGAAACAGGATACACCAGAGCTCAATTTCGAGTCTCATAGCAAAGGGTCTGAATACTTGTATTTGTTTTTTATTCAATTTTTTAAGATTTCTAAAAACCTGTTTTCGCTTTGTCATTATGGGATATTGTGTGTAGATTGCTGAGGATTTTTATTTATTTAATCAATTTTAGAATAAGGCTGTAACATAACAAAATATGGAAAAAGTAAATGGGTCTGAATACTTTCCGAAGGTACTGTACAGTTTTAGACAGTAGCTAATAGGCTATTGTAGATATTGGAGCATAATGTAGGCCTATCAACAAAACCAAATGGAGCAAATCCCACAAAATGTTCACAAAATACAATACTGTCCCTTTAATTAAGACCTAACCTTTTTACATTACTTATTTTTCAAAGACAGTTTGAAATGTAGCCTTCACGTTTTGTGCTCTTGTACGAAGTAGTAACTCCCCATTGCTGACCTATACTTAGGGTAAACGTCCCTATTAAGCCCACTTATAAAAAACAAATGTAAACAACAGCATTTTTTGCTGTGTGATGTTTCTTCCAATGAAGCTGCTTGTTACATAAATTACACTTATTATTGTAAGCCAATCAGATTTGGCAGTATTGAGTTATCAAAGCATATGTGACGTGCCTGCTGATCCCAGAAGAAGTTGCAAAAAAACGTTGGTACTCTCAGAAGATAACATGTTTTGCATATTTCTACTCCTGTTTTTGGTAAGTACTAATTTGTTATCAACATTTAAGTGATTAGTGTGAATAAGACATATGTTAGAATATTACTTTAATTATAAATATTGTTTCTTTTGAAATCAAAATATGAGTTTTAGCATGCTAGCAA
This sequence comes from Thymallus thymallus, assembly GCA_023634145.1. NCBI lineage: Eukaryota > Metazoa > Chordata > Actinopteri > Salmoniformes > Salmonidae > Thymallus > Thymallus thymallus. Next base: position 21,674,587 of record CM042410.1, on the reverse strand, counting down.
ACAGACCACATGCTGCATCAATACAGTAGCTGCATAGTATGGTTCATTGCAATGACAAAGCATGATAAGCAGGTATAGTTTACATTGTTGTATGCAGACAATAAATGTGTATGTTTATCTTTATACATGTTTTAATTAAAAAATATACCTGGTGGGCTTAAAGGGGAAGCTAGCAAAAATATCACATTGTCTGGGGTGGATGTAAATGAGCACAGCTAATTACTTTGCATGATACATTTATACTTTTCATGCACTATAGATTTATTTCATATAGTTGTTTTTTTGTTTATGTCATGTGAGTAGAATAAAATATTCTGTCTTTTAACCATAAATTCACTGATGTTCCTTTTAAGCCCACCTGCTCCCATTAAGCCCACTTGACTGTGTTTAAATTGTGATTTTCTTCCACAACCCCAGCCATCAACGTCTGCATACTCTGCAACTTCAAGCCAATCACCCTCATCAGGCATTGGCATCAAAGATTTCTTCCTGCAACTCATCATGCCAACCAAGAAGAGCAATCCAGCCAAAAGACAGAGAATCAACATAAGATATGGAGTCTCTAACATCTGAACAAGCCTTGTTGCTAGGGAAAAGTGAAAAAAAGAAGGCAGCAAAAAAAAATTAACAACCAAAGGATGGCAAGACCAAGAAGCCTCCTCTGGAGAAGGCAAATGCATCAGAGGCAGTGGGCAATGAGGCAGTGAGCAAAGAGGCAAATGAGAATACAGAAACCTGTACCACAACCTTCACAGTGGAGAGAGACGTGTACTATGCTGTCATGTTCACGAAACCAGCGGCATATTACATCGCACGATCACTTAACAAGTCAGCACCACCAGAGGGTGAACGGTATGTGATGAAGTTCCTAGACAGAGGGCCAAACAACACATTCTTCCTCCCATCCAGGGACAAGATTGAGGATGTAGAGCTCATGTTCATCCTCTGCAAAGCAGAGCTGGAGGGACCTGGACCATTCTATTTGCGCAATCATGAGGTCATTGAAAATCTGTACAAAAACAAGATGAAAGCCAACAAAGACTTGTTAGCGTAAGACTGGCAAGCAAAGACAACCTCAACGTGGGCAAAAGATTAAAACAAACAAACAAAATAAATAAAGCTTAGACCACCCTATAACTTGTTATGTTATACTACTAAGATAACTAAAACGATAAAATCACATCAAAGAGCACAGGCCTACATTTAGCCTAGGAGAAAGTAGAAATGTTTCTTGTTTATTTTTTTCTTAAGTTATAGGCTAATGATACATGAGCTTCAAGATGTTGTGACTGATGTCTCCTCACAATGAACTGTATGTTTTAATGTTACTCCACAATGAACTGAATGGTTTTAAAATGTGATTAACATTTGAAAATCAATTAAAGTCATTGTTTAAATGTAAACCCTGAAATTGACTCATTTACTATCCTTAGAACATTAGTATTGAACCTGCAAACTGTTTTTCTTTTAGTCAGTAGGTCTTCAGAAATCTTCATAAAAACATCAGCACTTTCAACCAGTAAGCAGGACCAGAAATCTTGGCCAATTTCGAATGCCAACAGCACACCATAGGATAGAGATAGAGACAACATGACAACACATATTGAAAGAAGAAGTATTGAAGAGTTTCACTATAGTTTTGAGTTTGTTCGTAAATAGTTTTTTGGCTACATTCCAAAGAAGACATGTTGTAAGTTTAGCTTTTTCTGCGTTGACAACACAGCAAAAAGGCTGGTCACGCCTATATCAAATGCCATTTACAGGCCATAGGATAGGAGTGGAGACAAAATGAAAATAGCTATTTAGAGCTAAGAGATTACAGATTTGAATAGAACAAGTTTGTATTGTTAAGATTTTTTAAAATATATATATTTATTTATCAACAAATCTGAAGTGGGCTAATTTGGAACACCCATGGGCTTAAAGGGTACATTAGGTACCCATTAAGCCCATGCCAGACTTAACCTATTTTGACAAATGAAACAATAAAAACATTAGAAATTGGTATAAATTAATTATTGACACTTCAAATGAGAGATCAGACTTTCATTTTAACTAAAATGTTCTCACTTAAATTGGGGCAGTATATATAAAAAATGTTTACACCATCTATAACTGGGCAATTAACTTGTTAAGTAGCAAAGAACATCAACAAATGTTCACATGCACAGCTTTGAACTAATGTGAAAAATGCATTCATTCACTCGCAGGAGAAAAGACCCCCCGTGGGCTACCTTCCCGAATTCTACTCCGTTGCGCTCTGGCTTTATAGTGCAAGCTAATGGGGGGAACTTAGTGAAGTTCAGTCTCTTGCCCGCAGCTTAGAGGGAACATTGACCTCAACCCCATCAAACACCTTTGTGATGAATTGGAACGCAGACTGCGAGCCAGGCCTAAGCGCCCAACATCAGTGCCGACCTCACTAATGGAAGCAAGTCCCCGCAGCAATGTTCCAACATCTAGTGGAATGCCTTCCCAGAAGAGTGGAGGCTGTTATAGCAGAAAAGAAGGGACCAACTCCATATTAATGCCCATGATTTTGTAGTGAGATGTTTGATGAGCAGTGCCACATCATTTTGGTCATGTAGTGTATGTGGCAACTTAGCAATTCAGATTTGTTATCTGTAATAGTTATGATAAATTAGGCATTGTTGTGATCTGTTGGTATATAGATAAATGCGCAATTTTTTTGTGTTCTAAAAATATATTTTACATTTTAGTACTCTAAAAAAAATCATGCGAGTACTCGTAGTAAAAAAATAGCAAATACCCAGCCCAATTTGCAGGACAGACACCCCAGCTCATAAAGTTATACAAGTAACTCATAAATGCTACTGACAGTTTGCAGCACGCACAAAACAAATATTAGACCAAGAGGAGATTCTCTGCTGTTACCAAGAGAAGCTTGATTTTGCAAGAAGTTAACTACTTTGCTAGATAACTTGCTACTAAATTAGCAAACCAAATGCAGAACTTCAGCGCATTTAGCACATTTTAGAAAGTTCATTTAATGGTTACAAGATATCTAGCTGACAAACATTTAGATGTGAATTCTAGAGTATCTAGATCACCTGCTGCACAACAGTGGGTGACTCATAACGCTCTGGTCTCTAGTTGTTGTGTGCTTGTAAACAAACACCATGTGACTGGGGACTACTGCTAAGTTTCATAATGAAAACTAATGTGGCAGGTGAAATGAAAAACGCAATATTTATCTACGAAGTTGACTACAGGTGTGCACTTACAAAATAGCTACAAATATTAAAATTCAGTATTAAAAAACACCCAAGCCTACCATCCATCTACAGCCCTCTCTCCAGTCTCCTCTTTAAGTGAAAACCAGGGATCTCTCTCCCTTTCTCATATGACCAATGCCTGCTATATTTACAAGCAGTCTAACTTACAGCACTGCAGCCACCAGAGTTGGTCAAACACTCTAGAACCCCTTCAGTCCTCCTGCTCTGCTCTCTATTAACTAGTGAAGTGTAGTGAGGTAGGGGCCATTTTTGAATACTTCGAAAATCTTTGCTTTCTCACTTCTTTGAAAAACTCATTGGCTATGCAACACTTATGACCTGTGTTTACCCAAAGGAAACTCTGAAGCGTGGAGAACAGCCCTTCAGGATGGCCCACCGGGCATGCCATCATCACAGTCTCGTACATGACCATGATTCATTGTTATATTTCACATGACATCATGCATAACATGATTACTCCAGCAAATCCTAAACAATGTTCTTTGGTTATGGTCTGATGCCCACTGCCCTCCCTTTCCTCTGTCCATGATGTTAGATTCTGAACACTACACAGGGAGGGAGAGCTGAAGAGGCAGCTGGGACCAGTAACTTCAATGATTTGTATGCACATACACGCACAGATACAGTGGCACATTCAGATACAAACAAACTCTAAATATAGGCTAGATGTGTTGTGCATAAATAACCCTGATGAGATTAACTCATTTCCAAACATGTCACATAGTTAACACCCTCAACACTATCAGGTTGACAGCAGCACCTGAGTCCTGCTAGTGACACTCCCGCAGCTGGAGATATTGACTGTGATACTGACACTAACGTGGGGAAAGGGCACTGAGCCATCTCTATGCTGACAAAATGCCTCGCTGGAAAGCATAGTATTATGCCTAATGAAAATACTAATGAATATTTGTCATAATATAAACTAGTATAATTGTTCAAATGGGATTTATAGGAATCCAACTGTAAAGTTAGTTGTTACTGTAACAACCCCAGTCCTCGCCTAATCTGTAACCCATGACACTGCATTATAGAAGTCGGATCACGTGGGAGAAAGATTTCCCCAAGCTCAGGAGCGACAAAAGACGTTAGTGTTTTACAATCGACTCACTGAGATTCTACGTGTGACATATCTAACAAACAATGAGTGAATCAATATTTTGTACAAAGAAATGATATGTAATGTTCCATAAAATGTGTCGTTTTGAAACATGGAAGCTTAGCTATTAGGAATGTCCTGAACCTCTTCAATTTGCGGCGTCGTTGTTGTTCAAACTCTCCATTCCAAGTGCTTAATGGAAAACAGAAAACATTTTCGGTCATGTCCACATTAGAACGCAATGTTCACTTCGTCGGAGCTGACAGGACAGGAGGCCCACGGTTGCACCGTCCCCGACCTATTGCTCAATTCGTCTGCAAGAGGCCGCCCCACTGTGACGGTCACCCATTTATTGCATTCCCCCCGTCGCGTCGGTAACATCAGACCATGAACAAAAGCTTTCTTTCCGTATGAAATAATGTTATAGTACGTCGCAGTCATAAGCTAGTTAATTATATCTTAGAGCTTACCTTCAACTTCCAACACACCAGACCGCTGTTTTCAACCTGCTGTATTGTCTCAGTACAGCCTCTTGCTGGATTTGATTTAGCTGTCACGGGCAAAATAGATAGCTAGCTAACGTTAATGCGTTAGCTAGATTACCTAGTTAAAATGTAAATGTATCGAGTTGGTGGCTGTAGTTTGTGATGCTTATCTCTCTTTGATATTCAGCTTCCCTGATTAGTATTTTCAGACTCCCTTCACATTAGTGTAAATACAAATATCTATATAATTTTTGTTCAGATTTTGTTGTCTTGTCTTTTGCCCTGGTTTCTTTTCACGACTGATTTTTTTTCTCTCACTTCATCCAAAACAACTTGTCTTACGTCACCGCGCTGTAACGTAATCACGCACAAACAGGATACACCACGCCCACTTACTGCACCAGCGATGGATCTTTAGTAAATTTGTAAATACCTTGGCTTTTTTTATTTATTTTTTACTGTCCAGCTGTAAATTAATCTATTCCTAAAAGTTTTCAAAATTGCTATATCACATTTGCTCTGATATAACATGCCAGGCTAAAGAACACAATGAGCAGTAGGAGAGAAGCATATAACACCTAAACTTGTTTTCTATGGAAGATACATTTTGTTTGGAAAAAAGAACAGGATAACTGGCATGACTCTTTATGCTCCATAAAACATTTGGGTATTATGTTACCCAAAGCAGACTGTCTCGAAACATACCACACCTTTGTAGTCTATAGCCCATAGCATAATATAGCCCCTTGCCTCATATCTGGAAGAGTAGCCTATTTTGCTTTTCATGTAGGGCTGAAAATTTAGTTTAGGAGCGCTGTTGGTTATTATAACATTTCTGTGATGAAGACGGCACATATGATCACCACTAGAGGGCAGTCTTTGTTCATTTCTGGCAGAGGCTCTGAACACTGTTGAAGAGGGAGTTCTTGTGCAGGCCAAAAATAATCTCCAGTGTGTCTGTTTTTTATCTAGAATGCAGCCGCTCAGCTCTATACTTCATCATCAAAGTGCTGTTGTGTCCGGTCTTACCCAGATATTTCCTCAGATTCTGAGCTCCCTGAAGTCATTCAGTCCTCCATGCTTGTCTGTGCATTCAAAAAAGGGACACTGGAACAGGGATGATGGAATGTTCTCCAATCCTGACTGACTGAACACATACTGGGAGGACGTGGCTGAAGTATGCAAACTGTCTGACAGTGAGAGGGAAAAGGCCAAAGGGAATGGGGGTCAGTTTACTGGAAGTGTCTTTTCCCCTTGGCTGTGGGCAGACTTTGTGTCTGTGGGTGTGTATTCTGTTAGTGTGTCCATTTGGCGCATCCTAATGAGTAGGGATGACCCTAGTGTTAATGGACACATTTCTGACTGCTCTCCCCTATTGAGTGCCTAGTCTTTAGGACCTGGTAGGAACTCAGTTGGTCAACACATCCACTAATGAACTAAAGGGATGCGTTGAAAAAGGTAAGGGTATGCAAGAGAGGGTAGTGCTAGAAAATAACTGGCCTCTTGGAGGAAAAGCGTCACAAATATACACATACACATTTTGCCACACAGACACACATTAACAGGGGAGAGTTAAAGGCAGGCACTGACTGTCAGAGAGAGAGAGAGAGAGAGAGACAGAGAGAGAGAGGGAGAGGGAGAAAAAGAGAGAGGGAGGTAGGAGGGGGAGGAACATGTGACATGAGCATGTGTGTGAGATAATAGACAAATGGAGAGGAGAGTAAAGATCCAGTCTACTGCAGTGAAAATGTCTGTTCATTTCAGATAGTGATGAAACTCTAGAACAAGCTCCTCTAACACTCCTCTGGTTTATGTGTCCATAAACTGTGTGTGAGAGAGAGAGAGAGAGAGAGAGGGGGATGGGTCAAAGAGATGGATGGATTGTGCGTGTGTGAATCAGGTGTGTGCGTTAGTGCGTGCCAGACAGCAAAGAGAGGCACAGTTATCTGGGAATTTGAGCCAAAGGAACCTCACTAACAGAAAGAGAGAGAAAGAGAAACAGAGGGAGAGAGAAAAAATAGGACAGAGAAGTGGAGGGTGAAATAGGTATATCGATAGAAACACAGATAGAAAGAGGTGAAAACCGGTGTCAGGAGGGACAGTAAACAACGAAACACAGAGGTGTCTGAGAAACTGAATTCTGCCAGCTTTTCAAATATTTTAGGAGTTTTCCCATGATTCCACTGGGCTCTCTCGGCGTGCTCCCACTGCTGTCCCTGTGTGTGGGGGCCGTGTTGTCCCCCCCCCTGGACGCAGCCCCAGCCTGTCCCCACCCCCCTTGCATGGACAGTCTGGTGGCCGCTCCGCGTGCGAGGACAGCCCTGGGACAGCGGGCTGCAGGGTGGTGGTCGCCCCCCTAGCTGCCTCCAACCCCCCTCTGAGGGAGGAACACACACAAGAAGTCCGACAGGTCCAGCCCGAGGTGAGTGACATCATCAGGTCAATCTGAGGATATTTCCTGTGCTTTTCCCAATAGAATGAGTGAGGTATTGATATAACTGACTCAGGTATTGTACACACCAAACAATGATCATTCTGATTGGAGTGGCACAGAGGAAGGCCTGGACAATGTTTGTTCTGTAGGGGTGATTAGATAATGCTGGGACAGAGTCTCTGAGTCTGACAAGCCATGTCCTTCTGGTTTGTGTGGCGGGGGGTAAAGTTTAGGCTGCTGAAACAGTGACTATGGACATAACGTCACTCAGCCAATTGAAACAGAATTGAGCCCAACTCTGTTGCATAGTGGCATAGATACTCACTGGGTACACACTGGTTGAATCAACGTGAAATAAAGAATGTGCCCAGTGGGTAGTGTCTGGTGTCTTAAACATTAGTGTCAGTAGTATTGTATGTGGAGAGTGGGCAACAGGTCCCTACTCTGGGGATTAGGGGCACTCTCCAATTGGCACCACTTGACAGATGCTTTCCAGGGATAACAATCAAAGAGGGAGTAATCAAAGAGGGGCTTGGGTTTATAAATGTCCTCATCATATTGCTCTGCTGAGCTGATGCAATGACAGGTGTTCCACTGACATGGCTAGGAGGGATTTAAGTGTGACTGAGTGATTGAGTCTGTGGCAGTCATCTACTTTGCATGCCTTAATGTCGGTTTTGTATTTGTGTGATGTAACTGTAAATGCTGGTACGTGCTTGTGTGTGTGTGTGTGTCATGTCATTACTGTAATGCTGTGTGTGGTCTCTGCAGGCAGGGGATGTGTCGGAGCGTCTGGTCCAGTTGCAGCGCTGTATGCATTCCCCCCAGGAGCCGGGGGCCCCCAGGGGCCAGGAAGGACAAGGAGGGGACACTCTGGGGGCCATTCTGGCTCTGATGGCAGCAGTGCTGACATAGTGTGACCTCCACTGTCACAGCCAAGCCCTCAGGGCTATGGCCAGATGACTGGGTAAGGAGCATGGCGAACACACACATACACACAGATGCACACATTGTTACTACCTATCTTCTCTCTTTCTGTGTATACTCCAGTTCATTTTCTTGATCTCTCTCCACACAAACACTCAACACCCACACAATGACGGTGTCTCTCCTAAGGAAGAGGCAGAAACCAAACTACTAGGGGTGCAGCTAGACAACTGCTTATCATGGTAATCGCAAATAACTAATCAATGTAAAAAAAAAAATTTAAATTGCATGCATGATCAGAAGGAAGCTAAATATTTACTGGGAAAGATTATTAAGCAAACAACCCAAGCATTAACTGGAAGTCAGGTGAACTACTGTTTGAACTACTGTTCTGTGGTCTGGGGAAATGCATCAGCAGGTGACATTAGGAGGCTGCAGATTGCACAGAACAAAGCAGCAAGGATTGTTTTAAGGTGGAGATATAGTTATTCTGTTGTAGTCATGCACAATGCTCTTGGTTGGTCATCAATCAACAATATAATTGAAAAAAACATGCTTATTTTGTTTCACAATGTACACCATTTAAAACGGCCAAACTCAATTCACAACAGTGTTCAGATGGTAAGAGACAGACATTCAGTAAATACTAGGAGTAGATTGTCCACTGTCACTGGTACAATCAACATTACATAACGTCAACGGAAATGTAGTATAATGGATTTACAGTAATGTTCAAGGGCTATGTTTTGTGGGCGTGCAAGAATTTTGGAGGCTCACAGAGCTGAACTGAGCTACGGGCACCAAGTTGAACGTGGAAATTGAGTGGACTATGTCAGAACATATGAACATAATGGTAATCGAATACTGGATCACTACGTGTACAGTAAGAAGTTAAGATCACTACATTGATGATGAAAAACACTGTCACTCAGTAACTCCTCATACCTTTAAGCATCTCTCTTCCCTTCTTCTCCTCACCTCCCATCAGTCTTGTTTTTATCATGACCACATTTTTATTCATTTTGCAATTTTTTCATTGGGGGGGGGGTTACTGTAACCCCATTGGAGGGGGGGGGGGGGGGGGGGGGGGGTTTCAAGTGCAATATACAAATTCATATAATTTCATATTTAGTTCATATCATATCTCCACCCCCATCCATCCAACATGTCTCCATACAACCACTCACCTCATCAATGAGAGGGGCAGTCATTCTCCCCTGGTTTCTTGTCAATCCCGCCCCCCTCGCCCCCCCACAAAAAACAAACATCTCTATCTGCCCATATCATATGAAGGAATATGCCTGCATGGTTTAGGGGACACAGTGAACAGTTGGGAGTTGGGGCCAATTTAATCGTAAAACGATTCCTTGGTATTAAATAGTCTGTGAACAAACTTAAAATATATACGTAAATTGATGGTTCGGAGGTCATAAGGTTTGTTCAGATTCACTTAGATCTGTGGTCCATACTTTTTTAATGGCTAGTTTAGAATATGAGCTTTCCAAAAGTTGTTTACATATTATATAGATCAGTCCTTTCGGTAACGCAGATCATTTGTTTATAAATCCCATCATTGGATGGTTTGGTAGAAGGGTTTCTCAAGGGACTCCATAGACCAGCATTGCTGACCTAAATTGTAAATTTAGAAAAAAAGGAGTTGCCTGGTAATGTTTGTATCTTTCAAATCTTGTAATGTTTGTGTCTTTTAAAATGTTGTTTACATTGTTTAAGGGATATATTAGTGAAGACCACCTATTCCAGGGCAATCGGAGACACCATATTTCTCTTTATACTAGGCCAGGGGGCGGAAGAATCATGTCTAAACCAATTTAGGATGGGGCAAAATGCTAGTCCCTGGAAATTAATATTTAAATGTTTTGTACACTCACACCATGCCCAAACCGCACGCGTGCGTGTGTGTCCGTGTGTGCCATCGTGTGCAAGTTGATTTTGCCCCCCACACCACACGCGATCACGACGCGCAGGTTGAAATATCAAAACAAACTCTGATGTTAATTTGAGGACAGGTCGAAAAGCAAAACAAGCTTGCTATTGCTAGCTAATTTGTCCTATTTAGCTTGTTGTTGCTAGCTAATTTGACCTGGGATATAAACATTGAGTTGTTATTTGACCTGAAATGCAGAAGATCCTCTACTCCTACAATTAATCCACAGATAAAACAGTCAACTGAATAATTTCTAGTCATTTCTCCTCCTTCCAGCCTTCTTTTTCTTCTTTGGGACTTTTTGGCGATTGGCAACTAACTTTCATAATAACGTGCATTACCACAACCGACCTCCGTTCATCTTTCAATCACAAACGTGGGTATATGTTCCAAGCTTAGGCCTGGATTTGGAGCATGATTGTATATCCAGCCTTCCATGGGGCTGTATCCTGACACACTCAGCACGTCTGAAAGCACTAACCCCCCCAAGAGCAGATCTCAACACCAGATGGCAGCGTTGCTTGGGGATGATGCTTGAAGCAAAGAGAAGGTTCTGGAAAAATAATCTCTTTCTGAGTGAATTTGAGAACAAACTAGCTAAAAGGCCTAAAAGATTCACATGCCAATACACATAGGCACGGTGCAGCTATGTGCAGAGGCACAATGTGTAAGAGAGGTCTCCGTCACCAGAAAATAGAAATTGTGTTTCGTAGGAAAATAAACAGAGTTTTGACATCATGAGAACTCTATCCTCATGGTTCTCTGGCTGTATCATAGCCTACAGAGGAGCAACAGCTTAGTATGATATCATACTATAGCTATTGGACAGAGAAATTAAGAGTATGTGGGAAAGTAGTTTCAAAACCTTTTATTGCTGGCAGTGACTCACCCAATATTCTTGTGACCCTCAAAATAATCTGTATGCCAGAATGCAGTTCAACCACGACACACCAGTGGGTCCTAATGTGATCTTTAGGAATTGTTGAAAGTATGTAAATATATGAATATTCAATAGCCATATGAAAGTTATATGATAATACCTGAGGTTGGTATTTCCACATCCACTCCTGTAGAACTAGAGTTTAGACTAGAGCTAAGCTTCTGCTGACCTGAGTCATGCTAAACCTCATCTCAACACTTGGGGCACTAGATCCTGGCCTATGGGTCATTAGGCGCACATAGAGGGAGGGGATGGTAAGAGAGAGTGGTGACGTGATTTAGAGTCCCTGGGCCTCAGGCCCTTATTGTCTTAAGCTGAGACATAAAGCCTTGTCTCTCAGCTACAGGGCAGAAGATGGGTTGGAAAAGGAGATAAAGAGAGGTCAGTATGTGAGAAGCAGCAGTTTCTCTTCACCATGTAAAGATCCATATGAAGGGATGGCATGCACTCTGGGCTGCAAGGTGAGGTGAGTGAGTTTGGGTGGGTGGGGGTAGCGGGGGGGATGTGAGTGTGTTGTGTGTCGGGGGCTGGGGGGGGGGGGGGGGGTGTTAGCAAGGTGGTGTGGGGGTTCAGCGTTCGTTAAGGGCACCCCTCACTGAACAGCAGCCCACTGAGAGAGGACGGGATGTGTCTGCTAATAATACCGGGTCTGCGGCAAACCAGAGCAAGGCAGCATTCCGTTAGAAACCGGATCCCACCAGAACAAGTGTATCCTGATGTGGTGAGTAGAGGGGGTAGGGGAGGGAGGGAGGGAACGAGAAGACAGGGGAGCCATGTGGCTGGCCTCAAACTCCTTCTTTCTCTGTTTCTATCGCTCTCTCTGCATTCACAGAGAAGGCAGGTGGGTCGAGTGGAAGAGGGGTGAGGGGCGGTGGAAGTAGAGGGGCTTTTTTGAGGGACTGGGGGTTGTTTTGTTGTGTAATTGGTCGGTAACATCGAGTAACACCTACTCAAATCAAATGTTTAGGCATGCAGTGTATCTCCAACCAAAAACTCCACAACAGGCCTTTGTTTATAACTGCTTTGTCTGGTGAACTTGAACCAAATCCATGAACAGAGTTGTTCTCACACACTAGAAATTACTGCAATGATGACACACACATACACACACACACATACACACACACACACACCACAGGAGGTTGGTGGCACCTTAATTGGCTAGGACAGGCTCATAATAATGGCTGGAGTAGAATAGGTGGAATGGTACCATTCCATTCACTCCGTTCTGGCTATTATTATGAGCCGCCCTCCCCTCAGCAGCCTCCACTGACACACACATACTGTATATGAAGACAAGAGTAGATGTACAGTATGCGCACTGATAGGGTGAAAGGAGTTTAGTAGAATTTGCTCCAGTGCTCAACTGTTCCATGTCACCTTTACGAGAGAGGCAGAATCTAATCCTCATATCAAAGTGATGTTTCGCCTTGATAAAACTTCTTAGCCTGCCCTGAAAGACACAAACACATACACACACATAGACTGTTGGCAATGACACTCACTGCTAAATGGAAGGCACAAAAAATACACTCAAATGCGTAAGAGTACATAAAAACACCACAAAACACATCACGCATTTTACACATGATCAACATAGGTGGTCAACATGATCAACCATTAACAAATGTATTCATATACACAACATTCTAGTATCAAAACATTGCACTTTACTCACCACACACACAGAGAGATTTGGTGTATCTGACCACCCTAGATCCAGCCAGGTCACCCGTGATAAAAGTCAGTATTCGACGTCCATCCATGTCTGAGGACGTCAGAAGATGATGCTGAAACCAGCCACTAGGGGCAACAGTGAGCGGTTTTGGTTTTGCAAGGGGGTTGTGGACGGGGATGGCGGATGGGCGTAAGCATCTGATTCCTTATTTTTATATACTTTTTTTTAAGCTAAAGGCTGGTATTCCCAGGCGGTCTTGGTACTAACCAGGCCCGACCCTGAACAGGTTCATGCCTAAACCTAACCTTAAAAACTTTGAAATTTGACGTTCGCAAACAACTAAGAAATGTTATGTTTGAGAAACATGGATGAACGTCTAATTCTGACATGAGACTGTAAGAGCTAGTTGCCTAGATCCCCCCTAGGGGTCAGGAGCTCAGAGAAATCAGGGTAAGAGAAAGATAGATGGATTATGGAATACATCGCACCGGCAAAGCATTGCATTTTCAATAATCATCCATAGGCCAATCAACACAACCTTCTTCAGTGACAGTAGCCCCCTGACCCCTCCCCTTGTCTTTCCCCATCAGCATGTCTGTGCAGGTGTGTATGTTGTGGAGGGACAGAGAGAGAGGTAGAGGATGAAGGATGTGGTAAAGTAGCACAATGGCCAACTGTGTCTCTCTCTCTTGCACCTGCAGGGCCTGGGTTGGCTGTGGCTGACAGAAAACAGACAGACCGAGAGAGAGAGAGAGAGAGAGAGAGAGAGAGAGAGAGAGAGAGAGAGAGAGAGAGAGAGATAAAGAGAAAGAGAAAGAGAGAGAGAGAGAGTCACATACACACACATACACACACACAGTTAGAGGAAGAAAACTCACTGACTGACTGATACAGTAACTTCAAACAGAGGAGAGGATTCAGGTGAGGAGAGAGCGACATTCCGTGCCAAAGAGAGGAGAAATAGATGGATGCTGAAGAAGGTGGGCGAGGGAGTGTGTGTGTTGGAGTGAGAGAGAGAGAGAGAGAGAGAGAGAGAGAGAGAGGGTAAGTAAGTAAGTAAAAAAGTAAGTTGATAATTTATTTATATGCTTATGTAAAAGACCAGCTTTAGCTTAACTTCAATCATAATCTTACACACACACACAGATCTACATCTTATTTACTCCCTGTCTGTCTGCATGTGTATAGAGTGGATATGACAGGCAGGACCAGTTGTTGCTGGTGAATCAGCTTAAGAAGCAGACAGACAGTCATACAGTTCCCTGCAGGAGGACGACAGTCTGCTGGGGATTTAAGTCTTACCATCAACCAGGATCTAGTGGCAGACCAGACATAAAGATACACAACATTATACAAACACTAAATTCTCAGGTCAATTCACTGCAAAATCAAACTTTGTCATGCACGTTCAGACCTCAGAAGTTGGTTGAATGTTAAGGAATCCATGACCAAGGCCATCTGTTGTTGCAAATCTCTCTCTCAGTACGAGTACACCACGTCACCATTTTTCTCAGTAAATATATTTCCAAAGGTGCTATTGACATGAAATGTTCACCAGATGTTGGTAACAACCCAAGTAATCCATACATACAAAACAAATAAGTTCAGAAATTAAGTTATGTGTAATAATGTGAAATGACACAGGGAAAAAGTATTGAACACATGAAGAAAGGGAGGTGCAAAAAGGCATGGAAAGCCAAGACAACAGCTAAAAACTATCAGTAATTAAAAAGCAATCCAGCCCCCTGTCAGTGCAAATTAATATCAGCTGGTTCAATCCCAACTGATGGCCTACAAAAAGGTATCATTGCCATGGTGTCACTCAAGACACCTCTCATGATGGGTAAAAGCAAAGAGCTGTCTCAAAACCTTTGCAACCTAATTGTTGCAAAACATAATGATGGCATTGGTTATAGGCTCATTTCTAAGCTTCTGAATGTTCCAGTGAGCACTTTTGGGGCCATAATACGAAAGTGGAAAGACAATCATTTCACCATAAATTTGCCTCGACCAGGTGCTCCTCGCAAGATTTCTGACAGAGGAGTGAAAAGAATAATCAGAAGAGTTGTCCAAGAGCCAAGGACCACTTGTGGAGAGCTTCAAAAAGACCTGCAATTAGCAGGTAGTGTTGTCTCAAAGAAAACAGTAAGTAATGCACTCCACCGCCATGGCCTGTATGCACGCTCACCACGCAAGACTCCATTGCTGAAAAAAAGCATGTTGAAGCTCGTTTAAAGTTTGCTGCACAACATTTGGAAAAGCCAGTGAAATACTGGGAGAATATAGTGTGGTCAGATGAGAGCAAAATTGAACTGTTTGGATGTCATAATACACACCATGTTTGGAGGAGAAATGGCACTGAACATCACCCTACAAACACCATACCAACAGTGAAGTTTGGAGATGGGAACATCATGGTGTGGGGCTGCTTTTCAGCAAATGGTACTGGCAAACTTCACATAATTGAAGGAAGGATGAATGGGCAAATTTACAGAGACATTCTTGACAAAAATCTGCTGCCATCTACCAGGATGATGAAGATGAAACGAGGGTGGACGTTTCAGCAAGACAATGATCCCAAACACACAGCCAAGGAAACTCTCAATTGGTTTCAAAGAAAGAAAATAAAGCTGCTAGAATGGCCCAGCCAATCACCTGACTTAAATCCCATTGAAAATCTATGGAAAGAACTGAAGATCAAGATTCATAGAAGAGGCCCACGGAACCTTCAAGATTTGAAGACTGTTTGTGTGGAAGAATGGGCCAAAATCACACCAGAGCAATGCATGCGACTAGTTTCTCCATACAGGAGGCGTCTTGAAGCTGTCATTACCAACAAAGGCTTTAGTACAAAGTATTAAATAAATATCAGTAAGTGTGTTCAATACTTTTTCCCTGTGTCATTTCACATTATTACACATAACTTAATTTCTGAACTTATTTGTTTTGGTTTCTTTGTATGTATGGATTACTTGGGTTGTTACCAACATCTGGTGAAAATTTCATGTCTACAGCACCTTTGGAAATATATTTACTGAGAAAAATGGTGATGTGTTCAATACTTATTTCACCCGCTGTGTATATTTCCTTAAACATCCTCTGTTGTGTGCATGTTCTTTTACCAGGTGCAGCAGGAATGTCTACCAACGGCATACCCATATTTTTGTGAGAAATGACACTGGTCACTCAAGACACAAAGTATTTATAAAGTATAAATAGCACTCACTTTAGATTAGGGACTGAAAAATACTTTACTAATGATTAGTAAATGGTTTGTTAATGTGGGAATAATGATTAATAATGGGTGAACACACAATTTAGAAAAGTGTTTAAATATTAGGCTACATATAATTCAATAGAAGAAAACAGAGCGGGCTACATTAAGGAACTGGCAGTCTCTCTCTGGCAGTGGCTA
The DNA here is from genome assembly GCA_023634145.1 of Thymallus thymallus. Classification (NCBI taxonomy): domain Eukaryota; kingdom Metazoa; phylum Chordata; class Actinopteri; order Salmoniformes; family Salmonidae; genus Thymallus; species Thymallus thymallus. The sequence continues at coordinate 21,658,407 of CM042410.1, read as the reverse complement.
TGTTATGTAATCCGACACCAGAGTCACTTGTTACTACAGCTCACAAACTCACTCGTTGGACTGAAGAGACAGAGATGGATAAAACAATGAAATACACAGACAGTCCGCATATTGACATTTATTCTAATACATGATGACTTGTGTTTAATACAAAACACTGAATACATGTCTAGTAGATGGCTATTGGCTTACCTATGTGTTATAAAAGCCAATCTAACGACTTGATAGGCTACAGTGCATTCGGAAAGTATTCAGACCACCTGACTTTTTCCACATTTTGTTACGTTACAGCCTTATTCTAAAATGTATATATATTAAAAAAAAATCCCTCATCAAACACAATACACCATATTGACAAAGCAAAAACATTTTTTTTTTTATGTGATTGACATTTTTATGTTTGTACTTTTCTAATAAATTTCTGTGTTCTTGCAAGTGACTGATTGAACGAATCCACAATATCAGTATCTGCAATTTGTCAGTACACCCAGAAACCTTTCTCAGTTTCAAGGTCTCAGCTTAGAGAGAAGTATCACATGCATGACCCAGTATTGGTCGTCGGATGATTGAAGCAAACATTCATTATGAATGATGAATAAGCTAAATCCGCCAAATATAACTTGTTAGTATATGAGGGAACTAAACGGGACTGCCCCGTGAGAGCTCTTAATCGACATGTGTACTTGGTGCATTAAGTTCGTTGGAACCTCTCCAGCGTGATGACAACAATGATTAATGTAAGATTGACTTTGAGTGTCCCTGTGTAAGAATTTTCACAACAGAATAAAAACTAAATATTACATTTACATAAGTATTCAGACCCTTTACTCAGTACTTTGTTGAAGCACATTTGACAGCGATTACAGCCTCATCTTCTTGGGTATGATGCTACAAGCCTGGCACACCTGTATTTAGAGAGTTTCTCCCATTCTTCTCTGTAGATCCTCTCAAGCTCTGTCAGGTTGGATGGTGAGGGTTGCTGAACAGCTATTTTCAGGTCTATCAAGAGATGTTTGATCGGGGTCAAGTCCTTGCTCTGGCTGGGCCACTCAAGGACATTCAGAGACTTGTCCCAAAGAAACTCCTTTGTTGTCTTGTATGTGTGCTTAGGCTCAGTGTCCTGTTGGAAGGTGAACCTTCGACCCAGTCTGAGGTCCTGAGCGCTCTGGAGAAGGTTTTCATCAAGGATCTCTCTGTACTTTGCTTCGTTCATCTTTCCCTCGATATTGACTAGTCTCCCAGTCCCTGCCTCTGAAAAACATCCCCACAGCATGATGCTGCCACCACCATGCTTCACCATAGGGAAACAGCAGCAGGTGCACCGCCCTATCCACATCGACAGGACCGCAGTGGAGAAGATGTAAAACTTAAAGTTCCTTGGAGTACACATCACTGATAAACTGAAATGGCCCATCCACACAGACAGTGTTGTGAAGAACGCGCAACAGAGCCTCTTCAATCTCAGGAGGCTAAAGAAATGTGGCTTAACACCTAAAACCCTCACAAACTTTTACAGATGCACAATTGAAAGCATCCTGTCGGGCTGTATCACCGCCTGGTACGGCAACTGCACCGCCCACAACCGCAAGGCTCTCCAGAGGATGGTGCGGTCTGCCCAACGCATTACCTACAGCACACGATGTCAGAGAAAGGCCAAAAAGATCACCAAGGACATCAACCACCCATCCACTGCCTGTTCACCCCGCTGTCATCCAGAAGGCGAGGTCAGTATAGGTGCATCAAAGCTGGGGCCGAGAGACTGAAAAACAGCTTCTACCTCAAGGTCATCAGACAGCTAAACAGCCACCACTAGCACATTAGAGGCTGCTACCTAGAGGCACTGGCTAGAAATCACTGGTCACTTTAGGTATGGAACACTAGCCACTTTAATAATGTTTGTAATGTTTACATATCTGGCATCACTCATTCCATATGTATATACTGTATTCTATGCTATCCTTCGGTATTGTTGTAGAAAATCTTCCCTATTTATCTTAAAAAGAAAGCAGTTTCAAAATTTGGAAAAGTAACATAGACTTTTATTACGCAAGCAACAAAAGCTGAGGAGCCTACGGAGACCTCTGATCTTCCCAGACTCTGTTGCGCTTCTTATACTCATTTGTGGTTACATAGCATGCATAGCCCCTCCCTCACGGGTAGGCTGATTAACACCTCTAACCGTCTTCCACTATCGTTTCAAAACCTTTCAACTCTGGTTTGTCTACCTCCTCTTCCTGTCAGCAAAAAAACTTCAAGATACGAAACTGTGAAACCATAGTGGCGACCCCCTAGTAATGGTGTAAAGAAAAACACATTCACCCATGAAGGCAACCAGACACACACTCATAAATCTTAACATACATGGACCCATCTTAGTGCCTGTTACAACCTGGTACAACCACAGCACAATACAGACACTGTTCTATCCAACTATTCTAATCCTTCTTATATTATAGCTAATGTGTGTCTAAGTGTACCCCATAAAACCATATGATCATCTTCTCTTGGGCTTTACTGACTGCTCTAACCTCCATCCTGTTGCTATCCTATGCCATTCTATATGTTTACTGAGTAACCTACTGTGGTTTCTAACCTCCAATTCATTGTTTTGGATCATAGTCCTAAAAATATTAAACAAAAGCTTAAAATATTAATCAGCATCACAATCATTTAAACAATGTTTACATATCTTGCGTTCCCCATCTCATTTGTTTATACTGTATCCTATACTCTTCTACTGTATCTTAGTCCATGCCGCTAGTCCTAATGTATATAGGCCTAATTCATTCCTACTGTTAGATACACTGCAAATTCGGAACTAGAAGCACAAGCATTTCGCGACACCCACATTAACATCTGCTAAACATGTGTATGTGACCAATAACATTTGATTTTATTTCAGATTAGAAAACACTGGCCACTTAAGGAATGAAACACTAGTCACTTTAATAATGTTTCTGTATCTTGCACTACTCATCTCATATGTCTAACTGTACACTATACTATTCTCGGCATCTTAGTCACCTAATCGTGTTTACATACTGCATCACCAATCTCTTATGTGTATATTGTATACTTTAAAGCTTACTATTCCTCTCGATCTTAGTTCAATGCCGCCCTGGCATATGTATATATTCTCAATCCTTTCTTACTTAGATTTATGTGTGTTATATGTTATGAAACTGTTAGACATTATTGTTAGATAGTACTGCACTGTCTGAGCTAGAAGAACAAGCATTTCGCTACACTTGCAGTAACATCTGCTAACCATGTGTATGTGACCAATAACATTTGATTTGATTTGATTTTGGGGATGGTGCCTGGTTTCCTCCAGACGTGATGCTTGGCATTCCGGCCAAAGAGTTCAATCTTGTTTTCATCAGACCAGAGAATCTTGTTTCTCATGGTCTGGGAGTCCTTTAGATGCCTTTTGGCAATCTCGAAGCGGGCTGTCATGTGCCTTTTACTGAGGAGTGGCTTCTGTCTGGCCACTCTACCATAAAGGCCTGATTGGTGGAGTGCTGCAGAGATGGTTGTCCTTCTGGAAGCTTATCCCATCTCCACAGAGGAACTCTGGAGCTCTGTCAGAGTGACCATTGGGTTCTTGGTCACCTCACTGACCAAGGACCTTCTCCCCAATTGCTCAGTTTGGCCGGGCAGCCAGGTCTAGGAAGAGTCTTGGTTGTTCCAAACTTCTTCCATTTAGGAATGATGGAGGCCACTGTGTTCTTGGGGACATTCGATGCTGCAGAAAGCTGGAATCATGTAGTAACCAAAAAAGTGTTAAACAAATCTAAATATATGTTATATATGAGATTCTTCAAAATAGCCTTCTTAATGTGTTTGAGCCAATCTGTTGTGTGACAAGGTAGGGGTGGTATACAGAAGGTAGTCCTATTTGGTAAAAGACCAGGTCCATATTATGTCAAGAACAGCTCAAATAAGCAAAGAAAAACAACAGTCCATCATTACTTTAAGACATAAATGTCAGTCAATCCGGAAAATGTCAAGGACTTTGAAAGTTTCTTCAACTGTAGTCGCAAAATCCATAATTCACTATGATGAAACTGGCTCTCATGAGGACCACAACAGGAAAGGAAGACCCAGAGTTACCTCTGCTGCAGAGGATAGTTTCATTAGAGTTACCAGGATCAGAAATTACAGCCATAAATGAATGCTTAACAGTGTTCAAGTAACAGACACATCTCAACATGAACTGTTCAGAGGAGATTACGTGAATCGGGCCTTCATGGTCGAATTGCTGATAATGAACCACTACCAAAGGACACCAACAAGAAGAAGAGATTAGCTTGGCCCAAGAAACACGAGCAATGGACAAAAGACCAGTGGAAATCTGTCCTTTGGTCTGTTGAGTCCAAATTTGAGATTTTTGGTTCCAACCGCTGTGTCTTCGTGAGATGCTGTGTGGGTGAACAGATGATCTCTGCATGTACATTTCCTACCGTAAAGCATGGAGGAGGAGGTGTTAGGGTGTGGGGATGCTTTGCTGGTGACACTGTCAGTGATTTATTTAGAATTCAAGGCACACTTAATCAGCATGGCTACCACAGCATTCTGCAGCAATACGCCATTCCATCTGGTTTGGGCTTAGTGGGACTATCATTTGTTTTTCAACAGGACAATGACCCAACATACCTCCAGGCTGTGTAAGGGTTATTTTACCAAGAAGGAGAGTGATGGAGTGCTGCATCAGATGACTTAGCCTCCACAATCCCCCGACCTCAGCCAAATTGAGATGGTTTGGGATGAGTCGGACCGCAGAGTGAAGGAAAAGCAACCAACAAGTGCTCAGCATATGTGGGAACTCCTTCAAGACTGTTGGAAAAGCATTCCAGGTGAAAATGGCTGAGAGAATTCCAAGAGTGTCTAAAGCTGTCATCAAGGCAAAGGGTGGCTATTTGAAGAATCTCAAATATAAAATATATGTTGATTTTTTGGTTACTACATGATTCCATATGTGTTACTTCGTAGTTTTGATGTCTTCACTATTATTCTACAATGTAGAAAACTGTAAAAAATAAAGAAAAACCCTTGAATGAGTAGGTGTTCTAAAAACTTTGACCGGTAGTGTATATATACAAATCAGCAAGGAAATACAAAAATACAGACAAAAAATAAATGTTTACCACATAATATGTATTATTTCATTTCTGTATTGTCTGACCTTCATGTCTTAAAGTAATGATGGACTGTCGTTTCTCTGCTTTTTTGAGCTGTTCTTGCCATGGTATGGACTTGGTCTTTTACCAAATAGGGCTATTTTCTGTATACCGCTCCTACCTTGTCACAACCAAACTGATTGGCTCAAGTGCATTAAGAAGGAAAGGAATTCCACAAAGTAACTTTTAACAAGGCACTCCGGTTAATTGAAATGCCTTCCAGGTGACTACCTCATGAAGCTGGTTGAGAGAATGCCAAGACTGTGCAAAGCTGTCATCAAGGCAAGGGGTGGCTACTTTGAAGAATCTCAAATATGAAATATATGTTCATTTGTTTAACACTTTTTTTGGTTACTACATGATTCCATATGTGTTATTTTATAGTTTTGATGTCTTCACTATTATTCTACAATGTAAATAGTAAAAATTGAGTAGGTGTGTCAAAACTTTTGAATGGTACTGTAAGGTAACTGACAAGGTAAATAATCTGTCCTTCTGCCCCTGCACAAGGCAGTTAACCCACTGTTCCCCGGTAGGCCGTCATTGTAAATAAGAATTTGTTCTTAACTGACTTGCCTAATTAAATAAAGGTTAAATAAAAAAAATAAAAAATGTAATGTATCTAGTTATTCAAACTTTAATTAATTTTATTCATTTATATATGTATTCATTTTTTTCTGTATTTCTTCCTCCAATATTATAATGAGAGAGTGTCAGTCAAATGTCTGTGGGTGGTATCTAACACACCATAGGTTGATCAATGTCACAGCAGTTTCTCTTGCCTGCTTTTCGACCACCTAAGTGAAGCTAGCCACAATAACGATTAGCCACAATAATACAATTTGCGGTTAGCCTTCAAAATAAAAGTCCATAATTGAAACTGACGCAAGTTGGTAGTTACAGTCTTGTCCCATCGCTGGAAACTCCTGTATGGACTCGGGAGAGGCGAAGATCGACAGCCATGCGTCCTCCGAAACACAACCCGTCAAACCACACTGCTTCTTGACACAATACACGCTTAACCTGGAAGCCAGCCGCACCAATGTGTCAGAGGAAACACCGTACACCTGGCGACTGTGTCAGTGTGCATGCGCCCGGCCCGCCACAGGTGTCGCTACAGCACGATGGGCCAAGGACAACCTGGCCGGCCATAGATAGATAGATAGATAGATAGATAGATAGATAGATAGATAGATAGATAGATAGATAGATAGATAGATAGATAGATAGATAGATAGATAGATAGATAGATAGATAGATAGATAGATAGATAGATAGATAGATAGATAGATAGATAGATAGATACTTTATTGATCCCCGAGGGGGAAATTTCTTTGTCAAGCAGCTACAACAACAAAAGTAGACAAAAGAGAGATACACTGTACATGATACATACAGCGGCAGTATGAAAAAGTATAGAAATACAAGATATCTGGAGTGCAAAAAAAAAATATAAAAATAAATAAAGCTATAAAAAGACATTGCATAGTATGGGTGGTTGGCTGAATATGTACACTATACATTGGTGGATGATGGATGGTTAACTATACTATACAGGTCGATGGCAGAGAAATACTTCAGTAGCTAAAATGCGTATGATATGAGCAAGGGTAATAATAGTTAACTTAACAGACAGACTGGCTAAAAGAAAAGGTAAGTGAATATTTGCATGGTTAAATTAGCTGTACAGGTAAATATACAGTTATATTTACAGATAAGTGAATACTTGCATGGTTACACAAACTGTACAGGTAAATAACTGGAAGAGATACTTTAATAGCTAAATGTGTGTATGATATAATTTGGGGTAATAATAGTCATTCCCAGTCCTTAGTGCGCTGCGTTTAATTACAGACAACTGCACGTATTGCACATTCAACATACTAAAAGCAATGAGAAAAGGTGCAACTGACAGGATACTAATATGCATTCCTGAGTGAATGCCTATGTAAGTTAGGTCCAAGAATTACTAGCAATATTGCACGTGATATGATATAACAACTGTACATGAGCATGTATATACAGACCTGCATGAATAAATAGGTCCTGAGTGAATGAGTGATGACGGACCAGAGTTACTCACGGATGGATGCATAATTGTTAAACTAGGTCCTAGCACCCCAACAGTTCAAGATCTATATATAATGCCCGGTGAGGCATTATATAGTCTAATAGCCGCCGGCAGGGATCGGTCTGTGACTGAAGGTGCTCCTCTATTCGGTGGGTGTGGCAGGGTGTGGCTTGAAGCAATGAATGACATATTTAAAGGGCAGCGGTGCATTTTAAACCCACAACCCAACCTCTCCCTGTTTATCAACTGGTCGTTCAATACAGTACCGTTTCTGTTCAATTGAATGTTCTATTATGTTTTTATGTGCTGAGTGCAGTCCTGACCAACTGAGCTAATTGATCAGTTCAGTGATTGCCTAAATTAAACACACCTTCCAGGTCAGTTAAATCAAAAACATGAAGTGCTTGCGGCACTCCACAACCAAGGTTGCCTACCCCTGCCCTGGTATTAGTCAATGCTTATACACTGAATATTGTATGTTAATTTCCATATAGCCTATCAATAACCAGGTTTCCATCCAAGCTTTATGCCAGTAAAGTGCATGTCAGATAAAACATTTCATGACAGGCCTGAAGGAAAAATAAAAAATGGTCAAATGGTTTTGTCGATAAAAGTAATTATGAGAGAAATGTTGGTGGAAACGCTTTAATGTTCAAATATTTATATAACAAACTCGGAGTCATGTGATGACATGTTGTGTTGTCCTCCCACTATTATGATGAACTTCACAGGGTGGTGAACGTGTAAGGTGATGAGCTTGATGCTCCTTTCCCTGTTGTCCATAATAATATCATCATGTAGGCTATACTGTATGTGCCTAGTTAAATAAAGGTTAAATAAAAAATGAATTAAATAAAAAATGTGCACACTAGCCAGCAGCACACAGATACAGTAGGGGAGACCGGGATGGTTGTAAGACAGTATAGAATTAACACTCTCAATATCCCTAAACAGGAACGTGCACATGCTCAATTTAGTCCTCAACCCTCATGCGAATAAACAAGACCCTGTAATAGACTCTGCAGGTTTTATTGACAAAAATCAGATTTTGATGTAAGAAAGTACTTTTTTTGACCAAATTTGTTTTTGAGATTGCATCACCTGCTTTGTCGTTGGATTCACCAAACTTATATCAGGTTTATAACCAATGTGTGTAGATATATTTAATGTAAGTTAGCAATGCCAAAGTTTGAAGATGGCTGCAAGGGTCAGGGTTAATTGTAACAAGCCTAAGGAGGTTTGGGTCCTGGGAATGCAATACAACTACCATACCACTGTGACTGATTGAGTGAACATGTCCAATAGTCATTCACACACACACACACACACACACACACACACACACACACACACACACACACACACACACACACACACACACACACACACATGCAAAAAATCAAGAGTTTTTGGAATACTTCACGTGATATTTCACATGTGAACGTGGACTTGGGGATTGTGAAGAGACCTCTGGGTATCCGAGATGTGCGCCAGTAGTTCAAACAGACAGCTCGGTGCATTCAACATGTCAATACCTCTCAAAAATACAGGTAGTGATGTAGTCAATCTCTCCTCCACTTTGAGCCAGGAGAGATTGACATGCACATTATTAACGTGAGCTCTGTGTGTACGTCCAAGGGCCAGCCGTGCTGCCCTGTTCTGAGCCAATTGCAATTTTCCTAAGTCCCTCTTTGTGGCACATGACCACACGACTGAACAGCAGACCAGGTGCCACAAAACTAGAGCCTGTAGGACCTGCCTTATTGATAGTGTTGTTAAGAAGGTAGAGCAGTGCTTTATTAAGGACAGACTTCTCCCCATCTTAGCTACTGTATCAATATGTTTCGACCATGACAGTTTACAATCCAGGATTACTTCAATCAGTTTAGTCACCTCAACTTGCTCAATTTACACATTATTCGTTGCAAGATTTAGTTTAGGTTTAGGGTTTAGTGAATAATTTGTCCCAAATACAATGTATTTAGTTTTTGGATATATTTAGGATGAATTTATTCCTTGCCACCCACTCTAAAACTAACTGCAGCTCTTTGTTAAGTGTTGCAATCATTTCAGTCGATGTAGTAGCTGACTTGTCCTGTATAGTGTTGAGTCATCCGCATTCATAGACACATTTTGCTTCCCTCCAGGCCTGAAGGCACACACTTTCTAGTAGGCTTAAATTGAAGATATGGCAAATTAGGAGTGGCTTTTTACTATCACTCTGTAAATAATTTATCTTCATTTCATAGTGTAGTTTCTTCTTCTTTATATTCAGTTTAGTTACAAGATTTCTCCATTTGCAGTTGGTTTGCCAATTGGTTGTGCTGCCAGACTTATTTACCATGCCTTTTGTCTCATCCCTCTTAACCGTACAATTGTTAAATTCCTCATCAATCCAAGGGGATTTAACACTTTTATAGTAATTTTCTTAATGGGTGCATGTTTATTAGTAACTGGAATAAGCAATTCTATAAATGTGTCAAGTGCAGTGTCTGGTTGCTCCTCATTACACACCACAGACCAACAAATATTATTTACATCATCAACATAAGAATTAATACAAAACTTATTGTATGACCTCATAAAAACTTTATTAGGCCCAGCCTTTGGAACTTTGGTTGTCCTAGATATGGCTACTATATTGTGATCACTACATCCAATGGATCTGGATACTGCTTTAAAGCAAATTTCTGCAGCATTAGTAAAGATGTGATCAATACCTGTTGATGATTTAATTTCTGTTCTGTTTGTAACTACTCTGGTAGGTTGACTGATAACCTGAATCAGGTTCCAGGCACTGGTTACGGTTTGAAACATTTTATTTAGTGGACAGCTTGATGAAAGCTAGTCAATATTGAAATCACATGAATTTATCTGTTTTTAGAACACTTCACATTACATTTGACATGTGAACGTGTTTTTGCACAACAAAAAATGTGTATGATACACACACAGTTCATCTTACATATTTGACACAATCAATCAATCAAATGTATTTATAAAGCCCTTTTTACATCAGCCGATGTCACAAAGTGCTATACAGAAACCCAGCCTAAAACCCCTAACAGCAAGCAATGCAGATGTAGAAGCACGATGGCTAGGAAAAACTCTCTAAAAAGGACCGTCAGTGGTACTTGAAGCAAGGGCCTTACCTGGGAGTACGGCAACAGTCTGTCTCGCAGCCATTCTGTCAACATGTATCGTATGTAACAACTGAAATTCCTAAACTGCTACAGACGCAATCACTGACTTATATTAATTTTGTCTACCTGTCCCATTCTTCAATCTTGTCTGGGATATATATTTTTAGCTGACACATGTGTGAAGTATCTGATATACAGTGCCTTCAGAAAGTATTCATACCCCTTGACTTATTCAACATTTTGTTGTAGCCTGAATTCAAAATGGATTGAATACATTTTCTCACCCATCTATACACAATAAACCATTTTGACAAAGTCAAAACATGTTTTGAAATTTAAGCAAATGTATTGAAAATGAAATACATAAATATCAAGTTTACATAAATATTCACACCCTAGAGTCAATACTTTGTAGAAGCACCTTTGGCAGTGATTACAGCTAAGTCTTTCTGGGTAAGTCTCTAAGAGCTTGACACTCCTGGATTGTGCGACATTTGCCATTAGTCTTTTCAAAACTCTTCAAGCTCTGTCAGATTGGTTGTTGATCATTGCTAGACAATACACAACTTTACATTTTTGTGTCACCAGAGGATTTTAGCTTCACGGATTAATTATTAGACTGTATTAGTGATTTAAATACTTGGATGGCTCACAACTTCCTCCAGCTAAGTCAAGACAAGACTAAGGTACTTATTGTTGGAGCTAAAGCAGAGAGAATCTATGCACACATTTTAATTCACAACAATAAAGATAAAACACCAAGTAAAAAACCAAGGTGTTATTTTAGATTCTGAACTAAATGTTGTATCACCTTGGGAACATTGCCAAGGTGCGTTTCTCTTTCAGGCTGATACAGAGAGACTCCTCCATGCTTTTAAGCAGGCTTGACTACTGTAATGGCCTCCTGTCTAGTCTACCCAAGAAAGCCATTGCTCAACTGCAAAACGTACAGAATGCTGCAGCACGGGTAGCTCAGTTGATAGAGCATGGTTGTGGGTTTGATTCCCACGGGGGACCAGTACGAAGATAGTATGAAAAATGTATGCACTCACTACTGTAAGTCTGCTAAATGAATAACGTGCAAAATGGGTTCTGACCGAGAGCACACATTACACCGGTTTTAATGTCTCTGCACTGGCTGCCTGTGAGTTTTAGAATTCATTTAAAAATTATTCTATAGACTCCACGATTGTGCACCCCAATACATGTCAGACATGCTTTTAAGTTATGTACCCAGTAGGTCCCTCTGGTCCTCTGGCACTGGCCTTTTAACTATCCAAAAGCCTAGGACCAAGAGGCATGGAGAGGCAGCCATTAGTTATTATGCCCCCAGCCTCTGGAATAGCCTGACAGAGAACCTGACGGGGGCTGAAACTGTGGACATATTTAAAAAACGCCTGAACACATTTTTTTGTGTGGTAGGATGAGGCCAAAGCGGCGTTCAGGCGCCTGAAGGAAGGAACACCCCATCATGTACATAAGCTGGAAGTTGATACCCCGTGAAAATAAGTTCTTGATTGTCGAGAAAGAGTGTCCAGGGGAAGGACACAAACGATCGTGTCACCCGGTGGATCTTGTCCCTTCAACGTTTCTCTTTTTCTGTTTTGCACAGGTCAGGGGCGAAGCATGGGAACGCGGATGCCCTATCGAGAAGGGAGATGCACATCGCACCGATGACCGCCCCATCCCTCTGCTGGACGGCCAGGTCTCGACAGGTCCTCCGGCCAGGACTAATTGGGTCTGATTGAGGATGATGAGTAATCAAGTGGTTGATTGCTCACCAGCCGTACCGGGCCCATAAAGCTGCCAGGAGGGAAGCATATGGGAGGGATTGGAGGTAGTGAGAGGTTGCTACCGGATAGACGTCCTCACAGTCTGCTAGAACTAAGGGGCTCTGTGTTCTACCCCAGAGGAGACATTATTCCCCGGAGCCCAGAAGGTGGTAACCCAGAAGAGGTCCCTGGAGGAGACCAGGTTCTTTTTTTCTTTCTTTATTGTTTTAAATAAACACCCTTGAAACTGAGGTATCACACTTGTGTCTGATCTGTGTAAACACATTGATCAAACCTCCTGGTCTGCCACACTGTATTTAGGATTCATGTATCAGTTTGCTTACTTCACGTTCATGTCTGTAAATGACAATAGATCTGATTAAAAGTAAGAATTCTGTTATAATGGCTATGACAAATTACATGGCATATATGTGAATTTATATCTAGCAAAGATATATTATGGCGTCACGTCTTATCTTACTAACAATTGCTAAGGCGAACAGCAAATTCCACTATTGTGGATAATTCGTATTGTGGATGACTAATCCGTATTGTGGATAACTTCACATAGGTGATTTATTCCATCATGACAACATGCTCCTCCATATTTGACTGTAGTTATCTAGCTGCTAGCTTAAATGCCTGTCATTGTTGAGACCAAATTTTTAAGCCAAACTGCGTCAAGGATGGATGCTGTCAATAACTAGTCAATGTAGCTAGCTAACTAAATGACAAACCTGTTAATTAAGTATTCAGCCTATTGCTTTATAAATGATCTAGCTAACGTTAGCTAGCCAACATGCATTGCTTCTGACACATGCCACGATACAGCTTGTTTTACATTTGACAGATATTTAGCTACCGTAGCTAGCTAGATAATAATGGTTTATGATAATTGCAGTTTAGTTAATTAAGTGTACAACTGAGTGTCTGACTGTAAAATGCAGCTAGCTAGCCACCTCGACTTGATCAGTTGTAGCCAAGCTAGCTAGCTTGACACTCACTCAGGAAGGTTGGTTTAGATAGATAGATAGATAGATAGAGAGAGAGATAGATAGATAGATAGATAGATAGATAGATAGATAGATAGATAGATAGATAGATAGATAGATAGATAGATAGATAGATAGATAGATAGATAGATAGATAGATAGATAGATAGATAGATAGATAGATAGATAGATAGATAGATAGATAGATAGATAGATAGATAGATAGATAGATAGATAGATAGATAGATAGATTTATCTTTATCAAGCAGCTACGAAAGCTCGGTGGAGATGGGAGAACCTTCCAAAAGGAAAACCATCTCTGCAGCACTCCACCAATGAGGCTTTTATGGTAGAGTGGTCAGACGAAAGCCACTCCTCACTAAAAGGCACATGACAGCCACCTTGGAGTTTGCCAAAGGGCCCCTAAAGGATTCTCATACCATGATTGAACTCTTTGGCCTGAATGCCAAGCGTCACGTCTGGAGGAAACCTGGCACCATCCCTAGGGTGAAGCATGTTGGTGGCAGCATCATGCTGTGGGGATGTTTTCAGCGGCAGGGACTGGGAGACTAGTCAGAATCGAGGGAAAGATGAACGGAGCAAAGTACAGAGAGATCCTTGATGAAAACCTGCTCCAGAGCACTCAGACTGGGGCGAAGGTTCACCTTCCAACAGGACAACGACCCTAAGCACACAGCCAAAACAATGCAGGAGTGGCTTCAGGAGAAGTCTCTGAATGTCTTTGAGTGGACAAGACAGAGCCCAGACTTGAACCCGATCAAACATCTCTGGAGAGACCTGAAAACAGCTGTGCAGCGATGCTCCCCATCCAACCTGACAGAGCTTGAGAGGATCTGCAGAGAAGAATGGGAGAAACTCCCCAAATACAGGGGTACCAAGCTAATAGCGTCAAACCCAAGAAGGATGTAATCACTGCCAAAGGTGCTTCAACAAAGTACTGAGTAAAGGGTCTGAATACTTATATAAATATTTCTAATTGAAAATAATTGCGCAAAAGTCATAAAAACAACTGGCTCATGGGCCGCCGGTCATGTCCATTATTTATTTTATTGTATATTTACAGGTTTTTTATTTATTTTTGTCAAGTTCGACCAGCCCACACCAATAAAAGATTGTCCATCCTTTTTGGCCTTTGCCAAAACTGCCAGAGGGCCAATCCGCCAGAAATTAGTTAATAGACCAATAAGAGAGTTCCAAACCTCTCTGCCAATAACAGCCAATTTTCTGTTTTCGCCTTTCAACTCACATCACTCCCAGACAGTCCTTGAGAAATTGTTCTTTGCTTAGAAGCATTTATTTTCTTATTTTTTTGCCATTTTAATTGAAAACCATCACAGTAAGGTACTTAATTGTTATCCAGAAATTATTTGATATTGAGATACAAAATGGCTGCATTGGACCTTTAAATTAAAAGAGATAGGAGACTGTATAGAGATAGATAGATAGATAGATAGATAGATAGATAGATAGATAGATAGATAGATAGATAGATAGATAGATAGATAGATAGATAGATAGATAGATAGATAGATAGATAGATAGATAGATAGATAGATAGATAGATAGATAGATAGATAGATAGATAGATAGATAGATAGATAGATAGATAGATAGATAGATAGATAGATAGATAGATAGATAGATAGATAGATAGATACTTTATTGATCCCCCGGGGGGAAATTTCATTTTACACAATTTAAGGAAGAGAAAAAGAGAGGGAGTGAGAGTAAAGAAAGATGGAGGGGGGAGAATTCCCCCTGGTATGACCTCTCTAACTTTTTAGAATAACAAACATGGGGTCCATAACCTGTGTCCCCAAGGGCCATGGACTACACTGTTTTTATATATATATATATATTTTAGTACTTTTAACACATCGAACCTTAACTTTCTACTGCTCGGCAAAGCAATACTCTAAATACATTTTAGACAAAGGGTGTTTCACTATAACCCTATTAGGTTACATAACATCGCCCCATCAACCGCACAAAATAACATTCTTAAATTTAAATGGTGAGTAAAACAGTGCGCAAAATGATGTGTTGTCCACTTCCTTTCCACTGGATGTCACTGTCCGCCAGTTTATAATCACATCCCCTCAGGCACTGCCAGGAGCGCACACACTTTCAGCTAATATACCGTACCATAATCATATAAACGGGAATAATGCATTTCTCAATGCTCCAATTTATATAATGACACTCTCTTGGCTCGTGTTTTTGTTTGTTAAATATTTATTAGATGCGCTGAAGCCGTGAGAAGAGTCACAGTGATTATCTCAAAGGAACCAAACAAAGGTATTTTTTAACTAGGCTTACATTGACGGCCTACCCCGGCGACGCTGGGCCAATTGTGCACCGCCCTATGGGACTCCCAATCACGGCCGAATGTGATGCAGCCTGGATTCGAACCAGGGACTGCTGTGACGCCTCTTGCACTGAGATGCAGCTCCACTCGGGAGTATTTAAATTATGTTATAACAGAATGATGAGAAGATGAGGAATAGAATGTGCAATATCACGAGTAGGGATGGAAGAATACTTGAGGTTTCATGACTTTGTGTTTGACCTTTCTCGGAAGGAGAGCCAACCCCGGAATATAATAGATTCTGTCAGATATGGAAAATGGCTGGAACGTTATCAGTGTTACCCAGGAGACCATCAGCGCACAGGGCTAGTGGATATGCCTGGTTATTAAGCGCCGAGTATGCTTATATTGGAAAATACCACTTTTGTCATAACGTGTCACTCACAGACACATACATAATGTTCCCTTACATAGGTCATCATGACATGCACGCGTTTCGTTTTCCCATCCGTGCCTGAAGAATGTATACCTACATTTCTAGAGCAGAAATGTGGAGGAGTTATTTTTCATTACTTAGGCTACTTGTCGTATATGAAAGGCTATTACTGGGCACAGACGTCAATTCAACTTCTATTCCAGGTTGGTTCAACATAATGTCCTTTAACTGACGTGGAAACGATTTAATTGAACCGGTGTGTGCCCAGTGGGATGATTAGATCCATTCAGGATCATTGGGCATGGGCAGTGGTGGGAGAAGTACCCAATTGTCATACTTGAGTAAAAGCAAAGATACCTTAAAAGAAAAGTAAAATTGAAAGTACCCCAGTAAAATACTACTTGAGTAAAAGTCTAAAAGTATTTCGTTTTAAATATACTTAAGTATCAAAAGTTAATAAAATCTCTAAAATATACTTAAGTATCAAAGGTAAAAGTAGAAATCAGTACAAATTCCTTATATTAAGCAAACCAAGTGCCACCATTTTCTTTAAAAAAAAATGTATTTAAGGATAGCCAGGGGCACAAGTCAACACTCAGACATAATTTAAGTTCGTGAATTGGACCGTTTTCCTGTCGTACTAAGCATTCAAATTGTAATGAAACTTTTGGGTCTCAGGGAAAATCGAATGAGTAAAAATTACATTATTTTCTTTAGGAATATATTGGAGTAAAAGTAACATTTGTCAAAAATATCAAAAGTAAAGCAAAGTACACATACCCCCCAAAAAGTAGTATTTTTACTTAAGTACTTTACACCAATGGGCATGGGGCGAGCTTCACTCCCCAAAAAATGCTCCACTGTGCAGGACAAATCATATTGGCCAGCTCATTATTGCAGAAAGCAAATTTCTTAATTCATGGAAAGGCATCACTGGCCCAACCTGGTCTCAGAGCATTTAGTTTTATCCTGTATGTAAATTTGAGACACTCCATTTAATATGATATGTTACGTTTGCTATGGTTACATAAGACAGTTTGTTACGTATGGCAAAAACTAAAGGAGGGTGGTTGGGGGTGTGTATAATGCGAATGTCTAGCATCCCAAAGGTTGCGAGTTTGAATCTCATCACGGATAACTTTAGCATTTTAGGTAATTAGCAACTTTTCAACTACTTACTACTTTTTAGCTACTTTGCAACTACTCAGCCGTGTAATGGTAGGCCACACAAGCTCACAAAACTGGATCGCTGAAGCGCTTAGCGCGTAATGTTGACTTTCCTCGACTCACTACCGAGTTCCAAACTGCCTCTGGAAGCAACGTCAGCACAATAACTCTTCGGCGGGAACTTCATGAAATAGGTTTCAATGGCAAAGCAGCCGCATACAACCCTAAGATCAACATGCGCAATGCCAAGCGTCGGCTGGAGTAGTGAATCACGCTTCACCATCTGGCAGTCCGACTGACAAATCTGGGTTTGGCGGACGCCAGGAGAACACTACATGCCAGAATGCATAGTGCCAACTGTAAAGTTTGGTGGAGGAGGAATAACACTCTGAGGCTGTTTTTCATGGTTCGGGCTAGGCCCCTTAGTTCCAGTGAAGGGAAAACTTAATGCTACAGCATACAATGACATTCTAGACGATTCTGTGCTTCTAACTTTATTCCAACAGTTTGGGGAAGGCCCTTTCCTGTTTCAGCATGACAATAACCCTGTGCGCAACGTGAGGTCCATACAGAAATGGTGTGGAATAATTTGACTGGCCTGCACAGAGATCGGTGTAGAAAAGATCAGTGTGGAAGAATTTGACTGTCCTGCACAGATCCCTGACCTTAACCCCATCGAACACCTTTGGGATGAATTGGAACACCGACTGTGGGCCAGGCCTAATCGCCCAACATCAGTGCTCGACCTCACTAATGCTCTTGTGGCTGAATGGAAGCAAGTCCCCGCAGAAATGTTCCAACATCTAGTGGAAAGTCTTCCCAAAAGAGTGGAGTCTGTCATAGCAGCAAAGGGGGGACCAACTCCATATTAATGCCAATGATTTTGGAATGTTCGACTAGCAGGTGTTCACATACTTTTGGCAACATAGTGTATCATACGAAATGAGTGATGGACATCCACAAATTAAGACATACCATACTAAAAGTAACATATCATGCTAAAGGGAGTGACTCAGATTTCCGTACAGAATAATACGAAAGGCTCAGGTTGACTGGCCACACCAGAGCACACATAATTGGCTGTGATGCGGGGAAATCACCAACCAAAAGTAGGGTACCATGTTATGCAAGAGGTCTTTGAAGGTGTATGGATTCTGGATTCTCTGTATGGATTCTTGATTTCATGGTGGTGAATGACACAAAGTTGAGTAGCCTATAGAATAGCCTATTCACTCATTCATTCAAGTTCATTATTCTGATATTACACCATGCATTAATGAATACTTGTTTCTGATTGGCTTGAAGGACATTCTAGAGGGTGCATTATTTAAGCAATAAGACCTGAGAGTGTGTGGTATATGGCCAAAGTACCACGGCTAAGGACTGTTCATATGCAGGACGCAATGTGGAGTGCCTGGACACAGCCCTTAGCCGTGGTATATAGGCAATATACCACAAACCCCCGAGGTGCCTTATTGCTATTATAAACTGGTTAACAACGTAATTAGAGCAGTAAAAATAAGTTTAGTCATACCCATGATATATGGTCTAATATACCATGGCTGTCACCCAATCAGCATTCAGGGCTTGAACAACACAGTTTGTAATTAATATTGGCTATATACCACACCCCCTAACGCATGGTATATCAGCAATGCCAATTCAATGGCTATAGTTCATTCTTACATGTTCTATGTTCGAGCTCCTTTTGAAAGCAGAAGAAAACATTATTGGCATTGTTGAGTCAGATTTTCATAATAGCAAGCTAGGACTGATGGTTTGGTTAGCTAAAATAGCAAGTCTGTTTGTTTGGTTAGCAAGGCAACTACTGTAGCTATCTAGTAAACTTGCTAGCTACTTTAGTGGATGTTGAACACATTTCTACCTTTAAATTAACAAATTTCTAGCGGCAAATGTGTTAAATTATAGCCATAGTATAAAAGGGATAATCAACGGTGCTCTATGCGTTCTCTGGAAAATAATGCAACTCTGTGGAAGGTCAGTTCCACTTGTGGAACACACTTTTAACATCATTCATACATTTCCGTAGAACCCATAGCCCCTCATTGATTACCCCTTGATTAATAAGAACTCTCTGTATTAAAACTTAAAGGACAATAATAAGAAGCATACAGTAGGCTACATGACATTATAACAAAACACCCTATAGGCCCCTAAATATGCATCACGCTGGGCAAAAACTGTTTGAATCAACATTGTTTACACTTCATTTGAAACCAAAAAATGTAATGTGATGACGTTGAATCAAATGGGAAAATGATTGCATTTGAAGAAAGTCAGAAAGGTACGGGAATTTCATCTAACTTTTATCCTAAATCCGATGATATGATGATATTTTTTGTTGATTTTACGTTGAATTTACATAAGTTGACAACTCAACCAAAACTAGACGTTGAAATGATATAGACCTATGTGCCCAGTGGGATCTTATTTTATTAATGTTAAATTGATTTTGTTTAAAAAATGTGCATGTTAGCATAGGAAACGGAAAAGTTAACAATTCTCTTGCATAAAAAAACCCTCATGGTTATTGTTCAATTTATTTAATACATGGGATGAAACCGGTTATCCAGTGAAATCCAACATCAAATAAATAACTAGTGTGCGATACAACAACAAAAGGCGCTCAGATTAATTCTTAACCCTAGGATGCATAGTAAACATGATACCCCAAGAATGCATATGCTGGGTCAAAATGACCCGATAATGTAATATCTGTGTTTTTATTTATATGGGTCTAAAATATTATCAATTTTATGTAATATAATTATTTTGAGTGATGATTTGGAACTTTCAATAATTGTTTTATTGTTTGAAATGTTTTTAGTAGCTCTTCAACAGTTTGATACACATTTCAATGATAACATATTATGAAAATTCATAAAGGCTATTGAATAGATTAGCATATGTTTCTTACAATCAATATTACAATCAAATTTTCACATTCAACCTTTTAGTGTGAAGAACTAAATAAAACCACCTTAAGCATGTTTTATATTTAAAAACATTATTTGAAAATTCATCACCAATTTAAACGACAATGCTAACAATTGTGAATTTTGTGAATTTAGAAAGCATGAACACTAAAAGGAAAAAAGTGTGCGTGTGTGTGATGCTTACTTATGCTGTTTGTTACAAACCACAAGCCTGTGACTGTGCTCTTTGCAGACGGGTGTGTTGCACTGAGAAACACCAGCAGCTGACTTTTCTATCCTTTACGATTTGGCACCTCTTCTTCTTCTGGCCCTGGCTGCTCTGAGTGGTGGTGGCATGGCTCTCTTTCATCACCTCACATCTTTCCATTGCCTCAGTTCTTCTGTGGACATGGGAGAACCTTCCAGAAGGACAACCATCTCTGCAGCACTCCAACAATCCGGCCTTTATGGTAGAGTGGCCAGACAGAAGCCACTCATCAGTAAAATGCTCGACAGCCCGCTTGGAGTTTGCCAAAAAGGCACCTAAAGGACTCTCAGACCATGAGAAACAAGATTATCTGGTCTGATGAAACCAAGATTTAACTCTTTGGACGGAATGCCAAGCGTCATGTCTGGAGGAAAGATGCTCATCCACTGTGACTCAGTCGCTAGGGATGAACCTTCCTCTACAGTTTGCAAGGAAAAGGTCCGACACATACCGGAAGGCTGCCAGGTAGTCCATTGCCTCTTTTCTCCATGCCGGTGAGGAGAGTTAAACCAATAAAGGCCTTTAGTTCCTCTTTGATGACCTCTCTCCACTCTTTCCCTTTTGCTGTCGCTGTTCTCCATCCTTCTAAATGTGTACACTTTAGGAGCTCCTCAATGATGATGTCTCTAATGAACAGCTCCCATGCATCTTTGCATGACACAACTGTTGACCCCGGCACAGGCCCTGGGCAGCTCCTCAGGATGTTATGGCTTCTGGTCCTGCCTTTAGTGGGGGGATGTTCACTCCAGTAAGAATCTTTTTTTCTCAGTCTATTTGACTGGTTTTCACTCTCCTCCTTAGAGGAGTCCTCCCCATCTGTAGAATCATCTAGGACAGCTGGACTACCAGGTATATCCACAACTCCAACTTGACCCACAGGCACATAGTCTGTCATCTGAATTGGATACCTCAGATTCTGAGTCAGAGTCACCAATGGCTTCCTCATCTGTAAAACCATGTTAGTTGTATATCTGGCAAAATTCTTATAAGCCTCCTTATGAAACTCCTTTTACTCAATGAGTTAAAAAGGAGAAATGAAAACGGTGATTAATGAACATTAAAAACAAGATATTTATAACACTGATTTTATTGTTGTTGCAAAAAGAAAGGTCAGTTTGATGAGTGCAATGCAGTGAATTCCATAAGAAATACATACGGGTCATATTTGACCCACATATGAAAACTTATACTTATGTAGTGATTCAAAAACTATTTTTACAAAAACAATAAGTAATAAAATAACAAAACTAGGATGTTAGAACATTAAATACACATTATTTAAGGAATTCACGGAATATTAGATGATGACATTTTTGGGGGGGATCAATACAGCAAACAAAACATTAGGCCGGGTCATTAACCCATCCTAGGGTTAAGATAAAATCTGTAGACCTACAATACCAGTCAAAAGTCTGGACACACCTACTCATTCAAGGGCTTTTCAGAATGTTTTACTATTTACATTGTAGAATAATAATGAAATAACACATATGGAATAATGTATTAAGCAAAAATGTCTTAAGCAAATCAACATATATTTTATATTTGAGATTCTTCAAAGTACCCACCCTTTGCCTTAATGACAGCTTTGCAAACTCTTGGCATTCTCTCAACCAGCTTCATGAGGTGGTCACTTGGAATGCATTCAAATGAACAGGTGTGTTGTGTGTTGTTTTGTGACAAGGTAGGGGTGGTATACAGAAGATAGCCCTATTTGTTAAAAGACTAAGTCCATATTATGGCAAGAACAGCTCAAATAAGCAAAGAGAGACGTCAGTCCATCATTACTTTTAGACATGAAGGTCAGTCAAACCGTCGCAAAAATGGCAAAAACCATCAAGAGCTATGATTAAACTGGCTCTCATGAGGACCGCCACAGGAAAGGAAGACCCAGAGTTACCTCTGCTACAGAGGATAAGTTCATTAGAGTTACCAGCCTCAGAAAGTGCAGCCCAAATAAATTCTTCACAGAGTTCAAGTAACAGACACATCTCAACTGTTCAGAGGAGACTGCGTGAATCAGGCCTTCATGGTTGAATTGCTGCAAAGAAACCACTACTAATGGACACCAATAAGAAGAAGAGACTTGCTTGGGCCAAGAAACACGAGCAATGACATTAGACTGGTGGAAATCTGTCCTTTGTTCTGATGAGTCCAAATCTGAGATTTTTGGTTCCAACTGCCGTGTCTTTGTGAGCTGCAGAGTAGGTGAATGGATGTGTAGTTCCCACCGTGAAGCATGGAGGAGGAGGTGTGATGGTGTGGGGATGCTTTGCTGGTGACACTGTCAGTGATTTATTTAGAATTCAAGGCACACATAACCAGCATGGCTACCACAGCATTTTACAGCGATACGCCATCCCATCTGGTTTGAGCTTTCAACAGGACAATGACCCAAAACACCTCCAGGCTGTGTAAGGGCTATTTGACCAAGAAGTAGTGTGATGGAGTGCTGCATCAGATGACCTGGCCTCCCCAGAGTAAAGGAAAAGCAGCCAGCAAGTGCTCAGTATATGTGGGAACTCCTTCAAGACTGTTGGAAAAGCATTCCAAGTGAAGCTGGTTGATAGAATGCCAAGAGTGTGCAAAGCTGTCATAAAGGCAAAGGGTGGCTACTTTGAAGAATCTCAAATATAAAATATATGTAGATTGGTTTAACACTTTTTTGGTTACTACATGATTCCATATGTGTTATTTCATAGTTGTGTTGTCTTCACTATTATTCAACAATATAGAAAAAAGTAAACATAAAGAAAAACCCTTGAATAAGTAGGTGTGTCAAAACGTTTGAATGGTAATGTATTTCAAATTTAATAGAATATGATTGTGATTTATTGAAATATATAGGCTGTCCAAATACACATTAAATAAATATAGGCCCTATAAGCCCCCCCCCCCCCCCCCCCCCCCCTCCACACACACACCCCACTCCGCTTTGTCTATCATTCGGAGAGATCTCCTCGGGTAAATGATGCATTCGATGCATTGGATGTGTTTGTTGTGCGAGTTTGAAAAGGCGGTGATAATCTGGGAGAGGGAGATAAGAAATGCCATTTATTCCGCGGTACTTTCGAGCCTATTTCCCGGGCCGATCAGCCCCATTCTCCTG
The DNA here is from genome assembly GCA_023634145.1 of Thymallus thymallus. Classification (NCBI taxonomy): domain Eukaryota; kingdom Metazoa; phylum Chordata; class Actinopteri; order Salmoniformes; family Salmonidae; genus Thymallus; species Thymallus thymallus. The sequence goes on along the minus strand of CM042410.1, from coordinate 21,635,004 downwards.
ACACCTCCAGTAGCTTGCTGATAACGATTAGGCTATTTATTATCTTCACAAGGAACAAAGATTAGCTAGCTCCTATGAAAAATTACCCCGGGATGGGTTATAATCAAAAGAAGGAGGACCCAACGAGCATATTTACACACACACACACACCAGCCTTGAAATCTCATGCAGTTTCTTCTTCCTATTAAACAAACATTGCCTGTCGCTCACAATATATTGCACAATGCGTGTCTCCTATCCGCTGCATGGGACAAACTGATGGGGGCAAAACAGATATCTTGGATTTATTTGAATTGGATTATGACCAGGCACAATAATAATAATAATAGTAATTATTATTATTATTATTATTATAATAATAATAATTATTATTATTATTATTATTATTATTATTATCATCATCATCATCAGCAGCAGCAGCAGCAGCAGCAGCATCATCATCATCATCATCATAACATAATCATAATCATAATATAATTGCGCCACCCTTTGAATAACAATTTTAGTGTTGTTTTTACTGCGTTAATTATTACATCTCCCTCTTTCTTCTCTTTTTGTTAGTTTGAATGGAATTACTCCTGTCACTGTGGCAAAAGGCAGTGTTTGTGTGTGCGCCTGTGTGTGATAAGGAGAGAGAGAGAGAATTGAATTGAGAGACAGAAAGAGAGTGAGAGTGAGAGAGAGAGAGAGAGAGAGAGAGAGAGAGAGAGAGAGAGAGAGAGAGAGAGAGAGAGAGAGAGAGAGAGAGAGAGAGAGAGAGAGAGAGAGAGAGAGAGAGAGAGAGAAAGGGGTGTGTAGCGAGATTAATTAAAAAAGTGAGTTGGAAGTGGATGTTCGCCACTGATAAGGTATTATCGAATGCGCATCAAGAGCGCTCCCTTTCTGCCCACCACAACAGATCAAAAGTGCTCTCGCTAAACGCCAATCGCAGCCAACATTGATAGCTCCACATTATCATGCTGATTAGTTTAATATTTGGCACACTTAAATATGTTGGCTGGGTATTGTATCCAAGATTTCACTGCGCACAATGCTGTCACTTGGTCATGCACGATTTCATTTGTGACATTGAGGTTCTCTTCTCTCCTGTCTTTTAAACGTTGTTATTTTGGGAGCTGTGATGGCAGTACCTGATAAGGCCCAACCGAAATATTTCACCGTCTTTCGTTCTAACAAGATTGCCTGCGTTCAGTCCTATTGTGATTAAGTCGACCAAGTGCCATGGACCTCAGGCTTCCAGACTCCACATCATTGACATCCTAACCTAAAAAATGTCTGACATTTGTAAATTGAGTAAGACTAACCTAACCTGATACAAAAAAAACACCCGAGAAGGAACAACCTTAGCTTTTAATAATTGTTAAATATATCTTGATTATTGAGAATAATGCTCCAAAACATAGCCTAACAATAATGTTCCTTTAATGAAAATATGCCTAGGCCATCATTATTGTCAATGTAAATTGAGATTATCACATTTATCATTAGGATATTCAACATTATAATCCCTCCACATAATAGTAATAATAATAATCGTTATTATTAGCCAATTGTTCAGATAATCATGCGAACAAGTACGCTAAATGTTCTGTCGTGCTCTAGCGGATATGAGCCTCTTTGAAAGATGAACCGCTGAAATGGGCTTGCTTTGGTTTTAAATGAAAGTCAAGACACACGGCCCGCTGACTGGGCCAGTGCACAAAAGAAGCAGCACAATGCCACACGCTTGTACATATATTGTAATGATGCATATGAAGACGAAAGGACAGCGGTGTCATTATTCTCATAAATACACAACTGGCACAATGTACCCAGCTTGCGAGAGATAGCTGCCACATAGCAACAGAGAACCGTGGCAACGTTCTCTCTCTCTCGCTTTCTCTCGAGAAGGCGGGTCAGAATGACGGAGTAGCCACGCTTCTAAACAATCGTTTTTATTGTACAGCGATACCTCACACAAATGTCTTGCACACAGGCAATACATTTTTAAGGGGTGATGGTGAGAAGCTAAATTCTGATGAGGAGCACAAGTAAGAGAAATTAAGAAAGACATATACCACAGGTAACATTGCCAATGGTTATTAGGCTATGCTATATCCCTGTGATAATTTAACAAAATATCAACATTCTCAATAGCATGCAGCTCACATCCAACCACAAGACGAAGGTCAATGAGTCGCCCTTTATGCAATTGGGAGCAGTCACCTTTTCTCCCAGTAGATTTGTATTGTCGTATTCCCTTATTCTGGAACTTGTGCATTTAATTCCGTAAACGTTTTGGTTTGTCATTTTTGTTTTTGTATTTGTTACCATTTGAACCCGGGTGGAGGTGGGCATGAGACACTGTAACTGCGCACTCAAGCACCTGCCCGGCTGCGGCGCCACGAGCCCATGATCTCCTGAGGCAGCTTTGCAAGGGCTTAGTGTGTAGTAGGCTATTTGCCATAGGTCTATGTGAAGTGTAGGCTATGTGTGAAGGAGATGAATGGAGGAGTTAAGGGTGTATTTTATCATCACAATAGCCAATGAGGGGGAGTAACTTCAAAGAATGCCTAATCCTACATTTAAGCAAGGTCACCTGCATGACATGACTGTGCAGAATTTGTTAATTCAAAATGATGTCTCATCCATCCATATGCTAAAGTAAAATGAGGACATACATGAATCTAAATACTGTCAGGTCAGCGTTGGTCAGTCAAGTTTATGGTTATGATAGCCAATACATAGGCCTAGAGCTAATGGTCCCTCAAGCTGGCACCTGCTCACCTGACACCACAGTTTCATTGATCTGTCAAAATTGGCAATAAATGTAGCTTAGCAAATTATGTGGAACATTTCAAGCAGTGGAACATTTCAAGCAGAAAAACATTTATTTCCCAAATAATATCAGAATTCCCTCATAACCTTTCCAACGATCTGTCTTGAGTTTGTGTAGAGTTGTAGCTCAGATGGTATAGCATGGCGCTTGCAAAGCCAGGGTTGTGTGTTCGATTCCCATGGGGGATCAGTACGCAAAAAGTATGAACATGTATGCACTAACTATAAATCCCTCTGGATAAGAGCGTCTGCTAACATGTACATGTTGAACTATCCAGAATATCGGTGCTTTCTCTGCCTGTTGTCCTTGCTTTTAGGCTCTTAAGTGTCTCGTTCGTGTAAAATATTACTTTCCACGAGCACCCGGGCTCGCTCTCTCACAACAGGGACTTTTGCAATCCGCCTCTCTATCTCCCACAGTGCAACTTGCTTTCCAGCTTCCCCCTGCATGTCACATACCTTGACCCGAAAGACAGACGGTAGGTGAAGTAGGGAGGGTGATATTTACATCATATCTGGCGCATTGTAGGCTATTAGTTTCAAAATACCTGAAATTCAGCTTCTCGTCTGATTGAAAAGAGAGAGAGCATATTTCCGTTAAAGCAGGAACGACTTTCACTTATTGTTGAATTCTATTGAATAAAGGTTCAAAGGGCAGCCAAAGACGATAGTGACTGACAAAAGAGTATCCAATCCCCGCATTACATATACTTAGTCCGAACTGCATCTCCATTCTACAATTATCCTCAGCTCTCGTTGTGCATTGCTCTGAAAGGACAGTATAGTTATGGATCACACCACAGAGTAGACCAGGCACAAAGTATTGTCAAGATGTTATATTTTTAAATGTTCTGAGAGCCTATTTAACTTATTTTCAAAGCATAGGCATATTCCTAGTTGTAGCCTATTGCATGTGGCATTTTTTTTATTCTAGCACACAGACATTTAAAAAAATGAAATTTAGAAATTGTGCTTTATTTTCACTGGACAGCTGCTAATATGAATTACAGTAGCCTAGCGTTATCAAATGCATAGTAGGCCATTTCATTGAGAAATGGCGAGGATGGTTGTTATTAGATATAAGCTGCAAGAGCAGTTGAACTTAAGGATCATGGAGAGATCACATGTGCAGAATGCTCACCATTCCAATTAAGCATAGGCATATCATTATAGTAGCCTATTTGTAGCCTATATATTCAGACAAGCAATAATAGATAATTTCTGAAAACTAGACTATTAATAATGATGATTGCTTTATAACAATAAAATAATGATGAACATAATAGTATAGTCTAGTAGGCTATAGTGTGTATATGTATATAGGCTAGTCTATATTATAATAATCAAATAATAATAATAGCCTAACAATAGTTAATTTAGACTTTACCCAATTCAAAATAATTTGACACCACAAGCATCCCACGAGTCATCTGAAACGGTGCCGCCTTCCCATGGCTGGGCTAGAAACTGACTCTTCAATCCAGGCTAATTACCAATGACCAGGACAATCTCTTCGCAGAGCGAACTCATACCATGTCGCTCTATCCGCGGCGCGCCCCACATGGACAATGGGAGAGCGATGAAGCGCGGTGGGAACAAACAGGTTAGCAGCGCAAATCCATGTCGCGACATTTGCTAATTATCAGTGTGATTACTCCTGATCTGAATTTTTGTTTCCCAAAGGTACCCAGCCCATCTTTACGAAGATACTTTGCTATATATAGCACAGAGCACAGCGGAAGAAATAACTATTGTCTAGTAGCCTAGTGACAATGTCATCAAAATAGTAGGCCCTATGTCTCAGAACACACACACAAACTCTGATGACTATATCTCTGGCTATAGGCAAATCAACGTATTTTGTAATAACATTGTTATAACAGGTAGAGAGGGAACTGATGATACCACTTTGACCTCAATCCAATCAGGAATGATGTTCAGTGCATTAAACAGATATTTTTCAGCTATACTGTGCTCCCCCAGGCTGTGTCCACTCCATAGTCCATCAGACTGCGGTTCTCTGCTTTATTGATTGCGTTTCAAATTAGACCAAAAGTGTTCTCTGGGGTCAAATCAAATCCCTGGTCGGGCTAGTGTGACCAAATCTCGGCCTCGCTGTCTTCTGTCGCCACTGGATCTATGTAGACACATTTCTAAACCACATCAAAGGTCAAACTGTACTTTATTAATTATTAATGCCACTATAGTGAATATCTATTGCAGTCCTCCCAATAGAGAGCGTCTTTGAATGTGTTCCTCGAGCTCATCCTTTGGGACGTAAGCAGATCTCGTGCTCCCCCGTCTCCCTACTTTAAGTATTATTAAAAGTACATTTCCTGATTATTATTTGTTTCTCCTCTAAAATGCAGTGACGTCAGGGAGTGGCGTCAGATAGGCGGCTAGTCCAGCTCCCTCGTCACAATATTCCCTGTCATTCATATTCACTCTCCCGCCTTGCTGTGCTATAGATTGTCCACACACACCTCTGGATTGTAGTCCGGACAAGCAGGGTCAGTCACTGAATTACTCACCGCTATCAAGTGTTTCTGCAGGACGCTAAGCGACCATGGAGTGGCGATAGGTAGCCTATTACAAATCTATTTAGAGGAGGTATGACACCATATTACATACCACCTGCAATGTGCCACCCCGACTCCAAAATCAAACAGTTTCTCAACAAACATGCATCATTCTCTCATGTGAGTACTCAGGTTTGATGGGTGCGACTACATTTTGGTAAAGCTTTACACGCGGCATAGCGAGGATACTCTTCTCTCATAGCCATCACAGACCGGTGGCGACACTGTGTCTTTGTGCCCGTGGCTGAGCTGCTGGGTTCTTTGGGGCCGTTTTTATTGTGACCACATAGCCTACAAAACAAACCCAATTTAGTGGCCCTCAATGGCTGTGGCCCTCTATGGCTGGTACTTACGCCCTGTGAGCTGCTGGCCCGCCAGTCAAAGGAGGCATTAAGATGTAAAGCAGCCTGTGATCGCCCCTGATTCACAAACAACAAACATGTTTATGACATTACTGATAATTTATAACAATTAGGCATGGCCTAAAGACAGACAGGCATCCATAGACGCCACACTGGCCTACACCACAGCGTCACTGTCAGAAAGCTATCTAATTTGCGTAATTCATAGACTGAACAACATCAATAAAATGTACATTGGAGTAGCCCATACTATTTTAATTATTACGCACTTTTACGCATGTGATTAAAACATCTGGCATATAGTTTTATTTAGCCTCAATACAAAAAAATATATACTAATGGTTAGCCTATTTATGGAAATCACTATTTTAAAATATAAAGAGATCATTACACTTGGCATCAACAAATACATTTCTCCCCTGGTTGAGAAAGCATTGGTGTGGGCGGTGACCCGAGGCTGCATCTTTAATAAGGTGACCCTGTTGATTAATACGTCGTCCTGGGATCAGTAAGGCCTACACTACAGGGCAATGGATGTTTGCTCGCTGGTGCTTGGGCTGGAGAGGGTGAACGGTATGGAGATTCAGCAGAGGGAGTTGCCAGAATCGGCGAAGGCAGAATCCAATTGGATGTCGCGGTGTAAACGCTAAATCTAAGACCCTGCCCCTGCGCACATGACATGGAATTCACTGGCGCCAGTGCTGACAGTTAGTTCAGCTGCATGTTGCTAAAGCCCTATCCGTCTCCAACGGAGTTAACCCAGCCAATAACCCTGCACCAAAACCAAGGGAAACAGACCAAACATATTCTGCATAAGTTTAGTCAATACAGGAAAGGAACATACATTTGCTAACTGAAGGAACATTCTCTCAAAGGGGCTTAAAAACGAAATAACCAAACCTGAGACAGACAAGGTATTTGTATAAAATTATTTATATTCCAAATTGTGTGTGGAAATATATGACTTCTTACTCTGTAAGAATGTTAACTGTTTTTTCTGAATGGGCTACTGACGATTATTAGTTTACTAGCTAGCCTATGACGCGTAGGCATGGGTTCAAATGTATAGCCTACTTATCTGCGCGCGTAACGGTGAGGATGGGTCGGTGATTTCAAGTTCCTCGGAATGGGAGTGGTTGGGGACGAGTGACTCGATGTCTTTATCTTATATTGCATCTTCACATGCATCACTTACAAAACGCACCTAAAAAGGAGCAGGCTCCCCGAGTTCTTCTCTTAGGACTGGACGGCCACACAGAGATAACCACACAACACCTTGTAAATACCTCTGAAATATTAACATCATATTTTTGGTTGTATTACAGTAAGGAGTGCAGTGTTAAACACGACTCGATGCCTGTTGAAGAAGGAGAGTGACAAGAGGAGCTCATCGGACTACGAGTGAGGACCGGTGTATTGGAGATTGACAAATTCTTAACAAATTAATGTTTTGTTTTCCACAATAGGAGGACATTTTTATCAGGCGAAGGAGACGCGTTTAATGAAAGATAAAGCGGAGAGAGGACGGTTCAGGAACACACTGTCCTCTCCCTAGACAGGCTCATCTTCTCTTTTCACCCTGTTTGCCCCACACGGAGAGACCCACATAGACATGGATGTAGGGGCTGATCCGCCTCGGTGGATGCACCACCATGCCGTGCTGAACGGCCAACACCCGGACTCACACCACCCTGGCCTTTCGCACAACTACATGGAGCCCAACGCACAACTTCTGCCCCCGGACGAGGTGGATGTTTTCTTTAACCATCTTGACTCGCAGGGAAACCCGTACTACCACAACACCGCTCATGCACGGGCCAGAGTGTCCTACAGCCAAGCTCACGGTAAGACCTCAAATTCACTTTGCTAAATTTCTTACATTTCAAGAAAAAGCAGGAATTATTGTGGGCCTATATTCATTGAATATTTTCGTCAAAATTGTCAGAGTGGATTGGAGCCTATTTTTCTCAAATCAATAAAACATTCTTAAAAGCTTCTTCTGCAAAAGAGGTCCTGCATGTTCCAATGCACTTACTAGACCATATATATGTATTTATCATTGACTATTAAAACAAACCACGATGACCAAACACGAGAACAAACATTTCTGGGATTATAATTTCTCTGTTTTTGTCTGAATACCTGCGAACTGTGTATTTTGTGCACCTCACAAATCGAATAATACCTTTTACGCACAATGAGGAATTATTGTCACGCTACATCAACAGGTGAAGGACTGGTGTCCCAACTCCTATGAATCCTATGACATCACATCATCAACAGGGCAATGGGAGTTGTAATAGCCATATATTTAGTATGTTTGTGTAGGCCTATGTATTCCATCTAAAAACATATTGTTCTACTGTTACAGCTCGCCTTGCTGGGGGTCAGGTCTGCCGGCCACATCTCATCCATAGCCCGGGAATTTCATGGCTAGAGCCCGGAAAAGCAGCCCTCTCAGCGGCTCACCATCACAACGCATGGGCGGTCAGTCACTTCAGCAAGACCGGGCTGCATTCCTCAGGCTCCGGGGCTCCGGGTGGCCTATATCCCTGCAGCAACGCCAGCACGGCCTCCTCTTTAACGTCCGCATGCCATTCGAGTCCCCATCTCTACAGTTTCCCCCCTACCCCGCCGAAAGATGTCTCTCCAGACCCCGGGGCCGCCTCTCCCTTGTCCTCTACCCCGAGAATGGACGAGAAGGAGTCTATCAAATACCAAATGGCCCTTTCTGACGGCATGAAGATGGAGGGTTCCAGTCCTCTCCGGAGCAGCCTGGCCTCAATGAGCGCCCAGACCCCCTCCACGCACCACCCCATACCGACCTACCCCACATACTCTCTCCCAGCAGCGCATGACTACGGGGGTAGTCTCTTCCGCCCTGGTAGCTTACTCGGAGGATCGTCCTCCAGCTTCACCCCGAAATGTAAAAGCAAAACTCGGTCGTGCTCAGGTGAGTCTCCTCTCATCTCGAATATTTGGAATATCAAATGTTTGTACTACATAATAAAATGATGATGACATAGCCTAATGATGATGACAGTACGTTATATATTATTATTATTGTTATTATTATTATTATTATTATTATTTTTACCATTATTATTATGACAGAACAAACCGAAATTATGTTATTGGACTAGGTTTATAGGCTAGGTATATTTAGGCTATGTTAGCGTTACCACAGGTTTGTTGTATCTAAACCCATAATTGAGTTAAAAACAAATAGCATATGTTAAAACAAGAATAATATGAAATATTTGTCCCATGTAATGTTTATATTAAGGAGAAAGTGTATCGAATTATTGCCACTGACAGCAAACTGGAACACCGTTTAAACTAAAAACAGATGCTAAGGCAATTTTTAGACCAAAGCTACTTATGTAGGTATAAATATATATAGCCTACAAAAATACATGTATAATAGCTAGCCTATAATTGTCTAGTTAAAAAAAGGTGAAATAAAAAAAATATAATTAATATATTATTTTAAATAATAATGTATATATTAACGCTATGTTTATTGAACATGCATGGTAACATTTTCCCTAATATGCTGTTTTATAAGACTGGTCATTTGTGACAAATATTCTTAATGAAACGTCTTTGGCATTTTCAAAACCTCCAGTTTAATGTAATGTGATTTACTCGGTTAGCAAACTTTCCATTATCGTCCTTAGAAAAGGGTGACAATATAATTACAAATATCCTCGACGTGTGGTGTGCAGGGGATCATTTGGATGACGTTAAATCTTATCTGGGTACATGTTGTAGATACAAGAGGTGGTGTGAGGTTATGATATACAGTGTCCTCTGTCGATTTTGTCTTGCCTTAATTATGCAGCCACGTTTTTAAACATTAGGCTTACTCCTTATAGGCCTATGGTTTCCTCTTTATTAGGCAAATTGATCATATCAAATCTGCATATTTTTGAACCGGCCGTGATTGGGATTCCCATAGGGCGGCGTACAATTGGCCCAGCGTAGTCCGAGTTTGGTCGGTGTAGGCCGTCATTGTAAATAAGAATGTGTTCTTAACTGACTTGTCTAGTTAAATAAAGGTTAAATAATATATATATATATATATATATATTTTATAAAATATCAACAGATGTAATATAATTATAATGATAGGCTAAGTCTAATAATGAAGAAGGCCTGCTTATTGTAAACTGTGAAGAGAACTTTCCCAGTGTCCCAGGTCTGAATAATGTAGGCTAATAATCTGACCTATTTGGTTAGAAGGGACAGGTAAAGCATACTGCCACGCCTCGAGCACCGCACCGCACACACCCAAGACCTATCGTTTGGCTGAGCGCGGGCCGCTTTGGCCGTTTATTATCCTCTTTTGTAAACCGCGACTCAATTACGCTCGAGCTAGCTTGCCATTGAGAATGGCGAACTAGATACAGCCCCTGAGATGTGAAAAGAAGATCTGCTCGTGCATATAGCCAAAAACCTTAGTATTTACAATGAGCCATGTTTTTGTTACATAACACAGCATTGTCAATACTTACATTTGGCAACTGTAGGCTGAGCTGATTACCTTCAAGCAGCCCCCTATCTTATAAACGGTCTTCCTTATACTGAGCACCAGTATTAATTTGTTAGAGAAAGAAAGCACACACAAAATAATAAATTCACCTTATTTCATAAGTAGTCATCATGCAGGATTAGTCTGTCCTGTTTCTAGGAGCCTTTCTCTGTGGGGATGTCCAGTACTGGTGCTTGCAGGACTATAAAATACTATAAGTCCCTGATCATGCATACCTTAGAGGCACTTCCTGTTTCACTAACCCTAATCCAGTCCCCCTTCCTCTCTCTCCTCTTAGTCTCCCCCTTTTTCTCTCCCTCCTTCTTTGGCTGTCCATACTCAACATTATCTGGAGCCACCAACATAGGCAAAGGCCCACAAGCACGCTAGTATTACCTCTACTAATCTAGACTGACAATCTGATCCACGTTATAAGCAGCACAAACATGTAAAAATGGCTACCTTTCTTTGCACTGTGGTTAGGTTACTTTGAAGAAGGTCATCTTTCCTAGGAACTCCGATTTAAAGTGAGTCAGAGGAGGCTGAGTTGATGAGGCACACACACACACACACACACACACACACACACACACACACACACACACACACACACACACACACACACGCACGCACGCACGCACGCACGCACGCACGCACGCACGCACACACATGCACACACACGCACACACAAATTCTGTGCAACTTCTGCAGTATGTTTACTGTGAACACTGAGGCTGTAGCCTTTAAGTTACAGTTTTAACTGTGGCCAAGTAGGCTACTGTGGCTATTTGATCATAATGTAGGCCTACCAGTGGCCTACCATAAAAAACAATGGAGAAAAATGCATCCCATAACATTTTAACATGGAAATAGCTGTTCTGTCATTCCGCCTACAGTATCAGAACATTATGTTGTTCAATGTAGGCCTACATTCCATGAGCCTTTTGAAAAAACACGCAGGGCTTAACATTAACCTGTTTATCCACTTGTCCTTCAGACAAGGAGGTAACTGAAAATGTTGTGTTGTTTGATGCAAGGAACCACTTTACAAAATAACATTCATTATTATTCCCATACCATTATTACAGAGAATCAGACAAATTATGCTATCCTCTGCCTATTGGCTACTAAGCTTATTCAAGACCACTCAGAATATGACACTGTCCCTTTAAGAATTACAAAAAGAAAAGCTCTTTACCTGACTTGCTTTTCAAAGATGGCTAGAAATCCACACATTTTGTGCTCTTGTAGGAAGCAACCCCCCCCCCCCATTGATATCTAGAAATTAGCTATAACTGATCTATTAACCAACTAACTAGCAAAGAATATAAACAAATGTGCACAGGTGGCTACATGCAGCTCTTGCTTCTACTCGTGACCACATTAATGCAGTTAACACAGTTTTTTGCATATAGGCCTACTGCAGCTCTCATTGGTTATGATGCATCGGTCTGTATAGAGTACTGTAGAGTACTGGCCTGAGTCGTGATTGTCAATGCAGTAGAATCCTACTCCAGTGCGCTCTGCCTACAAGAAAATGTCTTGCATAGTTTGTTTTGTTTCGGTACGTTACATTAGAAGTGGCTAATATTGCATTGATTCAAGCATTATTCCCACAGTAGAGCGAAAGTTCATTCCTGTGCTTCTCTGACGTGCTAATATTTCTTCTGCATGGCAGTCCACTTGCAGTTTAGTGGGAACATTGATTGCAATCACAGCAAAATGAACAGAAACTCAAGAGATACATTGTGGGTGTACGGGTGCCCCTGTCTGAAACATACCTGGGTCCCAGCTGACCTAAAAATGACAGGAAGAAAATGAACCAGCACAAACAGAACAAAGCCTGGCTGCAGCATTTTCATGTTGTTATTCCAAGAGTCTGCCGAGGGTTAAACTCTTTCTCTCGCACACAAACTTTAGACCAAAAACACTCAGCTTTCTCATATACATATGAATTCAAGAACAGAACTAGAACTTAGAAACTCAAAATTAATTCTCAAAACTTTTTCCATGCTTCGGTGCACCTAATATACAAATATGCAGTCATTACATACATTTTTTCTAAATTGTAAATTTCACTGCCACAGGTTGCAGAGTTTTTGTGTATAATAAATGTGCCAGAGTTGACAGGTTAATTTTATAAATGTCCCTGTGCTCTCCCTCCACCTGCATGCTGCTCAGAGGGGCGTGAGTGTGTCAACTGTGGAGCCACCTCTACCCCCCTGTGGCGAAGGGATGGTACGGGCCACTACCTGTGTAACGCCTGTGGCCTGTACCACAAGATGAACGGTCAAAACCGACCCCTTATCAAGCCCAAACGTAGACTGGTGAGTAGCACGGAACCACCACACACACACACACACACACACACACACACACACACACACACACACACACACACACACACACACACACACACACACACACACACACACACACACACACACACACACACACACACACACACACACACACACACACACACACACAACACACACAACACACATACAGAGCATAGAGTGGAGAGGCAAATAAGAGCACAAAGTGGGGGGAGACGGGCGAGGAGGGCCACAATTCCAGGAAAGTTATATTTTCCCAATCAGTTTCCGGGAATTGTGTTTCCCACTCACCCCTGTGCTCCTTTACACAGGCTGTTAGCGGAGTGCAGCTAACTGTGTTGTTTCTGCTATCATTATTGCTACTACTTCTGATACTGTCACTGATACCAGGGCCAGTGCAGGTCTTTCTATCATCCCTCACTATATAACTGTGGCTGTCTGCTGTGGAGGCTGTATGGGCGACTGGTGCACTGCACACCTTGTATTATTCAGTCACTTTCTGCCCTTATACCAGTCGCACATGCTGTATTATTATTCTCTGTGAGTGAATACATGCTTGGCTGATGTCACATTGTGTACTTCTCATCAGGAACTAATTTCAACATCAATGTTGTGTTTTCCTCCGAGTTCAGCAACCAGGTCAGATCCAGACTAATATAGCCCAGTCAGACAGCAGTTTAATGGACTATGTAAATGTTGTAATTACTGAAAACAGTCATTTTAGACTTAATGTGCTGGTGACCATTTTTTCCCATTTGTTCTGGTTATAATGAAAAGCTATTCTTTAGATGTTACAGTACCTATAGCCCTAAGCTAACCAGACTTTAAAGCACTTGGTCTCAACAATAACACAAGCGCAATGAAGATGGCACATATATGCAATTCTGCGATGGAGGGAATTGATATGATGACCGAATGAGATGTAGAAACCAGAAGATATAGATAAGAACAGAACATCAGTTGGGATTTAGATAATATTATATTACATGATGGCTTGTCGGATTTGCATCAAATACAAAAAGCAAAGAAAAATATTCTCCATGGCCTGTTAAAAGATAAATGAGGACCAAAAATATTAAATGCATAAATGACAAAATAACTATTTATTTCCTGTGTTTCTAACATTTTGAATCGCCCACAGCTACTGTTCAAGGGCGTACACCTAATTGCATGTAGACTAATACATCAATAGTATAATAATAATAATAATAATAATAATAATAATAATAATAATAATAAGAAGAAGAAGAAGAAGAAGAAGAAGAAGAAGAAGAAGAAGAAGAAGAAGAAGAAGAAGAAGAATGTAGAATAGCATATAATAATAACCATTAAAGTATTCCACAGAGCTATAATTTCACTAGGCGATCCATATATAAAGGAAACACCTATGACTAGGCTTATTTTCTGTAATTCATATTTGAAATGTGGATGTAGGGCTAATTAGGGTATGCCTATTCAAATGACTCACGAATTTGTTAATAATAGGATTATTCATATATTAATCGAGGCTATGGATACTAGTATTGAAACGCATTTATGGTTGAGACACAAATAAGTTATTTAGGCATAGGCGGTAGGCCTACAGTATTTCACGTCGACCCAGTCTGAAACTCACACAATCCTGTGAGCATCTTAATAAAAGAAGGGTCGAGAAAATATGATCTGAATCAGCCAATGCTGGCTATACAGAGGCATCACCGACGAGACGATTTAGAAACCCATTTTTTTGATTATTCTGAAACATGAACACTATAGTGACTTGAGCTGCTTTAGATTGTAAACAGCAACGCCAAAAGCGTACGCTATGAATCTTTGGGCCTTGAAAAATAATAGAAATCCAAAGGACATCCCTGGACTACAATCAATATAGCCGAAAACGTGCATGAAAGCATAATAACGTTGAATAATTTTCCCTTTGGTCCTAATGTCTGAAAAATCCATTCAAATGTTTTCCATACGAGTCTGTGGCGGGTGAGTTTGTAGTTACTTTTCAGAGTGTTTTCAGTGCTCGCGCAGGGGCCTTTCAGTTGTTTCCTATATCCGGATATCTGCCGGTACCGATAAGGAAGCGCGGCCAGCGCATGTTTCCGTCCGTGGCACGCTAACTACACTTAATTTTCTATAGCAGTGGTCAAGCCGGTCAGTCCTCATATCATAGCATACAGTAAAGCGGATTGGCACAGTATTTCAGGCCCCCTTATGTGCACAGCAAAAAAGCGAGGGATATCGAGACGCAGGCAGGGCGCACGGGGAGGTGAAGTACATTTATATATGCCCTGCTGCCTGTCGGGCCAAGGTTAGGGCTCGAGCCTAGACTTATTTACTTGGAGATTTGTTTATATAGGGCCAAGTTTACACAAATTGGGGCGTATCCTACTTGATTTGGTATTTTTGCACTGATCTATGTTTTAGATGACCCGTAGGTGTGTAGGGCCATGCACTATTCTGACTGAGGGTTCAGATTACCATATTTTGCTTTAGGGGTATACTTGTAAATGTCTCATATTATTAAGTGTGAAGAAACCATCGGTAATAGCAAGGGATCTCACAGGCAGCCCGGACACTGGAGGGCCTATAGCCCTCCTCGCTACCTAATATCCATTCAATAGCAATGCTTTGAATCTTAGAGGAAGACCTTTGATAGTCAGTGTTCGTCTGTGAAATGAAAACGATTTCTCATGCTGGGAGAAATCTGTAGCCTATATAGACAACTCATTACCTTCTTATATGATCTTTTCAGCATGAATTTTAAAGTAACTCATGATTTATTATAGGTTAATACTATTTAGCAAATAGTCATTTGGAGCGCACAGCGCTTTACACTGTTTGAGTGAAAGATAGATGCGTGCTGACAGCTGAAAATAACTTTTTTCCGATCATGGATAATTACAAAAAATAGTCCTGTCATTATCGTATTCGGAATATTATCCACATCTGTTAAGATACTCGTTTTGTCCGAGTACTTGGCACACTCCTTGTTATTAGAGACCAATTACTTCACACATTAACAATACAACTATTTGGTGTACTTGATAAATATTCTGTCAGGGAATGTAAAGACCTGACACCTTTTTATTGCATACTTCATTATTTGATCGCATTGCAATAAACTATCAAACTGTCACGCAATATGAATAAATTACTTAAATTAAATGCAAATCTGTATCTATGATGAACAACTTTAATCGAAAACAGCATGGAATATTACATGTCCTCTCCGCTCCTGGCAGCCAATGTGCAAATACTATCTACACACTTTCCAGCATTAAAGTAATTCCCAACCTCTGCTTTCATGTGTTATGTGTCAGTGCAGTTGTGGTCTAATAAAGGCTTTCTTCATGTTTCCATACAGTCTGCAGCCAGACGAGCCGGCACCTGTTGTGCTAACTGTCAGACGACCACCACCACACTGTGGCGGCGCAACGGCAATGGAGACCCCGTGTGCAACGCCTGCGGCCTGTACTACAAGCTGCACAACGTAAGTCTTTCACTGCTAACCGCCTGGCCTGACCGACCGCCAATCCTACCCACACTCAGCCAGCCAGGTCAAGTATATAGGCAGGTTGCATTGATTAGAACGGGATAAGAAAGAGGGATAGGGAGGGAGGGAGGGAGGGAGGGAGGGAGGGAGGGCAGCAGAGCTTGGCCCCTCAGACACACTGGCCCCGTTGGTGTTTTCTTTCTTTGTGCTTTATTGTTTCCGTGGTAGGCGTCATCCCCTTGAGACTCACAATGGTGGGACTGTTATTCTGACAGACCAACTGGGTCTGTTCAAATTAGGCACAACTGTTGAATGTTGACCCCTGGTATATTGCCATGAATATGGCCCAGTGTTAGGGAATACGCTGTGTACAGTTTTTGTATAGATAGATAGATAGATAGATAGGTACTTTATTGATCCCCCGGGGGGGAAATTTCATTATCAAGCAGCTACAACAAAAACACAGGGCAGGTGCAAAATGCCACAACGAAAGTACACAAAAGACAGATACACGGTACATGATACATAGAGCGGCAGTATGAAAAAGTATAGAAATACAGGATATCTGGAGTGCAAAAAAAAGCTATAAAAGGACATTGCGTAGTATGAGTGGTTGGCTGAATATGTACACTATACATTGGTGGATGTTGGATGGTTAACTATACTATACAGGTTGATGGCAGAGAGATACTTCAGTAGCTAATGCGTATGATATGAGCGAGGGTAATAATAGTTTACTTAATAGACAGAATGGGTAAATGAACAGGTAAGTGAAAATTATGCATGGTTAAATTAGCTGTACAGTTGGGTATACCGTTATATTTACAGATAAGTGAATACTTGCATGTTTACACAAACTGTACAGGTAAATGACAGGAAGAGATACTTTAATAGCTAAATGTGTGTATGATATCATTGGGGTAATAATAGTAATTCCCTTAAAATACAGTCCTTAGTGCGCAGGGTTTAATTACAGACAACTGCACTTATTGCACATTTGATATACTAAAAGCAATGAGAAAAGGTGCAACTGGCAGGATACTAATAAGCATTCCTGAGTGAATGCCTAGGTCCAATAATTACTTACAATATTGCATGTGATATAATATAACAACTGTACATGGGTATGTATATACAGACCTGTATGAATAAGTAGGTCCTGAGTGGATGAGTGCTGACGGAACAGAGTTACTCACGGATGGATGCATAATTGTTAAACTAGGTCCTAGCACCCCAACAGTTCCAGATCTATGTTGCCGACGGCACGGCACCCCGGTGAGGCATTATATAGTCTCATAGCCGCCGGCAGGAAGGACCTCCTGTGGCGCTCTCTGGCACACCGTGGTGGGATCAGTCTGTGACTGAAAGAGCTCCTCTGCGTCATAACCATAGCGTGCAGAGGGTGGGTGACGTTGTCCATGATGGCCAGCAGTTTGGCCAGGATCCGTCTCTCCGCCACCTCCTCTAGAGTGTCAAGGCTCATCCCCAGGACAGAGCTAGCCTTCCTGATCAGCTTATTTACCCGAGAAGCATCACCGGCTTTGATGTTTGCTCCCCAGCACACCACTGCAAAAAAGATGGCACTGGCCACCACAGACTGGTAGAAGGTATGCAGTAGTTTACTGCACACGTTGAAGGACCTGAGCCTCCTCAGAAAGTAGAGTCGGCTCTGGCCCTTTTTGTACAGGGCCCCGGTGTTACCAGCCCATTCCAGTCTGTTGTCCATATGGACCCCCAAGAACTTGTATGACTCAACCATTTCCACATCCATCCCCTTTATAGGGACTGCAGTCAGTTGTGCCTTGGTTCTCCTGAAGTCCACCACCATCTCCTTAGTTTTGCTGATGTTGAGCTGAAGGTGGTTCTGCTCACACCACAACACAAAGTCACTGATTGTGCTCCTGTACTCCTCCTCCTGCCCACCCCTGATGCACCCTACAATAGCAGAGTCATCCGAGAACTTCTGTAGGTGGCATGTTTCAGAGTTATATCTGAAGTCTGAGGTGTAGAGGGTGAACAGGAAGGGGGACAGGACCGTACCCTGGGGGGCCCCTGTGTTGCTAACTGCCCGTTCTGACACACAGCTCTGTAGTCGCACAAATTGTGGCCTACCGGTCAGGTAGTCCGTGACCCAGGAGACTAAGGGTGCTTCCACTTCCATCCTCCTCATCTTCTCACCCAGTAGCAGGGGCTGAATGGTATTGAAGGCACTGGAGAAGTCAAAAAACATGACCCTCACAGTGCAACCTGCGTTGTCCAGGTGAGAGTAGGCCCTCTGCAGAAGGTAGATGATTGCATCATCCACCCCGATGTTGCGCTGGTATGCAAACTGCAGGGGGTCCATTGATGAACACACCAGGGGTCTGAGGTGAGCGAGGACTAACCTTTCCAGGGTCTTCATGATGTGGGATGTTAGCGCTACAGGTCTGAAGTCATTCAGGACAGTGGGGTGTGCCTTCTTGGGCACTGGGACGAGGCAGGATGTTTTCCACAGCACAGGGACCCTTTCTAGGCTCAGGCTAAGGTTGAAAAGACGCTGGAGTATTCCACACAGTTGGTCAGCACAGACCCTCAGCACCCTTGGGCTGATGCCATCGGGGCCCGCCGCTTTCCACTGGTGTAGTCTCTCCAGCTCTCTCTTCACTTGGTTGGTGGTGAAAGCCAGCCCAGGTAGGGAGGTGGGGGGAAGGGGGGTGTTGAGGATCAGTCCAGGGGGGGCAGGGGCGGAGGTGGGGTCACTGATTGTCTCAGCAGAGGTGCTGTGAGCAAAGTGGGGGTGGGATAGCCGTGAGGGTGTGTGGTCTGGGGAGCTGGAGGGGAGGTGGACAGGGCCAGTATCGAACCTGTTAAAAAATTGGTTCAGCTCATTGGCTCTGTCCTGGGTCCCCTCCGTCTGCCCACTGTTTGACTTTTTGAAGCCAGTGATATTTCTCATACCCTTCCACACCTCTCTCACCTGGCTCTGCCTCAGCTTGTCCTCCATCTTCTCCTTATACCCTCTCTTCCCCTCAGCATTCCGCAACTTCAGCTCCCTCTGGACGCATTTCAATTTGTCCTTGTCCTTCTCCTTGAAGGCCCTCTTCTTCTCATTCAGCAGGGCCTTCAGGTCGCTGGTGACCCAGGGTTTATTGTTTGGGAAACAGCGTACCTTCCTGGTGGGTACAGTGTTGTCTACACAAAAATTAATATAGTCTGTTATGCAGTCAGTGAGTCCATCGATGTCCTCCCCATGAGCCTCACAGAACACATCCCAGTCTGTTGTTTCAAAGCAGTCCTGTAGGGCCTCATTCGCCTCCGGGGACCATCTCCTAATAGTCCTGGTGGTTGCAGGCTGCTGTTGGACCATAGGCCTGTAGAGTGGGGTGAGGTGGACAAGGTTGTGATCCGATCTACCGAGGGGAGGGAGTGCAGTGGAGTTGTATGCATCCTTCACATTAGCATATAACAAGTCCAGAGTTTTATTATTCCTGGTTGGGCACTTCACGAACTGTTTGAACGTGGGCAGCGTGGAAGAGAGAGATGCATGGTTAAAATCCCCCGAAATTGCAAAGAAAGCACTGGGATGCGCTGTCTGTAACCTCGCGATAACAGAGTGGATGACGTCACACGCTGCGTTTGCGTCAGCAGAGGGCGGGATGTAAACAATAACAGCAATGGCCGCCGTGAATTCCCTAGGTAGATAGTAGGGTCTCAGGCTAACGGCTAGCAGTTCAATGTCCGGGCTACAAAACTTTTCCTTAAGAGTAATATGGTTCGGATGACACCATCTGTTGTTAACTAATAAAGCCAGCCCACCACCCTTACTCTTACCGGAAGAGACGCGATCCCTGTCCGCTGTGATGGTCTGGAAACCGTCGATAGTGACGTTCTGTATGGGGATGTTATCGTTCAGCCAAGTCTCAGTAAAACACATTAGGCTAGCTTCCCGATAAATCCTTTGTCCACGAACAAGTCCCGCCAACTCATCCATCTTGTTATGTAGACACCTCACATTGCCCATAATAATAGATGGTATAGCCGGCTTGTACTTGAACCTCCTCCGCTTTGCCTTACATTTCAATCCCGCCCTGCATCCACGGCGTCGTCTTTTCAATTCGTCCGGAATATCAAACTTTTCCCTGGGGAGCAGCAGCGCTGCGTGGGCTAAATCCAGGAGCTGGGCTCTGCTGTAAACAATAACAGTTGACGACTCCTGTCGACGTTCAGCTGCGATAAAATCCATAAAATCCATAATCCTGAACTGTTATAGTTCGACTGTAGCAAAATAAAAAATAAAACTAAAGAAAATAGACGAAAGAAAACGAACTAAAACAACAATTAATGCACGAACAACGGGACAACGGGAGCTGCTTAAAAGGCGACCACTCAGGGCGGCGCCAAACACACATTTTTTTCAATAAAAAATGTTATTTTTATTGAAAAAAACATGTTAGAAAAATAGGCAAATGAGTGTATCTAGAGTTCTCAGTTAATATACGTTATATCTGCACATAGTCCATTAAGCTCAAACATATTGAGTTGATTAAAAACCCTTAACACCATCCCAACCCAGTCATTAATCTCTCACTCCAACCCTGTCTCCATATAGGTAAACCGGCCTTTGACCATGAAGAAGGAAGGCATCCAGACACGCAACCGCAAGATGTCCAACAAGTCCAAGAAGGGCAGGCGGGGCGGCGACGGTTACGAGGAACTGTCCAAGTGCATGCATGACAAGTCATCTCCTTTCAGCGCTGCCTCCCTGGCCGGACACATGACCCACATGGGCCACCTTCCACCCTTCAGCCATTCCGGACACATGTTGCCCACCCCCACACCGATACACCCCTCCTTCGGCCACCCCCACCACTCCAACATGGTCACCGCCATGGGCTGAGCTGGGGAGGACGGGGAGGCACAGGGGAAGTGAAGGTTGTTCAGTTTTCTAATGGGGTTTGAGGGTCTGATAGGCCTCTTGCTTGAGGACAATGTGCACAATGTTAAAGACATGCATTTGGTATGTCCGTGTTGATTGTCTTGTTGTATTCATGGGTTCCACATTTCGCCACAATATTGTTTTGAACGTTCGTTTTAGGACTGATGCCCAGCTGAGCATTATACTCAATGGATCCTCATTGGGCGTTGATGAAGATTTAGTTTAAAGTGCATTACTGTGGCTTGAAAACACAATTACACTCTAAAGAAGGCATTTCTAAAGAAGGTAGGAAAACTTTTTGTCATCATTTTGATGTCACCAGATTGACTTTATATGCAGTATAACGCTAGCTAGCTAAGATTGAGGGGAGACCTCCAGATTTTAGCTAGCTAACGTTAGCATTGCTAGCTATTTTTGACAAACTTTGCTAGCTAATGACAACGTTGACATTTGTCTTAAGTAAATTTGATAACATGATGATGATGGCAAGGTCATTGTATTCCCAAGCCCCTATAGTGTAATTTAGACAAAAAAATAATTCTGTTCTACATTTGAGCATCAGATTGTTGATAACAATGGCAACGTGTGAAGGAGGAACGGCGGCACAATCTATGAATAGAGAGGATGTAAAGGTTACAGGGGGTATATGGGGAACCAGGCAGCATCCACAGCATCCACTGATGGGTGGGGTACCTGCTTAGACCAAATATAGATTACACCTACACCCACTACACCGTCCCCTCCAACCTCTCCCCCGTCCTGCTGCAGTGGTACTCTACGTGCCGAGCAGGTCTCTAGTAACTGTGAATATTGTAAATGTGTGAGATACTGGGGTGGTGAAGACAGAGCAATTCCCTTCACACCGTTTAATAAATATATGCTGGATTTCTGCTCAATTACTTCTACTATTTTTAATAGACATTACAAAGAAACAAGTAAAGAAAAAAAAGTTTATAAAGCTTAATTTGAAACAGTTTATTATTATTGTTGTTATTATTGTTATTGTCATTCAGATAATTTATTTTATTTTTTCCTTTTTCTTTCACTTGGAACATTATGGATATTATTATCACTATTTCTATCGTTCTGAATATATTTTTTAGCTTAAGCGCCTTTTCTGAGCTGTTAAACATGACCCTCTTCATGAAAATAAAGAAATCAAGTTTAATTCTGACAACTGCTCCCTCTTTACATTATCCCCTGATAAATGAGAGGCCTGTGTGTTTAAAACCTTCAGCAAGGAGACAGAGAGCGATACACAGAGCAGAGAAATAGATTGAATAAAACAGATACCCTTGCCATTTCAGCTGCCATATTGGATACGTCATACAGAAACTGACCCTATTGTTGGAATAATAAGCTAATTTACATGTTAATTAATTATATTTCTATGTTTGGGACAGCCTTATTGACCTCTGTCCTATTCAATGTTACCTAGGCCTTTCCTGTTTTTTCACCGTTGCCATGGGGAGAGAGTCCCTCTCTGTTTCTCTGTGGTGTGTGTCTCTGTGTCACAGCACAGCTTTGATTTGCTGCCACTCTACCTTGCAGATAGAAAACCAATCACCTGCTCGCTATTAACTATTCAAAACAATTATAATCTGACAATCTGGATGCCATTACATACTGATGATAATAAAGAAACCTTGTAAACATGAATGAGACTTCTATGAGACTTATTTTCCCCATGAGAAATTCAGGAATCAACACATGCACACACGCACGCACACACACACACGCGCACACACACGCACGCACACACGCGCACACGCGCACACACGCACACACACCTTATACTGTAGCATACACTGTGAATTGGAATGAGTGAGGAACTATAACACTAGCAAAGTGCCACTGCAGTATGGGATATACAGTGGGGAGAACAAGTATTTGATACATGGATGGGGCCATGTACCGCGAGATCTTGGCCAACAACCTCCTTCCCTCAGTAAGAGCATTGAAGATGGGTCGTGGCTGGGTCTTCCAGCATGACAACGACCCGAAACACACAGCCAGGGCAACTAAGGAGTGGCTCTGTAAGACGCATCTCAAGGTCCTTGAGTGGCCTAGCCAGTCTCCAGACCTGAACCCAATAGAAAATCTTTGGAGGGAGCTGAAAGTCCGTATTGCCCAGCGACAGCCCCGAAACCTGAAGGATCTGGAGAAGGTCTGTATGGAGGAGTGGGCCAAAATCCCTGCTGCAGTGTGTGCAAACCTGGTCAAGAACTACAGGAAATGTATGATCTCTGTAATTGCAAACAAAGGTTTCAGTACCAAATATTAAGTTCTGTGTTTCTGATGTATCAAATACTTATGTCATGCAATAAAATGCAAATTAATTACTTAAAAATCATACAATGTGATTTTCTGGATTTTTGTTTTAGATTCCGTCTCTCACAGTTGAAGAGTACCTATGATAAAAATTACAGACTTCTACATGCTTTGTAAGTAGGAAAACCTGCAAAATCGGCAGTGTATCAAATACTTGTTCTCCCCAATGTATAAACACAACACAAAACAATTTAAACGATTTGATCAGGCTGTTGATTGTGGCCTGTGGAATGTTGTCCCACACAATTAATGGAAACTAAAAATGTCCCACTTCTTCCATGGCCTGCATACTCACCAGACATGTCACCCATTGAGCATGTTTGGTATGCTCTGGTTTGACGTGTACGACAGCGTGTTTCATTTTCCGCCCTCATCCATGGATTTCACATGACTAGGAATACAGATATGCATCTGTTGGTCACAGATGCCTACAAAAAAAGGTAGGGGCGTGGGTCAGAAAACCAGTCAGTATCTGGTGTGACCACCATTTGCCTCATGCAGCGCGACACATCTCCTTCACATAGAGTTGATCTGGCTGTTGATTGTGGCCTGTGGAATGTTGTCCCACACAATTCATGGAAACTGAAAATGTTGTGTACGACAGTAACTGGATATTGGTGGGAACTGAAACACGCTGTCCCAAACATGCTCAATGGTTGACATGTCTGGTGAGTATGCAGGCCATGGAAGAAGTGGGACATTTTCAGTTTCCATTAATTGTGTACAGATCCTTGCAACATGGGGCTGTGCATTATCATGCTGAAACATGAGGTGATGGTGGCAGATGAATGGCACGACAATGGGCCTCAGGATCTCGTCACGGTATCTCTGTGCATTCAAATTGCCATCGATAAAATGCAATTGTATGCTTGCTCACACCCTAACCCCACCGCCAACATGGGGCACTCTATTCCCAACGTTGACATCTGCAAACCGTTCGCCCACACAATGCCTTACACGTGGTCTGTGGTTGTGAGGCCGGTTGGACGTACTATCAAATGATCTAAAACGAAGTTGGAGGAGGCTTAAAAAAATTTAACATTAAATTCTCTAGCAACAGCTCTAGTGGACATTCCTGCAGTCAGCATGCCAATTGCACGCTTCCTCAAAATCTGTGACGTGTTGTGACAGAACTTCACATTTTAGAGTGTCTTTTTATTGTCCCCAGCATGAGGTGCACCTGTGTAATGATCATGCTGTTTAATCAGCTTCTTGATATGCCACAACTGTCAAGTGGATGGATTATCTTGGCAAAGGAGAAATGCTCACTAACAGGGATATAAACAAATTTGTGAACACAATTTGAGAGAAATAAGCTTTTTGTGCGTATGTAACATTTCTGGGATCTTTTATTTCAGCTCACGAAACATAGGACCAAAACTTTACATGTTGCGTTTATATTTTGGTTCAGTGTACATACTCATTTTCTCTCACATCTCTTTACACTTTGCATTTATATCAACATGTATATTAGTGCCATAAGATCGGATGTGAAAAATCTGGGCAAATCCAAAGACCAAACATGAGACAGAAGACCTATCGCTGATCTCCTTCTGCATGGATAGATGTATGCAACGTGTCTTAGCATATGATGCACCCAAAGAGCTTTCTCACGTAATGAATACCTGCCTGAGATTTCTCACCTAAAAGAGGCAAATTTCTTAGAGAATACTTTGTCCTGATCCTCAGTGGATCATAGTCAAAGCCTACATTAGTGCTACCTTAACCCTTCCCGGCAACAAATTATATCCATTCTCTAATTGACTTGCTGTGCTCCAAACATTTGGGACACGCAATGTTGACAGAATCAGAGAAGTTTGAACCACATGTTACATCTGCACTGTTACTCAACCGACAGCATCTGTTCAGTGAAAATACTCACTAAACTCATTGTGTAATAAGGCTCCTCTCTCCTCAGACAGTACCATGACGCCATCTTGGCCCTGTTCCTGGGAGCCATGTTGGTTCAGCCTTGCAGTTGAC